>CM066320.1:77070737-78511571 GCA_033807775.1 Saussurea involucrata | reverse complement strand
GCAACATAAGTTTTGGGATGCAAATGGTTCGGCCGAGGCCGGACATCCGCGAAGGGTCATGCGGACGTCCGCGACTTGTCTGATGAGTTAACTTGGGTATTTTAATCCCTTCCTCTATCTCTTTCCTCATTTTCACTCTCAAACCATAACTCCACCTCTCTCTCCCTCTCTCAGCCAATTTTCACCAAGAAAACACAAACCCTCATCCTCTCCTTCATCTTCTTCACCCAAACTAAAACCACTTCCACCATTGTTGAAGGTGTGGAAGCTTGGATCTTTGGTGGGAGACTAGGAGCTTTGTTCTAAGGATTCAAGTGATAAAGGTAATATCTCTCTACCCAAAAGCTAGAGTTTTGTTGTTTTCATCTTCTCTTCCATTGTGGGTTTTATTGATGTAATTGTGGGTATGCTTTGTTAAGGAAACCTGTTGATCCAAACCCTCAGTGATTTGATAATGACCCTCTCTTAAATACTTAGTGAAAATTGTATGTAAACAATATGTATCAGAGTTTCACTATCGCTGATAAGTACTAAGATCTTACAGTACCGCTGATAGGAACTCTCGTTCTTTAAATTAAACATTCAGCGAACACTGTTCACCATAATGCGCTGAGTCTGTTCAGTCCTTATGGTGATCGCTGATAAGTTAGTTGTTTACTTATAATCCCTGAAGACAAGTTTCACGTCAACAAAGGTTCTACGCTGAAGTCGAAGATCAAGCTCAAGAACCAGCGACAAGTCTACTAATGAACTGATGCGGATCAGCGAAGACTCAGATTTGTCCACTCAACGTGAAGTATCAAGTACAAGACTTCAGCTATCGCTGAACTTTATCATTCGCTGAATAGTAAATGATAATCGTTGAATCAACGAAAGCTGATCATGAAGTCCTCCGTACAAAGTACTTTTGTCTTAACCTCCCTTGCACGCCACCGTACGAAATGTCAGAAAAGAACCTCCGAAAATCTGAGATCGTACAACCACTCTGATACTACACTGTTCATTCATGCGGCTACTAAGGTTGTCAACAAAGGTCAATGACATGCAACCAATCCCCTGATGACACGTGTAAAGTGTATACTGAATTGCATTAAATGCATGCAGTATATAAAGAGATGAACTCACTTCATTTGAAGTAACTTGCTAACTCTGGACAAGTTCAAATCTCTCTCAAGATAGGATTTTATTAGTAATCTCCATATCTTTCTTAGTGCAAGAAACCTTAGTGTTCCAACTTGTTTAGATTTAGGTTTATCCTTAATCTTGTTTCCTCAACAAGCTGTAAATTGTTAATGATTTATCAATAAACAATTTAGAAAAGTAAAATAGCGTGTTTGTATTCAACCCCCCCCCCCTTCTACAAACTTGTATAGGCCTTTCGGGACCAACAAGTGGTATCAGAGCAGATTTGTTTAATCTCATAAACAAGATCTAATCTAAGATATTTCTCTTCCTTGCTATTATCTGAAAATGGCCTCCCACACAAACACAAATTATATAGACAATGGTTCTCTTGCAAAACCCCCTAGATTTTCCAGAGACAACTTCAACTTATGGAAAAATAGGATGATGCTCTTCCTAGAAGGTGTAGACCCTACTATGACCTACTATCTTGAAAACGGCCCACACATCCCTGTAACTATTGATCCTTTAGTTCCAGCCACTGCAACTCGAGCTACTATTCCTGAAAGGCTGATTCCAAAGGAAATACACATGTGGACCGATGAAGACAAGAAGAAAGTGGCTATAGATACAAAAGCCAGATCCATACTATCCATGGCCCTTCCTGACGAAGTCTACCATTCCGTCATGAACCCGAAATCCTCAAAAGCCATGTGGGACACAATATGTGTTCAGTATGAAGGAACGTCTGAAGTCCAGGATTCAAGAAAGATCAACCTGGTAAGACAATACGAAAGCTTCATTTCTGGTAAGAATGAAACTCTCTCTGAAGTTCATCAACGTTTTAATTGCTTAATTATAGATCTTAAAACGGTTGGTAAGGAATATTCTAACTTTGAAGTGCTGACAAAGTTTTTAGAATGTTTACCTGAAAGCTGGGACAATTATTCCATGTGTCGCAAGCTGTCAAAAGATCTAAGATCAATGACACTCGCTACCTTATATGGCACATTGCTGAATCATGAGCAATCTAGCCATCTTAAGAAGAATCTTGTAAAAGATTCCAAAAGCACCCCTGTTGCTTTAATCTCAGAGGAACCTTCTACTCAGCGACCCGTGGTCACTATCACTGAGTTAGAAAGTAACTCTGAAAGGTCATCAGATTCTGATTCTTCAGATGATGATGAATCCTTGGTTCTCCTAACTAAAAAGTTCAGGAGATTCGCCAAGAAGAAAATGTTTAGAAAGAACAAAACTCTTTCTATAGCTGACAAGCCTTAGTCATCAGCTTTTGTTGATAAGGCTACTGCTACTTGTTTCAACTGCGAAAAGACAGGTCATTTCGCTAACGAGTGCAGGTCAAAGAAAATCATGAGACCTTCAGCTTTTACAAAGAAATCCTTTGTTCCAAGGAATAAAGATGACAAATACTCAAAGCTGAAGGAAAAGTATGCAAAGCTGAAAAGCTTTAAGAAGAAAGGAAAAGGCCTGATGGCTGACTATGATTGGGCTGCTTCTGATGAAGAAGCCTCATCATCTGATTCTGAAGATGATGAAGCAAATCAATGTCTCATGGCCAAGATTGAAGAAGAGGAAGAAAGTTCATACATTCCCTCCACTTCAACATCTGCCATTCAGGTATCACCTTCCTTCTTTACCAATATTGCAAATATTGATGAAGCTGATAGTCTCCGTAAAATCGAACTGCTGACTAGAAGTTTATACGAAGCCATGAACGGCAAAGCTGTGGTTGAAAACCAAAATCTTGATCTCGCTGAAAAGCTTAAAAACTGCCACCTTCAAATAGAAAAGCTTTCTAAATTTGAAGAAGATTTTAAAGATCAAGTCCATTTAAATCAGCTAGTCAAAATCGAACGAGCGGAAGCTATCGCTGCATTAAAAGCTGAACAAGCTACTGTTGAAGGATGGTGTAATTCTTCAACAAAGATCACTGAGATAATTAAGGCTCAGATTCCTCTGAGTGATAAACGTGGTCTGGGTTATAAATATGATACTCCAATACCAACCACTGAACGTTCAATGCTTAAATTTGGAACGTTCGTATCCTCAGTAGCTGACACTTCTTCATCTCAGTACTCCTCGTCGATTACACCAATCTCTGAGGAAACTCCTACCTCCTCAAAAGGTAAGGAGAAAATGGTTTATTCAAAACCTACCTCTGTCTCTAAAGACAAAGGTAAAGGAATTGTTATTTATCAAAATCCTCAGAAGGGTACCTTAGTACCTAAGCTGAATGCTTCCAAAGCCTTAGTGATTCATTCTTCTGGTTCTAGAAATCAGACCTATGGATCAGTTCAGCGACCTACTCCTAGACTCAGAGTAGATATCCTTGGTAAGAAATCTGAAGAACTGAATGTTCGTCCTATTTCAAAAACCAATAGTGTACTTGGTGCTGGCACTTCTAATTCCAAATTAAAAGCTCAGCACTCAAGTGGTCCTAGAACTAATTTTAGTTATAGGAAATGTTATCACTGTGGACTTACCGATCATATTGCAAGTAAGTGTCCCACAGCCACCAAAGCTGATAAGATAGCTAAGGTGAAGATAGCACCCAAGAAGACCAAACCAGTTGCAATTCAGGTCAAGGTGACTCCTACCGCTGAGGTCAAGAAATTGACCAAAGTGAAGAAAGACAAAGCTGAATCTTCAAATGCTGCGAAGACTGCTGAACCCATTCCAACTACTTCCACTGACAAACGCGTATACATGGTGAAGTGGGTACCCAAGCAAAACTAATCTTCCTTTGTATTGCAGGTTAAGAAGGGTATCTGGTATCTCGATAGCGGATGCTCTAGACACATGACTGGAAAGAAAAACCTGCTCGCTGAATACAAGGAAGAGAAGGGTCCCTCTGTGACTTTCGGTGGAAATGGAAAAGGACATACCCGAGGGTATGGTGTACTTTCAAATGGTACAACATCCTTCAGAAGAGTCGCATATGTTGAAGGGCTGAAGCATAATCTTCTAAGCATCAGTCAGCTTTGCGACATGGATAACAAAGTGATTTTCACTAAGGAATCCTGCTTTGTCTCTGACAAAAAGGAGAAGATAGCTCTCAGCGGTTATCGTTTGGAAAATGTTTATGTTATAAACATGGACTCAACAACCACTGAGAACTCCTGTTTCTTCTCAAAAGCATCTTCTGATGTTAACTGGCTATGGCACAAAAGGCTCTCACATCTCAACTTCAAGGCACTGAATACTCTTTCATCCAAAGAGTTAGTCACTGGTCTACCTCAACATTCATACGCCAAAGAGTCCTTATGTTCAGCGTGTGAAAAGGGGAAGCAGACCAATGCAAGCTTTAAGTCAAAGCAAGTTTCCTCAGTGTCATCTCCTCTACAACTACTCCATATGGATTTGTTTGGCCCCGTTAACAAACAATCCATCGCTGGAAAGAAATATACGCTGGTCATAGTTGATGAATTCTCTCGTTACACATGGGTAATGTTTCTCCGTTCTAAGAGTGACACCCCTGAAGAACTCATCACCTTTGTTCGGAAGATGGAAACTCTGAACAATATGACTGTTCGCTCAATAAGGAGTGATCATGGAACTGAATTCAAAAACAGTTCTCTTGATTCCTTCCTTGAGAGCAAGGGTATCTCTCACAACTTTTCGTCAGTGAGAACACCACAACAAAACGGAGTCGCTGAAAGAAGAAATAGAACAATTATTGAAGTTGCACGTTCAATGCTCAGCGATTCTCACCTGCCTACTCAGTTTTGGGCAGAAGCTGTCAACACTGCTTGTTTTACGCAAAACAGGTCGCTGATAGTTAAAAGATTCAAAAAGACAGCCTATGAACTCTTTCATGGGAGAAAGCCTTCAATCAGCTTTCTTCACATCTTTGGATGTCAGTGTTTCATACTGAACAACAGAGATGCCCTTGGAAAGTTTGATCCTAAGGCTGATGATGGAATCTTTCTTGGATACTCCTCAGTTTCCAAAGCCTTCAGAGTCTTCAACCGAAGAAGACAAACTGTAGAAGAAACTATTCACGTCACGTTTGACGAATCCCGTTCAGCGAACTCTAAACCGAACGCTGATACAGAAGAACTGAATCAATGGATGTTTTCTCATCTTGGTGATTCAGAAGATGTTCCCACTCCTCATGCTCACACAGTAGAAAATGATGGTCCTTCTATCATTCCAAATATGCAAAATAGTGAAGCTGAAACATCTTGGGTCTCAGCTGTTCCTATAAACACTATACCTGCAGTTGATCCAAATGTCTAAGAAATTCCATCTATTTCTCAGCAATCAGTGAATGAAGTGGCAAACGCAAACATTCCTCTCTTAGCTGATAATCCAGAAGTAGCTGAAGCCTCATCTTCAGTTTCTCCAGTTCAGACTGAGTCAGCGACGCATGCTCCGGCTCAGCGATGGACTGTAAATCACCCAATCGATCAAATTCTTGGTGATCCCAACGCTGGTATTCAGACTCGTAGAAGTGCAGGTAATATTTGTTTATTTGTTAACTTTATTTCTCTAACTGAACCAAAGAAAATAGATGATGCCCTCAGAGATCCAAACTGGGTCAGCGCTATGCAAGAAGAGCTGACTGAATTCGAAAGAAACAAAGTTTGGAAACTTGTTCGTAGACCAACTGACAAAACGGTGATAGGCACTAAATGGGTCTATCGAAACAAGTTGGACGAACATGGTACTGTAACTCGCAACAAAGCTCGTCTTGTTGCTCAGGGATACAGACAAGAGGAAGGCATAGATTATGACGAAACTTTTGCTCCAGTAGCAAGACTTGAATCTATTCGTCTTTTCTTAGCATATGCTGTACACAAAAACTTCACTGTACATCAGATGGATGTTAAGTCAGCTTTTCTAAATGGAAAGCTGAATGAAGAAGTATATGTAGAACAACCTCCAGGATTCTCAGATCCTAAGCGTCCAGGTTATGTTTATAAACTGGACAAGGCACTTTATGGCTTAAAGCAAGCTCCACGTGCATGGTATGATACTCTCTCTACTTATCTCCATATTGAAAAATTTGAGCGAGGTAAGATTGACAAAACTTTGTTTTTTAGAAAAGTAAAAGGTCATATCATTTTAGTTCAAATATATGTTGATGACATTATATTTGGTTCTACTAACCATGAGCTTTGTACTCGTTTCGCTGATAGAATGAAAGATGAGTATAAAATGAGTATGATGGGTGAACTAACATATTTCCTTGGTCTTCAGATTAAGCAAACTGAAAAAGAAACTTTTATAAATCAGGGAAAGTATGTTAAAGATATGCTGAAGAAATTCGACTTAACTGAAAGTTCAGCTATGAAAACCCCTATGGCACCACCGCTGATACTTGATAAGGACACAAAGGGTGTTCCTGTCAATGTCACGCTGTACCGTGGGATGATCGGCTCACTATTGTATCTTACAGCTAGCCGACCCGATATTATGTTTGCAACATGTCTGTGTGCACGATATCAAGCTAAACCTAAGATATCCCATATGAAAGCTGTAAAGCGAATCTTTCGATATCTTAAGGGTACAGCGAATCTAGGTCTTTGGTATCCAAAAGACTCAGGATTCGATCTAACCGCCTATTCAGACAGTGATTTTATAGGTTGCAAAATGGATAGGAAAAGCACCACAGGAGGATGTCAGCTCCTGGGTGGAAAGCTGGTAAGTTGGACAAGTAAGAAGCAAAACTCAGTGTCCACTTCCACAGCTGAAGCTGAGTATGTAGCCGCTGGAAGCTGCTGTTCTCAAGTCTTGTGGATGAGAAATCAGCTACTAGACTATGATCTTCAGCTCTCCAAAATTCCAATCTATTGCGACAGCACAAGTGCCATCGCTATAGCAAACAATCCAGTGCTACACTCAAAGACAAAACACATAGAAATCAGATATCATTTTATCAGAGATCATGTGATGAATGGTGATATAGAACTTCATTTTATCCCAACTGATTATCAGTTAGCTGATTTGTTTACCAAACCTCTTGATGAGACAAGATTCAACTTTCTCATCAGCGAGCTTGGAATGCTGAACTTTGAAGGATAAAATCTTCAGCGGTTCACATTTATCAGCGATATGTTTATACATTCTTGTATAGGCTTCGGGATAAAATCAACTTTTATAATCCATTTCATCATCTTCTCTCTGAATAAACTTGGTTAAACTGATATCCAGGTATGTTTTCTCTCTCTGACAATCGCATGTAAATGCAAGATTTCAAAATAAATTGCATCGCTGAATATCTCTTCCTTAAACAGCGATATTTTGAAAATTCCTTAAACCTTCACTGATATTTCTATTCAGTGCCTCATGTTTTTCAAAAGAGTCCCTGAGTTTTTCAAAACCTCAGAGACATCCTAAAAGAATGTGAAAGGACAGTTGTGACGTCATTGCAACGGATAACACTCGGCACGATTTCTTTCTGACACACGTTTGCACGTTTTGTTCAAACTTCCAATCAAATGCAAACACGTGTCCGTGTCATGATGAAAACCTTTTCCCGCTCAAGGTTTTCTCTCTCTAAAAATCCCTATATAAACAACTCTTGGTTTATATTTGTCTTTTACGCGAACAATCTTTCTCCGCAAGAAAAGAATTCTCTGTTGCATTTGTGCTCTCAAAAACCTCAAGAACTGTTCATCATCTTCTTCATCAAAACTTCAAGGTTAATAAGTTCTTATTTTTTTATCAAATGCGTATAACTTGTTTTCGATCTTCTCTTTGTTTTAACAAGATCAAACAAATGAACTTTTTTTTAAAATAAAATCATTTCTTTCATGGTTTTATGAACACAACCATTTCATGGTTGTTCTTCAAGTTTTAAATCTAAATCTTAAACTTGTTCTTCATTCGTATCCATTTTTCTTTTAGAAACTGGAATACAAGATTTTATGGGTTTTACTTTTCTTTTAAAATCAAGAAAAACCCTATTCTTCATTAAGACATTTTTTGTCTGAATGAAATGGACAAGATTCGAAAAATCTTAACGGAATTTTCTTTCCACATTAAGATAATTCTTATCTGTTAACATCTTTGGTTGAACTGATAATACAGTGATATGGCATCTTCAAAGCTGAATGTTACCGCTGAATCCATCTCCACTGACTCTGAGGAAATGGAAATCTTCAAAGCCCCCCAGGTGAAGTTCGAGCTGGATCAACTCGATTGGACTAAGGCCAACAACCTCTCAGCTCTTCTCGAGTTTCCTCCTCGGAAGCAAGTATCACATCTGGACGATGCTGTAAGTTTTCTGAAGAACAGTCCCATCTACACAGCCCTGACCATAACACCTCCTGCCAGTCAGCGGCTCTTATCCCAGTTCTGGTACTCTGCCAGACACACTGAGCTACCCTCTGCCAAAGATCCATCCAAAACCATAGACTGCATACTCAGCGATACTGAGTATGGCACCATTAAGATCACACCCGCAATTATCCGCAAAGCCCTAAACTTCCCAAATGCCTCCAAAGAAAAACCCTTCATTCCATTCCCTGACCACAAAAAGCATGCTGACAGAGAAGCAATCATTGCTTTCCTTGACGCAATGGGTTATATCTGGGATATTGGAAGGGACAAGAAGCCTGAGAAGAAACTGACGCTGATAAAGAAATCCAAAATGCCCAGCGAGATGAATTTCATCTTCGCTCACCTGATCAGCTGCATGACAGCGAAATCCGGATCTTCTGATCAAGCCGCCCAACCTCAGCAGTCCATGGGATACACACTGCTGAAAGGTCTAAATATTGACTGGGCCTCCATTATTTATGAAGACCTGATTCAACGTGTCGATTCTGCCGCTGACAGACCAGCATGGGTTCCTTACCCACGATTCATCAGCGCCATCTTTCAATATGGCCTGAAGGACAGCTATCCTGAAGAGGGTGATCTGAAACTTTCTCAGATTGGCCCTAAGGTTCTCGACTTCAAGCCTGTCGCCAATGAGGTACGTCTCTCTACTCTTCTCTCTCTTCTAAATTCTCCGCTTTCTGTGGCTCCTTCAGCGACAATACCAATCGCTGAAACCCCGGCCACAACATCCTCTCCTTATAAGAAAAGGAAACCCTCACACACCCAACTTGATTCCAAAAAGGATCAAGAAAACCAAGGAGCAACCCCAGCAATTCCATGCTGAAGACTCCTCAGCTCGTTCTGAAGAGCTGAAGGAAAGTTCCGTGGTACGCTCTGCCACACCCGTGCAAGCCATCCCTCCAATCCAGACTTCAGCGTCTCCAAACGCTGAGGTTAGAAACTTGGAAACTACCCAACCTCCCTCAGTCTCTCAAAAGACTGATGAAGTGATTGTCAGCGATTCCAATGCTGAACTCAGAACCCGAACCCCAATCTTAACCTTCGCTTCTCCCTCCACTCACTTGGACACTCCTCCAGCAAACACTGGAGATGCCATCATTCCAGAAGCCGCCGCTGATGCTTCTCAACAAATGATGAAGAAAGGACCTGCAGAGTTCACCATACCTCACCGTACTTTCGAAGAGGATATGGAACACTATTCAGGAACTTGCAACTTCGACGAGTTCATCAATCCTCCTGCAGGTACTAATCCCACCTTAAACACTGTAACTAAACCTGAAACTTCTGAGCTTTCCTTTGTTCACAAGTACTTATATGTTACAGGTCCTAATTTGGAAGACATCAACGCCTCGCTGAAGTCCGTGGAAACAAAGCTGTCCAGTCTCACCACCACACTCTCCAACAACTCAACAGTTGTAACAAACGCTGGAGAGAACTTGACAAAGCTGACAACGGTGGTGGAGAAGAAAGCTTCCACTGAAGACATCAAGAGTCTTGATAAGACGCTCAACGATTTTGCCAAGGTGCTCTGTGACATCTACACTGACTACACAAGCCTCAAAACATCAGTTTCGACCATGTCCAGCGATGTAACAACGCTGAAGACATCGGTTGAAAAACTCGAGGGTGATATGTCAGAGGTCAAGACTGACTTAGGCTCTGTAAAGACCGACGTTAGCTCTATGAAGACGATGATCGAGACACTGGTAAACAAGGCAAATAGTCCAGCTCCTGGTCCTGCCCCTGTCCCCATTCTGGAATCTTTCACAGAGGAGGATCGCACAGAGCTGAGGAAAATCACGCCTGCTATCTCTGGCCTAGAAGACAGAATAGCAAAGCTTGAAGGTTGTGTGAAAATCTCTGGCCCAGAAGACAGAGATAACACCAATGCTGAGTCTGCCCATTCCTCCCCCAGTCATCATGAAAAAGAGGGGGAGAAGAGCGCTGAACATTCCAAGGAGAAAAGCGCTGAAGATCTGAACAACAAAAGCGCTGAAGACCTTTCCCATGATGAATCTATCAGGGGAGAGAGGAATGAAGATCTGACCACTGGACCTCAGGGAGATGAAAACCCTGAGGGAACCGAGAAGCTCGCCTCTGTATCTGAGGGGGAGCAACTCGAAGAAGATGCTGAGAATTCCGAAGCAGAAGAAGATGAAGACATCGACATCCCTGACGACAAACCATCCTTCTCTCCAAGAAAGGATGATGATGATGATGAAGATGACGATGATTTCTTTATCGTCAAACCTGCCCCAAGGATCAAAGCTCTTAAAGGAATCTCAATAAAAGAACCATCAGGGGAGAAGACAAAGACAAAGCCCTCAGCCTCTGGCGCTGAGAAAAGCAAAGACAAAGGCCTCGCTGAAGATGAAAATCTAGCGATTCTCTTTGAAAAGCCGGTTTGTCAGGTAAACTAAAACTTTACATTTTCCTTCCCTGAACTTCTCCAAACCTATATACACATCCACATTATTTTTTCTATCTTTTCTACCCAAGTTCTTCTACCCAATTCTTATCTGTAAGATCGCTGCTTTTCAGCTAGTCCTCTCCCCTGTTTGAGGATGTCGCTGAAGGTTCTACTGTTGCGACTTCACAAATAAAGCCAGCTGCTGCTGATGAAATAATCCCAGTCTTGGACTTGATCTCTGAGACTGATGAACCAGAAGAACAACCTCTCTCGCGCAATAAGAGACCTTCCTCAGTTCCTCAAAAGCTGAGTGAAGAGGATCAAAAGAGAAGAGAAGAAATAATAAAGCGATTCGAGGATCAGCGAATCATTCTAAGGCCTGATCAACTGCCTTCAGTTCCTCCTAAGTTCAGAATTTCAAAAGCTGAATATCAGGACCACCTTAGAGCTGAACGCCTCATTGCTGAAAGAAAGGAAGCTGAAGAGAAAGACAGAGAATACGCCATCAAGCTCACTCAAGAATCTGTCAAAGACCCCAAGCTGAAGCGTGTTCCCATTCAAATCCAACGAAAGCTGTGGGAAGAAGCCCGGAAGATCGTGGAAAAGAAAACTGAAGTTTCTCAGACCACCTTGATCTGGTGTAAAGAGAAAATTCACTTCAGATATCGTCCAGCGAAGATCAACAAGGTATTCATCTCTGGAAGAACATCTATCGGAGTACCTATTGTTGACATCAAACTGTTCAGAGAAGATGGCACATCTGAAACCTTTCGTGCTGACACTGTAAAAAGGTATGGTCTCTCTGAATGGCTGGAGATGAGGTTAGCTATCCAACCATCACAATCAAAGTACAAGAATCATTTCGAAAAGCTGATAAACATACAGATCGACTTGATATCTTCCTGTGTGGATATTCCTCCTGTTCCTGATCTAAAGCCGAAAAGAAAAAGAGGTTCTCCAAGGAAGAAACGTCAAGATTCAAATTCAGGACCTGTCATACGAAATGAAACTGGAATTGGTTTCTCTCGCGCTGAAGTACTTGGTCCTGATCCTGATCTATCTGCCCTTGACATCTCTCTGCCACCATGTGAACTTTTCGTCCCTGGTAAAGTCATCAGTAATCCTTATGGAATATTCTTTCTTGACTACGACGGACGAAAATGCTTTCAACGGATCGCTGAGCTCCCAATCACTCCAATCGAACAGCTCAGAGATCTTATCTACTGGTGTGACTTCAGAAAGGACATTCAGGCACGACACCTAAAACCCTTGATCTTTCAAGAAGCGCTGAAGAAAAGAAAACAAGGTGTAACGGTTCCTGACTGGATGATTCCCACTGAAAAGACGACCCTTGATGAACTTCTCATTAAGGAAGAACCTTTTGAAAACTGATATAATCTCCTTTTTCTCTATTGTATCAGTTATCCTTCTGTACTTGTAATTTATTTCGCTTGTACTTGTAATCTTTCTGTTCTTCATTGTAACATGATTCAAAGATTTAAAGAAAGATTTCAGCGAATGTACTTTACTCCATCAGTACTGAAAAGATCCCAGAAAACAGTAAAAGGGACAAATATTTTATGAGTTCTTTTTATCCTTATGTTTTCATTAAATAGCAATTTTCTTTGTTGCTATGTCATAATCAAATAGGGGGAGATTGTTGATCCAAACCCTCAGTGATTTGATAATGACCCTCTCTTAAATACTTAGTGAAAATTGTATGTAAACAATATGTATCAGAGTTTCACTATCGCTGATAAGTACTAAGATCTTACAGTACCGCTGATAGGAACTCTCGTTCTTTAAATTAAACATTCAGCGAACACTGTTCACCATAATGCGCTGAGTCTGTTCAGTCCTTATGGTGATCGCTGATAAGTTAGTTGTTTACTTATAATCCCTGAAGACAAGTTTCACGTCAACAAAGGTTCTACGCTGAAGTCGAAGATCAAGCTCAAGAACCAGCGACAAGTCTACTAATGAACTGATGCGGATCAGCGAAGACTCAGATTTGTCCACTCAACGTGAAGTATCAAGTACAAGACTTCAGCTATCGCTGAACTTTATCATTCGCTGAATAGTAAATGATAATCGCTGAATCAACGAAAGCTGATCATGAAGTCCTCCGTACAAAGTACTTTTGTCTTAACCTCCCTTGCACACCACCGTACGAAATGTCAGAAAAGAACCTCCGAAAATCTGAGATCGTACAACCACTCTGATACTACACTGTTCATTCATGCGGCTACTAAGGTTGTCAACAAAGGTCAATGACATGCAACCAATCCGCTGATGACACGTGTAAATTGTATACTGAATTGCATTAAATGCATGCAGTATATAAAGAGATGAACTCACTTCATTTGAAGTAACTTGCTAACTCTGGACAAGTTCAAATCTCTCTCAAGATAGGATTTTATTAGTAATCTCCATATCTTTCTTAGTGCAAGAAACCTTAGTGTTCCAACTTGTTTAGATTTAGGTTTATCCTTAATCTTGTTTCCGCAACAAGCTGTAAATTGTTAATGATTTATCAATAAACAATTTAGAAAAGTAAAATAGCGTGTTTGTATTCAACCCCCCCCCCTCCCCCCCCTTCTACAAACTTGTATAGGCCTTTCGGGACCAACAAAACCTTCTTCTTCTTCATCTATAAAATTAGGGTTTTGATGTAAGTTGGGATTTGGATGTAAAATGTTTGGGAGAATGATTCTACATGTTTGGATTGGAATATTTATGGTTGGAACTTATGGATTTAGGTTTTTAGAAGATTTGGCCTAAGGATTCGGGTTGCATCAAAGGAGCTTACGTTTGGGGAAAATCTAGATTTAGCCTAAATCTAGCAAGGTGAGTTCAAGTTGCTTTGTGAAAACTTTGTACATGCCAAAATGTTATTTTTCCAAGTACTTATGTGTTTTTACATGAAACTTATCAATGGTTGAACTATTTGGTGGGTTTTAACCCTTTGAAGTATTTATACCGTAAATATTGTAAAACCCTTATATTTGGAGTTTTTTGGAAAATGTGATAGATAAATCATACATGAAAATGTGTTATTGATTTATGTTATAAATGGAGTCTACTTGTTATGAAAATGTATTCTGTGTATAATTTGGAATCATGCATTTAGTACATTATGGGACGATTTGGAAATGTACGGTGTGTGTCTTTCGGAAAAGAGGGTTGTCCCAACCCAAAGTTCTATTTCGGGTTTTCATGGATTTGAAATATCATTAGCAAAAGTGTGTGTTGCTACGTTTAATCTCATGTTATGACCTTTCATGAATTATCTTTTGAGTCAATTGAGTTTATGGCTCGAGTAGACAAAGGTGACGAGTAGCAAAAATCCAGATAAAACATTATAGTAACCAGGGTAATCAGCTAACACCTAAACACAGAAGTAACTGTTATCACAACAATTTAAAAAAAAATTGTGTGGCCTATGTTCAGAGCTGGCAATGGGGTATCTCTGATAGGACTTCCAGTTATCACTGAAGTAAAAATTTAAAAATTACTTCTCAAAGTGTTCCGGCAATATCACAAAGATATGCGATGTGAATCACAAAGACTCGTGCATGTGTGAAAGAATAAATTCTATCGATTTGGCTCAAAATTTGATTTAACCTGGGACGTAAGTTAAAAATCAATTGACACGGTGAATAGAATGTGAAGTTCGGAGACCGGAGCTGGTGTCTTCCTGGTTCAATATCTAAGACCTCCAAGTGAGGAATAGATAGAGTATGTGCTAATCTCCGTGAATATGTGAAACAAGCATCTGTTGTGAGATACTTGAGTGGCTGGGTGGGGTGACACGAGTTATCGACACTGGGTCCATGTCTGTTTCAATATTCATCTTCAAAGAACGAGAATGAATAGATTGTGTGGTTACCCGGATAACTGACTCGGTTTGGTAAGGACCAATCATTCTTTTAAGTCATGTCACAGCCTCACCATATTCTTTTATCTCCAAACTCATCTAGCAATCTAGACCCCTCACTGATATCTATAATGGATGTGTTTCATGGGTAGGTCCTTCCGGTTCTGGATAGACCATAGAAACGATGTAATTCCTAACACACATTCATGCAACGAGTGTAGCAGTTTCGAAAAACAGTGAAGTATGAGTTCTAAACCGAAATGTTTAGAAGTCAAAGCATTTAAGAACGAGTCCTGATCTGAGATGATCAGAAGTCATAACTTTTAAAAAACGAGTTCTGAACTGAATTATTCAGAAGTCATTATTGAAATAACAGAAGTTCAAGAAACAAATTCAAGCGCAAAACAGAATGACTCAATAAGCACAGTATGTTCAAAAATCAACCAATGATTAGAAAGTTTAATTGTGAAGAACAAGTCACAATTATTATGTCAGATAAGAATGAATCATTAATATGAAATGATGAACTGTGAACACAAAGTGGAATTCAAAACGAGTGTATTTCCATCAAAAAATCAACGAATATGAGAGACATGGAAATAACTAAGTCAAGAAAAAATTGACACGTGACAGTCATGGAATTTACCATTGGAGAATAACAAACACAAGTAAGTTATCCAGAATGAATTACCACGGTTTTTGAATTCAGTTAGAGTGCACATACCTTGCATAAGTTAGTACTCCCCCTCAAAATTGGCCTAACATTTGAGTGCTCGTCATGTGAAACGAATCTTCTAATTTAAATGCACATGACGTTCCTGCAAAACAGATTAGAAAGATTTTGGTATCCATCTTGGGATGGATCCTTGACGGTTAGATGCCTTATGAGGACCTGGGATACTATAAGTACCATACCAATACTGAGCATGGTCTTTCTTCACAAAGTCACTTGTTCCACAATAAGAGCAACACAGCTTCTGTGTAGATAGGTTGATCAGTTTATTAACAGAGTACACTCGATCAGTCTTCACAAAAGGTTTAGCGTGGAAAGCTGTGTTGTTCTTGTCACTTTTAACAGAGACGGGTGACTTTGGAGCCGGAGTGGTTCCTTTAACTCTCCACTCCATTTTTACTTTCTTGAAAGATGGATTATCTTTATTATCAACACGAGAATTATAGAAAAGATTGGAAGGTCGAATCTGATCTTTTGAAAAATTATTTGATTTGACAAAAATCTTTGAATCAGATTTAACCTTTTGTTTCTTCAAAGACTCGGTAGTTAATTCAGATAATCTCTTTGTAAGCTTAGAAATCTCGGACTGAAAAACCTCTCTCTTTTGAAAAATCATCTTTTAAACATTTGTCTCTAAAACCCTCAACTTTCCCTTTCTCAGATTCTTTGATTAGAACGTCTAATTCTTTTTCTAAATCATATATTTTCAAAGAAAGTTCTCCATTCGTTTTAGTAAAAGAATTGCATTCTATTTCAAACTTCTCTCTTTCTGAAATTAAAACCCTTTCAAAGTCGGAGATCTGTTTTGAAAGTTTTAAACACATGAGTTCAAGTCTCTTCTTTTCTTCAAGAGATTTGGTTGAAAGACCGGACTGCTTTTGATTAAGCAATTGTCTTTCCTTTTCAAAACTTTCCTTTTCCTTTTCAAGAGTCTTTTCAAGAGAGGTTAGTTTGCATTTAAGCTCAAGGTTTTCATAGTTGAGGAGTTTACATTTCTCTTCTTCTTCAGCAAGCTTCTCACAGCTCTTCCAGATTTGAGATTTGAGCTCCTTCAGTTCTTATATGTACTTGCTGCACAAATCATCTGCTTGCTTGATATTCTTTTCACACAAACTCGCTTTCCCTTTCTCAGTCTTCTTGATATCACCTCGTGATGATAAATTAGACAACTTCCTTTTCAGCTCAGAGTTTTCAGACTCTAATGCTGTTGCCTTTTCTTCAGACTTGGCAAGCTTCTCAGAATATTCAGAAATTTGCAGTTTATGTTTTTCGATTAACTTGCTGCAGAATTCCTCTTGTTGCTTCATATTATTTTGATACAACCTTTCAAATTCTGAACACTCAAAATTACGGCAATGTATCGACATTGTTACCTAAAAAATGATCGTTAATCGGTGTTGAATTTGAAGAGTCAACAATGCGGAAGAAAAATCAAAAATTAAAGTTGAAAAAAAACAAATTTATAAAATAAATTCGCTTTAAAAATTTTAAATCTGATTATTGTAGGAACGAACGAAATCTACTTCGAGAGTGAGAAACCAATCAATAATTGCCAAACACAACTTACCGGATGAAGATGAGAATTGAGACTTACCGGATGATGAGATACCTTACCGGGTGAGAGGTGTTTTCCGGATACGATAAAAACAGTTGATCTTACCGGGTGATGAGGAACATACCGGACGAGACGGAACTTACCGGACGAGAACTGTACCAAAAAAAAACTTGTTCCCGGATGATGATGTTGGAAATTAATATGAATGCATGGGAGTTGGTGAACAAAAGAAAAAAATTGGTTACGTATGTTATATGTATGCGATTAGAAAGTGAACGTGTGCTATGTGTATGTATGCATGTGATATGAAACACACTTATCAATTTATTTATGTATGCAATGCAAGGAGAGAAAGCATATCGATGGTCAGACAAGAAACCCAAAAAAAATCAACTAATGTGGGCTGAAGTTAGGTATCCGGAAGAGAATTGGTGTCCGGAAAGATTTCAGCCGGAGACTTCGTTTCTTAAATAAAATGATGTCCGGAAAGTAGGAAAACCAATTTTGTCCGGATAGATAATGAGTTTCATGCGGACACTTGGTTTCTTCCGGTAAGTAACCAAAACAAATATCCGGACACTTTATTTTATCCGGGAAAACTTGTGTTATCCGGGTAAATTAAAGTTTTGTCCGAAAAAATTGAGAAATATGAAACTTACCCGGACACTGCGGCTGGTTGAAAAAATCGGATCAGTTTTCGATAGGGTTGCTTGATTTCAGTCCTGTAGGGTTAGATTTTGACCAAAAACACGAAAACAAACATACTCAAATCGATTTCTAAGCAAAATATATCATATTTTTCAATAACCACCACAAAAACTTAAGAACACAAAAAAAACTCAAGATTTGATTTTAAATTGCAAGATTAAAACTTTGAGAATTGATGTAAACGCAGATAACAGCAGATATGAACGAGTAAACAATCGAGATTTAACAAACGAATTATTTAATCGATGAAAGGATTTTCAAACCCGATTGAAGAACGATTTTCTTCAATAAAAACTGCTGTTTTCGATAAACATCTGGGAGACTTCTGGACCTCAGACGATTAATCCAACCGGTCAGAATGTGAAACAAGATGTCCAGAAGTTTCTGTCAAAAAATCGCGATGATCCGACGGTTCAATCTCCGGGAATAAGTGAAACGGCTGGCTGTGATTTTCCAGAAAATTTTCTGCGAAAATTCTTTCTTTTTCTTGCTTTCGTTCGATTTCTTTCGTCTTTTCAAATCACCGATTCGGCTCTGATACCAATTGTTAGAATCCAGATCCGTGCAACAATAATGAAATCGAAAATATCAAACAATGAAAGAGAATGATTTCAACTGGTCATCCCTGTATTATGCTTTCAGAGAGAATATTACAATGAGTTTAGAAAGCTAAAAGAATGATTAACCTATTTTTCTAGGCTAATACAACATTATATACCTCGGGCCCGTGGTTAACAAGCCCAAGGCCCGTTCACTATGGACTAACTTTAAACAATTACAATTCAAACCCTTGAACTTAAAATCAACATAAATTCTACCCTAACAATTTATTCTTTTGGGATCGTGTAATGTTTTAGACCTTGTTAGCTATGGATCCATGGGCGTTTGAGTTTTCCAAGTCTCGCGGGCAAGAGATTGGGATTGATTGAGCTCAGTTTACGAGACGTTAGTTTCTCTTTTGTAGCACGGAATAGGCATCGGGTTCCATGATAAGTAAGGCGTGGACCTACATGGTCGGGCGTCGTCTCATGGGCAGTAAGGTGTAATTCCATGTGTGTTTGGCACAGAATAGGCATCGAGTTCCATGATAAGTAATGCGTGGACCTATATGGTCGGGCGTCGTCTCATGGGCAGTAAGGTGTAATCCCAAATATGCTGTTGTAGATTTGGAGTGACACAATGTATAGACCTGGAGTGGTTGAAGTTGGGGGCTCCCTAGTCTCGCGGGTAATAGATCTGGAGTGATTGAGCTTAGTTTACGAGAGTAATCCACGTGTTTGTTTTATTGCATAGTAGGTGACCCACTTTTGTGTTCCGTCACGTGCAATGTATGCGGGCCTCCCCCATCACCGAAAGGTGTTGTTTTGGGTATTTGTTTTTATCCATGTTTTCGGTGACGTATCATATTTATATGCATTGTTTCCACGTTATGTGAGTTATGGGTTATGATTTCATCCATGTTTGAGATGTTTTGGAATAACGGTGATTTATTTATGAATTCAATCGTTCTGAGAATCAAATGCTATTTCACCTTTCACGTTGATTTTGGGATGAGTCCATTTTGGGCATCATTTATATTAAAGCTTTCAACACGGGATTTGTGTGAATTGGAAAAATGGGCGATTTGCATCTAAAGTAAACTCTTTGATCTCATGACTTAAATTGCAATTATCGCGATTTATGAATTTATATGGTCATGATAAAACTCTTGGACTCGCTAGGTGTTAGCCTAACCCTTTTTCTTGTCGGCATGTGCAACAGGCTCAGGTTGGGAGTAGCTTTAGCTACACTGGGAGGTGATGAGTGCTAGTAGAGTGCACGAGAAGTGAATTTGCTTAGAGAAGTCTTCCGCACTTATTTGGGAATAGCAACTTATACTTGTGTGAAGTAACACCCGGTGTGAATTTAGTCTCTGGAATAAGACTTGAGTTATAATTGTTTGAGGGTAAATCATAGATTTTAATTTGAGGTAATTTCCGTATTGTGTTATAAGGAGAAGTTTTATACTTTTGGGATGTGTTATTGAAAAATTTATTTAGTTGCTCTTACCGAAATTTGAGGGTGTTACAAGTTGGTATCAGAGCATAAGTTTGAGAGAATTAGGTGTTGATTTTGAATACCTAGAGTCAAACTAGGGTTCTTTTAAGTGAATAAAAGTGAAATTGCACTATTAAGCACATTAAGATAGGATGTTTTGAGGTCGATGAAGTCGTTAGAAACGAGAATCGTGTCAGGAGTAGCAAGGATAATCATGTACGATACGTTCATAGTTACACCTGGCCAGTGTTATGGTGAACTTGCTAGTTACATGTGCATACTTGTACTACTTTAATGTGATACCCGTTGGGGTAGTGAAAAAGTTTCTAAGCGAGTAGTCGTTGGAATAAATGGACGATTTTAGCGTTAATCACTCGGAGTGACGATAAGCATGATAGTGGTATTAAGCGGACCATTTCGGGTCAAAGTTGATGGTTGGATTAGAACCACATACTTATTGAATCGACCTTAATTCGAGGAGGAATTGTAAGGGGAATCGATGTAATTCCCAAATTTGCCTTAAGAGTTTGAGTATCCGGATGACGGTAGTGTAATACCCCGGGTAAGTTTGTTAGTTAAAGTCTCGTTCCGTTAAAATTTATTTAACTTTATAATTGATGTTAGGGTAAGTTTAGGAGAGTTTATAAGTTTAAGGGTGTTTGGATTAATATTAAGAAGTCCAAGGTCTATTTAGTAAATATGGTTGGATATTATCCTCTTGGTATTCAGATATTTTCACAAAAACCAGAAACATCAGTGTGTGTAAGTGTGTGTTTTTTAGAGCAAAAGGAGAAGAAGAAAGGAAAAGGCGAGGGCTTTAAATTGGTGGACTTGGAAGGGATTTAAGGTATGTTTTCTTTGTGTTTTATGTCTATAATTGCTATTAGGAAGTATCTATCGGATTAGAATTATCACATCTGGACTGGGGTTGATTTCAGTTGAATTCTGGGTTAAAAATAGACAAACCGACAGGGGTTTCCGGATAGAATGAATGTGTCCGGGTAGTTTTGTTGGTGGTGTCCGGATGATGTTCTACAGGTGTCCGGACGAGTTCATTATCCGGGTAAGTCTTTCTTTTCTATAGTTTCCGGATGAAATGAGATACCGGATGGTGTCCGGATTGCTTTGGTGTCCGGGTGTTATCCGGATTACTTATGTTGTCCGGAAAGGTTATGTTGTCCGGGTTGTATGAACTGTCCAGAAAGTTGTGTTGTCCGGATAGTTAGAGTGTCCGGGAACTTTGAGCTGTTTGGTCACTTTTGAGGGTTCAGATGCTTTTGAGTATCCAATAAGCTGTGTTTTGTTAGACCTTAGATAGGGAATGAATGAGGACTGAATATTTTGTGGACTAGACTTAAGTTCGGGCTTGGGGATAATGTTGGAGGAGTTGAGTTATCTAGAGTTCTTAGCTATAGTAAGTATTATGTGTTCTATTTGGTAAAGAGGTACTTGTATCTATTTGTTTAAGATTCTGTGGATTTGGGGTGAAAGCTGGACTGTTTTTGAGAAAGGATTGGAAGCGTTTTGATAAGCAAAACAGGTGAGTGTTACTTAAAAATGTTTTTAAACTGGAATACATATATGTGTGTATTGGATATGTGATTGATGATGTCATTATATGCTTATGTTAGAAATATAATATATTGAGATGTATATTATATTATATGAGTATTATACGAGAGTATATTGGCCGGGCTTAGGACCGGTGGTGTTGGCTGTAATACTCGTACAGCGGTGTTGGCTGTAATTGTCGTACAACAGGGTTAATTTATTAGTTGGTTTGCAACCAACTAATATGGCCATGGGAATGAGACAGGGAAGTACATAATGCATGAGTCCTAATTGGTATTTATACTTGTGATATGTATATGGTGTTTGTGCAAATGGTTTCAAACTAACAGGGATTTTCTCACTTAGACCAATAGGTCTAACCCTCATTTTGTTTTAAAAATATGTATTCCAGGTCGTGGATCGGGTAAGAGCAAATGAGAAGAGTACTATGTGTTTAGCTTTTGAAAGAAGGATGTTATGAAGACTAAGACGTGTTTTGCTGTTCTAATTTCATAACTAGATATCATGTATGTAATTAGCAAAAGGTTTGTAATGGAATACCTTATTCTGGATGTAAAGACTAAGGGACCTTACTTGTTATATTATGAATCTTTTGGGATATGTAACGATGGTATGAAATATATGTTATTTGTTGTATGATAGGAATCCGGGTTGTTACAGGTAGTGTGACCGGAGGGATTTGGAGAGTATGGTTTGGGATGTTGAGTGCCGACAAGATTCACGCACAAAAGTTATTTTAGAAATAAAATTGCATCAGTTATTTCTGGTGTTTCAAATCCTTATATGGATTGTGTTAGAAAATCTCGGAAAACGTTTAGCACACACAAGATTTTAAATCATGGTTTTGAATATGCATGAAATTGTTTTACTGCGAGGAGATGCAAACTCTGTCGGGACTTGCTTTATTTTGCTATTGTTTAACGTTACTTTTGGATATAGTGATATCCATATTTTGATGTGGTTTAAGATGTTGGACAAGTAACTACGACTTATGGCTTTAACATTGGATCTCCTCCGCATATGTTAAGGTTTGGACGGAAAGTTATCTTCCATTATGTCTATATCGAATTTTATTGGAAAATTTTATTTAATGCAAATTTTGTCGAAAAGTGTTGTTTAGATTGTATTACAACAAAAGGGGAATTTTGGAAGTTTGGCATTTTAGCCATGGATTTGCGATATGCAATTCGATGTTTAGAAGCGAAAGGTTTGGCACTATTTGGTTGGTTTGAGGTCGTTGAGCTCATAGAGTTTTACAGAGTTTGTTTTACGAAGTTTTGTGTCGTGTGAGTGCAATTTTGTAAGGTGCACACTTTAGTTATCGCGTGTGTTAATTTTGGATTATGTTGGGCATTTTGTTTCGCGTGAGCCTTGTGGAGAAATATTATTTTAAGTCGTGAGACGACCAAACGGAATGTTTTTGGAACTTTGATGTCGCGTAATTTCTTTTTCAAAGATTTGTGTTAGCACGTTTTGTTGCAATTTATTTAATTGTACGGATTGAATTATACGTGGCGTGAATAATACATGAAAGAACATGCTGATTGTATTTCTTAACAATTTGCTTTATGTGCTTCCGACTAGTTGACTATTTTATTGTCCTTTCCTGCAAACGCATGGTATTGATCTAAGGGTGTGCATAATTTGGTAGTCACTAACCCTCGAAAGCTTTGATAAATGTATCGTGAATGAAAATGTTTTATCAATTCATTGCATGAGTGAGGGTCATTTGGTCAAAGATACGTTTAAGATTGTGGGGTTTATGCACGGTTTACGATACGATACATTTTAAAAACACGAATGTGTGAGTCATTGAACTTCGGTCAACATTGGTTTGATGAGCATTTTGGAAAATTGTAAACCTTTTTGGTTTTGGAGAAAATGGGTATTTTGAGTATCCTAACGAGTAAATATGAAACATTGTCATTTCAACGTTCTATATTGTGAGTGTGAAATTTTGGTGTAAATGCTCCGTGATGGAGATTTTGGAAAAACATTATTTGTCCTAACCTAAAGTGCGTGGGATTGCTTAAATTTTGGAACATTAATACGCACCGTTTGTGTGATTCGACATTCGAAGTCGATTTAAATCCTTTTTTGTATCAACCAATTACAAACACTTATTTTCTCCTAAGTTTTGGGAAAACACATTAATGTGTGGGTATTGTCAAAAGTGTTTCACTCTTATGTCGTTATATGACTAGACGAGAAAATTTTGAATACTGATTTAAAGAATTTCGTCTTTTGAAATTTTGTTATGAACGATTTAATGCATGTAATTTCGTTTCAAGAAAGTTACTAAGAGAGTGTTACAAGCTTGCATGCATATTCCAATTTGAAATTTCCTCTTAACGTTCTAGTCGACATCTTTGAATGATGAAAACGTAATGATTTTGTCTTTAAACTTAGAACGGACACAAATCGTTTTATGTTTTAACCAAAGTACATTTATGGAATTGTTTCACCGTCTTTGTGAGATAAACTGACATGTGCGAATTTTATTGGGGAATCTTGATTGACTGTCATTTCATGGTTAAAAAGGAATTTTGGAGTCGGTTGTCGTTTAAACTCCTTTTGAAGTACATACAAACCATTTTGATTGCACCTTATTAAAGTGGGAAATTCCCTTACGTGCATTACATAGATCAATCCATACTAAGACCGTACCGGTTTCTTTCAGAGAAGTTGTTTGTTGTGCTTTTGCGCTTTGCTAACGATACAAATTTCGACGAAATGGTTTTCAAGATGATTTTCATATGTGGGACGAGTGTGTCCATTTTTATGCAACTACCTAACTGATAGTAGTAGTTTTTATGCGTACGGTTAACTTGATATGAAAATCTTTGTGTTGAAAATTTCTATAAAAAGTTTTCGATTGGCATATTTGTTAAATAATACACTTGAGAGCCTTGAACTCATTAGGACCCTGGAAAGGTCAAGTAACCCCGGTTAAAAGTAAGTGTGAGTAGAACTTCGTCAGTGGAAGGTTGAATATTTTAATGCGTGTTGGTACCATAGGCCAAGTAGCACTGTTTGTAGAATCGACATGTTTTGTAACTGAAGGGTTAGATTTGTGGTATCTTATTTTGAGGTTGGTTGTAATCGTCTTGTTGGCAAATTTGTTTTTGGGCTTAGTCAATTTTCACATAAAGGGACGTGTAGGACCTTGTGAACACTATATTGATAACCTTGGTTTTGTAAGAATGCTCGACGAGTGAAACTCGGGCGTTGAGTCTGTTGTGATTCAAGGTTTGGTGGTATAACTAGATGTCAACTTTTGGGCTTAAGGCCGTTAGTGTAATCGGAGGATTGTAGTCCGATTTTAAAGAAATGATGGTAATGGTTGTAGTGATCTTAAGATGTTCAATTGTGATAAGTGAATTTGGTGGGATAACCTTCCTTGCATGGTAAAAGAATCTGTCGGTTGGATAACTGGTAATTGGAAGTATCCTTAGAGTTGTGTAATTGATGGGTCAATGATGACCGTCGGTGTTAGAGTTTAATGGAAATCGTTAAGAGTACATGCTAGTTCAGTAGCGGGAACATTTGGGATTCAGAGGTTTTGATTGATCTCGGTAGTGATTAAACCTTGGACTGATTTGGAAAGGAAAGTTGAAGAGCATGTGGATGTGGAGTGATTGGGGAGTTTGAATCTGTCGTTGGGAAAGTATGGATCACTTAAGGTTAGGAGGCAACTTAAGTCTGGCGGTCGGAATCCACTCTAGTAAATTAGGCCTTCAATTGGATGTAAGTGTTGTATGCCTAAGCGTAGATTCGTTGTGAGTAACACCAAGAAGCCGTTATGGGCAATTATGGGGAAATAAATTTGAACCGGTTGAAACCAAGGGAACTTGGAATGTGTGGGGCGCGGTAGCCATTAATTGTGTGAGAACTAGATTTCGAGGACGAAATCTCTTTATGGTTGGGAGGATTGTAACACCCCGAAAATTGGAGAACCAAAATTGGAGTCACGGACGTCCGCGAGGCGCGGAAGCCAGCAGGTCGTCCCCGGAAGCAACAAAAGTTTTCGGATGGAAATGGTTCGGCCGAGGCCGGATGTCCGCGAAGGGTCATGCGGACGTCCGTGACCTGTCTGATGAGTTAACTTGGGTATTTTAAGCCCTTCCTCTCTCTCTTTCCTCATTTTCACTCTAAAACCCTAACTCCACCTCTCTCCTTCTGTCAGCCGATTTTCACCAAGAAAACATAAACCCTCATCCTCTCCTTCATCTTCTTCACCCAAACTAAAACCACTTCCACCATTGTTGAAGGTGTGGAAGCTTGGAGCTTTGGTGGGAGACTAGGAGCTTTGTTCTAAGGATTCAAGTGATAAAGGTAATATCTCTCTACCCAAAAGCTAGAGTTTTGTTGTTTTCATCTTCTCTTTCGTTGTGGGTTTTATTAATGTAATTGTGGGTATGCTTTGTTAAGGAAATCTTCTTCTTTTTCATCTATAAAATTAGGGTTTTGATGTAAGTTGGGATTTGGATGTAAAATGTTTGGGAGAATGATTCTACATGTTTGGATTGGAATATTTATGGTTGGAACTTATGGATCTAGGTTTTTGGAAGATTTGGCCCAAGGATTCGGGTTGCATCAAAGGAGCTTACGTTTAGGGAAAATCTAGATTTAGCCTAAATCTAGCAAGGTGAGTTCAAGTTGCTTTGTGAAAACTTTGTACATGCCAAAATGTTATTTTTCCAAGTACTTATGTGTCTTTACATGAAAATTATCAATGGTTGAACTATTTGGTGGGTTTTAACCTTTTGAAGTATTTATGTGTAAGATCCCACATTGGTTGGGGAGGAGAACTAAGGTTGCCTTATAAGAGGGACTTGATACCTCCCCTATCAGACGCGTTTTAAAACCGTGAGTCCAGGTGTATGGACAAAGCGGACAATATCTGGTACGGTTGGCCGTGGATGTTACAGATGGTATCAGAGCCGGGAACCGGACTGGTGTGCCAGCGAGGACGCTGGGCTCCCAAGGGGGGTGGATTGTAAGATCCCACATTGGTTGGGGAGGAGAACTAAGGTTGCCTTATAAGAGGGACTTGATACCTCCCCTATCAGACGCGTTTTAAAACCGTGAGTCCAGGTGTGTGGACAAAGCGGACAATATCTGGTACGGTTGGTCTGGGATGTTACATTATGGATGTAAATATTGTAAAACCCTTATATTTGGAGTTTTTGGAAAAATGTGATAGATAAATCATACATGAAAATGGGTTATTGATTTATGTTATAAATGGAGTCTACTTGTTATGAAAATGCATTCTGTGTATAATTTGGAATCATGCATTTAGTACATTATGGGACGATTTGGAAATGTACGGTGTGAGTCTTTCGGAAAAGAGGGTTGTCCCAAGCCAAGGTTCTATTTCGGGTTTTCATGGATTTGAAATATCATTAGCAAAAGTGTGTGTTGCTACGTTTAATCTCATGTTATGACCTTTCATGAATTATCTTTTGAGTCAGTTGAGTTTATGGCTCGGTATTGGATTTTGTTAAGTCTTGAGGACAATTGTCTAGTTTTGATAGCTCTGAGTTGAGTTTTGATAATGGTTTACGTTATTGGGGAATTCCATGTTTTGAATGCACTGGTTTATTCTTTTGGGGTCGTGTAATGTTTTAGACCTTGTTAGCTATGGATCCATAGGCGTTTGAGTTTTCCAAGTCTCGCGGGCAAGGGGATTGATTGAGCTCAGTTTACGAGACGTTAGTTTCTCTTTTGTAGCACGGAATAGGCATCGGGTTCCATGATAAGTAAGGTGTGGACCTACATGGTCGGGCGTCGTCTCATGGGCAGTAAGGTGTAATTCCATATGTGCTTAGCACGGGATAGGCATCGGGTTCCATGATAAGTAAGGCGTGGACCTATATGGTCGGGCGTCGTCTCATGGGCAGTAAGGTGTAATCCCAAATGTGCTGTTATGGATTTGGAGTGATCCAATGTATAGACCTGGAGTGGTTGAAGTTGGGGGCTCCCTAGTCTCGCGGGAAATAGATCTGGAGTGATTGAGCTCAGTTTACGAGAGTAATCCACGTGTTTGTTTTATTGCATAGTAGGTGACCCACTTTTGTGTTCCGTCACGTGCAATGTATGCGGGCCTCCCCCGTCACCGAAAGGTGTTGTTTTGGGTATTTGTTTTTATCCATGTTTTCGGTGACGTATCATATTTATATGCATTGTTTCCACGTTATGTGAGTTATGGGTTATGATTTCATCCATGTTTGAGATGTTTTGGAATAACGGTGATTTATTTATGAATTCAATCGTTTTGAGAATCAAATGCTATTTCACATTTCACGTTGATTTTTTGATAAGTCGATTTTGGGGATCATTTATATTAAAGCTTTCAACACGGGATTTGTGTGAATTGGAAAAATGGGTGATTTGCATCTAAAGTAAACTCTTTGAACTCATGACTTAAATTGCAATTATCACGATTTATGAATTTATATGGTCATGATAAAACTCTTGAACTCACTAGGCGTTAGCCTAACCCTTTTTTCTTGTCGGCATGTGCCACAGGCTCAGGTTGGGAGTAGCTTTAGCTACACTGGGAAGTGATGAGTGCTAGTAGAGTGCACGAGAAGTGATTTTGCTTAGAGAAGTCTTCCGCACTTATTTGTGAATAGCAACTTATACTTGTGTGAAGTAACACCCGGTGTGAATTTAGTCTTTGGTATAAAACTTGGGTTACAATTGTTTGAGGGTAATTTCCGTATTGTCTTATAATGAGAAGTTTTATACTTTTGGGATGTGTTATTGAAAATTTTATTTAGTTGCTCTTACCCAAATTTGAGGGTGTTACATTTTGAGTGGATTGCTAATAGAAATAAGGGGTTATTTGTTTACCTCTTAATAGTTTCATTAAGAGGAAACCTCTGAATCGCTAAGAGGTGAGTCTTGATCGGCAAAAAAAAGCGTCTCTAAAACCCTCTGAATGATTTTGTATCTTGGTTCTCCCTTAACCATTCAGCACATTAATTTCATATTGAACAATTAGCAAACAACTATATTTATTTTGCATTATATCTCTTAATCATTCTAACCACTTAATCATTCTGCACCAAACCATTCAGCAACTACCAAACAACCCCTAAGAGTATACTATAAATTTCATCCCTGTGGTTTGTTAAAAATTAAATAATACTTTTTTGTCCCATTTTTTGAAATTACAAGACGATGATTCGTAATTTGAAAAACGTCCTAATTAAATCTCTCCGTCTAACCATTAAAGATTTTCGTTAAATGAGGGACACATTTGTCCTTTTACACCTTTTTTAATTTTCTTATCTATCCAATCAAAAACCACATGAACCAAAATTGTAGTTTCTCATTTTACTTTTTTCTATTAATTATACCAAAAGTTTTCAAATGATTATAACTTTAATAATAAAACAATGAAAAATAATTCCATCAAAGTTATAGATTAGTAAGTAATATCATATTTTTTTCAATTTATATGTATCATAAATAAAGAAAAAAAATATACTACAATTTTGGTCTATGTGGTTTCTAACCGGGTAAAAGATAATAAATTGATAAAGAACGCATGTCTCTTATTTAATGGAATCTTTAACGGTTGTTAGAGTGAGGAACCTAATTCGAATGTTTGCAAACCACGATAGCCATCTTTTAACTTTGAAACTGAAGCGACAAAAATGTGTTAATCGACAAGACACATAGACCAAATTTGTGGCTTACTTTAGAAATAACTTGCTAGTAAGCTTTATATCTTTTCTAGAATCAGGAACCCACTTAGCACAAAAAAGAAGCACCTTAAGCCATTCCAGCCCACTCAACTTCTCCACCTTTTCTAAAGCATATTGTGGTTTGATTAGGCACTCTTTCACCCCCATAACATAAAGCTCAAAAAGAAGAAACAATATCTTATAAAGCTTAATCATTATTTGATGGAATATATCATGATAGGAGAGCACTTTTTTTTTTGTTAATCAACGTGGCAGTTTGTAGGTACCTTGATTAATCACAGGTTGTCAGGAAACTTCCTAGTGGTATTGTAGGGCTCTAACCGATGACATCTGAGAAGAATCTCCGAAGGCCCAAAATTTATTACAGAGTTGACTCTAAAACAAAATTGCGTTTATAGGACATTGATATTTTCTACGCGTCCTAGATGACTGCTTTATAAAATTTAATTTATAGGAACAATAAAAATAAGTGTATTATCTAAAGGTGTTGTAATAAGTTTATAAGACGTTTTTGGGCATCATAACAATTTTTTAGGATCTATTTATAAGAAAACATCGTATTAGCTATTTTATAAGACATTATTTAAAACAGCGTCTGACGCAGCGTAGGTTTTCGACTTGACTTTCGATTCTCTATCGCAATTCTCCCTATATTTGGTGCTTTATGTTTGCTCCTTTTTCGATGCCAAATTTCAGTCTCTTTCGAGCTCGTTTATCTTTTTTCCAATTATTTGTAAAAACCTTTATTAACTTAAGATTTCTCCCTGTATCAGCGTCCTATAAAACAATGGGTTTATATGATATTTTCTCAAAAGTGTCTTATAAAATAGTTAATGCGATGTTTTGTATTAAACGTATCTTCAAAACTTGTTAAGACGTCAAAAAACGTTCTATAAACTTATTATAAAGCTCTTTAGTTTTTGATCCTATACATGAAGTCTTATAAAATGATCTATATATTATTACGCTTGCAAATCCAATTTTGTTGTAGGTTGAGCAAGCCCAAAAGGTTATAATATCCACCACTTGCAATCTATTAGGCCAAGAAACATATGGCAGACCAAAAAAAGTGAGACATAATTTTTCAGCTGGTTACATGACTAATTGACTACTACTTTATATTTACAAATGTCCCTATATATATGCTATACTAATTCATTTCAAACCCTAAAAGAAGTTATTCTTGATCATAAGACATCATTTGGGTTCTTTTATGTTGTTTGATGACTTGCAAGTATCGAAACCACACGGGTCTGCTTGGATCAACAATTGAACAACCTCGTTCATGCTGGGACGAACTGTGGCTATCCTGCATGTACAAAGGATCGCTATGCGAAGAACCTTTATCATCTCGTCCTTGAAAAACCCTGATAATTTCTTGTCTAAAATCTCGATTGCACCCTCCTTCGTTTCCACTTTGGTTGAAATCCAATATATGATGTTCTTGTTTTCGCCATATTCGACTTCCACAGGCTTCTTCCCGGTTACCAGTTCCATCAGCACCACTCCGAAGCTGTAGACATCACACTTGGTTGATGCTTTGGATGAATATGCATACTCTATCATATATAAACATCAACCAAACATAAGTTACCATAAAAGTGATTGAAGTTCGACTTCACTTGGAATAGTCGAAATCTTTAATTAAGAAAGATCGTATGTATCATGTTTTCCCCGAGTTACACCCTTTGGATCCAAACCACTTTAACAAAATTGAGTTTATAGGACATCTAACATAAGTAAGTGTCCTAATAGAGTGCTTTATATGACCTAAGTTTATAGGACCAAACAACAAAACGTCCTATCTAAAAGTGTTATAATAAGTTTATAGGATGCTTTTGAGCGTTGTAACAAGTTTTTAGGACATTATCAAAATATAGTGTCATATTAGTTAACTTTATGAGATGCTTTTGAGAAATGTCTTATAAACTCATCTTTTTAGAGGATGCTTGTGTTTATAGGACACTTTTTCAAATAGTGTTATGTAAAGTTGTTAATAAGACGTTTTATTTGAAAAATATTCTAAAAAACTTACGACGTCCAAAAGCATCATATAAACTTATTGTAACCCTTTTAAGTAGGACATTTTTTTGTTTGATCGTCGTATAAAACACTCTATTAGGACGCTTATTTATTTTAGGCCTCCTATAAACTTAGGTCGTATAAAACACTCTATTAGGACGTTTGTTTATTTTAGGCATCCTATAAATTTAATTTCGTTACACTGAATGTTCATAAACATCAATCTCTTAGTTCTTTCAATCAAAATGCTAATGTTGTGACTGAATAGTCTTCAAAAGATGAAAATTTTTGAACTTTTTTCAAGATTCTACCCATAACTTTTCTTGTATGAAAGAATATTGTTTCAATATATTTCTATGGTGCTAAATCTAGCTGATGTGGGACTCTAACGATTTGAATATTTACCTGGTGCTAAGTAGCCGTAAGTCCCTGCAACCACGGTGGTAGTCGAATCTTTTTCTCTACCCTTGAGCATCTTCGCTAAGCCAAAATCCGCAATTTTCGGCTGGAAATTTCCGTCAAGTAGAATGTTGGTCGACTTGACATCCCGATGAATAATCGGTGGCACCAAATCATGGTGAAGATACGCCAGACCTTTCGCTACACCGACCGCAATCTGATGGCGAGTCGGCCAATCCAAATGACATTTACATACATGAAGTGCATCCCAAAGGCTTCCATTGGGCATGTATTCATACACCAACAAGTTGCAATTGAAACTTGATAAATAGCAATACAACTTCACTATATTCTTGTGCCTTATGTTTCCTAAAGTCTCAATCTCACTTTTCAATTCTTTGTCCATAATTATCTCTTGTTGATCATGATCTAAACAACCATTCTTCAGTACTTTCTTACTCCAAAATCGCTTCACCGCAACTTCTTTTCCATCGCTCAATTCGATTCTGTAAACCGTTCCCGACCCTCCATGGCCCACCACATTCTTTTCAACCATGGCTTCCATGATTTCATGACGGTTGAAGCTTTTCATGTTGTAAGAGAAGTATGAGGATGTTTGTGTCTCTTCATGTTTTACAACCTGATCTCTTTTGATACTAAACCAATGGTTTAGAAACAAGATGCCACCAATAAACAAAACCCCAAATGAAACCCCAATCACCCAAAAAAAGTTAACTTTCTTCTTATTATAATTAGTCTTTGAACATATGGAGAAATTCTGATACGCTTTATTAGGGTACACAGAAGAAACACACACTCCTGTGTTTCCTGAAAAGCTTTCTAACTCTCCTCCATTGATGAACGAATCCGGAATCGGACCCGAAAGATTATTATTTGAAAAGTTCATGGAGGTTGGAAGCAAATCACCTAGGGTTTCTGGTATGCCACCACTTAAAAGATTTCTTGAAAGATCAAGGACATTTAGCGATTTTAGCGAAGAAAGCGAGTTGGGGATGGATGAGTTAATCTTGTTTCCTTGCAACAACAAAAGATTGAGTCTTTTTAAGTTGCTGATTTCTGAAGGTATTGCACCAAACAACAAGTTGTTGCTAAGATCAATCTTTACAAGATTAAGTGCTCTAGAGATTTCAAAAGGAATAACACCCGAAATCGAATTATTCTGAAGAAACAATTCAGACAAGTTTCGAGCATTCACGATTTCTTTGGCTATCGAACCACTCAAAAAGTTGTAGCTTAAATCAATAATGGAAACCGAAGGGAGTCCAAGAATTCCGTTAGGTATTTTCCCTTCAAGATTGTTGGAATTAACTCGAAAACGTATAAGTGAAACACATTTTCCATAACTTTGTGGCAAAACCCCGGAAAACATATTCCCAAGTGCAAGAAAGTAAAGCAACTTACCTCCGTTGCAAATCTCCGGTGGTAATTCTCCGGTCAACCGGTTTTCCGACAAGTCAAACAGAATTAACGGTGATGAACGGCCGAGATGACGTGGAACTTTACCGGTTAAATAGTTGTCGTAAAGTGACAACATGGTCAACGTTGTTGACTTCTCGAGCACACGTGGGATTTCTCCGGTGAGACTGTTGTTGTAAAGCTGAAGAACTTCAAGTTTCGGCAACTGGCAGACTGTTGCCGGAATTTGACCGGTCAACTTGTTGACCGACAAGTCAACATCGGAGAGTTTGGTCAAATTTCCGAGTTCTTCGGGAATCGAACCATTTAATTGGTTGTAGTAAAGCTCAAGTTGTTGCAAGTTTTGTAGTAAACCAATCTCTCTAGGAATCAAACCCATTAAAAAATTCCCACTCAATTCAAGATCGATAAGTGACGTCATGTTTCCGATCGATTTCGGAATCGAACCACTCACCATGCACGTACTCAAGATCATCGATTTCAACTTTCTCAACCGGAAAATATTCTCCGGAAGCTTCCATAGATCAAAACCACCGTTCTCGTTAAAGTTAACAACTTCAAGATTCGTGAGGTTTATGAACGAAATCGGAAACGCTCCCGTGAAGAAATTTGACGATAGATCGAGTAACTTCAGAGATGTCATCGGAGATAAATCCGGCAACTTGCCGGTGAGATTTGTATGCGTTATGTTCAGTTGTTGTAACAATGAACAGTTGGTGATGCTTTTCGGAAATTCGCCATGAATCTTGTTGTATCCAAGATGAAGAGTTGTTAATCGAGGTAAAAAAGAGCAAATGTTTTCGGGAAAACGACCAGATAATAACCACCCAGAAATATCGATCTTTATCACGTACTCTTCGTTATCGCAGCTTACACCTGTGTAGTTGCAGATGGGTTTATCATCCCAATTGATTAAAGGGGTTCCTGAAAGAGAATTCTTCATGTGGGTGAAGAAGTCAGCTTGATCAGCTATGGTGTTTTCATAAGAATTTGATAGTGGAAGTGTGATTAGAAGATGGATGATGAAGATATAGTGAAAACCCATAAGAGAAATGGAAGATATATAAAAGAGGAGCTATATATGGTTATTGATGTAAGGGAAATAAGAGATATATAGATGGAACAACTGTTTGAAATATTGCTTGTATTAGTATTAAGAGTAATTTGGCTTTCTATAAAGAAAAAGGAACCACAAAGTTTATGGAGGAATGTATAAAATAGAGATACACTACAACAAGAAGTTTATAAGAATTAAGTTTATATGCCATAGTTATTAATTTGTTATGCTAAAGGGTTACAATCTCGTGCAATCCTCATCTAAATCCTTTATTTAATTCATTGCATTTGGATTCTTATTGATTCTCTAAATTAATTTATCTGGTTTCGTCAAATTTCTGTAGCAGATGTCGATGCACATAATGTTTCATGCGGTGTATCGGATGAAGGTGGTACTTTCATGAGACAGTATGCATTCCATGTTAATGTGTGCATTTAATGAAATACCATGAAACCACTTGTCGTTGATGGAATCCAGTAATCAAATGTCTATATAATGAATATGTTAGATGAATGGTTTAGAGGAGGATTGCATGGGGTTATACGTATAATCTTTTACTGAGTTGCAAAATAAACCATCCCTAAGTTTATAATACACTATTTTATTATATACGCCATTCACTCGATTGTCCTATCATAATATGTTCCAATAAGTTTATAAGAGATATTTGGGCATCTTAAAAAGTATTTTTTAAATGTCCTATAAACACAACAGTCTTAAAAAAATGAGTTTATAAGACATTTTTGAAAAGCGTCATATGAAGTAGTTAATATTGATCAGAAAAATATATAACTCTTACAAAGCATATTAAGACACATAAACACTTTAGGCGTCTTATAAATCTGATTCGTTGTAGGGATATGAATTTCGTGTAAAGTAGCTTTACGTTTTAATACGCTCCCACTATATCTTGAAGAGAATAACATCAAATGCGGAACAGGAGCCCTTTAATTTATTACCTATATATATATATATATATATATATATATATATATATATATATATGGTGTTTTGTATGAAATCTGCATCAGATGCCCATTACTATATATAAGCTCCTCTCATAGTGATCACGCTTTTGTCTCTTGGTTCACATACATCGAACAATGGTATGTTTAGATCTTTGGCTATGTTTAGATCTTTGGCTACAGAAACGTCTAATCTTGCTACTACAGTTTTAATTTGTACTTCGAGGGTGTTCGATAGTTAACTAGCATTACAACAACATTGGATTTACAACACGTCAAAATTTTATAAGCATCGCCGGTTTATAAGACTTAACTTATAGGACCCAAAAATAAAACGTCCTATATAAAGGTAGAGGCTCTATAATAAGTTTATAAACGTTTTTGGGCGTCACAACAAGTGTTTTAGGGAATTTTTATAAAAAGGCATCGTTTTAGTTATTTTATAGGATATTATTTGAAAATTTGTCTTATTAAAACAAATGTCATATAAAAAATGGGTTTATAGGACACTTTCTCAAAACTACCCTATAAAATAAATAATGTGACGCTTTAGATTAAAAGTGTCCTAAAAACCTTGTTAAAACGCCTAAAAATGTTCTATAAACTTATTACGCCGCCTTTAGATAGGATAATTGATTATTTGGTCATATAAATTAAGTATTATGATGTAACACCCGGAATTTATAAGGTAAGTTAAGTCTCATGTTCTTCTTAAAATTCCTTAATTAACGATATCTAGCATTGGTATGAAATGTTAAAGTTTAGTCTCTGGATATCGATCCTATAAACAAGATTGACCAACATTTTGGAAGTTGAGTTTTGGCCTCAATGTGACCTGGACGAGAATGACCGCGATTGTGACATAAGAGCGCAATGGCATTCACAATCGCACCAAAGGATCAGGCCTCGGTACAATGTGAGCGAGAATGACAGCCAGGCCAGAGTGCCATCTGGCACTATCGCATGTCAGAGTTGTGAGGGTCATAGGAGCTACGGTACATCTTCGGCAAGAGTGTCGGCGGTAGTGCTAATGACACAGTCACCTAGCACAATCGCCCGACATGCAGGTCGGGTAAAAATGACTTTTAGCCGTTTTGTTCTCCTTTTATCCACCAAAATTTGTCCTTGGAGTGATTTTTGAAAACCTAGGTGTGATTTTTCCTATCCCCAAACTCTCTTTCATTAAATTCGGTCCTAGAGGTTTGCAAGAACATCTTTTGGTCATTTACTAGCATTTATTGGCTATCAAAAAAAGGAGATTTAAGCTAGGAATTGAAAGTTCAACTGACCTCCTACATTTTTATGGTTTGCAAGTTTTCTATGCTTCTTCCAGAAACTTAATATGTGAGTTTTAAATGCTTTGTAAAACTAAATACATGTCATAATGTCTATTTTAACTTGTTGATCCAAACCCTCAGTGATTTGATAATGACCCTCTCTTATATACTTAGTGAAAATTGTAAGTAAACAATATGTATCAGAGTTTCACTATCGCTGATAAGTACTAAGATCTTCCAGTACCGCTGATAGAAACTCTCGCTCTTTAGATTAAACATTCAGCGAAACTGTTCACCATAATACTCTGAGTCTGTTCAGTACTTATGGTGATCGCTGATAAGTTAGTTGTTTACTTATGATCCCTGAAGACAAGTTTCACGTCAACATAGGTTCTACGCTGAAGTCGAAGATCAAGCTCAAGAACCAGCGACAAGTCTCCTAATGAACTGATGCGGATCAGCGAAGACTCAGATTTGTCCACTCAACGTGAAGTATCAAGTACAAGACTTCAGCTATCGCTGAACTCTATCATTCGCTGATAAAGAATGATAGATCGCTGAATCATCGAAAAGCTGATCATGAAGTCTTCCGTACAAAGTACTTTTTGTCTCATCCACCCTTGCACGACTCCGTACAATATGTCAGAATAGAACCTCCTTATTGTCTGAAATCGTACAACCACTCTGATACTACACTGTTCAAACATGCGGCTACTAAGGTTGTCAACAAAGGTCAATGACATGCAACCAATCAGCTGCTGCCACGTGTAAAGTATAAACTGCAATGCATTAAATGCATGCAGTATATAAGAAGAAGAACTCACTTCATTTTGAAGTAACTTGCTAACTCTGGACAAGTTCATCCTTCTTATCTTGAGATAGGTTATTATTAGTAATTTCCTTCTCCTTCTTAGTGCAAGAAACTTAGTGTTCCAACTTGTTTAGATTTAGGATTTATCCTTAATCTTGTTTCCGCAACAAGCTGTAAATTGTTAATGATTTATCAATAAACAATTTAGAAAAGTAAAATCTGTGTGTTTGTATTCAACCCCCCCTTCTACAAACTTGTATAACCCTTCGGGACCAACAAGTGGTATCAGAGCAGATTTGTTTAATCTCATAAACAAGATCTAATCTATACTAAGATTTCTCTTCCTTGCTATTTCTGAAAATGGCCACCAACACAAACACAAACTATATAGACAATGGTTCTCTTGCAAAACCCCCTAGATTCTCCAGAGATAATTTTAATCTATGGAAAAATAGGATGACTCTCTTCCTAGAAGGTGTAGACCCTACTATGCCTTATTATCTTGAAAACGGCCCATTTATTCCTGTAAGAATTGACGCCGCAGTACCTGCCGCTGAGAATAGACCTGCTATTCCAGAAAGGCTGGTACCCAAAGATGTTCATACGTGGACTGACGAAGATAAGAAGAAAGTGGCTATCGACACAAAATCCAGATCCATACTATCCATGGCTCTTCCTGACGAAGTCTACCATTCCGTCATGAACCTGAAATCCTCAAAAGCCATGTGGGACACAATATGTGTTCAGTATGAAGGCACTGCTGAAGTCCAGGTCTCTCGAAAGATCAACCTGGTAAGACAGTATGAAAGTTTTATTTGTGGTAAGAATGAGACTCTCTCTGAAGTTCACCAACGTTTTAATTGCTTAATAATAGATCTGAAAACTGTTGGTAAGGAATATTCTAACTTTGAAGTGCTGACAAAGTTTCTAGAATGTTTACCTGAAAGCTGGGACAGTTATTCTATGTGTCTCAAGCTGTCAAAAGATCTAAGATCAATGACTCTTGCTACCTTATATGGCACAATGCTGAATCATGAGCAATCAAGCCATCTTAAGAAGAATCTTGTAAAAGATTCCAAAAGCACCCATGTTGCTTTAATCTCAGAGGACCTTCTACTCAGCGACCCTCGATCACGATCACTGAGTTAGAGAGTAACTCTGAAAGGTCATCAGATTCTGACTCTTCAGATGATGATGAATCTTTGGCTCTCCTAACTAAAAAGTTCAGGAGATTCGGCAAAAAGAAAATGTTCAGAAAGAACAAACCTCTTTCTATAACTGATAAGCCAAGATCATCAGCTACTGTTGATAAGGCTACTGCTACTTGTTTTAATTGCGAAAAGATTGGACATTTCGCTAACGAGTGCAGGTCTAAGAAAGTATCGAGAAACTCAGCGTTTCCCAAGAAATCTTTTATTCCCAAGAATAAAGATGACAAATATTCTAAGCTGAAAGAAAAATATGCAAAGCTGAAAAGCTTCAAGAAGAAAGGCAAATGCCTGATGGTTTATGATTGGGCTGCTTCAGAAGAAGAAGAATCATCATCTGACTCTGAAGATGATGAAGCCAATCTCTGTCTTATGGCAAAGATTGAGGATGAGGAAGAAAGTTCAGACATTCCCTCTACTTCAACCTCTGCTGTTCAGGTATCACCTTCCTTCTTTACAAATATTGCAAATATTGATGAAGCTGATAGTCTCCGCAAAATCGATCTCTTGACTAGAAGCTTATATGAAGCCATGAATGGCAAAACTATAGTTGAAAACCAAAACCTTGATCTCGCTGAACAACTTAAAAACTATCACCTTCAAATAGAAAAGCTTTCTAAAATTGAAGAAGATTTTAAAGATCAAGTGCATTTAAATCAGCTAGTCAAAATCGAACGAGCAGAAGCTATCGCTGCTTTGAAAGCTGAAAAGGCTACTGTTGAAGGATGGTGTAACTCTTCAACAAAGATCACTGAGATAATTAAGTCTCAGATACCCCTGAGTGATAAACGTGGTCTTGGTTACAAATATGAAACTCAAGAACCAACCACTGATCGTTCCATGCTCTTATTTGGAACTTTCGTATTCTCAGTCGCTGACACTTCATCGTCTCAGTGTTCGTCCTCCAGACCGCCTATTCCTGAGGAAATCTCTGCCTCTTCAAAAGGTAAAGAGAAAATGGTTTATCCAAAACCTACCTCTGTCTTTAAAGATAAAGGTAAAGGAATTGCGTTGAACCAAAATCCTCAGAAGGGTACTTTAGCACCAAAGCCGAATGCTTCTAAAGCTTTAGTGATTTATTCCTCTGGATCAAGAAATCAGATCTCTGGATCTACTCAGCGTGGGTCTATTCAGCGATCTACTCCTAGACTCAGAGTGGATATCCTTGGTAAGAAATCTGAAGAACCAAGAGTTCCTCCCATTTCCAAAGCCAAAAGCTTATTTGGTGCTGGTCCTTCTAATTCAAAATCTAAAACTCAGCATTCAAATAGTCCTAGAACTATTTTTAGTTATAGAAAATGTTATCACTGTAGAGTCTTTAATCGAAGAAGATAAACTGTTGAAGAAATAATTCACGTCACGTTTGACGAGTCCCGTTCAACGAACTCTAAACCGTCTGCTGATACTGAAGAACTGAATCAATGGATGTTTTCTCATCTTGGTGATTCAGAAGATATTCCCACTCCTCGTGCTCACACAGTTGAAGATGATGGTCCACCTATCATTCCAAATATGCAGAATAGTGAAGCTGAAACATCATGGGTCTCAGCTGTTCCTATAAACACTATACCTGCTTCTGAAACCAATATCTCAGATATTCCATCCACTTCTCAGCAATCAGTGAATATAATGACAACTGCATCCATTCCTCTCTTGGCTGATACTCCAGACGTCGCTGAAGCTTCATCTTCAGCTCCTCCAGTTTAGGTCGAGTCAGCGTCTCACGCTCCGGCTCAGCGATGGACTATAAATCACCCAATTGATCAAATTCTTGGTGATCCAAACGCTGGTATTCAGACTCGACGAAGTGCAGGTAATATTTGTTTATTTGTAAATTTTATTTCACTAACTGAACCAAAGAAAGTAGATGATGCCCTCAAAGATCCAAACTGGGTCAGCGCCATGCAAGAAGAGCTGACAAAATTCGAAAGAAACAAAGTTTGGAAACTTGTTCGAAGATCAACTGACAAAATAGTGATAGGCACTAAATGGGTCTATCGAAACAAGTTGGACGAACATGGAACTGTAACCCGCAACAAGGCTCGTCTTGTTGCTCAGGGATACAGACAAGAGGAAGGCATAGATTATGACGAAACATTTGCTCCAGTAGCAAGACTAGAATCTATTCGTCTATTCTTAGCCTACGTTGTACACAAAGACTTCAAAGTTTATCAAATGGATGTTAAGTCAGCGTTTCTCAATGGAAAGCTGAATGAAGAAGTCTATGTGGAACAACCTCCAGGATTCTCAGATCCTAAGCATCCAGGTTATGTTTATAAACTGGATAAGGCACTTTATGGCTTAAAGCAAGCTCCACGTGCATGGTATGACACTCTTTCTACTTATCTCCATATTGAAAAATTTGAGCGAGGCAAAATAGACAAAACTCTATTTTTCAGGAAAGTAAAAGGTCATATCATTCTTGTTCAAATATATGTTGATGATATTATATTTGGCTCGACTAACCCTGATCTCTGTACTCGTTTCGCTGATAGAATGAAAGAAGAGTATAAAATGAGCATGATGGGTGAACTAACATATTTCCTTGGTCTACAGATAAAACAAAATGAAAAAGGAACTTTCATTAATCAGGGAAAGTCTGTTAAAGATATGCTGAAAAAATTCGACTTAACTGAAAGTTCAGCTATGAAAACCCCTATGGCACCACCGCTGACACTTGATAAGGACACTAAGGGTGTTCCTGTCAATGTCACGCTGTACCGTGGGATGATCGGCTCACTATTGTATCTTACAGCTAGCCGACCCGATATTATGTTTACAACATGCTTGTGTGCACGATATCAAGTTGAACCTAAGATATCTCATATGAAAGCTGTAAAACGTATTTTTCGATATCTTAAGGGTACATCGAATCTAGGTCTTTTGTATCCCAAAGACTCAGGATTCGATTTAATCGCCTATTCAGATAGTGATTTTGCAGGTTGCAGAATGGATAGGAAAAGCACCACATGAGGATGTCAGCTCCTAGGTGGAAAGCTGGTAAGCTGGACAAGTAAAAAGCAAAACTCGGTGTCCACTTCCACAGCTGAAGCTGAGTATGTAGCCGCTGGAAGCTGTTGTTCTCAGGTCTTGTGGATGAGAAATCAACTACTGGACTATGACCTTCAACTCTCAAATATTCCAATCTATTGCGACAGCACAAGTGCCATCGCTATATCTAATAATCCAGTGCTACACTCAAAGTCAAAACACATCGAAATCAGGTATCACTTTATCAGAGATCATGTGATGAATGGTGATATAGAACTTCACTTTATCCCAACTGATTATCAGTTAGCTGATCTGTTCACCAAACCTCTTGATGAGACAAGATTCAACTTTCTCATCAGCGAGCTTGGAATGCTGAACTTTGAAGAATAAAATCTTCAGCAGTTCCCATTTTGATCAACGATACGATTATACAAACTTGTATAGCCTTCGGGATAAAATCAACTTGTATAACCTATTCTATCATCTTCTCTCTGAATAAACTTGATTCGCTGATATTAAGGTATGTTTTTCTCTCTGACAAATCGCATGTAAATGCAAGATTTCAAAACAAATCTCATCGCTGAATATATCTTCCTTATCAGCGATACCTTGAAATTTCTTAAAACCAACTGATATTTCTATTCAGTGCTTCATGTTTTCAAAAGTGTCTCTGAGTTTTTCAAAACCTCAGAGACAACCAAGAATATGAAAGGACAGTTGTGACGTCATTACAACGGATAAACCCATACACGTTCTTCTTTCTGACACACGTTTGCACGTTTCGTTTACTTGCCAATCAAATGCAAACACGTGTCCGTGTCATGATGAAAATATTTTCCCCCTCAAGATTTTCTCTTTCTAAAATCTCTCTATATAAACAAATTCTTCGTTTATATTTTTCTCTTACGCGAACTTCTCCTCCAAGCAAAGAAAGAACTCACTGTTGCATTTGGCTCTCGATTTTTCAAGAACAACTGTTCATCTTCTTCAAACATCAAAGGTTAATATGTTCTTATTATTTACCAAATGCAAATAACTTGTTTCTGATCTTCTCTTTGTTTTAACAAGATCAAACAAAAGAACTTCTTAAAAATGAAATCATTTTTTTCATGGTTTTATGAACACAACCATTTCATGGTTGTTCTTCAAGTTTAAATGCAAAAATCTTAAACTTGTTCTTCACACATTCGTTTTTCCAGAATCCCTATCTTCAAAGGAAACTGGAAAACAAGATTTTTATTTGGGTTTGAAATTTCGTTCTTTTTTATTAAAAAAAACCCTAATCTTCATTAAGACATTTTGTCTGAATGAAATGGACAAAATTCGAACCATCTTATTGGAAAATTTCTTTCCACATTAAGATTATTCTTATTTGTTAATCCTTTGGTTGAACTGATAATACAGAGAATGGCATCTTCTGACATTCCCAAGAACACCAACGTTGAAAACACTTCTGCTGATGACACTGCTGAGGAAATGGACATCTTCAAGGCTCCTCAAGTCAAATTTGCCCTTGACAAACTGGATTGGACTAAGGTGAACAACCTCTATGCGCTTCTCGAGTTTCCTCTTCGAAAGCAAGTCACATATCTAGCTGATGCTGTGAACTTCCTAAAGAATTGCTGCATCTCCACAGCCCTGTCCATAACACCTCCTGCACATCAGCTTTTGCTCTCACAATTCTGGTACTCAGCCAGACACTCTCAGCTACCCTCAGCCAAAGACCCCTCCAAAACAATCGATTGCATCCTCTGCGATATTGAATATGGAACCATGAAGATTACCCCTGCCATAATTCGCAAAGCTCTCAGCCTTCCCATCGCCACCAAGGAAAAACCCTTTGTTCCCCTCCCTGACCCCAAGAAAAACTCAGACAGGGAAGCCATCATTGCATTTTTCGACGCAATGGGCTATGTATGGGAAATAGGCAGAGACATGAAGCCCGAGAAGAAGCTGACGATTATCAAGGAATCGAAAATGCCCAGCGAGATGAATTTCATCTTCGCCCATTTGATCAGCTGTATGACTGCAAATAGCGGCTCCTCTGACCAAGCCGCTAAGCCTCAGCAAGCAATGGGATATGCTTTGCTGAAAGGTCTCAACATAGACTGGGCATCGATTATCTATGATGACCTGGTTCTCAGAGTGGACACCGTCGCTGACAGACCTCCATGGGTTCCATACCCTCGGTTCATCAGCGCTATTTTCCAAAGAGGCCTGAAAGACAGCTACCCAGAAGAGGGTGACCTGAAACTCTCTCAGGTCGGCCCTAAAATACTCGACTTCAAACCAGTGGCGAATGAGGTACGTCTTTCTGCACTCTTGACTCTTCTTAACCCTACTACTTCTTCTACTTTTGCAGCTCCTTCAGCGGACAAACCCACCGCTGATACCCCAGCTGCTACCTCCTTTCCTCTTAAAAGGAAACATTCTGAAACCCACCTTAGTTCCAAGAGAACTAAGAAGACCAAGGAGCAACCCAAGAAATCTCCTGCTAAAAACTCCTCAGCTCCTCCTATTGAGCTGAAGGAAAGTTCAGTGGTACGCCCTGCCACACCTGAACAAGCCATCCCTTTAATCCCGACCTCAGCATCTCCAAACGTTGAGGTTACAAACTTGGAAAGTACCCAACCTCCCTCAGTCTCTCAAAAGACTGATGAAGTGATTCTCAGCGATTCCAACGCTGAACTCGGTAACCAACCTCCTTTCTTACCCTTCGCTTCTCCCTCCACTCATTTGGACCCCACTCCAGTTATCACAGCTGCACCTGTAATTCCTCTAGGAGCAAAAGGAACGACGAAAGTAGGACTTGCAGAACTGTCCATACGTCCACGTACTCTCGCTGACGATATGGAACTTTACTCAGGAACCCGTGATTTTGATGAATTCACCAATCCTCCTGCAGGTACTCACCAATCCCTATACACTGTTACTAAACCCCAAACTTCTGAGCTTTCCTCTGTTCACAAGTTTTTATATGTTACAGGTCCTAATTTGAGAGACATCAATACGTCTCTGAAGACAGTAGAGACAACGCTGACTGGTCTCACGTCTACTCTTTCCGGCAACTCTTCAGCTGTAACAACCGCTGGAGAAAATCTCTTAAAACTTACAACCGAAGTCGGAAAGAATGCCTCCAAAGCTGACATGGAGAAGGTTGATCAATCTCTAAGCAACTTTGCCAAAGTTCTCGCTGACATCTACACAGACTACCTCGACATCAAGAAATCTGTAGACACCATGGCCAGGGAAGTCACAACGCTGAAGACATCGGTTGGCACACTCGAAGGTGATATGTCTGCTGTAAAGACTGATGTCAGTTCAGTAAAAACTGATATGAGTTCTGTGAAGACTGATGTCAACATGATGAAGAATGACATCTCTTCAATTCAGAACTTGTTGAAGCAGATTCTGACCAACACGACCGCCCCTGCACCTGCCCCTGCACCTCCATCTTTTACAACGGTGGATCGTGTTGAACTCATGAAGATCAATCCTGGTATTTCTGACATGGAAAACAGATTATCAGCGATTGAAATGTATATAGGGATCCCAGGCCAAGAAGACAGGGAAACCACACGAGCTGCTGAATCTTCTCATTCCTCCCCCAGTCATCATGATAAAGAGGGGGAGAAGAGCGCTGAAGACCTCTCCAAGAGCGCTGAAGACCTTTCTCATGATGAATCTATCAGGGGAGAGATGACTGAAGACCTCACCTTCACTAAAGAGGGTGAGAAGACAATTGAAGCTGAAGCAACCGCTGGACCTCAGGGAGATGAAAACCCTGAGGGAACCGAGAAGCTTGCCTCTGTATCTGAGGGGGAGCAACTCGAAGAAGAAGCTGAAGAAACTGAGTCTGATGCTAAAGATGAAGAAGCCATCGATTTGTCTGATGTTGAACCATCCTCTTCTCCAAAGAATGATGCTGACGAAGATGACGATGATGATGATTCTTTTATCGTCAAGCCTGCTCAGAGAACTAAAGCTCTTAAAGGGATTCTGATAAATGAACCTTCAGGGGAGCGGACAAAGACAAAGCCATCAGCATCCGAAGCTGACAAAGGCAAAGGAAAAGGTGTCGTTGAAGATGAAAATCTGATGATCTTGCTTAACAAGCCGGTTTGTCAGGTACATTAATCCTACACAACATCCCTCCTCTATAAACTTTATCAGTTCTCTACCTCCGCAAACCTCTATACACAATCCCATTCTTTCCATCTCTGTTCTTACTTGTAAGATCGCTGCGTTTCAGCTAGTCCTCTCCCCTGTTTGAGGATATCGCTGAAGTTCCTACAACTGCGACTTTAACAACAATCCCAGCTCTCAACACTGAAGAAATAATCCCAGTCTTGGACTTGATCTCTGAGACTGATGAACCTGAAGAACAGACTCTCTCTCACAAAAACATACCTTCCTTGGCTCCTCAAAGGCTAAGTGAAGAGGATCAAGAAAAAAGAGATGCAATGATCAAGAGACTCGAAGATCAGCGAATCATTCTGAAGCGTGATCAACTTCCTTTCGTTCCTCCAAAGTTCAGAGTTTCCCAAAAGGAATACAAGGAACACCTCAGAGCTGAACGCTTAATTGCTGAAAGAAAGGAAGCTGAAGAAAAAGATAGAGAATACGCCATCAAGCTTACTCAACGATCAATAAAAGACCCCAAGCTGAAAAGAGTTCCCATTGATGTTCAACGTCAGCAATGGGATGATGCTCAAAAGATCGTTAGAGAAAAGACTAAGGTCTCTGACACGACCTTGGAATGGGCTAAACAAATGCTGACCTATCGATCTAGACCATCCAAAATCCTCAAAGCAAACATTAGAGGAAAACTGTACGCCGACGTTCCTGTTGTTGAAGTGGATGTCTACAGAGATGACAAAACCAAGCAAACTTTCTATGCTGCTACCTTAGAAAAGTTTGGTCTATCTGAATGGTTAGAAACAAAATTAGCCATTCAGGGATCGCGCTCAAAGTTCAAAAGCCATGTCGAGAAGATCTTAAACAAACAGATCGACCTGCTTTCTTCTGATGTGGATATTCCTCCTACTCTTCCTCAACAAAGAAAAGTCTCTGCTAAGAAAAAGAAAGTCTCTGATTCAGGTCCTCCTATACGGAATGAAACAAGTATTGGTTTCTCTCGTGCTGAAGTTCTTGGCCCTGATGCTGATCTCTCAGCGCTTGACACCTCCCTACCACCTGGAGAAACTTTCATTCCTGGCACAGTTGTAAGTGATCCATATGGTATATTCTTTCTAGACTACGATGGAAACCATCACTTTCAACGTATCTCCGAGCTCCACCTCGCTCCCATCGAACAACTCAGAGATCTCTTATACTGGTGTGAAGTCAGACGCGGCATCAAAGCTAGACACCTGAAGCCCTTGATTTTTGAAGAAGCTCTGAAGAAAAAGAATCAAGGAGTAGATGTCCCTGATTGGATGATTGCCACATCAATGACCCTTGATGAACAACTCATTAAGGAAGAACCTTTTGACGGATAGGATCGCCTTGAAATTCTTTCTATCCGTATCTATCTACATCTTTTGTACTTGTAATTTTATTCGATGTACTTGTAATTTTTCCAGTTCCCTCTGTAATCTTTACAAAGTTTAAAGAAAAATTTCAGCGAACGTACTTTACTCCATCAGTACAGAAAAGATCCCAGAAAACAGTAAAAGGGACAAATATTTTATGAGTTCTTTTTATCCTTATGTTTTCATTATATAGCAATTTTCTCTGTTGCTATGTCATAATCAAATAGGGGGAGATTGTTGATCTAAATCCTCAGTGATTTGATAATGACCCTCTCTTATATACTTAGTGAAAATTGTAAGTAAACAATATGTATCAGAGTTTCACTATCGCTGATAAGTACTAAGATCTTCCAGTACCGCTGATAGGAACTCTCGCTCTTTAGATTAAACATTCAGCGAAACTGTTCACCATAATACCCTGAGTCTGTTCAGTACTTATGGTGATCGCTGATAAGTTAGTTGTTTACTTATGATCCCTGAAGACAAGTTTCACGTCAACATAGGTTCTACGTTGAAGTCGAAGATCAAGCTCAAGAACCAGCGACAAGTCTCCTAATGAACTGATGCGGATCAGCGAAGACTCAGATTTGTCCACTCAACGTGAAGTATCAAGTACAAGACTTCAGCTATCGCTGAACTCTATCATTCGCTGATAAAGAATGATAGATCGCTGAATCATCGAAAAGCTGATCATGAAGTCTTCCGTACAAAGTACTTTTTATCTCATCCACCCTTGCACGACTCCGTACGATATGTCAGAATAGAACCTCCTTATTGTCTGAAATCGTACAACCACTCTGATACTACACTATTCAAACATGCGTCTACTAAGGTTGTCAACAAAGGTCAATGACATGCAACCAATCAGCTGCTGCCACGTGTAAAGTATAAACTGCAATGCATTAAATGCATGCAGTATATAAGAAGAAGAACTCACTTCATTTTGAAGTAACTTGCTAACTCTGGACAAGTTCATCCTTCTTATCTTGAGATAGGTTATTATTAGTAATTTCCTTCTCCTTCTTAGTGCAAGAAACTTAGTGTTCCAACTTGTTTAGATTTAGGATTTATCCTTAATCTTGTTTCCGCAACAAGCTGTAAATTGTTAATGATTTATCAATAAACAATTTAGAAAAGTAAAATCTGTGTGTTTGTATTCAACCCCCCCCCCCCCCCCCCTTCTACAAACTTGTATAACCCTTCGGGACCAACATAACTTCTACAGTTACTCTAAGTATTTACCCTCTATGTGATTATTTGAGTGTATAACCTCATTTACTTTGATTTTATGCATATGAAGAGAAGAGAAACCATTATTTAGGGTTATAACCTTGACTATGGTTAAACATGTTTAAAAGGAAAGTTTATGAAATTTGGTTCAAAGCTTTGGATATATTATATATAGTGCTTTGTAACAACTCGCCTGAAACATACACCATCTAACACAATATACATCTCATCATGTTATAACAAAATACGTATTATATCACATAAGTCTCTTGGTTACAAAACTATACAATACATATTTCAGTACAAACTTTATCATATTACAATACATTACAAACTAACCAAAACTATAGATACAAAACATTCCATGAAAACTTTTACAACTACAAAGTCTTCACAAACACATTACACTTTGTCTTCCCCTTGTCCTTATTATCTCCCTGACATGGAATACATATTTTGAAAAAAAATGAGGGTTAGACTAATTGGTCGAAGTGAGAAGATCCCTGCCAATTTAGTAAACAATTTGTAAAAACAATGATATACAAATATCAGAATACCAATCATGATTCGTATGCACTGTGCATAATTCTTTCAGATGACCATAATATTAGTTGGTTGCGCCAAACCAACTAATCAATTTACTCTGTTTCACTTAAATACATCCAACTCCGCTATCCCTCAAGTACAACCAAACTCCATCGGCCCTAAGTCTGGCCAACATGCAATCGTGTCTTGAAATACTTATATAAATACAATATACATTTACATACATCACCTTCCAATCACAATTACATCATCATACTACATACCACGTACTTATCCGATATATACGTATTCCAGTTTGAAATTGGTTAAAGTAAAACTCAGCTACAAGATACAACGCTACAACACTTTCTTTTGAAACTCGCACGAATCTTACTTTCCAACAACCTTCACAGAATTTGAGTAACAAAAATACAGATAACACATCGACATAAGGAATTACCCGAAAACACCCACAATCCAAATCCACTTCTATCCTCATTCGACTCTCAAACGGATAAAATTGACATTCAGATAAAATCTCACCCGAAAATACCAAGAATCCGGATACACACAGTCCGGAAACCGATCCAGAAACACCTTATCCGGAAACCGATCCGGAAACACCCTATCCGGATTCCAAAAAGGATCCGGGTAACACTCCATCCGGAAAGCACAGGAATCCGGACAAATAACACATCCGGATACTAAGAGAATCTGGACGCATCGACTCCAACCCAGACTCGATTGAATCCATCCAAAAATCAAAATTGACAAATCCAAACCGATAGAAATTGTCTACTACTAGATACGCACACAAATAGAAAAAAGATATACCTCCAAATCAAACCAAACGACCTTTTTTCCTCGTCTTAAATCGATCGAATTCTATCTCTTTTCTATCTGGACTCAGCACACACACAACACCTTTAGAACCGACTCAACATAATGAAAAGGAGGTTCTCTCTCTCTCTCTCTCTCTATTCTCTCTCACTCTCTTATATATATAAATCCCAAAATTGCAAATAAGGAATCGACTATACCAAAACATCGAATACACCCCTCGAACTAGCAAACTAACACAATATAAATAAATCAACATAAAATATAAAAAATAAAATTCTAAATCTATACTTAAAACAAAACGGAAACGCATTAAAACTAACGAACTTACCCGAGCCATTACAATATCTCTCCCTTAGAAGAATTCTGTACCGGAATTATGTCAAGCGAAAAGGTATGGGTATTTAGTTCTCATATCAGATTCTGGCTCCGAATTAGCATCTTGCCCTTTGTGGTATCTCCATTGGACTTTTACCAAACTGATTTCTTTGTTCCGCAGGACTTTAACTTTCTGATCAACAATTTCCTCGGGTTCTTCGACGAAGGACAACTTATCATCAGTCTGGATTTCTAGTAGGGAAACTGCCTGCTCTGAAGTAACCAAACGCTTTCTTAAATTTGAAACATGAAAAGTGTTATGCATACCTCTTAATTTTGGCGGAAGTTCTAATTTGTAAGCTACTTCACTGATTCTTTCTATGATTGCAAACGGTCCGATGTATCTTGGGCTTAGTTTACCTCGTTTTCCAAATCGAACGACCCCTTTCCAAGGCGAGACTTTTAACATTACCCGATCTCCAACTTGGAATTCTAATGGCTTCCTACGTCGATCAGCATAGTTTTTTTTTTGTCGATCCTAAGCCACTTTCAATCGTTCATGAATTTGAGTAATCTTATCAGCAGTTAATTGAACTATTTCTGGCCCAGCTAGTTGTTTTTCTCCAACTTTGTTCCAACACAGAGGAGTTCGGCATTTTCGACCATACAATTTGGCCAATCATTCTAATGAATATGCTTCTGTTATCGGTAAAAGGTAAGCAGACTTTGATAATCTGTCTACGATCACCCAAATATCATCAAACCCTTTTGGAGTCCTTGGTAGCTTCATAATAAAATATGTAGTGATCTAATCCCACTTCATACAGGTATCTCTAAAGATTGCAACTGACCAGAAGACTTTTGATGTTTAATCTTTACTTTCAAACAAATGGGACATCGTTCCACATAATGAGAAATATCTTACTTCATTCCCGACCATCGGTAGATCTGTTGTAAATCTTTATACATCTTATTTATGCCTGGATGAATAGAAAAACGAGATTGGTGAGCTTCTTTTAGTACTCCATCACGTAGATTACCCAGACGATGTACCCATATTCTGTTTTCAAAACACAGTAACCCACGATTATCTTTTAGAAGTAGTGATGATATCCTTGCTAAACGTTCCGGTTTCAAGTGATCTTCTTTAAAGGTGTCTATTTGACATTTCTTCAGTTCTTCGAAGATGTTCGATAGAAGTTCAGCTCGTAATGCAACTATCTTTATTGTTCCACTCTTCTCTTGTCGACTCAGTGCATCAGCTACCACATTTGCCTTTCCAGGGCGATAGATAATTTCACAGTCTTAATCATTCACCAATTCTAACCATCTTCTTTGCCTCATATTTAGTTCTCACTATTCAAAAAGATGTTGGAGACTCTTGTGATCAGTATAAATTTGACACTTAGTACCGTATAGATAATGTCTCCAAATCTTTAGAGCGAAAACAACTGCAGCAAGTTCCATGTCAGGGGTAGGATACCGTCTTTCGTGATCCTTCAGTTGTCGAGAATCATAAGCAATAACTCTCCCACGCTGCATCAGCACACATCCCAATCCTAGTTTGGAGGCGTCACTGTAAATGACAAAATCGTTCGAACCTTCAAGTAGTAACAAAATCGGTGCGCTACAGATATTTTCTTTCAAAATTCCGAATGCCTTATCTTGCTCTTCTTTCCATTCAAACTTTATATTCTTCCTTGTCAGTTTGGTCAAGGGCGTAGCGATACGAGAGAAATCTTGTATAAATTTCCGATAGTAGCCGGCTAAACACAAGAAACTTCGTACTTCTGTCGGCGTTCTCGGCGGTTCCCATTTTTCATTTGCTTCTATCTTCATCGGATCAACTTTAATACCCTTCTTAGAAACTACATGCCCATGAAATTGAACTTCCCGTAACCAGAACTCACATTCGGAAAATTTGGCGTATAACGATTCCTTTTTCAGCAATTCAAGAATCAAACGAAGATGATGTGCATGCTCTTCTTCAGATTGGGAATAGATATAAATGTCATCGATAAATACAATAACGAATTTATCGAGATATGGTTTGCATACCCGATTCATCAAATCCATAAAGGCAGCTCAGGCATTCGTCAGTCCGAAAGGCATCACTAGAAATTTGTAATGATCATATCTTGTACGAAAAGAAGTTTTCAGAACGTCTTCTTCTTTAACCTTCAATTGATGGTAACCAGATCTTAGATCAATCTTGGAGAAATAACAAGATCCAACTAATTGATCAAAGAAGTCATCAATTCTAGGAAGTGGACACTTATTATTGATCGTAAGCTTATTCAGTTCCCGATAATCAATGCACATCCTCATTGACCCATCTTTCTTTTTCACGAACATGACTGGTGCACCCCAATGTGAAGTACTGGGTCTGATGAAGCCCTTATCAGAAATACCGTGCAGTTGAGTCATCATTTCTTTCATTTCTGAGGGTGCCAGACGATACGGTGTACGGGCAACAGAAGCGGCTCCAGGAGACAAATTGATACCAAACTCTACTTGTCTAACGGGAGGAAGATTAGTCAAGTCTTCTGGAAAAACTTCTTGAAACTCACAGATTACTGGAATATCTTCACGTTTACTCTTCTCTAGCTTAGTATCTAACACATAAGCTAAATAACTCGGACAACCTTTGCTAACACACTTACGGGCTTTCAACATTGAAATTAGACAGGATTGACGATTTCTAAGATCACCATAAATTACTATTGGTCCTCTCTCAGGTAAGACAACATTGATCAACTTCTTATTGCAAACAATACTAGCCTGATTCTCGGCTAAGCAATCCATTCACACTACTACATCAAACTCATTCAAGGTCATATGAAATACTGAATAGGTACCCCACACCCATCAATATCTATAAATCAACTATCAAATACCTCCCTAACCGATACTTGATTATCATTTGCAGTCTCTACCATTAAAGCATGATCTAACACTTTAGGCTTTAAATTCAAATAAGCCACAAAAGAAGGAGACACAAATGATCGGTTTGCATCGAAATCAAATCGCACTTTAGCACGTGTAGATTTTATTAAAAATGTACCTGTAACTACATCAGGAGTGTAAACACCAGATCTATTAGGTAATCAATACGTCGTCCATTGATCTTGAGAATTCTAGATATTACATGTGAATTATGAACTTTCTCTCTCTAGATTCTCTCACTAGAAACTCTCTCTAGATATTACAATTAAGATCCTTCTAATGACTTTCACTTAAACTACTTTGACTTTGACTCTTACTTTGACTTTACACTATTTGACTATTACAAGACTTTTACAATAAATCTTGAATACAATTTTGTGCGCTAACATTATCCCCCTTTGGATTCAAGATTTAAAAAAATATAGCAGCAATCTTCAGCACTTGATATTCAAAACTGTAACTCTGACCGCTTTAAACTTTGAAGCTCTAACAATCTTCAAACAGTTGAATCTTCACAAGTTCACGTTGAACTTTGATGCTTTGACAGTCTTCAAACTCTCAGCTTTGAAGAATCTTCAATCAAACTTAGAAAGTCTTTGTCTTTCACAATGTAAAGTCAATCTTCATGAAAATAATCTCCAACAAATTTTTTTCAAGTCTTGAACATGAATTTCAGATCTTTGTAGCTTTGATCTTTGAAGCTTTAGTCTTTGAAGCTTTGAACTCAAACTTTGAATGATTTCTTGAACTTTGTATCTTTATCTCTTTGACCTTGAAATTGTCTTTGAATAACAAACTCTCTTGAAACATCTCGAAACATCTTGTTGACTTTGACAAACTTCTCCCCCTTAATCTTTCATTGACATATCTCCCCTTTTCTTATTATTTATTTGACAGATCTCCCCTTTTCTTCAGTATATTATTTCTCCCCCTTTTTGATGATTGTGAGCATCATGATCATCAAAAACTTTTATCAATTCCAGCACTAACATTATTCTCCACAAGTAATATTCTCCTCCTTTATTATCTGAAATAGCCGTCAATTCCAAAAGATACATATCCGAATATTTTCAAATTCAGACAAAAGAATGTGGTAACCCTGAAACAACAGATGAATCTGTTCAAATGCATATAAGCAGCACGTAGCCACTTAGTACAACGGATGTACTTTGGAAAAGGAGCTTTTTGATGTTCACTCCCCCAGGGCTTCCATTCAATCATCGAAAAAACATAGAGAAATTTCTATGAACGTTATGACAAGAAAACATATTCCTTGTGTGTACGTGCATGTGTAGAAAGAATTGAAGCAACTTATGCTTGATTATATAGGCTCAAATCGTGTAAACTGTTGAGACAGCAACAATTTTCCACGGACTCAATGTGCATGAATGAAGTGCGAAGGTGGGGCAAACTTCTTTCTTTTTCAATATCCAAACCTTCCGAATGAAGATTAGATAGATTATATGTTGCGTCCCCAAGAAAAATGAAACATTCCTTTGTTCAGAAAGAAATGAGTAGCTGGTGGGGTTAAATACAAGAGTTAGCATGAGCTAACTGCCTGTTTCAATGATGGTCGCCAAAGAATGTGAACCAATCAGTAATGTGGCTTCCTGGCTCAGAAAATGGTTGGTGCAGAGTTCTTTTATTCATTTAACTCTGTTCTCACACTCTCTTTCTGTTTTTAATCTGCTCACTTCTATCCAAAATCTCATTTACATTTTACCTCAGCACAATGAGATTACTCAACCGTATGAGTTATCTCCCCCACTCTTTGATTTCGACCCCTCACCCCTCAATCACTCAAGGATAACTTCTTAGGTAGGAAACACTGGTTAACGTGAATCCATAGAAGTTTAATAATCTCACACTGATCCCATGAAATTTTGTCCTAAAAAATTTCGTTGTTCAATTGTTTATCTTGAACAAATAAATCTCATCATTTGAATGAAATTGTCATCAGAATGTATGCTCCTCAATAACATGATGAAATATTTGAGCATTTGAACGTTGAAGATTTCTCAAAACAAGGATAAAGAATGAATGAAATGAATTCGAAGGACTTGTTTGAGAATCTGACAATGTATCAATCGGATCAAACATCATGAATGATAATCATAAAAGGATAGGGTATCAAAGAATTGAAATTTGTTTATATGAACAAATATAGACAATCTTTGAATGAAACATTTAAGTTTTCATGCTGAAATGAATATAAGATGCTTAACAAAATTGGAATACAAACGGGAGTATTACCATCGAAAAATTGTTTTGTTTGGAGACATGGTAATAACAAAGTCAATATGAAGCTAAACCGATGTGTATGAATACTTGAAAGTATATATATAGAAAAGATAATACACAAGTATTAATCTTTGGAAACACACGGTCAGAAATGATGTTACGGTAATCCGAGATCTCCATAAAAACATTTAAAATCACACTTCTAAATTCATAAAATCTGTTTGAATAAGAGAAGTGGTTTGAACATTTAAGAAAATGTTTTTTCATGCTTGAAAGTCGTTCTTCTTTCAAACAATCAGAGATTAAGATCAGAAGAAACTTACATTCAACAATGTTTGAGTTCCCCCTCAAATCATGATACAATGATTTAAAATCATATAAGCCCTTAACATGTGCAAATGATCTTTATCTGAACAAATTTGAACAAATCTACACAAATAACAAGACTTGGATTAAAATATCCTTCATTATTAAAACGAGTTCTAAATTACCAGGATTGAAGTAAATTCAGAAGTCATAGTCATTGAAGACCGAGTCCTGATCTGATATGATCAGAAGTCAAAATCTCTTTGAAGTACGAGTCCTAAACTGATATGTTTAGAAGTCATAAAATCTTTGAAGAACGAGTTCTGAACTGTTGTATTCAGAAGTCAAAACTCTTGTACTCCCTCTCAAAAGTACAGGTGCTCTTCTTGAAAATTCTGCACAACTTCTTTTCTGTTTTCTAGTCATGTGTGTGGTATACATCTAACAATCAACACTACACATGATGAACCTGCAAAACAGATTAAGTAGATTTTGGTACCCAACGGAACTTGGATCCTGGTTTGTTAGGTGCAGTTTTATTTGAAAAAATTCTGTAAGTACCGTACCAATACGAAACATAATCATTATGGACAAATCATTAGTTCCACAGTAAGAACAACAAATTTTCTTTTGTGCTAACCTGACTAATTGATTTACTGAATAAACTAAATTAGTTTTGACAAAAGATTTACCTTGATATGCATTGTTCTTCTTGGCATTTGGCATGGGAACCGTTGAGTTTGGCACTTCTTTTGTAGGAGTTGTACCTTTCACTCTCCATTCCATCTTTAATTTCTTGAAGACTAGAATCTCTTTAGGCTTGGAAGAAGTATTAACTTTAGGTACAGTTGAATTAGCATCTAATTTATCGAACAAAGAATTATAGAAGAGTGTTGGTCCCGAAAGGGTTATACAAGTTTGTAGAAGGGGGGTTGAATACAAACACACGATTTTTACTTTTCTAAATTGTTTATTGATATGTATCAAACAATTTACAACTTGTTGTGGAACAAGATTAAGGAATAAACCTAATCTAAACAAGTAAAGAGAATCACTAAGATTTCTTGTACTAGAAATAAGAAAGAAAGAAGATAAGAATATTAAGGATAATATTCTAACACACATAAATAGTAAGATGAGGAAATGGCCGAGCACTTCATTTCTGAAGTAGGGGTTCCTTTATATACTACATGCATTTAATGTACATCAGTATCACTTTACACGTGGCAGCAACTGATTGGTTGCATGGTTTTGATCTTGGTAGACAACCTAATAGCCGCATGATGAACAATGTAGAATCAGAGTTGGTTGTACGATTCTGGACAAAAGGGATGTCCATATTCTGACATTATCGTACGAAGGCGTGCAAGGGGGAAAGACAAAAGTAACTTGTTGTAACATCCCGGTTTCCCAAACATGCTTCAAATAACATACATTGCATAACTTCATTACATTCATAATCAAAGATACAAAATAAACCACAAACGGTCCCTTCGGTCTCGAAACTACAAAATACATTAAGCTTCCTAAGCAGCGCCCATCAAATGCTCCTTACACTTAATCCTTTCCTTTGTCGATCCTTAACATGGAAAACATATTTTTGAAAACAAAATGAGGGTTAGACCAAACGGGTCTAGTGAGTTAATCCCGGTCCTTTCCAAAATCATTAAAAACCTTTTATGTAAATCCTTTGTATTAAAATAGTTTAGATAAACCTTTGATAATTCTTTCGTAAAATATAAACATACCACACGTATTTAAATACCAATCCAGACTTGTGCATCGTGTACATCTCATCCACCTTATTCCTCCACAAATGGCCATATTAGTTGGTAGCAAGCCAACTAATAAATCAACGCCGTACAACAACTACGACACATCACCGGTCCGCACACCGGAACCCGGCAATACACCGGTCCGCTCACCGGAACCCGGCAACACACCTGTCTGCTCACCGGAACCCGGCAACACACCGGTCCGCTCACCGGAACCCGACAACAAGTGCACTCGTGTAGTGCAAAGCTTATATAAATACAATATATACCTCATTACATCATATTGTCATTTATATACACATAGACATATTCCTACCACATAATCATCTCATGTATATATACACATACTCACATACATATATAAACACATATATGTATTCCAGTTGAAAACGTTTAAAGCAAAACTCACCTGAATGCTTACAATATGCTTCCAAACCTTTCACCGAGCTATCCGTTCCTTTATCCAAATACCTCAGAATCTGAAACCATTTACATACAAATATCTCCTTACCAACTTATGTATAAGACTTACTAGCAGGTTATGGACTCTAGATACATCTACATAACTTTTATCCTCAAAATTACCCAAACAGCCAAGTTATCCGGACAACCCAAACAACCCGGACAACACCACTTTTCCGGACAACAAGACTTTTCCGGACAACCTCAGTAATCCGGACAGCACGACTAATCCGGACAACACGAGGAATCCGGATGCCACCCGGACTCTAAATCATCCGGAAACCATCAATCAAATCGTCCGGACTCTATCAACAACTTACCCGGACACCACCCAACAAAACTATCCGGACACATTCATATCATCCGGACACCTCTGTCGGTTTGGTACTTTTTACCCAGAAATCCGACTGAAATTCATACCAGTTCGATTCTATTGATTCTAATCCGACAGAAACCATTTACCAACCATTACAAACATAAATTGTAAATGAAACATACCTGTAATCTCTTCCAAACTCACCAAATGATGCCTTAACCTAGCTTTCTTCCTTTTTCTCCCTATTCTCTCAACACACACACAAACACACTAAACTGAGATCTGGATAATTGTTGTAAATGAAAATATCTGGATATAGCTTAAGGGATAATATCTATCCATACTTACCATATAGACCTTGAACTTCTCAATAATGACCCAAACACCCTTAACTTATAAACTTATCCAAAATTTCCCTAAATAGAAACTTTAAAGTTAAATAAACTTAACGGCATTAGATTTTTAACTAACGGATTTACCCGGGGTATTACATTATCTCCCCCTTAAAAGAATTCCGTCCCGGAATTCGGTTAAGCAATAAATGAGGGTAACTACTATAAATTGCTTTCAAACTCATACCACACACTATTCTCAACATTACAAAAACATCAATAATTTTAATTCAACACAAAAATTTCCGCCCCTATAAAACAACAATAATTACCAACTTATTAATACCAACTACTTAATTCGAACTTTACATACATCGTCCACAATTTACTCAACTAATCCATCCCCCATAAATAATGACAGTCTATTTTCTAATAGATCACAGAGTTAACTTGGAGTATTATCTTAACCCGTAGTTAAACTTTTCTCCATAGACTATACCCAACTCCACCGTCACTTCTCTTACCCAAAATACGTCTAAAACAAACAACACTTTCTTGCATTAATTATACCGACCACGAACCCTAGATCACAATTGATTTCCACACTTGTCACAACATCACTCTCGTACTACTACCACGTCCTATCCAAGGGTCCTTCACCCCGATCATTACATTTGACTACTTTCTTCCACTCTCTTTTCAACATAAAACACGTTTTCCCCAAGGATAGCTCACTAGGAGGTACTCACTCTTAACGGATCCTATGAGCTAGCTTTCTTTCACCTCCAAACCAATCGCACGTACCCAATTTCAACAACTACTATACCTTACTAACAATTTCACCATACCTCTTATCAGAAGCTTAATCGAGTCAATCCAAAATCATACTCAATGCTCAAAATAACTTCACATTTTCCATTTCTCAAACGGTAATACTCTATTCTTTAGCTAACCATCTACTGCCACTCCATTCTCTTATTCTTGAATAACACTACTACACACCGCCTAGACATCCATACCTCTCCCCACATACTTTTGACACCTTCACACAACTTACAAACAAAATTCCGAGCAGAGGTTTCGACTTATACTCACCCCATATCCTCACAAATCCACCACTTAATCTCACGAAATTCATTACTACTACACCTCGCACATTCACTAATTATAAACTGCCACCATCTTATCCACATTACCCCACACATTTAAACAATACCTTTCTTGATAGCGTCAACGATCACATTAAGTATAATCTACACAACATACTAAACTGTCGCCTTCATGACTAGGTCAAGACTTTACGCACTATCGTTACCTTCCACACACAATTCATCACGTTCTACATACTGCTACTAATCTTTACACTCAAGCCATCACACTTCACACACTAACAAATTAGAACAACAATAATTAAGCACACCCATCATACCTCCTAACAGAACCCACTTCATCCAAAGCTTCATAACCAACTTATACCCCCACCGTTCTCACTTGAGGAAAAACACAAGACTTTTCATAGTGAAAATCAATTTTTTTTAACCTATCCAGTACTCAGACCCATCGCCGATAATATTACATCAAGTAACACAATGCTACTTATTACCATTCCACCACAGGGATTCACTTCGACCCCTTTCAAATCTTACTGTAAATAAAACCATTCTTACATAACCAAGCAATAGTTCAAACTACTATCATGCCGACATTCCAAATTCAAAATCTCGACTCCACATAAGGGTATTGCACAGTGGTCTCAACTTTTCATCACCTTATTAAACCAGGTACGACATTCACAATTATTCTCCACTGTGCAACCCGTCTCCACACATAACAACAACACCACAACAACATGCAATCAACAATTACGTAGAATTGAACATATAAACAACACGCATGCTTTAATACATGTTTTCATATCACATAATATAAAACCTTTCAAATAATTTAATCTGATCAACATGCTCGTAACCAATATCAATTATGAAAACCTTTCGTTCACACAAAGAAGGTAAGGGAACTCACCTTAGCCTTAGCACTTCGACACGCTCCGGGATACACTTTAGTTCAAACCGAACACCCAAAATGATCGCCACCAAAAATGGTGTTAACTATCTAATTAAATCCCCAAAACATTCCCAAATCAGTTCTAAGGCCCCCAAATCGATATTTTAGATACTCTAAACATTAAGAACCAATAATCATCATTTTAAACGACATAAAACCCATCAAATCTATCACTCCAAAGCTCAAAAACTCAATCCATGGAAAAATGAAGATTATCAAACAATTATGATGAAGCTTCTTACTGATTTGATCAAAATTCATAGGGAATCAATCCCAAAATCATTTGCCTTCTTTCTTAGGGATTAAAACTCATCCAACGATAGGATTATCAAATCCCTAGCCATAAACTTGCCTAATCAATAAAGAGAAGAAAAGAAGAAGAAATCAGACTTTGAAGAAGATGACTACAACCATGCTGCAACTCTTTCTTTACATCTCCAATCGAATTTGCAAAAATCGAAAACTTTAAATCAATCCCCCAACAATTCCTTACTTTCATCATAACCTCACTTATTCCAGTATATCAACTTTTATCTTCTCGTACCAAATTATCGAGGATCCCTTATCATTACCTAATCAAAGTTTTAACAAGATTAAGTTCCAACATCCTCCTATGCTTACTACTACCTCAAATTCTAACAAGATTATCGAGAATAACTTAATAGGCACTCCACACACATCTATATCGCCAACACAACTATCAAGCTCTTTTCTAATGCAATTAAGCAACAAAAGAACGAAAACACAATTAATTCGGTTTGCACCGAAGTCAAATAGCACTTTAGCACGTGTAGAGTTTATATAGATATACCTGTCTTCATCTCTATCCATACGTCGAGTCCGGCTTGCCACTCTGTTGATTCGACAAGGTTAATATACACGTAAGCACATACCCAATATAACAAGATATTCCGGTTCAACATGTACTTGTAAGTTCCCGCTTACACTGGCCAGGTGTAATTTGAACATACCTTACATGATGTTCCTTCTACCTTTTTATACTTAACATCCCAAGGTTCTAAAATAATAAGGACATCCTACTTCACATGCAGTTTAAGTCTAGGTACAGGTACAAATACCTAAATCCCTTAAACTAGGGCTCTGATACCATTTGTAACATCCCGGTTTCCCAAACATGCTTCAAATAACATACATTGCATAACTTCATTACATTCATAATCAAAGATACAAAATAAACCACAAACGGTCCCTTCGGTCTCGAAACTACAAAATACATTAAGCTTCCTAAGCAGCGCCCATCAAATGCTCCTTACACTTAATCCTTTCCTTTGTCGATCCTTAACCTGGAAAACATATTTTTGAAAACAAAATGAGGGTTAGACCAAACGGGTCTAGTGAGTTAATCCCGGTCCTTTCCAAAATCATTAAAAACCTTTTATGTAAATCCTTTGTATTAAAATAGTTTAGATAAACCTTTGATAATTCTTTCGTAAAATATAAACATACCACACGTATTTAAATACCAATCCAGACTCGTGCATCGTGTACATCTCATCCACCTTATTCCTCCACAAATGGCCATATTAGTTGGTAGCAAGCCAACTAATAAATCAACGTCGTACAACAACTACGACACATCACCGGTCCGCACACCGGAACCCGGCAATACACCGGTCCGCTCACCGGAACCCGGCAACACACCTGTCCGCTCACCGGAACCCGGCAACACACCGGTCCGCTCACCGGAACCCGGCAACAAGTGCACTCGTGTAGTGCAAAGCTTATATAAATACAATATATACCTCATTACATCATATTGTCATTTATATACACATAAACATATACCTACCACATAATCATCTCATATATATATACACATACTCACATACATATATAAACACATATATGTATTCCAGTTGAAAACGTTTAAAGCAAAACTCACCTGAATGCTTACAATATGCTTCCAAACCTTTCACCGAGCTATCCGTTCCTTTATCCAAATACCTCAGAATCTGAAACCATTTACATACAAATATCTCCTTACCAACTTATGTATAAGACTTACTAGCAGGTTATGGACTCTAGATACATCTACATAACTTTTATCCTCAAAATTACCCAAACAGCCAAGTTATCCGGACAACCCAAACAACCCGGACAACACCACTTTTCCGGACAACAAGACTTTTCCGGACAACCTCAGTAATCCGGACAGCACGACTAATCCGGACAACACGAGGAATCCGGATGCCACCCGGACTCTAAATCATCCGGAAACCATTAATCAAATCGTCCGGACTCTATCAACAACTTACCCGGACACCACCCAACAGAACTATCCGGACACATTCATATCATCCGGACACCTCTGTCGGTTTGGTACTTTTTACCCAGAAATCCGACTGAAATTCATACCAGTTCGATTCTATTGATTCTAATCCGACAGAAACCATTTACCAACCATTACAAACATAAATTGTAAAGGAAACATACCTGTAATCTCTTCCAAACTCACCAAATGATGCCTTAACCTAGCTTTCTTCCTTTTTCTCCCTATTCTCTCAACACACACACAAACACACTAAACTGAGATCTGGATAATTGTTGTAAATGAAAATATCTGGATATAGCTTAAGGGATAATATCTATCCATACTTACCATATAGACCTTGAACTTCTCAATAATGACACAAACACCCTTAACTTATAAACTTATCCAAACTTTCCCTAAATAGAAACTTTAAAGTTAAATAAACTTAACGGCATTAGATTTTTAACCAACGGATTTACCCGGGGTATTACACTTGTAGAGGAAACTTCATGATCAGCGTTCGTTGAATAGTTCTTTATCAGCGAGTGATAAAATTCAGCGTTCGCTGAAGTCTTCTACTTGAAACTTCACGTTGAATGGACAGGTCTTGGCTTTGCTGATATCCGCATCAGTTCATTAGTAGACTTGTCGCTGGTTCTTTGGCTTGATCTTCGACTTCAGCGTAGAACATTGTTGACGTGAAACTTGTCTTCAGGGATCATAAGTAAACAACTAGAATTATCAGTGATCATCAGTAAGACTGAACAGGCTCAGGGCTTGCTGATGAACAGTGTTCGCTGAATGCGTCAATTAAAGAACGAGAGCTAACTATCAGCAGTACTGTAGAGACATAGTACTTATCAGTGATAGTGAAACTCTAATACATATTGTCTACTTACAATTTTTACTAAGTGTTTCTCAGAGAGTCATTAACAAATCATTGAGGGTTTGGATCAACAATCTCCCCCTATTTGATTATGACATAACAACAAAAGAAAATTGCTAAGTATGAAAATATAAGGTTAAACAGAACTCATAAAATATTTGTCCCATTTACTGTTTTCGGGGATCTTTTAAGTACTGATGGAGTAAAGTACATTCGCTGAAATTTTTCTTTAAACTTCGTATAAGTTACAGAGGGAAGTAGAAAAATTACAAGTACAGCAAATAAAATTTACAAGTACAAAAGATATAAGCTGATAAAGATAGAAGAATTACAAGGAATCCTATCATCTATACAGGTTCATCCTTAATGAGAAGTTCATCAAGGGATTTTTTGGTAGGGATCATCCAATCAGGGACTGTTTCTCCAAGATCCCGTCTTCGCTTTTCTTCTTTAAAGATTATGGGCTTCATGAAGTGTCCGAGAAGGTCTTCCCTAAATCCGCACCAATAAATGAGATCCCTGAGTTGTTTGATAGGAGTGATGGGTAGCTCAGCGATGCGTTGAAAGCATTCTCGTCCATCGTAGTCTCTGAAGAATATACCGTAAGGATCGCTTAAGACTTTTCCAGGGACAAAGCGTTCACCAGGGGGCAGGGAGATGTCGAGAGCTGAGAGGTCAGGTTCAGGACCAAGAACTTCTTCGCGTGAAAAGCCGATTCCGGTTTCGTTTCTGATAGAAGGACCTGAGTCTGAAGGTATTATCGTTTTCTTTGCAGAGGCCCTTCTTCGTTGAACTGGAGCAGGAAGAGGAGGAATATCCACAGCAGATATAACCAAGTCGATCTGTTTATTTAAAATCTTCTCGACATGGTTTTTAAAGGCTGAGCGAGATCGCTGAATGGCTATTTGTATCTCCAACCACTCAGAGAAACCGTACTTGTTGATCGAAGAAACGTAGATGGTTTCCTTAATACCATTTTCTTTGAATATGTCAGGTTCAACAGCTGGAACTTTTATTGAGTACCTTCCCTTATGTTCACCTTGTTGATTTTTGAGACATGGGATCGATAGCTTAATCTTTCTTTGCACCATTCCAAGGTAGAGTCAGATACCTTGGTCGTCTTTTCGACAATATTTTTGGCGTCCTTCCATAGTTAACGTTGAACATCGATGGGAGTCTTTTTCAGTGCGGGGTCTTTCATCGATTGTTGAACGAGCTCAATAGCATAAGATTTATCTCTTTCTTCAGCTCTTCTTCAATCGGCGAGTTGTTTTTCAGCTTTGAAGTGTTCAACGAGTTCCTTTCTTGATAGTTTGTATCGAGGAGCACGGATGATTCGCTGATCCTCAAGCTGTTTCATCATTGCTTCTCTACTTTTTTGTTCTTCTTCACTTAGCTTTTGAGGAGCCAAGGAAGGTCTGTTTTTGTGAGAGAGCAGTTCTTCTTCTGGTTCATCAGTCTCAGCGAAGTCTAAGGCTGGGATTATTTCATCAGCACTCAAGGCTGGATTTATTGTTGAAGTAGCTGGAGGAACTTCAGCTGGATCCTCAAGCAGGGGAGAGGACTAGCTGAAACATAGCGATCGTTTAAGTAAGATCATTTGGGAAAAAGAGATAGAGAAAAGAATGAGGTTTAAGTGTATAGAGGTTTTATGGAGAGGAGAACTGAGGTTGAGAAGGGATAGAGGAGGGATGCAGTATAAGGGAAAAGAATGTATGTTACCTGACAAACTGGCTTGCTGAAAAGAATAGCCAAGTTGTCTTCAGATGAAACACCTTTGTTCTTGCCTTTGTCACCTTCGAACGCTGCAGGCTTTTTGGTGGTCCCCTCCCCTGAAGTTGTAACATCCCGATTTCCATATATACAAATAACATACAATTCACAACATAATTTCATCTTAAAAAGATACATCATATTTCATATTCGGTCCCATAGTCTTACTAAACATAATAAGAATTTCAGTACAAACTTTTCGACTAAATAATTTACATTATGACTAACAACAAAGCCATAAGTACAAAAACACATCATGATCTTCATTACAAAAGTCTTCACAAAAGCTATCCATCCATTACTCTATTCATTTGCTCTTAACCGATCCATCACCTGGAATACATATTTTTAAAACAAAATGAGGGTTAGACCTAGCGGTCTAAGTGAGAAAATCCCTGTCATTTCACAATCATTATAAAATCCATTTATATAAAATCCATTATATAAACACACATATATTACACGTAATTAAATACCAATCAAGACTCGTGCACTGTGTTCAACCCATCCTCTTTCTCATTCTCATTTCCCCTGGCCATGTTAGTTGGTTGCGAGCCAACTAATCCGCTGTACAACAACTACAACTAACACCGCTATACAACAACTACAGCAACACCGCTGTACAACAACTACAGCAAACTCCGCCGACTATAGTTTCGGCTAACATATACTCGTGTAGTGGAATGCACATATAAATACAATATATATCTCAATATATCACATTGTCATTTATGAACATCTATTCACATCATCTATCACCTTTTCAGTCTACACGTACATGTATTCCAGTTTAAAAACATTTTGAAGTAAAACTCACCTGATTGCTTATCAACACGTTTCCAAGTCTTCTAAACGGGTTCAGTCCTTTACCCAGAATTCACAGGATCTGTAACAAATAGATACAGATATCTCTTTACCACATAAAACATATAAGTCTTACTAAGGCTAAGAACTCTAAAGAAATCTAAAGAACTCAAATCCTCAAATGTTGCCCCCAAACCCGCACTCAAGTCAAGACCACAGAATAGTCAGTCCTTATTCATTCCCTATCTAATGGTTAACAAAATACAGGTTACTGGATACTCGACAGCATCTAAATTCTCAATATTGGCCAAACAGCAAAAGTATCCGGATACCATAAGTTATCCGAACAACACTACTTTTCCGGACATCACTACTTTTCCGGACAACATATATAATCCAACTTTAAAGTTAACTAAATTTAACGGAACTAGGATTTAACTAACGAACTTACCCGGGGTATTACATCATCTCCCCCTTAAAAGAATTCTGTCCCGGAATTCGATTAGACAAAAAGGTACGGGTACTTAGTTCTCATTTCCGATTCCGATTCCCAAGTAGCATCCTGACCCTTATGATGTCTCCACTGAACTTTCACTTGTCTGATTACTTTGTTCCGCAACACTTTAACTTTGTGGTCAACAATGGCTTCTGGTTCCTCTACATAATTCAAGTTTTCATCGACCTGTATTTCGGGTAGAGACACTGCCTGATTTGGCGTAACCAAACACTTTCGGAAATTGGATACGTGGAACGCATTGTGGATTCTGCTTAACTCTGGCGGAAGATCTAACCTGTAGGCTACTTCATCGATCCTTTCTATGGTTGCAAACGGTCCAATGTACCTCGGGCTCATTTTACCTTGTTTCCTAAATCGGATGACTCCTTTCCAAGGTGAGACTTTTAACATCACAAAATCTCCAACTTGGAATTCTAACGGCTTTCGGCGTCGGTCGGCGTAGCTTTTTTGTCTATCTTGAGCCACTTTCAATCTTTCCCGAATCTGAGTAATCTTATCCGCGGTTAACTGAACTATATCTGGCCCTGCTAACTGTTTCTCTCCCACTTCGTTCCAACACAGAGGCGTTCGGCATTTTCTACCATACAGAACTTCAAACGGTACCGCTTGTATGCTGGAATGGTAACTGTTGTTGTAGGCAAATTCGATCAACTGCAAATGCTTATCCCACGATCCCCAAAGTCAACAATGCAAGCCCGGAGCATATCTTCTAATGTCTGAATCGTTCGTTCACTCTGACCGTCAGTTTGAGGATGATAAGTTGTACTTAACTTTATCTGCGTCCCCATCTCCTTTTGAAAACTTCTCCAGAATCTTGAAGTAAAACGGCTATCCCGATCTGAAATGATCGAGATTGGAACTCCATGTCGAGTTACTACTTCGTCAATGTACAATTTGGCTAATCGTTCCATCGAATCAGTTTCCTTTATCGGTAAGAAGTGAGCAGACTTCGTTAATCTATCAACAATCACCCAAATAGCATCAAATCCTTTCGGGGTCCTTGGTAGCTTCATGATGAAATCTGTCATAATCTGATCCCATTTCCACATAGGTATTTCTAAACGCTGCAATTGCCCGAACGGCTTCTGATGCTCAATCTTTACCTTCTTACAAGTAGTACAACCTTCCACATACTGAGCAATGCTTCTTTTTATTCCCGGCCACCAATAGAATTGTTTCAGATCTTTATACATCTTGTTCGTACCTGGATGAATAGAGAACCGAGATTGATGAGCTTCTTGAAGTACCCGATCACGTAAACCACCCAAACGAGGCTCCCAAATTCTGTTCCCCAGACACAACAACCCACGGTCATCTTTTGCTAGCAATGCTGATAACCCCACTAACCGTTCTGTTTTCAAATGTTTTTCCTGATAGGCTTCTAATTGACACTTCAGCAATTCGTCAAAGATGTTGGGTAGGAGTTCAGCTCGTAGTGCAATGGCTTTTATTGTCCCGATTCTTTCTTGACGACTCAGTGCATCAGCTACCACGTTTGCCTTTCCCGGATGATAAAGAATTTCGCAGTCGTAATCATTCACCAGTTCTAGCCATCGTCTTTGTCTCATATTTAATTCCTTCTGGTCAAAAAAATGTTGGAGACTCTTATGATCGGTAAAGATTTGACATTTAGAACCGTAAAGATAATGTCTCCAAATCTTTAATGCGAAGACAACTGCTGCAAGCTCCATGTCGTGCGTAGGGTACTGTCTTTCATGATCTTTCAATTGACGAGAAGCATAAGCAATAACCCTTCCACGCTGCATAAGTACACATCCCAATCCGAGTTTGGAAGCATCACTGTAAACAACAAAGTCTTCAGAACCTTCAGGTAATGACAAAATCGGCGCGCTGCAAAGTTTCTCTTTCAAAATACGGAATGCTTCATCCTGTTCTGCTTTCCATTCGAACTTTAGATTCTTTCGAGTCAGCTTAGTCAAAGGCGTCGCGATACGAGAGAAGTCTTTTATTAACTTTCGATAGTAACCGGTTAGACCCAGAAAACTACGTACTTCGGTTGGCGTTCTCGGCGGTTCCCACTTTTCAATCGCTTCTACTTTCATCGGATCAACTTGAATGCCTTTTTCAGAAACTACATGCCCCAGAAACTGAACTTCTCGTAACCAGAATTCACATTTAGAGAACTTAGCGTACAACTTTTCTTTCTTCAGCAACTATAGAATCAAACGAAGATGTTGTGCGTGCTCTTCTTTGGATCGATAATAGATAAGTATATCATCGATAAATACAATTACAAATTTATCGAGATACGGCTTACATACCCGATTCATTAAATCCATAAAAGCAGCTGGAGCGTTCGTCAATCCAAACGGCATCACTAAGAATTCATAATGACCATACCTTGTGCGAAAAGCGGTTTTTAGAACATCTTCTTCTTTCACCTTCAGCTGATGGTAACCAGATCTCAAATCAATCTTGGAGAAATAGCAAGCTCCAACTAGTTGATCAAAGAGGTCATCAATTCTAGGAAGCGGATACTTGTTCTTGATCGTGCGCTTATTCAGTTCCCGGTAGTCGATACACATTCTCATCGAACCATCCTTCTTTTTCACAAACAAAACTGCGCTCCCCACGGCGAAGAACTAGGTCTGATGAAGCCTTTGTCGGATAGGTCTTGTAGTTGTGTCATCATCTCTTTCATCGCTGGAGGTGCCAGACGATACGGTGCACGGGCAATAGGAGCGGCTCCAGGAATCAGATCTATACCAAACTCTACTTGTCTAACGGGCGGAAGACTATTCAAGTCTTCAGGGAACACTTCAGGAAATTCACTAACAATCGGAATATCTTCCAACTTATTCTTTTTTGACTTAATATCTATCACATAAGCTAAGTAAATCTGGCAACCCTTATTAACACACTTACGGGCTTTTATCATAGATATAAGGCAAGACTGATGATTGCTACGATCACCATAAATCACTACCGGTTCTCTCTCAGGTAAGCCAACATTAATTATTTTCTTATCACAAACTATGTTAGCCTGATTCTCAGCTAACCAATCCATTCCCACTACCACATCAAACTCGATCAAGGTTATAGGGAATAATTGTATAGGTACTTCGCATCCCTCGATATTTATCACACACTTATCAAAAACTTCATTAACCGACACTTGTTTATCATTTGCCGTATCTACCTTCAAAGCATGATCTAATACTTTAGGATTTAAATGCATATAAGCAGCAAATGAAGGAGACACAAACGATCGGTTTACACCGGAGTCAAATAACACTTTAGCACGTGTAGAGTTTATGAAAAATGTACCTGTAACCACATCCGGGGTTTCCTCCGCTTCTTTTGCTGTCATATGAAATGTACGACCCCTTGTTCTTGGTGGTTCTTGTCTTGGCACTATTGGTCTAACAACCACTGGTCTCCCTGACGTACCACCCTGCTGTATTCTTCCCCGCGGACAAACCGACTGAATGTGATCCGGAGAATTACACAAGAAACAAAGCCGCGGTACTAGACAATTTTTAGCAATATGCCCGGTCTTCCCACACTTATAACAAATCCGAGGGTCAGCTTGACAATTTCCTTGGTGCACACGGTTGCACTTCGGACAAGGTTTTTCTGTTGGTCGAAACGGCGAGCGGTTATCGTATCTCTGAAACCTGGACTTCTTCGGGTCATACTGTGGTCCTTCCCACTTTCTCTTCCCCATACCTTTATCACTAGCATCCCTCCTATTATATCTCTCCACATCTTCCACGACATCTACTGCGGCTGAGAAGGTAACGGGTCCTTTTGCAGTTACTAGCTTTCTGACATCTGAATTTAACCCGAAGATAAACCTTTCCGTCTTCATTGCCTCTGTGGCAACGTAGTATTCCGCGAATCGAGATTTTTCTAGAAAACTAGCGGTGTAGTCCCGAACTGATAAGTTCCCTTGCTGTAAGTTCATGAATTCTCCTTCCAATTGTTTAATCGCTGCATGAGGATAAAATTGTTTCCTGAAAGCTATAACAAATTCCTCCCAAGAAAAGGTAGAGTATATGTGAGGCTCTCCTGATGACATATGAGCTTCCCACCAGTATAAAGCACCGCCCTTCAACATCGCGGTTCCATAAAGTACTCTGTCTTCCTCAGCACACTTACTAGTTTTGAAGATAGCTTCTATTTCCTTCAGCCATCTCATCGCTTTCACTGGGTCCCGGTCTCCTGAGTAAGTAGGAGGCTTACAACTGAGAAACATTTTATAATCACACTTTCTCATTACTGGTCCGACAGTAGGAGTAATAGGCATCTCTTCTTCATGTGAAGGATCTGGTCTATCTGTTTCAGTATTATGAGTTTGGTTGAACATAGCTTGGATATTGGCTTGTAATCTTCCCATTTCCGCTGCTAAGTCATCTCTTGTAACAAATTCTGTGTCGCGCCCCTGGACTCTGCCTCCAGTTCTACCTCTACCTCTTTCTCCCCCTTTTCCCCTTCCTCCGGCTGTTGGGTTCGTTCTATTCGGTTTTCCTCCTCCTTCCCGATTCGTTTGTCTAGTACCAATTGCCATTCTGTAGATTCAGACAAGGTTAATATACACATAAGCACATACCCCATATAACAAGGTATTCCAGTTCAAACATGTACTTGTAAGATCACAATTACACTGGCCAGGTGTAATAATGAAATTACCTTACATGATGTTCCTTCTACCTTTTTATATTTATCATCCCAAGGTTCTACAATAATAGGGACATCCTACTTCACATGCAGTTTAAGTCTAGGTACAGATACTAATATCTAAATCCCTTAAACTAGGGCTCTGATACCATCTGTAACATCCCAATTTCCATATATACAAATAACATACAATTCACAACATAATTCCATCTAAAAAAGATACATCATATTTCATATTCGGTCCCATAGTCTTACTAAACATAATAAGAATTTCAGTACAAACTCTTCGACTAAATAATTTACATTATGACTAACAACAAAGCCATTAGTACAAAAACACATCATGATCTTCATTACAAAAGTCTTCACAAAAGCTATCCATCCATTACTCTATTCATTTGCTCTTAACCGATCCATCACCTGGAATACATATTTTTAAAACAAAATGAGGGTTAGACCTAGCGGTCTAAGTGAGAAAATCCCTGTCATTTCACAATCATTATAAAATACATTTATATAAAATCCATTATATAAACACACATATATTACACGTAATTAAATACCAATCAAGACTCGTGCACTATGTTCAACCCATCCTCTTTCTCATTCTCATTTCCCCTGGCCATGTTAGTTGGTTGCGAGCCAACTAATCCGCTGTACAACAACTACAGCAACACCGCTGTACAACAACTACAGCAAACTCCGCCGACTATAGTTTCGGCTAACATATACTCATGTAGTGGAATGCACATATAAATACAATATATATCTCAATATATCACATTGTCATTTATGAACATCTATTCACATCATCTATCACCTTTTTAGTCTACACGTACATGTATTCCAGTTTAAAAACATTTTGAAGCAAAACTCACATGATTGCTTATCAACACGTTTCCAAGTCTTCTAAACAGGTTCAATCCTTTACCCAGAATTCACAGGATCTGTAACAAATAGATACAGATATCTCTTTACCACATAAAACACATAAGTCTTACTAAGGATAAGAACTCTAAAGAACTCAAATCCTCAAATGTTGCCCCCAAACCCGCACTCAAGTCAAGACCACATAATAGTCAGTCCTTATTCATTCCTTATCTAATGGTTAACAAAATACAGGTTACTGGTGTAATACCCCGGGTAAGTCCGTTAGTTAAATTCTCTTTCCGTTAAATGAAGTTAACTTTAAAGTTAGATGTTTAGGGTATGTTTGGGAAAATTATAAGATTAGGGATGTTTGGGTTATAATTGAGAAGTTTAAGGTTTATTTGGTAAATTGTGAATTGATATAACCCTTAGACATCAGATATTATCCTAAACCTAAAAATAGTAAGAGTGTGTGTGTGTGAAAGCGAAAAGAAGCAGAATAAGAAAGATATGGCTATCGCATCAATCGATTGATATAGAAGAGATTTTGAGGTAAGTATCTTCACATTTTATGCTTGTAATCTTACATAGAAGATGTTTACCGGTTTAGAAATCACGATTTCTGTGATTGGTGTTGAATTCAATCAAATCTAGGTAAGATGAAACCGACTGTGTTCTTAGACTCCCGGTGGATTCCCGGTCTGGTCGACTCCCGGTACCTTGGAGTCCCGGTACCATAGAGTCCCGGTAGTATGGACTCCCGGTAGTATGAAACCCCGGTAGTGTGGAGTCCCGGTATTGTGACTTCCGGTATTGGTTAAATCCCGGTGATCGAGACTCCCGGTACCAAGGAGTCCCGGTACTGAGAAGTTCCGGTACTCTGTGTAGTCCCGGTAGTTTGTTAAGTTTAGTGATACAGTTAAGAACATGAACTGTTAAGCTCTATGTGATTGGTTAGTAAAGCATGTATGTATCTTAACTTGTTTCAGATTCCGTGGAGTCGTGATAAGAGATAAGACCATTGTAAAAGGAGCTTGCGAGCGTGTGTAATAAACAAACAGGTGAGTTTTAATTCAAAGTGTTTTTACTGGAATACATTTATGTGGATATCATATGTGTGTAATTATGATATATTGAGATATTATAATTACGTGAGTATTATATCAGAATATAATACGTGGCCGGGCATAGGACCGGTGTGTTTACTGTATTTGTTGTACAGTAGATTAGTTGGCTCGCAACCAATTAATTTGGCCAATTGTGGAGGAATAAGGTGAAACGAGATGTGTACGAAGCTTGAGTATTGATTGGTAATTAATTACGTGTGATATGTGGGTGTTATATGAAAAGCGTTATATAAATGGTTTTGATACAAAAGTTTACTAAATTGTCAGGGATTTCTCACTAGACCATTGGGTCTAACCCTCATTTCTGTTTTCAAAATATGTATTCCAGGTGGCGGATTGAGTAAGAGCAAGTAATTAGAGTAAAAGAAGGGATGGCTTTTGTGAAGGATTATATGACGAAGATTTTGGCATGTTTAGCAGCAGTAGTGTTATCATAGTTAAACGTTATTGAGATTAAACAAATCCGCTCTGATACCACTTGTTGGTCCCGAAGGGCTATACAAGTTTGTAGAAGGGGGGGGGGGGTTGAATACAAACACACGTTTTTACTTTTCTAAATTGTTTATTGATAAATCAAGACAATTTACAGCTTGTTGCGGAACAAGATAAGGAATAAATCCTAATCTAAACAAGTTGGAACACTAAGTTTTCTTGCACTAAGAAAGAGAATGAAATTACTAATAATAACCTATCTCAAAGATATAAGAAGGATGACTCAACCATTGTTTACGAGTACTTCAAAATGATGTGAGGTCTTCTTCTTATATACTGCATGCATTTAATGAATGGTAGTTTATACTTTACACGTGGCAGCAGCTGATTGGTTGTAGGATCTGACTTGAGTAGACAACCTTAGTAGCCGCATGGTGAACAGTGTAGCATCAGAGTAATTGTACGATTTCAGACAATAAGGAGGTTCTTTTCTGACATATCGTACGGAGTCGTGCAAGGGTGGTTAAGACAAAAGTACTTTGTACGGAGGACTTCATGATCAGCTTTACGTTGATTCAGGGCTTTATCATTCTTTATCAACGAATGACAAAGTTCAGCGATAGCTGAAGTCTTGTACTTGATACTTCACGTTGAGTGGACAAATTTGAGTCTTCGCTGATCTGCATCAGTTCATTAGGAGACTTGTCGCTGGTTCTTGAGCTTGATCTTCGACTTCAGCGTAGAACCTATGTTGACGTGAAACTTGTCTTCAGGGATCATAAGTAAACAACTAACTTATCAGCGATCACCATAAGGACTGAACAGGCTCAGAGCATTATGGTGAACAGTGTTCGCTGAATGTTTAATTTAAAGAGTGAGAGTTCCTATCAGCGGTACTGTAAAGTCTTAGTACTTATCAGCGATAGTGAAACTCTAATACATATTGTTTACTTATAATTTTCACTAAGTGTTTAAGAGAGGGTCATTATCAAATCACTGAGGGTTTGGATCAACATATACGAACGTGAGCGAGTAGAAGAGAACATACCTTGATATCAGCGAATCAATTTTGTTCAGAGAGTAGGTGATTTATCATATAAGTTTATTTTATCCCTAATCAAATGTGAACCGCTGAAGATTTTACTCTTCTAAGTTCAGCATTCCAAGCTCGCTGATGAGAAAGTTGAATCTTGTCTCATCAAGAGGTTTGGTGAAAAGATCAGCTAACTGAAAATCAGTTGGAATAAAATGAAGTTCTATATCTCCATTCATCACATGATCTCGGATAAAATGATACCTGATTTCGATGTGTTTGGTCTTTGAGTGTAGCACTGGATTGTTGGCTATAGCGATGGCACTAGTGCTTTTGCAATAGGTTGGAATTTTTTAGAGCTGAAGGTCATAGTCCAATAGTTGATTTATCATCCACAGGACCTGAGAACAACAGCTTCCAGCAGCTACATATTCAGCTTCAACGGTTGAGGTGGACACTGAGTTTTGCTTTTTACTTGTCCAACTCACCAGCTTTCCACCCAGGAGCTGACAGCCTCCAGTGGTGCTTTTCCTATCCATTTTGCAACCTGCAAAATCACTATCTGAATAGACGATTAGATCAAACCCTGAGTCTTTGGGATACCAAAGACCTAGGTTAGGAGTACCCTTAAGGTAACTAAAGATTCGCTTTACAGCGATTAAATGAGATTCCTTAGGTTCAGCTTGATATCGTGCACACAAACAGGTTGCGTACATAATATCAGGTCGACTAGCTGTAAGATATAGAAGAGAGTCGATCATCCCACGGTACGTTGTGACATTAACAGTTTTCCAGAAGGATCCTTGTTTAGTGTCAGCGGCGGTGCCATAGGGGTTTTCATAACTGAGCTCTGAGTTAAATCAAACTTTTTCAACATATCTTTAACATATTTTCCTTGGTGAATGAAAGTTCCTTTTTCACTCTGTTTGATTTGAAGACCAAGGAAATAGGTTAGCTCATCCATCATACTCATTTTATATTCAGCTTTCATTCTATCAGCGAAACGAGTACATAGGTCAGGCTTAGTGGAACCAAATATAATATCATCGACATATATTTGAACAAGAATAATATGACCTATTACTTTCCTGAAAAATAGAGTTTTATCGATTTTACCTCGCTCAAATTTTTCAATATGGAGATAAGTAGAGAGAGTGTCATACCATGCACGAGGAGCTTGCTTTAAGCCATAAAGTTCCTTATCCAGTTTATAAACATAACCTGGATGCTTAGGATCTGAGAATCCTGGAGGTTGTTCCACGTAGACTTCTTCATTCAGCTTTCCATTTAGGAATGCTGATTTAATATCCATCTGATAAACCTTGAAGTCTTTGTGTACAACGTAAGCTAAGAATAGAAGAATGGCTTCGATTCTTGCCACTAGGGCGAAGGTTTCGTCATAATCTATACCTTCCTCTTGTCTGTATCCCTGAGCAACAAGACGAGCCTTGTTGCGGGTTACAGTTCCATGTTCATCCAACTTGTTTCGATAGACCCATTTAGTGCCTATCACTGACTTATCAGATGGTCGTGGAACGAGCTTCCAAACTTTGTTTCTTTCGAATTCTGTCAGCTCTTCTTGCATAACGCTGACCCAGTTTGGATCTCTAAGGGCGTCATCTGTTTTCTTTGGTTCAATCAGAGAAATAAAGTTAACAAATAAACAAATATTACCTGCACTTCGTCAAGTCTGAACACCAGCGTTTGGATCACCAAGAATCTGATCAATGGGGTGATTAATAGTCCATCGTTGAGCCGGACCATAAGTCGCTAACTCAATTTGAACTTCTTGAGAGGCTGAATATGAGGCTTAAGCAACTTCTGGTATATCCGCCAAGAGAGGAAGAGGTTCAGATGTCATTTTATTCACTGATTGCTGAGAAGTAGATGGTATATCTGAGATAGAAGGTTCAGAAGCAGGCATAGTGTTAAGAGGAACAACTGAGACCCATGAGGATTCAGCTTCATTAGTCTGCATGCTTGGGATGATAACAAGATCATCATCTTCAGCGGTATGAGTATGAGTTGGAGGGATAGAAGCATCTTCTGAATCACCAAGATGAGAAAACATCCATTGATTCAGTTCTTCAGTATCAGCAGAAGGTCTAGAGTTCGCTGAACGGGATTCGTCAAAAGTGACGTGGATTATTTCTTCTACAGTTTGTCTTCTTCGATTCAAGACTCTGAAGGCTTTAGAGACTGAAGAATATCTAAGAAAGATTCCATCATTAGCCTTAGGATCAAACTTTCCAAGGGCATCTCTGTTGTTCAGTATGAAACACTGACATCCAAAGATGTGAAGAAAGCTAATTGAAGGCTTTCTCCCATGGAAAAGTTCATAGGCTGTCTTCTTGAATCTTTTGACAATCAGCGACTTGTTTTGAGTAAAACAAGCAGTGTTGACACCTTCTACCCAAAACTGAGTAGGTAGATGAGAATCGCTGAGCATTGAACGTGCATCTTCGATGATAGTTTGATTTCTTCTTTCAGCGACTCCATTTTGTTGCGGTGTTCTCACTGAGGAAAAGTTGTGAGAAATACCCTTGCTTTCAAAGAAGGAATCAAGAGAACTATTTTTGAATTCAGTACCATGATCACTCCTTATTGAGCGAACGGTCATGTTGTTCAAGACTTCCATTTTCCTGACAAAAGTGATGAGTTCTTCAGGGGTGTCACTCTTAGAACGGAGAAACATTACCCATGTATAGCGAGAGAATTCATCAACTATGACCAATGTATATTTCTTTCCAGCGATGGATTGTTTGTTAACATGGCCAAACAAATCCATATGGAGAAGTTGTAGAGGAGATGACACTAAGGAAACTTGCTTAGATTTGAAGCTTGCCTTGGTTTGTTTCCCTTTCTCACACGCTGAACATAGAGACTCCTTAGCGTATGAGTGTTGAGGTAGACCAGTAACCAATTCTTTAGAGGAAATAGTATTCAGTGTCTTGAAGTTTAGATGAGAAAGCCTCTTATGCCAAAGCCAGTTGACATCAGATGAAGCTTTTGAGAAGAAACAGGAGTTCTCAGTGGTTGTAGAGTCCATGTTTATAACATAAACATTTTCCATTCGGTATCCGCTGAGAGCAATCTTGTCCTTTTTGTCAGTGACAAAGCAGGATTCCTTAGTGAAAATCACTTTGTTATCCTTGTCACACAGTTGACTGATGCTTAGAAGATTATGCTTCAGTCCTTCAACATATGCGACTCTTCTGAAGGTTGTTGTACCATTAGAGAGTACACCGAACCCTCAGGTATAGTCTTTTCCGTTTCCACCGAAAGTCACTGAGGGACCCTTCTCTTCCTTGTATTCAGTGAGCAGGTTTTTCTTTCCAGTCATATGTCTAGAGCATCCGCTATCAAGATACCATATACCCTTTTTAACCTGCAAACAAAGGAAGATTAGTTTGACTTGGGCACCCATTTTACCATGGGCCCACACTTGTCAGTGGTGGTAGAGGAAGTGGAGGTTCAGCAATCTTCGCAGCATTTGAAGATTCAGCTTCTGAACTATTCTTCACTTTGGTTAATTTCTTAACCTCAGTGTTAGGTTTCACCTTAACCTGATTTACACCAGGATTGGTCTTCTTTGCCTTGGGGGCATTGTTCTTCACATTAGCTAACTTTTCAGCTTTGGTGGCTGTAGGGCACTTACTAGCAATATGATCACTAAGTCCACGGTGATAACATTTCCTATAGCTAAAAGTAGCCTTAGGACCATTTGCATGCTTAGCCAAAAAATTTAAATGAGCAGGGCCAGCACCAAGTATACATTTGGCATTGGAAATGGGAGGAACAATCAGTTCTTCAGATTTCTTACCAATAATATCCACCCTGATTCTAGGAGTAGATCGCTGAATAAATCCAGGGATCTTATTCTTAGAAGTAGAGGGATAAGTCATTGAAGCTTTAGAAGCATTCAGCTTAGGTACAAAGGTACCCTTCTGAGGTTTTTGGTTGAAAACGTTTTCTTTTTCTTTACCTTTAGGGATAAAGGTAGGTTTTTCCTCAGGCATGGGAGTTTTTGAAGAAGAGCACTGAGATGAGGAGGTGTCAGGGACTGAGGATATGAACGTTCCAAATTTAAGCATGGAACGATCAATGGTTGGTTCTAGAGTATCAGCTTTATAACTAGGTCCACTCTTATCACTCAGGGGAATCTGAGACCTTATAATCTCAGTGATCGTTGTTGAGGATTTACACCATCCTTCAACAGTAGCCTTTTCAGCTTTTAATGCAGCGATAGCTTCTTCACGTTCGATTTTGACTAGCTGATTTATATGGACCTGATCCTTTAATTCTTCTTCAATTTTAGAAAGCTTTTCTATTTGAAGGTGTCAGTTTTTAAGCTGTTCAGCGAGATCAAGGTTATGATTTTCAACTAAGGTCTTGCCATTCATGGCATCATATAAATTTACAGTCAGAAGTTCGATCTTCCGAAGACTATCAGCTTCATTAATATCTGAAAGATTAGTAAAGAAAGAAGTAGATACCTTAGAGGTAGAAGATGAAGTAGAGGGAATGTCAGAATTTTCTTCCTCTTTTTCTATTTTTGCCATGAGGCAGAGATTGGCCTCATCATCATCATCTTCAGAGTCAGATGATTCTTCTTCATCAGAGGCAGCCCAGTCAAAGTCAGCCATCAGGCCTTTGCCTTTCTTCTTAAAGCTTTTCAGCTTTGCGTACTTTTCTTTCAGCTTTTGATACTTGTCATCTCTAGCCCTGGAGTTAGACGATTTCTTGGAGAAAGCTGAGGGTTTAAAGACTTTCTTTGACCTGCATTGACTAGCAAAGTGTCCTACTTTCTCACAGTTAATGCAGGTAGCAGTAGCCTTATCAACAGGGGTTGATGTTTTTGGCTTGTCAGTGAGTGCAAGGGGTTGTTCCTTCTGAAGTTACTCTTTCTAGCGAATCTCCTGAACGTATTAGCCAGGAGTGCCAAAGTTTCATCAAGATCTGAAGATTCAACATCTGATGAGCATTCATAGTTAGTTTCTAACTCAGTGATAGTGATAGATGATCGCTGAGTGGAAGGTAACTCTGAGAGTAAAGCAACAGGGGTGCTTTTGGAATCTTTTACAAGATTCTTCTTAAGATGACACGACTGCTCATGATTGAGCATAGTGCCAAATAAGGTAGAGAGGGTCATAGATTTTAGATCCTTTGATAGCTTGAGACACATTGAATAACTGTCCCAGCTTTCAGATAGACATTCTAGAAACTTTGTCAGGATCTCAAAGTTAGAATATTCCTTACCAACGGTTTTTAGGTCAATAATTAAACAGTTAAACCGCTGATGTACTTCAGAAAGAGATTCATTCTTACCACAAATGAAGCTTTCGTGCTGTCTTACCAGGTTGATTTTTCTTGAGTCCTGGACTTCAGACGTACCCTCATATTGAACACAGATTGTGTCCCACATGGCTTTGGAGGTTTTCAAGTTCATGACGGAATGGTAGACTTCGTCAGGAAGAGCCATAGAAAGGATAGATCTGGCTTTAGTGTCGATAGCCACCTTCTTCTTGTCTTCATCAGACCAATTGTGAATTTCCTTGGGAATGATTCTTTCAGGAATAGTAGCTCTAGTAGCAGTGCCTGGAACTTTAGGATCAATTCTAACAGGGACATATGGACCATTCTCGATGTAATGGGGCATAGTAGGGTCTACATCTTCTAAGAAGAGTATCATCCTATTTTTCCATAGATTAAAGTTATCTCTGGAAAATCTAGGGGGTTTTGCAAGAGAACCATTGTCAATGTAGTTTGTGTTTGTGGTGTTATCCATTATGAAAATAGCAAGGAAGAGAAAGGATTAGTATAAGCAAGATCTTGTTTATGAGATTAAACAATCCGCTCTGATACCACTTGTTGGTCCCGAAAGGGTTATACAAGTTTGTAGAAGGGGGGGGGGGGGGTTGAATACAAACACACGATTTTTACTTTTCTAAATTGTTTATTGATATGTATCAAACAATTTACAACTTGTTGCAGAATAAGATTAAGGAATAAACCTAATCTAAACAAGTTAAGAGAATCACTAAGATTTCTTGCACTAGAAATAAGAAAGAAAAAAGATAAGAATATTAAGGATAATATTCTAACACACAGAAATAGTAAGATGAGGAAATGGTCGAGCACTTCATTTCTGAAGTAGGGTTTCCTTTATATACTACATGCATTTAATGCACATCAGTATCACTTTACACGTGGCAGCAGCTGATTGGTTGCATGGTTTTGACCTTGGTAGACAACCTAGTAGACGAATGATGAACAGTGTAGAATCAAAGTTGGTTGTACAATTCTGGACAAAAGGGATGTCCATTCTGACATTATCGTACGGAGGCGTGCAAGGGGGAAAGACAAAAGTAACTTGTAGAGGAAACTTCATGATCAGCGTTCGCTGAATAGTTCTTTATCAGCGAGTGATAAAGTTCAGCGTTCGCTGAAGTCTTCTACTTGAAACTTCACATTGAATGGACAGGTCTTGGCTTCGCTGATATCCACATCAGTTCATTAGTAGACTTGTCGCTGGTTCTTTGGCTTGATCTTCGACTTCAGCCTAGAACATCGTTGACGTGAAACTTGTCTTCAGGGATCATAAGTAAACAACTAGATTTATCAGCGATCGTCAGTAAGACTGAACATGCTCAGGGCTTGCTGATGAACAGTGTTCGCTAAATGTGTCAATTAAAGAACGAGAGCTAACTATCAGCGGTACTGTAGAGACATAGTACTTATCAGTGATAGTGAAACTCTAATACATATTGTCTACTTACAATTTTCACTAAGTGTTTCTCAGAGAGTCATTATCAAATCACTGAGGGTTTGGAGCAACAAAGAGATTAGAAGACCGAATCTCATCTTTTGAGAAATCATTTGATCTATTAAATTGTTTTGAAGAAATGTTTTTAAAGACTGAACTTGAAGCCGTTTTAAAAGAACATTCAAAATCATTTGAATCTGCAAGCGGAGTCTTAATAATTAATTCAGGACTTGCTTGTTTTGAAACATCAACTTTAAAAATGATGTCTTCAAGTTCTTTGATTTTGTTGATCAAAACATTTTTCTTCTTAAAAACTAGATCATATTTCTTTTGAAGATCAGATTTGATCTTTTGATCCTTCAATATATCTTTTGATAAACCAGATAACTTCATTGTTAGCTTCTTTATCTCATTTTGGAAAATATTTCCTTCATCTGAAAAATCATCTTTCACACTTTTTGCTCTAAAACTTTCAACTTTCATCTTTTCAAGCTCGTTTCTTTCCATATCAAGTTCTTTTTCTAAATCGGATATTTTATGTGAAAGCTTAGTTGACTTTTCTTCAAAAGATTTTCGTTCAACATCAAAATTCATTCTTTCTTTCTCAAATTGTCTATTTCAATTATCAAAACTTTTTCAAAGTTAGAAACTTGTTTTGAAAGTTTGATACATTTTAGCTCAACAATTTTCTTTTCTTCAAAAGAATTTTTAGAATAATTTGACAACTTTTGTACAAAAACCTTTTCAAATTCTTCCTTTTTTCTTTTGCAAAATTAGTTTCAAGAGTAAAAAGTTTTCTTTTCAAATCAACATTCTCAATTTCCAAAACTTTTGCATATTCTTGAAACTTCTTGATCTCATCTTGAAGTGTTGAGTTCTCCTTCTCATTAGTGGCTTCTTTCGTTAGATCGGAAAGTTGTTGCTCGAGAGCCAGATTTTTATCTCTATATTCATAAAAGAGATTTATGTACTGAATTGTCACTGGATCAGTGATCACCTCCATTAACATCTTGATTTAATCCTGTAAAAATGAAACACACAAAAAAAACTAAAAAAAATAGACGTAAAATATCAAAATATTAACAAAAATATACCTAATAGATTGATCGTCAACAGAAACTTCGCTTAGAAGTTGAATTATGTGCACACTCGTAAAATATAAAATCAGAGAAACACAATTAAAGTCAGAAAAATTTCAAAAATAAAATTTGAAAAACAAATTGTAAATTTGTCTTCCAAAAATTAAATCTGAAAAAAAAAATTACGCGGAAATGTATTACTTTAATTGGTAAACCTGCAAAACAAGAGAAAAATATATCAGTTACGAATAAGGAGGGTAAAATAACAAAAAATTGACACTAAGATGACTAAAATATGAAAAATACAAAATATAAGGACAAAAATTGACAAAAATTAAAACTAATACGAAAAACGAGGACTAAAAGTGAGAAATACTAAGACTCGACAAAAACAAGGACTAAAATTGACAAAAAAAATGAAACTTAAGACTCTAAGGACTAAAAGTGTAACAACCTAAAAGCTAAAAGTCTAGGAACCAAAACTGTAAAAATCTAAAACTTCTATTAACAGACCTAACGAAAATTCTAATGGAAGGACTAAAATGTTAAAATTTTAACTGAAAATCTAACGAAAAAATTAACTAACTAACCTAATAAACCTAACTGACTCTAACAAAATAAGGACTAAAATTGTAACAAAAAATAACTATCCTAACTGAAAAATTAACTAAACTAACGGAGATAACGAAGAAAAGGATAAAAAATGTTCCAAAACTAACAGAGATAAGGGAACTCCGTTAAAATCACTGTTCATAGTCTTTTGCAACGTCGATCTGCAGATTTCAAGTTACAATATCTTCTTCATTTCTCGATGGATTTTGCTGATTGTTGTTTCTAAGTGTTCCTTAATCGAAAACAAAGGGATCCCAAGCAAGAAATTACGATAATTTGATTTTTCGGCGAGAGCTCCGGTGAGGGAAGGTTTCAACACTTTTCGTAACAACTTGGAACTGAAATATTCTACTTTTTGGATTAAGATGGAACAAAAAAGCTCTAACTTTTCGGATGAAGAAGGAACCGAGAACTGCTTCTTTTCGTAATGGCCTGATACGAACTTCTTAGAAAAAGTATGCGAAAAGGTCTCTCATTGTGAAATCACACACATACACACACACACACACACTGTGTAGCTATGGCGAAACTGAGACTAAACCGTAGTTGTCTCGGCTTTCTTTCTCTCCTCTCGATCGCTTCTGCTTAAGTGGGTTAAATCTGATTGTGTATTCAGAAATCAGAATATTAAAGTCATGTAGGATCCGAGAAGTTTTTTTTTTATTCCTTTGTATACGAAAACTTTTTTTTAATGAAGCCTGATGCAAGAAGTTTTTTGATTCCTGTGGATACGAGATGTTATTGAAGCAGCATGCAAAAAAAAATTAAAGAAAGAAGGATGCGAAAAGTAGAAACAAATTTGTATCACTTTTGCTTCTTCTTTCTTCTCTCCACTGTGATTTCCTGCACTTCACAAACTTAACAAACAAAATTAGTCAAATGAGTTATCGATTAAAATTCATCACAAACACATTTTTATAACTAAACATCTAAAAATTTGGATCAAAATCCAAGATTTAAATTTTTTCAACAAGAACATCTTCAATCCAAAATTTTCAAAAAATGAATTTTAGAGTTTGAAACTTGAAAACTTTGATTGAAACATGTCTTAAATCACTTTTTAGAAACGATTTTGCACAAAATAGATCAAATCAACATAAATTTGCAAAATCAAAATCCAAAAATTTTCACAGCTCACTTTTCTCAAGAACATAAAAAATTTCAAATTCTTCAAATTCTTCAAATCTTGTTATGTTTTTGTAAATATTTTGATGCAAAAATGATTTAAAAAAATGGAGACACACTTTGCAATCAAAATCAAAACAAAAAACAAACTAGAAATGCATAACCCATTTGTGTTCTTGAAATCTTCAAAATCTTCAAATTTTCTTCAAATCTTCTGAATTTGGACGAATTTAGGATGAATTGTGCACAAATTGATCTCCCTAAGCTCTGATACCAATTGTAAACACCAGATCTATTAGGTAATCAATACGTCATCCATTGATCTTGAGAATTCTAGATATTACATGTGAATTATGAACTAATCTGGAACTCTCAATTCTCTCTCTGGATTCTCTCACTATAAACTCTCTCTAGATATTACAATTAAGATCCTTCTAATGACTTTTACTTAAACTACTTTGACTTTGACTCTTCCTTTGACTTTACAATATTTGACTATTACAAGACTTTTACAATAAATCTTGAATACAATTTTGTGCGCTAACAAGGAGTTTCCTCTGTCTCCCGTGCTAGGGGTGAGCAAAACCCGACCGAACCCGAACCCGATAAACCCGAACTTGAGCCACCCGATTAACCGAAACCCGAACTTGCCCGAAACCCGATCAAGGTATTACGGTTCGGTTCGGTTTAGGTTTTCCCAAACCCGAACCCGATCGAAACCCGAACTTTTAATTTTTTTTTTCAATAAATCGTAAATATATTGTATATATTTATAATTTATAATAAATATATATGTATTATTAAAGTATGTTGTATATATATATATATATATATATATATATATATATATATGATCTTAGACATTTCTTTCTTGGTAAAAACCGGGCTGAAACCATCAAAAAACTGGGCTGAAAAAACTGGGCTTGGGATCGGCCCAACCCGAACAACCCGACCGAGGAACCCGAACCCGAAAAACCCGAAACCCGAGAAACCCGACTGATGCTCACCCCTATCCCGTGCTGTCATCTAAAAAGCACGACCCCGTGCTCTCGATAGTTCAGGCCTTTCTATCCCTCTCGGTCTAATACCCTGAGGTCTTCCTAACATACTGCCCCGTTGGGCTTTTCACTATGGACAATCAGACTGAACATGATCTGGTGAATTACAATAGAACAAAATCGAGTCACCCAACACTCCTTAGAAATATGACCCGACTTCCCACACTTATAACAAATTCTGGAGTCAACATAACAATCTCCTTGTTGAATGCGATTGCATTTGGGACATGACCTTTCAGTTGGTCTTAAAGGTGGACGACTATCAAACCTCGAGGAACTGGATTTCTTTAGATCATAATAAAATCCAACGAGTCACACACTAAGCATAGCAAGTTTATCAAAAGATTAATTGAATTTTTATTCAACCCTATAGAATTATAATTTTTATGGTCCTTCCCATTTTCTTTTCCCAAAGCTTTTCTCGCTAACATCTCTCCCCCTATCTTTTTCATCAGTTTCCGCAACATCCACTTCAGCTGAGAATGTATCTGGCCCCTTTGCAATGACCAAATCTCTGATTTTCGAATTGTGTCCGAAAATGAACCTTTCTATCTTGAGTGCTTCTATGGCTACATAATATTCGGCAAAATGGGACTTCTCCAGAAATCGAGCAGTATAGTTCCGAACAGATAAATTTCCTTGTTGCAGATTCATAAATTTTTCGTCAAGTTTTCTAACTGCAGCTTGAGGACAAAACTGTCTTTTGAAAGCTTTGATAAAATGTTCCCATGAAAAAGTAGTATAAACGTTGGTCCCTTCAGATGCAAGTAAAGCCTCCCACAAGTACATAGCGTCTGATTTCAGCATAGCAGTTCCATATAACACCCGATCTTCATCACTACATTTACTACTTTTGAAAATAGCTTCAATCTCTTTTAACCATTGCATGGACTTTACCGGATCTCTTTCACCCGAGTAAGTCGGAGGTTTGCAGCTCAAAAACATCTTATAGTCACATTTCTTTGGCACTGGTACAACAACAGGTAGAACAATTGTCTCGGTTCTTAAATTGGTATCCGGTTCTTCTGGTTCATCCGTTTCAGTGTGATAGGGATGGCCAAACATAACTTGTAAATTTTCTTGTAACCTCCCCATTTCCGCTGCTAAGTCAGCTCTCGTAGCGTATTCAGTATTTTGGGATTGACTTCTACCTCTGGGTCTACCCCTACCTCATTCTCCACTTCTCCCTCTTGTTTCAGTCATCATTTCATGCATATTTCTGGTTCTTAAATTTGTTATATCAGGATTTCTTTCTTCATCTCTATCCATGCGTCGAGAACCACTGGCCATTCTGTTGATTTTAACAATGTTAATACACACATAAGCACATACCCAACATAATAAGGTATTCCAGTTCAAACATGTACCTGTAAGTTCATAATTACACTAACCAGATGTAATTTGAAATTACCTTACATGCTGTTCTTTCAACCTCTTATATTTAATATCCCAAAGGTTCTAAAATATTAAGGGCATCTTACTTCACATGTAGTTTAAGTCTAGGTATGGATCCTAATACCTAAATTCCTTAAACCAGAGCTCTGATACCAATTGTAACAACCCGCCCGAAACATACACCATCTAACACAATATACTTCTCATCATGTTATAACAAAATATATATTATATCACATAAGTCTCTTGGTCACAAAAAATGTACAATACATATTTCAGTACAAACTTTATCATAAACTAACCAAAACTATAGATACAAAACATTCCATGAAAACTTTCACAACTACAAAATCTTCACAAACACATCACACTTTATCTTTCCCCTTGTCTTTACAAGCTCCCTGTCGTGGAATACATATTTTGAAAACAAAATGACGGTTTGACCAATTGGTCTAAATGACAAGATCCATGTCAGTTTAGTAAACAATTTGTAAAAACAATGATATACTGTAACGTCCCAAAAATTACAATAAATTTAAAATTTTTAAAAATAATGCATTTCGTTACAATCAAACCATAAGTTAACAAATCCCATTACAATAAAAATAAACGTCGTTAATTAAAACCGTCAAATGAAATTTAAGCAGCGGAAAAGTTATATAATTAAATCCCCATTTAAAAAGTTAAACTTAAACAGCCTTCGCCTTGCGCCCGTGTGTACCGTCATGCCCGACTGCTACTCGCACCTAAAATCATAAGATATTGGGAAGAGGTAAGCACGAAGCTTAGTGAATTCCATCACATGCGCAGATAGGAATTATATACACATCACCCCTATCCGCACATAAGCAACAACATCACAGTTACATAAAACGAGTAAACATCTACAAGTAATTATGTATCCAACACCTCGGTCCCACCGAGCCCTCGGTCCCACCGAGTTGTAATGTAACACACTCGTCACACCGAGTTCCCACAACGTTTCCTTCCACTTCCTCGGTCCCACCGAGCCCTCGGTCCCACCGAGTTGTAATGTAACACACTCGTCACACCGAGTTCCCACAACGTTTCATTCCACTTCGTCGGTCCCACCGAGCCCTCGGTCCCACCGAGTTGTAATGTAAAACATTTATACTAAGCATTTAAACCAATCAAATATTACACACCACAAACAACTAGTTCATACCACAAAGACAATAGTACATACAAACTACTATGACATGCATACAACCCCTAACTACACAGTGAGAGAACTCACCTTAAAGCAACGCGAGTATCCGCAACCGCAATCACAAGCCGGCCAACTTCACTCACCTTCTCCTACCTAATTACGTGTTAACAAATGTCAAAGTGACGCCCCAACCCAAAACCACGACTACTAAATTATAACATACACATTCCAGCTTTTACTCTAAAAACACAGGTCTGTTCGGGACCTGTTTAACCCCTTGTAAACTGATAAATCCAGAAATATTAATCCATAATCACAAAGTCCCATGTCTTAGGGTTCCAGGGACATATCGCACGCGCTCTAACGATTTTTCTACAATTTATTATGGATTTTACAAAACCGGTTAACTGCACAGCGAAAAACAGCACCTTTCATTACAAAACAGCGGTTTGACACTAGCTACGATCCGAACTGGTTTTTCCGCAAAACATAAGAAACTTACTAGACTCATAAAGGGAACTTTTGACACTGGTTTCAACCCAATCCGACATTCCTAGCAGAAGTTATACTCGATACAAAAACAGGGACAGAAACTGCAGTTTCACATAAAATGACAAATAATGCTTAGTAACCCATTAAGCCATAGCTTAACCCAAACAGACCCGAATGAACCTTTGAGGATGCAAACAAATAGGGTATTCTAAGTGCAAGTAAAAACAACCCCCAAACATACAATCAACAACCACAATGAGACCCCAAAATTTTAGCGTGGAAAACCCCTCAAAATCGAGAGTAAAAACCACGGGACTACTAGAGCCGCTTCAAATCTACTACCACCAATATTAGAGCAATACAAAGTCTTCTCTAGATTATACTAGAGGCATACAAAACCATCATACACTTGGAAATAAGCACATCAAGATGTATGGAACCAAAATAGAGCAAGAATGGAGAAAAATCACCACAAAGTTACTGCTGTGCAGAACCCCACGAAACCATGACCTCCGGACCTCAAAACCACGATCCCACCGTCCAGAATGTTGATGAAGATGTCGTGAAGCTTCTCACCAAAAATCACGACGATCCGACCGTTCAATCTCCGGGAAACAGAAGTTTTCTGCAGCTAGGTTTTCAAAATACGAAAATATTGAGCTCCATCCCTTTTTCTTGTTACTCACGAACACCACACCAAAAAAATGATACAAGGGTTTGGTTTGGGTTGCATGGGCCGAAACTCTCACTTTTTGGCCCCTTAACAATTTTGGTCCCTCACTACATCCTTCTCGCAAACTAACCACGTCTTGACATATTTAACTATTAGGTCCAATTCGTCTAACCCCGCTAACGGAAACCATGATAAATAAAACTTTTAAAAAGAATTAAAACAAAGAAATTACATACCGGGATACGGGCTTTACAACTCTCCCCCACTTGGATTAGACTTCGTCCTCGAAGTCTACGTCCGCAAACAGCTCTGGATAGCTTTACCACATCTCAACCTCGGGTTCCCAAGTCCACTTGGAGCCCTTTCTGTGTTGCCACTGGACTTTCCTCAACTAGAATCTAAATTTCTCACCTCGTCTAGAATTTCTCGAATACTTTTCTTACTAACAAAACTCCTTCACGGACATTGGAAATATGATCGGAAGAACACTCCAACAACTGAATTCATTCCTAGTCAAACGACTTCGGTTGCCTCCCAACCTTAGATGTTCCATACATCCCGATTCAACTTGCAAGCTCTAACCATCCTAAAGGTGCTCACCAAAATACCCTACAGGATACTCGAATCCGATAATTCCTACCATTACTGCCGATTAACTTCCACGAGTTCTAATAGACTCCCAAAATTATTTCACACAGATCATCAAACCAGTAAACTTATAATCACCAACGCAGGTCATTCCACCATAACCATTCATCACAAATAAGCATCTCAGGGTTACTACTACCATCATCATAATTATTTTCAAATCGGCTACAAATCTCCGATTACACTAAAGGTGTTTGGCCTCAAGCCCAAAAGTCGACACCTAAATATACTACTTACTTCAAAACGGTTATTGCGCATTTATTCTCTTAATTACAAAGGGCATCCTTCCCTTAACCGACACTATTCGGCCTACCATATTAACACGTGTGGAATACCCAATCCTCCACCGTCTACTTATCCCACACGCTCGCTCTAGGAAGGCTAGTTACACTGTATCAAAATACTCCTTAACGCCTACCTCCCAGGTACGTCTCAAGGCCCGGCGCATCGGAACTACCTCCCAAGCAAGTGCTCAAGACTATATCTTCCTAGTGCCTACTAGAAAGTCAAGGTCATAACACAAGAATACCGGGGTCCCACCCCGAGATACCCAACCGACCATTACCAACGACTGACTGTCATGACCAAGGATCCAAAGCAAGCAGTCTACCAACAACATGCCTATCCCGGAATGACTCACTCACCCAAACATGTAAATACTCAACGTGCAATAAATGCAAAACTGTGCAACAAAAACAATCCAACAACAAGACTCCCCATCGAGCCATTAGAACCGTGCAATTGACCCCTGACTATCTCAAAGTCAAAACCGAGCAAAATGATCCACGCTTGCTAGACCCATAGTCGGTCAAAACGCGTTTAAATAAAGTTTAAGCAAGCAATACTCTAAAATCAACATTAGTCCCAAACTCAACACGGGTTAAACAAAAGAGTTTTCCAAAAGGACTCACACCCTTAAAATTCTCAAAATGACACATAACACTTAAAAGCGCGTTGCCCAAATGGTTTACAATATATTTTCAACGTCAAGTTTTTTTTTTTTTCATTTCAAAAAGACCGTAAGCAATAAAACTACTATTACCAGGTCGGTAGTTACGCAAAAATGGACACGCTTGTCCCACATATGAAAATCATGTTGAAAACTATTTCATTGCAGCTTAGTTTACTCACAGAACGTAAAGCGAAATAAATAATTTCTTTGAAAATGAACCGTCACGGTTCTAGCATGAATTGACTCATGACATGTATTTAAAGTAACCGCTCGACCTTACACTGGGTGCGACAAAAGTGTGCACATAATTTCAAAATCAGTTCCACGACATTTGACCCCAAAATTTCTCTTTTTCAACATTCAATGTCGTGGCACAGGGTTCACCAACAAATCTTGCGCGCGCCGGCTAGTCATACAAAACGATGAAACGGTTTACAAATATATTTTTGTTAAAACACAACTGTCTCGTGTAAGTTTCAAACTTAAAGATAAAAACCAATTCGTTTCCATCATTTGAAAATATCGACTAAAACCTCATTAAATCTCAAAAGGGGGGGTTCTTTAAATTGATTTCCAAGATTTCTCCAAATAGTCACATAAACAAATAAGATATGCACCTCGTGAAATTAAACCCACACGACTCAACATGCCGTAAAACAAAACTTATTTAACGAAATCACTCAAATAGCTTTATACAGACATCGTGGAATGTAACTTTCCGTCTCAACTCTAACATATGTGGAGGAGTTCCAATGTTAAAGTCACAAGCCGTAGTCACTTGCCCAACATTTTAAACACCACAAAACACGGATATCATCTTACCCGAAAGAACCGTTGGAAAAATAACGAAATGAGACAAATTCTAACAAAGTTTGCACTCCCGTGATAAAACGATTTCATACACTTTCCAAAACCATATTTCAAAATCTTGTGTGTGTGCTGAACATTTCCCAAAATTCCAAAACACCATCCATAAAATGATTTGAAACACGAGAATTTGTTAATGCAATCTATTTCAAAGTCAAACTTTGTGAATGACTTAGTCGGCATTCTACGCCTCGACTCCTACTCCTCCAAATCTCTCCGGTCCACTAACGTCATCCGGACATTTAAACCTCTTAGGAAAGTTAAGAAATTACGTCAAATAATCCCTACGATTTTTCCTCAAATCAAAGTAGGCTCTATAAGCCTATGATTCTAGCACAATCGTCCATCTTGGCCTGAAACAAACATCATCCTTATCGTCACTCCAAGTGATCAATACTAGAATCGTCCTTTTATTCCAACAACTACTAATTTTATAACCTTCGACACTACCCCAACGATCATCCTATCAAAGCAAAACAAGTACACACCTGTACTAGTAGGTTTACTATAATCGTTCCTCCTTGCGATGGCTATTCCGGGTAGATATTACAACGAGTTATTAGCGCATAATAACTCACACTAACAACGCTCACGCTCAACTCCTTGGATTCCTCGTGACTTTCCCCGACTCGAGCATTGATCCTGTGTTTCCAATAGTAGGAGCTCTACTACTACCTTCCACACCTATCATCACTCGTTCCGAGTTCCATCCGATAGGTCCAACTAGTTTCTCGCCGATAACTACACACATATGCCCGCACCGGCATATGTACACACTCTTCCTAGCTCCATAGGAATTCCACCCAACTCCACTACCCTTGCTATGACGAAATCCCCACTAGTCATGACAAGTCGCCTCGCGAATGCACAGTCGCACACAATGTAAAACCAGATAGACATTCGAATATAAGATTCTATCCTACAACGGTTGGACTCAAACAAGAGCTGCGCAATAGAACTAAATCCGACATTCTAAGGCTATTTGGTTCCTACCGCATACAACCTATAGTGCATTCACTTAACAACTTATCAAGGCTAGCATGAACTCCTATTAGCAAACAACAAACATGCAGTACAGTGTAATAAGCACCAAACAATCTAGCACACATACTCCTATGTTCTAGAAAGCAATCTAGCATACATACTCATATGTAAACACTCTTCCCAGCTCACTAGGAATTTCATCTCATCCCACTACCCTTGCTACAACGGAATCCCTGTTAGCCATAACGAGTTGCCTCGCGAATTCCCAGTCGCATGCAGCGTGAATCAAATAGACATTCGAATACAAAATTCTATCCTAGAACGGTTGGACTCAAACAAGAGCTGCGCAATAGAACTAAATCAAATATTCTAAGGCTATATGATTCTTACTGCATACAACCTATAGGGCCTTCACTTAACAACCTACTATAACTAGCATTGATTCCTACCAGCAAGCAGTCATCATACAGTACAGTGTAAACAACATAGGCAATCTAGCATGCATACCCTATGCCTAGAAAGCAATAAATACACTAAGTACCGTACCTTCCCAAATAGCGTCGGCTGACTGTACACACTGCGCCCTCGATCACCGTTTCCCAAACGGGTTTTCCTTTTCCCTTTATTCTAAAAGATTTTAGTAAAAGAAATTGAAATTTCATAGCCGCAACTTGAGACCAAACACACCGAGATGTGTCTGATTCACTCAAGCTGTGCTCTGATACCAAGTTGTAACGTCCCAAAAATTACAATGAATTTAAAATTTTTAAAAATAATGCATTTCGTTACAATCAAACCATAAGTTAACAAATCCCATTACAATAAAAATAAACGTCGTTAATTAAAACCGTCAAATGAAATTTAAGCAGCGGAAAAGTTATATAATTAAATCCCCATTTAAAAAGTTAAACTTAAACAGCCTTCGCCTTGCGCCCGTGTGTACCGTCATGCCCGACTGCTACTCGCACCTAAAATCATAAGATATTGGGAAGGGGTAAGCACGAAGCTTAGTGAATTCCATCACATGCGCAGATAGGAATTATATACACATCACCCCTATCCGCACATAAGCAACAACATCACAGTTACATAAAACGAGTAAACATCTACAAGTAATTATGTATCCAACACCTCGGTCCCACCGAGCCCTCGGTCCCACCGAGTTGTAATGTAACACACTCGTCACACCGAGTTCCCACAACGTTTCCTTCCACTTCCTCGGTCCCACCGAGCCCTCGGTCCCACCGAGTTGTAATGTAACACACTCGTCACACCGAGTTCCCACAACGTTTCTTTCCACTTCGTCGGTCCCACCGAGCCCTCGGTCCCACCGAGTTGTAATGTAAAACATTTATACTAAGCATTTAAACCAATCAAATATTACAAACTCTCACTTTTTGGCCCCTTAACAATTTTGGTCCCTCACTACATCCTTCTCGCAAACTAACCACGTCTTGACATATTTAACTATTAGGTCCAATTCGTCTAACCCCGCTAACGGAAACCATGATAAATAAAACTTTTAAAAAGAATTAAAACAAAGAAATTACATACCGGGATACGGGCTTTACATATACAACAAGTATCACAATACCAATCATGACTCGTATGCACTGTGTATAATTCTTTCACATGCCCATAATATTAGTTGGCTGCGCTAAACCAACTAATCAAGTTACTCCGCTGCACTAAAATACAACCAACTCCGTTGTCCCTCAAGTACAACCAAACTCCACCGGCCCTAAGTCCGGCCAACATGCAATCGTGTAGTGAAATGCTTATATAAATACAATATACATTTCCATACATCACATTCCAATCACAAGTACATCATCATACTACATACCACGTACTTATCCGATATATACGAATTCCAATTTGAAAATGGTTAAAGTAAAACTCACCTGAAAGAAATAACGCTACAACACTTTCTTTTGAAACTCGCATGAATCTTACTTTCCAACACCCTTCACAGAATCTGAATAACAAAAATACAGATAACACACGGACATAAGGAATTACCCGAAAACACCCACAATCCAAATCCACTTCTATCGTGATTCGACTCTCAAACGGATAAAATTGACATCCGGATAAAATCTCACCCGAGAATACCAAGAATCCGGATACACACAGTCCGAAAACCGATCCGGAAACACCTTATCCGGAAACACCCTATCCGGAAACCAAAAAGGATCCGGGTAACACTTCATCTGAAAAGCACAAGAATCCGGACAAATGATACATCCGGAATTTAGAGAATCCGGACACATCGACTCCAACCTAGACTCGATTGACTCCATCCAAAAATCAAAATTGGCAAATCTAAACCGCTAGAAATTGTCTACTACTAGATACGAACACGAATTGAAAAGATATATACCTCAAAATCGAATCAAACGACCTCTTTTCCTCGGCTTTAATCGATCGACTTCTATCACTCTTCTCTCTGGACTCAGCACACACACACAACACCTTTAGAACCGACTCTACATAATGAAAAGAAGGTGCTCTCTCTCTCTCTCTCGCTCTCTCTTATATATAAATCCCAAAATTGCGAATAAGGACTCGACTATACAAAAACATCGAATACACCCCTCGAACTAGCAAACTAACACAATCTAAATAAATCAACATAAAATAAATAAATAAAATTCTAAATCTTGACTTAAAATAAAACGGAAACGCACAAACTAACGAACTTACCCGAGCCATTACATGCTTGCGTTATATTTGACCTAAGTGATGGTCTAGGGATATTTGGAAAACACATGATGTACATTGAGTATGGTAATTGGATCACTAGTTTATTTTGAATAGTAGCTGTGGATCCCAGAATTCATGTGCAACACATTAAATCAACACAATTGTATTCAAACAGTCATAAATCTCACTTTGATTAATGCAGAAAAGGTATGAACTTGTGTAGCCGTACAAAGGTAATTAGAAAGGCTAATCTGATCATTAACCCTAATTCTAAACAACACATAGGTATTTATATCCCATAAGGGATAGTTATAAGAAATGTCAGAAACAGTCCCTGAACTTCTATTCAACTGACTTATGAGACCTAACAATCTCCCCCTTTGAATTGAAGTTCGATCTCACGCCAGTTAGGGACATATGGCTTTTTAATTGCGAACAAAATATCGAAGTGCCGTATGGAATTTCTGTATTCGAGCCTTTCATCTATTTCTTTGAGCAGCTCTTTGGCAAGGTATTTTCTGGTATTGATGAACTTCTCTGATGAGTCTCGTTCCTCTTCGTCGATAATCTTTTTCAGCACCTTCTATACCTCCATCAAAGTCCCTTCACTGAATTTGTGCAGCTCACTTATCCTCAAAAACTGCTTCTCTCCCTTATTGGTCAAATACACTATCCCTGTCTCTGGTTTGAGAAAGAGAGTGTGTATCTGCAGTCTTCAGCATCAAGAAGAGTCAGATTGGGCTTCAGCACATTAACTTTTCTCTGATTGCTTTCTATTCCCTTCTGAATATCATTTATGTACGAGAGGGTTATGGTGCACTTCATGAGTCTTTTGATCGTTTCGAGGGCTTTGGTATAAGGTAGCGGTCGGATGGTATGGGTCTCTAACTCTCGAAGAAGAACCGGGAAATCTTTCAAGTTCAGATTTTTGAAGTCGGCTTCTGAGAATACTCATTCCTTCCCATCATCTCTTTTAACTGTAACACCGAAAACCAAACCTTCAGGACTTTGTCGGATACGATCTCCACGATTTCAGTGATCCTGTGGCTGGTTCTAACTTCTTGTACCATTCTACTTCTTTTCATAACTTCCAAATACTGAGAACGAATCGATTCACCTAGATCTGAAACCCCATGACATATAACCGGGTCGAGTGTTCTAATCCAGTGAATGAAGATCTTCTTTTGCTATTCTTCTAAGTATGGAACCATGATTCGGACTCTCTCCCAACGAACTGTTTGAATAGGTTGGGGTTGAGCGGTTTCCGGTTCAGGAATCGGTATTTTAGAGGTACATGTGATGTCATATACGTCGTGCTGAGATTCTGTTACATGTTCACTTTGGAGAAGGAACTGGTCGTAGTCTTCGTCATTCATGAACTGGTCATCTGAGAAATTCCATAGAGCGTCAGTCTCAGTATGAATGGCTATCAGTGCTTTTTCTCTCCATACTTGTTCCATTTCAGGATTACCTTCTGAGTCTTCATCAATCAACTCAGAACTGGTCTTTCCAGAACTATCAGCATCAACTGTTCTTCTGGTTCTCCCTCGGGCTTTTCAACCGTTGGGTCTGCTGACTAGGGCACTTGTTATTTGACCGGTGTTGATAACTCCATATCCTGAACCATGTCTTGATCTTCTGATTGTTGGTGTGGCTCAGGTTCGACTGGAGTTTCAGTTAACGGTTTTGTCGTTGAGGTTGATAACTCGGTCAGTCGTACTCTTTTCTCCCCCTCATGCGGATCAGGATCCCCCTGGTCATCATGCTTTCTCTTCAAGCCCTGTGCTTGACCCTTACATGTGTTTTCTAGGATGGCAACCCTCTCGGATAAGGTTTCGAGGGTGCGTTTCACATCGGTTAAGGTTGAGGTAAGGGTATCTAGCTTTGAGTGTATCTGGGCTTGGGAGTCAGGTTGAGTGTTTGGGGGTTGTGTTTGGGAGCATATAAGGATCACGAGGTCGGCTTCAGAGGATGTGTCGGTGTTTGATAGGGACAAGAGCATATCGAGTAAAGCGGCCTTGAGGGTGTAGATGCTCATGTTCTGCGGGTTTGGTATCGGGTGAGGAAGTTGTATCGGGGTTTGCACGGGGGGATCATTCACTATCTCCTTACCCTTGATGGACCTTTTGATGAAGTCCATCTCCTCTGAAAGCTTCTTTAAAATCTCTGATTGGACAGCCTTTAAGTCGTCGTCCATGGTTTCCATGTAGACAAACTCTGGGATGCTAACACCTGGCGCACGTAGCCCACCAGTTGTAGTAACTATGATGGATTGCACCGCAGTACCGCCTGGGCTCACAGTTGGCATAAGGATAGCCATGGCAGGACTTCCACTCTGTCCTTGCAAGCCACCAAAAGGTAGACTCACTCTGGGTGTTCCGGTCGAGTCACGAAGATTCTCGACATTAGCCGTACTGGTGGTATGTGTCCTAGCCAAAGAAATTAAATCATCAAGTGGCTCTAGACTCGATAGTGCATTCAAAGAAGTCGAGAACCAGGGCAGGAGTTCTCTTGTTTCAACACCGAAACTCTCCAAGTGAGAGACCAGTGGCAGTTGTGCTACGTCCCCTTATGAAAGTGAAACAGTATCCTGTTGAGAGGACACTGATTGGCTGAGGAGGGTGCGTGATTGCGTCACTAGGCCTACGACGTCTGTTTCAATACCCCGTCCCAACAAATGAGAAGGGGTAGCGTATGTGGTGCCTGGCTTATCTGATGTTGGATGGAGACAACCTGAGTAGGTGGCCTCTTCTCTCTATAACGCTCATTATGTTTATTGCTTCACATTTCCCTCACTTGCTCACTATTACTTTCATTTTCGACTGAGACTCCCTCCGCTCTCCTTATCTCTCCAGTTTCAGCTAGGGTACGAGGGATTTGTTCGATTCGGAATTGCTCGTCATCATGGCTATCCGAGTCTATTGACTCGTCTTCTGATCCCGAGGTCCCGGGTTCGGAACCGGATTCCTAACCTTATTTAGAACCAACTTTGGAACCCGACTGTGAGTCAGAGCCCGATTCAGCGGCTGACCGGATGCTGAACCGGATTTTGAGCTAGAAGAGGAGGCTGCCTCTTCTTGAGCTTGGTCACGCATAATATCTACCACCTCTACCTCATGTAGCTCTGGTTCATCGGGTTGGGGTTGAGTAGAGGTGTGGGTGGAGTGGATGTGTGTCGGGACGAACTAGCCCCGCGAGATAATCTTTCAGCACTGCCCGCGTCTTCTCCCCTCACTATATTTTATCTCATCACGCCCTGTTTGGGAGCCCCTGCTCTCCGGACCCTACCTCCTCTAGTGCGTGGACCCTCACACCGCTCGGGACGCGCTCCTTAGGCAGGTCTAGCCGGATCTGGTTGGACCATCGGAGCGACTAGATTGTTCTCGCGCTTATATTCTATCACACTCAGTGCCAAAGGGTCAGCGAGAGCTAGCAAGTTAGCAGGTAGGACCATCGGGAATAGGTCAGGTACGGGTTGTTTGTTCTGGATCCTAGTCATTCGTGTAGAGAGAAGTACCTCATGTTCAGCGCGTCTTGGGATGGTTGGGTAGACGGGTAGAAAGTATGCGACGATCAGTTGGAGAAATCTGGGGAGCGGGAGGCACATCAGTTTTTTGTTTCCCTCTATCTTTTGGACCTTTTTGATCAGTTCATTCCATAGGATGGAACCGTAGTCGGTGTGTCTATTGTAGGCCACACTGTGAATATGGCGTAGAAGATTCACAGTGGTTTGGTCTTTTCCTTTGGTGATTGACGAAAGACACCTGTTGAGAATGGAGAATAGCGTGAACCAGATTGGCGTCAGATGAGCTCTGCAAAAGTGCGATGGATGGGTGAGCTCCCTAGCATACCCGAGAGCGTGCATCTCCTGGCAGAGTACGGTGTCGAACACAGAATTGTCAAAGCAAATCCTACTAGGGACGGAAGTTGCATCCGGTAGACTGAGGATCTGGCGCAGAAGATCTCTGGTTATTACCACTGGTGTGTCGGTAATGCGGCCTTTTAGGTTAAATTCTTGGCCACGTGCAACCGAGGTGAAGGGCCGCTAGAGTTGTTGCACGTATACGGTCGGAACAGTAGCAGTCCCCGTCAAGGCATGATTGAGTGGGTGCCGTTTGAGTATATCCACAATGACTGGGCATTGGCAGATTAATGATGCCGTGTCCAAGTGGAAATTGTTCGGTTGGATCGGAAGATTCGGTCCCCCTAGCAGGAGTGGGGCATCGCCTTGTGGAGCGGGTTGTTTTCGGTTAGCCATTTGGGTACCTGAAAGGAATGGTGTTAGATGATCACTTAAACTTCCAAACCATGATCATGTTCCGGGCTTCGTTTTCTCGGATTTAAGCGGGAGCGAGAGTCTAAGTTAATCTGGAATAGGTCACCTAGTCGGATTCTGACGAACCCGGGGTGAAAGATAAGATACATAATGAAATAAGCACCAACAGATACGACTAAACAAACTTCTGGAAAGAAAAAATTAAATCATGTACCGGAACCGGGAACATACCGGGATTGGGGAGCCCGGACTCTGGATCGGATCCAGATTCCGTATCGGGAGTTCCCGAATATCGGGACTTGACCGGTTCCCGATCCGGGATTTACCAACACCGGATTTACAAACACCGGTTCCCGGGACATCAAGAACCCGAGAGTTGGCACGGGAGATGGCGGCACCCGGTGTCGAACGACCCCGGGACCATGCAACCCCGGAGTCAACTCCGAGAAACCCAAAACCGAGGTGTCGGTCGAGACTGAGGTCAAATCGAACCAATTCAACACCAAATCTGATGTTGATTTTTAGTCTATACACATATATGCTAGCGAAATCCATCGAGGCATGATCGATTTTAGGAAACATGATCGAACCGAAGGGTCAAAAACCCTAGCGGTGCCGACAGTGGAGAGATCGACCAAAACGATCGAGTAACTCCTCACAATAGGACATTTATGACGATCACAAGCATTCTGATCATAAGGAGAAGCACGTTCGAAAGCCAGAATCAAAGAACAAAGATGAGCCGGTCACGTGCTATAACTGCGATAAATTGGGCCACTTTGCCAAGGACTGCCGAAAGCCCGTTGTTCGTAACGTGGAATACTACAAGGAAAAGCTGTTGTTAGCGCAACAGAAAGCAGAAGGAAAGGCACTGATGGTTGAAGACGACTACTGGTTGACTCGTTCCGACGACGAAAGTGATACTGAAGATGTCGATGCCTTCATGGGCAATCAATCCCCTCCGTCAGATCATGGAGATCTATGTCAGGTATGTATCCCTATCCATCAAGGCTTAGTCGATCAGATGCAATTACTTGTTTAAATAATAGACTCTTATAAGGCTTTCACTCATAAACAACTTCTTGAAATTAAATCTCTAAAAGAAAAGCTAGATGTTCAAAAGAGGATCACTGAAAAGATCAAGTCCGACAATGCTAATCTTAAAGAAAAATGTACAAATCTTTCAATAGCACCAAAGGACCTTAGGGCCAAGATATCTGATTTAAACTCAAAGCTTGATCAGTATGAGGATGAGAAAGCATAGATTGTCTATCAATGCTCCTCTCTTCAAATTCAACTCAAAGAACATGTTTCTAAAATAACTGATCTTGAACTCAAACTTTATAAACAAGGTCAAACCGATCAAACGATCCATATGAACAAACCTAAGGAATTCACTTATTTCAATAAAGAATGGGGAATTGGGTACGACAACCCACATTATTTGAAAAAGGTTTTGACAATGAGGCCTACTCTATACGAGTTTAGTTTCTTTGGCCTCGATAGAAAATACCCCGAATATAAATATAGATGGACTGGACCTCTCGAGGAGAAGGAAGAGGAAACTGAGGAATACAAACGCAAGCATACCACTAAAATGCAATTACCCTTTGCGTATGAAGTTATTAACAATTCTTATACGAAAAAGAAATCCAAGTACCTTTCGAATGACTACTTTGACGGCTACAAGGCTGCAAAGCCCAAGGATTCCTCCAAAAAGGATGAGGTCCCTGCAACAGAAACCAAAACAGAGACGGTCGAGTGTAAACGCTATGTACCTCCTCTCGTTTTGGAAATGAAAAATAGTCGAGTTAGAGGAGTCACTTAAGAAGGAAAGGACTAAATTTCAAGAAGAAAAACAAGAACTTTTATTTAAACTTGCGAAATCCAATTCCACAAAAACTGAATCTGTATCTGTTGAGGAAAAAGAAATCCTTCGGACAGAAATCAATCGGCTCACATCTAAACTCTCTACTTTGGCAACAGAAGTGATGGAAGAGTGAGTGAGCAAAGGAAAACTTCAAGAGAAGGTTGACCAACTCCATGATGAAAAAATCACTTTGTCCGAGCCTTCCTCGAAATCATCAGATACATCTTCGTGTAAGGCTTTCATCGGAAAATTCTCTTCTAGAAAAGGAAAAGGACCTCAAGTGGTAAGTCTACCAATAAATCTAAACTGTGATTTTCAAAAAGCTTCCACAATCAATTCTTTGCCAAATACAGTTCCAAAAGGTTCCTCACAACTTTCACCAAATGATGTTCCATCCGAAAGTGAAATTGATTTTTCAGCGTTTATGAATTCTAATGTGTGTTCAGATGAGGAATTTTCAAAGTTTGAATTCGATAAACCTCTTCCAAGTCATACCGATTTTCTCTCAAAGATGGTTGATCGACCAGTCAAATTTCAAAAGGGAGAATGTTCTACATTCGCACCTAAATCCCGATCTGTGAACAATGCTTCCAAAACCAATTCTAAATCCAAAAGACGTTCATAGAAATAGAAACAAACCGGTCGACCCCAAGATAGGCATCCTTACTACTCAAGCTCTACTGACCATGACTTTAATGACATTTCAGATCATAATGGTTGGAGAAAAGGGTTCAAACAAGTTTGGGTAGTGAAAAGGTCAAATAAAATCCATCAAATACAAATTCATTTAAGTCAGTTTCGCATGCTAGGACATACAATCATAATCATGATGCTTTAATTCTCGTACTTCTATTGAACAAAATGTGATGTTTCCTTTAAGAGTTTACTCAATTCAACAGTTACTTCAACTTTCTCATGATTGTATTTGTTGTTTTGCATGTCGTTTGAATGATTTTGTTGATCGAAAATATGAATCTCATTGGTATGGTACTTATAGTATCCCCGGTCCTCACTATAATAGGGCATCTAACCGTCAAGGATCCATCAAAGGATGGATACCAAAATCCTTCTAATCTATTTTGCAGGAATGTCATGTGCGCTTTAATTCATATTATTCACAACACATGACGAACATTCAAAGGTTATGCCATTTTTGAGGGGGAGTATAAGGTGTTTGACACATACATGAGTTTTTAAGTGAATTCAAATAACCATGGTAATTTATTCTGAAACACTTACTCGTGTTTGTTTTTCTTCGCTTCTAACTTCCAGAATTGCCACGTGTTATACTTTTTTGATTTAGTTATTTCCATGTCTCATATACTTGTTGATTTATTTCGATGGAAATACACTCGCTTGAATTCCAATTTGTTTTCGTCGTTCATCATTTCTATTAATGATTCAATTCTTATCTGACACATTAATTGTGACTTATTCTTCACAATTAAACTTTCTGATCATTATTTTTTATATACTGTGCTCACTGAGTCATTCTGTTTAGCGCTTGATCTTGTTCTTTGAAACTCATTATCATTTTATTATGACTTTTGATTACCTCAAATCAGAACTCGGACTTCATTTTTATGACTTCTGATCATCTCAGATCAGGACTCGTTCTTAAAAGTTTTGACTTCTAAGCATTTTAGTTTAGAACTTGTGTTTAAATGTTTGCATCACTGTTATATTTGGTGAATGAAAAGAGTGTGAAATGAGTGATAGGCTTTCTTTTGTTTCGATGGCCTATCCAGGACGGAAGGACCTACCCAAGAAACACATCCATTTATAGACATCAATGAGGAGTCTAGCTTGATAGATGAGTTTGGAGTGAAAAGAAAATGGTGAGGATGTGACAGGACTTAAAAGAATATATTGGTCCTTACCAAACCAAGTCAGTTATCCGGGTAACCACACAATCTATTCATTCACATTCTTTGGAGATGAATATTGAAACAGACATGGACCCAGTGTCGATAACTCGTGTCACCCCACCTAACCACTCAAGTATCTCACAAAAGATGCTTGTTTCATATATTCACGGAGGTTTAGCACATAATCTATATATTCCTAACTCGGAGGACTTAGATATTGAAAAAGGAAGACATCAACTCCGGTCTCTGAATTCATATTCTAATCACTAAGTCTATTGATTTTTAACTTGCGTCCCAGGTTAAATCAATATTTGAGCCAAACTGCTATAATTTATTTCTTTCACACATGCACGAGTCTTTGATTCCATTTGCATATCTTCGTGATATTACCAGAACAGTTTGAGAAGTAATTTTTAACATTTTACTTCAGTGAGAACTGGAATTCCTATCAGAAATACCCCAATGCCAACTCTGAACATAGGCCACACAATTATTTTAATTGTTGTGATAACTGTTACTTTTGTGTTTCTGTGTTAGATTTTTACCCCATCTTGGTTACTTAACGTTTTATCTAGTATCTTGCTACTCACCACTTTCGTCTTTAAAAGACACCGATTATCAAGTTGAGGGGGAGTTAGCAAAAGTTAAGGGGGAGTAATTGATATTTAATCAATTCCGAAAAGAGTTCATATCTTCTAATACCTTATCAAGTGGTGTTCGCTAAAAACTATTTCCTCCATCGAGCATACTAGTTCTACAAGTCCTTAAAGCTAAAGCTGAAAGCAAATTCAACTCGCAGTTCAAAGACAGATTCTTTGAATCTGGAGATAAAGTTGAAGATATGAAGACAAAAAGCTTTATTCAAGGGGGAGCGTTGAAAATTATGAAAACAAGCAACACCAAAGTGTTTCAAAGATTCAAGAGGGAGAGAAGATCAAGACCTAAAGGTTTCAAGACCATTTTTTCTTTATATAACTTTAGGGGCAGATTGCTAGGGCCATAAATGTCCTATTAAATACAAAGTTATATAAAGAGTTTTATATTAATTGTAAAAGTCTTTTATTGTTTAATGGACTTAGTTTAGCTTAATGGGCCATGGGCTTGAAGCTTAAGACCTTGGTATATAAGGTTTTGTTTAAACCTAGTTTAGGTTAGAACTTAGAAGAGTTAATCATCCATAACCATTGTAACCGTATTGTAAACACTCTAAATGGTTTATCATATTGAATGAATGATAGATGGATGACGTATTGAAATCAACTGAGTTTATTGCTATTGTTTACTAATTTCATATCTATTGCACTAATCTGGGATCCACAATTAAATGATCGATTTCGAGCAACGATTACAGATTATTTGATGATTAGAGAACATACCTGGTAATCTTAGTGAAGTTCTGAGACCGATCGGAGCAAAATCAGGGGAGTTGAGAGTAATGTGAGAAGAAGTTGGTCAGGAGAGGTTTTGAACGCGAATTTTTGAAATTGTGTGCACAGACCAAGCTCAAACCGGTTTATATACCGGCCCATACCGGAAGTGAGTCCCAGTACCGGATTATTTCCCTCTCCCGGTCCTGACTTATCTCAACTTTAAGAGATTTGCAAAATTTACCCCTGAAGTTTAAAGAAAAATGATTTCAACCCCTTAAGATTTTGAAATTTACAATACTCTCCCTAGATTTTTTAAAAATGTATTTCTCCCCCTCAACTTTGCAAAATGACACTTCTTCCCCTCAACTATCAAAAGTGACCTTGCTCCCCCTCAACTTTGAAATATTACATTTCTCCCCCTCAAAATTGCAAAATGATAGTGCTCTCCCTCGACATATGAAATATTTCGTTTCTCCCCCTCTATTTTATAAACATTACCGGCGCACTTAAAAACTTTCAGAAATATCGAGATGCTCCCCCTCAAGTGTTGACAAAGAAAGTTTGGGGAACTTACCTCGGTGACTTGGACGTTGGTTGACATCCTTCAGAAGAACATGTTAGTATCCCGGGAATTGAAAAACAAAAATAGTGACGAAAAGAAACACAAGAAAGAAACATGCAGAAAATCGAAATGCAAGCGAAAATTATTACGTAAATACAGAAGACGATGCACCGATGTGCTTGAAACACCGAGACTGCCCTAAGAGGCAATTGTATCTTGTGTATATCCCATTGGAGATAGAATATACGTGAGAGATAGTTAACTCGAAGGGAAGAGATGGTGTAACAAGTGCAAGGGTGGATCAAACTTTTAAGTTCAGCATACCTAGTTTGGACACGAGTTCATTGAACGGTTTTTCGTCCAAAGCTTTGGTAAACAGGTCTGCTAATTGATTTTCTGTACTTACGAAATAAACTTCGATCGTAGCTCGTTCAACATGATCTTTAATGAAGTGATAGCGCACGTCTATATGTTTGGTCTTCGTATGCTGGACCGGATTACTGGTGATGGCTATGGCACTCTACGAGTTACAATAGATCGGGATTTACGAGTACTGGAACCCGTAATCCTTCAGTTGTGTACGCATCCATATTACTTGGGAACAACAACTAGCGGCGGCCACGTACTCCGCTTCCACCGTGGATGTGGAGACGCATGTTTGCTTTTTGGAGGCCCAACTAACCAACTTGTCGCCAAGAAACTAGACGTGACCCGTTGTGCTCTTCCGATCGAGCATGCTTCTTGCGTGATCAGCATCCGAGAATGCCGTGAGTTCAAAACCTGTGTCTTTATGGTAGCAAAGGCCAAGATCAGCATTACCTTTTAAATAACGGAGAATGCGTTTAACTGCTGAAAGGTGTGACTCCTTCGATTTAGACTGAAACCAAGCACACAGAAAGGTAGAAAACATGATATCCGACCTACTTGCCGTTAAATACATCAACGAACCTATCATTCCTCTATAGGTACTAGTTTTCACGTCATTTACGTCAGGATCGGCGTGTAACTTCGTACCCGGTGACATGGGAGTCTTTATGTGTGTATAATTTTCCATCTGGAACTCCCGAAGAATATCCGCGATGTACTAAGATTGATTGATGAATATCCTGGTCGACAGTTGTTTATCTTGTAGACCGAGAACGAAATTCATCTGACCCATCATACTCATTTTAAAATGCGCTTTCATGAGGACTGAAAAGTTATGACAGTATTTGGGGTTTGTAGAACCGAATATAATGTCATCGACATAAATTTGAATAAAAATAATGTCCTTACCTTTTTTTTAAAGAAGAGAGTTGTGTCGATTTTACTTTTCGAGAAGCCTGCATTTATGAGAAATGTAGATAATGCGTCATACCAAGCTCTCGGTGCTTGCTTCAGTCCGTATAGTGCTTTGTCTAAGAGATAGACGTGATTGGGGTGAGAAGCACTGATGAAACCTTCAGGTTGGGAGACGTAGACCTCTTCCTTAAGTTTGCCGTTGAGGAATGTCGTCTTCACGTCCATCTGAAAGACAGTGAAATTCTTGTGAGCGACATATGCTAGGAACATTCTGATGGCTTCTATGTGCGCGACTGGGGCAAACGTCTCTTCATAGTCAATCCCTTCTTGTTGTCTATACCCTTTAGCTACCAACCTAGCCTTGTTCCGAATGACGATCTCATTCTCTTCCTTCTTGTTCTTGAAGATCCATTTGGTTCCGATAATCGTTTTGTGTTTCGGACGCCAAACCTTGAGGTTCTCAAAGTCGTTTAATTCCTCTTGCATGGCAATTACCCAGTCCGGGTCGTTCAAGGCTTCCTTTACTGAGGACGGTTCAACATTGCTGAGGAAGAAGGAGAATATGCACTCGTTTCCCGTTGCCATCCGTTTTTTAGTGTTGCTTAGTAGTACCGGGGTGGTGTTGTCAGATTCCACCATAGCTCGTGTTTGAACTGGAGCTGAAGGATCACCAAGGATCTGTTCGGTTGGATGTGCTCAAGTCCACTTTTGTGTGTGAGGTAGTGGGTCTGTGGATGGCCGAGAATTGTCGGGATCAACATATGAGCCTTGGGGTAGGTCTTGTACTTCCTCTAGTGATGGAATCGGATGCAGAGGTGTGATGACCGCTGACTGTTCAGGAACGATAGTTGATGAAGTGGCTTCGGCCGTGTCGGTTGGGGAGATACTGTGATTTGATTCGGGGGAGGATGGTGTAGATGGAACTACGGTGAGTCAATCTCGGAAACTATATTCGTGCTAGAAGACGGTGTCAAATCTATCGCTGGCGTTGAGGGTGAGTCCTCTAACGATGTCATGTTGGGGGATATTGAAGGACCAGTAATGTGCGACGATACTACAACAACTCCATCTACATTCAGAGAATCATCATTAGATACAAGGAAATTATAAAGATCGTTATAGAAATGTTCAAAAAGTAGATCTAATTCAGAACGGTGTGACTTCGACGTATTGGATGAAGAAGGATCTACTAGAGCGTGCTTGGTTTCCGATCTAGGATGATCGGAGGCCAGCACTCCTGTTAGCACGGATTCTGAACTAAGGTGTTCAAAAGACAAATCAACCAATTCATCGAAGGACACATTTATGCTCTCAATGACAGTCTTCGTCCTTTTGTTGTAGACACGGAATGCTTTTGAGGTGGTCGAGTAGCCGATGAAAACTCCTTCGTCTGCCTTTGGTTTGAACTTGCCGAGATCATCCTTGTCGTTCTTCACGAAGCACTTGCACCCGAATGCATGAAAGTAGTTGATGTTGGGGGTACGGTTGTTGATGAGCTCGTATGGCATCTTGTTAAAACGTTTGTTGACGATGGATCGGTTCTGAGTATAGCAAGTCGTGGCGACAACTTCAACCCATAGGAACATTGGAAGGTTGTATTGGGTCAACATAGTTCTTTCCGCTTCCACCAAGGTGCGATTGCGGCGTTCCACTATGCCGTTTTGTTGAGGAGTCCTAGCAGCAGAGAAGTTGTGTGAAATTCCGACCGATGTGAGATAATCACCGATTATGCGATTCTTGAACTCGGTGCCATTGCCAATGCGAATGGATATAACGGCCAACTGCATGTTGTTCTGGACACTCTTCAGGTGGTTGATGATCAACCCGGGAGTCTCATCCTTCGAGCGAAGGAATTTGACCCAGGTGTATCTTGAGAAGTCTTCCACCATCACCAGTACGTATTTCTTATGATTGATGCTTTGTACCCGCATAGGACCGCAGAGATCCATATGTATGAGTGACCATGGCCTGGACGTGCTTGGAACCGCTTTTGGTTTGTGGGTCGCCTTCTTCATTTTGCCCATCTAGCATGCGGAGCAGATATGTTCTTTCTCGAACCTCAGTTCTGGCATTCCTTTGACGAGTCCTCCTAGCACCAGCTTATTTATGTTCTTGAAGTTAGGGTGGGAAAGTCGTCGATGCCACTGCCAGTTCTGTTGAGTAGTGGCTTTGGACATGAGGCACACAACTTTCTCGGTCTTCAATGAGGCGATATTGATAGTGTACAGATTCGTTCGTCGAGTTCCCGTGAGGATCTCTGTTCCGTCTTCGTTACGAATGCTGCATCTCTTCTCCTTGAAGTTGACTTTAAGATTCTAGTCACAGAATTTCCCGATGCTAAAGAGGTTGTGTCCCAATCCTAAGACGTAAGACACTTGCTTTATGGTAAGTTTGTCATGAACTAGATCGCCATAGCCCATGATCGGGGCTACATTGTCATTCCCAAAACGAACGTCACCACTGTACTTCTCCTTGAAGTTGGTGTGCAGCTCCCGTTTACCAGTCATGTGTTTGGAGCAACTGGAATCAAGAAACCACACATGATCGAGCTGCAAAATAGAAATTAGGGGTTCTTAGGTACCCATTTGTAAATGGGTCTTGATAAGTTAGATGCAACACCTTTTCTCGGGGCCCGTTTAGATTTGGGTCCTTTTCGGGATTTATTACGATGTGAACACGAATTAAACACTTGATATGTTCCAAACCAACCAGATGCATGTTTATTATCGACAATATCATTCATTCCACACATAGAACAACAAACACAATCACGCGAAATTTGAATCAATTGCTGAACTAAAGTAAGTTTAAACGAAAATTGAAATCCATGTTCAACAGACTTATTAAAAGCAAAACCATGATTATTATTGTTCTTCCTAATATGGGAAAATGAATTAAAAGATTGAGTCTTCTCGTGGCGTAACTTAGGCTTCTTTTCTACCACTCTTGTTGAACAACTCTCCCCCGTCCCGTTCTATCTGAAATGACATTAAAGTTATTGTCAGAGGAGCTGGAGTAATAGGGTTGTCGTGTAGACCTTTTACCGGTTTTAGATCATTTCTTGGTCCGTCGTTTAGATTTAGATTTTGAAGGAGTGGTCTTAGAAACGTTTTTGGAGTTAGAACATTCTCCCTTATCAAATTTACCGGTGTGGGCATTTTATCCAAAAGTTGAATGTGACTGGCAAGCTTTGAGGCAAAATCAATTTTCGAAATATCTTCATCATGACAAACAGAAGAATTCATAAACTCAGAAAACTGTCGTGCAGAATCAAATGGGTTTTCACCTTCAGAGTCGGATGAGGACCAGTTAAAGGAATCATCCGCAAATGGATTATTAAAGTCAGAGAAAAGATTCCTTTGTATCGAATCGGTTTGAACCGCCTTACCTTTATTTTGATAACTCAAATTTTTGCCATCGGTGTCAAGAGACACTCTTAGAAAGGCTTTGCACGAGGAACTATCCGAATAAGTAGTTGACGGGTTAACCGAGATGATATCTGTAGAGGTGGGATGCATTGGAGTATCCATGGGACTTTCCTTAGCCATCCTTTCCGTTAGAGCCTCTACCGCCAAGGCATACAGTTTAGAAGTCAATTTAGCAATCTCGGTTTTATAACTCGTTCTTTCTGATTCGGATAATGTCTCAGTTTTGTTCTGTTTGAGCTCGTGTAAAGTGGATAAAAGTACAATTCTTTCAACGTAAAAAGCAGCCTTGTCCCTCACAATTGATTCTTCTAGTTGGAAAATAATGTTTTCCAAAATCAGAGGTGGAACATATCGTTTGAACTCTGATTGATCATTAGATCCTACATCTGGTGTTGCCTTAACTGGAACTGGAGTTTCCACAGTTTTGGCAAGGGAATAGATGTCGAAATAACCATTTGAGAGGTAAGGTGTTTTGTTTTTCAAATAAGACGCATTAAGGTTTTCATACACGAAAGGAACTTGTACATTAATATTTTTTCGAGGTGGCTCATTTTCCGAATTAGTGTCAACATTTTCAGGTTTTTCCCCTACTTTTGGTAGAGGAATTCTTGTTCGTCGTTTGTGGTCTTCCTTTTCCTCATCTTCCTGTGACGGCTTAGTTCACTTATCTAGTCCCAAAAAGTTGAACTCATAAAGGGTCGGAACTTTTGATAAGATTTTCTTAAGGTAACACGAATTATCATACCCAAGTCCCCAAAGAGAGTTGTAATACTTGAATTTCTTCGGTTTATTCAAATGAATGGTTTGTTCCGATTGACCGAGTTTGTAAAGTTTGGATTCTAGATACTTAAGCTTGTTAGTCATCAAATCATTTTGTTTTTGAACCTTTTCTTGAAGAATGACACTCTTGTTATACTCCTCTTGAGACTTTTCTAACTTTTATGTGAATTCGGATATTTGGGTCTCTAGGGATTCTGCTCTTTTTGAAATGGCTGAGCATTCGGATTGATAGTTTTCTATAACGCACTTATGTTCAGCCTTTTCAATAGCTAGCTTGCCTATGGTGTCATATTTGATTTTGGCATCAGCTTCTAGCTTAGTAATTTGGGCGTCCTTGGTTTTAATATTTTGTTTAAAATAATTTAATGTACGCACCATTACTTGCATCTGATCGATAAGTTTATCATTAGAAGAAGCACATACCTGACATTCGGCTTTCTCTTTATGCGTGCTGGAAGATTCATCTTCAGAGTCAGAATCTCCTGGCTGAGTGACAGTGTAGCACATGCGAGCTTCGACTTCTTCCTCTTCATCTTCAGTCAAGACAAGCCAGTGATCGTCTCTTGCCATCAAAGCTTTACCTGCTTCTTTCTGCCTTGCCAACAGCATCTTGTTCTTGTAGTACTCAGCATTGCATACTACGGGTTTCCGGCAGTCTCTAGCAAAGTGGCCATGCCTTCCGCAATTGTAGCACTTTACTGGTTCGTCATCATCTTGCTCGTCAGACTTTCCATCAGACTTCTTACCTTCATCACTCTTCTTTCGTCCTTCATTTGTCTTTCTCTTCCCTTCATGCTTGTCTTGGTAGTCTCAGCGCTTTGTGTTGGTGGAGTAACGTTGGTTATTGTTGGATGGTTTCTTGAAGAATTTCTTCCTAGCGTACTCCCGAGTAAGTAGGGCGACAACTTTCTTGATTTCATCAAGCTCGGGGTCAGAATCACTTTCAGCTTCCTCATCCTCATGCTCAGTCTCACTTTGTGCTTCTTCTCTATAAGAGCTTCGTTGGGCGTGTTTGTCCTTTTTGTGAGAGATGAGAGCAAGAGGGTCCTATATGATCTTTTCACTAGACTTCTGACCTCCCATGAGTTCACGAACATCATCTTCATCTTGTAACAACATATCGTAGAGTTCATGTAGCGGAACGTTCTCTAAAGAATGATTGTGACAAACATGGAAGACAAATCCCTTCCATTCAGGCTGAAGGTTGTTCAAGAACTTGATGTTGTTCTCCGTGTTCATCTTAAAGATGTTGTTTTTCTGAAGATCGCTGATGAGCGTGCAGAATCTTTCGTAAGTCTCTGTCAATGATTCCCCTCTTCTGGCCTTGAAAGCTTCATATCAAGTAAGGCAGTTGGTAACCTTCATCTGATTCCCCTCTCGACTACCTTGCATGATTTTTGCCAACTGATCCCACATTCCTTTAGTCGTGTCTTTCTGATTGTCAATACTGCAGTAGATGTGGTTCGAAAGACTGTAGATTAGATACGTCTTGGCAAGTCTATCTCCATCTACCTTCCTCTTCTCCTCAGTAGTCAGTTTGTCATATGGTTTGATTATTCGTTGAGCTGGAGGTCCACCTTCTTGCTCTTGGACGTCCAACATCGGTGGCGGAACTGGCCCTTGAGTCAACGAATGCAGAATCTCATCGTAGAGAGGCTTTGACTCGATGAAGCACATAAATCTGTCTTTCCATATGTTGTATTCCCCTCGGTAAAGGATTGGTGGTTTAATGTCAGATCCTATCGCTAGCGCGTCTTGAGTGTTCATTGTTTGGGCACTTGAGTGATCATAAGACGATTTTTAGTGATCCAACGGTAAAACGAGTGATCCAGCGCAAAGTTCTAAGGGAGTGGGTGAACTAAGGTATTCCTAAGCTCAAGTGGGCAACTATGAATAACTTAAAAAAAAATATAGACGACATAATCGCAGATGTATAAGGAAAGAAATGGAACTGATAAAAATAAGAGAATAAATAACCCAGAAGCAAACTCTCAGAACAGAGGAGATCCGGAACCAAGATAAGTCCAGAACCGGATTAGAATCGGGACTTAAGTGTCCAAATCGGGACTTGGTCCGGAACCCGGAGTGAAATCGGGGTAACCTGGAACCGGTATAGATCCGATATCGGTAATGATCCGAAACCGGATGGAAATCGGAACGAGTTCCGGTAAGAACTGACCCGGTAGGAATACGGGATCCGATACGATATTGCGGGAAACCAGGAAACCAGGACTCAAAAATTTCAAGTCCCGTATTCAAACTCAGATGTGAAAAAGAACGTACTTGGAAGTGCAAAAACCCACAATTTGGACTTGACTGCTTCGAGAAACCTACTGTAACCAACTCTAATACCACACAAACAACTAAAAGAGAACAAACAACTAGCCAATATGAATCTAAACCCACTTTTTAAGCAAAAACTAAGAATTTTAAAGAACGGAGTCTTAATAGCCCAGAATTGCAAAAACTTAAAATAGATGGTCAAAAAGCTTACCAAAGTGATCCAAGAGTTAGCCAAAACTATAGAAACACAATATGAACAACTTCTTTAACACCCATTTTGCTTTTAACACAGGAATCAAAAACACAAGATTGAACTTTTTCAAAGAAACAGTCGACAAAAAAACTGGAATGACTCAAGATTGAGAAATTTACCTTTGGATCTTTCGTCTTTTAGCTCTGATACCAATTGTGGATCCCAGATATCAAGTGCAATACATTAAATCAACACAATTTTATTCAAACAGTCATAAATCTCACTTTGATTAATGCAGAAAAGGTATCAACTTGTGTAGCCGTACAAAGGTAATTAGAAAAGCTAATCTAATTATTAACCCTAATTCTAAACAAAACATAGGTATTTATATCCCATAAGGGATAGTTACAAGAAATGTCAGAAACAGTCCCTAAACTTCCATTTAACTGACTTATGAGACCTAACAATCTCCCGCTTTGAATTGAAGTTCGATCTCACGCCAGTTGGGGACATATCGCTTTCTGATTGCAAACAAAATCTCAAAGTGCCGTATGGAGTTTCTGTATTCGAGCCTTTCGTCTATTTCTTTGTGCAGTTCTTTGGCAAGGTATTTTCTGGTATTGACGAACTTCTGTGACGAGTCTCTTTCCTCTTCATCGATAAACTTTTTCAGCACCTTCTGTACCTCCATCAAAGTCCCTTCACTGAATTTGCAGCTCACTTATCCTCATAAACTGCTTCTCTCCCTTATTGTTCAAATACACGATCCATGTCTCTTGTTTGAGCAAGAGAGTGTGTACCTGCAAGTCTTCAGCATCAGGAGGAGTCAGATTGGGCTTCAGCACATTAACTTTTTTTCTGGTTGCTTTCTATTCCCATCTGAAAGTCATTGATATACAAGAGGGTTATGGTGCACTTCATGAATCTTTTGATCGTTTCGAGGGATTTGGTATAAGGTAGCGGTCGAATGGTACAGGTCTTTAACTCTCGAAGAAGAACCAGGAAATCTTTCAAGTTTAGATTTTTGAAGTCAGCCTCTGAGAATACCCATTCCTTCCCATCATCTCTTTTAACTGTAAACACTGGAAACCAAACCTTCAGGACTTTGTCGGACACGATCACCACGATTTCAGTGATCCTGTGCTTGGTTCTAACTTCTTGTACCATTCTGCTTCTTTTCATAACTTCCAAATACTGAGAACGATTCAATTCACCTAGATCTGAAACCCCGTGACATATAACCGGGTCGAGTGGTCTAATCCAGTGAACGAAGATCTTCTTTTGTGATTCTTCTAAGTATGGAACCAGGATTCAGACTCTCTCCCAACGAACTGGTTGAATATGGTGGGGTTGAGTCGTTTCTGGTTCAAGAATCGGTATTTCAGAGGTACCTGCGGTGTCATGTACGTCGTGCTGAGATTCTGTTACCTGTTCACTTTGGAGAAGGAACTTGTAGTAGTCTTCGTCATTCATGAACTCGTCATCTGAGATATCCCACAGAGAGCCTGTCTCAGATTGAATGGCTATCAGTGCTTTTTCTCTCCATACTTGTTTCATTCCAGGATTACCGTCTGAGTCTTCATCAATCAACTCCAGAACTGGTCTTTCTGGAACTGTCAGCGTCAACTGTTCTTCTGGTTCTCCCTTGGGCTTTTCAACCGTTGGGTCTGCTGACTCAGGCACTTGTTCTCTGACCAGTGTTGATAACTTCATATCTTGAACCATGTCTTGATCTTTTGACTATTGGTGTGGCTCAGGTTCGGCTCGAGTTAACGGTTCTGTCGTTGAGGTTGACAACTCGGTTAGTCGTAGTCTTTTCTCCCCCTCATGTTGATCAGGATCCTCCTGGTCATCATGCTTTCTCTTCAAGCCCTTGTGATTTGTCAACTGCCTCCTTCATGGTCTGCTCAAATCGTTGTTTGAGTTCCTATTCCCTCTCGGTCTTTTTCTGGGCTTTTCCCACATACCATTCCTTCTCATCAAAATTTTGCCCATTAAGCCCATCTACAGCTCTCGCATCATCTTCAGCATTATCAAAGTTAACAAATCCAAAGCATTTGGAGTTACCATCTGAATCCCTCATCACAACAGTGCTAGTGATTGTTCCATATTCACTAAATGCTTTGTTTAAGTCATCATCTGTTGTGGATTTAGCCAGGTTTTTGACAAAGACGTTAGTGAACTTTGTCTTGTCAACAACCATTTCTCTTTCTTGCTTGCGTAGGAAGGGACCTACATAGACTTGCTTATCATTCAGAAGCATCCCATTAAGCTTCTCAATAGCTTGTTGTGCACCTTCCTCACTATCGTACTGCACAAACCCGTAGCCTTTTGACTGGCCAGTGGAGTCTGTAGCAATCTTGTAAGAGAGGATATTTCCGAATGCAGAAAAGGTGTCATGGGGGGCTTTTTGGTCTATTGCCTTGTCCAAATTGTTGATAAATATATTTCATGGGCCACTTTTACGGACACTATGATAACAATGAGAGTACATTATCCTAATTGACTTGCCATTAAGAGGTGTGAAGTTCAACACCTCTATTGCCCTTGCAGCATCTTGAGGGTTGACATAGTTGACATAACCATATCCAAGAGACCTGCGAGTAGACAAATCCCTGCAAACTCGAACCGAAACTACCTGACCAAGTTGATTAAACAACTCATACAGTTGCGAATCGGTAACATTCATCTCCAAATCTCCGACATACAGCGACATCGGAACAAACTGCTGAAGGCCGCCAGCACCAGAAGCACTATCACCGCCATTCACCGACTGAGGTTGAAGAACTTGAGCCGCCATCTCAAAACCCTAGCAAATATTTATCTTTTCCAGGTATTTTTTCTCTTTTTTGGGCTTTTGTAACTTCCCTCTCCCCTTCTTATTGATAACATCCAAATCTTAATAACTAGATAGAAGGGAAATCCAGATAAAAACTTCAACTCCCGACAAAGTAAAGCGCATAAACCCTAGAAATTTTTCGATTTTTTTTGTAGATGGTTGTGTTTTTGTTTTCTTTTTGAAATGGATATGGATAGGTAGAGAGGGGAGAGGGAACTATAATAGATAGGGATAGATAGTCGGTGATCCGACCAGCGAGATCGCCGCTAGGTTACGGCGGAGAGAAAAGAAAGAGGCAAGCAAGTAAAGAAAGGTATATTGTTAAACTGATATGATACTTGTGGATGAACTTTCCATGTAGGCATTAGGAGGGTTTAGTCTTGTAGTGCCACCTTGGAGGTATGCATTAGGACCTCCACCATTCGAGGTAATGCCTTGGAGGTAGTCGTTAAGCGTATCGGGCCTTCTTCTGTCACTCATGCGAGTTGTAACGCCCTAAAATTTAAACAACAAACATAGGGAATTTTCGGAAAATGGATAAAATAAAACTTCCATGTACGGTAAACAACAATAACCCACTATTTGGGAAGTTTGTACAACCAATGTTATCAATGTAATGAGATATAACAATAATAGCGTACTTAATCTAGACTTTAATAACTAGATTAATATAGGTGTCGATATATCTCCAAAAATCGTTCTTCACAAAAATCCCAAAGGCCTGATTCCTTAGGTTCTCCTAATTACATCGATTGGCGCGTCAACCCATCCTAGATCCACCGCTAATAGGACTTGGTAAAACATATACACCACAACAAGTGTTAGACTATAAGCCTAATGAGATCTTACAAGAAATCAGTTTACATAGAATACTTTAAATACGCAACTTAAATGTTACCCGACCCGTATTGGTACCACATTACCATAATTCTCAGTATTTGAAACGATGTTCCACGCCTGAACATATACACAAGAGATAACTCTTGAAATACGGGGGAGACCCGTTTCCATCATGGTGACAATACACGTGTGTATAGTCACCTAATGATGTTATTAGGATTACACCTCAGGTTCCGGTTTTAATTCGTACCATCTAGGCATCACAACCTCAAACCATTCCATACCTTTATTGCTTACTCCGTAGAGTTACACCTCAAGAATTTATGGAACCTTAATTATTGCATATCCAAGTTAGACGAGTTCCACCTCAAGGACATTGATAATCCTTTATTGTATACTCGTTGTTGGCTCCCAAATGGGCCTACCAAAAACGAACATACAATCCATATATGATCATTTACAAGGTTAGAAAGTAACAACAAGACATATTATGTAATTCTTTACACATTACACGTAATTGTCATTCTAAAGTCTCAAGTGTTTGATATCATGCACATTATATTCTCTTTTCCCATTTTAGAGTCCATGATGATTACACAAGTAGATAAGTAACACCATCACTATATACTTGTTTAGGAAAATATCCTAGTTCGCTTATTTCTCAAAAACCAATAATTTCTCACCTGGGTCAAGTATTTCTACGTGTCTCAACATTATTCATTTTAGGTCACAATAACCAAATATCACCACAAATAGAAATCAACATTAAAATAGCACATTTATGTGAACAAAGGTGAGATGAGTTCAAAAAACCTCAATTTTAGGTCAAATTCACAATTTACCATCTTGTTAGTTAAAACTCAAGATGTAACATGTATATGTAGGTGTAAGTGTGTATAAACTTACCAAGTGGGTTTGTAAGTGAAAACCTTAAAAGATGGAGAAAACCTTAGAGCTGAGATGAGAAGAAACCCTAGAGAGGAAATGACTTGAAGCTTTGACAAATCCCTTGAAACCCTAGCATGAAAGCATTTAATAACTTGATCTAGCTTAGCATTAAATGAGGTGAGAAGGAGATGGGAGAGAATGGAGATCGCACCTAGTGGGGAGAGAGATCGGCCTCAAGACTTAAAATCAGAAAATGAAACCCTCCCTTCTAAAAGTGGCTTTTAAGTCAAAGAACCCTGATTTTTGTCCGCCACGATAATGTCAAGTGAGATTGCCCACGACACAATCGCTAGGCAATGTCGCCTGGATTGTACCGTCAATGTCACCCGGATTATACCGTTGGGGTGTCTGCACTCGCGACTATGCCACGACGATTATAACCAATGTCACTCTCGCTGGCATAGTCGCTAACAATGTACCGAGAGTGATGGGGTGGGAGCGACAGTCGTCTATGGTGTATCGAGCCTGAAACATCGCTATTCGATTCAATTTAACCCAAAACTTAATTGGCCGACGATTAAACCCGAAAGTGCATATAATGAGTCATACACACACGAGTCTAAACACGTAAACCTTTATGTCCAAAAGTTCATATAATGATATATATATATATATATATATATATATATATATATATATATATATATATATATATATAAACATATAGGGACAAGGATCATTAGTGATTTAGTACTTCACTAATTTCTTTCCAACGGGATGATGAAAGTTTCTCGTTTGAAAATCTGGGGTGTTACACGAGTAGACACTAAGGTAAATTGTCCCTTGAGGTGAAACTTGTTAATTAAAGTAATATGGGTATCCCTCAGTGATTCCCAATGATTTATTGTTATGATTTTATAAATGACTGTGATTATCATCTCTAGTATCTATTATATGTTCAAGCTCGCTAGGCTTTTTGGCCTAGCACTTGTTTGGTGTCGACATATATCTTAGTTGCTATCGGGGTGGTCGCCAAGAAGGTCTAGCCAGACTTTAGAAGTGAGCTTGGGGAGAACTGTGGGACGCCCTTTTATAAAGAACATACGTTTGTGGTTTAGATGACACCTAAATGTAATCTTATTTCCTTAAGGAATTAGATTAGTAGGTTGTTATATTTATACCGGTAGGCTACAAACATGTAATTAACAAGCGTATTTGTTTTGCCTTTTTGGGAGGGCTCGTATCCTTATATTTATATACCACATTTCCATTTTTTGAAAATTGTCCCCTTTTTGGGTGTTACATATAAAACAGACTATTAGTATGTTTAGAACTTGGTGACGTTCTATAAACTCAATTTAATTGTAGTATAATTTATATAATAGGATGTTTCTCTTTGTGATATTGGAATGCAAATGTTGCATCTTTTTTACATATATAAAAATTTCTGGCTAAATGACATATACTATATATATGTGTGTGTATATATATACGAGGCGGGTTCAAATTAGAAAATGCCTACTAAAAAACACGAGAACCAACAAAATCATATATGATGTTGTTGGTTCTCGTGTTCTTTTAAACATATATTCTTCTCGATTGATCCTCTCAATATATATAGGGCCAGGTTCAATGAAAAACCGTAGAAGAACATAAAAAGCTACAGAACACCCTGATAATCATTCATCTAGACGGTATATATGCACATGTACATAAAAGTAATTTATAACACGTGCATAAAAACAAAAACAAAAACATCTTAAATTACTTCTATGCACATATATATACCGTCTAGATGAACGGTAACCAGGTGTTTCTCAATTTTTCATTTTTTGAGATTTACCCTGAACCTCTCTCTGTATATATATATATATATATATATATATATATATATATAGGTAGAGGTTCAAACGAGAACACCTTCCTTTTGCGAAAACGTGAGACACTCTTATCACATGTGATAATACATGTGAGGACATCCGATGGTTGAGGAGGACTGGGCCCATGGCTTGAAGTTGCACCAAAGGTGTGACAACCGTCAAATTTACGTTTCAGGTTAGAACTGTACTGAACGTTTCAGTTATTCACATTGTAGATGACACAGTCGAATTTAGCAGTGAAAACAGTATTGTTAGGAAAATTTGAGAATTTTTGCCTAGCATTCGTCTAAATGAGTTAATTATCCATAAATCTCATAAAATATCAATTCAAATACTCTAAATACATATATTTATGTACTTTGCAAAAATAAATACTTGCAAATAAACCAAGTGTTATTATTATGGTAAATTGGTTATTTAATAATTAAATTTTTAATAAATAAATAAATAAATAAAATTGTGGTGGCCAATCATGTTCACCTAAATCTACACTCCACCTCTCTTCATCTCCCTCCCATGGCCGGCCACCCACTCCCCCATACCCCCCCCCCCCCCCCCTCACTTCATTTTTCTCTCATTTTCAAATTCACAACTTTCTCTCTAACTTTTCTCTCTAGAGAATTCTCTCTTCTTCTCACCAAATTCTCTCTATACTCTCTCTAAATCACTCTCATTTCAGCCATTAAAACTCAAAAGAGTTCAAGTATTGAAGTATTATTAAGGTAAACTCATATGTAGAGCAAACCTACACATCTCTTTGTTTATGTTCTTTCATTTTCTTCTTCTTCTTCTACTCTAGTTTTGCATATGTTTTGCTAGTTACATCTTTGAAATCTTAATGTTTGTAGATTCATCACCATAACATCTTGCATGTTGTTAAAAAGGTGAAGAATCCATGATCAAACCTATGTTAAAACCAAAGAAGGAACTTTTGCAAATTTCTACTAGCATGCATGTGTTCTTCTTTAAAATCTACCTCTTAAACTCTAAGAAGTTTTATGAAAACTTATATTACACTAAAAACATGTTTAATCTCCATGCATGTGCTAAAACTTGTTATTTTATATAACAAAAACAAGTTCTTGGTTTGACCACTCATGAAATCTTCAAAAAGAAAGCAAGAAGACCCTTTTTGGGGATTTTTGAAAGATATATTTATTTAATATCCATGCATGTAGTTCTAGAGGTTTAAAAACAAATATTCATCTGAAAATATTTGTTTGGGGAAGTGTCAAATCGGATTCCATGCAAAAGGAACAAAATCATGTCAAAGCTTAAAGTTAGATACATTTTCTTAAAGCAACCTTTTGACAGCATTCTGCCAGATTCCTACCTCTCTCTTTAAAAAGTCATAACTCTCTCAATATTTAACCAAATGAGGTGAAATTTCTTCTGGAATTTATGTTTATGTGTTAAGATTCGAACCCAAGTGGTTTCACTCATAAACTCAAAGATTTCGACCTTCAAACAGACGTCACAAAAACAGTGTGCAAACAGCTATGCTTTCTGTAGTAGTCATACTATAAAAATCATTTGATGGACTTAATAAAAAGTTTCCTAACACATAGTGTCAGCTTGAGTAAAAATCTCCTGACCAAAAGAGCCTTGGAAAATAGCTAAAAATGGACTGAAAGTGACACAAAAATCTGGACAGAAAAAGGAAAACTCCAAATGTGGCTAAAAATCAACTTTTAACTTATTTTATTTTTATATGTTATAAATCTATGACTTTTATTGAATAATAAAGACATGCATGAGATATTAGGGAAAATAACAAAAATATGAACCTTAAACGAAGTTCTACATAAGGCATTTTATGACATTTTGGATAAGTAGGATTCACCAAACCCCTAGAATCAAGCTTAAATCTTACCAGTGCTCTTATGATTCGTAGGATCGGAGTAGGATCATATTACAAGTTGCACTTGTGAGTATCTCGGAAACATCATCATTATCACCGTGAGTTTTCACAGCCCCCTTTTACTACTTTTATACATTTTGGGGTGAAAAGCATGTTACGATTTCATTACGCATCGGTTGTACTGTTTACTCAAAATGCTATGAATTTTTATGCGCTATGGTATGTATGCTTATGTTAGTTGATTCTGAGTTTCACTTTCATTTTAAGTCCCCGGTTCACTCTACATTACCCATTTAACTCATTTATTGAGTCGTTGGTATATTATGGATAACGTTATTTGGTTGACTCCCCACTCACCTCGCGAGTGCATAATTACTGTCTTCTTTATCATGTTTGCGATGGAACATGTGTCATTAGGGCGTGCAGTCAGGAGGCTTGGGTAGTGGCTCATTACTTTAACATTTAGCATACGGATATACCTTGTGCATTATGAACAACCGAATTCTCTATCCACTGTGCGGATTTACAAACATGCATTAAAACTTTTGCGCATGTTGACAACCGAATACTCTATCCACTGTGTGGATTTACAAAGATGCATTAAAACTGTTATGCATACCGAAAACCTGTGAACTCACCAACTATTCAATAGTTGACCCTCTCATTTACATGCTTTTCAGGAAATCTCAAGTAAGGTTGGAACTTTAGAAGGCACCACTAGTAGCTGCATCCAACACGATCTTCTTTATCATGTCAATTTGTGTTTTGGACAATTTGTATTTCGGAACAAGATGTAACTTTTGTAAACTTTTTAAGCTATGATGATTGTGTGTTGTCTTCTACCTTACGCAATGAAACCTTGAGCTGTGACATCCCGTATTTCCGCTTTAGCGGGGTGTGACAAAAGGTCATTTGTGATACTGATTTAGTATCACATGTGTATCATATGTGATGGATTACAGTATAACATCAAAAATAACCTTATCACATGTGATACACGTGAAGGGGCCTAGTGGTGTGCGGGCGATTGGCCCACAACCAAGGTATCGTTGAACATTGCACGCGTCTCCGAATTAGTATCACATGAATGAGATGGATTTGGAGGGGGGGGAATGGGAGTCGGTTTGTGTTTGGGCCGAAGGGATTTGGGCCGTAGGTGGGGGGTCGGCCGAAGGGGTTTGGGTTGGTTGTGATGTTGGAAGGGGATGTTGAGGGGTTTGATGGGCTTGAATTTGGATATAGGGGGATGGTTCGATATCGGTAAGAAAGTCGTAGGTTGGTTTGCGGAAGTGAGAGATATTGCTATATGGGAAAGTAAGTTCGTCAAAGGTGACGTGGCGAGAGATTATTGGTTGGTTGGTAGAGAGGGTGAGACATAGGTAGCCGCGATGATTATCTAGGTAGCCTAGGAAGACATAAGGGACGGATCGGGGTGCAAGTTTATGAGGAGTGGTAGCGGAGAGATTGGGGTAGCATAGGCAACCAAAGGTACGAAGGTGAGAATAGGTGGGTTTACGATGGTATAGAATTTCGGTGGGGGTCGTGTTGTTGATTGTAGTGGAGGGGAGGATGTTTAGGAGATAAGTAGTGAGGGCAAGGGCATAGTTCCAAAAACTTGGTGGGAGGGAGTGTTGATCCAAACCCTCAGTGATTTGATAATGACCCTCTCTTAAACACTTAGTGAAAATTGTAAGTAAACAATATGTATTAGAGTTTCACTATCGCTGATGTACTAAGACTAATTCAGTACCGCTGATAGGAACTCTTGTTCTTTAGATTAAACATTCAGCGAACACTGTTCACCATAATGCTCTGAGCCTGTTCAGTCCTTATGGTGATCGCTGATAAGTTAGTTGTTTACTTATAATCCCTGAAGACAAGTTTTACGTCAACATATGTTCTACGCTGAAGTCGAAGATCAAGCTCAAGAACCAGCGACAAGTCTCCTAATGAACTGATGCGGATCAGCGAAGACTCAGATTTGTCCAGTCAACGTGAAGTATCAAGTACAAGACTTCAGCTATCGCTGAACTTTGTCATTCGCTGATAAAGAATGATAAAGCTCTGATTCAACGAAAGCTGATCATGAAGTCCTCCGTACAAAGTACATTTGTCTTAACCACCCTTGCACGACTCCATACGAAATGTCAGAACATACATCCTTATTGTCTGAAATCGTACACCAACTCTGATTCTACACTGTGCACCATGCGGCTACAAAGGTTGTCTACTAAAGTCAGAATCAAACAACCAATCAGCTGCTTCCACGTGTAAAGTATAAACTGCCATGCATTAAATGCATGCAGTATATAAGAAGAATACCTCACTTCATTTTGAAGTACTTGCTAACTCTGGTCAAGTCATATTCTTATCTTGAGATAGGTTATTATTAGTAATTTCCTTCTCGTTCTTAGTGCAAGAAAACATAGTGTTCCAACTTGTTTAGATTATGATTTATTCCTTATCTTGTTCCGCAACAAGCTGTAAATTGTCTTGATTTATCAATAAACAATTTAGAAAAGTAAAAATGTGTGTTTGTATTCAACCCCCCCCTTCTACAAACTTGTATAGCCCTTCGGGACGAACAAGTAGTATCAGAGCGGATTTGTTTAATCTCATAAGCAAGATCTGATCTATACTAAGATTTCTCTTCCTAGCTATTTCTTAAAAGGGCTACCAACACAAACACAAACTATATTGACAACGGTTCTCTTGCAAAACCCCCTAGATTCTCCAGAGATAATTTTAATCTATGGAAAAATAGGATGATTCTCTTCTTAGAAGGTGTAGACCCTACTATGCCTTATTATCTTGAAAACGGCCCATATATTCCTGTAAGAATTGATGCTGCAGTTCCAGCCGCTGAGAATAGACCTGCTATTCTAGAAAGGCTGATACCCAAGGAAATTCATATGTGGACTGATGAAGATAAGAAGAAAGTGGCTATCGACACCAAAGCCAGATCCATACTCTCCATGGCTCTTCCTGACGAAGTCTACCATTCCGTCATGAACCTGAAAACCTCAAAAGCTATGTGGGACACAATCTGTGTTCGGTATGAAGGTACTTCTGAAGTCCAGGACTCTCGAAAGATCAACCTGGTAAGACAGTATGAAAGCTTCATTTGTGGTAAGAATGAAACTCTCTCTGAAGTACACCAACGTTTTAACTGCTTAACAATAGATCTAAAAACTGTTGGTAAGGAATATTCTAACTTTGAAGTACTGACAAAGTTCTTAGAATGTTTACCTGAAAGCTGGGACAGCTATTCAATGTGTCTCAAGCTGTCAAAAGATCTCAAATCGATGAATCTTTCTACCTTATATGGCACGATGCTGAATCATGAGCAATCGAGTCATCTTAAGAAGAATCCTGTAAAAGATTCCAAAAGCACCCCTGTTGCTTTAATCTCAGAGGAACCTTCCACTCAGCGACCCTCGGTCACTATCACTGAGTTGGAGAGTAACTCTGAAAGGTCATCAGATTCTGACTCTTCAGATCTTGATGAATCTTTGGCTCTCCTCACTAAAAAGTTCAGGAGATTCGCCAAAAAGAAAATGTTCAGACAGAATAAACCTCTTTCCATTACTGACAAGCCAAGATCATCAGCTCCTGTTGATAAGGCTACTGCTACTTGTTTTAACTGTGAAAAGATAGGACATTTCGCTAACGAGTGCGGGTCAAAGAAAGTTTAGAGAAACTCAGCGTTTCCCAAGAAATCCTCTAACCTCAGGTCTAGAGATGACAAATACGCCAAGTTGAAAGAAAGGTATGCGAAGCTGAAAAGCTTTAAGAAGAAAGGCAAAGGTCTGATGGCTGACTTTGATTGGGCTGCCTCTGATGAAGAAGAATCATCATCTGACTCTGAAGATGATGAAGCCAATATATGTCTCATGGCCAAACTTGAAAATGAGGAAGACAATTCTGACATTCCCTCTACTTCAACCTCTGCAACTCAGGTTAAGAAGGGTATCTGGTATCTCGATAGCGGATGCTCTAGACACATGACTGGAAAGAAAAGCCTGCTCGCTGAATACAAGGAAGAGAAGGGTCCCTCTATAACCTTCGGTGGAAATGGAAAAGGACATACCTGAGGGTTTGGTGTACTATCTAATGGTACAACAACCTTCAGAAGAGTCGCATATGTTGAAGGGCTGAAGGATAATCTTCTAAGCATCAGTCAGCTTTGCGACAAGGATAACAAAGTAATCTTTACTAAGGAATCCTGCTTTGTCGCTGGCAAAAAGGAGAAGATAGCTCTCAGCGGTTATCGTCTGGAAAATGTTTATGTAATAAACATGGACTCAACAACCACTGAGAACTCATGTTTTTTCTCAAAAGCCTCATCTGATGTCAACTAGCTATGGCATAAGAGGCTCTCTCATCTAAACTTCAAGACACTGAACACTCTTTCTTCAAAAGAGTTAGTCACTGGTCTACCTCAACACTCATACGCCAAAGAGTCCTTATGTTCAGCGTGTGAGAAAGGCAAGCAGACCAAAGCAAGCCTTAAGTCAAAGCAAGTTTTGTCAGTATCATCTCCTCTACAACTTCTCCATATGGATTTGTTTGGCCCTGTTAACAAACAATCCATCGCTGGAATGAAATATACACTGGTCATAGTTGATGAATTCTCTCGATATACATGGGTTATGTTTCTCCGTTCTAAGAGTGACACCCCTGAAGAACTCATCACCTTTGTTCGGAAAATGGAAACCCTGAACAACTTGATCGTTCGCTCAATAAGGAGTGATCATGGGACTGAATTCAAAAATAGTTCTCTTGATTCCTTCTTTGAGAGTAAGGGTATTTCTCATAACTTTTCTTCAGTGAGAACACCGCAACAAAACGGAGTCGCTGAAAGAAGAAATAGAACTATTATTGAAGTTGCACGTTTAATGCTCATCGATTCTCGCCTGCCTACTCAGTTTTGGGCAGAAGATGTCAACACTGCTTCTTTTATGCAAAACAGGTCGCTGATAGTCAAAAGATTCAATAAGACAGCCTATGAACTTTTTCATGGGAGAAAGCCTTCAATTGGCTTTCTTCACATCTTTGGATGTCAGTGTTTCATACTTAACAATAGAGATGCCCTTGGAAAGTTTGATCCTAAGGCTGATGATGGAATCTTTCTTGGATATTCTTCAATTTCCAAAGCCTTCAGAGTCTTCAATCGTAGAAGACAAACTGTTGAAGAAACTATTCACGTCACTTTTGACGAATCCCGTTCAGCAAACTCTAAACCGTCTGCTGATACTAAAGAACTGAATCAATAGATGTTTTCTCATCTTGGTGATTCAGAAGATATTCCCACTCCTCATACTCATACAGTTGAAGATGATAGTCCTACTATCATCTCAAATATGCAGAATAGTGAAGCTGAAACATCATGGGTCTCAGCAGTTCCTTTAAACACTATACCTGCTTCTGAACCAAATGTCTCAGACATTCCATCTACTTCTTAGCAATCAGTAAATGAGATGACATCTGCACCTACTCCTCTCTTGGCTGATGTTCCAGAAGATGCTGAAGCTTCATCTTCAGCTCCTCCAGTTCAATTTGAGTCAGCGACTTGTGCTCCTGCTCAGCGATGGACTGTAAATCACCCAATTGATCAAATTCTTGGTGATCCAAACGCTGGTGTTCAGACTCGACGAAGTGCAGGTAATATTTGTTTATTTGTTAACTTTATTTCTCTGATTGAACCAAAGAAAATAGATGATGCCCTCAAAGATCCAAATTGGGTCAGCGCCATGCAAGAAGAGCTGACTGAATTCGAAAGAAACAAAGTTTGGAAACTTGTTCGAAGACCAGCTGACAAAACAGTGATAGGCACTAAATGGGTCTATCAAAACAAGTTGGACGAACATGGAACTATAACCCGCAACAAGGCTCGTCTTGTTGCTCAGGGATACAGACAAGAGGAAGGCATAGATTACGACGAAAGATTTGCTCCAGTAGCAAGACTAGAATCTATTCGTCTATTCTTAGCATACGCTGTACACAAAGACTTCAAAGTATATCAGATGGATGTTAAGTCAGCATTTCTAAATGTAAAGCTGAATGAAGAAGTCTATGTGGAACAACCTCCAGGATTCTCAGACCCTAAGCGTCCAGGTTATGTATATAAACTGGATAAGGAACTTTATGGCTTAAAGCAAGCTCCTCGTGCATGGTATGACACTCTCTCTACTTATCTCCATATTGAAAATTTTGAGCGTGGTAAAATCGATAAGACTCTATTCTTCAGGAAAGTAAAGGGTCATATTATTCTTGTTCAGATATATGTTGATGACATTATATTTGGTTCTACTAACCCTGACCTTTGTACTCGTTTCGCTGATAGAATGAAAGAAGAGTATAAAATGAGCATGATGGGTGAGCTAACATATTTCCTTGGTCTTCAGATAAAGCAAAATGTAAAAGGAACTTTCATTAATCAGGGAAAGTATGTTAAAGATATGCTGAAGAAATTCGATTTAACTCAGAGTTCAGCTATGAAAACCCCAATGGCACCACCGCTGACACTAGACAAGGATTCAAATGGAATACTTGTTCAAATCAAAGTCAAAGTCAATGTATTAAGTCTTGTGAGAAAGTCAAAGCTAGCTTATTTCCTTAATAAGTCTTAGGGTATATAAGGCTTTGTTTAGACTTTCATTGTAAGCTTTTGGACATAATTCTCATATTGTAATACAGAGCCGACATGAATACGATCTAAAAAAAAGGGGGAGAAATGTTTATTTCAATTTCATGTCAAAGAGCTTTCAAGTCAAAGTTTAGAGAAGAAAGAAGATTCCGTCTCAAGATAGTAAAAAAGGGAGATTTCTTCAAGAGTTTAAGAGAAATCGATTGATCATCTTGGTTTTTCAAGAAGATCTCTTTTTCTTAAACCTGTGCTTTATGGTGAATATCCTTATTGAAGATTGAAATTCTGAAATCAAAGAAAGAAAATGGGGAGAATTCTTCAAGAGTTTAAGAAAAATCGATTGATCATCTTGATTTTTCAAGAAGATCTATTTTTCTTAAATTTGGGCTAATCTGTACCAAAATGCCTTGTGTGAAGAATCAAGCTCTCCATTTCAAAGAAAGAAAATCTCCGTCAGTTTTCCGCCTGAAGATTTTGTGACAATTTGACTTTGACAAGCCAAGCCAAAGACTGCAGTTCTCAAATGTTTAAATCTTGAATCCAAGGGGGAGATTGTTAAGTCTAAATATGTCTTCAAGATTTAAGTTCAAGTCAAAGTCAAAGTCAATGTATTAAGTCTTGTGAGAAAGTCAAAGCTAGCTTATTTCCTTAATAAGTCTTAGGGTATATAAGGCTTTGTTTAGACTTTGATTGTAAGCTTTTGGACATAATTCTCATATTGTAATACAGAGCCGGCATGAATATGATCTAAGCTTTCTCTCTCTACTCTCTCTCTAGAATTCATATGGAAATTCATGTTGTTTGATCATTTCGGGACTATCAATTGGTATCAGAGCAAGTTAATGAAGATCTGTTGAAGAAATTTCACGAATCGAGATCAAAATTGTTAGGTTTTTGAGAGAAATCGATTGATTTTCTTGATTTTTTCAAGAAAATCTATTTTTCTCAAATTCTTACATTTTTTGAGTTTGATTCGCCTGGATATCAAGTTTTTGGTGTTAGAAATCACATTTGGAGCATTTTCTATTCAAGATTCTAGTGCTAATTTCAGAGATTTGAGGGTCAATTTGAAGAATTTCGAGATTTTTGTTCAGTTCGATCGTATCTGTCTGGTTGACTTTTCAGACATCAATTCAGTGATTTTCTGCAAAATTATTTTACTTCATCTTGTTAGAAACTGATTTTCTAACACCTCTGCAAAATTTGGAAGCTTAATTCGAAGATTTGATAGAGATTTGAAGAAATTTTTGATTCTGATCATCACTTTGCGCCAGATCTACAGTTTGTGCCAGTTCATCTTCGTTTTTGAGAATCCTGCCAAGTCTACTTTGCGCCACCAACAGGTAGCGCAAACTCTACTTTGCGCCACCCTCGTCTCGCGCAAACCTCACTTTGCGCCACTACTGTATTAAAAAAAAAGTTTTCGGCAGATTCAGTAGATTTTTCATTCTGAAATTTTTTCTATAGTGTATTTCATACACTTTAAGAGTTTTTTTCAAGAAAAAGTTTTATATAATTTTTTTTTCTGATTGTTCATTTTCCGCAGATTCAGTAGATTTTTCATTATAAAGATCTTTTAATCGTCAAGCAAACATGAACCGACTTCCAATGCTGATCAAAGAATCTGATTTTGAACGATGGAGTGTTTCGTTCATCGACTTTATTGCGAGTAGAGAAAATGGAGAGAATATGATAAAATCTTTCTCCGAAGGTCCAATGATCAGATATAAAATGGAGAATGATTTTACAGAAGAATAGATTAAAAGAAAGAAAGCTGACAAGGAAGCTTCATCCAGCTTGATCCTTGCACTTCCAAAACACATCTACAGAAGTATTGAATGTTTCAAACACAACCCAATGCAGATGTGGAATGAGTTATCAAAGCGAATGCATGGATCTGAAGTTGCATTTATAAAGAGAAATGAAGAAGGAAAGAAAGTTGAGAAAGAGGACAAGGAACAGAACATGTCAGAAGCTGAAAATGAAGATCTTAAGGAAAATGTTATTGAGTTTACGAAGAAGCTGTCTGACATGGAAAAGTTGCTAAAAGAGGAAAGAGAAAAGTTCAGAAAAGAAAAAGCTGATCGTTTGAATGACAAGAAGTGTTATGGAAAGCAAATTCTTTCTCTTTCTCAGAAAATTTCTGAACTTGAAAACACCTCGATTTCTGATAAGAAAGAAAATGAAGAGAAGAAAGCTCCTGAACTCAGATGCATAAAACTTTCTAAACAAAATTCAGACTTTGAGAAAGTTTTATTTCTTGAAAAGGAAAAATTAGAGAAGGAAAGAGTTGAGTTTGAAAATGAAAGGAAAATCTTTGAAGCAAAGAATGTGAAACTGTCAAAGAATATATCTGAGCTTCAAAAGGAATTGGATATAGAAAGTCAAGAGCTAGAAAAGATGAAGAAAGCTGACTTTCAGGCTAGGAGCGTTAAAGACGAATTCTCTGTTGAAAGGAAGATATTTCAGAAGGAAACACGTAAACTGACAAAGAATTTGGCTGTGTTATCGACTGATATCATGAAGGAGCAGATTGTTAAGTCTGATATTCAGAAGAAGCTTGCTTTTGTGACCAAGGAACGAAATGACTTAGCTTTCAAAGTGAAGTCATTTAACAAATCCAAAAGCTATTCAGAATGTCCGATTCGTCTTTCTAATCTCTTTTATGATCACTCAGTGGATAATTCTTCCAAGTCTCAATCTGCTGATCTTCCTGTATATAAGAAAGTCAACATGCAATAGAGAGTAAAAGATACGTCTCCTGAAAAAGGTGTGCCAAAAGCATATGTTCCCAATAAGAACACTAACCTGAAAGGTAAATCTTTTGCTAAACATGGTTCATTATATTCCGCAAATAATTTAATCAGGTTAGCACAAAAGAATATTTGTTGTTCTTATTGTGGTACTAATGATTTTGTTACAAATAATAATGTTCAATTTTGGTATGGCACTTATTATTTTCCTTCCTATAGAGCCCCGCTTAACAAGCCAGGACCCAAGACACGTTGGGTACCAAAATCTACTTAATCTGTTTTTGCAGATTTAGAAGCAAAGCGTTGAACTCTCGAAAGAAGATGTATCTGGGCATTTAACGTAATTGGTTTCTGAATACATCAGTTCAGGACCCGTGCTTCAACGACAATGGCTTCTGAACAATTCAGTTCAGGACCTGTACTTCAAAGACTAAGACTTCTAAACAAATCAGTTTAGAACTCATACTTATCAGGTGATATCCTTAACTGTCACATCTTTCAATTCAAGGAACAAGTGGTGAAAGGTAACATTGCATTATGTTTCATTTCTACTGCTTTGAAAATTTGAATCTCAACAAATTTAATTCAATGAGATGAAAATTTTCAATTTTCACTCATTGAATTAAATGTGTGCTAAAGGATGATTTTACAAGTATTGTTGTATTATCTGCGTTTTATTTGCTTCATCTTTCGCTTCTGAAATAAATCGAAAGGTCAGCAAAACATGATTGGAATTTTGATATATGCGCAAAATTGTGTAAATCTAGACTTATATAGAATACGATGCTCACAAAGCCTAATTGTCAGAATGAAGAATGGAAATGAAAATATGAGGGAAGCACAAAGTTTTATAACCAAGTGATTGAGATGCAATAAAAAAGCCATTAAGTTTGAAAGTTTGTGTCTGTGGCCTATCTGGTTTGGGAGATTAAGTCCTAAGGGGTACTCGATACCTAGCCCCTAAGATCAACTGGTCTGGGATTGGCTGATCCAAATCCTGCTATAGAAGCAGATAGAAAGTTACGTTTACGGTGTATCTTAGTCTTAATAAACTTTTTGATAAAAAGATGCCAATGTGCACAAAATAAAAGATGTCAATGAGCACATGTCTCTTATATCTTGGGGAGATAACAATGTCACGATAAACTTATAAATTTGTGGAAATTCTGATTTCAGTCATATAGTGTGAGTAAGAGCAAAGTATTCTTATAGGTTTCAGAAGTACATTTGATTGTTGCAAATCATATTTCGCATGCTAGCACACCAAATAGATTTAATAAAGGGGTTGAAACTGAACATTTTTAACTTGATATGCAATGATGTCTTGTATTTGAATCCAAACACATGCATTTGATTTCATTTGATTGAAAAATCTGTTAAATTTCATTAAGTTGGATTTCTTTTGTAAAGTTTTCAAATGATCAAATGGTAGTAGTTATAAAGTGTAGTTCAATGAATTTTATTTTCCTTGTATCAATTCTTTTAAATCTGTGCTAAAATATCAAATACTGTTCATTAATGAAATATATGCATATTTTCAGGGGGGGAATACAACATGCTCGAGAATTCTTATTTTGAGGGGGAGCAAGGTTATTCTTTAAGGAGGTGATTGTTAGTGATAATCAGAGACGCGACTGAAATTGAAGAAGATTTTCGATGATCATGATGCTCACTTTCATCGAAAAAGAGGGAGAAATGTTTATTTCAATTTCATGTCAAAGAGCTTTCAAGAAGATTCCGTCTCAAGAAAGAAAAAGGGGGAGAATTCTTCAAGAGTTTAAGAGAAATCGATTGATCATCTTGTGATCTCTTTTTCTTAAACTTGTGCTATATGGTGAATATCCTTACTGAAGTTTGAAGTTCTCATGTCAAAGAAAGAATAGGGGGAGAATTCTTCAAGAATTTAAGAAAAATTGATTGATCATCTTGTGATCTTTTTTTCTTAAATTTGTGCTAATCCGTATCAAAATGCCTTGTGTGAAGAATCAAGCTCTCCATTTCAAAGAAAGAAAATCTCCGTCAGATCCCCGTCTGAAGATTTTGTGACAATTTGACTTTGACAAGCCAAGCCAAAGACTGTTGTTCTCAAATGTTTAAATCTTGAATCCAAGGGGGAGATTGTTAGGTTTAAATATGTCTTCAAGATTTAATATTCTTGATGAAGTCAAAGTCAATGTATTTAGTCAAGTGTAGAAAGTCAAAGCTAGCTTATTTCCTTAATAAGTCTTAGGGTATATAAGGCTTTGTTTAGACTTTCATTGTAAGCTTTTGGACATAATTCTCATATTGTAATACAGAGCCGACATGAATACGATCTAAGCTTTCTCTCTCTACTCTCTCTCTAGAATTCATATGGAAATTCATGTTGTTTGATCATTTTGGGACTATCACCTAGTGAGTTCAAGAGTTTTATTATGATTATATAATTCGTAAAACGAGAGAGATGCAACTTAAATCATGAGTTCAAAAAGAATTTAGATGCAAATCCTCTTTTCCAATGCACACAAATCCCGTGATGAAAGCTTTAATGTAAAATGATTCTCATAATGGACTCATCCCAAAACTTACTTGAAAAGTATAATAGTATTTGATTTCCAAAATGATTGAATCATGAACAAATCGTTATTATTCAAAACATCCTAAACACGGATGAGGCATAAACCACAACTCATTTATCATGGAAAACAATCATATAAATATAATACGTCACCAAAAACATTGATAGAAATAAATACCCAAAGCAACACCTTTCGGTGACGGGGGATACCCGTTTACATCGCACGTGACGGAACACAAAAGTGGGTCACATATCTATGTAATAAAACAAACATGTGGACTATTCTCATAACATATCGAGCTCAACCACTCCAGATCAATTGCCCGGGAAGACTTGGGAGCCCTCAATTTCAACCACTCCAGGTCTATACATTGGGTCACTCCAAATCCACAAAAAACAAGCACATTGGGATTACACCTTACTGCCCATGGGACGATACCCGACCATATAGGCCCACATCTTACTTACCATGAAACCCGATGCCTATTGTAATAACCAAAAACAAAACCAATTGAAATGTAAGTCATTACATCTACAAGGGATAAATATATAAATAAAAACAAGTTGAAAGGGTTTAGCCGTTAATGGATTTATAATTCAATCATCAAAATAAAAGTCTTCATCCATTTACTTAGATCTTCCAATTCATTTTCCTTTAAACCGTCTATGGATTTGAATAAAAAAGGATTGGGAGTTAGTACCCAGGGGCGGAGGTACCTTTGCACCAGAAGATGCATTGGCACCTCCTCACTATTTGGTAAAAAAAATTAGTATATAATAATTACTGTTTTGAAACACAGATTAGTTTTTGGTGGGCTGGTTGATAGATTGGCTCTACCTGAACCAAGTATTTTTCCATTTATTTAGGGCAACATATAAATAATAAAAATAAACACAATTCATTTAGGCCCACAAGTCCACAACCACAAATCAGCCCAAACAAATTATTAATTGTGAGTAAGATACAATAACTATCAGTATAATTTCTGTGATTTTGCAAAACACACACACGAACAGCCGAACAGGGGACACATGAAAGAATGAGTAATTTGTTGAAAAAATCAGGGTTTGATTGACGGACGAGAGACGCAAGCTGCAAGCAACACATACCGCCGGACCTGGTGACTATCTGCCGGAGCCAGACCGCCGGCGGCCGGCGGCGCTGCTGCTGTTCGCCGCAAAATTGCAGGTTAGGGTCAACTTTTATTTTTATTCTATATGGTGCACCTCCTTATATAGATTCCTGGCTCCGCCCCTGTTAGTACCCATGGGAAAAAATCAAAGGATCCGTCCAGAGGAAGAATTTCTATGTGCAAAGGCATGCAATGGTGGACGCCGAAACAAAAGTCGGCGGTGTTCTTCATCGTATGTAGTTCGTCGCCAATCGGTACGTCACTCGTATCCCTTGCCTCGAAGTATTTGTTTATTACATAGTTACGCTAGTCGTTCGATTATTCGGGTGGGTTCCTGTAGGGAAACGGTGACAACGGTTACCGTTAACACCTCTAACGTTTGTGACAACGGTAATATCCATGACGTCGGGATTGTCAAACGGTGACCCTCGTTTTGGCACTAAGAGCTAGAACTTATGGTCCTTGCAGGTCTCGGTCACTATATGTAATAGAAGGTCCGACGTTTCGCCGCTACGGTGGATCGAAGGGTTGAGAACTCTTATGATTAAAGGGTTCTTGAGCAAGGATAAAGCTGGATATTATGTTTCGGTGGTCAATGTTCTTAAAAGAAAGGAGGAAAATATATTTGAAACTGTAGATTTTAATATATGAAATTATAATAAGAGATGAAGTTGGTGTGTAAACTGCCATGGTGTATATATATATAGTCTTGCATGCATAAATGGGGATAGATAGATGTATAAAGAAATTATATGCATGCAAATCAAAATTCTATGGTGAGCTTCGATATATATATATATATATACATATATATATATATATATATATATATATATATATATATATATACATATATATATATATATATATATATATATATATATATATATATATAGGCTGTGTATCAAATACAAACCAGTTAGTTTGTACAAACTCGTACAAACCATACCTAGCTTCATGATTTTGTAAACTTGGCTTCATGAATATATATATATATATATATATATATATATATATATATATATTGGCTTCATGAATATATAATTTGGCTTCATGAATATATATCATTTGGCATTTTTAACTAATTATTTTACAAAAATACCCTAAAATACCCTTATTTTTGTAAAAAAATTAGTTAAAAATGGCAAATGATATATTCATGAAGCCAAATTATATATTCATGAAGCCAAAATATATATATATATATATATATATATATATATATATATATATATATATATATATATATATATATATATTCATGAAGCCAAATTTACAAAATCATGAAGCTAGGTATGGTTTGTACGAGTTTGTACAAACTAACTGGTTTGTACCCGATACCACCCCTATATATATATAGGGGTTGGTTATTTTACAAACCAATGAAATCTAACAAATCGTACAAACCACGTTCAACAAATCATATTTTTTCATTTTCTTCACTTTTTATTTATTATGGGGGTTGATTAGTCAATAATACATGAAACAATTTTATCAAGAATATATGAAGGTCGATTAATCAACACTATATGAAACAAATTTCATCAAAGTGATAAATACATGAAAGAATTTCATTGTTACATAGAAACAAAAATATATGAAACAATTTCTTCAAAAAATGACTTATTTGAAACAATTTCATCATATGAAACACTTTCATGAAACAATTTCATTCAAGTAAACATTGAAAATAAGAGTTTGTAGGGTTTGTTAGATTTTACTGGTTTGTAAAATAGTCTTGGCCTATATATATATATATATATATGCATATCATCCATGCATATATGGCAGTTTGCTTAGACTATATATATACATATATATATATATATATATATATATATATATATATATATATATATATATATATTAAAGAATAATTTAAATCATGTCGTACCCAAGTTGTCGGGTCATGGATCGTTAAGGTAATTAGCGTTAAGGAAACCACTCGGTCATCTCTAAGGGTGTCAAATTTTATTAATAGTGTGGTCATTGGATTTGTAGGGGAGACGCTAGTCACTTCAAAGATTGGTTTGGACAACGACTTGTACTGTGAGTTATACGTGACTTTTCTAAAATGGTTGCATGTTTTTATTTATAAATATTTACAAACTTTCTGAAGTTTCTTGAGAATTTTGTTATGTCGTTTATGCAATAATCATGACATGTTTTTATGATATATGCGTGAATTTTGTGTGGCAATGGGGGTTTACTATAGTAAGATGAGCATGTTGTGTGAGCTTTTCTAAAGTCGTAAGCGCGGACATGCTGTGTGAGTTCGTCAGGCAAAGCTGTGTGAATTAGACACCTCCCATAACGCTGTTAGCTTTGTGGATGTTGTTTTTGTCGTATGCATGATAAGATTATGACGCTTTGTGAATTTTATATATAGTTTCTGTTCATGCATAAAACCGTGAATTCACTGGGCCCTAGGCTCACCCAAACTCTTTTAAACTTTTTGCAACCAGGCGGTTATTAGACTGGGAAGAAAAGTGGAATAAGAGAGATATAAGGATTGACTCGAGAAGAAGAATATGTGCAGTTCAAGACACAAATATATAGAGCAATATTATGTTTGGCAAAAACTGTATAAGTTAGAGATTTTATTTCCGCTGCAATGTAAGTGTTGATCTTGGGATACTATCTTAATATATTGAGGTATCGAAAATTTTGGGATGTTACATGTGGTATCAGAGCTGGGAACCGGACTGGTGTGCCAACAAGGACGTTGGGCTCCTAAGGGGGGTGGATTGTAAGATCCCACATTGGTTGGGGAGGGGAACAAAGGTTGCCTTATAAGAGAGACTTGATACCTCCCCTATCAGACGCATTTTAAAACCGTGAGTCCGGACAAAGCGAACAATATCTGGTACGGTTGACCTGGGATGTTACAGATGGTATCAGAGCCAGGTTTAAGTGAACTAGGTTACTGTAAACTTAGACTTAAACTGAGAATGGAAAGTTTTTATTCTTGAAAAGATGTGGGACTAAATATTGAATTATAGTGATAAGAGTAGTGGTTTACGTTAATTTGGGGTTGGTAAACCTTTTCTTAAACCAGATCAAAGTAGATAAGTCGTTAGATGGCTTGATATCCTTGGATATAATGGTATTGATAGAGATTACCTTGTAATTGATGAAAAGTACATGGTAATATGATATAGAAATAAAATGGTAAGGATAAAAGAGATTTTGAGGGATAAAGTTTGGTGATAAACACCCACTAATTTTCTAGAGAGAAGAAAATATGTTAAGCCTTAAGAATAAAAGGAACTCGTGGTATTGATGATACAATTAGTTGATTGATGTGTCCATATTTGAGCAAGATGGGGAACATTTCTTATATCAATTGGCGGGAAGAATAGTCAAATATGAGATTAGCAACGAACTCATTAGCGTCATCAGTAGTCGTAACAGATTCATGGTAAGAAACGACGATCTTGATTAGAGGCAAGGCTAGTTGAAGGATTTTACAATCAAGAGTTGGAATGTCGAGATCATATGTAAACCCTATGAGAAGATTTAAGGGTTCTCACATGATCAGTTTTTTAAAATGAAAAGACACCATATCGGTGTGTGAGATTATGGTTAATTAGTCTTGTTGGAAATTAGGGCTTTATTATCATCCATATACATCTCGAGAGTGAGTAGGGGGATGATTTAACTTATTGGGTTTGATAAAGGTGACAATTGCTAGTAAGCATGTGTGGCCTTGAGCAAAGTATGAACGCGAGAAGGAAATTAAAAAATAAGCGTTATGAGTGTAATCATGTATCACGTGTATTAAGTAAGAAATATTTTATGGTTGAATGGAAGGTTATCTAAGTGTATGCCTTCTAATACATAAAATAGCCAAAATTCATGGGTCATGATATGAAAACCGGGGAATAGAATTATGTCAATGGTTAACGCTAGAAAGACACCATGCTAGAATACTGCAACAATACATGAGACATTTTGTATTAAGTGAGATCACCGTAAGTTTTGATTCAAGTTGAAGATTATGTAATTATTAAAAATGTACGGTTAGGGTCAAGTTTGCGAATGACGCACAATATCCTAAATATCATAGAGCATGTAAATGTTCATTATCAAAAGTCTTGTTTAAGAATGGCTAGTAGATGATAAGTATAGAATTGGGTCAGGAGAACCAAATGGATGTATATGGGGGAAGAGAAGTTAATTTATTAGTTGGTAGAACAAGTAGCGAAGACGACTAACGATACACGTTTTTTTTCTCATCAAGGTAGAGTCGTGAGTGGACTATGGGATAAACACAAGGCATGACATAGAGTTTTTTTTTTCTCTTTTTGGAGAAAATGACTCTGGTTAAACTCTATGACCGCAAAAGGAGGAATTTGAATATGAACTCGAAGAAATACTAAAATAACTCAAGGGTTTGTAGTCGACTTGTGACTTGGTCAAAGTCAATAATGAACATTGTGATGATTAAGCATATCACACCAATGTGAAATCATAAAGGGATCGTGAGGAGCTAAAAGATGGCAACAATAAGTACAGAACGAACTGCGTAGGCTACACTCGATGGCTATAGACATCTCTGGGCAAAAGATAAGTACATGTATGCATAAGTGCATGAATATAAAGGCTTGATGTTGGATGGATACTTGAGCTGTGAAAGAATTTGCACCGAATATGATGAATGTTGGCATGCATGTTGCCATATTTTATAGATAAGGTATCTATGTCTGGTAATCTATAGTGACAGTTGGAATAATCATTTAGCGTTGAAAGATTTCTAAGTTAATGATTATCAAAGAGTATTTAAACAGAGCCACTCAGAGAGTTATATGACATGTTCTAGTTGGTTTGTCGAGCTACAAAAAAAAGGACAGATAGATGGACTAGAGGTAGTCCATAAGTATTTAGAAAAATAATGCTCAAGTTAGCGATAAATTGAAGATTGCTGAGATAAGCAAATGAGTCATTTACAAAAACGCAAGAAAGTTTAGAGCTTCAATCAATAAACAAGTTGGTAAAAGGAGATTTATAACATAATGTATCTAATTTTAGAAACAAATGGATTTCTCTTGTGAAAAATTTGTGGATACGTCATAACGGGTTAGAAGTTACTTTAGGACATGAAAAGGAGATGAGATTGAAATATCCTCATTTATTTGTATAGGACAAATTTCGAGGACGAAATTTTGGTAACGGTGGAAGTTTGTAATAACCAAAAACAAAACCAATTGAAATGTAAGTCATTACATCTACAAGGGATAAATATATAAATAAAAACAAGTTGAAAGGGTTTAGCCGTTAATGGATTTATAATTCAATCATCAAAGTAAAAGCCTTTATCCATTTACTTTGGACCTTCCAATTCATTTTCCTTTAAACCATCTATGGATTTGAATAAAAAAGGATTGGGAGTTAGTACCCATGGGAAAAAATCAAAGGATTCGTCCAGAGGAAAAATTACTATGAGAAAAGGCATGCAATGGTGGACGCCGTAACAAAAGTCGGCGGTTGTCTTCATCGTAGGTAGTTCGTCGCCAATCGGTACGTCACTCGTATCTCTTGCCTCGAAGTATTTGTTTATTACATAGTTACGCTAGTCGTTCGATTATTCGGGTGATTTCCTGTAGGGCAAAAGTGACAACGGTTACCGTTAACACCTCTAACGTTCATGACAACGGTAATCTTCATGAAGACGGGATTGTCAAACGGTGACCCTCGTTTTGGTACTAAGAGCTAGAACTTATGGTTCTTGCGGGTCTCGGTCACTATATGTAATAGAAGGTCCGACGTTTCGTCGCTACGGTGGATCGAAAGGTTGAGAACTCTTATGATTAAAGGGTTCTTGAGCAAGGATAAAGCTGGATATTATGTTTCGGTCGTCAATGTTCTTAAAAGAAAGGAGGAAAATATATTTGAAACTGTAGATTTTAATATATGAAATTATAATAGGAGATGAAGTTGGTGAGTAAACTGCCATGGTGTATATATATATAGTCTTGCATGCATAAATGGGGATAGATAGATGTATAAATAAATTATATGCATGCAAATCAAAATGCTATGGTGAGCTTCGATATATATATATATATATATATATATATATATATATATATATATGCATATATCTATCCATGGCAGTTTGTTTAAGATTGGAAGCTTCAATATATATATATATATATATATATATATATATATATATATATTTATATTAAAGAATAATTTAAATCATGTCGTACCCAAGTTGTTGGCTCATGGATCATTAAGGTAATTAGCGTTAAGGAAACCACTCGGTCATCTCTAAGGGTGTCGAATTTTATTAACAGTGTGGTCATTGGATTTGAGGGGAGACGCAAGCCACTTCAAAGATTGGTTTGGACAACGACTTGTACTGTGAGTTATACGTGACTTTTCTAGAATGGTTGCATGTTTTTATTTATAAATATTTACAAACTTTCTGAAGTTTCTTGAGAATTTTGTTATGTCGTTTATGCAATAATCATGACATGTTTTTATGATATATGTGTAAATTTTGTGTGGCAATGGGAGTGTACTATAGTAAGACGAGCATGTTGTGTGAGCTTGTCTAAAGCCGTAAGCGCGGACATATTGTGTGAGTCCGTCAGGCAAAGCTGTGTGAATTAGACACCTCCCATAACGCTGTTAGCTTTGTGGATGTTGTTTTTGTCGTATGCATGATAAGATTATGACGCTTTGTGAATTTTAAATATAGTTTCTGTTCATGCATAAAATCGTGAATTCACTGGGCCCTAGGCTCACCCAAACTCTTTTAAACGTTTTCCAACCAGGCGGTTATTAGACTGGGAAGAAAAGTGGAATAAAGAGAGATATGAGGATTGACTCGAGAAGAAGAATATGTGTAGTTCAAGGCACAAATATATAGAGCAATATTATGTTTGGCAAAAACTGTATAAGTTAGAGATTTTATTTCTGCTGCAATGTAAGTGTTGATCTTGGGATACTATCTTAATATATTGAGGTATCAAAAAAAAATTGGATGTTACACCTATCCCGTGCCAAGCATATATGGAATTACACCTTACTGCCCATGGGACGATGCCCGACCGTATAGGCCCACATCTTACTTACCATGAATCCCGATGCCTATTCCGTGCTACAATAAGAGAAACTAGCATCTCATCATTGAACATAAAAACTCAAGTGTCTATAGATCCATAGCAATAAGGTCTAAAACATCACATGACCCCAACGAATGAACTAGCGCATTCAAAACATGTAATTCTCCAAAAAACATAAATCACGACCAAAACTTGACTTTAAGTTATCAAAACTGGACAAATGTCCCCAATACTTAACAAAATCCATTACCAAGCCATAAGCTCGACTAACTCAAAAGATCAATCGTGAAAAGTCATAAAATGAAATTAAAAGTAGCAACACACCCTTTTGTCAATAAATATTTCGAATCCATGAAAAACCCGAGACAAGACATTGGGTTAGGACAACCCTCTTTCCAAGGAACTCACACCGTTACATTTTCAAATCGTCCCATAACGTAGACTCCATTTATAAAATAAATCATCAAAACATTTTCATTCATGATTTATCTATCAAATTTCCCAAAAATCCCAAATATGAGTGTTTTACAAAATTTACAAAGTTAAATACTTCAAAAATTCAAAACCCACCAAATAACTCAACAATTGATAAATTTCATGTAAAACACATAAGTACTTCGAAAATAACATTTTTGGCATGTACAACGTTTTCACAAATCAACTTGAACTCACCTTGCTAGATTTAGGTTAAATCTAGATTTTCCCCAAACGTAAGCTCCTTTGAAGAAACTTGAATCCTCAAGCTAAATCTTCCAAAAACCTAGATCCATAAGTTTCCAACCATAAATATTCACATCCAACCATAAAGAATCATTCCCCAACCATTTTACATCAAGATCTCAACTTATACCAAAACCCTAATTTCTATAGATGAAGAGAAGAGAAGATTACCTTAACCATAACTTGAATCCACCAACCAAAACATCTCCGAGGTTACCAAAATAAAGGTTTGGGAAGTGAATGTGAGCTCACAAATGGGTATTTGAAGAAAACCCCAAGTTAGCTCAACAATGGTGGAAAATGATGAAGAAGATGAAGATCTTGAAGCCTTGAAACCTTAGAAACTTGATTCATCAAACCCACTTTGGTGTTCTTGAAGAATAGGGAGATGGAAGAGAGAAAATAGATGAGTTAGGGTTTTGGGGAGGGAAAATCGAGTGGGAGATGAGAGGGATCAGATCTAGTATAGTTTATAAAAAGGTGGGTGAGAGAGGAGGGAAGGTTGAGGGTGAAAAAGGTGAAAAATACCATCTGACACAATCGAGTGGGAGAGGAGAGGGATCAGATCTAGTATAGTTTACAAATTAGCGCATTTCTTATATTTGTATTGTAATCATTGTACTCTCGACACCTGAAACACAAGGACATCGCCCCTGTTTGGCGATCATAGTGCAACGACGACCATCATAGTCGTCCGCGGGTTTTTTCCTCGTTGAGGTTTTTCCCGCGTCACCAAAATCTTTTCGTCTCATTTACATTTTTGTCTTGGTCGCACCGTTTTGTCGAGCGATTTCTATCTTTAGTTGTTAAGCTCCACAATCAACCTTAAGTTATCCTTCTGGACGATTTCTGGCATTAACAGTTTGACGCCTACCGTAGGGCCCCATCTAGAGAAAGTCTTCGACAAACGTGCCTCCTACTAACAGTTTCTTGGAGATCCCTCTTTTTTCTGTTTCAGGAAAATGACAGGTCATGGAAATCAAGAGCAGCTCATTGCCCAGATGTATCAGGAGTTGGAACCTGCCCGGAATCAAATCAACGCCTTTGTTGAGCAAAGTCGAAGGGCGGCTGAGGAAATGGCGCGACTGAGGAATCAGAATCAGAGTGGATCGTTCGGACCGTAGAACGGTCGAAGACCATTCGTTCAGAATCCAGGTCTAGGACCGTTCGGTCATAATCAACAGCAAGGTCAATTCATGCAGAACTAGCAGCAGGGATCGTTCATCCCAAATCCCCAGTTCGGGACGATTCCTCCTCAGCATTTGAGGCCACCACCCATGCACAAATGGTCTCAGCCGTACTCCGTCCCTTTCAATGGGGACGCCAATGGCTCATCGTATGGAAATGGCACCAGCTCGGGGATTAACCCTCCAACCGGTGTGAATCCCGATCCTAACGACCCCGTCGCTCAGCGGTTGAAGATGTTGGAAGACCAGAATGAGTGTGTCCTGTCTTTGCTCGCTAAGCTACCGGGGGCAGCCGTACCTGTCGACGTCGAGTCTCGCTCAGGATATCAGGCGTCGCCTTTCGTTGACACGATAGCGACTGTCGATGTCCCGAAGAAGTATAACATCCCCGCTTTTACGCCCAAGTATTCGGGAATAACCGATCCAACGGAGCACATTGCGCAATATAAACAGTTAATGTGGACGGTCTCGATCCCGCATATGTATCAAGAAGTGTGCATGTGCAAGAGTTTCGGGGCAACCCTCATGGGTCCTGCCCTCCAATGGTTGATTAACCTCAAGCCCAAATCCATCGGGTCGTTCGCCGAGTTAGTCAACCAATTCTCCCAGCAGTTCGCCAGCAGTCGCAAGATGGAAAAGCAGACCAGCGACTTATATTATGTCGTGCAGAAGGCCGGTGAATCTATCCGGAGCTATTTCAACAGATTCAATGCGGAGATGATCAGCGTCCGCAACTGCGACGTCAAGACCGCGATCGAAGCCTACAAACGAGGTCTAGACGATAGTTCGGGTCTGTACACTGATCTGACCAAGTATCCTCCAGAGAATTTTGAATATGTCCGTGCAAGAACCCTGGCCTATATGAGGGTGGAGGACGACGCTTCCTTTCGTCGAAAACATTCTGACGACAAGAGGTCGCTAAGTGTAAAGAAGCCAGAGTTCAAGACGAAGGCAGTGTCCAGGTCAGAACCTGCACGACAGATCTCGAACGTGCGATTCGAGAAAAAGAAGACCGCAGCTCCGACCAAATTTCCTCAGTACCCTAAGATATCCTCCTACGGATTCAAAGGGACTACTAAGGACTTGGTCGAGGCCCTGAAGACCGTCCAGGCAACCATCCGATGGCCGAAGAAGTCCGACAAAGATGACGGTAAGAAAGATGAATCGAAGTGGTGAGACTTCCACGTCGACCACGGCCATATGACGGACGAATGTATAGCTCTCAAAAAGGAGCTAGCATACCACGTCCCAAAAGGCAATCTCAAGGATATCATCAACGACGTCGTTACTCCATCTAATGACGCTCGACCGCCGACTCCCGATCATGCAAAGGTCATCAACTGTATCACTGGTGGGTCTAACGTATGCGGTCTGACGTATTCCGTAGCCAAACGTCACGCCAGCCAAGCACCTGACGATCGACCTACCCCTCGTTCATCAAGACCCAAAGGAGATCTGGAGTTAGAGGCCATGAAGATTTCCTTCGACTAGGACGACCTCGGGGACTCGTATCAAAAGCATCATGACGGGTTGATCATTCAACTCACGATTGGTAATAGCCTGACCCGACGAGTCTTGGTCGATGGAGGCAGTTCAGCGAACGTCATCTTCCTTGACACCATCAAAGCCATGGGAATCGATCGATCGTAAATCACCCGACGCTCGACAACCTTGGTAGGTTTCAACGGAGACGCGACGAGTACCTTTAGAGAGATCACCTTGCCTGTCTATTGATAATGCCGTTTTACGACATTATTTTGATCCCGAAATCGGTCAGTTAGTTGTGAGTTTCCAAGTAAAATAGTAGAATTTGATGGTTATTGTGAGTAAGTACAGGTTTTATGAAAGAATGATGAAGGAAGAGTTTTTAGATCAACTGGAGCAAGTTGGCAACTGTCCTGAGCGAAAAAAGAAAAAGTCAGATTTTGAGACCAAACAGTGCCCTGCGCGCCTGTCTGCGCGGCTCCACACGCGCCACCAGACGCGCAGCCCTCTGTTCCACTCCAGTCCTCTGCGCGTCTCACGGCGCGGCTCCACACGCGCCGCCATACGCGCTGGGCCCCTGAGCGTTTTTATTCTATTTATCGGCTAGGGTTGAGGATTATTTATGAGTTACGGCTTGGGACTCTCTCTGGGGATTTTGGGAGTTAAGAGGCGATTTTTGAAGGCAAGAAGAGGGCTAGAAACATCAAATAACGAGAATCAACAAGGCAAATCGAATACGTTCATCGCCTACTTAAGATTTTCAGGGAGTCCATAGATTTCATTTTCTTTTAGAACATTCATGTTTACTTTCGTTTCAATCTTTTCATTTCTAAGTTTTGAAACCCCCAATATGAACTAATCCGTTCATGTTGGGGGGTTGGTGTGAATAATGGTTTGATAATCGTTTAGCTTTACAGATAGATGTGATTGGTTTGATTTAGATGGATGAAACATTTGGGATTGTTCTTAATGCTTGTAATAGTCCGATCAACTATTATTTGATTTTATGAATCTTCTAACGTTTGAGAGATGTTTTGAGATTTGATTAATCCTTTATGTCTTGGACGATTTTGAGATAGAAATATGATATGTCGTTCTTTGTGGCTTTTAATGACTGATTGTTCAATTATAATTGTCTAGATCGAAAGATGATACAATGTTTTGAATGATTTTTGCTATAGCTTGATAGAGTATAGTAATGGATTGTGATTATGCTTTTCATCCTGAAGTTATTTCAATCATGTCAAACTTGTTTAGCTAATTGATTGTTTTCATGAGGAAAACCAACCCTCCAACTCTCTCTCTTATCTGAATTAATTAAAGTTTTAATTCGTGTTCCGATAATCAACAAATAAAATCAATTTGCATTAGTCTAATTAATAATATATACAGTCATTGTGGTACTTGACACCTGGTTCCTTTGGTTCGATACTCGTACATTCAAAGTACTATTACTTGATTCGACCCGTACACTTGCGGTAGATTTAGGGGGGTGTAAACCCGCCTATCATCTATGCCGGAGGAATCAACAAGCCGACCAAGTTCAACGTCATCGATTGCTCGTCGGCCTATAACATCATCTTAGGTCGACCGTGGATCCATGATATGAAAGTTGTTCCCTCGACGTATCATCAGACCATGAAGTTCCCTACGCCGTGGGGAGTCCAGGAGATCAAAAGTGAGCCAAAATTCGCCCGCGACTGCTACAAAACGACCATGAAGCCGCAGAAACAGGCCATTTAGCAATTACAGGTCCAGGATGCTCCTGGGACAGCCGACGACTATTGCCTGGAGGAAGTCGTCCTGGATCAGAGCAGGCCTGACAAGAAAGTCTTTATAGGTTCGTCCATCGATCCCTGCCTTAAAGAAAATTGATATCTTTTTTGCAGGAACACGCTGACTGCTTTGCCTGGTCGCACGAAGACATGGTCGGCATAGACCCCAGTGTTATCTCTCACAAGCTCAATGTCGACCCGTCATTTAAGCCTGTCAAACAAAAGCGACGAAAATTTTCTCCTGAAAGGAACAAGGTCATAAATGACGAGGTCGAAAACCTCCTCAAGACAGGGAAAATTCGAGAAGTGAAGTACCCCGACTGGCTTGCCAATGTCGTGGTCGTACAGAAGAAAAATGGCAAATGGAGGGTCTGTATCGATTTTACAGATCTCAACAAAGCTTGTCCGAAGGACCCTTTCCCATTTCCACATATCGACGCCATGGTCGACGCGACAGCCGGACATGAACTGTTGACGTTCATGGATGCTTATTCTGGGTATAATCAGATCCTGATGCACGTCGAGGACCAAGAAAAGACTGCATTCATGACAGATCGAGGTATTTACTGTTATAAAGTTATGCCATTCGGTTTAAAAAATGCAGGTTCTACCTACCAGCGTCTGGTGAACAAGATGTTCAAAGACCACCTCGGCGACACGATGGAGGTTTATATCAACGACATGCTCGTCAAGTCAAAGCAAGCAGTCGACCACGTCGAGCATTTGAGGCAGTCGTTCGACATTCTCCGAAAATATAGCATGAAGTTCAACCCGACGAAGTGTTCCTTTGGTGTCAGTGCCGGGAAATTCCTAGGCTATATGGTCACTCAACGGGGGATCGAAGCCAATCCCGACCAGATCAAAGCCATTATCGAGATCAAATCTCCAAGAAATTTCAAGGAAGTCCAAAGACTCACTGGTCGGGTGGCAGCTCTGAACAGGTTCATCTCTCGGTCCTCAGATAGATGTCATCTATTTTATAATGTCCTCAGGAAAAATAAAGGCTTCAACTGGACCGACGATCCTGAGCAAGCATTGCAAAAACTGAAGGAGTACATGACGTCGCCACCTTTGCTATCAAAACCTCACGATCATGAGGTCCTGCAGCTATATTTAGCTGTTAGTCCTAATGCAGCAGTGTCGTCCTGACGCGAGAAGATGAAAAGCAGCAACTGCCAATTTACTATGTAAGCAAATCTCTATTGGACGCCGAAACCAGGTATTCCTCTATGGAAAAATTGCTTTTGTCGCTTGTTACAGCCGCAAAGAAATTGCATCATTATTTTGAATCGCATCCTATACTGTCGTGACTAACTTTCCTCTTAAGTCTATCTTGAGGAAACCTGAGTTGATAGGTCGTTTGGCGAAATGGAGCATATATCTCAGCAGTTACGACATCGACTTCAAGCCCAGGACAGCGATCAAATCGCAAGCTTTCGCGGATTTCATTGCTGATTTCAGTCCAGAGCTGAAAAAAGAAGCAGAGCTCGAGGTGTCTACTGTGGTGACTCACGACGACGTACCCTGGGCTCTACATGTCGACGGGTCGTCAAACATTAGGGGTTCAGGACTAGGCGTCGTCTTAAAGTCGCCACAAGGGGGCAAGATGGTGTATTCCGTATGATGCGACTTCAAAACCACCAACAATGAAGCCGAGTACGAAGCCCTGATCGTGGGAATGAATATGGCCCACGACTCGGGGGCAACCACGCTACATGTCAAAAGCGATTCTCTCCTGGTCGTGAACCAGATGAGTGGAGAATTCGCAGCCAAAGATTCAAAAATGACAGCGTACCTAAAGGTAGCAAAAGAAAATTCAGAAATGTTTAAGTCATTCTCCATTGAACAGATTCCAAGGGACCAGAATACTCAAGCCGACGCCTTAGCAAACCTTGGGCCTGCACTTGTCGAACCAATATTCGACAGCATTCCTATGATCCATCTGGCGACGTCGTCCATTGAAAATAACAATGTCGTCCATATCGAAGACCAAGAGGATGATTGGTCGTGCGACATCAGAAATTTCCTTACGCACGACCAATGTAACACCCTAAAATTTGGGTTAAATTTAAACCTGATTAATTTTGCGGAAATGAGCTAAATGACATAGACAAATCACCCAAAAGGGGAAGTAATAGTGTGGCGTTTACATTACAAATAAAAGAACGGAATAGATTCAACAACCTAATAATCTAGACTTATAAAGTTCAGATTATATACGGGTGTTGCTATTTCGCTCCCAAAAGTATGTCAATCTATACACCAAAAGATCGCCTCTATGTCCATCCAAAAATGCTATCTCTCTTCTCCACTCTTCCCTCAACCCCGGGAAGTACCACTGCTAGGAAGGCATGCTTAAACACAAACATACAAAAGAAGTGTTAGCCAGGAGCCTAGCCATATGTAATTTCAAAGTAAGGATCATTCGTACAACACATAAGTTATTATTTATTACGTTACCGTTTAGTCGCACTTCCATCGTTTTATCATAAGGCATCAACCCAAACTAGGTCTTTAGCCCAATAAGACATCAACCATACTAGGTCTATAGTCCATTAAGACATCAACCATACTAGGTCTTTAGTCCATTAAGACATCAACCATATTAGGTCTTTAGTCCATTAAGACATCAACCATACTAGGTCTATAGTCCATTAAGACATCAACCATACTAGGTCTTTAGTCCATTAAGACATCAACCATACTAGGTCTTTAGTTCATTAAGACATCAACCATATTAGGTCTTTAGTCCATTAAGACATCAACCATACTAGGACTATAGTCCATTAAGACATCAACCATACTAGGTCTTTAGTCCATTAAGACATCAACCATACTAGGTCTTTAGTCCATTACCATATCATCCCAATATCAATACAATATCAAGTCCTCATTCACTTTAAATAACAAAGCTAGAAACGACTATAATCATAAAAGCATCATTTTACACAAGTAATCATCATATTGTTACCAATGGTACAACGCTTTACCCTTTTTAAACTTGGAATCACATGAGATAAAGGGTGTATATATATTCAAACCATCCTTCTACACCACCCATCCATCTCATTCCTCCTCTACTTAAGACCATCCTCATATTTAAACTCTAATCTTCTCAAAAGGGAAGATTAGGTCACATATCATAAGAGTAATAAAATAACAAGTAATTAAGCAAGTTATTCAAGAAATGTATACACATAAACATTTATAAGCTTAGTGAGTCAAGAAACTCACCTTAAGAGGTTTGTCAAGTGAAAACCTACTCTCTTGGAAAACTCTAAAATGGAGACTTGAATGCTCTTATACTCTCGTTCTACTTCTTCTTTCCTTGCTTCAATTTCGACCCAAGTTGGTGGAATGGTAGATTTGAAACCCTAGCTTTCATAAGTGAGGAGAGAGAGAGAGAGAGTTTGGAGCTGAAATCGCCAAAGAGAAAAGGGAGGTCGAACCAACTGAACAAAGCCTGAATTAAATGGAACAAAACCCTAATATCCCGTTTTTGTTTGCTGCACTTCGGCCATGTTCGCGGCTTTGCCCCCAGCGACTTTGCCCAGGGAATTGTCGCTGCCCTTGCCCCACATTATGTTTGTTTCGTCCCAAACTCCCCATGGTCGCGACTTTGACCCTCGCGACTATGCCACGGCATAGTCATCGGGCATAGTCGCCGCCGGCCTGCACCCTGCTGTTCCGCCGATGCTTTTCGAGATAGAACGCCTCCGCCACCCTACGTGAGATGTTCATGCACACACACATACATAAAGTCCCATGTATTTGCTAACCCAAATAACAAATGTAATTACGTACGAGTACACACGATTAAAAGCGCACAACGAATTTCTTTAGACATGAGGAACAAAAGTCTTAGTATTCCATAAGAAAATAAGGATAAGGAGTTTAGTTTTGCTCACGAGAAATTTTGGAATGTTACAAGTCTCCCCAAATTGGAAATGATTTCGTCCGCGAAATCTTCAATTAGGTAAACAAGTGAGGGTACCGACGTTTCATGACTTCTTCCGGTTCCCAAGTCACGTTGGCACCACGGTGGTGCTTCTATTGTACCTTGACCATGTCAATGGTCTTGTGTCGAAGTCTCTTTGTCTCTCTCTCTAGGATAGCCTCGGGTTCTTCGATGCATCGGCTGTTATCTACTCGAATTTCTGACAACGGTATTATGTTTTCTTCTTCTTCCTCCAAAAACTTGCGTAGATAACACATGTGAAAGGTATGATGAATCCCATCCATTTCCGACGGCAAGTCTAATTTGTTCGCTTGTGAACCAATTCGCTCCAAAATGGTGAATGTTAATGCCAAAAATCGCACCAAAGGGACAACTTAAGGTCGATGTGGACTTAAACAACTAAAGAAAGAATCTTTCGACGAGACGTGCGACGATAAATAAAATAAAGAAACAAGGGATTTGATGACGCAGGAAAAACCTCAATCGAGGAAAAAACCTGCGGACGACAGTGGGTGTCGTCGCTATACTATGGTCGCCAATCAGGGGCGATGTCCTTGGATACTGGTGTCGATCGTACAGTGATTACAATACAGATGAAGAAAATGCTTCGAAATGTAAAGTACAAGTGTTTGAATGTAAAAATAGGTGTTTGTCGTGTACGAAACAAAGTGTAAACTGCTGGTCGAGGGCTGTTGTCGTGCGTCGAGAGCGATACTTAGAATAATGGTTCTTCACTTCAGGTGTTCTAGAATATTGCTTCGGTTGTTAATCGCCGGATATTCGGTGCGTTGAAATGTTGATTGAGCTTGATATTTATAGTCTTCGCGTCCTTAGCTTCATCCATGAATGCTCCTTTAATGGCCTTAACGGTTGGAAACGGTCGCCGGAGTAATGATCTTCGTCCGTTACGGTCGCCGGCTGTTTAATGATCGCGTCGGTTATAGTCGTTGCTCCTTAATGACTTTTATTCCTGCATTTAAACACTTAACAAATGGTCATGGTGAACGTTAGCTTTTGTCGAGGTCGCACGTTCTTATATAATAGTCGTGCGGATCGGGAGACGCTATGGTCGAGCGTCGTAAGGAACTCTCGACTTATCATTTATGAGGGACGACGATGGTGTTCTAGGTCTTTTTCGAGACCTTATCTTAATACAAGATATAGTCCCTAATCATACGTCTTACCTGTCCTGGTCACGGTCGAGTGACGTGATTTTTTGCCCAAACAGTGAACGGCCCTAAGAAACGGGGACTCAACTTCCCACGCTTTCCAAAACATATCAAGCCTTTCAAAGGGGATACCTTAAGCATTACCTGATCCCCAACTTGAAATTCTAACGGTCTCCGCCTCTTGTCGGCTTAGCTCTTTTGATGATCTTTAGTCACCTTCAAGCATTTCCGGATTTCTTTAACCTTATCCGCCATTTGTTGAACGATTTCCAGACCCGCAAATTGTTTTTCCCCCGCCTCCAACCAACATACCGGAGTCTGGCATTTCCGTCCATACAAAGCTTCAAACGGTGCTCTACCAATACTCGAGTGGTAGCTGTTGTTGTAAGCAAACTCCACTAGAGGTAAGTGTGTATCCCAATTTCCACCGAAATCGATCACGCATGACCTTAGCATGTCCTCCAAGGTTTGTATTGTTCGTTCGCTTTGCCCGTCCGTTTGCGGATGGTATGTCGTGCTCAAATTTACTCTAGTACCTAATTCTTCTTGCAAGGACTGCCAAAATCTAGAGGTGAACCGGCTGTCATGGTCGGAGACTATTGACACGGGTACGCCATGTCACGACATAACCTCGTCGATATACAATTTTGCCAGTTTGTCTATTGGTGAAGCTTCCCGTATGGCTAAGAAATGAGCACTTTTCGTTAGACGATCCACTATTACCCAAATGGTGTCATTGCCTCTAGCCGTCTTTGGTAATTTGGTCACGAAATCCATGGTGATCTTTTCCCACTTCCACTCGGGGATCTCCAACGATTTTAAGCTCCCATACGGTCGTTGATGCTCAGCCTTTACCAACGAACAAGTCACACATGTTTCCACATAGCGAGCCACGTCCAACTTCATCATCGGCCACCAATAGTGTAACTTAAGGTCTCTATACATTTCCGTGCTTCCCGGATGTATGGAGTATTTGGATTTATGAGCCTCATCCATGAGTAGTCCTCAGTTCCCTCCAATTTTAGGCACCCACACTCGCCCGTTGAACAGTTTGATACCGCGGCTGTCTTCCGTCAAGAGTAGCCTTTGTTTAATCATCCCTTCTTCTTTGAGGTTTTCCTCCAACAACGCCTCGGCTTGTGCCGTCTTAATTTGCTCCATAAGACATGACACTAGTTCAATCCTTGAGAGACTCGCCCAAAGACTTCCACTATACTCCTTCCGGCTTAAGGCATCGGCAAACACATTGGCTTTACCCGGATGATAAAGTAGCTCACAGTCGTAGTCCTTTAGTAGCTCCAACCACCTTCGTTGCCTCATGTTCAATTCTTTTTGGTCAAAGACGTACTTCAAACTCATATGATCCGTATACAATGTACATTTCATGCCATAGAGATAATGTCGCCATAACTTCAACGCGAACACTACTGCCGCAAGTTCCAAATCGTGAGTGGGGTAGTTCTTCTCGTGTTCCTTAAGTTGCCTCGACGCGTAGGCGATCACTTTTCCTCTTTGCATCAATACACAACCCAAACCCATCTTTGACGTGTCACGGTATACCACAAAGTCCTCCGATCCTTCGGGTAAGGATAGAATCGGGGCCTCACACAACTTCTTCTGTAGAGTTCGAAACGCCTTTTCTTTATCTTCCGTCCAAACAAACTTTACATTCTTTCGCGTCGAGCGTGTCAAGGAAGAAGCAATCTTGGGGAAATCTTGGATAAACTTTCGGTAATATCCCGCTAGACCCAAGAAGCTTCGTATTTCCGATGGACTCTTAGGAGGTTCCCAGTTCATCATTTCTTCTATCTTGGAAGGATCTACTTTCATGCCATCCCGTGTGACTACATGACCCAAAAATTGGACTTCTTCCAACCAAAAGTCACACTTGGAGAATTTTGCGTACACTTTCTCCTTTCTTAGGACTTCCAACACTTCCCGAAGATGTTGCTCGTGATCCGTCTCGTCTCTAGAATATATCCAGATGTCGTCAATGAACACGATGACCGACTTGTCGAGGAATGATCGACACACCCGGTTCATCAAGTCCATGAACACCGTCGGCGCATTTGTCAACCCGAAAGGCATCACCAAGAACTCGTAATGACCGTACCGCGTCCTAAAGGCCGTCTTTGGAACATCGTCTTCTTTTACCTTCACTTGGTGGTAAACCGACCGTAAGTCGATCTTTGAAAAACACACCGCTCCTTGGAGTTGGTCAAACAAATCGTCGATTGTAAGAAGTGGATATTTATTCTTCACGGTTGTTAATGCCAAAAATCGCACCAAAGGGACAACTTAAGGTCGATGTGGACTTAATCAACTAAAGAAAGGATCTTTCGACGAGACGTGGGACGAGGGAAAAAATAAACGACACAAGGGATTTGATGACGCAGGAAAAACCTCAATCGAGGAAAGAACCTGCGGACGACAAGAGGTGTCGTCGCTGCACTATGGTCGCCAATCAGGGGCGATGTCCTTGGTACTGGCATCGGTCGTACGATGATTACAATACAAATGAAGGAAAAGCTTCGAAATGTAAAGTACAAGTGTTTAAATGTAAAAATAGGTGTTTGTCGTGTGTGAGTACAAAGTGTAATCAACTGTTGGTCGAGGGATGTTGTCGTGCGTCGAGAGCGATACTTGAGCTTTCCTTCGAGTGTTCTTGAGTTCGCTGTAAGGTTCTGGCTTTCAGTACTTGATCTCCAGAGTTTGAATGTTCTTTGCTATGAGTTTGGATGATTTTCTCTGCTGTTTGGTGATGTTCGCTGATGTATATTAGATGTTAACTGATGTGTGTCGGATTTTTCTGATGATCCTTGAAATGAGGTTTTAGCTTGACTTTTATAGTCTTCGTGCCATTAATTAGCTCCATTAATGATTTGATTCAACGACTACAACGGCTGGAAACGGTCGCCGGAGTGATTATCCATAATGCTCTTCGTCCGTTACGGCTGCTTGCTGTTAATGGCTTTGACTCCTGCATTAAATACTTAACAAACGTAACAGACAAGGTTAACGTTATCTTTGGTCGTAGGTGCAATGATCTTACGCGATGTTCGTACGGGACAGGCGATGCTATGGTCGAGCATCATGGGAGACGTACGACTTACCTTTTACGGGAGACGACAGATGTTTTCTGGGTTCTTGTCGAGACCTTATCTTAATAAAAGATTTGGATTATAACGTGCGTCTTACCTGCTCTGGTCGTGGTCTTACGACGTGATTTTTTGCCCAAACAGTTTGCCCCCAAAATTTGAAAATTGAATGTCAAATTTAAGTTTTAAATTTTGCTTGTCGAACGCTTAGACTTGTGACCTGGGTTGAGGGACTTACCTGGTTGTCGTGGAACTATACCGGTTCGCCTTTAATTGAACGAGAAGTTGGAAAGTTGTGACGTCATACTGATGCACGATGATGCTTACCAGCTGTCGAAGATAAGTGTCGAAGATCTGTGAGGGTATGCGAAAAGATCGGGGACGCGCGGAAATCATCCAGGGATTCGATCCAACCCTGTTTTTCGGTCTAAATAGGGATTTTGACGGATAATTTTCTTATTTCTCCCTTGAAGAGTTTTGTGTTGTTATTTCTTTGCCATTCTTTGTCTGATATCTTCCGAACTTGTGAAAATCTTTGACTTGGTTAGGTTTCTTCGAGGATTAACGCGCCTATAAGTAAGGTACGATTTCTCTGACTTCTGCAATTTTTGTTTAGAAATGTCGAGGGATCCTGAGAGTGTTATTCAAGAGTCATCGGACCTCCAGGACTTTAGAAAGTTAGCGAAAATTCCTGTGTGGGTCGAATTGATCCGTCCAGGCCAGATCCGATCAAACGAGTGTCCCGAGGGGTACATCGTAATCTATGAATACCCTTTTAAGATAGGTTTCGAATGGCCTTTTTCTCCTCTGGCCAAGGCGTTTGTGTTAGAGTTTGACTTTGCACCGAGTCAGTTGATGCCCCAGTTCTGGCGAGTCGTACGAGTGATCGAGCGTGCTACTAAGAAATGGGATTCTCCCATGAATGTACATGATCTCCTCTCGGCTTACCAGGCCAAGATAGACGGATGTCATCGATGTAGTTTACATTCTAGGTTCAAGGGTGATCGCGTTTTGGTCTTAGGGACGGGTGTGAACGACCGTGGGTGGAAGTCTCGATACGTTTTCGTGCGTAAGTTGTCCCTTGACTCTGAGAGTGAGTGGATTAGGATGAGTCGGAATACGTCGGGTGATCCTCGTTATTTCATCTGTCGTGCATTGTAGATGATTTACATATGATTTTTAACTTGTTTTTTGTATGTTGACAGCCATAAAATTCAAGGTCGTGAAGCCAGACGCTAACTCTCAAGCGAAGATCAAATTCGTTTTTAGAATTTAGCGTCGCCGAAAGGTCTTTCGTCGTGCGGCACTCGGCGGATGACGACGATTTAGAATCTTCAGGAGAGAATCAGGGGGAGAAGCGTGAAGGGAAAGGAAGAGAAGAGGAAGAAGATAAATCGAGAGGAAGGAGAGGGATGACGGGTAAGTTTTACTTTCCTTTTCTTCCTATGTTACCTCGAGTCTTTTTCCTTTGTGTGCTTTGTAACATCCCTTTTTTCCAGGAGAGTCTCAACCTAAAGTGTTGAATGTTTCTGCTAAGAGAGCAGCTGAGCTGGAGCGTGCTCGTCAGGGCAGAGAGAAGAGGCTAAAAGCCATGTCTGCTGGCCCTGAAATTCCGAAGAAGACGAGGACGACGACTCCGAGGGAGTCGTCGACAGGGGTTAATGACTCGTCGAGAGTCGTTACACCCGAAGAAGTAGGGGTCGCATCTCCCAAGAAGGTGATTGCAGTGACACCCATCAATTCTGCGCCTCCGGCGAAAACAGTGAAGTCCCCGTCTGCCGCATCGAATCCTTTGTCAGCCGACAAGGGCGAGGAACACTCGAAGGGAGGGGAGAAGGTCACGACGGTCAACTTTACGCTGCCATCGGACTTTATGACAGGTAATGTCCTAGACGGGACGAACCTGTTCCCTCACCTGGATAAATTCCTGCTTCCATCTTTCAGGGAGCGTTTTGAGGGGTTTCCTATCGAGGAGACGGGTGCCCATGTAGCCGGCTTGACGTTCATGGTAAGTCTTTCTTTCAAGACTTAGTTTGTCTAGGCCCAGACTTCGTTGTCGTTGTCGTTGTCCACTGATGATGTCTGTCTTTTATGTTTTCGCAGGCACTTCAAGCTTCCTTGGCCTTGCGAAGTGGAACGGCGAAGGTGAAAGATCTCTTGTCTGCTGCTCGTGAAAGAGAGAAAGCGGCGCTGGACAGAGCGAGTACCTCTGCAAGTCGTGCTAAGGATTTTTCGAAGCGGCTTGACGATGCTTTAGAACATTTGAAGATCGTTCATCTTGCCAAGGAAGATCTTAGTCATCGTCTGACGCAATCCTTGTCCATGACTGCTGAACAAAGGGAGGAGATGGAAAAAATTAAGGAATCCTTGGCCGCTGTTTCAAAAGAGGCTGAGGATTATAAATCCAAGGTAGAGAGTTTGGAGAAAGAAGTGCAAGCTGCAAAGGACGAGGGTAAGTCGGTTTTTTCCATAGCTCGTCTGACTGCTCGGGCGGCGATCATGCGACGACATTTGCTGGGGAAAGACCCTCTTGCTTCGGCGAAGGAGGAGCTGGACATCTATCTGAATGGTGTCGGGACCGAGAGGGATCTTGACTCGGACGATGAGAAGGATGCTGAGGAGGAGGTGGCAGGCGAAAGCCTTCAGGACGGGACTTCGGTCATGAATGCGACGGATGCTCCTCCTTTAATTTAAGAATTTTATTTTGTTTGCTTTGCTTCTCGATCGTTGGTGGTCGAGCGTGTACCTGGCGATCTTTTTAAATGCATTTTTTGTTTGAACTTGAGCTTTATTCAAATATAAAAACACGCGATTAAAGCATCCATTCAGGGTATGAAAGCTAAGAGACTTAAAGATAAGTTGTTTTAGGCTTTGCGATCGTACGACGAGACCGTATGAGGAATTCGCGTCGTATGCCCCTGTGGAGGGATGGTCAGGGAAGAAAATCCTGATTGTTTATGTCGTGCGATTCTGCGAATTTAAAGTCATCTAGTGGACTTAGTGATTATTGTCGTGCGATTCTGCGATAAAACGATGTCGGGGGTTGGTCGTTGGCTAGCCAATGACCCTCTGATGCTTAAGTCAGTAAACGTTTTGTGAGAAAAAATCGTATGAAAAAGAGTTAGAGAACGTACCTTTTCAGACTCTCTCTATTTGCCCCCTGTCATTTATTACCTTATTCTTTTTGGGAGGAAAAAACAGGTTTTAAATGACAGAACGACACGGCGATCCTGTCGAAAGCTTGATCTTGCGACTTCAGTTTATTTCCGCGGCTTCAAGGTAGACTTGTAGCACTCACGGGCGACTTTTGGCTCGCTTTTGATCTCCTGGATTCCCCAAGGCGTAGGGAATTTCAACATTTGATGATATGTCGAAGGAATGGCTTTCATATCGTGGATCCATGGTCGACCTAAGATGATGTTATAGGCTGACGCAAAATCGATGACACTGAACTTGGTCTGCTTGTTGACTCCTCCGGCATAGACGGGCAGGATTATCTCTCCGAAGGTGCTCGTCGCTTCTCCGTTGAAACCGACCAAAGTCGTCGAACGTCGGGTGATTTCCGAGCGATCGATTCCCATGGCTTTGATGGTGTTGAGAAAAATGACATTTGATGATGATCAACCCGTCGTGATGCTTCTGATATGAGTCGCCAAGGTCGACGTGGTCGAACACAATCTTCATGGCTTCTAGCTCCAAATCTCCTTTGGGTCTAGACGAGCGAGGAATAGGCCGATCATCGGGTGCCTAACTGGCATGACGCTTGGCCGCGGAATACGTCAGACCACATACGTCTGAACCACCGGTGATGCAATTGACTACTTTTGCGTGCTCGGGGGTCGATGGTTGATGGCTTTTAGCTGGAATAGCGACATTATCGATGATATCTTTGAGATTTCCTTTCGGAAAATGATATGCTAGTTACTTCTTCAATGCGATACATTCGTCTGTCGCATGACCATGATCGGCATGGAAGTCGCACCACTTTGATTTGTCTTTTTTAGCATCGTCCAGGTCGGACTTCTTTGGCCATCGAATGGTCGCTTGGGAACTTTTCAGAGCTTCGACTAGGTCCTTTGTAGATCCTTTGAATCCGTAAGAGGATATCTTGGGGTACTGAGTGAACTTAGTCGCGGTCTTGGCCTCTGCTTTCGTCTTGAAACGAACATTTGAAATTTGGCACGTGGGCTCTATTCTGGAAACAGCCTTTGTCTGGAACTCTGGCTTTCTGACGCCTAACGACTTCTTGTCGTTAGTGTGCTTGCGACGAAAGGCGGCATCATCCTCGACCCTCATATATGCCAAGGTTCGAGCTCGGACGTCTTCGAAAGTCTCTGGGGGATACTTGGTCAGATCGATATATAGACCTGAACTATAGTCCAGACCACGCTTATAGGCTTCAATCGCAGTTTTGATGTCACAATTGCGGATACTGATCATTTCGGCATTCAATCTATTGAAATAACTTCGAATAGACTCATTGGTCTTCTGCACGACATAGTACAGATCACTAGTCTGCTTTTCCATCTTACGACTGCTGGCGAATTGCCAGGAGAATTGGTTGACCAATTCGGCGAAAGACCCGATAGATTTGGGTTTGAGATTGATCAACCACTGGAGAGATGGACCAGTGAGAGTCGCCCCAAACCTCTTGCACATGCATACTTCCTGGTACATGTGTGGAATCGAGATTGTCCATATGAGCTGCTTATACTGCGCGACATGCTCGGTTGGATCGGTCACACCCGAATACTTGGGAGTGAAGGCAGGAATGTTATACTTCTTTGGGACCTCAATGGTGGCGATCTCGTCGATGAAGGGCGATGGCTGATACCCCAAGCGAGGCTCGACGTCGATAGGCACGGCTGCCCCAGGCAACTTGGCGAGCAAGGACAGGACGCGCTCATTTTGGTCATCTAACATCTTCAAACGTTGGGCGACGGGATCGTTAAGATCAGGATTTGCCCCTGTCGAGGGATTAATCCCTGGACTAGTGCCATTACCATGCGACGAACCATTGGTGTCCCCATTGAACGGGACAAAATATGGCTGCGACCCATAGTGGAATTGCTGCGGTCCATTCTGAAACGGCTGCGATCCTTGCTGGAAAGGCTGCGATCCACCGTGGAGTGGCTGAGATCCACCTTGAGGTCCATTCTGAAATGGCTGCAGAAATGGTTGCGACCCCTACTGGAAAGGCTGCGACCCTTGTAATGGCTGAGACCCATTATTCACGGGTGGTGGCCTTATGTGCTGAGGAGGAACTGTCCCAAACTGAGGATTTGGGTTGAACGGCCCTGGCTGTTGATTCTGCATGAACGGGCCTGGATGATGATTCTGCGTGGATGAATCTGGATTCGGGACAAATGGTCTAGGGCCATTCTGGTCGAACGATCTTGGAATTGGGGTCTGCACGAACGGCCTAGGACCATTTTGAGGCCCAAGAGGATTTCTTAACCGCGTGATCTCCTCAGTTGGTCTGCGATTCTGCTCTGCCATTGCATTGAGCTGATTCCTGGCGACTTCGAGCTCCTGATACATCTGAGCAACAGCTTGCTGCAGATTTCCAGGGGCTGCCATTGTTCCTGCAATAGATAGCAGAAAAAACTCCAAGAAACTGTTAGTAGGGTGCACGTTCATCGAGGATTTTCTCTAGATGAAGTCCCACGGATGGCGCCAAACTGTTAATGCCAAAAATCGCACCAAAGGGACAACTTAAGGTCGATGTGGACTTAATCAACTAAAGAAAGGATCTTTCGACGAGACGTGCGACGAGGGAAAAAATAAACGAGACAAGGGATTTGATGACGCAGGAAAAACCTCAATCGAGGAAAAAACCTGCGGACGACAAGAGGTGTCGTCGCTGCACTATGGTCGCCAATCAGGGGCGATGTCCTTGGTACTGGCATCGGTCGTACTATGATTACAATACAAATGAAGGAAAATCTTCGAAATGTAAAGTACAAGTGTTTAAATGTAAAAATAGGTGTTTGTCGTGTGTGAGTACAAAGTGTAATCAACTGTTGGTCGAGGGTTGTTGTCGTGCGTAGAGAGCGATACTTGAGCTTTCCTTTGAGTGTTCTTGAGTTCGCTGTAAGGTTCTGGCTTTCAGTACTTGATCTCCAGAGTTTGAATGTTCTTTGCTATGAGTTTGGATGATTTTCTCTGCTGTTTGGTGATGTTCGCTGATGTATATTAGATGTTAACTGATGTGTGTCGGATTTTTCTGATGATCCTTGAAATGAGGCTTTAGCTTGACGTTTATAGTCTCCGTGCCATTAATTAGCTCCATTAATGATTTGATTCAACGGCTACAACGGCTGGAAACGGTCGCCGGAGTGATTATCCATAATGCTCTTCGTCCGTTACGGCTGCTTGCTGTTAATGGCTTTGACTCCTGCATTAAATACTTAACAAATGTAACAGACAAGGTTAACGTTAGATTTGGTCGTAGGTGCAATGATCTTACGCGATGGTCGTACGGGACGGGCGATGCTATGGTCGAGCGTCATGGGAGACGTACGACTTACCTTTTACGGGAGACGACGGATGTTTTCTGGGTTCTTGTCGAGACCTTATCTTAATACAAGATTTGGATTATAACGTGCGTCTTACCTGCTCTGGTCGTGGTCGTACGACGTGATTTTTTGCCCAAACAACGGTCACCTTATTTAATTCCCTATAATCGATGCACATCCTCATCGTCCCGTCTTTCTTCTTCACGAACAAGACCGGTGCTCCCCAAGGGGATGAGCTTGTCCATACAAACCCCTTCTCTAAGAGCTCTTGTAGTTGAGCCATCATTTCTTGCATCTCGGATGGAGCCAACAGGTAAGGAGCTCTTGCTATCGAGGCCGCTCCCGGGATCAAGTCTATTTTGAACTCCACTTGTCGGTCCGGTGGCAAACCCAGCAAATCCTCCGGAAATACATCGAGAAACTCACGCACCACCTTCACGTCTTCAAGTTTCTTCTTCTCTAACTTGGCATCGATCACATAAGCCAAGAACGACGAACATCCCTTCAACAAACATTTGCGTGCTTTTAACATGGAGATGATCGCTACATCCCCTTTCCTACGCTCACCAAAAACGGTTATCACACCCTCGTCCAACTTAGGGATATGTATTAGCTTCTTCGCGCAAATAATTTCGGCTTGGTTCGTGGCTAACCAATCCATCCCGACTACTACATCAAATCCTTCAATTACCATAGACATCAAATCAATTGGAAATTCTCTTCCGTCAATTTCTAACTTGCAATCCTTCAAGACCTCTCGAACTATCACTTGTCCGTCGTCCGCTATTTCTACCACTATAGCATCTTCTAAACTACTAGTGGGCATAGACAATCTTGAAAGGAAAGAATTTGACATAAAAGAAAAGCTTGCACCCGAATCAAATAACACACGCGTAGGCACGGAGTTTAGGAGAAACATACCCGACACTACATCTGTTTAGGCCTTCGCCTCATCACCCGTCATCTGGAATGCTCGTCCCGTCACTCTCGGAGGGTCCACCTTCTTCCCTCCGGTTCCCCCAGTCTTCAATTCCGAGCACTCACTTCTAATATGGCCCGGCTCTTTGCATTCAAAACAGGTGACCTCCTTAGCCAGGCAATCGTTGCGGACATGCCCTGGCTTTCTGCACTTGTAGCAAGTCATCTCGCCTGTTTTACACTGACCGTGATGCTTTCTTTGGCATTTGGGCACCACCTAGCTTCGTGCCTAGGGTCGGCCCTTCGGTAGTTGTCACTAAAGGATCTCGGCTTCTTGGAGGGTGCCGAACTACCCTCCCACTTCCTCTTTTCCGGGATCCAGTTCGTCCCCTCTCGGTCCCGACTGTACGCAACTTCAACCAACTGAGCTTCCTCGATTGCCTCACGAACAGTGAAGGCCTTAGATACTCGGACCATTGTCATCATGTCCGAAGGTAGGCCCTTGACGTAAGCCTTGATTTTCTCTTTCTCATTCGGGACCAGATGTCCCACCAACCCCAGCTTATCCATGAACAGTCGGTTATACTCTTTCATCGGCATATTCCCCTTCTTTAAATTCCGAAAACTTTCCTCAATCCGGTCCATGGCCCTCTCATTACAGTACTCTTCCAACACTTTCTTCTTGAACGTGGGCCAACTCTGTTTGGCCAAAACGGAAGGCTCGAGTGAGGTGGAGTAGACGTTCCACCAAGTGAGGGTTGCCCCTCTTAGCATTTGTGAGCCAAACATAGCCTTTTGATTCTCTCCGCATTCGCTCGTGCGGAAGGCCTGTTCCATTTCCCTTATCCAGTTCATGCACACAACCGGATCATCTGTGACTTTAAACTCGGGCGGTCGGCAGCTCAGAAAGGTTTTGAAAGAGCACACCTTCCTTTCTTGCCCCGCATCATTAGTACCCAATCCGACGGTAGGGATCTCATTCCCGGTACTCCCAGAACCATCCACTATTATGTTTTCGGCAACTGTTTCGTGCCTACGGTTGTAGGCGTCTCGGTCTTCCAAGAGTTTCAGAAACTGCTCTTGCTGTTGTGCCATGGCTCGGTTCATTGCCACCATCATTCGGTCCATCATTCTGGTCTCAGCTGTTGCCTCCTCTAAAACGGGATCAGACGTCTCCAAGTTCCGTCGAGGTATATGTTCGGGTCCACCACCCAACAAGTTAGTGTTAAGTGGAGGTCCCTCCGCCGTTGTCACCCTCGGTTGATCGGCCGTGGATATCGTAGAATCAAGACCATCCACTCTTCTGCGAGTATTAACATTTAATTGTCTACCACACATCAGCGATGCAGGTAAGTAATATAGTATAAGATTTATACGACCGAACGTACCAACGCATTCATCAATTATCGCAACTATAGCAATACAATCATGCTTACGTAACAACAAATTCATAATAGCAGTAGCTAATTGAAATTATGAACAAGTTAGACATAAGAATTCTCATTACCACAATCGAAATTCTCAATTAGTGGACTACCATTAACTCTAAGACCGCCTTATCTTACGTGTTCTACCCATCTCACAGCTCACCGCTTAACTCGATCCAGTTTAAGTCCAGGCATCTCACGTTAATACCTAGTTCGCTTAATCCATTGCTCTGATACCAACTTGTAACACCCTAAAATTTGGGGTAAATTAAAACCTGAATAATTTTGCGGAAATGAGCTAAATGACATAGACAAATCACCCAAAAGGGGAAGTAATAGTGTGGCGTTTACATTACAAATAAAAGAACGGAATAGATTCAACAACCTACTAATCTAGAATTATAAAGTTCAGATTATATACGGGTGTTGCTATTTTGCTCCCAAAAGTATGTCAATCTATACACCAAAAGATCGCCTCTATGTCCATCCAAAAATGTTATCTCTCTTCTCCACTCTTCCCTCAACCCCGGGAAGTACCACCGCTAGGAAGGTCTGCATAAACACAAACATACAAAAGAAGTGTTAGCCAAGAGCCTAGCCATATGTAATTTCAAAGTAAGGATCATTCGTACAACACATCAGTTATTATTTCTTACGTTACCGTTTAGCCGCACTTCACATCGTTTTAAATTAAGGCATCAACCCAAACTAGGTCTTTAGCCCAATAAGACATCAACCATACTAGGTCTATAGTCCATTAAGACATCAACCATACTAGGTCTTTAGTCCATTAAGACATCAACCATACTAGGTCTTTAGTCCATTAAGACATCAACCATACTAGGTCTATAGTCCATTAAGACACCAACCATACTAGGTCTATAGTCCATTAAGACACCAACCATACTAGGTCTTTAGTCCATTAAGACATCAACCATACTAGGTCTATAGTCCATTAAGACATCAACCATACTAGGTCTTTAGTCCATTAAGACATCAACCATACTAGGTCTTTAGTCCATTAAGACATCAACCATACTAGGTCTATAGTCCATTAAGACATCAACCATACTAGGTCTTTAGTCCATTAAGACATCAACCATACTAGGTCTTTAGTCCATTACCATATCATCCCAATATCAATACAATATCAAGTCCTCATTCACTTTAAATAACAAAGTTAGAAACGACTATAATCATAAAAGCATCATTTTACACAAGTAATCATCATACTGTTACCAATGCTACAACTCTACCTTTACCCTTTTTAAACTTGGAATCACAAGAGATAAAGGGTGTATATATATATATATTCAAACCATTCTTCTACACCACCCATCCATCTCATTCCTCCTCTACTTAAGACCATCCTCATATTTAAACTCTAAACATTCAAGTTATTCAAGAAATGTATACACATAAACATTTATAAGCTTAGTGAGTCAAGAAACTCACCTTAAGAGGTTTGTCAAGTGAAAACCTACTCTCTTGGAAAACTCTAAAATGGAGACTTGAATGCTCTTATACTCTCGTTCTACTTCTTCTTTCATAGCTTCAATTTTCGACCCAAGTTGGTGGAATAGTAGATTTGAAACCCTAGATTTCATAAGTGTGGAGAGAGAGAGTGTTTGGAGCTGAAATCGCCAAAGAGAAAGGGGAGGTCGAACCAGCAGAAAAATGCCTGAATTAAATGGAACAAAACCCTAATATCTCGTTTTTGTTTGTGCACTTCGGCCATGTTCGCAACTTTGCCCCCAGCGACTTTGCCCAGGGCATTGTCGAGGGGCATTGTCGCTGCCCTTGCCCCACATTCTGTTTGTTTCGTCCCAAACTCCCCATGGTCGTGACTTTGACCCTCGCGACTATGCCACGACATAGTCGCCCCCGACCTGCACCCTGCTGTTACGTCGATGCTTTTCGAGATAGAACGCCTCTGCCACCCTACGTGAGATGTTCATGCACACACACACACACATAAAGTCCCATGTATTGGCTAACCCGAATGACAAATGTGATTACGTACGAGTACACACGATTAAAAGCGCACAACGAATTACTTTAGACATGAGGAACAAAAGTCTTAGTATTCCATAAGAAAATAAGAATAAGGAGTTTAGTTTTTCTCACGAGAAATTTTGGGATGTTACAACCAACTCCCAGAAGACAAGATGGAAGCTCGGAAGATCGGAAGATCAGGTTCAAGGCATCCAGGTATGTCATGATCGGAGATAGACTCTATCGACGATCATCGACAGTCTTAAACCTGAGATGTGTCACCAGTAAAAATCAAGTTCAAAAAATCTTTCAATAGATGCACAATGGGGAGTGTGGCAACCACTCAGGAGGTCGTAGTCTGGCTAATCGTATCTCTCGACAAGGCTTCTTTTGGCCGACGCTGCGACAAGACGCCGTCAGGTATGTCCAGAACTGTGATCCCTGTCAACGACATTCAGGTATGTCCCATAAACCTTCTGAACCTTTACATTCTACACTGATCCCATGGCCCTTCATGAGATGGGGAATGGACATTGTCGGTAAGTTACCACCTGCCCCCGGGCAAAAGGTATTTCTTCTCGTACTTACGGATTATTTTTCTAAGTGGGTAGAAGCGGCTGCCTTTTCCCAAGTTCGGGACAAGGAAGTCGTCTCTTTTATCCAGACTAACATTATATGCAGGTTTGGGATCCCATCCGAAATCGTCTGCGACAATGGATCCCAGTTCATAAGCAACAGGACTCGACAGTTCTGCGAAGACCGCAATATCAAGCTGACGACCTCGACACCCTGATATCCCCAAGCAAATGGACTTGCTGAGTCTAGCAATAAAACCATTATTGCTTCGATCAAGAAAAGGTTAAAAGCTTCCAAAGGAAATGGGTCGAAGAACTCCCTTCGGTCCTGTGGGCGAATCGTAAGACACCACGCACGTCCACAGGACAAACCCCTTTCTTCTTGGTTTATGGTTGTAAAGCAGTTTTGCCTGTCGAGGTCCGGCTCCCGACCTCGAGGCATACTTCCGCCGACCATAACCTGGTTGATTTAAGTTATGACCTCGATGCCCTTGAAGAACTTAGAGAATCAGCTCTGATCAGAATGGTGTCGCAAAAACAAGCGGTCAAGCGACATTTCAACAAGAACGTCAAAGCTAAAGTCATCCAAGAAGGCGACTGTTTAGGCAAAAAATCACGTCGCTCGACCGCGACCAGAACAGGTAAGACGTATGATTAAGGACTATAACTTGTATTAAGATAAGGTCTCGACGAAGACCTAGAACACCATCGTCTTCCCTCATAAAAGGTAAATCGAGAGTTCCTTACAACGCTCGACCATAGTGTCGCCCGATCCGCACGACTATTATATAAGGACATGCGACCTCGACCAAAGCTAACGTTCACCATGGTCGTTTGTGAAGTGTTTAATGCAGGAATAAAAGTCATTAAGGAGCAACGACTATAACCGACGCAATCATTAAACAGCCGGCGACCGTAACGGACGAAGATCATTACTCCAGCGACCGTTTCCAACCGTTAAGGCCATTAAAGGAGCATTCATGGATGAAGCTAAGGACGCGAAGACTATAAATATCAAGTTCAATCAACATTTCAACACATCGAATATCCGGCGATTAACAACCGAAGCAATATTCAAGAACACCTGAAGTGAAGAACCATTATTCTAAGTATCGCTCTCGACGCACGACAACAGCCCTCGACCAGCAGTTTACACTTTGTTTCGTACACGACAAACACCTATTTTTATATTCAAACACTTGTACTTTACATTTCGAAGCATTTTCTTCATCTGTATTGTAATCACTGTACGATCGACACCAGTATCCAAGGACATCGCCCCTGATTGGTGACCGTAGTATAGCGACGACACCCACTGTCGTCTGCAGGTTTTTTCCTCGATTGAGGTTTTTCCTTCGTCATCAAATCCCTTGTTTCTTTATTTTATTTATCGTCGCACGTCTCGTCGAAAGATTCTTTCTTTAGTTGTTTAAGTCCACATCGACCTTAAGTTGTCCCTTTGGTGCGATTTTTGGCATTAACAGTTTGGCGCCATCCGTGGGACTACATCTAGAGAAAATCCTCGACGAACGTGCATTCTACTAATAGTTTCTTGGAGTTTCTTCTGTTTTCTATCACAGGAAAATGGCGGATAACGGGAATCCAGAACAAGTCGTTATACCAGTACACGCAAGCTTAGAAAATGCACAAAACTCCCCAGCAGCTGTCGATGAGTATCATTTGGAGGAAATCGTTCTAGATCAAAGCAAACCCGATCAAAAGATTCTTGTGGGTTCATCCCTTGATCCCCACATTAAAGAAAAACTCATATCCTTTTTGCAGGAACATGCTGATTGCTTCGCCTGGTCACATGAAGATATGGTCGGTATTGACCCCAATGTCATTGCTCATAAGCTTAACATCGATCCATCGTTCAAACCTATCAAGCAAAAACGTCGCAAGTTCGCTCCTGAAAGAAATAGAGTAATAAATGATGAGGTCGACAACCTCCTCAAGACAGAAAAGATTCGGGATGTAAAATATCCTGATTGGCTCGCTAACGTCGTGGTCGTAGCCAAGAAGAATGGAAAATGGAGGGTCTGTATCGACTTCATCGATCTCAATAAAGCCTGTCCAAAGGATCCATTCTCGTTACCTCATATTGACGCCATGGTCGATGCAACCGCGGGGCATGAGTTATTAACGTTCATGGACGCCTATTCTGGATACAACCAAATTTTAATACACGTTGACGACCAAGAGAAAACCGCTTTCATGACTGATCGAGGTATTTATTGTTACAAAGTTATGCCTTTCGGACTAAAAAATGCATGTTCTACCTACCAACGGCTGGTAAACAAGATGTTCAAAGACTATCTTGGAGACACGATGGAGGTATATATCGATGACATGTTAGTGAAGTCGAAGCAAGCGATTGATCACATTGATCACCTCAGGCAATCGTTCGACATCCTCCGGAAGTATAACATGAAGCTCAATCCGACGAAATGTTCCTTTGGCGTCAGTGCCGGGAAGTTCCTGGGTTATATGGTCACTCGTCGAGGCATTGAGGCTAACCCCGACCAAATCAAGGCCATCATTAAGATCAAATCTCCTCGAAATTTCAAAGAAGTCCATAAACTTACCGGTCGGGTAGCAGCTCTGAACAGGTTTATCTCCCGATCTTCAGATAAATGTCATCTATTTTATAATGTCCTCAGGAAAAATAGGGGGTTCGACTGGACCAATGATCATGAACAAGCCTTGCAAAAACTCAAGGAATACATGGCATCGCCTCCTCTGTTGTCAAAACCTCACGATCATGAGATCCTATAGTTGTATTTGGATGTCAGTCCAAACGCAGTAAGTGCTGTTCTGACACGAGAAGATGAAAAACAGCAATTGCCGATCTACTATGTAAGTAAATCTCTTCTGGATGCAGAAACCAGGTATTCCTCTATGGAAAAATTTCTCTTGTCGCTAGTCACAGCTGCTAAAAAACTGCGACACTATTTTGAGTCACATCCCATTACTGTCGTAACTAACTTTCCTCTTAAGTCTGTCTTAAGAAAACCTGAGTTGACAGGTCGCCTGGCAAAATGGAGTATATATCTCAGCAGTTACGACATCGATTTCAAGCCCAGGACCGCGATCAAATCGCAAGCCTTGGCAGACTTCATTGCTGATTTAAGCCCTGAATCGGAGAAACAAGCAGAACTCGAAGTATCAACTGTGGCGACTCACGACGACGTGCCTTGGATCTTATATGTCGATGGTTCATCTAACGTTAGAGGCTCTGGATTGGGCGTCGTCTTAAAGTCGCCACAGGGGGGAAGATGGTATACTCGGTCCAATGCGACTTCAAAACCACCAATAACGAGGCTGAGTATGAAGCCCTGATCATGGGAATGAATATGGCCCACGACTCGGGTGAAACCGCACTGCATGTCAAGAGCGACTCCCTGCTGGTAGTAAATCAAATCAATGGAGAATTCACACCCAAGGATTAAAAAATGACAGCATATCTAAGCGTGGCAAAAGAAATTTCCAAAAAATTTAAATCTTTTTCTATTGAACAGATTCCGCGAGACCAGAACACTCAGGCCGACGCATTGGCAAACCTTGGGTCCGCTTTAGTTGAACCAAAATTTGATGTTATTCCTATGATTCACCTGGCAACGTCATCCATTGGAAACACAGACGTCATCCAGATCGAAGACGAAGAAGATGATTGGTCACGCGACATTCGAAATTTCCTCGTGCACGACCAACTCCCCGAAGACAAAATGGAGGCTCGAAAAATCAGATTCAAAGCATCTAAGTACGTCATGATCGAAAATAAGCTTTATCGGCGATCATCGACGGGCTTAAATTTAAGGTGCGTCATCAGCAAAAATCAAGCCTAGAAAATCCTCCAAGAGATGCACGACGGCGAATGTGGTAATCATTCAGGAGGTCGTAGCTTGGCTAATCGTTTCTCCCGACAAGGGTATTTTTGGCCGACACTGCGACAAGACGCTGTCAAGTACGTCCAGAATTGAGACCCCTGACAACGACACTCAGGTATGTCTCATAAACCTTCGGAACCTTTGCACTCGACACTTATCCCATGGCCCTTCATGAGATGGGGAATGGATATTGTCGGCAAACTACCACCCGCTCCATGACAAAAGGTATTTCTCCTTATACTTACGGACTACTTTTCTAAATGGGTCGAAGCGACTGCCTTCTCCCAAATTAGGGATAAAGAAGTTATTTCTTTTATCCAGACTAACATCATATGCAGGTTTGGGATTCCATCCGAAATTGTCTGCGACAATGGATCCCAATTCATAAGCGACAGGACCCAACAGTTCTGTGAAGATAGGAACATCAAGCTGACGACCTCGACTCCCAGATATCCCCAAGCCAATGGACTTGCCGAGTCGAGTAATAAGACTATTGTAGCCTCGATCAAGAAACGATTAAAAGCTGCAAAAGGAAGATGGGTTGAAGAACTCCCTTCAGTCCTATGGGCAAATCGGACGACACCCCGCACGTCCACAGGACAAACCCCCTTCTCTCTCGTCTACGGTTGTGAAGCCGTCCTACCAATCGAAGTTCATCTCCCGACTTCGAGGCACACTTCCATCGACCACAACATGGTTGATTTAAGTCATGACCTCGACGCCCTAGAAGAGCTCAGAGAATCCGCCTTGATCAGGATGGCGTCGCAAAAGCAGGCGGTCGAGCGACATTTCAATAAGCACGTCAAAATTAAAGTCTTTCAAGAAGGCGATTACGTCCTCCGTCGAGTATTCCCAAACACCCAGGAGCTCAACGCAGGTAAGCTTTCTACTAAGTGGGAAGGACCTTACCGCGTCTCCGAAGTCGTTGGTAAAGGAGCCTATCGACTTCAGACCCTCGACAATCAAGAAATCCCGCGAAGTTGGAACGCGACGCATCTGAAAAAATATTTCTTTTAGAGTCTCCTTCCTCTAATGCAAAGTTTTTTTTAACACGACAGTGAATGTCGTGAGATCGTTGGAGATCTGATGACTGACCTCTAACGAACTTTGTCGCAGGTACGCACGACATGAGTACCCGAGTGTGTGACTTAATTGTTTTACCACAGGGGCATACATTCTGGAATTTCATCATACGATACAGTTACATGTAAGGTCTAAACGATCCCTCGATCTAAGTTTCTGGAACTTAGAAAAACTTTGTATGTTCTAACACATCGATGATATATATTTGTGTTTATTATTACAGTCCAAATACATGATTTATGTTTCAACCATTATATTACAATAAAAGCCTAAGTCGCACGATCCTTCGTTTATTTCATACTTAACGAATTTTATGATCAGTATTACATTTATCCACGACATATGTAATTAAAAACACGAGTTCAGCAAAAGAAGGAACTTCATTGAACGATTACATATGAACGACCGATAGTCGGACAAGTAAATACAAAGTCAAAAGTCGTTGCATACCAACAACCCGACCACCAATGATCGAACATAAAAAGTCTAGCTCGTAAACCCAAAAATCTACCCTAGAACTAAAGAAGCACGTCGATGGCAAGCTCTGTTCAAAAATCTCGATCTTCGAAATCCTATCAATCCCGTAGAACTGATGCAAGGATCAAACGAGTATATTAGGAGTTATCTTCCAACTCCTTACGCCTAGACACTCTGAGAATGTGGCTCTTAAGATTAATGTTAAGGTTGGAGGAAGGAATATATTCTTCTCGACGATTGACCTCCACTCCAACATTTTCTCTGCCTTCACACATTTAATGAGAAGAAACATGAACATCTGTCAAATACAGAAGGAACACGTTAGCAAAACATTCAGCTAAAGAACAGCGATAACACAAGTTTTGAAAGAAAAACTTACAGGGAACGCCAGTTCGGCTAAACACAGCCCTATCTCTTCAATAGAGATCCTTTGAAAACACTCCTCGAAAACTAAGGGCTGATGTTTCCCCAGATGCGGAAGTGACTTCATCCTGACGAGGACGTAGTCAAATGAGAGGGACGGCGACAGCGCAAAGCTGATCACCATAAGTTCCTCCTCGTTCTCTCCCGTCTTTACACCCTCACCCCTGTCGGCTGACGAAAGGGTTGACGTGGCAGAAGACATCGTCGCCAGGTGCGCAAAATACACAGACATCGTGTTCATCGTAACCAACATCGTCAGCGATTAGGGTATCGCAACCCTTGATAGATCTCCAACCACCCAAGATTTGAACAAAGTCGAGATTCTAGAGAAGGGCCTCATCAGAAACAGAAAACTTTTAAAGAAAATCTCTAAAGAAAACAACCCATTGTGATATTTATTTATGCAGGAAATCACAACAAGTCGAGTCCGCTGATGATCAACACGCGTCCACACCTATCCGAATCTTCGACACCTGTCTTCGACAGCTGGTAAGCATCATCGTGCGTCAGTATGATGTCACAACTTTTCAACTTCTCATTCAGTTAAAGGCGAACCGGTCTAGTTCCACGACAACCAGGTAAGTCCCTCAACCCAGGTCACAAGTCTAAGCGTTCGACAAGTAAAATTAAAAACTTAAATTTGACATTCAATTTTCAAATTTTGGGGGCAAACTGTTTGGGCAAAAAATCACGTCGCTCGACCGCGACCAGAACAGGTAAGACGTATGATTAAGGACTATATCTTGTATTAAGATAAGGTCTCGACGAAGACCTAGAACACCATCGTCGTCCCTCATAAAAGGTAAGTCGAGAGTTCTTTACGACGCTCGACCATAGCGTCGCCCGATCCGCACGACTATTATATAAGGACGTGCGACCTCGACCAAAGCTAACGTTCACCACGGCCGTTTATGAAGTGTTTAATGCAGGAATAAAAGTCATTAAGGAGCAACGACTATAACCGACGCAATCATTAAACAGCCGGCGACCGTAACGGACGAAGATCATTACTCCAGCGACCGTTTCCAACCGTTAAGGCCATTAAAGGAGCATTCATGGATGAATCTAAGGACACGAAGACTATAAATATCAAGCTCAATCAACATTTCAACACATCGAATATCCGGCGATTAACAACCGAAGCAATATTCAAGAACACCTGAAGTGAAGAACCATTATTCTAAGTATCGCTCTCGACGCACGACAACAGCCCTCGACCAGCAGTTTACACTTTGTTTCGTACACGACAAACACCTATTTTTACATTCAAACACTTGTACTTTACATTTCGAAGCATTTTCTTCATCTGTATTGTAATCACTGTACGATCGACACCAGTATCCAAGGACATCACCCCTGATTGGCGACCATAGTATAGCGACGATACCCACTGTCGTCCGCAGGTTTTTTCCTCGATTGAGGTTTTTCCTGCGTCATCAAATCCCTTGTTTCTTTATTTTATTTATCGTCGCACGTCTCGTCGAAAGATTCTTTCTTTAGTTGTTTAAGTCCACATCGACCTTAAGTTGTCCCTTTGGTGCGATTTTTGGCATTAACAACGACTATGTCCTCCGACGAGTGTTCCAAAGCACTCAAGAGCTCAATGCAGGTAAACTTTCCACCAAGTGGGAAGGTCCTTATCGTATCTCAGAAGTCGTGGGTAAGGGTGCTTATAAACTCTAAACCCTCGACGATCGAGATATCCCACGTAGCTGGAATTCAACACATCTGAAAAGGTATTTCTTCTAAAACCTTTTTCTCATACGATTTTTTTATTCACCACGACGATTACTGACTTAAGCATCGGAGGGTCGTTGGTTAGCCAACGACCAACCTCTGACCTTATTTTATCGTAGGATCGCACGACATAAGTTACTAAGTGTATTATACGACTTCAGTACACTTTCGTAGGATCGCACGACATAAGCAGTCAGGTCCACTAAACGACTTGATTGCACGGCTGCAGGAACGCACGACCCATATTTGTCGCACGACCTAAGTTTCTCTAACTTAGAAAAAATTTCACATTTTGAGTGAATGCTTTAATCGCACGTACTTATGATTGCTTTATACGATTTAGATATCTAAAGATCTTACGACTTATGTTCTAATCGTTGTATTACAATGAATGCCTATGTCGCACGTATTAACGTTCATTTTTATACGATATATGTTCACTCGGTGAATCTCACGATTGATATTGTACTTTCTTACAAAGTGAATAAGACAAAGTAATGCATGATTTCAAAGAAAAGATAAATTCCATTAAGTCAATAATCGATTACAGCAGACGACTCGACCACCAACGGTCGATCAAATAAAAATAAAACTAGAATTTTTCTAAGGATGGGGAGGATCGATAGCCGTATCCTTACCAGAAGCTTCGTCCTTGAAGCCTTCGTCCACGTCTTCCTCCTCATCCTCCTTCTCTTCATCAGAGTCAAGATCCCTCTCAGACCCGACATTGGCCAAGTAGAAGGCCAACTCATCTGACGCCGACGCAAAGGGATTCCTCCCGACAGGTGTTGTCGCATGATCGCCGCCCGCGCGGTCAATCGAGCAAGAGCAAAGACGGACTTTGCCTCATCACGTAGCTCTTTCACCTCTCCCTCCAGCTCCGCCACCTTGGACTTGGATTCCTTGGCTTCTTTTTCGCTTGCAGCCAAAGACTCCTTGGTCTTGTCCAGCTCAGCCCTCTGGTCGGCGATCAAGGACAAGGATTGCTTCAGACGACTGTTCGCATCATCCCTTGAATGCTCGACGGCCTCCAACTCATTCTGGACGTCGTCGAGCCGAATTGACATGGCCTTGACACGCGCCAGAGCGGCCTTCTCCCTATCCAGTGCCACATTCTCTCTTTCAAGAGCTGCGGACACCAAACCTCTTATCTTCTCCGTTTCGGAGTGCAGAGCGAGGGAGGACTGGAACGCCTGGAAAACAAAAAACAACATAAGTTAATAAACACTCGACAAAGTTATAAACATCAAAAAAAGACAAGTCTTGAAAGAAAGACTTACCATAAACGCGAGTCCCGCGACATGGGATCCCGTCTCCTCGACCGGGACTCCCTGACAGGCGTCGCGTCGATCGCATCCGAAGACGTCTTCGTCTTCACCGGAGATGCAACTGATGCCTTCGCCTTCTCAGGCGTGACGACTCTCGACGAGTTGCCTGCCTTTGAATACGGTTCCCTCAGGACCATCATCCTTGACCTTTTCAGAACCCCCGACCCAGTGGTCGAGGTCCCCTTCCTCTTCTCTCTGCCCTTACGGGCCAGTTCAGCTTGAGCTGCCCTCTTGGCAGCTGCAGACGACATCTTCGCCTGAGATTCTCCTGAAACACAAGAAGGAAAAGAGCGTTACACGACGGAAATAATGAAAAGATCAAAGTCGAGCAAAAAAGAATAAGGTACACTTACCAGTCATCTCCTCTTCTTCTTTTCTCGACTCCTCCTTCTCCTCTTCTTCTGTCTCCTCCTCTACCTCCTCTTCCTCTCGTCTCTCCCCTCGATTATCGCCCAAGTACACCACGTCATCGTCCTCGTCTATCAGATGTCGTGTGACGAACGACCGCTCGTCGGCGCTGTACTCTAAGAATCTGTTGATCTTGGCCTGAGAGTTGGCGTAGGGCTTCACGTCCTCGAACTTGATGTATGTAAAAAAAAGAGAAGGTAAGCAAAAACACAAGTCAACATAATATAATTCATGACGTACGACGATGTTTAAAAGTCTCACCCGACATATTCCATCCGGACCTAATCCAGTCGCTCTCAGTGTCGAGCGTCGCTACGCGTACGAACGCGTACCTGGCCTTCCATTTACGGTCATTGACCGCGGTTTTAAGGACCAAGGTACGATCGCCCTTAAACCTCGAAAAGAGTCTATAGCGACGATACCCGTCCATCTTGACCTGATAGGCCGTCAAGAGGTCGTGCACGTTCATGGGAGAATCCCAGTCCTTAGTAATTCGTTCGACGACTTGGATAACACGCCAGAATTGGGGCATTAACTGCCCCGGCGAAAGGTCGAACGCACACATAAATGCCTTGGCCAGAGGCAAATAGGGCCACTCAAAACCTATCTTAAACGGGTATTCATAGATCACTAAGTGCCCGTCGGGACACATCACCGGACGGACCTGACCCGCTCTACTCAACGAAATCCCTGCAGAGATTTTTGCTAATTTCCTAAGGGAGTCAATGTTGTCCTGATGTCTAATGGAACTCGCTGGTTCGGTCGACAATGCTAAACAAGTTAACCAAATTTTAATATCACTTAGAGCAAAAAGATCCCAGTTTCTCCTAGGTTTCCTAGCAATCGATTTGCGACACATAAAATTGAGCAGAAGTCGTACCTTAAATAGTGCTCTAATCCTCAAAAACTCTAAAATCGGTGCAAGATTTTTGCTGGTTTTTGAATAGATTTGCTAAAAGATAACGAAGATCAAAGGAGGAAATAGCTCTAAGAGGTTTCTGAAAACGTAAAAACGAAAAGATCCACCAGGGGTCGCTATTTATGTAAATTATCGTGTCAGGTCGAATCGATCGATGATCGATACGTGGTCTCACCTTTTCGAAAGCTCGACAGATCGTCGACACCTGGCAATTACAGCTGTTAGGCAGCACGATCTTATCCCCTTTTCGACTTCCCATTCAGTTGAGATCAAACCGATTCAGTTTCCAAAACCAACGACTTTCGACACGTGTCACACCTCTTGACATTCCCTTAGACGAAGATTTTAAAAGATTATTCTCTGACAAAAATTTAAAATTGAAAATTGAAAATTGCCTTTTTATTTTAAATTTTGGGGGCAAACTGTTTGGGTAAAAATCCACCAGTCTCGACCACGACCAAAAAAAGAAAACATATTTCTTACACGACACTTTTTAAGCTAAATTCACACTTTATTATCAGACCTGAAGTTTAGGTCAAAAGTTACTCACGACACTCGACCATGACGTCGTCTAGCTCACTCGACCGTCGTAAGGCACCTTACGACCTCGACCAACAAACATATGATACAACTGTTATGATTTCAACTTTTAATGCAGGATCAACACCATTAATGGCCGACGGATATAACCGACGAAATCATTATGAGCATTAAACTACGGAATCCGTTACGACCGTTACTTGAATCTTTTATGGAGTCATTTAAAAACTACGAAGGCTATATAAACAAGAGCTCCATCACCATTTGCGCACATCTGATTCCCTGAATCACCTACAAAATACTGAAAGTTCTAAGCAAAAAGGTATTCTCTCTCGAAGCAAACGACGCACGACACGTAGTTCCTACGCATGACGCACTCTTTTATTACACACGATACACTTGTTATTTTACAAATTAGCGCATTTCTTATATTTGTATTGTAATCATTGTACTCTCGACACCTGAAACACAAGGACATCGCCCCTGTTTGGCGATCATAGTGCAACGACGACCATCATAGTCGTCCGCGGGTTTTTTCCTCGTTGAGGTTTTTCCGCGTCACCAAAATCTTTTCGTCTCATTTACATTTTTTGTCTTGGTCGCACCGTTTTGTCGAGCGATTTCTATCTTTAGTTGTTAAGCTCCACAATCAACCTTAAGTTATCCTTCTGGACGATTTTTGGGATTAACAATAGTGTGAAGTAATTGACAAAATACATATATAATCCATTGGTATGCGTCGTTCATGTCGTACATATTTAGTTTAGGCATTAATTTAGGTGTGAGGACACTTGGTTTAGATGGACATGGATTATGTTCAGTGTTGGATTAGTCTCATGAATGCATTAATCTAAATAGTGTACTTTTGAATCAACATATATATGAAATAAGTTAACTTGATGAAATATTTGGACGAGTAACATAAAGACAACTTTAGTTTATTCGCATAAAAAGAAAAAAGAAAAAAGAAAAAGGAAAAAGAAAAAAGAATTCTAGTTCATAGATAAGTGTTTTCCTTTATAAGTTTTAAACCACCAAAAGATTTGTTTTTTATTTAAAAATTTCATCTTCCGATTTCAACTCCAACTCCAAATCCAAACATTGTTTAATTAGTGTATTTGTGATGAATAGTATTCTGATTTTTAGTTAGATCAGGGTTGGTCTTGGTCACGTGTAGCTCGTGCGATTGTACACGGCATCAAAGCCCAAAGAGGCATCAAGTTGTCATCTACTACTAGTTTTGGGTTTAATAATTTAGAAATTGGACAACTGGGTTTATCTATAAAAATAGACCAAGGTAGTGATGGATATTGAAAGTACATATGAATACCCAACTATTCAACAACTCAAGCCGAATTCTATTTAGCAACTTAACGTAACAAAAACAATTCTTAATATGAATATGATCACAAAAACATTTGTTCATTATGTCCGTTCGTTTAGCATCTTAACAAACGAACATAAACACATTTTCTTTACGAATAAACAAGAATACCACAAGTTCCATTGTTTATCATTCGTATTCATCCGTTTGTTCGGTTAAGTTAAACGAACGAACAAGAACGCAAAAACTTTCATTCACTTACCATTCGTGTTTGTTTGTTTAGTTTAGTTAAATGAATGAACACAAACAAGCTTCCGTTCGTGTTCGTTCAGTTTGTTTTGCGTATTGAAAATTGCAATGCACATGAGCACATCACTGTATCAGCACAGTTGGAGCATGCTCCACAATAATAACAACATATTATTATGATATTATCTAATTGGGCATTTGTTCTTTGCAATGCATACTAGCATATGTTATGAATTTTACAATTCATCATTGTTCTTTTGACTTTTATTTACCTTGAGATTTGACATTGCCAAATTAAATTTAGAATTTAGTTTTTAGACCTGTAATTGTATGAGTTTTACTCTTTGCTTAGTATGGCATTAATTTCCATGTAATTTACTATTTTAAGTTAGAACTAATATTTTCCTTATCATTTAGTTATAAGATCCATATGTTGAAATAATGTTCTAATGTGCTAATTTCAATTTGGAAAACGGAATACCGGAAAGCACAATCTTAATTCAAATTTTATTTTTTTTATCATTCTATATTTTGTAATTCGGGGTTTTGGTTTTTGTGTCCCCCTTTGTAATTTTTAATTATAATTAATAAAAATCAATGTGAGATTGGGTCACCTAGCTTGACTAGGTTTCAAACTCTTTATAAAATTGCATGTTTTGTCGTTCATTTGCTTAAAAATAAACATAGGAGCATTTTTTTTAGCATTTTCGTACAGGGCATCAATAACCATAGAACTGGCCTTAGTTAGATAATATGAGTTTAATTAAAAATTGAGTATAAATATTATGTCACATTCGTACAAGTCAAAATAACACAAACATTTAGTTAAATTACTGATTTTTTGTGAAGATCGACACTTAAATTACCCTTTATAAATTTAAATATTAATATGTGTATAAGCTAGTTTATTTCTTTTAATCTTTGGAAGTACTAAGACCATTCACACACGTGCAACACCTCACTCCTTTTACAAGTATCACATCAGCTTTGCAATAACACCTTCCACACACATGCAAGACCAAACTACTTTCTAAAAGCCGAATAGTTTATAGAAATACCTTTTTTTAGTATAACAAGCCGTTTGAGGAGGATAAGTAGAAGTATGAGTTTCATTACTTCCAAATATTATAAAATCTCTTTCAAAAACATCGATCTGGTATTTTAAATAATTGTTTATAAACCAAGGGACATAGGATAAAATCTTATTTTCTTTTTCACAAAGTTTATAAAATTCATCTGCTAAATTTGATATTTCACTTTGTTCAAAACTTTCGAAATACCAATCTTTAAAAGGAATCCAATTTATATTAGGTCTAAAATCATTAGCAATGATTTGTCTGGCTGGAGAGCCTTTTGAGAAATCAATTTTGTCAATCATTTAATCAAAATTTATATCTGACATCGTGTCAGTTTCCTTAACATGGTGAATGTTTTCATTAACAACACCATTTCTTTGGACTCTTAATTCTTCTATTGGTTCTTGAGAATCTTGGGAATTATTCTCTCTTATATAAGAAGTAGAAGCTCTAGACGGGTTATAATCAACTATGTAGTCTAGAGGAGATATATGGGATCTCATAGATCTGGATCCAGAAAGAAAGCTACCAGGAGGATTGTTTCTTCTATTATCATTGAAATTGATTTGAACAATTCCTTCATTTGTTTGAGTGATATTTTTAAAATCACTCTGAACTACAGGATTTCTATAAATGTCCTGAGTTACTGTCCAATTTTCTGGAAAAACAATTTCTTCCCATTTTATAGGTGTTCTAGTAGTTATGCTGGATTTGTTGAAGTTTGTTTCTATTAAAACCGTTTCATTTTTATCTTTTTCTACCTTTTTACACATAGGATTTAAAGTGTAAAGAGGTTTGTAATAAATACGATAACAAATACATATGACCTCTGTTCCTGGGGTATAGTTATAACCATTAGTCTTAACATTTAAAGTTAAAGAATACTTATTCCCCGAAAGTTTATAACAACAAATCTCAATACATTATTGAAGGTCAGAATACATGCTATTTCTTTATGGAGTTCAGTATTCCCTGGATATGGAAATGGAAACCTATTTTTGGTTATACTGAAATTATGGCCCCTTGCTTGAAAAGACAAGGCCTTACCACGTATTGGGATAAATTATCCCGTAGTGATCCTGAAACAAAAAAACCTTATGGTGAGGAGATGGTGTCAAACATCATCAAGAAGGTAGAGCTTTATAAACAACAATATAAAGAAAAGCAAGGACAAGACGACATAGATGAAATTAGTCTTTTCAAAAAGATGTCTCAAATATATTCAGAGATTTACAAACAGTACAATACATCATCATTCTATGAGCCATATTGTAAATATGTTTATTAGTAAAAAAACCATCTAGATTCCACTGCTCTTATAATAGGATCTTTGATTTGTTTTAAAAGTTTTAAAACATTGTCATTTGACAAAACATTTATATTAATGTCTTGAAATTGAGAAGCGGGTTGATAAAAATCATCATTTTCATTTGAAATTTTATTTATCTTATCTATTTTAGATTATCTTTTTTACAAGAAAGACCAGACGAACAAGCCTTACAATCAGGAGAAGAGAAATTTGATTCATTATCTGATAAATCATCAGAAGAGTAGTTATAAAAATCACTATTTGAATTTAAATCTTCATGGTCTGAATCATAATCAGAAAGCAAAAAGATTTTTTATAAATAATCTTTTGTCTTTTTATCAATATCAAGATTATTAATCTTTTTCTGAGTCCAACAATTTGAAGCATAATGGCCAGTTTTTCCACATTTATGACAAGTTATGGAACTCGAGTCTTTCTTTTTAAAAGAGTTTTTAAAACCTTTTTTATGACTAGGTTTAATATCTCTATTAAAATAATTTTTTCTTTTAAAACCATTTTTTCTTTTAAAATCACTTTGAGACTTTTTAAAATGAAACTTTTTCTTTTCTTTACGAGGCATATCCATGCCAAATTGATCACAAAAATCACCTAATTGTCTTTTTTCAAGAGACTGATGGGTTTTTATTTGCTTTTTTAAAGCAAGCTCATTACAAAGAGATAAACCTTCTTTAATACAAATATTTATAAGCATACCGTAAGTAAAAGCATCATAATTTATGACTAGATTTTCATTTCTAATAGTTGTCTTTACCTTTTCAGCAAAAAGACTTGGCAAGCCATCTATAAATTTTGCTTTCCAAAAATTATTATTACAATCAGTTAGCTCAAAAATTCGAGAAAGAAAAGTATCTTTATACCAACGAAATTGAGTTAAAGACTTGCATCTGAGATTCATAAGAAGAGTTCTTATATTTTCATCATTATTTGAAAATCTTCCAGTAAAATGCTCTATAAGAGTCATGATTAGCGGATAAACAACATTTTCAGTCATATTACTATTATTAGGTTTTGTTTTCTTAGAACTATAAATTTCCTCTTTTTGGTCTGGGGTAATATAATTATCCCACCAACCTTTTAGCTGACCAGTAAAACCTGCTATAAGCATTTTGGCAATATTTTTATCTGTATTACATGTGGTTTTACAAACAGTACAATACATCATCATTCTATGAGCCATATTGTAAATATGTTTATTAGTAAAAAATGGTATCAGAGCCATGTTTTAATGTTTTTGTAAATTAACAATCTATGTTTTAATACATAATCTTTCTTCAAAAGTTCTTCATGAACCTTTTTAGAATGGGAAATGATTCTGTTCAAAACAGTACTACTGAGGAATGATATTTCCCAAAATCTTGATTTATTAAACAGATGGACTATTCCTAAGGTTGAACCCAGATGCATATACAAACTAGGAACTTTTGAAAAAATTGGTTTAAAACAAATTGTTAAAACTACAGAGTCATCTATTTCCTTACATAAAGATGAGATGATTATTAGATTGTTAAACAGGTCTGATATTTACCCTTTTATAAAAACTCATAAGTTTTTACATATAGGTCTTGTCCAAATCGCTTTTAGACCGTTAACTCTTGAAGGGTTACCAGAAAGCTTTCTTGCAGCTTTAAGAGATGGTAGAAATATGAATTGGAAACAATCCCTGATCGGAATCATCCAATCAAGCCTGGCCCATGGTCCAGTTTATTTTGATGTTTATCCAAACTTATGCTTATCTTTATCTGATGTGAATATACTTGATTCTTTAACTTTAAATGTTAAGACTAATGGTTATAACTATACCCCAGGAACAGAGATCATATGTATTTGTTATCGTATTTATTACAAACCTCTTTACACTTTAAATCCTATGTGTAAAAAGGTAGAAAAAGATAAAAATGAAACGGTTTTAATAGAAACAAACTTCAACAAATCCAGCATAACTACTAGAACACCTATAAAATGGGAAGAAATTGTTTTTCCAGAAAATTGGACAGTAACTCAGAACATTTATAGAAATCCTGTAGTTCAGAGTGATTTTAAAAATATCACTCAAACAAATGAAGGAATTGTTCAAATCAATTTCAATGATAATAGAAGAAACAATCCTCCTGGTAGCTTTCTTTCTGGATCCAGATCTATGAGATCCCATATATCTCCTCTAGACTACATAGTTGATTATAACCCATCTAGAGCTTCTACGTCTTATATAAGAGAGAATAATTCCCAAGATTCTCAAGAACCAATAGAAGAATTAAGAGTCCAAAGAAATGGTGTTGTTAATGAAAACATTCACCATGTTAAGGAAACTGACACGATGTCAGATATAAATTTTGTTTAAATGATTAACAAAATTGATTTCTCAAAAGGCTCTCCAGCCAGACAAATCATTGCTAATGATTTTAGAACTAGTATAAATTGGATTCCTTTTAAAGATTGGTATTTCGAAAGTTTTGAACAAAGTGAAATATCAAATTTAGCAGATGAATTTTATAAATTTTATGAAAAAGAAAATAAGATTTTATCCTATGTCCCTTGGTTTATAAACAATTATTTAAAATACCAAATCGATGTTTTTGAAAGAGATTTTATAATATTTGGAAGTAATGAAACTCATACTTCTACTTATCCTCCTCAAACGGCTTGTTATACTAAAAAAAGGTATTTCTATAAACTATTCAGCTTTTTCTAAAGCCATCACCCAAAAGGTGTTAAACGTTACTATTGAACATATAAATGAGCTTTTAGAAAAACAAAACTATACAAATCTTTATCTTATTATTTTAGGAGAGGAATTTAATTCTCTAAAAGAAGAATTCAATTCTCTTAAAAGGGAGATTAAAGAGGTTTTAAAAAAGCCCTTAATTCAGGAAAATGAAGGAAAAACTTCAAAAGAAGTAATTTTTACTTCACCCTCCATGCAACCTCTCCTGAAATAAAAAATTTTAAATTAAAAACTTCTGTCTCAGATCTCCAGGATCTTATAGAGAAAAGGTTTAAAGATCTTTCTATTTCAAAATCCTCGGTGTCTACTTTAAATAATGATTTAAAGCAAAGAATTATTGAAGATTCAGAAAATGATTCTGAACAGGATTTTATAAATAAAATGACATGGGCTGATAGACCTACCACAAACAAATATTACTATCACCGTCCTACTCCTATAGATGTTCTTCATGAAGAACAAGAGTATACTTTTACAAATAGTTATAATGGTAAGTGTATTTATGAGTGGATTCTAGATGGTTTTACTGATAAACATATTTACAATATGGCTCATAGAATGATGATGTATTGTACTGTTTGTAAAACCACAGGTAATACCACAGGTAATACAGATAAAAACATTGCCAAAATGCTTATAGCAGGTTTTACTGGTCAGCTAAAAGGTTGGTGGGATAATTATATTACCCCAGACCAAAAAGAGGAAATTTATAGTTCTAAGAAAACAGAACCTAATAATAGTAATATGACTGAAAATGTTGTTTATCCGCTAATCATGACACTTATAGAGCATTTTACTGGAAGATTTTCAAATAATGATGAAAATATAAGAACTCTTCTTATGAATCTCAGATGCAAGTCTTTAACTCAATTTCGTTGGTATAAAGATACTTTTCTTTCTCGAATTTTTGAGCTAACTGATTGTAATAATAATTTTTGGAAAGCAAAATTTATAGATGGCTTGCCAAGTCTTTTTGCTGAAAAGGTAAAGACAACTATTAGAAATGAAAATCTAGTCATAAATTATGATGTTTTTACTTACGGTATGCTTATAAATATTTGTATTAAAGAAGGTTTATCTCTTTGTAATGAGCTTGCTTTAAAAAAGCAAATAAAAACCCATCAGTCTCTTGAAAAAAGACAATTAGGTGATTTTTGTGATCAATTTGGCATTGATATGCCTCGTAAAGAAGAGAAAAAGTTTCCTTTTAAAAAGTCTCAAAGTGATTTTAAAAGAAAAAATGGTTTTAAAAGAAAAAAACATTTTAATAGAGATATTAAACCTAGTCATAAAAAAGGTTTTAAAAACTCTTTTAAAAAGAAAGACTTGAGTTCCATAACTTGTCATAAGTGTGGAAAAATGGCCATTATGCTTCAAATTTGTAACGTCCCCAAAAACTTACTAAGCATTAAATCACAAAACTGAGCGTTTTACAGTACAAAGTTTAACTTGTTCAATACATCAATAACGAGCTTAACAAAAATGACAGCGGAAGTCTACAAAAGTCCACAGCCGAGCTCTATCTAAATCAATAGTCTAAGTCTTGGAGTCGCTCAAATCTCCAAATGTGCTATGTCCTTCCTATTTCCTCCCCGAGGAACTTGCGGAACGCTTACCTGAAAATGGTTTAGTTTTGAAAAGCGAGGGTTAGACCAAAAGGTCTAGTGAATTCCCTCCGTAACAGATCATGCATAAACAATATGAAATCCTTTCGTTAAAATGCATCATAAATCATCACATATGGTACTGCACTGTGTAATGGATCCTTTAACCATACGCGATCGGGGCCCAAGCAGACTCCCCTTTCGCCCTTCTCGTATCGGGGCCCAAGCAGACTCCCCGATACCCGCCTAGGAGGAAACGAATTCCAACCTACCGTCTCGTCAAACATACCCAAGGGATCATCAGATCCCGAGGCTCATTGATCCCACAGTACATACCGACATCACATAGCATGCACATACGTTTCATAAAAGCATTTGACCCTTTCATAAATCATGCACATCATTTCAACATATCAAACATTTCTTTCATGCATATAAATTCATAATCATTTCATGCTTCTTAAAACCATAATCAGTAAAAGAATCATTTAACAGTTACGTCGTAAAAGAGGTTTAGGGAACTCACCTTGATTGTTGCACAGTGCACTCCCTAAACACCTTCAAGCTACACTCACAGAACACCTAAGGCAAAAGATCCACATCAGAAAATATCCCAGTTCTACTGTCCGAATATTCCTTCCCGGACACAGCACTGATCCGGACACTACACTTATCCGGACGTCAGACTTATCCGGACGCCAGACTTATCCGGACGCCAGACTTATCCGGACACCAGACTTATCCGGACGTCAGATTTATCCGGACATCCTCAACATATCCGGACACCTTTAACATATCCGGACACCTTCAAACACGGGTGTCCGGAAAACGCTGCTGTTCGAACTTAGAATTTCTAAAACCGATTAACACTCTGATTTAAGCCATTAGTTTGGTTAGACAACTATAAGGGTTCATCCACCAACCCCAAACACCCACTTAATCCATTTGTAACCCCTTAAATCGATTTATTAAGCCAAAACCCATGAAAACTCATTATAAAGGAAAAGTGGTGAAAACTCAAGGAATCACAAGAATCAGCTCTTAGAAATCCATAACCACAAGAAGAGAAGTAGTACAATAATTAGGAGACGAATTTAGGATGTAATACCTTGCAATTTCCTCTTTGATTCTCCCTTTTCTCTTGATTCCTTGCCCAAACCCTTCTTCCTTTCTTCTATTCTCTTAGCCGCCAAATGCCAACCCAAATACTGATTTTCCCAATCAACCCTAGGAATATGTGCCCTTAAATACCTTCTCACAAAGTTTCCATTTTGGCCCCTCCAAGCAAACTTCCATTTATTAGACAAATAGCACTAAACTTTCAATAGCAACCAAGATGGTCCCCTTAACTTAGCTTTGCAATTTTAGCATGGCAAACACTAAACTCCTATTCTTCTCAAAATAAAACCCGGTTGTTACAACACTCCCCTCTTAAAAGAATTCCGTCCCCGGAATTCCTCATTGAAAGAGATGTGGGTACTTCAACTTCATTTCCGATTCCAGCTCCCACGTAGCCTCCGGGCCCTTGTGGTGTCGCCATTGCACCCTAACCAGCTTAGTCTCCTTGCTCCGTGACTTCCTTACCTTAACATCTGTGATAGCTTCGGGTTCTTCTACAAAATTCAATCTTTCGTCCACCTTAATGTCATTTAACGGAATTGCCTTAGCCACGTCGGCTAGACATTTTCTTAGATTAGACACGTGAAACGCATTATGGATGCTGCGCAGTTCTTCTGGTAGATCCAACCTATACGCCACTTCCCCAATCCGCTCCGTGATCTCAAATGGTCCGATGTACCGCGGGCTTAGCTTTCCCCGTTTCCCAAACCGTACCACTCCCTTCCACGGGGACACCTTCAATAAAACAAAATCTCCGACCTGGAATTCTATGTCCTTTCGTCTTCTATCCGCATAACTCTTTTGGCGGTCGCGAGCGACCTTCAGCCTTTCACGCACTTGGACTATCTTGTCCGAAGTCAGCTGTACCAGTTCTGGTCCGGCTAACTGCCTTTCACCTACTTCGTTCCAGCACAAAGGTGTCTGACATTTTCTACCATAGGGTGCCTCAAACGGCGCGGCCTTGATGCTCGAATGGTAGCTGTTATTATAAGCGAATTCGATCAATGGTAGGTGCTTTTCCCAAAAGCCTTGGAAATCTAAAGCACATGCTCTCAACATGTCTTCCAATGTTTGGATCGTACGCTCACTCTGCCCGTCGGTCTGAGGGTGATAAGCGGTACTCATCTTGATCTGTGAACCCATTTCTCTTTGGAAGCTTCTCCAAAAGTTAGATGTAAACCTGCTATCTCGGTCGGAAATTATCGACGAAGGCACGCCATGGAGGGTTACGCTCTCGTCAACATATAACTTGGCTAGCTGCTCCATCGAGTAAGACTCTCGTATAGGCAAAAAGTGGGCTGACTTTGTGAGTCGATCCACGATCACCCAAATAGCGTCATAACCCCTCGGAGTTCTAGGCAAATGGGTCACGAAATCCATCGTGATCTGATCCCACTTCCATGTCGGTATCTCTAACGACTGGAGCTTCCCGAACGGTCTTTGATGTTCGATCTTCACACGCGAACACGTCATATAGGTTTCTACAAGGTGAGCCACGTCTTTCTTCAATCCGGGCCACCAGTAGTCTCGTCGTAGGTGAATCAGCTTTCGGAGCCCTCCGAGTTTCGGAACCCAGATCAACCCTTTCAGACACCTCACCCCTCGACTATCTTCCACTAAAAAGGATGTTTGCCCCACCATTTTCTCCTTCTTAAGATTTTCAGTCTCGAGCGCCTCAGCTTGACATTTCTTTATTTCCGCTAACAGGTTGAACGTGACCTCGGCCCTCATGGCCACAATCCTGGGGGTTTCACTTCGTTCCTTACGGCTCAAAGCGTCCGCCAACACGTTTGCCTTCCCCGGATGATATTCGATCTTACAGTCGTAGTCAGTCAACAATTCAATCCACCTTCTTTGGCGCATATTCAATTCTTTTTGGTCAAAAAGATGGCATAAGCTTTTGTGGTCCGTGAAGATCTGGCACTTCGTCCCATACAGGTAATGTCGCCAAATCTTTAGAGCGAAGACCACTGCCGCCAGTTCTAGATCGTGAGTGGGGTACCGAACTTCATGATCCTTCAATTGTCGCGAGGCATAAGCGATCATCTTTCCCCGCTGCATTAGAACACAACCCAAATCGAGCTTCGATGCGTCACTGAAAACTACGAAGTCATCCGTACCGTCAGGTAATGACAACACCGGAGCGCTGCTCAACATCTCCTTTAGCTTTTGAAAGGCTTCCTCATGTTTCTCCAACCAAGTGAACTTGACATTCTTCTTGGTTAGAGAGGTCAGTGGCGTGGCGATACGCGAAAAGTCCTTGATGAACTTCCGATAGTAACCTGCCAGACCGAGGAAACTTCGAACTTCTGACGGGTTCTTGGGTTGCTCCCAGTCTCGAATGGCTTCAATCTTAGCCGGATCGACCATGATCCCCTTCTCAGACACCACGTGCCCGAGGAACTGCACTTCCCTTAGCCAAAACTCGCACTTGGAAAACTTCGCATACAACTTCTCTTGCTTCAATAGCTCGAGGATTGTACGACGGTGGCTCTCGTGCTCCTCTTCCGATCTAGAAAATATCAGGATGTCATCTATGAACACTATCACGAACTGATCCAAATAGGGTTGGCATACCCTATTCATTAAGTCCATGAATGCTGCCGGGGCGTTGGTTAATCCAAACGGCATCACCAGAAATTCGTAGTGTCCATATCTGGTTCTGAAGGCAGTCTTCGGCACATCCTCCTCCCGCACCTTGAGCTGATGATATCCTGACCTCAAGTCTATCTTGGAAAAGTAATTGGCTCCTTGCAACTGATCGAACAGGTCGTCAATCCTAGGTATCGGCTACTTGTTCTTGATCGTGACCTTGTTGAGTTCTCGGTAATCAATACACATCCGCATAGTACCGTCCTTCTTCTTCACGAAGAGCACAGGTGCTCCCCATGGTGATGTACTTGGTCGGACGAATCCCTTGTCTAACAATTCTTGCAGCTGCGTCATCATTTCCTTCATCTCGGACGGTGCCAATCTATAAGGTGCGCGGGCAATCGGTGCAGCTCCGGGCATCAAATCGATTCTGAACTCGATCAGACGATCCGGGGGTAGACTGGTCAAGTCGTCCGGAAACACTTCCGGGCACTCGTTTACTACCCGTACATCGCCCATCACACGCTTCTCTTTCTTGGCATCCAACACGTACGCCAAGTATCCCTTGCAACCTTTCTTCAAGCACTTAGTAGCCCTAATCATGGAGATCAGTCTATTCTTTCTATTACGACGGTCCCCATAAATCACTATGGGATCCCCATTCGGCGATCGAATTCTGATCAGCTTTTTGTTGCAAACGATATTTGCATCATTCGCGGCCAACCAGTCCATACCTAACACGACATCGAACTCTCCCATTGCCATGGGATATAATTTCATAGGTACCAATCTTCCTTCTATATCAATGACACAATCCTCTACCACCTCCTTAACAAACACCAAACCATCGTTGGCAGTCTCCACCTCTAGAGCTCTCTCTAAACGCCTAGGCCTCACCCCCAAACATTTCATAAATTTTTGCGATACAAAATTGCGGTTTGCTCCTGAATCAAATAACACCTTGGCACATAGAGAGTTCACTAGAATCGTACCTGCCACAACATCTGGAGTTACCTCTGCCTCATCCGCAGTCATGCGGAAAGCACGTCCCTTCGGACGCGTCGGCTCTGCTCCTTTATCACTGTTCTTTCCTCCTTGACGTTCCCCATACTGAGTTGATCCTCCCTTCTTTGATTGCGGGCAATCATACTTGGTGTGACCAGTAGCTCCACATTGAAAGCATGATTTCCCTTTGGGGCAGTCCCTTGACACGTGACCAGGCAAGTCGCACCGGTAGCATGAGTTTGAACCTGCCATGCAATCACCCCGGTGCACCTTGTTGCATTTCGTACACGGTTTTACCACGGTATCCTTACTTGCACGGTTATCTAGTCGGAACACCTTCCCCTTCCTGTAGTCACTGCCCGCCCCATCCCATTTACGCTTGTCGCCACCCCTTTCAGAAGTCTGACGGTTCTTTTACATCTCGATCAGCTCGGCCGTATTGATGGCCGCTTGAAAAGTAGTGGGGTTTCTCGTCAGTACCAGCTCCCGAATGTTACTCCTCAGACCATGGATAAAGTGGTTCACCTTTCGCCCTTCCGTTGGTACATACAAGTCCGCAAAACGGGACTTCTCAATAAACTTAGAAGTGTACTCCCGTACCGTCATTCCTCCTTGTTCTAAACCCAGAAACTCTTCTTCCAGCCTTTTCACTGCCGCGAGTGGGCAGAACTGTTCTTTAAACCTGTCAACAAACGATTCCCACAACATACCCTTGGCCATCGCTGAACCCTTTCCCCCAGTTTCGGCTTCCCACCAGTACACTGCATCAGACTTCAACGTAGACAAGGAAAACATCACCCTGTCTCCATCAGCACATTTACAAGTATCGAAAACCAGCTCCATTTCCTTCACCCACTTCATTGCCAGAACCGGATCACATTCACCCTCGAACGTAGGGGGCTTGCATGAAGCAAAGACTTTGAAGTTACAACCCTTAGCTGCTGACTCATTCACCACCAAGGATAAAGCTTTTGAGTGTCCCCCAGTACCAGTCTCTACCGGGCTTGTCACATCTGCGCTCTCCTTGTTCTCAGTCGGCTCTTTGCTCACCGAAACCGACTCGTTCTGTTTAGTAAGAAGAGTCTGCAAGGTTTCTTGAATTTTTCCCAGTTCGGCAGCCAAATTCTCCCGAGTGACAAATGTGGAACCCCGGCCTCGACCACGTCCCCTAGTCGGGTTCCCTCTCCTTACGGTGGCAGAACTTTCCTGAACAGAGTCCTCTCGATTTACAGGAATTTCCACACTCCTTGTCCTCCCACGACCTCTTCCACGGCCTCTTCCACGGCCCCTCCCGCGACCTCTTCCGCAGTTAGCCGGTCCGTTCTCGAGGATCTCTTCCTCTTGATTTCTTGGTGCAGCAGGTACCGACTTACTTCTCAAATTTCTCCCAGCCATTCACGAATACTGAAAGAAAGCAGTAATTAACCTTTGCTAGACATGACATCATAAAATGCTATATAAGGTATTGTAAGCACGCACATGTACCTGTAAGTTCGTAATTACACTGGCCAGGTGTAATCTCAAACTTACCTTACACGTTTGTCCTTGGCACCTTATTCCTAAGCGCATTATAGTGATCGTTCTTAAAGGCAATCCTATGTTTCGGCTGTGATCTTCGTCTTACAGTTTAAGTTTAGGCCCTAAAGGCAACCTAAATCACTCAAACTATGGCTCTGATACCATTTGTAACGTCCCCAAAAACTTACTAAGCATTAAATCACAAAACTGAGCGTTTTACAGTACAAAGTTTAACTTGTTCAATACATCAATAACGAGCTTAACAAAAATGACAGCGGAAGTCTACAAAAGTCCACAGCCGAGCTCTATCTAAATCAATAGTCTAAGTCTTGGAGTCGCTCAAATCTCCAAATGTGCTATGTCCCTCCTATTTCCTCCCCGAGGAACTTGCGTAACGCTTACCTGAAAATGGTTTAGTTTTGAAAAGCGAGGGTTAGACCAAAAGGTCTAGTGAATTCCCTCCGTAACAGATCATGCATAAACAATATGAAATCCTTTCGTTAAAATGCATCATAAATCATCACATATGGTACTGCACTGTGTAATGGATCCTTTAACCATACGCGATCGGGGCCCAAGCAGACTCCCCTTTCGCCCTTCTCGTATCGGGGCCCAAGCAGACTCCCCGATACCCGCCTAGGAGGAAACGAATTCCAACCTACCGTCTCGTCAAACATACCCAAGGGATCATCAGATCCCGAGGCTCATTGATCCCACAGTACATACCGACATCACATAGCATGCACATACGTTTCATAAAAGCATTTGACCCTTTCATAAATCATGCACATCATTTCAACATATCAAACATTTCTTTCATGCATATAAATTCATAATCATTTCATGCTTCTTAAAACCATAATCAGTAAAAGAATCATTTAACAGTTACGTCGTAAAAGAGGTTTAGGGAACTCACCTTGATTGTTGCACAGTGCACTCCCTAAACACCTTCAAGCTACACTCACAGAACACCTAAGGCAAAAGATCCACATCAGAAAATATCCCAGTTCTACTGTCCGAATATTCCTTCCCGGACACAGCACTGATCCGGACACTACACTTATCCGGACGTCAGACTTATCCGGACGCCAGACTTATCCGGACGCCAGACTTATCCGGACGCCAGACTTATCCGGACGTCAGATTTATCCGGACATCCTCAACATATCCGGACACCTTTAACATATCCGGACACCTTCAAACACTGGTGTCCGGAAAACGCTGCTGTTCGAACTTAGAATTTCTAAAACCGATTAATACTCTGATTTAAGCCATTAGTTTGGTTAGACAACTATAAGGGTTCATCCACCAACCCCAAACACCCACTTAATCCATTTGTAACCCCTTAAATCGATTTATTAAGCCAAAACCCATGAAAACTCATTATAAAGGAAAAGTGGTGAAAACTCAAGGAATCACAAGAATCAGCTCTTAGAAATCCATAACCACAAGAAGAGAAGTAGTACAATAATTAGGAGACGAATTTAGGATGTAATACCTTGCAATTTCCTCTTTGATTCTCCCTTTTCTCTTGATTCCTTGCCCAAACCCTTCTTCCTTTCTTCTATTCTCTTAGCCGCCAAATGCCAACCCAAATACTGATTTTCCCAATCAACCCTAGGAATATGTGCCCTTAAATACCTTCTCACAAAGTTTCCATTTTGGCCCCTCCAAGCAAACTTCCATTTATTAGACAAATAGCACTAAACTTTCAATAGCAACCAAGATGGTCCCCTTAACTTAGCTTTGCAATTTTAGCATGGCAAACACTAAACTCCTATTCTTCTCAAAATAAAACCCGGTTGTTACAAAATTGTTGGACTCAGAAAAAGATTAATAATCTTGATATTGATAAAAAGAAAAAAGATTCTTTATCAAAAATCTTTTTGCTTTCTGATTATGATTCAAACCATGAAGATTTAAATTCTAATAGTGATTTTTATAACTACTCTTCTGACGATTTATCAGATAATGAATCAAATTTCTCTTCTTCTGATTGTAAGGCTTGTTCGTCTGGTCTTTCTTGTAAAAAAGATAATCCTAAAATAGATAAGATAAATAAAATTTCAAATGAAAATGAAAATGATGATTTTTATCAACTTGCTTCTCAATTTCAAGACATTAATATAAATGTTTTGTCAAATGACAATGTTTTAAAACTTTTAAAACAAATCAAAGATCCTATTATAAGAGCTGAAATTCTTGATAATTTAGAAGAACCTCCTCCTGAGCCTTCTTCTTCTTCTTATCATTTCAAGGAAAGTCAAGATTACTCCATGAAAGAAGTTAATAGACTTCTAGCCCTTAAACATTCAAGTAGTAATTTTGCCTCTGTGATTGATTTAACAAAAGAGATTGAAAATCTAAAAACTGAGGTAAAGAACCTTAAACATGATAATATCATGCTTCATCAAAATATTGATATTATTTTTTCAAAAATTAATCCCATCAAAACAAATTCTGTTTTAAAAGAAAGTGATTTTCCTCCTCTTACAAAACGTGATAATCTTTCTGTTTTAAATATGATAATATCTCAAAAATGGTATACAACAATAACTCTTCTTATTGAAGGAACTTTCAAAAAAGAGTTTATTGCCATGATTGACAGTGGGGCTGATTTAAATGTTATACAGGAAGGATTAATTCCTACAAAGTACTTTCAAAAAACTTCCCACTCCCTCTCTCATGCTGGAGGAGGATCTTTAAATATAAGATATAAACTTCCGAAAGCTTATATTTGCAAAAATGGAAATTGTATTCCAACTAGTTTCCTTTTAGCAAAAGATATTTCAAGCCAGTTAATTCTTGGTTTACCTTTTATCTATGATATTTATCCTAGAAATCAAATTGATGAAAAGGGTTTAATAGGGTCTTTCAAAGGAAACTATATGAGGTTTGATTTTATAAATAAACCTATTAAAAATTTCTTAAATGAGTTACAAGAAAAAATTGATAGAAAAAATTGATAGAAAAAATTTTCAATTAAATTCCTTGAAATTGGAAATAAACTCTTTAACAATTGAAGATAAGCTTTCAAATCCAAAATTACAAAACAAAATTGATTATATCAATAACAAGCTTTCTTTGGAAATTTGTAATAATCATCCAAATGCTTTTTGGGATAGAAAAAAGCATGTTGTTTCTCTTCCTTATGAAGATGATTTTTCGGATAATAAAATTCCAACCAAAGCTAGGCCTTGCCAAATGAATGCAGAGTATATGGAACTCTGTAAAAAGGAGATAGCCTCTTTATTGGAAAAAGGTCTTATAAAACCTTCAAACTCTTCATGGTCTTGTACTGCTTTTTATGTTAATAAACATTCAGAACAAGAAAGAGGAGTTCCTCGTCTTGTAATAAATTATAAACCTCTTAATAAAGTTTTAAAATGGGTAAGACATCCCATTCCTAATAAAAAGATTTACTTGATAGACTTTTCCAAGCAGTTATTTTTTCAAAGTTTGATTTAAAATCTGGCTATTGGCAAATTCAGATAGCGGAATCAGACAGATATAAAAATGCTTTTAACGCCCCTATAGGACATTATGAATGGAAGGTTATGCCCTTTGGCCTAAAAAACGCTCCTTCAGAATTTCAACAAATTATGAATGATATTTTCTATCCTTATAGCAATTTTATAATTTGTTATATAGATGACATTTTAGTTTTCTCAATGGATATTGAAAGCCATTTTAAACATCTTGATCTTTTAAAAAAAGTGGTTATTCAAAATGGTCTAGTCGTTTCTAAACCAGAGATGTCTTTGTTTCAAACAAAGATCAGATTTCTTGGTCATAATATTGAAAAAGGAAGGATCATTCCTATTCAAAGATCTTTAGAATTTAGTTCTAAGTTCCCTGATCAAATAACAGATAGAACTCAATTACAAAGATTTTTAGGAAGTTTGAACTATGTTTCAGCTTACATAAAAGATTTAAATAACGACACTTCTATCCTTTATGATAGACTCAAAAAGAAGAGTTCTCCTTGGACTAATAGTCATACTCAGGCCATAAGAAATATCAAAGAGAAGGTCAAAAATCTTCCTTGCTTAATGTTAGCAAACCCTTCTTGGGAAAAGATTGTGGAAATTGATGCCTCAGATATAGGATATGGGGGAATTTTAAAGCAAATTGATCCTGTTTCAAAACAAGAAATTCTTGTCAGATTTCATTCCGGAAAATGGAGTGGTGCCCAGAAAAATTATGCAACCATAGCTAAAGAGCTCTTTGCAATTGTAAAATGTGTCTTGAAATTTCAAGATGACCTTTACAATAAACATTTTATTATAACAACTGATTGTATTTCTGCTAAATATATGTTCCAAAAAGATTTCAAACATGATGTGTCAAAACAAATGTTTGCTAGATGGCAGGCACATTTAGCCCCTTTTGATTTTATAATCATTCATAAAAAAGGAGCAGAAAATCATCTTCTTGATTTTCTAACTTGTGAATATCTCTTATGATTTCAGGTATGAGCTCTTCACAAATCAGATATTCCTCTTATAGAGGGAGAGGAAATTCATCCTCTTATAGAGGAAGAGGAAGAGGAAAACTTCCCCAGAAGATTATGCTATCCAAATGGGTAAAAAGAAGCTAATAGCCACTAACAATGTTAACACGGATGATAATCCACTAGAAAATCTCATAGGTACCTCACTTCCTGAAAACCATCCTCTTCAGAAAGAATACCTTAATTATATTAAGGAAAAGGAGAAAAAAGAAGGTCTTTCTTATGCTAATATATTAGCAAAGAAGAAAACTCAGATTCTCAATTTTTAGAGTCTCAGTACAAAGAAATAATATTTCTAATTGAAGACAAAGATATTCAATGGAAGAATAACCCAGATTATATTCTGCAGGGGTATCTTAATAAGTCCTCTAGTACTTATGGTTCTTTAAAGCAAAGACAATATTATGAGGGTCTCTTAATTTCTACAAATAGTGTAGAAATCACTCATTTTTCTCCTGCCACAAGATCTGAAGTTTATAACTTCTCAAAATTCATTATGAAGAAAATTATTTCTTTTGAAGAATGGGGAATATCCCCATTAACCGAGAGAGATTGGTACTCTCTTATACATAAATGTAATTTTAAATTCAATTACTGGGATTATATTTCGAGCCTTGAAAAGGTTCTTCTTTATTCAATTACTGTAAGGGTATTTTAGTCTTTTTATTATTTTTTATTTTCTATTAAAAATTTCTTCTTTGATTTAAAAACCATAAGGACCAAGAATGTAATTTACTCTTATCTTCATCTTTAATATCTGAGGTGCCTGCTGCTGTGAAGAGAGACGAGAGGGACGAATGTCAGCGGAGATCAGAAGTGCCTGCTGCTATTGTGAATCGACAGGGGCAAAGGATGGCGGCTGTGTTGGCTGGAATCAATTTCTTGAATCACAAACGAATCCAACAATCATCCTGAATAACGAGATAGAGAAGACGATGGTGATGGAGACGAGTTGGATGAGTGATCTGTGAGACGAAGCTGATGGAGACGAGCTGTGGAGTGATATGTGGAGAGGATGGTGATGGACGAGCTGCAGGAACAGATCTGAGTGAGTCGCCGGCGATGAGGAAGATATGAGTTATCGATGACGATGTTGATGGAGACGAGCCGTGGAGTGATATGTGGAGACGATGGTGATGGACGATCTGCAGGAACAGATCTGAGCGAGTCACCTTTTGTGACGAAAAGTTGTGCAGCAGGTATCAACTATCGGTTGCCATGGCTTGCTTCAGGAAAGGATGTCTTTACTCAAAAGACGACGTAAATGTTTCTTGATTGTTATCGGCACCGCCGTAGACGGTGGTGGTAGTGGTCATTTCGACCAGTTGGGGTTTCTCAAGATTCAACGGTGAATCGAAATGTAAAACCTTTATCTTTTCGGTAGATAAAGATTCCGGTGAGGAAGCCACCGTCGATGAAATTGAAGTGGGTTCTGCGTTAGTGGTGGTTGCGACGTCCGGCGGAGGTGACAGAATAGGACTTGAGTGGAACAAAATTGTAATTTTTGTGGTGGCACACAAATCTTCGCGTTCAACGTGCAGTAAGGTTCCAACTCGTCGGTCCTAAAGTTTCAGTTTTCTGCCATCGATATTCTAAACCCAGATTTGGGCCCCAAATTGTGTGGATAATTGATGAAGAAAAAGGGTATTATATTGTGGTTTGTGGTTAGTGTTTGGTTAGTGTTGTCAGGAGCTCCTTCATTTTCATCATCTATTCATCTCATCTAAAGAAGCAGGAGCTCCTTCATCGTCTCCAAACCCTAGATCTGGAACTTCCCCTCATCTTCTCATTATACCTCAAATTTCTTGTTTTCTTGTTTCTTAGATTCAGATTTAAGGTTTTTAGTTAAAAATACTTGATTTAGGGTTTAATTTCACATGTTTTATATAACAAATTTGTTGAACGAATTTGTACAAGTTAATTGTTCATCTTAAACAAGTTCCAACAAGAGGCTAAATAAGTAAAAATGGTTAACAATAATTAGCAAAAAAAAACAAATAGCCAAGATGGAGGTTGCAGAATGATGGTAACAATCTTGAAGATGATCGGGATTGATGCAGATGAAGACTATTGGTGAAAGGAAGAAGATGAAGATAAGAGTAAATTACATTCTTGGTCCTTATGGTTTTTAAATCAAAGAAGAAATTTTTAATAGAAAATAAAAAATAATAAAAAGACTAAAATACCCTTACAGTTAACTCACTCTAACGGAATCTTTTAACGGTGTTAGGATAAAGGGACCAAAGGCGTGTGAAAATGTAAACCACAGGGACGTTTTCCATAATTATTTCATTTTAGGGACCAACGGTGCAATTTTGTGTAAACCACAGGAACCAATCGTGTAATTTACTCTTTTTTCTAAATAAAATATCTTAAAATAAGAGTATTATGTTAAGATGCACAATTGAGCACCTTAGCCAAGTGCACAAACATCCACTTCCGTGGACATTCTTTATGCAAAATCTTAGTTGGGATTTTATATGTTTTTTGTTAAAATCTAGAGATAATCCATTAGGCCGTGCGTACCGCCATCGGGTACCACGGCGGGTTCATCGGGCGGGTAGGACGGTACAGGGGGTCCGGGTTCACATCGGGTAGGGGGTAGCGGGTAGGAGTGGGTTCGGGAACTAGATTTGTGGGTAGCGGGTTCAGGGTTTTTGTTGCAGGTTTATTTTTTTTTTAACATTTTTTGTTGCAGATTTGTGGGTAGTGGGTTCGGTGGGTTCGTGGATTGGCGGTACTCCACTTTAGGGTAAGGAGGGTAGGAAAGAGAAAAGCTGATGTGACGCTGAGGTGGCATCAGGGTTCAGTGGGTTCGTGGGTTGGCAGTACTCATGGTCTTAGGGAAGAAGGAATCAATGTTGTAATGAGCAATTAAGTTCAAAGGGTTCTTTCATGATGCATTATGCTACATCTCATTGAATTATAATGTTATTATTATCTTTTTTTAATTTACTAGTATTTGGTACCGTGCGATGCTCGGTGACGAAGTTTATGTTAGGAAATGTGTAACCAATTTAAGATGAAACGTAATTTGATAATAAAATGTAATATAATACGATGAATGTATTAGAGTATTTTTTATGAAAATAAAGCAACATGCGCGGTGACGAAGTTATGTTAGGAAATACATAACCAAATTAAGATAAACGCCATTCGTTAACTGTCAAATAATAAAACGCAATCTCCTGTGATCCGGTGTGGTTCAAACGACTAACATTCTCTAGTCAAATAACTATTGTGCTATTCCTTTTTCTCAATAAGAGATCTACTTTTGAACGCAAATTATATCTTATTTACAATTTAATTTATATTGTTTTGATTAACAAAGAGACCTTCATATATATTTTTTTTGTATTGTTACAATAATAATTCCGAAAAGATCACAACATAAGTAAAATGTCCTTGAGGAAAATGTCCATGAAGAACTTTAGGTACATGTTAATATGAAGATAATGGAGATAATGAAATACAACCAAAGTTCGTAGCAATTGAGTTTAACCTGGAAAAAAGCAACATAAAATAATTACGACATAGGGTTGTTTTAAATGGAATTTTCATGAAATCCACAACAGTACTGAAAAATGTTTGACTACTAAGTGTTTAAAAATCGAAAGAAAAAAAGTTATTCAAACAACTATTGTGTTACCGTTAATTAGTTGTGAATTTTTGAGCAACCAATAGATAACCCACTAAGATTCTAACAAAAAATTTTAAAAAAAACATATCGTGAACATAGAAAGTAAAACCCAATAGAGAAAAAGAAGTTGAGAGATGGATAAAGCAAGAACTCTAGAGAAAATACCAAGAGAAGATGGATATGTTGTAGATTAACCATATACATACAAAATGTATGCAAAATTACCAAAAAAAACTCCACTAACTGTTACATGTAGATTTGTTGTATATAAAAATGGTCCTCATAGCCACACTTGCAAGAGTTTATATGTTAATTTATTTCTTTTGAAGAAAGTGGGCAACATACAATTATTTTCTCCTCCGTCACTCATGATTTCCTTACTAGGAAAATAACACAAAGTTCACCATAATACGCATTTACCTATTACATTTTCAATCAAATATAAATGATAAAGAAATAAAAGTAGGAATTATAAATTAAAAACAATAATAAAAAAATTTAAATTTATAAATTTTCAATGATTCCTCATTCAAGTTGTTGTCATCAGACACACTTTCAAGATAAGTAGAAACGGAGAGAAAACAAAGCAAGTATGATATACACCTTTAAAAAATAAACCTGAAATGAGATGAATAGAGAAGATTTATAAGAGATGAGTGAAGTTGGACAGTTGGATGTTAAACATAGTCTTGCAATTAAATTACCAAGAGAACAACCAAATTATAATGAAATATAAATTTTTCATAAAGAATAAGAATTTGTTTTAAAATTTTTAAAAAGTAATAAAAAATATACCTTACAATTGTTTCATGTCCTATATCACAAAAGAAAAACTCATGTCCTAAGCAATCCTAAAATGACAACACAATTCTTATGCCCTCTATATATTGATTAATATTGATTGTAACAATTATTCATTTGTATATATTAATGATTCATAATTGAAAAAAATGAAATGTTTTTTGAATTCATAAGTGGCTTTAATTGTTGAAAATAATCAATATATAATGAAATATTTTTTAAAAAAATAAAAGAATTGCTTATATATATTAACAATCGTAGTAACATTCTTGCTTTACAAAAAAAATATAAAGAAATTTAATAGAAGTTTTAAAATATAAGCATTGTTGGTTTCAAAAGATTATAAAATTAATCAGTTTTATAGAAATGTTGATTGATAAGCATTGTTAACTTAAAAAAAATATAATACATTAAAGAAAAATAAATTCATTTAATAAAAGTATATTGATTTATAAGCATTGTTAGCTTACTAAAAAAATTGTATCTTATTAATTAAATAAAAAAATAATATGTTTATAAATTTAAATAAAAAATTTTGATTGTTAGCTTATAAAGAAATACAAACGATTATATAAAAATAAATTCATTTAATAAAAGTATATTGATTTATAAACATGTTAGCTTACTAAAAAAATTGTATCTTATTAATTACATAAAAATAATAATAAGTTTATAAATTTAAATAAATATTTTTGAATTATAAGAATTGTTAGCTTACAAAGAAATATAAGAAGTTAAATAAAAATAAATTCATTTTATAAAAGTATATATACCTTATTGATTAAATAAAAATAATAATAAGTTTATAAATTTAAATAAAAAATGTTGGCTTCATTGTATAATTAAAAATGAAAGATAAATAATATTTTATATAATAATAAATATATATTTGTTAATGGTTTTTAATTTAAATAAAAAAATAAAATGAAAAGTTTAGGCATTTAATGTGTTGAAATCAATTAAAAGTAATCAAAATTATAACAAAAAAGATAATGGGCCATGGAGGTCTCTCCTTAATCCTCTTTCCCTACATTCTCCTTTATATATATATATATTGATTGTTAGCTTACAAAGAAATATAAGATTTTAAATAAAAATAAATTCATTTAATAAAAGTATATATACCTTATTGATTAAATAAAAATAATAATAAGTTTATAAATTTAAATAAAAAATGTTGGCTTCATTGTATAATTAAAAATGAAAGATAAATAATATTTTATATAATAATAAATATATATTTGTTAATGGTTTTTAGTTTAAATTAAAAAAGCAAATGAAAAGTTTAGGCATTTAATGTGTTGAAATCAATTAAAAGTAAATCAAAATTATAACAAAAAAGATAAAGGGCCATGGAGGTCTCTCCTTAATTCTCTCTCCCTACATTCTCCTTTATATATATATATATATATTGATTGTTAGCTTACTAAAAAAATTGTATCTTATTAATTAAATAAAAAAATAATATGTTTATAAACTTAAATAAAAAATTTTGATTGTTAGATTATAAAGAAATACAAACGATTATATAAAAATAAATTCATTTAATAAAAGTATATTGATTTATAAACATGTTAGCTTACTAAAAAAATTGTATCTTATTAATTACATAAAAATAATAATAAGTTTATAAATTTAAATAAAATTTTTTGATTTATAAGAATTGTTAGCTTGCAAAGAAATATAAGAAATTAAATAAAAATAAATTCATTTAATAAAAGTGTATATACCTTATTGATTAAATAAAAATAATAATAAGTTTATAAATTTAAATAAAAATGTTGGCTTCATTGTATAATTAAAAATGAAATATAAATAACATTTTATATAATAATAAATATATATTTGTTAATGGTTTTTAATTTAAATTAAAAAAGAAAATGAAAAGTTTAAGCATTTAATGTGTTGAAATCAATTAAAAGTAAATCAAAATTATAACAAAAAAGATAAAGGGTCATGGAGGCCTCTCCTTAATCATCTCTCCCTACATTCTCCTTTATATATATATATATTGATATATTGATTTACTTTTACTTTCTGATGACATCAATATTATTAATATTATTGTTCATACTTTAACCGATACAAAACATGCATAATCAACATACAAAATGATTACGGTCAACCCATTACAAAAAGGAGAAAAATGGTCTTCCGCAACCTCTTGTGCGACTTATGTCGCGATGAAGGTCACCCAACTCTCTGGAGGGATAGACAAAGGATCATGCGACCAACCGTGCATCGTGCAGGTAGTCGCCCACGTGCGGCTGAGCAGAACTTCCAACTAATCCAATCGATTCCTTTATTATTTCTTTAATGCTTTCCAAATTAGTTTAGAATTATTAGTTGTTTATTTGATTGCTTTTCTAATTGGTTTAGGTTTCCTTATAATTTTAGGATTTATCTTTGTTTAATATTTTATTTGTTTTTTAGTTGGTTTAGGGTTAGTATTAAGTTTGAAATTTGATTTCCATAGTTATCTGCAAAATAGTTTAGCCTATAAATAAGTTCTTTCATTTCATTAGTATTCGGTTTAATAATTATATCTCTATTCATAAAAGTTTTCTCTTATTTTCTAAGTTCACACTTAGACTCGTTATCTTTTACGGTTTAGAAGTTTGTCGTTCTTTCTGTATTTTTGAGCTGCGTCAACTTCACTGGTCTAAGTTAGGTATATAAATTCATCAATCTCTCCTTTCAAGGTTAATTAAATCCAAAAAGAAGAATGTCATTGTTTTTTGTAAATCACATCATAAAGTTATAAGGTGTATTATATTCCTATACTTTCTAATTTATATAGTAGTATATGCATTATATCTTAGGAGGCGTTTGGTTCGGTTAAAGGAATGAAAATGATAATGATAATGAAAGTAGGGTATAATGGAAATGATTACTTTCATTATATTATACACCATTCCATTATATTATTGTTGTTTGGAGAAAAAAGAACCATCAAAGAAGACTTTTTGTTTGGAGACGGTTGGCTAGGGTTCACCCAAGAGAAAGAATATGCAACACAAAAGAACCAATTCAGTGGTGGTGATGCCATGGAAATCAAAAAACCAAAATCAAACACAACATCTCCAACACAAATTGCTTCTTTCGTCATGGAAATCAAACACAACATCTCCAACACAGATTGCTTCTTTTGTCATGGAAATCAAAAATCGAACACAACAAGGACCAAAATCGAAATCACAGCAAGGACCAAAATTGAAGAAAACCAAACCCAACAAGGAGGAGAAGATCGAATAACCAAAATCGGGATTTCTAGGGTTAATATCCAAAATCGAAAAACCCCAAAATCAGAGATGGAGATGAAGATGTTGCAAAAATCGAAGAACCAAAATCGAAATCACAACAAGAACCAAAATCGGGATTTCTAGGGTTAATACCCAAATCGAAAAACCCCAAAATCATAGATGGAGATGGAGATGGAGATGTTGCAAAAATCAAAGAGAGAATACATTGTTCAATGATTATGAGATGATCGATTTCTTTTGTATTGAAAGAGAACATGATGAGAGGAGAAGCTCGAGTATCACCTGATGAGAGGAGAATATTGATTTCTTTAACTATGTCTGGCGAGGTATTGTGTTGGTTCATTCCACCCAATTTGGAGAGGAATGGTTTTTGGACCAATCTATTATTATGACTGATTGCATTACTTGCAACCAAACATCAACAATCTGTTGGAATATGCTCGTGTCATAATATATAATTATATGGCTAGATACACATAGGCCTATAGGGTCACACACAATACACTGAGATACCATTTAATATATAATGTAATTATTGTATTTACATTATATTAATAGCCTAAGTAACATGGGGTAATTAAATGGGCACAAATCATTAATAGTGGATTAATGGGTTTGTATTGGATTTAAGTTAATAGCTAGCCTATTAACTTAATTAATTCAAGGCCCGTGAAGATTTACTAGGGAGAACCTTTAAGAGGCCCAAGGTAGCTTTAGGGTTCATTAATAAATAGAAATGTTAATGACCTAATTAAGCTAACCTAATTTTTCCTCTCCTCTCTCTAAAATCGGCGCCCCACCCTTAGCCCTCTCTTGGGTTTTTCCACTTTGATCTTCTAGCTTCGTTCTTGATTAATTGAAGCTACAAGATCCGTTACTAAGGAGGACTAGCATCCGGTGGTGATCAAGGAGGTGTAGTGTGGACTACTCTAGAGGCATTCTCCATTGAATGCTTGGTTTCAAAAGAGCACACAAGTAGATCCCGATTGGTGTACAAATCACGCTACAAAGGTATATCGTTATTTGCATTTCTAGTTTAATTATAGTGGCAATACGTTGATCCTTTTGGTGATTATTCCGCTGCGTTATTATATATGTTTATTTTGTGTTTCTTTTCATAATCACCAACAGTGGTATCAGAGCCATCGTATGTGCCATATGACTAACTTGTATATGTAAAAGTGGCTAAAACTAAAGTCTTTTTTCTGAAAATTTCGACCATCGTTGGGTCTAAAATAATGTATTTTAAGATCATATAGCCACAAGTTACATATACTAATCGTAGATTAATTATTGTAGTTTTTCTTCGTTTTCGTTGGCTTGTTTTTTTACTTATTGTAAGTGTTTTAGATCCATGGTAAAACATGCATTTTTATCATGGACCAAGCCAACAATCTTAATGATATTGTATTATTATGTTGATGTGCAAAACCGATGAAAACCTTGACCGTTTGTGTGCTTTGTTTAATTATTTGTCGAGTTTTTGGGTTGTAATAGTTTAGGGAATTTTTTTCTTGATTTAGTAGTAGATAAATGTATTTTATCAAATATTGTAACCATTGCTCGGAATCGAATGGCGACAAGTTAGAGACGAGAAGCATTTTTCGGAGCTGCTGGACAGCCGGCGCGAAAAATGGATTTCCCGGAGTTTGGCACATCGGATTGGGCTGATTCTTGTTGCTGGAGTTCCATAAGACGTAGAAGGATGTTTCGATTGGGGAAGACTCCTTCCATGTCGTTTCGGGCCCCGAAGCTGCTGCGTTTTTCCAGACAGTTTTGTGTTCGAATGTTCTTGTGGGTTCTACTTGCTCTTGATAGTCTTGGAGCAAGTGGGAGCCCAAAAAGGGTTTATGTTGGCCCGTCCTTAGTTGCCCCCTTGGTCCGTGTGATGGCTCACGAGATCAAGCATAGGTGTTCATCGGTTGAGGTTTTGCACATTTTGGTTGTGTGTTTATTTCCTTTTATGTTGCATTGTTATCTATGTCTTTGATATTATAACATGCAAATGGGATTTTCAAACATAAAATTAAACACATACCACTTTTAAAACTAAATCTAAAGATTTAGTTAATATAAGTTTAAATTGGATTTGAATCTTAAATCTATTGTTTTATATAAATAACGCTTAAAAGAGTTTTATCGGTTATTTAATTTATGTAATGTCCAAGCTAATTAATATCTCATATAGGTTATATATTAAATGGACATCTCGACACACATAAAATAAAACAAATTAGAATCCAAGTTAAGAAATGTTTTTAACTTATGCTACGAATGAAGAATGCATGCTTCTTTCGTACATTTTTTTTGACACGCTTTATCAAAATACTATACCAGCCACAATTTTAAGTCATGCCGTCCAATTAGCTTGAAATCCCTCGCCATTACCTTTTGCCTATGCGTGAGACCTAGGTTGAATTGTAATCCCGAGGTGATTATTGTCTATGCGTGAGACCTAGATCTATTTTCACATGATTTCAAATTGGATGACTTAATCGAGTTAAGCAGGTGAGACCTTAACCCGAGGCAAGGATGGGACTAAACATGCCAGCTTGACACTAATAGCTCGGCCACTAGATGCCATGGGTCCCATAAGGATCTAAGAATTGCACTTGTAATGCAATTGGTAAACGTCACATACCTATTGAATCTATCATTGCTAGCAGATCAACTGATGTGATGATAGAACCTCAATGAGGATCTTAGCCTTTTTCGTAAATTAATTGTTTTAAAAGTAAAACTTGGGTAGTTAATTTAAAAAAAAGGATTAATTATTGAAATTACTAATTTTGAACTTTGTATGTTTGTAGATGTCAACAACAAATCAAACCCTAAGCAACTCAACTATCAGGTCAGTTCTTGAAAAAGAGAAACTGACAGGAATCAACTTTATCGACTGGTATCGAAATCTGAGGATCGTCCTCAGAGCTGAAAGTTGATCCATCTGGAAGAGGCCTTACCTGAGGCACCTCATGCCACTGCTTCTGCTGCAGTTCGCACAGCCTACACCCGTAGGTTTAACGAACAACAAGAAGTAGCTGCTCTCATGCTGGTGAGCATGACCCCCGAGATCCAAAAGAACATGGAGGAACTCACAGCATTTGAGATGTTACGAGAGTTGAAAACTATGTTTCAACAACAGACAGAACATGAACTGTTTGAAACAGTCAAAGCATTCCACGCTTGTAAACAGGAGGATGGCCAGTCAGTTAGTTCTTACGTCTTGAAGATGAAAGGCTATCTTGACCGTATGGAGCGTCTTGGTTACCCCATGCCACAAGTTCTTGGAGTGAGCTTGATTCTTACCTCACTATCCAAGGACTATGACCAGTTTGTTATGAACTATAACATGCATAGCATGGGGAAGACTATCTCTGAACTGCATGCTATGCTGAAGCTTGCAGAGCAAGGGATGCCAAAGAAAGCTCCTACTGTTCTAGCAATCAGGGAAGGAAAAATCCAGAAATCCAAACCGCAAGCACAGGGGAAGGGTCGTGGCAAGGGTAAACATGTTTATAAACCTAAACCTAGGATCCCCCCACCTGCTAAAAAGGAGCACCCTGCAAAGGACGCCACCTGCCATCACTGTGGAGTGATAGGCCACTGGAAGAGGAACTGTCCTACTTACCTGGCAGAGTTGAAGAAGAACAAAGCTACCCCGGCTAGCACATCAGGTATCTTCACTATAGAACTCTATGCTTTCCCTAGTAAATCCTGGGTTTATGATACCGGTTGTGGAACTCACATTTGTAATAATGTGCAGGCACTAAGGGGAAGTAGAAAGCTAAACGACGGAGCTTTGGACCTGTACGTAGGCAATGGAATGCGTGCAGCTGTTAAAGCTATAGGGAGCTGTGATCTTATCCTCCCTAATGGATTGATTCTTGTTTTAGACAATTGTCATTATGCACCTACTATTACTAGGGGTATTGTTTCGCTTTCTCGTTTGAAGAAAAATGATTTTATCCATGTTTTTACGGATTATGGCATTTCGGTTTCTAAGGATAATATATTTTATTTTAACGCTATTCCTCGTGATGATATTTTTGAAATTGACATGGATAATCTTGTTTCAAACAATAGTTCTATATACACGTGTAGCACTAAGAAATCCAAACGTAATTTGGATTCAACTTACCTATGGCACTGCCGTCTTTCCCACATAAGCAAGAAACGCATTATAAAGCTGCAACACGATGGGCTTCTAAAGTCATCCGATGATGAGTCGTTTGATAAATGTCTCTCTTGCATATCTGGGAAAATGACAAGAAAACCTTTATCCCATGTAGGTGACAGAGCCAAAGATCTTCTTGGACTCATACATACTGATGTATGTGGCCCATTTAGAACTGTGTCTAGGGAAGGTGCTAACAACTTCATCACTTTCACTGATGATTTCAGTCACTATGGTTATGTTTACTTGATTAAACATAAACATGAAGCCTTTGAAACGTTCAAAGCCTTTCAAAGTGAAGTAGAAAATCAACTCGGCAAGACTATTAAGGCTCTCCGATCTGATCGAGGAGGAGAGTATATGAGTCAAGAGTTTTTAGACCATCTGACTAAGTGTGGGATTGTCTCACAATTAACTCCTCCATACACTCCACAACATAATGGTGTATCTGAAAGGAGAAATCGAACTTTTCTAGACATGGTTCGATCCATGATGAGTCTAACTACTTTGCCACTGTCCTTTTGGGGTTGTGCTCTAGAGTCTGCTGCTCGCATACTCAATATGGTTCCGACAAAGAAGGTTGATAAGACACCATATGAAATATGGCACGGGAAAGTCCCTAATTTGTCTTACTTGAAGGTCTGGGGTTGTGAGGCTCTCGTCAAACGAGACACACCGAACAAACTTGAGCCTAGATCTATCAAGTGTATCTTCGTAGGGTACCCAACGAAAACAATGGGTTACTATTTCTACTACCCACCCGAAAACAAAATATTTGTTGCTCGGTATGCTGAGTTTCTTGAGAACAGTCTCATTTTACAAGAAGCAAGTGGGAGCACAGTAGACCTTAACGAGATTCAAAGAGAAGATGCGCAACCTCCTGGTGACACTAGCGAACATCACGCTGAGGTTGAACATGCAGATGTTGAACCACAGAATGATGTAATTCCCATTCGTAGATCTGCAAGGACACCTCGAGCACCTAAACGATATAGTTATTATATCGATGCTGAGGAGCAGAATTTTGGGGATCATGGTGAACCCTCTAACTATCAAGCTGCATTGTTGGATCTAGAATCCGATAAATGGCTTGAAGCTATGAATGCTGAAATGCAATCCATGAAAGACAATCAAGTCTGGAACTTGGTTGATCTTCCTCCGAACAGCAAGACTGTCGGAAGCAAGTGGATCTTCAAGAAGAAGACCGACATGGATTGCAATGTACACACCTATAAAGCTCGTCTAGTAGCAAAAGGGTTACACTCAAACCTACGGGGTTGACTATGAAGAAACCTTCTCGCCTGTTGCTGACGTTAAAGCTATTAGGATTCTTATAGCCATAGCAGCGTACCATGACTATGAGATTTGGCAAATGGATGTCAAAACCGCTTTCTTGAACGGTCACCTTGATGAAGATGTTTACATGGTGCAACCTGAGGGTTTTGTGAATCCGAAACATCCCGAGAAAGTATGCAAGCTTCAAAGATCCATTTATGGACTGAAGCAAGCATCCAGAAGTTGGAATAAAAGGTTCGATGAGGAAATCAAAACGTATTGTGTATATATGAGAGCTAGTGAGAGCATCGTCGTTTTTCTAATCTTATATGTTGATGACATATTGCTCATGGGGAACAATGTAACATCCCCAAATTCTCAATAGAATAAACATGGCATTAAAACATAACATTTACAATTCTGGGTCCCAATATATCCTCACATTCGTTTAAAACTAAGGCTGGCGGAAACAACCTATACACAACTGAGAATATTCTAGCTTCTATGGGTGGCACTTGCACTGCCTCTAGCTGCGCCTGTACTCTATCTTGCTCTTGCTCACTAGCCTGAGCCTTATATCACTTGTTTACCTGAAAATGGTTTAGTTTTGAAAAGCGAGGGTTAGACCAAAAGGTCTAGTGAATTCCCTCCATAAAACATTCATCACAGTATAAAATCATTCATAGAAAACATACTTTCACATCTTTCTCATAAACATCATCCAAGGTTAAACACAGGGTTCAGGGATCGCATAAGCTACTTCGATCGGGGCCCGACGGACACCCACTCGCCTACGCCGAGATCCAAGTGGACCCCTCGTTCCTTCATGTAGGAGGAAACAAATTCCAACCTACAAGCTAATCCTTCATATGCCCAAGGGATTATCGAATCCCCCGGTATCCTGACCCCACTGTGCAACCGACTCCACATAGCATGCACATAACATTTGAAATCACTTTCATGGAAACTTTACTCAAACATTTCATTTGCTAAATAAACATGCAATTCATGGAAGACATGCATAGATTTCATAATTCATTTCATGCTCGTAAAAAGGAACCAAGTTCAGTCAAAACATAATACGTCATAAAAGGGGTTGAGAGAACTCACCTGATAGCAATCTCCTTTCTAACCGCGTGTCTCATTTCGTCCGAACACCTATAATTAATTTAAGAATTAATTAGATGCAACTCAATCATTATCCTGAATTCCTCCTCCTAACTCGGTCTCCAAAGTATCTATGGATCGTTAACTAATTAGCGGATCTCTTCTATATATATATAGCCCAAAATAACTCTAAGTTCACAAGAGCGTCTCACGGCCCAAGTAACTTCCAGTCCAACACGACATCCAGCCCAACAAACTAGTCGGCCCAAAAATATGAATTCAGGTTGCTGGTAATTTAGTCACATTCCGAATCCCATGACTATATATCGAATATTGGACCCCAATTAATTAGACCCAACACCGACCTTTCTAATAATTATTAATACTTAATAATTAAATAACTAAATCCACATTCTAAATTAAATTACCAAGTCTATAATCTAAATCCATGGAGGCATCTCTCGGTTCAACAACTAAACTGGTCCAACATCCAAACCAGTCCAGGTCTCGGGAGGATTTGCGCCACCCAAGGGTTTGCGCCACCTGCAGGTTTGCGCTACTGAACTTTGCGCCACCTGCAGGTTTGCGCTACCAACTGGGCTGGTTTGCGATTACGAATTGAAACCCAAATGCTTTATACAATCAAATCCCTCATAAACATTCCAATTGGTAACGTTTAACGTAACACTCTTACCCAAAATTTCTGCGTAAAACGAGTATAAACCTTCTACCCGATTTGATTTTACCAAAATTAGCAATCCAAATAAGAGATTAAGACTATCAGAGTGCTCTTAACATTTCTCACAACTACAACATGAAGACGACTAAAAATATAGATTATCTAGCTATTTAGTGTGCAGAAATAATATCGATTTACGGTTTTTCTTACCCAAATGGAGTCTCTTCACGATTTTGATGTCAAGGCTCCCACTAATTCTTTCTCTCGATGTCTTTATCCCTGCTATCTCTATTCCTTCGGCAAACACACAAAGAACACAATCCACATGGCCATTAATTCTTTTCTCCTTGTTTCCCTTCTCGATGTGAAGCATACACACACAGGACCATTAATTCTTTTCTCCTTGTTTCCCTTCTCGATGTGAAGCATGACAAACACACACACAAGCAGCTCTCAATTAATTCTTTCTTCTCTTGATGGGTAGCATGACACACACACACACAAGCAGCTCCCAATCAATTTCTTTTCCCTGCTTCTTTTCTCGAAGAGCCGCACACACACATAACCCTAATTGATTTCTTATTTCCCCTCCCAAAAGTGGCGTATAACAAATAAATGGGAAATAATTTCCCATTTTCCCCTTTTTTACCCACATATGTTTTCATAATATACACTTATAACCCCCTAAATTCTATTTAAATTACACTACTTAAATTAGGTTATTACAATCTCCCCTCCTTAACAGAATTCCGTCCCGGAATTCATTCTAACAACAACCGGGCAATTGATTTATTAAAACTTATACTCCAACTCTCGGAATAAATCTTTCTAACAACAAAACAATAACACAACATTCCAAGCTTCCGCGACACAACTCTGAATAAACTCCCAAATCCATAGTTAAAACTGATTTCCCTTAATTACCGACTTCCACCGAGTAATCCAACAATCAGCACTTTTGAAATAATAAGAAGACTACTTATTCCATCATACTACTACCAACTTCTCGTCTTAACCTATCGATTCTCTCTCATCACTATTTAGTAAGAATCTCGATAGAATCATAACACGTCATTACTTATCCATTCATAAATCTTAACAACCAATCTAAGGCTTATACATCTATCATGACATTTCAATTCAACCTATGATCATACTACAACTCCAACCCATAATCATCATCATGTCATTCATTAGACATAACCAAATTTCCGACCATTTCCATCTAGGATCATTCCTTCGCATATAAGAAATGATCCTCGTTCTTTGAAGATTTAGCATCTCCTACACCACGTTTAGATTAACACACCCATCATTTCCTTTAAATTTCCAATGATTCCCAAAATATATCATCTTAGCGACTCTTATAACCAAAAATACCTTAAGCCCTTGGTTAACTATCCGTTGCCACACCGTCATGCTATTCCGAACATAATCGTACCACAACGTCAACTTACACCTACATGCTCCAACAATCTGGTTAACAAATCGTACATCTCATATGAAATCCCCAAAAGCTTCTATCTGATGCTTTCTCTCTCTCTCTCCCTCTAACATCACATCACTACGACGCTAGCTGGCACATTGAGTTTAACCATTGCTGTCACTACGCATACGTATGCTCCTTGCCCATAGTGTCACACTACAGACCAGATTGCTCATGATCTTTCACACAATTCGAACTTGACTACGTATCCTCCTGTATACATAATCGAGTCTATCTTGCTACTTAGTCCTTTCCCAACTTGTTGAACTATAACTTACGAGTTCTCAATTAGCTCAATCATAAACATTCTAGTTAGCTCTTTACGAACCGAGTTCTTACCTAAGCTGGACATAGTGCCTCACTGAACGATAAAACCTATACACTCGCTTCGCTCGTGCTACATACCTCACCATTCTATGAACCCTCCATACTTCGTAACTTGAACGCCTAGTCAACAACAGCTTTCTCTCACTAACTTAGCACCCCCACAAGGTGTCCTATCAACTTTTGCTCTTCTGGTTCAAGCCTTCGGCCTTAAACATCTTGCACGACCGCTGACCTCTACAACAACGGATAGCCTGTAACTACCTTCTTAGTTTATTCTTTAACATGGGTTCCTTACGGAGCCTAATCCTTCCAACCTATAACATTCACTTAATGATCTGTCTCCCTCTTTTCGAATCCTACTCATGTAACATCGACATTACAAGTTCACCTCGAACTCTTATTCCTACGCCATAGACATTTCATTCTTTCTCACCACACTACGCATAACGATTTGCTAAAACCATCACCTTAAAGGTTTCAAGTCCTTCCACTGAACACAACCGTCCCTTAACAACCGTACTTCCAGTTACCGAACCAGGGTGCAAACCCTCATACAACCGATACTATAATCCACTACTGACTCTACCACTGTTCACCTTTCCTCTTGAACACAAATACTACAGCTACAACATTCTTTCCTGGTTTGCCCAACACTTTTTTTTCCACTTGAAGTTCTTCCTTAGCTTGACTTGTAATACTCTACGACCTAGTGAGTTCATAGCCTTCATGCATGGCAACGCAGTAAATAAATCATTCCACATATTTTAACATTTTAAATAAGCAACATTTGGAAACAACTTGGGTACACATGACCCCATCACCATTATGACTTCAATACCCTGCACAACGATTCGAGAATCGTTTGCATGCATCTTCCCGTGAACCTCAAACTTACTCAATCCGAAAAATGTTATAACGACAGTACTATATTGCATGAAAAATCTTTTCGTTTGACACAATTCTGAAAGAATTACCGGCACAAAGTAAGCCAGTTGATTCTCCCACTCATTCGTATGATAACAATAGGTCAATAAGCATTTTGGGTTATAAAAGATTTGCCAATAAACTTTTTCTTGACATCTTGCAACAAATTTGACTTATCATGAAAATAGTGGAATGTTTTGCAATTCGTTAAGCTCAAAATTTCTTGGTGCGATGTGAATGAAATCACCTTTTCTTTAGACATGTGCTTGCACAGTCTGACCCATTTTCGATCAAAATTGATATTTATATATTTACTTTAAATCGTGAAAATTTTGTGTTACACATGAGGACTCCATGCATGAGACTCTACTTGAAATTGAAGGCTACTCACCCCAACAAGGTCAACTGCTTTACTCAATAGCTTATCCTCGACACTCTACCTACGACCAACGGTCGCCCTCTCTGTCATGCAGCAACTCGTTGTACATGCGTTCTACATCTCACTTACTCAACCATTACATACTACTTTCGTTTTAATCCACTATTTCACATTCCACTTCTACATGGTTTCATTTCACTATAAGCATCTTATTTCATTTATCCTACCATTGAAAAACTCGATTACAATCCAGAGCTCCATTGATACTTTCAGATTTCGACACGGTCTTTCCTTATCATCCTGGTCCATTCCAAGATTTCTAGAACTGGGACTCTCTCTCGAACCAGGAGCCCTACTCGAACTCAAACATTCATCCTCTCCGAATCCACGAAGAGCTACCTCTAGACGATTCATAACATTCTATACAACATTCCTCCCCTACGATGCATACATTCATCACATCAAAAGTGACTTCTCGTGAACTTCCCCATCAAGGGTCCTTAGTCTATCCCTCAGAGATCTTGTTGACATTCTAACGTACTGGAATACGACATAAACACTAGGTAGGTTAATAAGGTAGGTTAAGCACATACATGTACCTGTAAGTTCGCAATTACACTGGCCAGGTGAAATTTCAAACTTACCTTGCATGACAGTCCTCAGTACCCTATTAGTCCCATCTCTATAATAGTGTCCTCCTAACGCATTTCATGTGTCTATATTAGTGCCCTCTTAACGCATCTCCTGATTCTCAGTTGTGATTTTCTACTCCCAAGTTTAAGTTTAGGCCCGTCCGGTCACCTAAATCCCTTAAACTATGGCTCTCATACCATTTGTAACATCCCCAAATTCTCAATAGAATAAACATGGCATTAAAACATAACATTTACAATTATGGGTCCCAATATATCCTCACATTCATTTAAAACTAAGGCTGGCGGAAACAACCTATACACAACTGAGAATATTCTAGCTTCTATGGGTGGCACTTACACTGCCTCTAGCTGCACCTGTACTCTATCTTGCTCTTTCTCACTAGCCTGAGCCTTCTATCACTTGTTTACCTGAAAATGGTTTAGTTTTGAAAAGCGAGGGTTAGACCAAAAGGTCTAGTGAATTCCCTCCATAAAACATTCATCACAGTATAAAATCATTCATAGAAAACATACTTTCACATCTTTCTCATAAACATCATCCTAGGTTAAACACAGGGTTCAGGGATCGCATAAGCTACTTCGATCGGGGCCCGACGGACACCCTCTCGCCTACGCCGAGATCCAAGTGGACCCCTCGTTCCTTCATGTAGGAGGAAACAAATTCCAACCTACAAGCTAATCCTTCATATGCCCAAGGGATTATCGAATCCCCCGGTACCCTTACCCCACTGTGCAACCGACTCCACATAGCATGCACATAACATTTGAAATCACTTTCATGGAAACTTTACTCAAACATTTCATTTGCTAAATAAACATGCAATTCATGGAAGACATGCATAGCTTTCATAATTCATTTCATGCTCGTAAAAAGGAACCAAGTTCAGTCAAAACATAATACGTCATAAAAGGGGTTGAGAGAACTCACCTGATAGCAATCTCCTTTCTAACCTCGTGTCTCGTTTCGTCCGAACACCTATAATAATTCTAAGAATTAATTAGATGCAACTCAATCATTATCCTGAATTCCTTCTCCTAACTCGGTCTCCAAAGTATCTATGGATCGTTAACTAATTAGCGGATCTCTTCTATATATATATATATATAGCCAAAAATAACTCTAAGTTCACAAGAGCGTCTCACGGCCCAAGTAACTTCCAGTCCAACACGACATCCAGCCCAACAAACTAGTCGGCCCAAAAATATGAATTCAGGTTGCTGGTAATTTAGTCACATTCCGAATCCCATGACTATATATCGAATATTGGACCCCAATTAATTAGACCCAACACCGACCTTTCTAATAATTATTAATACTTAATAATTAAATAACTAAATCCACATTCTAAATTAAATTACCAAGTCTATAATCTAAATTCCATGGAGGCATCTCTCAGTTCAACAACTAAACTGGTCCAACATCCAAACCGGTCCAGGTCTCGGGAGGATTTGCGCCACCCAAGGGTTTGCGCCACCTGCAGGTTTGCGCTACTGAACTTTGCGCCACCTGCAGGTTTGCGCTACTGAACTTTGCGCCACCTGCAGGTTTGCGCTACCAACTGGGCTGGTTTGCGATTACGAATTGAAACCCAAAAGCTTTATACAATCAAATCCCTCTTAAACATTCCAATTGGTAACGTTTAACGTAACACTCTTACCCAAAATTTCTGCGTAAAACGAGTATAAACCTTCTACCCGATTTGATTTTACCAAAATTAGCAATCCAAATAAGAGATTAAGACTATCAGAGTGCTCTTAACATTTCTCACAACTACAACATGAAGACGACTAAAAATATAGATTATCTAGCTATTTAGTGTGCAGAAATAATATCGATTTAAGGTTTTTCTTACCCAAATGGAGTCTCTTCACGATTTTGATGTCAATGCTCCCACTAATTCTTTCTCTCGATGTCTCTATCCCTGCTATCTCTATTCCTTCGGCAAACACACAAAGAACACAATCCACATGGCCATTAATTCTTTTCTCCTTGTTTCCCTTCTCGATGTGAAGCATGACAAACACACACACAAGCAGCTCTCAATTAATTCTTTCTTATCTTGATGGGTAGCATGACACACACACACAAGCAGCTCCCAATCGATTTCTTTTCCCTGCTTCTTTTCTCGAAGAGCCGCACACACACATAACCCTAATTGATTTCTTATTTCCCCTCCCAAAAGTGGCGTATAACAAATAAATGGGAAATAATTTCCCATTTTCCCCTTTTTACCCTCATATGTTTTCATAATATACACTTATAACCCCCTAACTTCTATTTAAATTACACTACTTAAATTGGGTTATTACAAACAACGTTCCAATGCTACAAGATGTCAAATCCTGGCTTGGAAAATGTTTTGCCATGAAAGATTTAGGCGAAGCGGCGTACATCCTAGGAATCAAGATCTATCGAGATAGATCGAAGCGGTTAATTCGTTTAAGTCAAAGTGCGTACATTGACAAAATTCTAAAACGGTTTAGAATGGATGCTTCCAAACGTGGAAGTCTTCCAATGCAACACAATGTAAACTTGAGTAAGACTCAAGGACCCTCCACACCTGATGAGGTGAAGCGGATGAAGGGAATCCCCTATGCTTCGGCTGTGGGATCCATAATGTATGCAGTGAGGTGCACTAGACCTGATGTAGCGTTCTCTGAGAACCTTACGAGTAGATACCAACAGAATCCAGGAGAAAGTCACTGGACTGCTGTTAAGAACATACTGAAGTATCTTCGAAATACCAAAGATATGTTCCTTGTTTATGGGGGTGATATAGAAAGAGAGCTCAGTGTTACTTGCTACACTGATGCTAGTTTCGAAACATATCGAGATGATTTTCGATCTCAGACTGGCTACGTTTTCGTCATGAACGGAGGCGCTGTTGACTGGAAGAGTGCTAAGCAAAGCACTATTGCGATGTCTTCTACAGAAGCTGAATACATAGTTGCTTCTGAAGCTGCAATGGAGGCTGTTTGGATACGGAAATTCATTTATGGGCTTGGCGTTGTCCCCAGTAATGAAAGACCCATGGATATGTACTGCGATAATTCTGGTGCCATTATCATAGCCAACGAACCTGGAGTTCAAAAGGGCGCCAAACACTTTCGTCGGAAGGCTCACTACATTCGAGAGGCTATCGAGATGGGTGATATTCGTCTTCTCAAAGTTCACACAGATGACAACTTAGCTGATCCTTTTACGAAGCCAATGTCTTGTACCAAACATATCGAGCATGCTAGGAACATTGAACTTCGACCAACTAGTAGTCTCATGTAGATCTGTTTTTAGTAATTGAATAATTGGAACGTTGAACAGTTTTCATTTTCACAATGAATTGATGTACCTGGTATGATCGTTTTCATTTATATCAACTGTGTTCTATATTTGCATGTTTAATCCATGAATAAATTATTTGTTCAAAATTGTCCATTGTCAGTTGATGATACGGGAGTATCATCGAATTAAGGCAAATGTGAGCGTATTGGTGATATTCATTAGTGAATGAATATTAATGATGATGCCACCAAACTCACATGTTGTTCATTGGTGATGAACATTGGACTGACCCAACCTACGAGAGTTCACTGCATGGATCGGCGTCACCAGTGAATCTCGCAAATGGTTATGTCACTCGTCCTTAGACTTGAGATGCAAGCAGGTTTTGTATGGGTGGAATGTCGGTCTTTGATATGGTTAAACGATGTCCTGAATAAGGCTGCTATAAAAATCATCTTCAGGAGTGACATGAAGCACATGACAGGCACGTGCAGTCAAAATAGGATTTGTTCCTCTACATGTAATGGAGTTAGATACTACTGGGCCCCTCGATGAATTGAATAGATGTTTGTACGGCCGTACCCAAATGTAATTAAGACGATGCTTGATTAATTTGGTAATCTACTTCAACAAACAGACCGAGAAACAGAATCGTTGAATAATTAGAATGACATATGATCCATGTCTAGTATTCAACAAGGTATCTGTAACAAAGGGATGACTGATTTAATAAACCATTTAAAATGAGACGTTTAAAGAAACTAGCCTCATGTGTCTCTAGGGGCATTGGCGTGTTGCTAGACGCTAACCTTTGCTTGTATAATTACTTGTTATTATGACGTGTGCAAGTGGGAGCTGTTGGAATATGCTCGTGTCGTAATATATAATTATATGGCTAGATACACATGGGCCTATAGGGTCACACACAATACACTGAGATACCATTTAATATATAATGTAATTATTGTATTTACATTATATTAATAGCCTAAGTAACATGGGGTAATTAAATGGGCACAAATCATTAATAGTGGATTAATGGGTTTGTATTGGATTTAAGTTAATAGCTAGCCTATTGACTTAATTAATTCAAGGCCCATGAAGATTTACTAGGGAGAACCTTTAAGAGGCCCAAGGTAGCTTTAGGGTTCATTAATAAATAGAAATGTTAATGACCTAATTAAGTTAACCTAATTTTTCCTCTCCTCTCTCGAAAATCGGCGCCCCACCCTTAGCCCTCTCTTGGGTTTTTCCACTTTGATCTTCTAGCTTCGTTCTTGATTAATTGAAGCTACAAGATCCGTTACTAAGGAGGACTAGCATCCGGTGGTGATCAAGGAGGTGTAGTGTGGACTACTCTAGAGGCATTCTCCATTGAATGCTTGGTTTCAAAAGAGCACACAAGTAGATCCCGATTGGTGTACAAATCACGCTACAAAGGTATATCGTTATTTGTAATTCTAGTTTAATTATATTGGCAATACGTTGATCCTTTTGGTGATTATTCCGCTGCGTTATTATATATGTTTATTTTGTGTTTCTTTTCATAATCACCAACACAATCATTTCATTTTTATTCCCTCTTTGAACCAAACAAATACAATGGATATCATTACCATTGATTATTGGGGTGTCGAGTCCGACAAATAATAAGATTTATATAATTAGCCTATTACCTCTAAACACAATTGATTGTGATAGCGATAAGTAGGGTCGTCTCCTCAGGGACTCGGAATCAACCGTAGGTCCAAGACGATGTCATGTGCAAGTCTTTTTAGAACAATAATTAAAGGGGGGGGGGGGGGGTGGATTGTTGAAATTAATCTAAACATGCAAAATAAAACGAGACTACAAATAACAATGAAAAGAATCTAGTAACGAGTGTAACCAATCTTTTATGAAACAATGTATCATTGACTTGTATAAAGAAAAATGAATTTTCTCAACTGATTTCAGAGTGCCAACACGCGTCAAACACTCCGTTTGTCCTTGTGATTAAACTAGCCCGAGGAGCTCGGTGAACTAGTTCATAATTGATTAAATTATGTCTAGTCGCGAACTTAGACTTAACCTATCAATTGCATTAAAAATAGACAAACACCCAATCCTAACTAATAACCGGAAGCCCGACCATTTAAATTAGATTATACAATCCTATAATGCGATCAATTCATATGAAGTTCAATTAATGCATTACTTGCTACTAAATCGAAATTAAGAACAATTACGTATTCCTAATTACAATTAGCGATTCAAAGTGGGATGTTAGGATTCAAGGGATCCATCTCAAAATCAAAAACCCCAAATTGAAGAACACATTTTAAACGAAGATCATATAAATGAAATATAATTGATAATTAAACACAAAACAAGTCTCAACAAAGTTCAAACCAACTAGTTACATCTCGTTACTAGAAACAAAGAAATTTAGCTACTCATAATGGTGCTTAAAAACTGAAATTAAACTTACAGAAGGGTAGAAATCAGAATATGGTGAAGAACCCTAGAAATTTCTCCAAAATCGATGTTCATATCTAGAAATCGACCAAGATTTCTTGCTCTCTGTCTCGTTTTCTGAAAATTCCCGAGTTCTCTCCTGCTATCCTCCTCCTTAAAATCGACAGATGCCACCCTCTTTTAAACTCCAATCGAGAAACTGCTTTAAACGAACGTGGCCACCTGATTATTTGACGGGCGCGACTACAGCCGCGAGAGGATGCGCACGGACGCATTTTGGGACCTGGAACAGTGTTTCCCGCGACCGCTGGCGCGGTTTGGGTCGTCGGAGAAGTCGCGCGAGGTGAAGAAGCGGGATGCCGACTTGCTGCTGCCGTTGTTCGAACCTGGAAGCTGCTACGAGTTGCTTTTTTGATTTGGGCTGCTGGATTCTCCAATTGGGCTTTTAATTTTTTTTTCTCTTCTTTACTTAGGTTGCTGGATCTGGGCTGTCAACAACAACGACAAAGAATACATTATATATATGTCTCTTTTGTTTCTTTTTAGTTACTTCACACACAAGTGACAAGACACATGGTTTGCTTTATTTATTTTTTTACTTTTTCTTCAAATTCAATAATACAAAATAAAACTTTATTTTTGTTTTCTTTTTCAATTTAATTTAATCACAAATAATAAAATACTAAACTTATAAATTGGGGTATTTTAAGCATCTAATCAACACCATTTGAGGGATAAATTTGACGTAAAAGATATATAAAATTGGCACTTATCAAATTCCCCCACACTTAAGATCATTGTCCGTCCCGGCAATGACTTAAGTTAGCACGTCGTGATAAAAACGAATCAAACGAGAATATCAATACGTATAACATTTCATGAGCTTGAGATTTGCAACCAAGCATCAAAAATTGAGCACACACAACCAAGTAGACACAAGCTAATCACGAGAACACTCACGAATGGGAAATTAAAACAACACTCAATTCACTCCTTGGGGTTAAGTATATCGCTCAAACCGTCACTACACTAGCACGTACCTACCATAAGCTTGAAAAGTCTTTCACCCTCCACTACTTGGATAACATACATGCATATAAATCAAAAGGTCTTTATTAGGTGGAATGTAAAATAAGGCTTTGCATAAGGTGGGATATATTTGGGAAGAGTGGCTAAGGACCGTACACCAAATGGAAAAACCTGGTTATTCAAGTATGAGACGTTCTTTCCACAAAGAGCTTTACATTTTTATCTTTGAAGCACACTTCCCTTTGGATGATAGGGAATAAAGATGAAACTTTTATAAACAACCATATCATCATTTCCGTCGTCTTTATTTATTTATTGACGACTCATTTTTCTCATCGATAATTTTTTTTTTCATTTTTTTTCTTTCATTTTCTCTTTTTTTCATTTTCTTTCCCAACATATGAGTACTACTTCCGAACACATAGGGATACCGAAACTACTCCAATGGTGATTGGTCGGTGGGTCGTGTATGGATTGGCTCATTATGTGGGTGACAAAAGAAATAGGCTAAGGCTGAAAGTGGTGTGCAAAATGGGTAGTAACAACATAAAGGGTTGGCTTATAGCTAAATTGGCTAAAATAAAAATGAGAAAAACGGTGGCCTTTATCATATTTATTAGCATGTAGTATCATGTAGTCTTAAGGAGAGACAATTCAAGTTCTAGAGGTGCATAACTAGGCATGACGCAATCACACAAGAAATGAATTAGAGACTAATATAAAGTGTTTAGTCTAATAGGCTCAAAGTCTCATGAGGCTAAGCTTGTTCAAGAGATTAGCAATAGTCTAACTTTGATAGGTATATGTTAGGGTCATTTATTGTTGAATTAAAGTTAAAGGGTTTGTTTTGTAATTCTTTAATTTGAGCTTTGTTAGTGAACGGGCCGTGGGCTTGTTAACCACGGGCCCGTCATATATAAAGTGTTTTAGCCTTAGAAAATAGGCTAGTTGTTCATTTGCTTTCATTATTCCTTATTGTAAACTCTTTCAAAGTTGAAAGCTAAATTGGATGACCAGTTGAAATCATAATCACTGTTTCTTATCTATTGATTTCATTGTTCATTGCACGGATCTGGAACTATCAATTGGTATCAGAGCAGACGGACAGATCGATTCAAGGTGTTCATATTGAATTCTGGTAAGTTTTCTCTTTTTCACGGCTGTGTTCTTGATTGAATATCAATTCTTTGATTCTGGTAAAATTGATCGATTTCGTTTATTGGGTATTGTTAGTATCATTGTTATTAGTGATTCTGCAAGTTTTCATATTCTAATTCGATCGTTTGAGTGTGTTTTAAGCAAATTAAAAGTCAAAAGTTTTGAGTGTGTTTTTGGTAAAAATCGAATTTTTAACCATCAAAACTTGTTGTTTTTGCTTCAAAATCGATTTGGGTAGTGTTATTTTTGTGTTTGGTAGTGTTTCTAATCTTTCAGAAACGTTTTTTAGCAACCCTATTCGATTTCCATTCGATTTGAACTTTCCAGCCGTCCTTTCCGGATACTTCAGCCGCAGTTTCCGGACATCTTTAAACTTTCCGGATAATCGCGTAATCTTCCCGGACACGTCGCTACTTTCCGGGTAAGTCTTCTAATTCCAATCTTTCAGGAAACCCAAAGTTTCCGGTAAAATAGTTTGTCCGGACAACTCAACGTTTTCGGTAACCTATTTTGTCCAGATAACTCGAAGTTTCCGGTTATATTGATTTTACCCGAAAACTCATTCCATCCGGAAAGCATTTTATCCGGAATCTCTTGTCACCCGGTAAGTTTCCGTGTTTATTTTTATCCATAAACTATTGTCTTCCGGTAACTTCTTGTTATCCGGAAACTATAGTTTGTCCGGACTCTTTGTGTTATCCGGAAACTTCTGAGTTTTAACTATTTTTCACTTAATCTGATCCGGACACTTCCAGATCAGACGTCTTATTCGGATTCCTATCCGGTAAGCTCATTCCTCTTGAATTCTTACCCGTTCCTAGTTCATATTAGTCGTAGAACCTGCGTTAGGATATCACTCGTAGTGCCTTGCGTTAGGTTACAACTTTGAATCGATCACCTCGTCTGACGATCATTCCTGTGCAACCAAAGATGTCTTCGCGCGACGCTCTTGCAATAGGCACCGACTCCAAACCACCTTGGCTCAATCAAGGTGAGTACAGCCAATGGAGAGACAGATTCAAAATCTTCATAGAATCGAAAGACAACTTCGAGTACATTTGGCGAGTTTTAGAGAATGGACCTATTCCAGAACCAATGAAGGACGTTCCACCATCTCAAGAAGGTGGGAAGACACTCCATGTGAAAAAGACTCTCTCCGACATGACCGACGACGAAAAGGGCATGATTGAGGTAGAAAAGCATGCCAAGCGGTATCTTATTCAAGCTATCCCCAACACGATCTATAATGCCATCGACAGCTACAAAGATACAGCGAAGGGTATGTGGGATCAAGTGGAGAAGATGATGCGTGGAAGCAAAGTTGGGAATCAATTGAAGATCAACAGCGCCATCACCAAGTTCGATGGATTCAAACAACGCACCGGCGAATCCCTATCCAAGACCTATGAACGTTTTTGTCTCCTTCTCAACGAACTTAACAAGAACCACATCACTCGCTCCAACACGGAAAACGCGCTCAAGTTCCTTAACAACCTGTTGCCAGAATGGAAGACATTTGCATCTCATGTCAAGCACAACAACTTGATAGAGAAAGTTAGCATTCACGAACTCTATGAGACGATTCTTCAAGATGAAGATGAGGTAATGGAACTCCTGAATGAGAAGAAGACTTCTTCCAAACCAGCCGCTGATCCTATAGCACTTATGTCCTCTAAACAAGGGAAATCTTCAAGCCGTCTCTCCAAACGTGCTCAAAAGCAAAGTTCTTCTGAATTAGAACCTGAAGAAAAGGAAGATAGTGAGTCTGATGATGAAGTTTCAGATTTCAAGAAAGCGATAGCCCTTCTTTCCAAATCTTTTCAACAACAAAAGTTCTATAAGAAGCCACCGTCCAATAATCAGCGCTACTCCACCTCCTCCAACAAGCGCCACGATTATAAGGATAGGTATGAAGGAAAGAAGAAGAAGAAGACCGATGAGCAAGATCAGTCTGAGAAGAAGGAGAAGACGGAGAAAGATGAAAACAAGAAGAAAGATGAGCCCGTAACTTGCTACAACTGCGGGAAACTTGGTCACTTTGCGAAAGATTGCCGCCAACCTACTGTCAAGAATGTTCACTATTACAAGGCAAAGCTCGCATTGGCTGAGCAAAAGGAAGCTGGAATAGCTCTATTTGTGGAAGATGACTACTGGTTGGGTCGTTCTGATGCTGAAAGAGATTCTGATGGTGCTAATGCTTTCATGGGATATCACTCGCCTGTCGATGAAGAAAATGCAACGTCAAGTCAGGTATGTGATTCTAACCAACAAGAGTTCATGAATCAAATGCAATCACTTGTTGAACAGGCAAATTCCTTTAAGGCCACCTCTAAAGAACAACAGCTTGAGATCAGATCTCTATCTGAGAAGTTAGATGTTCAAAAGAGAATAACTGAGAAATATAAGTTCGAAAATGCTACCTTAAAAGAAAAATGCAAAAAACTTACGATAGCACCTAAGGACTTACGGGCCAAATTATCTGAACTTCAGTCACAGTTTGATCAGTGCATGAATGAGAAAGCAGAAATTGTTTATCAATGTTCTGCCCTTCAAATTCAGCACAAGGAATTTGTCGCTAAAATTCTTGACCTTGAAACAAAACTCCACAAGAGAGGTCAAACTGATCAAACTATCCACATGAATAAACCAAAGGAGTTCACGTATTTCAACAAGGACTGGGGAATCGGATACGATAACCCACACAATTTGAAAAAAGGAATAGCCAAAAGACCGATATTGTATGACTTTAGTTGTCTTGGAATAGCCAGAGATTATCCGGAATATGCAATTAAATGGACTGGTCCTCTTGAACCTGAAAAGGAAGAGGAAATTGAGGAATACAAGCGCACACGCACATCCAAAATGCAACTTCCATTCAGTTATGGATCGTTGAATTATTCCTATAAGAAAGATAAAAAGTACCTCTCGAATGACTACTTCGATTGCTACAAGGTTGCAAAGCACAAGGATTCCTCCAAAAAGGATGAGGACCAAGTGACTGAAACCAAGACTGAGACGGATGAGTTTAAACTCTATATTCCCCCTCTCATCTTGGAAGCGAAGATAGTCGAGTTGGAGGAGTCACTCGAGAAAGAAAGGGCGATTTTTCAAAATGAAAAGCAAGCGCTAATTCAGGATCTTGAGAATCTAATATCGGTTAAAACCGAATCTGTATCTGATGAAGGACAAGAAATCCTTCGGTGTGAAATTAATATGCTCACATCAAAACTGGCTGCTTTGGCAACAGATGCGATGAAAGAGTATACGAGAAATGGTCAGCTCCAAGAGCAGATTGACCAACTTCAATCTGAAAAGCAGATTTCACCTGAACTTTCCTCAAGTTCATCTAATACGTCTTTGTGCAAAGCTTTTATAAGCAAATTTTCTTCAAATCAAGACGATAAAGATTCTCAAGACAAAAGTGTTTTAAGGAATTTGAACTCTGATTTTTTCTTAGCTTCCGCACCAAATTCCCCAAAGCACACAAGCACAAAGTGTTCCTCACCTTCCTCGACCGATCCTAGTCCTGTAATTCCGGATGTCGATTTTTCTGAATATATGAACTCCGAAGGCAATTCTGATGGAGAGTTTGAGTCGTTCCCCTTCGACCAACCTCTTCCGAGTCATACTGATTTTCTATCACCAGTGGTGAATCGACCGGTCAACTTTGAAAAGGGTGCTTGTTCTAACACGAAGACCCCAGCTGTGATTAAGATTTCCAAATCTAAACCAGTTTCTCAAAACCAATCACAGCAGAAGCAAAAGACCGAGCGATTGCCCATCAAAAATACTATTCCTTCAAAAGTCACTAATCATGTTGTCCCTGTTGTTACAGATAAAATTGGTCGCGCAAAACAAGAAAAACCCAAGTGGCTAAACAAGGAACCTGTCAAGGATACTGCATCAAAGTCTTTCCCTACTGCTTTTAATCCTAGGATAAACAAAAACGATTATGCTTGGAATCATTGGAATATTTTTGAAGTTTCTTTTCCGGTTAAAATTAATTCCTTTCATCAATTGATTCAGTTATCGCGTGATTGTTTATGTTGTTCTAATTGTGGTTGGAATGATTTTGATGACATTCATAATAATGATTGGTTTGGGTCGTATCACATGTATAATTCATCACCCAAATGCAAACCCCGTAATAACAAGAAGAAACACTATAAACAACGGGGTTCTCAACCAGAGGTTAAACCACAGCGGGAGACCAAACCCATTCCTGAACGGGTTGCTCCTACTGAGGTTAAACCGGCGCTCAAGAGGCAACCTGCTACAAAACCTGTTCCTCCAAAAGGTGTAAATTCTACACCTAAGAGGCGACATGTGCAAAAAACCAGTTCCTTCAAACGGTATACAACCTACACCTAAGGGGAAAGCTGTGTCAAAGAAAGTTCCTCCAAGATGTGCCAAACTTAACCCTCCAGGACCCATGCAAATATGGGTACCTAAAATCCGTTAAACCTGTTTTTGCAGCATGGTCATGTGTGGTACTTAGACTATGGATGCTCCAAGCACATGACCGGAAGGAGGGAGCTTCTCACGAACTACAAAGAAGAATATAGTGGAGACGTGAGATTTGGGAACGACCACAAGGCGCCAATCATGGGCTACGACGACATTGTTCAAGACAAGATCACAATCAAAAAGGTATCACACGTCGAGGGATTGGGACACAATCTGTTCAACATCGGCCAATTCTGCGACAAAGATCTCGAGGTCCGGTTCAAAGCCAAAAGGTGTAGAATACTCAACGACGAAGGAGAGGAGCTACTGGTTGGAAAGCGCAAGACCAACCTCTACACCATTGACCTCGCAGCCCTAAAGACCGATAACCCAGTCTGCCTCATGTCAAAGGCTAATTCCGAACAAGCTTGGATTTGGCATCGAAGACTATCGCACCTCAACTTCAAAAGTATCAACAAATTGGTACTGGGCGGACACGTAAAAGGCATGCCCGATCTTCAATTCATGAAGGATCGACTCTGCGGGGCATGTGAGATGGGAAAGATGAAACGTGCATCGCATCTGCCGAAGGCAGCTTCGAGCACGTCTCGGTCCCTCGAATTTATCCATATGGATTTGTGTGGACCGATGCGTGTTCAAACTTCAAAGCATCAACAAGCGCAAATACGTCCTGGTGTTGGTGGATGACTTCTCGCGCTACACATGGGTCAAGTTCCTTCGCTCGAAAGACGAAACTCCGGAGTTGATCATCAACCATTTGAAGACCATCCATCTGAATCTTCAAAGTGCATTTCAGACCATCAGGACCGACAACGGGACGGAATTCAAGAATCAAACGGTAAACGATTAGCTGGCATCTGTCGGTATTTTGCAAACCTTCTCGGCCGCACGCACTCCTCACCAAAATGGAGTGGTAGAAAGGCGCAACCGTACTCTCGTTGAAGCGGCTCGTACCATGCTTTCCCAATCCAAATTGCCGCTAATTCTGTGGGCCGAAGCGATGTCAACGGCTTGTTACACGCAAAACCGCTCCATCATCAACAAGCGGTTCAACAAGACGCCGTACGAGATCATCCCGAACATCAAGTACTTCCATGCATTCGGATGCACGTGCTACGTCTTAAACGACAAGGACGATCTCGGCAAATTCAGCCCAAAGGCGGACGAGGGAGTTTTCATCGGATACTCCATGCAGGCTAAGGCGTATTGCATTTACAACAAACGGACCAAAATCGTTATTGAAAGTGTAAATGTGACATTCGACGAAGCCGCAGATTTGGCTTCTGAACACAACAGTTCAGAACCCGGTTTAACTGGCGTGCTAGCTTCCGACACTCCAAGGTCGGGATCTGCACAAGCGACAGTAACTCTGAATCATGCATCTTCATTGAATGCTGACTCTTCTAATTTAGATTTACTGTTTAAGTATTTTTATGATGACATATTTAATGCTCCTACTCCTCCTGTCTCAGCACAACCTAGACTTGAAGCTGCTCGTATTGAGGATTCGGCGAATCTATCCGGTCTGCCTCCTTCTACAAGCACGTCGTCCATCACTGTAGAGACAGCTTAACCGTCATCATCGACTTCAACTGATACTACTGACCCCCCGGAGGAACCTGTTATAAACCCGGTGATCGCTCCTCATGATTCGTCTTCTGCTACAATCGACGATCAACCTCTGAACTCCTCGGAACTAGAAGTTGTTCAACCATCGGCGAATCCTCTCCCATCTCCTCCGAGAAACCAACCTGCTACACTTGAAGCAGTTCAAGACCTACCCTCTGGTGATTATGTGGATCCAGACACGTCTCACTCTACTCAACAGCCGCTTCCACACACCACCAAGTAGACGAGAGCTCATCCCCTACACCAAATCATCGGTGATCCCTCCACTCCTGTTCAAACACGAGGCGCTTCACCCAACTTTTGTCTCTTCTCCGGCTTCTTAAGCAACATCGAGCCGACGAACGTACGTGAAGCACTTGAAGATCCGGACTGGATCATCGCTATGCAAGAAGAGCTCAACCAATTCGAGGCTCTAAAGGTATGGCGACTGGTCCCACGTCCATCTCACAAGACGGTGATCGACACCAAGTGGATCTTTAAGAATAAGAAGGACGAAGACGCCATCCTCGTACGCAACAAGGCACGTCTCGTGGCCAAGGGGTATCATCAACAAGAAGGGATCGATTATGATGAGACCTACGCTCCGGTAGCAAGAATCGAAGCCATACGTATGTTTCTTGCATATGCCGCGCACAAGAACTTCACGGCCTTCCAAATGGATGTGAAGACCGCATTCCTATATGACGATATCAAGGAAGAGGTGTACGTGTCGCAACCTGAAGGATTCGTGGACGATTCGAAGCCTGATCATGTCTACGTTCTAGACAAGGAGATGTACGGTCTAAAGCAAGCTTCGCGTGCCTGGTATAACACTCTGTCCGAGTTTTTGATAAGGTCAAAATTCACACGAGGTAAAATCGATTCTACCCTGTTTATCAAAAACGAAAAAGGTCACATAGTTCTAGTTCAAGTGTATGTAGATGACATAATCTTCGGCTCTACTAATCCCCAATATGCTAAATACTTTGCCAACTTAATGGGTGAATTTTTCAAAATGAGTATGCTTTGTGAGATGAATTTCTTCCTTGGTCTTCAAGTTAAACAACTGTCGACCGGGATATTCATAAACCAGGCTAAGTACATCCGGGATATTCCTAAGAAATTCCAGATGGAACAGTCCTCACCCATGAAAACTCCCATGGCACCTGGTACAAAGCTTCACGCCGATCTTAACGGAAAGGATGTGAACACTAAACTGTATCGGGGAATGATCGGTTCTTTGATGTATTTAACTGCGAGTAGGCCGGATATCATGTTTTCCACTTTTCTATGCGCCCGGTTTCAGTCAAAACCGAAGGAGTCTCATTTAACTGTTGTAAAACGAATTTTTTGTTATTTACGTGGTACTACTGATCTTGGCTTGTGGTACCTGAAAGAGACAGGTTTTGAGTTATCCGCTTTCTCTGATGCGGACCACGCGGGCAGCATGATGGACCGGAAGAGCACATCGGGGCATGTGCAGTTCTTGGGAGATAGTCTAGTGAGTTGGGCGTCCAAGAAGCAGCAGTGCGTCTCTACATCGATTGTTGAAGCGGAGTACGTGGCCGCCGCAAGCTGCTGTTCTCAAGTAATCTGGATGCGGACGCAACTCAGGGACTACGGCTTTACGTATGTCAAAGTGCCCATTTACTGTGACTCAAAGATCGCCATTGCCATATCCAGCAACCCGGTCCAACACACTAAGACAAAGCACATCGACGTTCGGTATCACTTCATCAAAGATCACGTTGGAAGAGGTACAGTCGAACTCTACTTTGTAAATACTGAACATCAGTTAGCAGATCTGTTTACAAAACCCTTGGACGAAAAACGTTTCAATACTCTTGTGTCCAAGTTAGGTATGCTAAATCCGAAGACTTAATCCGATTGTGTGCCCATTACAAGTTCCATACAACTACGAGCAACTGTCTACTCATCATCCGGTGTTTACACTTCTGATGATTGAGCATACACTTTCTCGCCCTTGTATTCTACTTGTCTCAGTTACACAGTTAGATTAAGTCTCTGTATTTATTAGGTAGATTTCGTTTGTGTTCTTTCTTTCTACGTGTGTTTCCTTTTCTTTCATATTGTCGTCTATTTTTACCTACTTATATATGTGCTTTCACGAAGTGTTCATGTGTTCAGGGGGAGCACAAAGCGGTATCATGTTAGTTTAATCGTTTGTTAAGGGGGAGCGGCACACACAGTTTTTCTTAAAATTGTTAAAAAAAAGTTTTTGTGTGTGTGGATACTCCCGTGTGGATTTCAACTACTGTTCATCATTTGAGGGGGAGCGACACAGTGTTTTTCTTTCAATGCCTAAAAGTTTTTTATGTGTGTCGGACTCTCCATTGCACTATCCGAGGGGGAGCAAATTCTTCCCCGTGCTCAGTTTGAGGGGGAGCGAGAGAAGGTTCGTTTCTGAAATCCATATAGCTTTATTTTTTCAAAATATCAAGAATCAGGGAAATTTTTTAAAATTCCAGAAGTATCCGGACAGGTATCCGGAAACCCTATTTTTCCGGATAGGTTTCCGGACCGGGTCCTTATCCGGATTGGAAGGGAACCCGGGTACCATATCCGGACTCTTAGTCTCTCTTAAATAGCATCCGGGCTCTTTTGTTTTCATTATCCGGAAACTCACGCAAATACCCTAAACCCTCTCGAAACTTATCTCTCGCTCGGACCTGCTCAAAATTCTCGATTCTCGCCCGTATTCCGTTCCCTAGTCAGGTATGATGTTCTATTTTCGCTATTGGTGGCTACTAGTTACGATTCATGCACTCAACTGCACAACTCGTCCATCGATTTAGTCGATTGAACAAAGTCCGAACCCATTTTGAGTCCAATCGACTTCGGGTTCTTTCGATGTGGTTTTGGTAGATGTAGCCCATTTTGTGTGCTCATATGCGTCAATCGACACTACCTGCATATTTAAAACCTGATTGGGACTGTATTTTGCGTGACTGATGATTTTGAACCTCGTCCGGACACATTCATTGTGTCCGGACACCATCAAGGTTATCGTATTTTATCCGGATTCACTCATAAAGCTAGATATTTTGTCCGGTTTCATTCTTCATTCGGAGACCTAGTTGTTCGGAAACCTCAGGGTTTCCGGTAAGTTCAACTACCGGATTGTTGATGTGACCGGAATCCCTATTGTCCGGAAAACACCATCCACCGGAAACCATTTTGTCCGGAATGTTCATTTTATCCGGAAACCTTCCTCATATCCGGAAACTGTTATTGTCCGGATAGTATACTTTGTCCGGAGAGTTTGGTTTTTCCCATTTTTGTCCGGATTCCCCTGTGTTGGTCAGTTCCAGTACCTGTTTTGTCACTGCCAGTCCTCAATCTGTCTCAGTTTGAGCCATTTAATGCAAAGGTACGCGCTGATACTTGTTCATCCGCCTCGGTTTCTAATTGTGTTTCTTTTCCAGATATTCAATGGCGGATCAGCAACAAAATCCACAAAACCCTGAAGAACAAATTCCTCAAGAGGAATTTATAGATGAGGCAGCTGATAACGCCTTGGTCGAACCTGATCATGACACCGAGATAGAGCCAAACAATCATCACCTGGACCCAGCTCAGTTCCGACCACAACCACAACACCGTGTGCTTGTGGATGTTCTAATGCGTCACCCTCTCCATGAGGCCCTCACTGCTACAGCCGACGTCCCACTCCTATACGTTCTTCAAGTATGGCTCACTGCACGAGTCAACACAGCGGGTAATTCACAGACGATCACAGCACAGATCGATAACCAACCTTTCACGCTGACACCTGAGTCCTTCCGGCGCCTACTATCACTTCCAGAAGCCAACGCCGGCGGACACCAAGGCTATAACCCCGCGGTCAATGACCAGACTCTGTGTGCTGAAGTACGCGCCCTCGGTTACAACCGCGCTATCGATCGACCTTCTGCATTCAACCGCGAGTATTTGGCCCCCATCTGGTACACCCTGTTCTCGATTCTGAACAGATGTCTTTCATCCAGATGGAAGGGCATCGACCAGTGCACCGGAGACTTCCTGAGATTATTTCATGCCGTATGTTACAACCGCCACGTCGACGCTGCAATGATCATCTGGCGGGAGTTAGTTGCCGATATCCATCAAATTGGAGGAACTAAGCAAAATAAATTTCTCCCCTACCCTCGTTTCCTTTCACTGGTTGTGCGACAACATATGGACGCCAATCCATCCATACCGCGAAGCCTAAACCATTCGGTATGTCCTCATCACCACTTACAATATATGGTAATTCGCAACCCGTCCAACGCCATAACTATGCCCATACCTGAAGCCCTACTGGCTCACGCAGATCCCGTTGCACCGAGTGTGGTAGCTTATAGGCAAGAGTTAGGGAATCCCATGGTCCAGCCAGCGCCGGAGGGACCTCCCCAGGGACCTAGACCCGAGCGACGTGAGCGTCCTAGGACGAGAGGAGGAAGGGCCTGGGAAGCAGGGGCTCCCGGGCGGGGTGTGATGAGAATTCATGGGAGGGGAACCGGAGCGAGCGGTGCATTGGATCCGCGTCCCAGTTCTAGCCACCAAGTTGAAGACGTGGAATCTGACTCCATGGATTCCGATACTGACCGTGCCATGCGTGCATCCCTAATACCTCACGGAATCGGACCAAACCCGGATTTTACCGAAGGAATCCCACTTGACTCACCTACCACTTCTTCTCAACATGCTATGGGAGATACAAGGAGACCCGAGGGAGTATTAGGTGATGAGTTAGAACATGTGAGAAGGAGGGAACTGCGTTCGAAAGCGAACCAGGAAAGATTGAGCCGTAAAGATAAAGAGACTCCCGAGCGACCCCAACCGAGTGATATCCGGGTAGCCACATCTGCTATCCCGTCTCATATGTTGGGATGGGGTATTGAAGAAGCCTCCGTGGACCCAGCGGAGCAATTGCACAACCCCCTTACCCACTCATCCGTCTCTCAAAATACGGATGTTTCAGTTTCTCATGGGGATCAAGCACAACTTCCACCGGTCTCTCACTCGGAGAGTTCTGGTGTTGAAACAAGAGACCAGCAACCCCCGGTCTCGCCTTCATTTCGTGCACCATCGAGTCTAGAGCCATTTGAAATTGAACATTCTTTGGCTAGGACACATGATGAGGAACACCAAATCGAGATTCTTCGTGACTCGATCGGAACGTCTGTAGTGTCTCCGTCAGCCGGAACACGAGGATCGGACGGAAATCCTACTACAGCTACCAAATTGCCAACTGTGAACGTAGGTGGCTCTGCCTCTAAGGTAGATGCCTCAACGGGTAATCTGAGTGATCCCGGTGTTACTTTACCAGACTTTGTGTCACAAGGGTCCCTGGACAGCACCCTCAAGGCTGTCCGCGAGGCAATGGAGCGGCACATCGCCGCCGAGCCCGTCAAAAATAAGAGCTTAATCAAAGGTAAAGAGAAGATCATTGACGCTAAAACCGCCCCTACACCTCTACCGACTCATGTTCAGCCTACATATTCGGTGGACACCCTAAAGACGATGCTTCTAGCCCAACTGCTCCAACAATCCGAAACCAACGCCTCTACCGAAGCAGACCTGCTATCCGTTCTGCAGTCACATGTCACTGCTCCTTCATCATCCATTACCACTCGATTGGATACCCTTGACTCGACTCTTAAGGACTTCAAACAAGCGCTCATGACGCTGTCCGAGAGAGTCCGTTCACTCGAAGATACCTGCAAGAGTCAAGCAGGTGGTCTAAAGCGCAAGCACGATGACCAGGATGATCCTGATCACCGTGAGGGGGAGAAAAGACAAAGACTAACCGAGACCGCCCTGATCCTCACTGAAACAACAATTGTGGTTCATCCGGAACCCTCAACTGCGGCACCTACAACTGAAGAAGCACCTGAAGCCGAGTTGCCTTTAGCCGAGATGGTAATAGACATGGATATTTCCGATGATGAAGACCCGACGGTTGAAAAGCCTGAGGGTTCAGCATAGGAACTGGTTACTTTTGACATATCAGATAGACAGATACTGGATATGATTGATCCAGACTGCGAGACCAACCCGGAAACCGAAGATGCATGGTATGAAAAAGCCACCAGTGCCGCAAATTTCCAGGTTAATTTAGTCTTCCCTACTGATGAAGATGACAACGTAGACTACGACCAGTTTCTGCTCCAGAATTTGTATGCTACTCCCGTTCACTCTGCTCAACCCGTTGAAACTTCAACAAGACCCGAAACCTCAACTGCCAATATTCCGACATCTCCTCAGCAACTAACAGCTTCTGATCTTCCTCCTCCTCAACTGCAACAAATCTGTTGGGAGAAGATCCCGATATTTATTCCTCACCTGGAGGAATCTCTGAAGAAGTTGTTCGTCCACAAGCTTCGCCCAATCGAGCCGACCTTCTGCCTTGGTATTTACAATTCCAACCCCGAATACCAACGCCGGTACATAAGCGCAATGAAGCGGTGTCTACCAGTTAGCCAAGTCCGAACCAAGCATCAGATCACCGAAGTGCTCAAAATCCAGTCAGGTCGTGTTATGAAAGTTGTTTATCCAGTATTCACTGTCCGACACGAAGACGGAAATGAATGGATATTCTCTAAAGCCGACTTCTAGCACCTCCGACCGTTCGACTTCTACGCTAATCTGAAAGACCTTTGTACAAGAACTATCCGACCGCTTCCCATAACAAAGGCGCTCGAAGCTGTTCGTTGATTCCTGGTCCGTACCATCATGATGTCTTATCTCACGGACTTCCAAATGGCAATCGAGAATAGGGCAAAGAAGGTAAATCTGATAAAGCCGAATATGAAAGCTCCTGAGTTGAAGATATATCCCGAGAACGCTCTGCTTCTAGAACCTGAATTTGGGATAGTCTACATCAACGAACAGAAAGAGAAAAAATTCATGCGCTTCAGTCAGGTAGACAGATTCTGCGACGACACACTCTTCAAAGTTCAAGATGCTCTTCGAAAGATCATTGCTCACGAGTCAGAAAATCAAAGGCTTTCGTATGTTCCCAATCCGAATGAAACAACTGCTCGGAATGTCTTAGAAATGGTTGAAGAACGCATCGACTATCGCCATGCTATCAGATGGTTCGAGATACACTTTGCGCTACGTAAAAGATATGTTCATAACTGGCGCCAACTCGAACTTCAATTCAAAGGGGGAGATTGTTAGGGTTTATTGTTGAATTAAAGTTCAAGGGTTTGTTTTGTAATTCTTTAATTTGAGCTTTGTTAGTGAACGGGCCGTGGGCTTGTTAACCACGGGCCCGTCATATATAAAGTGTTTTAGCCTTAGAAAATAGGCTAGTTGTTCATTTGCTTTCATTATTCCTTATTGAAAACTCTCTCAAAGTTGAAAGCTAAATTGGATGACCAGTTGAAATCATAATCACTGTTTCTTATCTATTGATTTCATTGTTCGTTGCACGGATTTGGAACTATCAGTATACTACCACAAATCGACCCTAAGTGATATTAATCAAGCTCAATCATGCTATACACGTGTTCAAACTCGTCATCATCAACAATTTAAGCTCATAAAAACATGCTAACACATCGTCAAAACGAACAAATATCCACATTTAAGCACAAGTTTTGCAAAAAAATACCCCTAAAAAGACAAGCATATACCCAAATCATGCAAATAATACCCAATTCATCCCAACTCATGCAAAATCATGCAAATAACCCACACCCCCACACTTAATTCCTACATTATCCTCAATGTATTCAATATATATCGGACACTCTAAGCAGTAAAAGAAAGGGGAACAGAAAACTCCCCTGATTTGGTGAGTGGCCTTCCAATGTAAGAATCCATGAAGATGGGTACGTCCGTTTGTGCTTCCAACCAGTCGGGAGAACCTGAGAACAACAGATAGAGCTAAGAGCGAAATCGGAAAATCTAACGAAAACAAGAAAAATACTGAAAGCAATAAAAAGCTAATAGATTGAAATCCGTATGTTGCCTCCCACGCAACGCCTTTCTTTTAGGTCTTTGGCTAGACCATACTCGGTTCATTCATTGCAGCTTGGCGTGTCCAAAGCTACCCGCTCTAGATCCTTCGATACAAAACCTTCATAGAAAGGCTTTAACCTATGACCGTTCACCTTAAACACTTGACCCGTAGATAAGCTTTGAATCTCTACTGCACCATTGGTCAAACACATTAGTAACAACAAAAGGTCCCAACCATCTGGACCTTAGCTTACCCGGAAATAACTTCAACCGAGAATGGTAAAGAAGCACTTTCTGACCTTTGGTGAAATTCTTACGAGAAATTCGGTTATCGTGGAATGCTTTTGTTTTCTCTTTATAGATCCGGGCATTCTCGTAAGCATCATTCCGGATCTCTTCCAACCCTTGAATTTGTAATTTCCTATATCGCCCCGCCTCATCCAAATCCATATTGCATTCTTTCACGGCCTAGAATGCTTTATGTTCCAACTCTACCAGTAGATGACACGGTTTACCAAAGACTATACGGAAAGGAGACATACCTATAGGCGTTTTAAACGTCGTCCGATAAGCCCAAAGAGCGTCGTTTGGTCTCAAGCTCCAATCCTTCCGATTAGGATTCACCGTCCTCTCTAGGATAGCCTTTATCTCGCGGTTAGACACTTCAGCTTGGCCATTGGATTGCGGATGGTAAGCGGTGGATATCTGATGTATAACTCCATATTTCTTCATCAAAACATCCATAACCTTGTTGCAAAAGTGGGTCCCTCTATCGCTTATGATGGCTCTTGGCGTCCCAAACCTGGAAAAGATATTAGATTTTAGAAAAACTATAACCGTACGTGCATCATCAGCTCGGGTGGCCTTAGCCTCAACCCATTTCGATACATAATCGACAGCAAGGAGGATATACAAATGACCACATGAAGCGGAAAACGGTCCCATAAAATCTATTCCCCATACGTCAAATATCTCACAAAATAGTACGGGAAACTGGGGCATCTGATTTCGGGAACTAATGTTTCCCGTCATTTGACAACGTGGACAAGTCTTGCAAAAAATGTAAGCATCACGCATCAGAGTCGGCCAAAACAACCCACACTCAAGCACTTTCCTAAATGTCCTCTTGTGACCAAAGTGACCCCCACAAGCGTATGAATGACAAAATTGCAAAACAGATTGATACTCTTGTTGGGGTACACATCGTCTAATGACTTGGTCGGGACAGTGCTTCCATAATTAAGGCTCATCCCAAATGTAAAAATGAGATTCCCTCTTAATTTTATCTTTCTCAAATCTAGTCAACTCACCTGGGAATGTCTTGGTAACCAAATAATTGACAATATCTGCATACTAGGGAGAGTCTTGGGCAATAACAAATAGGTGCTCATCTGGAAATTCATCTTTGAGGGGTGATTGCTCGCCATTGAAAGTGAGTCGGCTGAGATGATTCGCTACCAAATTTTCTGCTTGTCTCGGATTTCCAAGTTGAACTCTTGAAGTAGTAAGATCCATCGGATTAGTCGTGGCTTTGCATCCTTTTTCTTCAATAGGTACTTCAATGTTGCATGATCAAAATAAATAATAACTTTAGTACCAAGCAAGTAAGAACAAAACTTATCTAAAGCAAAAACAATAGCTAAAAGCTCATTTTCGGTGGTGGAATAGTTGCTTTGAGCACTGTCGAGCGTCTTGGAAGCATAACAGATAACATGTGACGCCCTTCCAATTTTCTGCCCAAGTACCGCACCCACGACATGGTTGTTCGCATCGCACATGATCTCGAATGGAAGCGTCCAATCCGGAGGTTGGATGATAGGGGTTAAAGTCAACATGTCTTTCAATCGGTCAAAAGCCTCCTTAGACTCTTCATTGAAATGGAACTCAACCTCCTTTTGTAGCAACTTGCACATCGTCGAGTGATCTTGGAGAAATCCTTTATGAATCTTCGGTAAAAACCTGCATGGCCAAGAAAAGAACGAACTTCCCGCACACTCGTGGGGTAAGGTAAAGACTTAATAACATCAATTTTTGCCTTATCTACCTCCATACCTTTTCCCGAGACTATATGTCCTAACACCAATCCTTGACTAACCATGAAATGACATTTTTCATAATTAAGTACCAAGTTAGTCTCTAAACATCTTTTAAGAATTTTGGTGAGATTAGACAAACATGACTGGAATGAATCCCCATAAACCATAAAATCATCCATAAAAACCTCTATGCAATTCTCCACATAATCTGAAAAAATACTAACCATACACCTTTGGAAGGTGGCGGGAGCGTTGCATAGTCCAAACGACATTCTTCGATATGCAAATGTGCCAAAAGGGCATGTGAACGTTGTCTTTTCTTGATCCTCCAACGCGATGGGAATCTGATGAAAACCTGAGTATCCATCCAAACAACAATAGTGGGTTTTACCAGCTAAGCGTTCAAGCATTCAATCAATAAACGGAAGGGGAAAATGATCTTTCCTAGTAGAAGCATTTAACTTGCGATAATCAATACATAACCGCCACCCGTTTTGGACTCGGGTGGGTACCAACTCACCTTCCGAATTTTCGATCACGGTTATGCCGGTCTTTTTAGGTACAACTTGGATAGGACTTACCCACTTACTATCAGAGATGGGATAGATCATACCGGCATCACAAAGCTTCATAATTTCCTTCTTTACAACCTCCATCATCGGGGGATTCAATCTACGTTGCGCCTCTCTAAAGGGTTTGTACTTCTCTTCAAGTAGTATCTTGTGTTGGCACAAAGAGGGACTAAGACCCTTGATATCGGCAATGGTCCATCCGATGGCGCCTTTATGCTCCTTTAAAACATCAACTAGCTCGCCTTCTTCCCTAGGTGAAAGGTTTGCAGAAATGATCACCGGGAGTGTATCCTTCTCACCTAGGTAAGCATACTTCAAATGATCCGGCAACGGCTTAAGTTCCAATTCGGGCGCCTGTTCAATAGAAGGCAAAAGTTTTGTGTTAGATAAGGGTAACTCAATTTTAGAAACTTCATACCTTGATTTCTTTCCGCGCTCCATCCAAGATATCAACTCGGCGCACTCTTCATTCAAGTCATACTTTTGGGCTAGCTTCTTCAAATTATCACTATGTAAGTCCCTACCAAGTATCACTTCCAACACGTCTTGGTTAGATAAATCAAAAACATCATCAGATAAAGACTCAATTATATCAACAAAACACAAAGATGAAACATCGTTCGAATATCGCATGGCATCATAGATGTTGAATTTAATTATCTCACCATCGAATTCCATGGTCAAATTACCATCATGGACATCTATCTTGGTCTTAGAGGTCTTGAGAAATGGTCTACCCAATAAAATCATCCCGGCCTAGGAGGTATTATTCTCCTCCATATCTAACACATAGAAGTCGGTCGGGAAGACCAATTCGTTCACTTACACGAAGACATCCTCTAGCACACCCTTGGGATATACAGTCGACCTATCCGCTAGTTGAATGACTACACCCGTTGGCTTAAGGGGGCCCACATCCAAGGATGTGTATATGGCATATGGCATGACATTAATCGATGCCCCCAAATCTAACATAGCCTGATTGACCGCGACATTGCCTACCTTACAAGGTATGGTAAACATGCCGGGATCATTACATTTAGGTGGTAGTTTTTTCTGTAAGACCACATATACATTTTGACTGATGCTAATTTTCTCATTACCCTTTAATTCCTTTTTATTTGTTCAAAGTTCCTTCAAAAATTTGGCATACCTAGGAACTTGTTTGATAGCATCGAGTAAAGGAATGTTTACCTGGACTTTCCGAAAGGTGTCTAAGATCTCTTTCTTCTCATTCTCTCGCTTTGACTTACCAAACCTGTCCGGAAAGGGTGGTGCTTGCACTATCACTTCGGGTGTCTTCTTTGCTTCATCATTTTTTGTCCCACCCGAGGTGGGTGCCTTAATCTCCAACTCATCTTCTTCATCTTTAGCTTTTTCCGTCTTCTTAGCACCGTCTTGGAGTTCCTTCCCGCTCCTCAAAGTCATAGCACTTACATTCGCGTTCGGGTTGGTCTCCGTTTGAGAAGGCAACTTGCCTTTGTTCACTAGTTGACCCACGGTGCTCCGAAGATCTTGTATGCTCGCTTGCGTGTTTTGAGATTCCTGTTGAAGTTTAGCCATGTTAGTAGCTAAATATTTCACAATATCCTCAAGAGACATACCTGACCCGCTAGGGGCTTGAGATGACGTTTGTTGTTGTGGTTGAAATGATGCCCTTGGTTGCTGAAAGCCGGATGGTTGACTGAATTGTTGTTGAAATCCGGGTGGTGCTTGGAATTGTTGACCTTGCTGAAACTGTTGAGGTCGTTGGAAAGGGGCTTTTGGTTGAAACTGTTGACCTTGACCTTGACCTTGACCATGACCTTGCTTCGGGGCGTAACTCAAGTTGGGATGCTGTTTCCAACCGGGGTTGTAGGTACTCGAGAATGGGTAAAACGCCCGATTGTTAGAGCCTTGAAAGTTGCCACCTCCTATGGCGTTCACTTGCTCTTCTTCTTCGTGTAATGTGGGGCATGCATCAGTTGGGTGTGCTACCGAAGAGCAAATCCCACATGCCTTGACTTGAGGCATGTTCCCCAAAGCAATCTGTTTCACCAAAACAGTCAAATCATTAATTTTAGTTTCAAGTGATTGAACATGTACCTCACTAGCTCCTCGACCGATGTCACTCCGAGTCCCAAATTGCTTGGAGTTTTCCGCCATGGTGTCTATCAAGGTCCTCGCTTGGGTTGGTGGCTTGTTCATGATTGCTCCCCCGCTCGCGGCATCCATCATCTTCCTCTCCATCGGTAGCAAACCTTTATAAAAGTACTGAATTAGTAATTTTTCAGAGATACCGTGTTGAGGGCAACTTACACAAAGGCGCTTGAAGCGCTCCCAATACTCGTAGAGAGACTCCGTGTCCTTTTTCTTGATTCCGCATATCTCCCTTTTTAGCCCGGCGGCTTTGGATGCGGGGAAGAACTTGTCTAGGAAAGCCCTCGCCTTTTGTGCCCAAGTGGTGATAGAATCCGGTGGTAGATAGAAAAGCCACTCCCTAGCCGCGTCAACTAGAGAGAACGGGAATGCCTTTAGCTTTAGGTTCTCCACGGTGGTGCCTTGCGGCTTCATCCCCAAGCATACCATGTGGAACTCGGTCATGTGCTTGTATGGGTCTTCGCTGGCCAAACCATGAAAACAAGGTAGTAAGTGGATCAAACCAAATTCATGTTCGGTACATACCTCTTCGGTCGGATACGTGATGCACAGAGGTTGCTCATCAACGTTGGGTGTTGCCCATTCCCTCAATGTGCGTTCGGGATTCGCCATATCCTTTTCTTCCTCTTCTTCGGTCTCGGTGACCGGTTCTTCTTTGTCGGAATGAGGTTTCTCCTATTCAAAATGCAACTCCTTTCCGCTTTCTGAGTCGGTAGACAACTCAATATCTTTCCAGATATTGACCACCGGTGAAGAAGTTGACTCGCCTTGCTTCTTTCGAAGCTTAGCTTGTTTCCTTAACTTCTTGGCGGTTTTCTCAATCTCCGGATCGATTGGAATTGGTGAACCTGCACGAAACGATCTTGGCATAAACGATTAAATCTTGCCGAGTCCCCGGCAACGGCGCCAAAAATTTGACGGGTGTCGAGTCCAGCAAATAATAAGATTTATATAATTAGCCTATTACCTCTAAACACAATTGATTGTGATAGCGATAAGTAGGGCCGTCTCCTCAGGGACTCGGAATCAACCGTAGGTCCAAGACGATGTCATGTGCAAGTCTTTTTAGAACAATAATTAAAGGGGGGGGGGTTTAGATTGTTGAAATTAATCTAAATATGCAAAATAAAATGAGACTAGAAATAACAATGAAAAGAATCTAGTAACGAGTGTAACCAATCTTTTATGAAACAATGTATCATTGACTTGTATAAAGAAAAATGAATTTTCTCAATTGATTTCAGACGGGGCCGTAAGTGCCAACACGCGTCAAACACTCTGTTTGTCCTTGTGATTAAACTAGCCCAAGGAGCTCGGTGAACTAGTTCCTAATTGATTAAATTAACTCTAGTCACGAACTTAGACTTAACCTATCAATTGCATTAAAAATAGACAAACACCCAATCCTAACTAATAACCGGAAGCCCGACCATTTAAATTAGATTATACAATCCTATAATGCGATCAATTGATATGAAGCTCAATTGATGCATTACTTTCTAATAAATCGAAATTAAGAACAATTGCGTATTCCTAATTACAATTAGCGATTCAAAGTGGGATGTTAGGATTCAAGGGATCCATCTCAAAACCAAAAACCTCAAATTGAAGAACACATTTTAAACGAAGATCATATAAATGAAATATAATTGATAATTAAACACAAAATAAGTCTCAACAAAGTTCAAACCAACTAGTTACGTCTCATTACTAGAAACAAAGAAATTTAGCTACTCATAATGGTGCTTAAAAACTGAAATTAAACTTACAGAAGGGTAGAAATCAGAAAATGGTGAAGAACCCTATAAATTTCTCCAAAATCGATGTTCATATCTAGAAATCGACCAAGATTTCTTGCTCTCTCTCGTTTTCTGAAAATTCCCGAGTTCTCTCCTGTTATCCTCCTCCTTAAAATCGATAGATGCCACCCTCCCATGAATTGTGGCTTAAAAGGGAATTAATCCGGTGAATCTCGGTGCATCTTATCTCAGTAAATCTCATCCTAATGTTCGTCCATTTCTCATCCAACGGTTGATAACCACTTCTCATGCTTCTCACCAAATTTAGCACTTATCACCGGAACTCAACCATTGTTTCCTAATAGAAAGTGTTGATTATAATTACTGAACTCTAATAATTTTTCTTAAATATTCAAATCATGCCTTCATCATTTTTATGTTTAACCCATCATTTTTCTAACTACATTTGGTTGTAGCATATATATATATATATATATATATATATATAGGGGTTAAATCATGTGAGAACCACAAATATGTTATAAACCGTGAGAACCGATATAAAAAATATTTTTTTACATGAAATTTTTTCATCAAATGCTAGGATTTATTATATTCTACTTCAAATATATGTGTTTCATAATATGATAGTTTCACATGGATTTGTTTCACCATATGAATATTTTTTACGAGTATTTTTCATTTCACTAGGTGAAACAAAATTCGTTTTTCACATGTAAACTTATCATATGGTGAACACGAACATATGTGTAACAATATTTTAAATCATAGGTTTTGATGAAAAAAAATCATGTAAACAAAATTTTTTACATTGGTTCTCACGGGTTTATAACCTATTTGTGGTTTTCATTTGATTATCGTCCTATATATATATATATATATATATATATATATATATATATATACTATCTTATAAAGCATATATATCCTAAAAGTCTTAAAAACAACTTATAATGCATGATGTACTATATATCTTCTCAAGCATAAAGTCTTAAAGTCTTAAAAATCTTAGAAATTTAAAATCTTAGTTACAATATCACATGCATTATGTACGAGTAGTCAATGCACCTTCCCGAGTCATTCATGTTGCTAACTCCCAGGTGACGATTGAAACTCCCCAAGCCTACCGATTCAATCATCGTTCCTTGCTCTATCTTCAATCTTCAATCTTCAATCTTCTCCTCTCCATCGCTTCCAAGAATGTCGATTGCTATTCCTATTGCTCATGGATTCAAAGTTTTCAAATTGCTATTCCTATATATTGCTCATGGATTCAAATTGCTATTCCTATTGCTCACGGATTCAAAACCTTGAATCTGTCTTTCATCTTCTTTATCTATCGGTCTTAAATAATGGTAAGAATGGAAACCCTAGAATCCAAAGCCATATTAGTTTGATGGCATGTGAAACTTTCCACGCAGATGTTCATGTTGGTAATTTATGGGTATTGTATGATAGTTTAGTTGCTGTTTTTGATTTCATTTGGAAAGATATTACAACATATATGTTCTTCAATTTCAGTCGTTTTAAAATCGGTCCAATTAAAAATTGAGTTTAATCTGAAATAGATTTTCTACAATCTCAAAAACCAAAATCTCTAAAAAAAATTACATTTAATTCCAACGAATTCTCTATTTTAGAGATTAAACATCCATTATATTATTAAAATATTATATAAATTTATAATCCCAATACATTTATATAAAAAATTCTCTATCCATATATCAAGTTTTAGAAAATTCTTTAAACTTGGAGATTTCACTAATTTTCTCTATTTTAGAGAACAATATAGAGAAGCTGTTGAAACAATTTAGAAAACAAAAGTCCAATTTTCTCCATTTTAGAGAAACTGTTGGAGATGCTCTTATTTTCTCCTTTAAATATAAAAAATTCATTTATATTTAACTAAAATTACAATTTCAATAACATAAATCAAATGCACATTAATTTTATGTCTTCATAAGGTTCCAAAAATGATAATGACAATGGCTAAAATTAAATACAAAATAATAACTAAAATAAAGCAATTTTATAATAGGGAAATTAATTAAAATGTCAAAAGTCAAACAAAGTGTCGCGATCACGGGAGAGCCCGCGGTGCATACGATTTCATCTTTTTGGTTGAATTTTGATTTTATATTTACACTTTCACTCCCTATACTTATTTACTAAATTTATTTTATACCTTATATTTTCATAATTTAATTTTACATTTAACACATATAATCGTTTATTAACTAAAATACGTTAAAAAAATACGTTTTAATTTTAACAAGTTACACCATTATAATCGTCTCTTCGATACGTTCGAAATGAGCCAAATCTTAAATTTTTTTGGATTTATATATTTTAATATATATCATATAAACTACATAAAAATTATTTTTTATATTTAAAATTCATACCCTTATTGTTAATTATTTAATTTATGGTACTCTTATAGTTAAAATACGTTTTATTTATTTTATTATCGATGGTCCAAGTGTAAGTATTAAAAATTGGCGGAGCCTTTGTGATGGACAGACATCGATCCTTTTGTGCATACTCTGTAACTGCAAATACTTCAGTTCCAAACACACATGAATCATCGTTCGCCAAATACCCATTTTCACAATTCTTAAATGAGTCCAGTGATACCAATTTGTCAAAACCCCATTTCATATTCTTCTCGTGAAACCTTCTCCTATTGTCATTCACGATATCTATAAACACATTCAAATAATAATAATTAAAAACGATTTAATGAATTAGTTAATATATGATTATTATGTTAATGCGATAGGAGTGTAAAACAAAAATGAAAATACGTTAAAAATAAATTTTTATGTAGTTTATATGATATATATTAAAATATATAAATCCAAAAAAATTCAAGATTGGGCTCATTTCGAACGTATCGAAGAGACGATTATAATGGTGTAACTTGTTAAAATTAAAACGTATTTTTTTAACATATTTTCGTTAATAAACGATTATATGTGTTAAATGTAAAATTTAAATTATGAAAGTAAAAGGTATAAAGTAAATTTAGTAAATAAGTATAGGGGTTGAAAGTGTAAAATTCAATTCGAAATTGTGATTTGGATTTGATATTTACACTTTTAACCCCTATACTTATTTACTAAATTTACTTTATACCTTTTACTTTCATAATTTAAATTTTACATTTAACACATATAATCGTTTATTAACGAAAATACGTTAAAAATATGTTTTACTTTTAACAAGTTACACCATTATAATCGTCTCTTCGATACGTTCGAAATGAGCCCAACATTGAATTTTTTTGGATTTAATATATATCATATAAACTACATAAAAATTTATTTTTAACGTATTTTCAATTTTGTTTTGTACTCCTATCGCATTAACATAATAATCATATATTAACTAATTCATTAAATCGTTTTTAATTATTATTATTTGAATGTGTTTATAGATATCGTGAATGACAATAGGAGAAGGTTTCACGAGAAGAATATGAAATGGGGTTTTGACAAATTGGTATCACTGGACTCATTTAAGAATTGTGAAAATGGGTATTTGACGAACGATGATTCATGTGTGTTTGGAACTGAAGTATTTGCAGTTACAGAGTATGCACAAAAGGATCGATGTCTGTCCATCACAAAGGCTCCGCCAATTTTTAATACTTACACTTGGACCATCGATAATAAAATAAATATAACGTATTTTAACTATAAGAGTACCATAAATTAAATAATTAACAATAAGGGTATGAATTTTAAATATAAAAAATAATTTTTATGAAGTTTATATGATATATATTAAAATATATAAATCCAAAAAAATTTAAGATTGGGCTCATTTCGAACGTATCGAAGAGACGATTATAATGGTGTAACTTGTTAAAATTAAAACGTATTTTTTAACGTATTTTAGTTAATAAACGATTATATGTGTTAAATGTAAAATTAAATTATGAAAATAAAAGGTATAAAGTAAATTTAGTAAATAAGTATAGGGGGTGAAAGTGTAAATATAAAATCAAAATTCAACCAAAAAGATGAAATCGTATGCACCGAAGGCTCCTCCCGTGATCGCGGGCTAAAAAAATTACAAAAATTCCACTGCCCGCGATCGCGGGCTCCCATCGCGGGTATTCGTGGCATTTTTGCAAAATGGAAAAAATTTATGGCATTTCGGTAACAGTTAGTCAAACTTGTGCCATTTTAATTAATTTCCCTTTATAATAACAACAATAAAACTAAATTATAAAATAGAATAAATTGAAAAGTAACAACACAAAATAAATTAGGGAAATTAATTAAAATGCCAAAAGTTTGACCATTTGTTACCAAAATGCCACAAATCTCTCACATCTTACCGAAATGCCACAAAAAACCGCGATGGGCCCCGCGATCGCGGGCCCCAGGCCCACGTGTCACCCAGGTTTGCCCACTTTGCCCGCGTTGGTCCCTCAAAAATGCCCGCGACCCAGCTTTCCCCCCTCAAGAATGCCCGTGTTGGCAGTTTTGGTCCCTGCCCGCGTTGGGCCCCCGCGATCGCGGGCTAACCCGCCACGCGTCGGCCTAGGGTTTACCCTAAAAATTAATTGAAGACTCAAACTCTAATTTTTATAACATCGGCCGCGCTATATAAGGGGTGGGGGGACCAAAAACCGTCCACTCTCATTCTTTTATAACTCTCAAATTTTTTAATATCAACTCTCTCTCAATTTTCTCCCACTCTCTCAATTTTGTCGTGTGGAACACGTGTTCGAGTTTTGTGAAGATGTCTCGTATTACCTCTATGGTATGGTTTCCTTATGTTTTTTGTTATTTTTTGTATGTTATTTTAAGTTAAGATATATGATTTGTATGTTGTTAGAGTGTTTATAACTTTTGTTATGTTTGAATATGTTCTATGTTTAACATTTTTAAGATATATGATATGTATGGTTTTATGTTTGAATGTGATATTTGTATGTTATAATGTGTATGTTGTTATAGGAGTATTTTTATAAAAAAATTGTTAAGAGTGTGTTTTTATAAAAATAATTCTTAAAAGTGTGTTTTTATAAAAAATTGTTAAGAATGTGTTTTTTTATAAAACAATTGTTAACAATGTGTTTTTATAAAAAAAAATTGTTAAGAGTGTGTTCTTATAAAAATAATTCTTAAAAGTGTGTTTTTATAAAAAAATGTTAAGAATGTGTTTTTTTATAAAAAAAATTGTTAAGAGTGTGTTTTTATAAAAAAAATTGTTAAAAATGTGTTTTTATAAAAAAATTGTTAAGAGTGTTTTTATAAAAAAAATTGTTAAGAATGTGTTTTTTTATAAAAATTGTTAAGAGTGTGTTTTTATAAAAAAAAATTGTTAAGAATGTGTTTTTTTATAAAAAAAAATGTTAACTTAGGTCCCTACGGTTTTAAGAATGACAACTTAGGTCCCTAAACTTTTAAGAATGACAATTTAGGTCCCTAAACTTTTAAGAATGCCAATTAGGTCCCTAAACTTTTAGGAATGACAACTTAGGTCCCTACGGTTTTAAGAATGACAACTTAGGTCCCTAAACTTTTAAGAATGACAATTTAGGTCCCTAAACTTTTAAGAATGACAATTAGGTCCCTAAACTTTTAAGAATGACAACTAGGGTCCCTAAACCGCAACATCTATATATAACACTATGATACGTTGAAATAAAATAAACCGCAACATCTATATATAACAATATGATACGTTGAAATAAAATAAACCGCACTTTATCTATTTATAACACTATTATATGATGAAATAAAATAAACCGCAACATCTATATATAACACTATTATACGTTGAAATAAAATAAACCGCAACATCTATATATAACATTATTATACGTTGAAATAAAATAAACCGCACTTTATCTATTTATAACACTATTATACGTTGAAATAAAATAAACCGCAACATCTATATATAACACTATTATACGTTGAAATAAAATAAACCGCACTTTATCTATTTATAACACTATTATATGTTGAAATAAAATAAACCGCAACATCTATATATAACACTATTATACGTTGAAATAAAATAAACCGCAACATCTGTATATAACACTATTATACGTTGAAATAAAATAAACCGCACTTTATCTATTTATAACACTATTATATGTTGAAATAAAATAAACCGCAACATCTTTATATAACACTATTATACGTTGAAATAAAATAAACCGCACTTTATCTATTTATAACACTATTATATGTTGAAATAAAATAAACCGCAACATCTATATATAACACTATTATACGTTGAAATAAAATAAACCGCACTTTATCTATTTATAACACTATTATACGTTGAAATAAAATAAACCGCAACATCTATATATAACACTAACTATAACATCTGTGAATGACTATGTAGAGGGATTTCTTTAACATCGACTTGACGCTAAAGTGCAAAGTTGCCTACATCGATCAGTTAGGATCGCGCTTTAGGAGATTAGGTGATCGCGCGGATACCCTTGAGGCCATCTTTAGAGGGACACCGTTCGGGCCATGGATGGATGTGTCTTACTCTGCTGGCGACCCTACGCTAGTACACATGTTTCTACAGTTGGAGGTCGAGGACGCCAACGCTGAGCCGGAGGAGATGCATTTTGATTTCTTCGGCGATCGATTGCATTTTGGGCGTCGTGAGTTCTGTCTAATTACAGGACTACGTTTTGGAGAGGCTCCCCCCTTCCTCCCTTAGCAGACTGCTCCTTCGTTCCTAGGGTTTGGGGCATTTCAGCATCTCGTTTGAAGCTGAAGGCAGCCCGGGACATGATGAAAGAGGGCCTTAGTGCCCTAAGCGACGCCGATGCTGTCCGTGTATGCTTGGTGGTGATCGTGGATATGGGCTTCATGGGCCGTGAGTATAGCCAGTATGCTTCCTCGACGGTCCTTAGGGTCGTCGAGGACCTTGAGCTGTTTAACAACTACCCGTGGGGTAGCCATATCTGGACACATTGCTACTCAATCTTGCACCGAGCCATAACCAGACGCGACTCCGATCGACATGGAAAGATGAACCTTTGTGGTTTTACATACGCCTTCAAGGTTAGATACGTAGTATAACAATTGTTAATAATACATACAAACTGTTTGGCTTTTCTTTTTACGTACTTGCTCTTCTTGTCTAATTCCAGATATGGATCTTGGAGATGTTTCCCGCATCAATCCAATATTTCGTCAAGCGCGACGACCGAGTACTTAGGGGAACCCGTTGGGACAAGCGTGTTACCCTAAGTAGGTCGCTTTGGGTTCAGTTCTTCAATGAATCTAGAAATGTAAGTTCTTTTACTATGTTTACAATTTGCATACGTTAGTCCCGCTTATTAATTTTTTTATGTTTTATCATATATTTAGCTGTCACTCTTGCCTTTCGCTCGCCTTGAGCCTACTGCCGACGAGATGGACACGGATTGGTACAGAGACAGCGTGGCCTTTATTGACGCAGAGGCGGCAAGGGCTCAACGTCCCTCTCCTTCCACATCTCACGAAGATGAGGAAGACGACGACAGGACCCCTTCCGGTGGATATCAGCAGCCCCCTTCCTCCTCCTATCCGCCGCCCCCTTCCTCCTCCTACCAGCCGCCCCCTTACGATCCATATCAGGCGGCCCCTTCCTACGGGCCACATCGTGGCTGTCATGAGTACCTGTGGGACTACGTCCACGGGCCGCTAGAGTCACGTGTAGAGTTTCTGGAGGGAGTCTACAGACAGTTTAGCGTTGTCCATGTTAGTGTTTAACTTAATTTGTTGGCCACGTTTATTTAGTTTGTATATTAATATTACGTTCTAAATTTGTTTTAGCTGTCGAGTACGACACCGATCCCCGCTCCGTTCGGACAGGGGGCACAGGCGACGTTTGCCACCACATCCTATCCGTCATTCCCTGAAAATGTAAGTGACATTGAGTAACCATTATAGTTATATGTTTGTTCCTAAGTTTGTAACTCTTATAATGATCAATGTGACGCATGCCGGGATGTCGGGGGCATACACCTCCCAAACGACGTTCGCCACCACATCCTATTCTACTATCCCGGAGAGTGTAAGTGACACTGAGTAACCATTATAGTTATATGTTTGTTCCTAAGTTTGTAACTCTTATAATGATCAATGTCACGCAGGCCAGGATGTCGGGGGCATACACCTCCCAAACGACGTTCGCCACCACATCCTATTCTACTATCCCGGAGAGTGTAAGTGACACTGAGTAACCATTTTAGTTATATGTTTGTTCCTAAGTTTGTAACTCTTATAATGATCAATGTCACGCAGGCCGGGATGTCGAGTGCAGGGGGTTACACATCCCAAATGGTGCCGTTTGGCACCACATATGGTTCTACTATCCCGGAGAGTGTATGTGACACTGAGTAACCATTATAGTTATATGTTTGTTCCTAATTTTGTAACTCTTATAATGATCAATGTCATGCAGGTCGGGATGTCGGGGGCATACACCTCAGCATTCACGGACATCTTTGGCGGTTCGGCCAGAGAGTATTACAGGCCGGAAATGTCGGGGTCGACGTTCGTCACACAGCCACCTTCCATGCATACTGTAAGTTATTTTGGTAGTTTTGGTTTAATTGTGAACATTTCCTAAATTGTACTTAAAACATCTAATAACTTAATTTTCAGACGATGGGGTCTCCTATTCTCGAGGAGCACTTCTCGGAGCCGGAAGATGACCCGATGGATGTTGTAGATCCACAGGTGACCCCGCTCCCTCAAAAGCGGCAGCATAAACTTTAAAAATGGTTGAGTTACCCGTTTGGACAACAAGGATCTACGACACCACTGCCCCCTAAAAAGCAAGCAAAGATTGCGGGGGGAAACAAGGGAGGAAAGAAGGCGGAAAAGAGAAAGGGAAAGGTGGCTTCACCGGAGCGTCTACCGGCATCCGATATATTGAGGATGTGCAAGACTGGTCACCTCCCCCCATGATATTCGTCTCTTACTTGAGCCTGGAAATCACCCCCCGCTTTTTCCAAGTATTGCTGGCGGATGACCCTTTGGAGTCTGAGTTATAGGATGTGGTTAGTATGAAGTTTAACTATAGTCATATAATCAAATATATTTATATACATGTCTAACCATCTATTTTTTATGTATAGCACATGGATTGTTGGGTCTCGCTGCTCCAAAAATCTCGTGGAACAGACACGAGGTGGACCATGATGTACAGTATTTTCTTTCCCTACCTGGTGCTCCCCCATCAAGGTCCCGCCTCCGTGGCCAACTCATGCAATGGCGTGGAAGGGGTTTCTTGCGCTCTCCTCGATGTGGTATGTAAATCGTTTTACTCTTATTTTATTTAAGTTGCTTTGTTGCTAACTAAGTTGTCTAATATTGTAATATTTCAGGTGTACATCTCAATATGCATTCATTCCAAACATTGGCTGCTTGGAGTGTTTGAGCTTGACGCTATGACCATGACCATATATGACAGCGACAGTGCCAGTCTCTTCAAAGACCAATTGGAAGACCAGATGAGAAGGTTTAAAGCTGTGCTATTTGACTTCTTTTGTCGGGTCAAGGACACGAGGCGTCGCGATAGGTCAGAGCTCTTTCGCCATAAGTGCGCCAAGAATACACCCCGCAGGCCGGGGTGAATGCGGATTGCGGTGTCTGGGTATGCCGTAATGCCAGCATGTTGATAAATAAAGATGTGGTATTTGTACACCCTGACCACACCGTGGCCGAGGCCAATGCATTTCGCATACATATGGCGGAGTCCATTTATGCACATTGTCAAATAAAGCAAAGTTAGGTTGTTTATGTAACATTAAATAATTGTTATTTTTAGTATTAACTTGTTTTGTTAAAGTATTGTGATTGACTTAGTGTTTACTTCATTTGGTTTTTGCTAATTTCATCCAATTACTCAACTTTGAGTATCGATATCTCTTTCACACATACTCCATTTTGGACGCATTATATATCGTTTCGAAGCTCTCATATAGGAGAACATAAACCTACTAAGAGTTAGTTATATATAACATATATATATATATATTTAAATGTGTCCAAAGTTTTGTAAAACCCATATATATATATGCTACTGAGTGAACTCAATGAACCGGCGAAGGGGTTTTTGTTAAATGGAATTCTTATTCTCGAAGCCGAGTTTTCTTTGGTTGGAATGCTTAAAAATATCATCCCGGCCATTTGGTGTCTTCCTTCTGATGCAAAAATTGGTATTATGTAATGTAGAACAGTATCTATAGTATAGAAACTTGCATTTGACAGTACCATATAAATCGGATCTAAATTCTCATTAATTAGCTATGTTTGACTACTTAAAGACTAATTTTCTGCCTAATGAAAGACCTTTATTCAAGAGCAGACGAATATTGCAATTACTTTTTCAGTCGAATCTTACAGGCTCTTTTCAAACGAATCTTGTAGTGAACTATTCAGACGAATCATGCAGTGAACTATTCAGACGAACCATGGCTGGAGGTTCAAGATCAAGGGGGAACAGGTCGGCGAATGTGGCTGGAACTTCACGTTCGGGAGCCTACCAACCACTGAACGATGGAGGTCGCCGGAGTACCTGGAAGGTACCAGAAACAGAGGAGGAGTGGACAAACTGTGGGCGAACTGCGGCCGATTTTCCATTCACGCCTGAGGAGGAAGCAGACTGGGAGATGGCATCCGACAATTACTACTTCGATAATGGCATGAGAACCCCACCAATGTATGATTTTATGCCGACGGGTCTTCGACAAAGTCAACGAATTACTCCCGCAGTGCAAAAAGCCATTGATGAGGCGAACGCCAGTATCGAAAAGGTAAAGGGTATGTGGAACCATAACAGGGGGATTCAGCAAGGGAAAATGGAGTATCTAGCAGAGAAGAAACGAGAACTGGCCATGACTAGGGCTCACGTTCGGCACCTGCAACGAGAGATTAAGGAAGCTGAAGAGGAACTAGAAGAACTCGAATCGGACTACATAGGAATGGAGGACGTGATCAAGGAAAAGGTTAACTTGATCACAGGACTCCAGGACGCCTTCCAGTAATAGATTTCTTTGTTTACATGCACTGTATCCGTTTCGGTTGGGAAGATGATTTGCAATAATTTTTATATGGTGTTGTTAATTATTTTCCTTGTTAAATAACTTAAGTGAATTTCTATATTAAAAACATTAAAATGGAAAGGAAACAATAAATTAAAAACGACATAAAATGATAACCTAAAAACTATAGGGACCATTAATGTTTTTTTAAATTTGCAACAAACTCCAGGGACCAAACTGTAAATTTGAAAAGTAGCGAGTTAGCCCGCGATCGCGGGGGCCCAACGCGGGCAGGGACCAAAACTGCCAACACAGGCATTCTTGAGGGGGGAAAGCTGGGCCGCGGGCATTCCTGAGTGACCAACGCGGGCAAAGTGGGCAAACCTGGGTGACACGTGGGCCTGAGGCCCGCGATCGCGGGGCCCACCGCGGTTTTTTGTGGCATTTCGGTAAGATGGGAGAGATTTATGGCATTTTGGTAACAAAGGGTCAAACTTTTGGCATTTTAATTAATTTCCCAATAAATTATCCTTCATTCTTTTTAAAATAAGTGTCTATATTTTTATTTTAGTTTGTAGTAGGATAAGTGTCTATTTAAAAAAACAGGTGTCTACTTTCTCACTCTATCTTTAATTATTTGAGTAAACTACAAATTTCGTCCCTGGTGTTTACCAAAATCTTTGAAAGTGGTCCCTAAACTTCAAAAACTGCAAATATAGTCATTGGTCTTTAAAAATCGCTTTGAAAGTGGCCCCTCGTCGTTAACTCCGTTAAAATTATCCGTTAGAGTCAGGGGTATTTTCGTCAAACCATGCTTATTTCTCTCTTTTTGTAGTTTTCCTTTATTTTATCTTATTCTTGTAAAAACCATAAAATATTAAGGACCAAATTGTAATTTACTGTGGTTTAAATTAATGGGACCAAATTGTAATTTACTCTAATGTAACCCCAAAGGTCGCCATCTCCGACGATCAGGTCGCCACTCTGGCGACCAAGTCCATCCTCCTTCCTTTCTCTCGCTCCATCTCCCTTCATGTAGTTTACGAGACCTGTGGAGATGCTCTAATGTTTCCTGTAAGAAAAACGAAATTCTGATGAACATCTTGTTTTTGGCACAGCGTGATTAATCTGTTTGCTTTTCATTTCTGTTTCTGAGATAATCGGAGGTTGTCATTGGAAAATTTTCGAGGCTGTGATGATTTGTTTATGCATAGGTTTGTGGGGCGACCCGAATGGTGTTGCAGCCATGGCGGTGTTTGATCCCCTTTGTGCGATTCCATGTCTGCAGATCTGAGCCGCTAGTTAAAATCAACAGCTTCATGCTTGGTGGTGGTCGTTACTGGAAATTTTTTGAGGCTGTGATGATTTGTTTATGCATAGGTCTGTGGGGCGACCCGAATGGTGTTGCAACCATGGCAGTGTTTGATCTCCTTGTGTGATTTCATGTCTGCAGATCTGAGCCTCTAGTTAAAATCAACAGCTTCATGCTTGGTGGTGGTCGGACTATTGCCGGAGAAGGTGACCGGAGTTGACGGTGGTTCCGTTTCACTGTATGTATGTATGCATATATATAATATAATATAAATTATATAAATATAAAATATTTTATTCTTATTTTATTTTATTTAATACAGAAAAAGACAAAAAACTGTAAAAAGACGAAAATACCCCTCATTTAACTGAGTTTTTTGACGGAGTTAACGACGAGGGACCACTTTCAAAGCGATTTTTAAAGACCAATGACTATACTTGAAGTTTTTGAAGTTTAAGGACCACTTTCAAAGATTTTGGTAAACACCAGGGACGAAATTTGTAGTTTACTCTAAGGATAAAGACAAAACTCATAATTTCTACACTATAAGGACAAAAATGGCAATTTTTAACAAACTACAAGGACGAAAAACATAATTTACTCAAATATTATGATCTCGTTTAAACTTTCCACCGCCTCTGGATGGATACCTTCAAAATTAATATAATGAAGATTCTAAAGGTCAATCAAATTAATCTATATTATATTATATACAAAGCATTTGAAAAAAACTTGTAAAAACAATTTTTATGCCTCAAGTATAGTTTATTAATGCATATTACTAAAAACTCAAAATTATAAATAAATAATACATGAGTACAACTTTTTAAAGCCGTATGTTTGTATTCATAACTAACTGATAAACAAAATTAAATGATAAACATCCCAGTTTAAATATAAATAACCTGAATTATAATTACGATAATCATTAATCATTAATCATTAATACTTAATTATCTTTTTATAAAAAAACATTATATTAATAAACCTAAAATATACATCATTATTAAACCTAAATTAAATTAAATTAAACAAATTTATAGAGAAAAAAACATTATTGCTTTCTTAAAATCATACAAAACCGTATTATAAAAAAAACTAAAAATAAAATGAGACATTATAATCGAGATGTATCGTGCTGCATTTTCCAATACACTTCTAATATCTTTAAAATGGATGACCTTTATTAATTCACACTATTTTATAAACTAAAATATAAACAAAAAAAAGAACTAGATACTAGAAATGAAGTAAGTAGTAATATTTACATATGATATGAAGACTAACCTTTCAAGATCTTGGTTTGCAACCACCATGATTAGAACTCCACTTAGCTCTACAATTATAACAAAACTCATACTTACACCTACAAGTTATATGCAAACACCCCTCACTTTTTTCCACAAAAAACTTGCAACTTGGGCATTTCTTCCATTTCTTCTTCTTAGCAAGTGCCACCACCATCCCATTTCCATCATCTTTTTTCCCTTTCTTTTTATTAAGTTTCCCAAACTCCTTACAACTAAACTCCGAATGCCACGGAACCCGACACACCGCACAAAACGCCCGCTTACATACCGGACAATCGGTTTTCATTAAGCTCATATCATCGTTTATTAATAAAACCGAACAATCCCCAAACGGGCAATATAATTTTTGGGATTCAAGAATCATCGATTCACACAACAATTCATCCCATTTTATCAAAACGTCTTTTGGAACGATTAACCTTATTGTGTTGAAATCCAATGTGGATTCGCAGTTTAATCCCGGGCATTTAATGGTGTTATTGTTTTCTTGGATCTTTGTGGTCGCGTGTGTGATGGTGCATTCGTAGCAGAAGGAATGAGAACAGGTTGAGTTTCGAAACATTTTCCATGATTCGTGTTTCTCCAAGCAGATTTTGCATAATATATTTAAGGGCGGATCTGGGATTTCTATATCTTTATTGTTCAGCCATGAACGCAACGACGTTTTTGATTTATGGGTTGAGGATGATGCGTTGTTGGTTGTTTGAAAAGAGAACATAGAAGCTAATAGAGCTTCTTGGACCTGTAATTCTTGTGCGAATTTGGCGTCATCTTCTAAGAAGATTTCGTCATTGTCTTCTTGGAAAAGTACTGAAAAAGAGAGAACGAGAAACATATTAGCAAACGAAAATGGTAGGACCTGAAGTTCAACTTTTCTTAGAGGCCGTTTAATGACACAAATTGGGCAAAAGGCGATTTGGGTAAACACTAGGGTGACGTTTGTTTTTTAAGAGGTGCTAAAGTTTGAAGTCTTATTTACTTCTGATTGATAAGAGGTGGTACTGAAAAATGAAATCTGAATCAATAAGACTGTTTGTTTTTGTAAACTGATAAATGTCTGAATTTGTTTAAATTATGTATTTGACCCATTAGAATATTATACTGTTTAATTTATATATATAAATTAATACAGTTTCACATATTTATGCATCATCATTACGAAATTTACATCTAAATAATAAAATTAGCATTCATTTAAACAAATACGTTTAATCGATAATAATATATTTAAATTATATAAATTCAAACTTGAAGGTCACCTAATTATAGTAAATTGAGTTTTAATATAATCCAAGTGAATCAACTGAGAGAAATGATCTCTTAAGGTTAATTCATCGCTAACAATAAGAGGCAAATAAGAGGTTGGTTTACCTCTTACCTGATAGGAGAACGATGAAACATAAGTATCTCTAAAAATTTGGAAAAAACTAACAGTCTAAATGGGTCTACCTCTTAACGAAACAGGCATAAGAGACTAATAAGAGTTTTTTCTAAAAAAACAAACAAGGCCTAGGTGATAATTTAGTTCGTGGGTAGGCGGTACTCATGGTCTAACTATAGAGAGGTTAAGAATAAATTCACTAAAAGTTAGTTTTTTGCCAAGATGACTAGTTTTCCAGCTATCTTTTCAGCTAAACCACTAGCTTATCAGACCTTTTATTTGAAAACGAAGATAAAAGGGGAAACTTTAAAAAGTAAGTTGACCATCTAACTTTCTCATCATTGAACTGCAGGTAGAGCCACCACCAACTTCAACAACCCAACAATGATGTCAAAGCCTTGGAGGGAGTAAGAACTAAGAAAGAAACCTTAATTAAATATCCTAAAATGGAAAGGGATTGATGCAATTGTGAAAAATAAATTATGTTAAGACTTGTATTATTTAAGTTTCAGCAGTTAAGCTAGATTCACCATGAAATCAACTTTTACACCAAAAACAAGAGCTAGATTTACAGATTACCAACAGAAACAACTTTTCCACCAATGAAATCTATGTTAGGGGTTCAAAACTAGTATTGGATTAAATCCACACAAAAACCCCATTTTGAGTTTGATGGTCTAATAATGATCAGTGAATTCTTAGATAGAAACTTGACATAAAAAGTTTATATGTATTTGATACAAATTGGTGTTACTGGTTGTGTTCCTGAATCAATCAGACTCATTAGTAGTAGTCGAAAAGCATCTTAAGATTTTCACAACAATTGTGGTTACCGATCAGAGCCGATGTCTTACCATCATACTTTACCGGGATTAGTGTGGGCATACCCTTCCAGGGAAAATATATGTATATTATATATATATATAGGTAAGGGATCATGTGAGAAGTTGAGGCTAACGTGAGAAGTGGATTTGAACCGACTTTTAATCGCATGCCCTACCATGAATTGTGCCTTAAAAGTGAATTGATCCGGTGCATCTCAATGCATCTTATCTCGGTGCGTTCATTTATCATCCAACGGTTGATAACCACTTCTTAAGCTTCGAACGTTAACCTCAACTTCTCACCGGAACACAACCCAATATATATGGCAAAATTGTATCCTCAACTTCTCACCAGAACCCAACCCAATATATATGGCAAAATTGTATCGAATGTTCAAACAAAGAGAGTGCGACAGAGGAGGTGTATACAGAGTATAATTGAACACAAAATTCCCATAAACGCCAAAAATTAACAAATTTCCCTCCCTATCATCTTCAGCATGAGTCAAGCAAAACAAATAGCATGAACACGAAGAACAAAAACTACTATGATGAGTAAAAATGCCTAAAAAAGTCGATATCAAGTTCCAAAATTAGCATGGACTAATCAAGTCGTTATTTCTCCACAGAAATACGCATCTCAATAAACATGTTAATAGATGAATGAATCAATTAGTTATCAAATCAATCGCGAAGAGACGCAATGAAAGTCGATTTGAAAACAAACGTTCGTAATGAAAGCAGAGGTGTAACTTACAAACCCTTACTTACCATCGGTTGCGGATTTCCACGAAAGTTCGTCGTCATCAGATCTCTGAAACAATCCGGTAGCTGCCTCTGCAATCTCCGTTGAGACATGATCATAGGTTCCGATGTTGAATTCCTTTTTATTTTTGGAGGAAATTGAGTAAACAAGAGAGGCGAACATGAGTAGAGCTATAGGAGCGGCGGCGGCGTACCAAATATCTCCTCCTCCTCCGGTGGTTGATGAGGGTTTTTGAAGGGTGAAATTGAGGCTGATGAGTTGGTTGAGGCCGGAAAACATGGCGATGCTGAAACTAACAACGACGGCGATTGAGAGTGTGTAACAGTGAGACCACCATTCAAAGTGGACTTATTCCTTTTCTACCAAAATTGAAAATTGGCTAAATAAACCATGTTTTCTTTTTGGGAATTTAATTAAAATACCCTTTATTTGACTTTAACTTGTAAAAATATCCACAATCTCTCTCATTTTGCAAAAATACCCAAAAAATCCGCAGTGGTCCCTGCGATCGCGGGTCAGGGCCCACATGTCATCTGAGTTTGGCCAAAACTTCCACGGAGGCCCCTCAAGATTGGTCGCGGCACCCGATTTGACCCCTCAACTATTGTCGCGGAGCCACTTTCGGCCCCTGTCCCGCGGTGGGTCCCGCGATGTACCGAAATTTACAATTTTGGCCCCTCCAGTTTGGGGAAAATTTACTTTTTTGGTCCCTCTAGTTTTTAGGTTATCATTTTATTTAGTTAGGGTTTTTAAAGTGTTGTTGCATTTTTTTACTGTTTTTTCACACTTTTTGTCTGAGTTGTTTCAGATATTTTTTAATGTAATGTTCCTTTCCATTTTAATGTATTTAATATAGAAATTAATTAAAGAAAATATTTTCCCCATTTTAAGTTATTTAATAGGGAAATTAACTAAAAGATGAATTATTGCAAATCATCTTCCCAACCGAAACGAATACAGTGCAGGTAAACAAATAAATCTATTACTGGAAGGCGTCCTGGATTCTAGTGATGAAGTTAACCTTTTCCTTGATCACGTCCTCCATTCCCGTGTAGTCCTCTTCGGTTTCTTTTAGTTCCTCTTCGATTTCCTTAATCTGTCGTTGCACCTCCCGAACGTGAGCCCTAGTCATGGCCAGTTCTCGTTTCTTCTCCGCTAGATACTTGATAATTAAACCTCAACGCAAGTATACATCGAGATCTAATGTCGTCTTTCAAGTAATAAAATGGTAAAATACCAGATATCGTTCCCACAGAGATTGGAATAAAAGTCTAATAAAAGAAATGGTTTCCAAGGATCAAGTCGAAGATTAATGATTTTCTGTTGGTGGCTGGAATTATCACAGATTATATAACAATTAATAAAGGATAGCAAGGGTGTAAGATGTTGGGGTGAGATTTAAATATAAAGTTCAGCAGGCCAATGCTGTAGCATTGCTTCAGCATCCGTTTTTCAACACTTAAGTTCACCATCTACTTTTCAGGATGCCTCTCGGGTTTTCAACGACTCACGACTGATCTAGCAGCCAATCAACCATTCCTGGCATTGTTGTCAGAACTATCAATAGCAAGGTGAAGCCTTCCAAGTATACGGATAAACAAATTCCTTTGTTAAAATCACTCTTCCGAGCTGATTCCCATATCAGTTAAGTTGACGTGTTCTAAGCGGTCCATTCCTGGCACACACTCTACACTGTTACCACCCACATAGATGATCAACTTATCGGGCAAAATCAACCTAGAAAAGACATAGACGATAAATTCCTTTATCAATATCTCTTCCGAGCATACTTCCTTTGTCATTTGGATTGACGTGCATATCAATGGTTCATTCCTGACACCATAGCACTTTAACACTTTCAAAGTGATCAACCATCTAGAAGTAACTGAATATTTTATAAAACTTAACATGAAATGGTGAACATCATTATTGAGAAACGATGTCCACTTTTCGTTATATTTAAAATCTCACCCTTTTATCTCACACCCAAGCTATTTAAACTTAGCTACTCATACTTGAATGTAAATGACAAGAAATATAAATTACAGAAATGAAAGACATAAATTAAAGACAGAAATGTAAATGACAAGAAAGTAAAATGTAGGTATTAAAAGACTATAAGTTAGTGCAGCAATGCTGTACCAATGCTGCAGCAACTCATAACTAATAATAAGAACATGAAGAACATGAAGAACAAGATGAAGAACATAAAGTAAAAATGCATAAATTAAAGATGAGATTATTTCAGATCAGTTTGAGAACTGATCCAAAAGTGGTTTGAGGAAAATGTAAACACACCACTCCTATTTATACTAAGAGGAGGTAAGGTGGTATGCCTAACTTCTACTATTTACATACTATTCAATAAGTACTTCTTACTATTACACCCCATGCTTCTATGGTCACTACAACAAGCTATCTAAGAGTTTACAAAAGAAACACATCATTTGAATTCAGGTCTTCTAGAACATGGATGGATGATGGGACCAAAAGTCAGCCACAAAAGTCTTCTAGAAATTAATTCTTCATTCCATTCTTCCAGTCTTCAATGCTGTAGCATTGGGTAGGGCTGCACTATAATTAAATTCACATTTATCCTTCCTAAATCAGTAAAAGACACGTAAATCACAAACTTAGCTCCATGAAAGAAAAGGTAAAAATAAGTAAACAAAAATGACTCAAATGTTGGGATAAATAAAATATTCTAACTAAAAAGATAAGAAAAAGACACAATATGCATTAAATAAATAATGCATATCACACCCTCAAATTTAAAGTGTTGTTTGTCCCCAAACAACTAAAAGACCTAAAAAGAAAATGACTCAATTTTTTTGAAGTTTCTTGCAAGATCATGGCATTAGGTGCCCACACAATGTAGAACATACCCCATGGAATTCATAGCCTTTCATAAATCTTTTATCATTCATTTAAAGCCTAAGTGTGTGTGTGGATCTTAAGCTAGCACTAATCTTTTTTTGTTAGACTCAACACATACTACATTTAGAATCAATAGGGCTTTTTGGGGTCACTCTTTGGCATTTCTTTTCTCACCAAGCCTTTTCTCTCAACAAAAATTTTCAAATTTTGGCATTTTATGCTCTTTTCTTGTTGACTTTTTATACCTTGCCCCTATGGAACATTTTTGCTATATTTTTGCATCATCTTTATCATATTAGAGCTTTGCTCTTTTGAATGATCTTTAAATGCTTAAGGTGTAACCTTCCCACCCTCAAATTTATAATATACAATGCCCTCATTGTATGCCAAGAAGTGTATGAGTGTATAAAGGCTACAAGTGGCTATCGGAAATAAAAAAGAAGGCCTAGATCATTCCCTAAATGTGTATAGGGTATGTGAGTCAAGTTGTATCCCAAGAAGAAATTTGCTAGTTCTAACAAGAACACACAACTTAGGTAAATTAGTGATAAAAATTTATTAGGACTATGAACAAAAAACACGGTATGATTTTATGTGTAATCTTGCAAAAGAAAAGTAACCTAAAAATTGTAAAACTATCCCAGACACAAAATAAAATAAAACATGGAGACTAAGGTAAATGATTTGAACCTGCCCTACTCCTTAGGATTAGGTTGTGAACCAAGTGGTTGGAATGAATGTTGCGACACAAGAGTCCGCATTTTCTTCTTTTAACAAGGTGTTCTTCTTTTTCAACAACTGGATTTCTTGTTGACAACTTATGGCATGGTGGAATTTGTTGGAGCACATCAGTATGCTCCTTAGCCCAAACGGTTCTCACCAACTTAAATTGGTGTTTCTCTTTCCACTTATGCGTATACACGTTTCTCATCACGTGTTTCACTAGTTGACCACGACACAAGATTTTAATGGAACAACTGAGGAAACAGTCCATCCCACAAAAAAAATTCCACACCACCTCACCAATAATAGAACTTGATTTTATGAAGATTCCTGAGTCCATGGATTGATCATCACTTCCCTTTTCTGAAATAACTTGAAGATTTTCTGCACAACATTGCTGCACGAATGCTGCAGCATCCGCAACAATATGTTTTTTCTGCACAAATTCAAAGTGGGGGTTAATGACAATCTTGGCATTGTGTTGCACCTCTTCACTATTTTGAAGTGAAGAGGGATTGCTTAAATGCTCAGGTTCTTCCTCATAACTTTCCATCTCTTGACTATTTTCCAAAGTATTGACCTCATCCTCCTCCTTACCAATACACTCAAAATTTTCAATCTCACTTGGTATAGGAATTTGGTTGTGTTTGTTGATCTCTTCAATATAATCCGACATGTTGGCAAAAGATATTTCCATTCTTTGTGTGTACTCTTTCACCATAGTTTCAAGAGATTCGAAGTTTTCAACTTGTTCTAAAGAGGGTGTAGGAGGTAAAAATGAGTTGTTAAAGTCATCCCCTTGAAACCTCTCAGAAAAAGCAACTTGTTCCTCCCAAGATTGGTCAAAATTATTTGCGTAAGTGTTACTCCAATCTTGGTAGGGAGGTGTTGGTGATGTGAAAGTGCCATGATCTTGATTATTTAATGACAAATTAGGATAATCCTCCCATGATTGAGTATAACCATTGAAGTGTGAGGTATCCCAATTACTATCTCCCATGAAATAATTGGAATCAGGGTTCGAAGGGCAATAATATGTGAAATGATTTCCGCCACAGAAGTCACAGAAAACAGTTTCATATGGCCCAAACGAATATCCCATTGAATCCATATTCACAGAAAGATAAACTCAAAGCTTGTTACTTGTACACACATTAAGACGTATGACAAGCAACAAAGGTGGTAGAAAAATCAAATCTTTTAAAATACTTTTATAAACTTTTAGCGTGCCAATCCCCGGCAACGGCGCCAAAAACTTGACAGTGCTTTGAATACACCGATAGACGTGTGATAATTAAACCTCAACGCAAGTATACATCGAGATCTAATGTCGTCTTTCAAGTAATAAAATGGTAAAATACCAGATATCGTTCCCACAGAGATTGGAGTAAAAGTGCAATAAAAGTCTAATAAAAGAAATGGTTTCCAAGGATCAAGTCGAAGATTAATGATTTTCTGTTGGTGGCTGGAATTATCACAGATTATATAACAATTAATAAAGGATAGCAAGGGTGTAAGATGTTGGGGTGAGATTTAAATATAAAGTCCAGCAGGCCAATGTTGTAGCATTGCTTCAGCATCCGTTTTTCAACACTTAAGTTCACCATCTACTTTTCAGGATGCCCTCTCGGGTTTTCAACGACTCACGACTGATCTAGCAGCCAATCAATCCATTCCTGGCATTGTTGTCAGAATTATCAATAGCAAGGTGAAGCCTTCCAAGTATACGGATAAACAAATTCCTTTGTTAAAATCACTCTTCCGAGTTGATTCCCATATCAGTTAAGTTGACGTGTTCTAAGCGGTCCATTCCTGGCACACACTCTACACTGTTACCACCCACATAGATGATCAACTTATCGGGCAAAATCAACCTAGAAAAGACAGAGACGATAAATTCCTTTATCAATATCTCTTTCGAGCATACTTCCTTTGGCATTTGGATTGACGTGCATATCAATGGTTCATTCCTGACACCATGGCACTTTAACACTTTCAAAGTGATCAACCATCTAGAAGTAACTGAATATTTTATAAAACTTAACATGAAATGGTGAACATCATTATTGAGAAACGATGTCCACTTTTCGTTATATTTAAAATCTCACCCTTTTATCTCACACCCAAGCTATTTAAACTTAGCTACTCATACTTGAATGTAAATGACAAGAAATATAAATTACAGAAATGAAAGACATAAATTAAAGACAGAAATGTAAATGACAAGAAATTAAAATGTAAGTATTAAAAGACTATAAGTTAGTGCAGCAATGCTGTACCAATGCTGCAGCAACTCATAACTAATAATAAGAACATGAAGAACATGAAGAACAAGATGAAGAACATAAAGTAAAAATGCATAAATTAAAGATGAGATTATTTCAGATCAGTTTGAGAACTGATCCAAAAGTGGGCTGAGGAAAATGTAAACACACCACTCCTATTTATACTAAGAGGAGGTAAGGTGGTATGCCTAACTTCTACTATTTACATACTATTCAATAAGTACTTCTTACTATTACACCCCATGCTTCTATGGTCACTACAACAAGCTATCTAAGAGTTTACAAAAGAAACACAGCATTTGAATTCAGGTCTTCTAGAACATGGATGGATGATGGGACCAAAAGTCAGCCACAAAAGTCTTCTAGAAATTAATTCTTCATTCCATTCTTCCAGTCTTCAATGCTGTAGCATTGGGCAGGGCTGCACTATAATTAAATTCACATTTATCCTTCCTAAATCAGTAAAAGACAGGTAAATCACAAACTTAGCTCCATGAAACAAAAGGTAAAAATAAGTAAACAAAATGACTCAAATGTTGGGATAAATAAAATATTCTAACTAAAAAGATAAGAAAAAGACACAATATGCATTAAATAAATAATGCATATCAATACTCCATTTTCCCCTGTTGAATCCCCCTATTATGGTTCCACATAACTTTTACCTTTTCGATATTTGTGTTCGCCTCATCAATGAATTTTTGCACTAAGGGAGTAATTCGTTGACTTTAGGGGTGTAAATTATTCATGTTGGGTTGGGTTCGGGTTCAACCCATTTATTAATTGGGTTGAAAACCTCAACCCAACCTGACCTGTTTAGGTAAATGGGTTGAGATTTTCAACCCAACCCAACCTGGGTTGGTAGCGGGTTGACCTGTTTCAACCCAACCCATTTAATAAATGGGTTAAACCTGGGTTGACCCATTTGTTTTATAACTTTAAGTAAAATAAAAAAGAACTTAAACCTAATTCCATGACAAATACACAAGTCACAACCAAAAAACCAAATAAATTGTCCAAAGTTTCCATAAAACACAACCATAAAGTGGAATAAATTGTTCAAAGTTTAATTATCTCAATCATAAAGTCAAAAAAATAAGTTTCTAAACTCTAAGTAACTCGACTTCCACTTTCACCGACTCCAACTTCACTCTCGGTATTAGTATTACTCTCCTCTTGATCTTCCATCTTCTCCGTCATGATTGCTCCACATAGCGCCTCAAGTTGCGATTCCATTTGTGCTATATAAATAAATAAATTAACCAACTTAATACGATAAAAGAAATATGTAAACAAGTTACTAAGAAATATATAAATAACAAGTTAGAACAAACCTTCTCCGTATACCCAATCTCTTAGACAAATAATAGCCTCAACTGTAGAAGGCTTCAATGAACTTCTATAAGCATCAAGAACCCTACCACCAATGCTAAAAGCAGATTCGGATGCCATCGTTGATATTGGGATAGCTAAGATGTCCCTAGCCATTCGAGCAAGAGTTGGATACCGAATCTCATGATTTCTCCAATAGTCCAAAATGTTTAGATTGCTCACGCGAGGCATGAGCTTCTCTTCTAAATAACATTCAAGTTCAGACTTTACCGCTTGAGAAGTCACCTTGGTTGAAAAGTTATCAAAGTCCTAATAAACAAATAAAAATAATGAGATAAATAGAAAATGAATAAACGGAAAAAAAGAAGTAAATGTATAATAATATAACATACCATTAGAAGTGAAGCAGAAGCTTCATCTAGCACAACATCTTGAGATCCTTCATTGGAGTCATTCTTAGGTTCACCAACTTTGGTTTTATTCAAATTTGACTCATCCACATACTCTTTAAACAATGAAAACAATTTGTCCTTTACTATTGCCAACTCAGATTTGTACTCGTCCCCATAAGCTTTCTCAAAACCCAATTCAACAATCTGAAACTTATACCGTGGATCCAAAACAACCGCAAATTGTAAAGGTCACAACATCCATACAACATTTTCATATCATAATAGTATCGTCTATCACCAAACAAATGGCATCGTCTTCTAACCCATCGTCTACACCTGAAAAAATGCCCGTGAAACTCCAGATCGCGATAGCAGAAAGGGAAAAGGAGATAGACCAACTGACACAAGAGTGGAAACAAATGATGGCCAGGAAGGAAGCCCACTTGAAAAGGATCGAAGTGGAAGAAAAGAAGATCAAAAGGATGAAAGGGGATATAAAAGATTGGGAGGATCGTATTCGTCGAGAAAAAGAAGACATTCACCACGTTATGCAAGACTTCGCAATTCTTCAAGCGAAGGTAACCGACAAGCAAAGTTGGATTGATCAAACTAAGGCAGTTTTTCAGTAGGTGGTGGTACGGGTGTTGCTTTAGTACTTTGTTGTTTATGTGTTGTTGTTTTGTACCTTTCTAGTTCGACATTGTTGTTTCGTTTCTTTCCTGTTTCTATGTTGTTGTTTCGTTCCTGGAGTTTTTATGTTGACGTTTCATGTTGAAGTTTGCTCATGAATAAAGGTCTTTCATTAGGCTGAAAAGTAGCCTTTAAGTAGTCTGAAAAATAGTCTGAAAAGTGGTTCATATTAAAAATACAACTCCTAGATGTTATACAAGATTATTTCAGAACAAACACATACTAGTCAGTACAGTACAAAATTATCCAAATTTAAGACTACGGCTAGACGATGGTTTGGATTTTGACAATCTGGGTCGACTTCTTACATACTCTGGCGAGACGAGTCTCAAAGTGTTAAGCTCCACTTTCTCGATGTACACTTCAAGCATAGTATGGCCGTCAACATACTGACGTATGTTGGCTACATCTTCGCCGGTACTCAATTCTACCAGTCCAATCAAGAAGTCTGCATTCGGCCTCTTAAAATACAACCTATTATATTTAGGTTCTTCATAGTCCAGCTCTTTCATGATCTGCTCAAGCAGCTGCATAGAAAGATCCTCCACATCTAACATGTCAACATATATTTCTAGACCATGAAAATAATGTCTTCTGGGTGGTTCCGTGAAGTACCCACCATGCTGGACTTTCATGGTGAACAACTGTGGATATGCATCTGTTGATGAACATTAATATAGTGTTAGGTCGTAGAACAACGGTACTAACATGCATAACCCAAAGAAACATACACACTAACCATATAACTCTTGGCCAATGTCTGAAAGCGATTCAGATAAACGCCTAAAGCACCAAACATGAAGATTTGGGGATGCCATGTAAGAATACGTTAACGAATAATATGTTCCCGTGTATGTGTTTTACGACTAATCTAGCGCGGGGTATTAGTAGGCAAATGTGGATGCCAGTTTGCGCTGAAAAGTATGAAAAATGTGTAAAGTATGAAAACGTGGAAAGTGAGTTGTCTTGTCCTATAATGCTTTTGTTTTGCTTCAAGTATTCATATGTGCAATAATTTAACAAAATAATAAACAAAATTACAACTTCAAGTTAAATACTTTAACAAAATAATTAACAAAGTTAACACTAAAAATAACAATCATTTAATGCTACATAAACAACCTACTAATCTAACCGAAAGTACAATGCGAATAAATGGTCTCCGCCATATGTATCCGATAGTTCATGGCCTCTCGTTCGGTTTGGCTTTCTGGTAAATCTACCACATCGCCGTCAATCAAAATGCTGGCGATTAGACATACCCAGACACCGCAATCCGCATTCATCCCCTACTGTTGCGGTGTATTCCTGGCGGTCCTATGACGGAAGTGCTCTACCCTCTCGTGACGACTATGGTCTGCGATCAGTCTAAATAACTTCGACAAATGATCCTTACAAGATTCATCTTGGCATTCCTGTCGGCGCGTCTGGCGATGGCTCGGTCCATCTGTGTGTAGGTATGTGTCCAGATGTGGCTACCCCACGGATACCTGTTAAACAAATCTAAGTCCTCGACGGCCCTAAGGACCGTCGAGGAAGCAGTCTGGCTCCACTCACGGCCCATGAAGCCCATACCCACGATCGCCACCAAGCATACACGGACAACATCCTGGTCGCTTAGGGCACCAAGGCCCTGTTTCATCGTGTCCACGACTGTCCTCAGCCTCAAACGAGATGGTGACACGCCAGGCCAAACCCTACGAACGAAGGAAATTTATGCTAAGGGAGGAAGAAGGGGTTCTGGTCCAAAAAGTAGTCCTGTAATTATACAGAACTCATGACGCCCAAACCGCATGTGATGCCCGAAGACATCAAAATACATCTCCTCCGGCTCAGGATTAGAGACACCGACCTCCAGCTGTAGAAACATGTGGACTAGCGTAGGGTCGCCACCACTCATCGAAAGATCCAGCCATGGACCGAAAGGTGTCCCTCTAAAGATCTCCTCAACGCTATCTGCCTGATCACCTAATTCCGCGAAGCGGTCTCTCAGCTCTACCACGTAGCCAACGCGGCATTTTCACGTCAAGTCGATGTAAAAAAATCGCCCTACATAGAAATTCACTGATGTTATAGTTATTGTTATATATAGATGCTTTTGCTTGTTTGGTTTATTGTGTTGATAATTATTCGTCTATTTTAGTTTTAGAAAAGAAACCACTCAGTCTATTGGACTTCCAGGTAGCAGGAGAATCACAAGGATTGCTTAAGTCTCCACATACCTTAGGGCTATTTACACCCGTTTGATAAAATCCAAATAGATATGTTGTGGTTTATTTTATTTCAATATAACATTGTTATATATAGATGCTTTTGGCAAGAGGCCAAAATGAATTTGAGTTTGGCATGTGAAGCCAATTTAAATGTTTTTATATATTCATACCATTTACGGATCTTTTCGTAAAATGTTACATATACATATAAGGGCTTCGGAAGTGTGACTTCCAAAATTTATTTATGAGTAGGAAACTCAAAAGAAAGATAAACAATTAAATAATTTAGCAAAGTTAGGGGACCTAAGTTGTCATTCACCAAAGTTTAGGGACCTAAGTTGTCATTCACCAAAGTTTAGGGACCTAAGTTGTCATTTAGCAAAGTTAAGGGACCTAAGTTGTCATTCACCAAAGTTTAGGGACCTAAGTTGTCATTCACCAAAGTTTAGGGACCTAAGTTGTCATTTACCAAAGTTTAGGGACCTAAGTTGTCATTTACCAAAGTTTAGGGACCTAAGTTGTCATCCACCAAAGTTTAGGGACCTAAGTTGTCATTCACCAAAGTTTAAGGGACCTATAATCAAACATATATTTTTATAAAAAACACTAACTTCTTTATAAAAAAACACTAACATATGTTTTTGTACAAAACACTCTTTATTTTTATAAAAAACACTCACCTTTTTATAAAAAAGCACTAAGGTGACGTTTGTTTTTTAAGAGGTGCTGAAGTCTGAAATCCGATTTCATCTCTGATTTTTAAGAGTCGATACTGAAGTCTGAAATCTGAATCAAAAAGACTGTTTGTTTTTGTTATTTCATAACCGTCTGAATATGCTATTTTAATTAAATTAATAATTAACTTCATCATTCTGAATTATTAAACCATTCAAACGAGTCTGATAAATCACCCAAGATAGAACCAAATCTGATAAACCACTCAAGATAAAATAAAAAAGAGAAATGGAAAAGGATTTTTGTCTGAATCTTTCATCAATCACCACCACCACCACACAGGGGAGAAAACCCTGGTTCAATCACAACACAAAGATTTCTCCATCGCTATCGTACGCTGCTGCCATTTCCAGATTCCCTTCTTCTCATTCGCTAAAGTCCACACCTCTCTACACCTCTCTTCCCTTCTGGTATTCTTTCGCATGCCTCATACCCCATTTTTCACACCAATCGGTCAGCTGTGGAGGTGGAAGAGGGATGTGTTACTGCGACACCACCACCAGTTATGCAGTCTCTTCCACGAGCCACCGACTGCCACCACTGATCACCCAACACCTCCCACCCACAAAATTCAAAATAGAAACAAAAACCATAAAATTAAAACCCAGGAAAACCACAAAATCATAAAGGCACGAAATCAACTAACATAGGAAGAAATCATAACAGGGATAAAAACCACAAAATCAAGAAACCCACCGAAATCAGAAAGAGGCGATAACCACGAAAACCACGATATCAGAAAGGGACGAAAACCATGAAATCAGGTTGGAGATGGAGGCGCAAGGAGATAGAGGTGAATACGAGTTTTTTGGGCCGAGACCTGCTTACGTGGAAGCGAATGTTGATGGAGGTGATAGAGCTCTAAGCGATTTAGAGGAAAATCAGAGTTTAGGTTACCACTTTTTGGTTTAGAGGCATTTAAGTGTTAAGAGCCTCTGAAATATTTTAGAAAACAAACAATCTGAATCTTGAACTGACTGACCGAATCAGAGTTAAGGGGGTATTAAGAGCTTAATATGAGAAAACAAACAGCCCCTAACATATTTTTTTATAAAAAACACTCTAACATTTATTTTTATAAAAAACACTCATCTTTTTATTAAAAAAAACATTTAACATGTTTTTTTTATAAAAAACACTCTAACATTTATTTTTATAAAAAACACTCATCTTTTTATAAAAAAACACTAACATATTTTTTATAAAAAACACTTAACATTTATTTTTATAAAAAACACTCACCTTTTTATAAAAAAAAACACTAACATATTTTTTTATAAAAAAACACTTTAACATTTATTTTTATAAAAAACACTTAACATCTTTTAAAAAAAAAACTCTTAACATCTTTTATAAAAACCACTCTAACTAAATTTTATAAAAAAAAATACTATAACATCTTTTTAAAAAAACTCTAACATCTATAATAAACACAACATTATAACATACAAATAACACATTTAAACATACAACAAAGTTAAAAAAAACTCTAACAACATACATTCATATATTTTAAAATTTAAAATAACAACATAAAGAAAAACTACAACAAACTTAAGAAAATTTTACCAAACTTGTAACACGTGCCATCTTCAAATCGAGCACGTATTTCACACGACAAATTGAGAGAGTTTGGGAGAGAAAATTTAAAAGAGAAGTGGTGGCCGGATTAGGGTCCCCCACCCTCTCCTCTTATAGCCGCGATAAAGGAGGGTGGGGGTTGGGATTGCCATTAATGAAATTAGGGTTTCAACCCTAAGGTGACACCAGTCGCGGCAATCCCGCGATCGCGGGACCCACCACGGGACAGGGGCCGAAAGTGCTACCGCGACAATAGTTGGGGGTCAAAACGGGTGCCGCGGCCAATCTTGAGGGGCCTCCGCGGAACCTTTGGCCAAACTCAGATGACACGTTGGCCCTGACCCACGATCGCGGGGCCCACCGCGTATTTTTTGGGTAGTTTTGCAAAATGAACGAGATTGTGAGTATTTTTGCAAGTCAAAGTCAAATAATGGATATTTTAATTAAATTCCCTTTCTTTTTTTGTTTTCTATTTTTAGAGATTATTAGATTAAATTATTTCAGGATTATTAAATTTAATTGGATTTGAAAGGATTTGAAATATTATTTTAAGTTTATTTTATTTTGGTTAGAAATCTCATATAAAAATATCTGGTATTAGAGAACGTCAAAAATCGGTTACGAGTTGGGTCGGACTAAGTCTAAATCGGTCTCGGTTCCAAATAGTGATCTCGTAATGAGTCTTGGTGTAACAAGTCCAATGTCGACCGAAATACGAAGGCTCCTTTAAGTTTTATAAGGTTTGGTTGTGAGAATTGGTCCTCGTCTCGGACTGGGCCCAAATCGGTTCCACTTAATTGTTTGATGTTTTTTAAATTTGATTTTAAATTTTTATAAAAAAACAGTTTGTGAAGAATTTTGTTAACCAAATAAACTAAAAAATACGTTTTTATTATAATTGGGTCAATCAAATACACTAAAAATATTTACGTTTTAGAAGATACATAATATTATAATTTGGTCAATCAAATACACTAACAAATATGTTTTTATATAAAATATACTTAAAATACATTTTAAAAAAAATTATATAAAAAATTGGGCTGACCTCGGGTTAGGCCTTGTTTTTGGATAAAAATCGTGACCAGTTAAAGACCGTCGGATCATAATCGGTGCATCTCAGTCAGGGCCGGTTCTCAGTCAGGGCCGGTTCTCAGTCAGGCCCATTTAACGGTCTCTAGTTGGTATTTTGCAGGATTTTATAGGATTTGATTGTAATAAGTTTCAAAATATGTTTAAAAGGACTTGTTTTGTAATGCTTAATTAATAAAAAGAGAGTTTAATTTTTTTTATAATTTATTTTCATAAATTATCGATAAGAATGAAATACAATTTCATTTTAAATCATATAAACCAAACACTAGAGATTCTATATCCTTTTAATTTTAAGTCTAATCACTTACCACGGTAAGTGCTTACCGGTAGATTCAACACTATCACTTACTTTCCGGGTAAGATTTTAGTCCACGAAAATGGCATCGTATGCAACAATTTAGCCGCTAAGCGCTAACCGTGGTAAGAGTCGTCGTACTTACTTACCGGGTAAGACTTTCGGTCCTTGCTTTCGACTCTTGGTCCTTGCTTCCGCTCTTACCGGGTAAGATTCTTGGTTGTAACAACCGTTTTTTTTATAGAAAATGTGAAAGTTTGGTGGCCGAAGTCTAATCATTGAAAGTTAAACTTATGGACCTTTGTGCAATTGTTGGGGAGTATATAAGGGGTGCAAATCCCTAGGTTTGCTGATTTTTGCTCCTTGTTTGTGGATGTTGGCGGCTGAAAGAGAAGAAAGAAGTGAGAAAGGAGTTTTTGGAAGGAGTCTTGTTCAAGGAAGGATTTGTTCACGTAATCTTCCCTAAATTCGTTTTCCTGGCTGTTGCAAGCTTCTTTTCTCTTTTGTCTAAGATTTTGGGGTTGAAACCGTGAGGGATTTCTATGTTTTCATCTAAGCATCCCTTTAATGGGTATTTTGGGTCTTTGTTGATAATGTATTGATTTGGTAGTTTAAAGATGGAATGTTTAAGTGTTTTATGGTTGGGGTTTGATTCCAGTCGTTTGCCTAATCAAACCCACAACATATAACCTGTTTTAATCGCTTATAGAAAAACGAGTTGCGTCCAGTCCGTAATTTCCGGATACTGGAAGTTCTCGATGTCTCAGTGGTTTTTGGATAGGTTGTAAGTGTCCGGGTAGAGTTATCGTGGGAGTTACCGGATATGTGTTCTTACCGGATAAGTTGGGTTACCGGGTGTTTAGTACCCGGTAAAGGGTGTGTTTGTCCGAAAAGCCCTAATATCCGGAAAGTTCGGTTATCCGGAAAGTTCGGGTATCCGGAAAGCGCTAGGTACCCGGTAAGTTCTGGATCATTATTACTTGTTAGAGCATTGTTGTATTCAAGATTTACTTTAAAGTCAATGTACTGTATGAGTCTATGCAGTATTGTGAATGCCCTTATACCTTGTATGTTATGGGTATAAATAGGCATGTCTAGTTAGACAACAATTAACAATCAACTAGTTAGAAATCACTTGTAACACTTTTTAGCATTTTGTCATTTTTACTCTAAAGATCAATACATGGATGACTTGTACACTCTAGATTTTCTCTCTAAATATTTCTTTGAAACTTTGTTAGAAAACCCTAATTCACTGTTTTGGACTTTAATTCGATTAAACTGATCGAATTAGAACTTGTGATTAACTAAGAAAGTGTGTGGATTTTGATTTCGAGCAAACCAGTACAAATTTCGTGTTAATTGATCAAGAATTGAGAAAGTTATGGCTGAATCTATGTTTTCGTGTTCGAAGTGAAGAAGTCGGATTGTTCTTGAGGATTTCGCACCATTCATAGTGATTTCGAATCCTTCAAGTTCTTGGAAGAATACAAGTGTTGGTTTCGAATCTTGTTAAGTCTGAATTCTGAGGTTTCGCACCCTTGTTAGATTCGAATTCAGGGAGATTTCGCACCAAGTAAAGTTCGAATCCAAGGATTTCGAACCCTTCTGCATTCGAAACCAAGGCTTTCGAATCCTTCTTCGTCCGAAACCAAGGGGTTTCGAATCCGTCTACGTCCGAAACCAAGGGTTTCGAATCCTTCAGCGTTCGAAACCAAAGGGTTTCGAATCCTTCTTCGTCCGAAACCAAGGGGTTTCGAATCCTTCTACGTCCGAAACCAAGGGTTTCGAATCCTTCAGCGTTCGAAACCAAGGGTTTCGAATCCTTCAGCGTCCGAATTCATTGGTTTCGAATCCTTATACATTCGAATTCTTGTTTAAAAAAAAGAGTTTTTTGAGAAAAATTTTTATCCCGAATTTTTTTCTATAGTGTATTTTATACACTGTAAGAGTTTTTCAAGAAAAAGTTTTATATAAATTTTTTTTCTATAGTGTATTTCATACACTATCTGCTTGATCTTCTGAACGATCAATTTCTAGCAATTTTAAAGATGAGTTTGAAGCAAAGGATTATAGAGGAGATTCCTCCAACTCCTCAAATTTTTGTTAACTCAAATAATGAAAGTTTGAAACAATATATTTGTTAGCTTCAATCTTCCTAATCATAGAAATACTTAGAAGTAGTGAAAAATAGGCTAAGTATAGAAAAGCCTCTCACAGAGGCTCTGCCACTTCTTCCAGAAGATCAAGTCCAGAAAGCCACAGAAGCTACAGAGGTAATCACAGAACCTCTGTAGTGCGCAAGAAGAAGATCAACTCGGAAACAAGTGGACTGCTCCACAGAAGGTCAGACCATAGAACCTCTGTAATGCCTTACAGAGCCTCTGTGGTCTGCTATGAAGACTTGGAAGATATTACTGGATACGTTCATCAACTTGCATGGAAAAGTACTGTCAAAACACGTGTCAAGCTCTGAGTGGACTCAATAGGGCATGGTACAAAATAGATGTCTGCGCCATTTAATGCATTTACCAATAGTACATCTGCTCCATTAAATGCGCATGGCTCAAACAACTGTTCACACCATCCAGTTCACTATTCATGCCGTAAAAGGAATAGTGACCTACTTCATAGTCTTCTAAGAGTAGTATAAAAGGAAGTCTCATGTTGAGATCTTCCTAAGAACGAATACACAAGGAATCACTAATACTCTCAAACGTTATTGTAAAATATCTGAGTGTTATATTCTCACACACACCAACAGTTCTTAATCTGTTCTTCGTGTTCTTATTATATATTGAATAACAGTAACTGTTCAAGAAATCCTTTTTATTCCTTACTGTTTTCTTTATATATGTGCGTTCTAACATCTATCAAACATATCTGTTAGTTTAAATACGCTTCCGCATTAAACTCTAAATTCAACTAATAGACTGTTAATCTTGATTAAGTGTATCTGGGTTCCAACAATTGGTATCAGAGCCTCTCTTGATTTTCAATATCAAGTGATCCACTTATCAAGATTCGTGATAGATATTATTGTGTCTGGAAACTGCTTAAACTCAGAAAATCTTCAAGTTCATCGAAGTAACTCTTTAGTCATACCTTCTTTCTAAAATCTTCAAAAATGACAAATACAAATAATTTCTTTACTACTGGTTCTCTCACTAAACCTCCTAGTCTCCTTCGAGATGAGTATCCTCAGTGGAAAATAAGAATGGTCCATTTTTTCGAGGGCACTGAAAAAAATCTAGTACAATATCTGTACAATCCTCCTCCTATTCCCATGACAGTAGTACCTCGTATACCTGCTACTGCTGAATCTGCCGAAATCCCCGAACATCAAAAACCAAAGCCAAAAGGGGAGTGGTCAACCGAAGATAAAGCAGAAGATGAAGTTGCTCAGAAAACCAAGAGGACATTGATTATGGCAATACCCAACGAACTCTTTCAATCCTTGGATTCATGTGAAACAGCGCATGATCTGTGGAAAGAACTGGAAAGACAGTTGGAAGGAGGTGCTAAAACACAAAAAAACCGAAGAGCATAGTACATCAATAAATATCATGCATTCAGAGCCTCTTCAACAGAATCTCTGCAAACAACATACGACAGATTCAACTCTCTAATCAACAAGTGCAGAAAATCAGGCATTGACAGAACTTCTGAAGAAAACAATGTCATGTTTTTAAAAAGTCTAAATGAAGAATGGCTCCAGCTGTCTATGTCCCTACAGACAAATCATGATCTAGACACCTGGACTCTCTCTGATCTTTACGGAACATTAGCCGCACAAGAACCTCAGATAGCACAGGCTAAAACACTAACCATTGTACCATATGCATTGGTTAGTAAAACTAAAGAAGATGCACAGAGACCAAGAAATGAAAAAGCCACAGAGGAGAAGAAGAAGGAGAAGAAGAAGATGGTGATAATAGACAGTGAAGAAGAAGAGCAAGCAGAAAAAGAAATAACTCTTGCGTCACTAGCTAAATCTTTAGCTCTATTGACAAAAGAGTTCAGAGGAAACAGAAGAGGTTCCGGAAATGAAAGATATGATAGAGAAAACAGAAGAGATGACAGAAGAGAAGAAGAATCGAGTGGCCGACAGAGGTCAAGCGAAAGACATTACAGAGGAAATGACCGACAGAGGTCAGATGACTCGGTAAGCCACACGCAGCAAGAATGCTACAAATGCGGCAAACCTGGTCACTATGCAAATGAATGTAGATCAGAGAAAGGCGGAGACCTACAGAAGTCCAATGATCGAACAGGAAACATTCCTCAAGGATGTTTTAACTGCGGCAAACCAGGCCATTTTGCGAATGAATGCAGAAGCAGATCAAATCGCCCACAGAGGGACTCTGCTTTCTACAAAAAGAAAGCCGAGTATTATGCTAAAAAATCCTTAATGGCAAAAGGACATTCTGAGGAGAACACAGAAGACTTCCAGTCAGACTCTACTTCTGACGATGAACATACCGCCAATGCCCTCTTCTGTGGCATGGCAGAAGTCGACTCCTGCACTGACTCTGAGGTATCTACTTCAAATTCCAACTCTTGTATTACCTATGTAGATGATAATACACTTAGAATTAACATTGAATTAATTGAACTGAAAGAGATAAATCAAATTATTCAGAAAAGACTCACCTTCAATGAGAGAGAAGTACGGCTTCTCACTCAAGAAAAAGCAAAGATTTTTGAGGAAAAAGAGAGAATAGAAAAGAATTGGAACAAAACTCTAGATCCTTTAAAAAAACAAATTTCTGAATTAACCAATACTTTAAAAGATAAAACAAAAGAACTTTCAGTTTCAAGGAGCGAAACTACTGACATAAGAGCTCTTAAAGAATACTTTCAAAGAGAAAGAGAGGTATTATGGCAAGATTTACTCAGAAGAGAAGTTTTGATTAAAAACTATAAAGATGCACAGAAAGTTTATGAAAAAGTAAACTCACAAATAGGAAGACGAGGTATAGGGTATGATGATATCACCCTAGGTGTTGAAGGCAAAAGAAACAAACCTCTGTCCTCTTTATTTGTGATTGGAAAAACGAACAAACCAGATTTTCCAAATCTAATCTCTGTAAGCAAAAGGGCGAAAATCTCTGTGGATCCTTACTTGAAGAAACATAAGAAGATGATTAACGTGTGGTTTGAAAACACAGACTCATCATCTTCAACCTCTGTCAATAGAGGTATCAAACCAAAGAAATATCTGAAAACACAAGATCAGATTGGTATCTTCAAGTTTGGTAAACCAGAGACCCAAACACAGGTTGCTTTTGTCTGTTTGATAAACGTTGAAAAGAAATTATCAGCAGAAGCTCCTGAGTTTAAACCCATTTTTTCAGAAGAAAACTTTAAAAATTTAATTGAAAAAGAAATTTTGGAAATATGGAAATCAAGCGTTTTAGAAAATTTCTGTACATCTTCTATATATAAAACTCTCACTGAAGAAATCTTATTAGAAACCTCTGCAATCTATGAAAACTATTCTACAGAGGAAGAAAGCTCGTACGATACATGCTCAGAAAATCCAGCCTCTATTGAAAGAATTGACTCAACCTCTGTATACGAGGACGATTCATCCTCTGACAACTCAAAGACTGATTTCAAATCAGGGATAATTCACTGTGACACAGAGGATGTCAAATTCTCCTCTGAAGTTCCTCACAGAACTATTTCTCCAAAAGAGAAACTCACAGAGATTCCAATCTGCCAAGATTTTCTAAAATTGAATCTACACATCAAAACCTCTGCTGAGCTTAAAATGTTACAGAAGACCTCTATTGATCCTATAAGTTCTAGATTTTCAAAACCCAAGGTTAATAAATCTTTTTCTTCTGTGACAGTGATGAAAGAAGTTCACCACAGAAGCAACCCACAGAAGGCAGGTCCTAAACAGAGCTTTTGCAAACAACATTCGAGTATTCATAGATCTTCTAGTAATAGGAAATCTAATGTAAAGAAAGAATGTAATGCCTCTGTGGCTGAGTTTAAAAAGTTCAATGAAAAGTTCAAGCAAATTACATCTCATATTCAATACTGTCATTGCTTTGATCTTATGTCTAAACTTAATAATCATTTTTTAAGTCAAGTCTGTTTACTCTCTACGACAATTCAAAAGTCAAATCCCACAAAGAAACAATCTGACTCTTCTGCAGAGAACAAAATGTATTTCAAGAATGCCAAGGCAAACTTGAAAAACTCTAACAATATTGGACCCATATGGATATGGGTACCTAAATCTCTGTGATTGTCCTGCAGAAGAAGTATGTGCCAATCTGGTATCTAGACTCCGGATGCTCAAGGCACATGACTGGTGACAGAAGTGCACTATCCACGTACAAAGAAACACAAGATGGTGGATATGTGACTTTTGGAGACAACAAGAAAGGACACATAAAAGGCTATGGAGTCATAAGGAAAGAAGACGTTTCTGTATACAAAGTTGCATATGTGGATGGCCTTAAGCACAACCTACTCAGTGTAAGTCAACTTTGTGATACAGGATTCAATGTGTTGTTCAAAAGAACTTTCTGCTCTCTACAAAGTGAAGAAACAAGTATGGAACTTCTGCGAGCTGAAAGAATAGGTGATCTATATCTAATGAACTTCAACTCAAAGAACAAAGACAAAGTTTGCCTTGTTGCCTGCAAAAGTGAAGAAGCCTGGTTATGGCACAACAGGTTCTGTCACTTGAATTTTCACACATTGGAAAAATTGGTCAAACTTGATCTAGTTAAAGGTTTGCCAAATGTTAAATTCAATAAGGATCATTTATGTTCTGCCTGTGAGATGGGAAAACTCAAAAGAGCTTCCCACAAAGGCAAAACAGATGTATCTTGCACTAGACCTCTGTACATGCTTCATGTCGACCTCTGCGGTCCCATTGCCATACAGAGCCTAGGTGGCAAGAAATACATACTTGTCCTAATTGATGAGTATTCGCGTTTCACATGGGTTGAATTCGTTAGAAAGAAATCAGATGTTCCAAATATATTGATAAATCTAATGAAAAGAATCCAAGTTCTTTATAATTGCAGAATACAGAAGTTAAGAAGTGACAATGGCACAGAATTTAAAAACTCTGTCATTGAAGCCTATCTTTCAACAGAAGGAATATCACAGAACTTCTCTGCAGCTCGCACTCCACAACAGAACGGTGTTGTCGAAAGAAAAAATCGAACACTTGTGGAAGCCGCAAGAACTATGATGTCAGCATGCGGATTATCAATGAACTTTTGGGCAGAAGCAATTTCTACTGCGTGTTATACTCAAAATCGATCAACCATTGTGAAAAGACACCTCAAGACGCCTTACGAATTGCTTAACAAACGGCGGCCAAACATCAAATTTTTCCACGTATTCGGATGCAAATGCTTCGTCTTAAACGACAGAGATTCAAGAGGAAAGTTTGATGTAAAAGCAGATGAAGGCAAATTCATTGGATACTCTGCCACTTCCAAAGCCTACAGAACATTCCTTACAAAGTCTCACAAGATTGTAGAAAGCATCAATGTTTCTTTTGATGATTCATTCCAAATGACTTCTGAACAAATCAGTTCAGAACTCGGAATTAAAGGGAAATCCTCCGTCATCTAACAAGCAAAAGAAGACTTGGATCTTCTATTTTTAGAGATGCTCCACGAAAACATTGATCCTTCTGTTGGAACAATCAGGGTTTCTGAAGAACCATCCTCTGTCGGACAAAATCCTACAGGTTTGTCTCTAACTGGTCCTAACAATGCTTCATCTTCTTCTGTAAATACTACAGATGCAATTGCCGAAGCAGAAGAAAGTGCAGAAGATGAAACATCAAGGAAAACGACCACAGAAGCTGCACAAACCACAGAAGAACCAATTACAGAGGAAATCGAGGACCAAGACTATACGTCCTCAGAGGAACAAACTCCACCACCACTCATACCAATCATTCCACAAACGGTAGAATCAACTACCAAGGCACGAAGAACAACAGAGGCTACACAAGAAGAAACACAAGAAGAAAGTCTGAATGACGTTGATGATCATCTTCCACGCACAACTCAATGGACAAAAAGCCATCCTCCAAGCCAAATAATCGGAGAACCTTCTGACGCAGTAAAAACAAGGTCTGCCACTGCTAACTTTTGTTTCTTTACAAATTTTATTAGTGTGATAGAACCAAAGAAGATTTCTGAAGCCCTAGATGACCCAAACTGGGTAGACGCCATGCAAGAAGAACTTTTGCAATTTGAGCGTAACAGAGTATGGACTCTAGTACCTCTGCCAAGAGGAAAACAGGCCATTGGGACTAAATGGGTCTACAGAAACAAGAAGGATGAAGATGGAGTGGTCATCAGAAACAAAGCAAGATTAGTAGCAAAGGGATATAGACAAGAAGAAGGCATAGACTACGATGAAACTTTTGCCCCTGTCGCACGGCTCGAAGCAATAAGAATATTCTTAGCCTTCGCAGCCCACAGAGGTTTTAAAGTCTATCAGATGGACGTAAAATCAGCTTTTCTCAACGGTGAAATCCAAGAAGAGGTCTACGTTAATCAACCACCAGGATTTGAAAGCTCAAAGTTTCCAAGGCATGTATACTACCTTGAAAAAGCTCTATATGGACTGAAATAGGCTCCACGAGCATGGTATGAACGACTTTCTACCTTTCTTCTAGTCAATGGTTACAACAGAGGTACAACATATACTAACTTATTCTATAAACGCAAAAGTAGTGAGATAATGCTTGTACAAATATACGTAGATGACATAATTTTTGGGTCTACTAATTCAGAAGAGTGTAAAAGATTTGAAAAACTCATGCAGAGTGAGTTTGAAATGAGTATGATGGGAGAATTAACTTTCTTCCTCGGACTCCAAGTCAAACAATCATCAGAGGGAATTTTTATAAATCAAGCTAAATATGTCTCTGACATTCTTTCCAAGCATAGCTTCTCTGATACCTCTGCAATGAAAACTCCAATGGCCACTGGAAACAAGTTATTCTTAGATTCAGATGGCATCTCTGTAGAATGCACTCTCTACAGAGGCATGATTGGATCTCTGTTATACTTAACAGCAAGCAGACCTGACATTATGCATGCCACATGTCTCTGTGCACGCTATCAAGCTAATCCAAAGAAATCACATTATGATGCCGTAAAGAGAATCTTTAGATACCTAAAAGGGACCAAAAATCTTGGTCTCTGGTATCCACAGAACTCTGGTTTTGGTCTTAAAGCTTATACAGATTCAGACTATGGAGGATGCATGCTCGACAAAAAGAGTACCTCTGGGAGTTGTCAATTCCTAGGTGGTAAACTAGTCAGTTGGACCTCCAAGAAGCAGAATTGTGTTTCCACATCCACTGCAGAAGCTGAATACGTTGCTGCCGCTAGCTGTTGTTCTTAGGTTCTATGGATGAAGACTCAGCTAAAAGACTACGGCCACATTCTGTTCAAAATACCCATCTTTTGCGATTCCAAAAGTGCTATTGCTATCTCTGCCAACCCTGTGCAACACTCAAAAACCAAGCATATCGATATAAGGTATCACTTCTTGAAACATCATGTTGAATACGGTACAATCGAAATGCATTTTATGCCCACAGAATATCAACTCGCTGACTTATTCACCAAAGCACTAGACGAGAAAAGATTCAACTTCTTGGTGGGTAAGATAGGAATGATTAACATGGTGTAAAAATCCTCAGTAAGTATAGTTTTATCTTCTGTAAATAAAAAGTAAATACATTGCTTAAATTATTGTCTTGAAAGATTCTACTTCAATGTGTAAATTCTTAAAACCTTCAATAGTTCTTGAAACTACAGAACTTCTGTAAGGTCTGCTCAGAACCTCTGACAACCTTCACAGAACCTCTGATAGACTTGACCTATGTACTATGCAAAACTTATCATATTCTGATCCAAGCATAGATCAAGGGGGAGCAAAAGGAAAATTCTTGATCTACAGAAGTGATTAGATCAAGGGGGAGCAAAAGGAAAATTCTTGATCTACAGAAGTGATTAGATCAAGGGGGAGCAAAAGGAAAATTCTTGATCTACAGAAGTGATTAGATCAAGGGGGAGCAAAAGGGGCCCTCAAATGATCAACAGAGATAAATCTTTCAAAGGAAAGCCAAAGAAGAATGTCGATAATTTTCCATCGACAGAAGTAAGACAAAACTGTCGAGAACAGAAGAACCAAAAGGTATGTCTCTCGCACGAAAGGTTTTTAGAAAACAGTTTTCTAGGACAAGAATTGTCAAATATGTCCTAAATATACTGTGAATAACATTTCAAAAATCAAAAGTTCAAAAGGTTTAACAAAATTCGAAATAGTAGAAATTTAAGGTCATAGAGCTTCTGCTGAGCTCAACAGAGCTTCTGCAGGAAATATGCTCTGTGATCATAAATTAACCCTCTGTCGATCTTTTGGAATGTTATCTCGAACAAAACGTTTATCAAAATAGTTTTCTCGGACACAAACCTTCAAGAATGTGCGAAAAACATCTCTTAACACAGATCAAAAATTGGGTGATCAGAAAGTTAATAGAATTCAAGTTATAAGATTTTTTCTCTCATAGAGCTTCTGCTGGCTCTTGCAGAGCTTCTGCAAGTTCCATCAGAGCTACAAAACCTCTGTGAGTAAAATTTCTTGACAAAATCCTATTGATCTTCTCCAATATCTTTACAAACGTTTTCGTTTAAAGAAGAACCTTCAGCAATGATAACAATGAGATATATGAGAAAAGGGTTAAACTTCAAAATTTTCAACATCACAGAGCTTCTGTAAACTAACAAAGGCTCTGCTATTTTGTTAATTTGGGCATTTCTGTAACAATAACGGTTACTTTTACTGAGAGTGAAACTCATATGGCTAAGAACAACTCCACGCGCCTAGCATTAATGGGCCGCGCACGACGTCCTGTCATCTTCTGACATGGCCTACGTGTCCCATTTTCATTGGGCAAACATGGAACGTTTTTTTTTGTAAGTTGAACCCGCCGCTCAAACTCGAATGCGGATTCCAAACTTTAATCCATTGCCATATATTTTACCCTTTCGAAGTCTACCGTTTTACCATCCTATAAAAACAAAGCTTACCCTCTCATAAAACATTTTACAAACTCTCATCTTCTTCTCCGGCGATACCCTGCAAAACACTTGCAAATGGCTTCATCTTCTCGAGCTACATCCTCTGAACTCTCTCCGGCGAACTCAACGGAAAACTCCCCTGCTCATTCAGAACATTCTGAAAACCCCAGCCTTGCAAGAGATATTGAACAAGATTCCGGGGACTCCGCAGACTTTGCTCCGACGACACACTTGCAAAACTTCATAGCTAAGGATCATTTCGAAGCCACTCTTCCTATCAAATCCAACAACTGCTATTTGGTCCCCTCACCCACTACTTTCGGCGAAGCCCATGCCATACTTCTGAACATCATGGAAAACCATGTCCTCTTCCCTCTACTATCAAGAACCCCTAACAAAATTCCAGTCCGTTATTTGAACCAATTTTGGCAAAGCTGCCGATTTGATAAAGACGATTCTCTTATCAAAGGGTACATTTCAAGACCTGATAAATCTGAGCATCTTGAAATCAAGTTCAACAGAACAATGTTCTCACTTGAATTCAACCTACCAACAAGGGGTCTTCTGGGATTGAAAAGTTATGCAGAGCAACCAACAGACGAAGAGCTCTGTCGATTCGTGGAAATGCTTGGGTACAACACCCAACTACAGAAGAGAAATGACTTCCGCAGAGGCCGATTGCCACCTCTGTGGAACACTTTGTTCTCTATTCTTAACAGATGCCTGACAGGAAAGATAGGGAGTATTGACCAGAGCTCACATCAAATCTTGAGCATCATGTATGGGGTTTACTATGATCTTCCACTAGATTATGCGACCATAATGATGCAAGAGATCATAAACACCATCGACAGAAAGAACAATTCGAAAAGGGTCAAAGAGAACGATCCCAACTTTCTACCACCTCTGCAATTCCAAAGAATATTGGGAGTACTGTTCGAACCTCTGCTGCTAATCCAAAATTGGCCAATGGAAGGGCCAACTCCCAAACAGTTCCCGATGAACAAAAATTCCCCCACTGATCATGCTGATGGCTACTCACACTGCAGACCTCTGTCAAAGAAACTTCTGCGCTACGCATCGAACATATCCCTTAAGAAAGAGTATATACGCGATCATAGAACTCCAAAACCGAGTCCTATGACACCCCCGCGTTTAGGTGTCCCCCTAGGAACAATGATAGCAAAACCTCTTTCCACTCAAGCAGAAAAGGATCAAAAGTTAGCAAAACACATGGCTATTCAACTCAGCTTCATAGCCAAACGCGCAGAAATAATGAGAAAGAAATCTTCAGCAAAGATCTCTGCTTCTACTCCAAAAGCTAAGAAAAGAAAAACTGCAGAAGGCACATCAACTAGCACTGCAGAAGATAGACCTTCACCTCCCCATGCCACAGAGATTGGCTCCTCTGCTCCTCCCCTTTTCACAAAACAGAAAAAGAAAAGATCCAAATCAACAGAGGAAGGGGCACCAAAACCAAAAAGGAGGAAAACCAAAAAGAAGCATGGTAAATCACTTAAAAAATTGGTTACCATTGCAGAAGAGGCAATCATAGAGGGTGAAACTGCAGAAGAAGAAGATGCAGAAATAGGAATGACAGAAGAAGGATATCAATCACCCTATCAATCTCCAGATAGATTTGCTCACCAGGGAGACCTGAATGATTTCCTACAGAACCCCGAAATTGCAAACACCCTTAATACAGCAGGGTGGACGGCACAACCTCTCGACCACCACTCTCCAGAAGAACAAGATTTCTTCATTTCTGGCATTGACACACATCTACAAGAAGATGACACAACACCCAGATATCAACCAGCCGAAACCCCTGTGATTTTACAAAACCCTTTCATTCAAGGATTGGACGTCCACAGAAGAAGTCCAAACCAAGCTTCAGAAGAAACAGAACAAACCAAAGCTGAGTGGAATACAACTGAAGTTACAGAGGCAACGGTTGTAGAAGAAACCACAGAAACAGGGATAGAAATCTCAGAGGAAGATTCAGATGAAGAAGAGGCTATCTGGATACGAAAAGGTCTCTATCATCCTCATGTCATGAGATTATACGGATCTCATCACATGTATGACTCCTTACGCACAGAGCAAGGAACTTCCACAGAACCAGAAGAAGAAACAAGAAAAGATGCCGAAGTTGAAGAAGGCACACAACCAAACCCAACTCCCAGTGCAACCCACATTTCTAACTCCGCAGGTCTAGCTGCAGAAGGAGTTATTGAAAAAGAGTAGCACAGCTCGATCCTAACCCAACCCATCCAGCCAGAGGTTACTCTTTCAACCTCTGTGCCCACAGAAACCGGGGAATCCATTCCTAGGGAGTCTCCTCAAAGAGACTCACCTAATGTTCGTGATCAATCGCCCCAGATCACACAAGAACACCCTACAGAGGAATTCGTTTCCTCTGTCACGCACACATTAAGGCCAAACCTTCTTTCAGAGAGAAGTAGTAAGCACAGAGACGAAGAGACTCTAGACAAGTCTCCTAGTCAACTGAAGGACATTCCAATACCCACCTCTGGAGTGGATTTGGACTCTGTTCTTCACAGAACTTCTGTAGAGAACGAAACTCAGGTTTCCTCTCGAGGATCAGAAGGAAATCCTTCCACCCCCATCGTACAAACAAGGGTGAACGAAGGTGTCCCAGGAACAGGGACTCACTCTGGAGACGAATGTGTTCCTCCAGAGGTTACACAAGGAACACAAGTATCAAGGGATGAGTTCCAAACCCTTGTCACCTCTGTGAACCAAACAATGAAAGAGTTGCAAAGCTCTTTCAAATCCTTGGTAGAGACAACATCTACAGCTCTCTTGAATCTGAACACCAAAATGGACGATCTGTCCATAGAGGTGAAAACCGCCATCTCAGAGATGAAGTCTTCTGCAACAAACACTGCCAAAGAAACCGCCACTTCTGCCGCAACAACTACTCCTTCGATTGAGAACTCAATCAACAAATTCCTTGATCAATTGAACAAACAGACTTCAGTGTCAACGGGCATCACTCCTGCAGATCTACAGAAGGCCCTACAAAAAGTTCAAGAAGAAGCCATACGAAATACCATGCTGATGCAACCCAAAGACTACATGACAAGAGCACAGCTGACAGAGCTTGGGCAGAACGTGATTAATCAAGTGACAGAAGTCATCCTTTCCTTCACCACTGCCAATGCTAACTTCGTCAAAGATTTCCGAGAAAGTGTAGGAAGGATGAGATTCAAAACAGAGGCAGAGCTAGCAACTCTTCTTGGCCTCTGTGATGATGTCTGCGCGAAACTGATCGCTGCTGGAGCCACAATGCCAAAGAAACCCGATGCTTCCTGCAGAGCAGAGGGTACATCAGACAAGGGTCAGGATGACTCTGATGATGATGACCATCCTGGTCCATCAGATCATCCTGAGGGGGAGAAAACTACAGAGAAAACTGCAAACAGAGGACTTACAGGTCCACCAATAGCCGCAGAACCTCTGAGTCAAGCACCTCCAGAACAGACCCGACAACAACAAACCCAAAAGACCACAGAGACAACACCCATCTCTGTGGAATCATCTCCTGACGAAACCAAAACTCCAGAAGCAGAACAGCAAGCCACAGAGGCAACAACCGCCCCTGAGGTAATCATTTTGGAAGAAACAGATGAACCAACCACAGAGAAAACACCCACCTCTGTGGAAACACCCCAAACCATACCCAGAAGAAAGTCGATTGCCACCAAACCAAAAAGAGCAACGACCTCTGCTTCTGACATTCTGAAAAGGATGCACACAACAATGAGTGATCGTATGGTGAAGAGAGAAGAAGAAAGGCACAGGTTCACTTTAGCTTTCAGAATGGCAAGAAGATTCAATGACAACACTTCATCAACAGAAACTGAGCTCACAGAAGAAGTCACCAAACAACCTCCAACAGAGGTTACAGAGCAAGTCAAGCCAACAGAACCATCGCCACAAAAGTCCTCTAAGTCACAATCGTCAAAATCCACAGAGGCAACCTCCATCAAACCTACAGAAGTGCAAACCTCAAATCCCACAGAAGCAACAGGTTCTGCCACGACAACAAAAGATAAAGGCAAAGGGATACTGACAGAAGAGCCTAAGAAGAAGAAAACATTGTCAAAGCCAACAGAGAAACTGATGAAGAGTGCGTTTGACGCCTTTCAAACCCCAAAACCCGAAGAAGTTGACTGGGCACATGGATTGAAGCCTCTGTCAGAAATTCCTTTAACTGGTAGAGCTGCAGAAGTTGTTCAACAGATGGAGAGTCTCAGAAGACAAATTCCACGACCTGGTCCAACACATGAAGAAATGGAAGAAGTGGTATACAAATACCTCTACAAACAATCCTTTCAGACAAACTATCCAACAGATCATGTGACAGATCCAAGGATCAGAGAAGAATTTGAGAACATCTTCACGAGAACAAAGCCAAGAACCAAAGCAGATGTTTTCTCAATTCACAAGATCAAAAAGGTGATCTTCTGCCGATTCTCCTTCACAAGAACCTATCCAAGGGTCAGGTACAATCTTTACAAAGTCAGAAGAGAGAACAATTCAGAATCTACCTTCGCTGATGCTGACTTAAGAAACATCAATCCATACGATCTACCTGACCTTCTGCAATGGACAAAGGACAACTACAACATAGAGGCAAACACCAGAGCCTATCAAGTATTAAGAAAAGCGATGAGGGAAAAGCTTCTGGTCTACAGCATGATAGATTTCCAGCTGGGAAAGGATCTCGGTCTCAAACATCTGGATCTACGACCACCAGAGGATCGCTGCCCACCAGACGCCATACCAAACTCAATCATCACAGAACCACGGTTTGGGTTAGTATTTCAAAACCCTCAAGGCGAAACTAAACTATTTGTATGCATGGACTGTCAGAAGTACGCAACAAATACTCTGAACAAGTTCAGAGCAAGCCTTGTGAAATACAGAGGTTCAAAGAAAATGGAAAAAGATGCTGCAGATACAATCATAAGAGAGATTGACGCAACAATTCGCCTAAGAGAACTTTGCATCAGATTCTACAAAGAGATCAGAAAAGTTGGAAGAGACAACAGAAGCTACAATGATTTCAAAGATGCCAAAATCTGATTCTCAGACCTCCAATCTCTGCAAACAAAGTCAAAAGTCTATCTTTCATTGTACTCAAATGTAAAATGTCTCTGGCATATTTCTAAATGAAAGAAATTTCGAGGTATTGTTTAACCTCTGTCTTATCCAACTTAGCCTAACTAAACTCAAAGTCAAATTTTTATTTTTCACTACTTAGGGGGAGATTGTTAGCTTCAATCTTCCTAATCATAGAAATACTTAGAAGTAGTGAAAAATAGGCTAAGTATAGAAAAGCCTCTCACAGAGGCTCTGCCACTTCTTCCAGAAGATCAAGTCCAGAAAGCCACAGAAGCTACAGAGGTAATCACAGAACCTCTGTAGTGCGCAAGAAGAAGATCAACTCGGAAACAAGTGGACTGCTCCACAGAAGGTCAGACCATAGAACCTCTATAATGCCTTACAGAGCCTCTGTGGTCTGCTATGAAGACTTGGAAGATATTACTGGATACGTTCATCAACTTGCATGGAAAAGTACTGTCAAAACACGTGTCAAGCTCTGAGTGGACTCAATAGGGCATGGTACAAAATAGACGTCTGCGCCATTTAATGCATTTACCAATAGTACATCTGCTCCATTAAATGCGCATGGCTCAAACAACTGTTCACACCATCCAGTTCACTATTCATGCCGTAAAAGGAATAGTGACCTACTTCATAGTCTTCTAAGAGTAGTATAAAAGGAAGTCTCATGTTGAGATCTTCCTAAGAACGAATACACAAGGAATCACTAATACTCTCAAACGTTATTGTCAAATATCTGAGTGTTATATTCTCACACACACCAACAGTTCTTAATCTGTTCTTCGTGTTCTTATTATATATTGAATAACAGTAACTGTTCAAGAAATCCTTTTTATTCCTTACTGTTTTCTTTATATATGTGTGTTCTAACATCTATCAAACATATCTGTTAGTTTAAATACGCTTCCGCATTAAACTCTAAATTCAACTAATAGACTGTTAATCTTGATTAAGTGTATCTGGGTTCCAACAATATTGCTAAAGATGTTGCTTCAAGTCCTTCATTTTCTGATTTAAATAAAGCATTGGAGGAAGAAAATGTTGAGAGACAGATTTTAGACTTTTCTTCTTCAAATGCTAAACTTACTAAAAGAATTACTGATCTTGAATTATATATTGCAGGTCTTGAAACAAAGAAAGACAAAGACAACTCAAGTCTGCACGATCAAATCGAGAAACTTCAAGAGAAAGTAACAACTCTTCAAAAAGAAAATGCTGATCTGAAGAGCATTGAAGACAAGAGAAAGAAGATTCTTAAAGAAAAGGAAGTAATTGAACTTAATTGTATAAAACTTTCAAAACAAGTTTCTGACTTTGAGAAATTTTTATTTTTTGAAAAAGAGAAGCTCGAAAAAGAAAGAGCTATTTTTGACACTAAACGAAAATCATTTGAGATCAAAAGTTCTGAACTTTCCGTGAAAATCTCTGATTTAGAAAATCTTTTGGAAAAGGAAAGAAAAGATTTTGCGGAAAAGAAAAATCTCTTTGAAAAGGAAACTAAAGTCCTTAAAAAGAAAAATATGGAAATTTTCAAAGAGATAACTGATAAAAGAAAATTCTTGGAAAAAGATTTTGAATCAGAACGCGAATATTTTGAAAATGCGATTCTTAATCTTACCAAAAGATTATCTGGTTTATCAGCTGATATTATGAAGGATCAATTGATCAAATCTGATCTCCAAAAGAAATTTGATCTAACTTTTAAAGAGAAGAATGTTTTGATAAACAAAGTTAAGGAACTTGAAGACGTCATCTTTAAATTTGATGTCTCAAAGCAGACTAGTCTTGATACTATCTTTTAGACTCCATTTGTTAATACAAATGACACTGAATGTTCTTTTAAAACTGCTTCAAGTTCAAGTTTTAAAAACATTCCTCCTAAACAATTTAATAGATCAACTGATTTCTCAAAAGATCTGATTCGTTCAACAAATCTCTTCTATAATTCTACGTTTGATAAATCAGATAATAAAATAAATGTGCCTAAAGTTAATACTTCCAATCCTGAGAAAGTTCCAGTCTTCAAGAAGGTGAAGATGGAATGGAGAGTCAAAGGCACAACAGTTCCAAAGAAAGATGTGCCAAAATCATTTGTCTCCACAACAAATGCCGAAAAGAACAATGCGCCGAAAGGTAAATCTTTTGTTCAACCTAATCCTATTCATTCTGTAAATCATCTAATTAGGTTGGCACATAAGAAAATTTGTTGTCCCTACTGTGGTTCAAATGATTTTGTGCATAAAAATCATACTTCTTATTGGTACGGTACTTACAATATTCCTTTTAAGAAATCTACACCTAACACACTAGGACCCAAGTGCCGTTGGGTACCAAAATCTGCTTAATCTGTTTTGTAGGTTCATCATGTGTTGTGCTGATTTGGAAATATATATACCACACACATGACTGAAAACAGAAGAGAAGCGGTGAATTTTTTTAAGAAGAGTACTTGTGCCATTAAGGGAGAGCAAAATTATTGGTTTCTGAATACATCAGTTCAGGACCCGTGCTTCAACGTTTTAGGTTTTTGAACATATCAGTTCAAAACCCGTGCTTCAACGACTATGGATTCTGAACAATTCAGTTCAGGACCCGTACTTCAAAGTCTAAGACTTCTAAACAAATCAGTTTAGAACTCATACTTCTCAGGTGATATCCTTAACTGTTACATCTTTCTGTTTCAAGGAACAAGTGGTGAAAGGTAACATTGATTATATTTTATTTCAACTGCTTTGAAAGTTTGAAACTTCACAAATTTAATTCAATGAGATGATTTTTTTAATTCTTCATTCAATGAATAAAATGTGTGGCAAGGGTGATTTTACAAGTATTTTTGTATTATCTGAGTTATATTTGTTTCATCTTTCACTTCTGAAATAAATCGAAAGGTCAGCAAAACATGAATGAAATTACGCTGAATGCTCGAAATTATGTAAATCAGGACTTATATAGAATATAATGCTCAAAAAGCCTAGATGTCTGAATGATGAAAAAAAACGAAAATATGGGGGAAGCACTATATTTTAGAACCAAGTGATTGAGATGCAATAAAAAATAAAAAAAAATAAATTTTTTTTTTATACATATACATATATATAATAAAATCATTTAGTTTGAAAGTTTGTACATGTGACCTATCTGGTTTGGGAGATTAAGTCCTAAGGGGTGCTAGACACCTAGCTTCTAAGACCAACTGGTCTGGGATCGGCTGACCCAAATCCTGCTATAGAACCAGATAGAAAGCCATGTTCTACTGGTACAAATGGGTTTAAGGTATATCGATGTGGCCTTTCTGGTTTGGGAAAGTAAGTTCCAAGGGGTGCTCGACACCTAGCCCCTAAGGCACACTGGTCTGGGATTGGCTGGCTCAAATCCTGCTATAGAACCAGATAGAAAGTCATGTTTACGGTGTATCTTGTTCTTACTAAACTCTTTGATTACAAGACGCCAATGTGCACAAAGTATAAGATGCCAATGAGCACAATATGAAAGATGCCTATGAGCACACATCTCTTGAAACTTGGGAAAATACAAAGTGGCGATAAACCTGTAAATTTGTGAAAATTATGATTTTGGACAAATAGTGTGAATAAGAGCAAAGTATTCTTATATGTTTCAGAACTGCATATGCTTGAAGCTGATCATATTTCGCATGTTAGCACACCAAATAGATTTAATAAAGGGGTTGAAACTGAACGTTTGTAACTTGATATGCAATGATGTCTTGTTTTTGAATCCAAAAATATGCATTTGATTTCATTTGATTGAAATATCTGTTAAATTTCATTAAGTTGGATTTCTTTTGTAAAGCTTTCAAATGATCAAATGTTAGTTGTTATAAAATGTAGTTCAATGAATTTTATTTTTCCTTGCATAAATGTTTTCATTAAAGCTATGCATTTGAAATGAATTTTTTTTCAATGAAATATATGCATACTTTCAGGGAGAGAAAACAAATTGCTCCAGAATTCTTATTTTAAGGGGGAGCAAGGTTATCCACTAAGGAGGAGATTGTTAGTAATACTAAGAGACGCGACTGAAATTGAAGAAGGTTTTCGATGATAATGATGCTCACTTTCATCAAAAAAAGGGGGATAAATGTTTAATTCAATTTCATGTCGAAGACAATTCAAGGTCAAAAAGATAAAGATTGTATTGAAGAAGATTGACTTTACATTGTGAAAGACAAAGACTTTTCATGTTCGTCTGAAGATTCTTCAAAGCTGAGTTCTTAAAGAGTGTCAAAGCATATAGTTCGCCGTGAACTAGTGTAGATAAAGCTATTTGAAGATTATCTGAGCCTCAATGTTTAAAGCGGTCAAAGATAAAGTATTGAAGATCAAGTACTGAAGACTGCTGCTATATTTTTTTAAATCTTGAATCCAAAGGGGGAGATTGTTAGAGCATTGTTGTATTCAAGATTTACTGTAAAGTCAATGTACTGTATGAGTCTATGCAGTATTGTGAATACCCTTATACCTTGTATGTTATGGGTATAAATAGGCATGTCTAGTTAGACAACAATTAACAATCAACTAGTTAGAAATCACTTGTAACACTTTTTAGCATTTTGTCATTTTTACTCTAAAGATCAATACATGGATGACTTGTGCACTCTAGATTTTCTCTCTAAATATTTCTGCTAGATTCTGGGTTTCACATTACTGATTAAGAAATTGCCCGATATTTTAGGTGTCAAGTTGGGTTAACTCGAGAGTAGAACAAGTGTGCGTTCCGTATCGTCAAGGTGAGTTCCCTAAACCCTTTTTACGACATAAGATGTTAAATGATTTTTAACTGATTATGGTTCTTTACGAGCATGAAATGTTTACGAAATGATGTGCATGTTTCCCATGAAAATACTTATTTTATCTACAAGAATATTTGGCATGATGAAATGAGAACTATGATTTACAAAGATTCTTAGTTGCATGTTTTATGAAATGAATGATATGCTATGTGGAGTCGGTCTGCACTGTGGGATCAGAGAGCCTCGGGATCCGATGATCCCTTGGATATGTATGACAGACCGGAAGGTTGGAATTCGTTTCCCTCCTATTCGGGTAGAGGGGAGTCTGCTTGGGCCCCGATACGAGGCGAGAGGGGAGTCTGCTGGGGGGGCCGATCGGGGAATGTTTATGTGATCCATTACACGGTGCAGTACCATGTTTGATGATATGTGAAGATTTATGACAAATTTTTATAAATGTTTTCATACTGTTTATACATGATGTTTTCGGAGGGAATTCACTAGACCTTTTGGTCTAACCCTCGCTTTTCAAAAACTAAACCATTTTCAGGTAAGCGTACTACGGGTTCTTCTAGTAAGAACTAGGAGAGGGCACAAGAAGGCATTGGAGCTTAGAGCGACTCCAAGATTTTGATTAGTATAGCTATAGTTAGAGCTCTCGGCTGTGGAATAGAGACTTCCGCTGTCCATTTTTGTTTAGTATTGTTTAATGAAGAATTAAAGACAAGTTATTTTTGTAATTCGAATGCTTATTCTATGATTTATGCATGTTATGTTTTTGGGACGTTACAAATGGTATCAGGGCCTTAGTTTAAGGGATTTAGGTGACCAGTCGGGCCTAAACTTAAACTGTAAGATGAGGAACACAACCGAGACATAGGATTGCCTCTAGGAACGATCACTGTAAATGCGTTTAAGAATAAGGTGCCAAGGACAAACGTGTAAGGTAAGTTTGAGATTACACCTGGCCAGTGTAATTACGAACTTACAGGTACATGTGCGTGCTAAAAATACCTTCTATAGCAAATCTTTTGTGTTGAGTCTAGCAAAGGTTAATTGTTGTTTTCTTTCAGTATTAGCGAAACGACTGGGAGAACTTTGAGGAGTAGGTCAGTACCTGCTGTACCAAGGAATCAGGATGAGGAGGTCCTAGAGAATGGACCGGTGGAACCTGCGAGGGCGACTGTTACTCGCGGAAGGGGTAGGGGTCGTGGAAGGGGTCGGGGAAGAACGCCCCGCCGGGTCGCCACCTAAGTGGCCGGAGATGGGGGAAACCCGACTCGGAGAACGACCCGTGTGACTCGTAGGGCACATAGTGTGGAAGTCCTCGCCCATCAAGAAAGCTCTCAACAGGAGAGTTCAGCTACTGTAAGAAGGGTGAATCCGACAAGGGGACGTGGTCGAGGCCGCGGATCTACTTTTGTCACCCGAGAAAATCTGGCTGCTAAGCTGGGTAAAATTCAGGAGACTTTGCAAGCTCTCCTCACTAAGCAGAATGAGTCAGCCTCGGGAAGCAAAGAGGCGAGTGAGAACAGGGAAAGTGTGGAACTGTCAAGCCCGGTAGAGACTGGTACTGGAAGTCACTCGAAGTCAAACCTTCTGGTGGTGAATGAGTCAGCAGCTAAGGGATACAGTTACAAGGCCTTTGCCTCATGCAAACCCCCTACTTTCAAGGGCGAGTGTGACCCTGTCTTGGCAATGAAATGGGTGAAAGAGATGGAATTGGTATTCGATACGTGCAAGTGTGCTGATGGAGATAGGGTGATGTTTGCCCTATCCATGCTAAAGTCCGATGCAGTGTATTGGTGGGATACTGAGAATGGGGGAAAGGGTTCGGCAATGGCTAAGGGAATGATGTGGGAAATGTTTGTGGAAAGATTTAAAGCACATTTTTGTCCACTTGCAGCAGTAAAGAAGTTAGAAGAGGAGTTTTTGGGTTTGGAACAGAGGGAAATGTCGGTACGAGAGTATACTTCCAAGTTTATCGAGAAATCTCGTTTTGCCGATCTTTATGTACCAACAGAGGAACGTCGGGTGGAACGTTTCATTTATGGGCTGAAGAGCAGCATCAGAGAACTAGTTTTGACAAGAAACCCCACTACCATTCAGGCGGCCATCAATACGGCCGAGCTGATTGAGAAGGAAAAGAATCGCCAGACGAAGGAGAAGGGTGGTGAGAAACGCAAATGGAATGGGTCGGGTAACGACTCAAGGAAAGGGAAGGTGTTCCGACCGGAAACTCGTGCTAGCAAAGATTCAACTGGCAAACCGTGTAGTAAGTGTAACAAGACACACTGGGGAGAATGTATGGCCGGTTCCAACTCGTGTTACCGGTGTGGGTTGCCCGGTCATGTGTCAAAGGATTGTCCCAAGGGGAAATCATGTTACCAGTGTGGAGCTACGGGTCACGTGCGGTATGAATGTCCGCAGTTGAAGAAGGGTGGGCCAACTCAGTATGGAGAACGTCAGGGAGGAAAGGGCAGTGATAAGAGACCAGAACCGGCGCGTCCGAAGGGACGTGCGTTCCGCATGACTGCGGAAGAGGCGGAGGAAGTTCCGGATGTTGTGGCAGGTACGTTTCTAGTGAACTCTCTATGTGCCAAGGTGTTATTTGATTAGGGAGCAAATCGCTCTTTTGTATCGCATGCTTTTATGAAATGTTTGGGGGTGAGGCCTAGACGTTTGGAGAGAGCACTAGAGGTGGAAACTGCCAACGAACATCTTGTTTATATTAAGGACAAGGTAGACGATTGCATAGTTGGTGTCTATGCAATTATATCCCATGGCAATGGGGGAGTTTGACGTAGTGTTGGGTATGGACTGGTTAGCCGCGAATGATGCGAACATCGTTTGCAACAAAAAGCTAGTCAGGATTCGGTTACCTGATGGGGATTCCATAGTAATCTATGGGAATCGCCGTGATAGAAAGACTAGCCTTATCTCTATGATTAGGGCTACTAAGTGTTTGAGGAAGGGGTGTCAAGGATTCTTGGCGTACGTGTTGGACGCCAAGAAGGAGAAGCGTGGGATAGGTGATGTGCGAGTAGTAAATGAGTACTCGGAAGTATTTCCGGATGACTTGACAAGTCTACCTCCAGATCGTCAGATCGAGTTCAGAATTGATTTGATGCCTGGAGCTGCACCAATTGCCCGCGCACCTTATAGATTGGCGTCGTCCGAAATGAAGGAAATGATGACTCAGTTGCAGGAGTTGTTGGACAAGGGATTCGTTAGACCAAGTACGTCTCCGTGGGGAGCACCTGTGCTCTTCGTGAAGAAGAAGGACGGTACTATGCGGATGTGCATAGACTACCGAGAACTCAATAAGATCACGATCAAGAACAAGTACCCTATACCGAGAATCGATGACCTGTTCGATCAATTACAAGGAGCCAGTTACTTCTCTAAGATAGACTTGAGGTCGGGTTACCACCAACTCAAAGTAAGGGAGGAGGATGTGCCGAAGACCGCTTTCAGAACCAGGTATGGACACTACGAATTTTTGGTGATGCCGTTCGGTTTAACCAACGCCCCGGCAGTATTCATGGACCTAATGAATAGGGTGTGCCAACCTTATTTAGATCAGTTCGTGATAGTGTTCATAGACGATATCCTGATATTTTCAAGATCGGAAGAGGAGCATGAAAGCCACCTTCGGACAATACTCGAGCTACTAAAGCAAGAGAAGTTGTATGCGAAGTTTTCTAAGTGCGAGTTTTGGCTAAGGGAGGTGCAGTTTCTCGGACACGTGGTGTCTGAGAATGGAATCATGGTAGACCCGTCTAAGATCGAAGCCATCCGAGATTGGGAGCAGCCTAAGAACCCGTCAGAAGTTCGGAGTTTCCTCGGACTGGCGGGATACTACCAAAAGTTCATCAAGGACTTTTCGCGTATTGCCACGCCATTAACCTCCTTAACCAAGAAGAATGTCAAGTTCGCATGGTTAGAGAAGCAAGAAAAAGCCTTTCAAAAGCTGAAGGATATGTTGAGCAGCGCTCCGGTGTTGTCGTTACCGGACGGTTCCGATGATTTCGTGGTTTTTAGTGACGCATCAAAGCTCGGGTTGGGTTGCGTACTCATGCAACATGGAAAGGTGATCGCTTATGCCTCACGACAGTTAAAGGATCACGAGGTTCGATACCCCACTCACGATTTAGAATTGGCGGCAGTGGTTTTTGCTCTGAAGATTTGGCGACATTACCTTTATGGGACGAAGTGTCAGATCTTCACGGACCACAAAAGCTTATGTCATCTCTTTGACCAAAAAGAGTTGAATATGCGCCAAAGAAGATGGATTGAGTTATTGACCGATTATGACTGTAAGATCGAATATCATCCGGGTAAGGCAAACATAGTGGCGGACGCCTTGAGTCGTAAGGAAAGAAGTGAGACCCCCAGTATTGTGGCCATGAGGGCCGAGGTGACGTTCAATTTGTTGAATGAGATAAAGAAATGTCAAGAGAAGGCGCTCGGAGTGGAAAATCTCAAAAAGGAGAGAATGGTGGGACAAACGTCCTTGTTAACCAAAGATGGTCGAGGGGGGAAGTGTCTTAGTGGGAGAATATGGGTCCCGAAACTTGGGGAGCTCATGAGAATAATTTTAGAAGAAGCCCACAAATCCAAATACACAATTCAGCCTGGGACTAACAAGATGTACGGAGATCTACGTCGAGACTATTTGTGGCCTGGAATGAAGAAGGATATAGCTCATTTTGTGGAGACCTGTATGACGTGTTCGCGTGTAAAGATTGAACACCAACGACCCTACGGGAAGCTTCAATCCTTAGAGATCCCTATGTGGAAATGGGACCAAATTATGATGGACTTCGTAACCCACTTACCTAAGACCCCAAAGGGTTATGACGCCATATGGGTGATCGTGGATCGACTCACGAAATCAGCGCACTTCCTTCCTATACGAGAATCTTACTCGTTGGAACGGTTAGCAAAGTTGTATATCGACAAGATCGTAACCCGCCATGGTGTGCCATCATCGATAGTATCTGACCGAGATAGCAGGTTTACCTCCACGTTTTGGAGAAGTTTCCAAAGAGAAATGGGATCACAGATTAAGATGAGTACCTCTTATCACCCTCAGACTGACGGTCAGAGTGAGCGAACGATCCAGACGCTGGAAGACATGTCAAGGGCTTATGCCTTAGACTTCCAGGGCTCTTGGGAAAAGCATCTACCATTGATCGAGTTCGCTTACAATAACAGCTATCACTCGAGCATCAAGGCAGCGCCGTTTGAGGCACTCTGTGGTAGGAAATGTCGGACGCCTTTGTGTTGGAACGAGGTCGGAGAAAGACTGTTAGCCGGGCCAGAGTTAGTGCAACTGACTTCGGACAAGATAGTCCAAGTACGTGAAAGATTGAAGGTCGCTCGCGACCGACATAAGAGTTATGCGGATAAGAGACGGAAAGACATAGAATTTCAAGTCGGAGACCATGTTTTGTTAAAGGTGTCTCCTTGGAAGGGAGTGGTACGATTCGGGAAACGTGGGAAGTTAAGCCCACGTTACATCGGACCATTCGAGATTACCGAACGAATTGGAGAAGTGGCGTATAGGTTGGACCTACCGAAAGAATTACGTGGCATCCACAATGCGTTTCATGTGTCTAATTTGAGGAAATGTCTAGCCGACGTAACCAAAGCGGTGCCGTTAAATGACATAAAGGTGGATGAGAAATTAAACTTCGTAGAGGAGCCCGAAGCCATTACTGATTATAAAGTGAGGAAATCCCGAAACAAGGAAACCAGACTGGTAAAGGTACAGTGGAGACATCACAAAGGTCCAGATGCGACTTGGGAGTTGGAGTCGGAAATGAAATCAAGATACCCGCATCTTTTCCAATAAAGAATTTCGGGGACGGAATTCTCTTAAGGGGGGAGTGTTGTAACAACCGTTTTTTTATAGAAAATGTGAAAGTTTGGTGGCCGAAGTCAAATCATTGAAAGTTAAACTTAGGGACCTTTGTGCAATTGTTGGGGAGTATATAAGGGGTGCAAGTCCCTAGGTTTGCTGATTTTTGCTCCTTGTTTGTGGATGTTGGCGGCTGAAAGAGAAGAAAGAAGAGAGAAAGGAGTTTTTGGAAGGAGTCTTGTTCAAGGAAGGATTTGTTCAGGTAATCTTCCCTAAATTCGTTTTCCTGGCTGTTGCAAGCTTCTTTTCTCTTTTGTCTAAGATTTTGGGGTTGAAACCGTGAGGGATTTCTATGTTTTCATCTAAGCATCCCTTTAATGGGTATTTTGGGTCTTTGTTGATAATGTATTGATTTGGTAGTTTAAAGATGGAATGTTTAAGTGTTTTATGGTTGGGGTTTGATTCCAGTCGTTTGCCTAATCAAACCCTCAACAGATAATCTGTTTTAATCGCTTTTAGAAAAACGAGTTGCGTCCAGTCCGTAGTTTCCGGATACTGGAAGTTCTCGATGTCTCAGTGGTTTTTGGATAGGTTGTAAGTGTCTGGGTAGAGTTATCGTGGGAGTTACCGGATATGTGTTCTTACCGGATAAGTTGGGTTACCGGGTGTTTAGTACCCGGTAAAGGGTGTGTTTGTCCGAAAAGCCCTAATATCCGGAAAGTTCGGTTATCCGGAAAGTTCGGGTATCCGGAAAGCGCTAGGTACCCGGTAAGTTCTGGATCATTATTACTGATTAAGAAATTGCCCGATATTTTAGGTGTCAAGTTGGGTTAACTCGAGAGTAGAACAAGTGTGCGTTCCGTATCGTCAAGGTGAGTTCCTAAACCCTTTTTACGACGTAAGATGTAAAATGCTTTTTAACTGATTATGGTTCTTTACGAGCATGAAATGTTTACGAAATGATGTGCATGTTTCCCATGAAAATACTTATTTTATCTAAAAGAATATTTGGCATGATGAAATGAGAACTATGATTTACAAAGATTCTAAGTTGCATGTTTTATGAAATGAATGATGTGCTATGTGGAGTCGGTCTGCACTGTGGGATCAGAGAGCCTCGGGATCCGATGATCCCTTGGATATGTATGACAGACCGGTAGGTTGGAATTCGTTTCCCTCCTATTCGGGTAGAGGGGAGTCTGCTTGGGCCCCGATACGAGGCGAGAGGGGAGTCTGCTGGGGGCCCCGATCGCGAATGTTTATGTGATCCATTACACGGTGCAGTACCATGTTTGATGATATGTGAAGATTTATGACGAATTTTTATAAATGTTTTCATACTGTTTATACATGTTGTTTTCGGAGGGAATTCACTAGACCTTTTGGTCTAACCCTTGCTTTTCAAAAACTAAACCATTTTCAGGTAAGCGTACTACGGGTTCTTCTAGTAAGAACTAGGAGAGGGCACAAGAAGGCATTGGAGCTTAGAGCGACTCCAGGATTTTGATTAGTATAGCTATAGTTAGAGCTCTCGGCTGTGGAATAGAGACTTTCGCTGTCCATTTTTGTTTAGTATTGTTTAATAAAGAATTAAAGACAAGTTATTTTTGTAATTCGAATGCTTATTCTATGATTTATGCATGTTATGTTTTTGGGACGTTACATTGGTCTTTGTCATATTCATCCGGTAAGCTAAAGTGACTTGGTAAGCACTTATCCGGGTAAGTGTTTTGTAAACGACCTCTAAATCTCTTAAAATCATTCCATCAAACCAAAGAAGACATGAAGGTTTATTTCGCTGGTAATTTTATGGATGCTAACTTAATTTCGATTTATGTATTAGATTATCACCAACAATTCGTCAAAGAGAAATTTAAGATTTTGAACAATTTTGCTACAGCAAGATTTTAAAATAGAAAAAGCGAAAAAAACACACAAAAATCTTTAAATACAAAAAGTTCTCTAAAATTAAATGCTCAAAACTAGGGGTGGATGTAGGGGATGGTATAGAGAGATAATAAATTGTAAACCGTTAAATGTGTGTAAACTTGTAAACTTTTGGATTTCATAGGTTTTCTTGATGAAATTATTTTATGAAATTCTTTATTTTGATAAAACTGTTTCATATCATTCATTTTTTAATGAAATTGTTTCATATATTTGTGTTTTTTATGTAAAACGAAAAAGTTTCATCAAGTTTCATAGGAATGAAAAAAATTATATGAAACTACATAAAAAACACAAATATATGAAACAATTTCATCAAAATAAACAATTTCATTAAAAACCCTATGAAATCCAATGTTTACACGAAAAAAGTTTACAAAATAGTGAGCCTCGGTATAGATATATATAGGGGTTAAATCAAATGAGAACCACAAATATGTTATAAACCGTAAGAACCGATATAAAAAATATATTTTTACATGATATTTTTTCATAAAATGCTAGGATTTATGATATTTTACTTCAAATATATGTGTTTCATAATATGATAGTTTCACATGGATTTGTTTCACCATGTGAATATTTTTTAAGAGTATTTTTCATTTCACTAGGTGAAACAAATTTCGTTTTTCACATGTATTATTTTCATAAGGTGAACACGAACATATGTGTAACAATATCTTAAATCATAAGTTTTGATGAAAAAAAATCATGTAAACAAATATTTTTATATCGGTTCTCACGGGTTTGTAACATATTTGTGGTTCTCATTTGATTATCGTCCTATATATATATAGGGTCAGGTTCAAGGGAAAACTTCAAAAAACGGAAAACTGAAGAACACCATAGTAGCCCTTCATCTGGACGGTATACACTTGTGCATAACACCAAAAAAATCAACTATTTATCTGTATGCACAAGTGCATACCGTCCAGATGAAGGGCTCCTAGGATGTTCTTCAGTTTTCCGTTTTTTTAAGGTTTCCCTTGAACCTCCCTCTATATATATGTATATGTATATATATATATAGGGGTTAAATCATGTAAGGACCAAAAAAAGATTGAGAACCATAAGGATCAATCTCAAACATCCAAAGGTTTTAATCAAAGGCTATTAAACATGGTGGCAGTTTTTGTAATATTTGTGAAAATGGGGTCTAATCTCACATCTAATTAAAAAATTCCAGGACAAACTTGTAATTACACGTCTCTTTCACACGTTCTCCTCCCATCATTCATCACTTCATCTTCTCTCCCACACACACACATCCCAGTACCAAGAACCATCTCCATTGCCGACGACTATCTTCATCACCGACGACCATCTACATCGACAACACCGGAAAAAACATTAGATCTGGCAAAAAGTACTGTGATCTGAACGACGACGAGTTATTATCGAAGTTTTTCGACATTGTTCCGTTTCTTCCGAGTAATCATCGATTTCACCCAAGCCTTTCTCAGATCTGAATTTCAGAGACGATTTGGTTTAACTGTTTGTGATTTTGTTTAGTGATATTGATAGAATGAAGTAACACGAAGTTATGTTTGAGTTGATTTTAATTTCCATCTAGGGTTTGTTCATATCCTTTTTGTTTACTACATAAATCGATACGTTAGCTTTGTATCAGATTGGGGTTTTTGTTTCCTAAAGTTGTGTTTGATTTCATAGGGTGAAATCGAACCCATAGTAAAGTAACAAATTTAGGGGTTTTTTATTTTCCAGATTTGTGTTTGATTTCATGTGGTGAAACAACACATAAAAGAAAATTGTGTTGGATTCATGTGGTGAAATATGAAAAGTTATGTTGGATTCATGTGGTGAAATATGAAAACTATGTTGGACTCACCTGATGAAATATAAAAGTTATGTTGGAATCATGTGGTGAAATATGAAAATTACGTTGGACTCACCTGATGAAATATAAAAGTTATGTTGGATTCATGTGGTGAAATATGAAAATTATCTTGGATTCATCTAGTGAAATATAAAAATTATGTTGGATTCATGTGGTGAAATATGATAATTATGTAGGATTCATGTGGTGAAATAGCAAATAAATGAAAATTGTATTTTACTTCATGAGGTGAAATAGGATACTGAAAATGTGTTTCATATGGTGAATCTTTGTTACCAAAATGACCATTATGCCCTTTTCATGTGGTGAAACAACTTTCAATTAAAACCATGTGATCAAAACTAAATAAGGGCTTAGATCGGTTCTCACAGTTTTCAACCTTTTTGTGGTTCTCATTTGATTATCGTCCTATATATATATATATATATATATATATATATATATATATATATATATATATATATATATATATATATGTTAAGAGGTAGTGTTGAAAAAAAGTGTTAGGGACTTTAAAGATGCTACCATTTTATTTGGGGTGCAACCCTAAAAATACCCTGTTTCAAAAACTATACAATAGCAAATAATAAAATAATATGGTGACATCCTTTAAAAACGTAATTATTTTCTTTTACGATTGAATCTTGAAACGGTGGTCCGTGCCACTAGGGGTGCTCAAATTTCCGACCAACCTGGCCAACCCAACCCAACCCGAGGAAAAAAAACTCAAACCGAGCCAACCCGATGTATAATCGATACTATTTTTCACCAACCCGCATATATTGGGTTGATAACGGGTTAGTCCCAAACCAAACCGACCTAACCCGCCAACCCGTGAAAAACATTTAAATCTAATTTTAAATTCTTTTTACCGTCATTTTTGTTAATGTCAAAGCAATCTTGTTACTATTAAAAATTTATAGACAGACAATTGTTGGTCACTTTTTACTTTAGTAATCTTGTTATTGATTATTGATGCCACATTTATAAACATAATATTTATAAGAAATCTTTTATTAGACGATTTAGAAATCGGTTGAACATTTAAATATTTAGAAACATTTAGTAATTTGTTTAGACACGATAACTTAGTAAAATGTTGAAATGGTCGATAAAAGTTTCAACCCGACCACCCAACCCAACCCAACCCGAACGGTTTGGGTTGGGTTGGGTTGCACTTTTGATTGGGTTGAGTTGGGTTGAGATTTTTCAAACCGCAATGATTGGGTTGGGTTTTCAAAGCGCCTTCAACCCGGCCAACCCAACCCGTGAGCACCCCTACGTGCCACTGTATGATGCTATGTAGGTCTACCTTTGTGCTCTGCCTCAAAGTATCATGTTTGGTGGTTGTCATAAAAACTCAATCCTCAGATGAATTGTAACTCTCACATTACGTGTAACGTCCCACTTTCCAAAAATAAAGGCAAGATCAAGAGATTAACCATTTAAGAGACATAACTGTGCTTGTCCTTACATCATGCTAAAACATACTTATCAAAAACTTTAACGTTAACATTAATCGTAAACAGCGGAAGTCTCTCTAAGCCACAGCCGAGCACTATCTAGACATATCATGATCCAAAATTGGGAGCCTCACGAGCTCCAACACTTCCATGCCGTCTCTAGATCTACTTAGACGAACTCGCTACGCGCTTACCTGAAAATGGTTTAGTTTTGAAAGCGAGGGTTAGACCAAAAGGTCTAGTGAATTCCCTCCAAAAATAGCATATAAAAACATTTGGAAAACATTTATCAATGACCATAAATATCATCAAACATGGTACTGCACTGTGTAGTGGATCATATAAACATATTGCGATCAGGGCCCCAGCAGACTCCCTTCTCGCCGATTTGGAATCCCCACGGACTCCCCTCTACCGAATAGGAGGGAAACGGATTCCAACCCACCGGTCTATCATACATAACCAAGAGTCCTAAGACCCCGAGAACCTCTCTTTGATCCCACAGTGCAGACCGACTCCACATAGTGTACACATACGTTCGTGCAAACATGTAAACATGCTCTTTATAAATCATGTCTTTCATATAGTCATGCTTAAACATTTCATTGAATAAAGTAAGTGCATTCGTGGGAAACATGTAAATCAGTTCGTAAACGTTTCATGCTCGATAAGAACCATAATCAGTTAAAACATTTATCACTTTGCGTTAGAAAAAGGGTTTAGGGAACTCACCTCGATTGTCGTACAATGCACTTCCTAAACACCTTCAAGCTACCCCATAGAACACCTAAGGCAAAAGATCCACATCAGATAAATAGCTCAGCCCCACTGTCCGGATACCCCTTTCCCGGACACTACACTTTTCCAGACACCATACATATCCGGACGCTACACTTTTCCGGACACCGCTCTTGTCCGGACGCTACACTTTTCCGGACACCGCTCTTGTCCGGACGCTACACTTTTCCGGACACCGCTCTTGTCCGGACGCTACACTTTTCCGGACACCGCTCTTGTCCGGACGCTACACTTTTCCGGACACCACTCTTGTCCGGACGCTACACTTATCCGGACACCATACATATCCGGACGCTACACTTTTCCGGACACCACTCTTGTCCGGACGCTACACTACCCGGACACCTTCACGGGGCACTCACCCGGACACATGCAACGTATCCGGACACCACCAAATGCTGGTGTCCGGAAAACGCTGCTGCTCGAACATGAAATCTCTAAAACCGATTTAAACTCCGTTTTAAGCCATTAGTTTGATTAGACAACTATAAGGGTTCATCCACCAACCCCAAACACCCACTTAATCCATCTATAACCCCTTAAATCGATTCGTTTAGACAAAACCCTTAAAACCCATAATAAAGGAAAAGTGGTGAAACTTCAAGGAATCAACAAGAATCAACTCTTAAGAATCCATAACAGGAAGAAGAGAAGTACTACAATAATTAGGAGAACGAATTTAGGATGTAATACCTGTGATTTCTTCTTTGATTCTCCCTTTTTTCTTGATTCCTTCCCAAACCCTTCTTCCCTTCTTCTAGTCTCTTAGCCGCCAAATGCCAAACCCAAAATACTGATTTCTCAATCAACCCTAGGAGAATGTGCCTTTATATACCTTCTCCCAAAATTTACCATTTGGCCCCTCCAAGTAAACTTCCATTTATTAGACAACAAGCACTAATCTTTCAATAACAACCAAGATGGCCCCTTAACTTAGCTTTACAATATAAGCATGGCAACCACTAAACCCCCATTCTTCTCAAAATAAACCCGGTCGTTACAACACTCCCTCCTTAAAAGAATTCCGTCCTCGGAATTCTTTATTGGAAGAGATGCGGGTACCTTGACTTCATTTCCGATTCCAGCTCCCACGTAGCCTCCGGGCCCTTGTGGTGTCGCCATTGCACCCTAACCAGCTTAGTCTCCTTGCTCCGCGACTTCCTTACCTTAACATCCGTGATGGCTTCAGGTTCTTCTACAAAAATCAATCTTTCGTCCACCTTAATGTCACTTAACGGAATCGCTTTTGTCACGTCGGCTAGACATTTTCTCAGGTTGGACACATGAAACGCATTGTGGATACCTTGCAAATCTTCTGGTAGATCCAACCTATACGCCACTTCTCCAACTCGCTCCGTAATCTCGAATGGTCCGATGTAACGTGGGCTTAGCTTCCCACGTTTTTCAAATCGTACCACTCCTTTCCAAGGAGACACCTTTAACAAAACATGGTCTCCGACTTGAAATTCTATGTCTTTCCGTCTCTTATCCGCGTAACTCTTTTGGCGGTCGCGAGCGACCTTCAGCCTATCTCGAACTTGGACTATCTTGTCCGAAGTCAGCTGTACCAATTCTGGTCCGGCTAACTGCCGTTCACCCACCTCGTTCCAACACAAAGGTGTCCGACATTTTCTACCATAGAGTGCCTCAAACGGCGCTGCCTTGATGCTCGAATGATAGCTGTTATTGTAAGCGAATTCGATCAACGGTAGATGCCTTTCCCAAGAGCCTTGGAACTCTAGAGCACATGCTCTCAACATGTCTTCCAATGTTTGGATCGTATGCTCACTCTGACCGTCGGTCTGAGGGTGATAAGCGGTACTCATCTTGATCTGCGAACCCATTTCTCTCTGGAAGATTCTCCAAAAGTTAGAGGTAAACCTGCTATCTCGGTCGGAAATTATCGACGAAGGCACTCCATGGAGGGTTACGATCTCATCAACGTACAACTTGGCTAGCTGCTCCAATGAGTAAGACTCTCGTATAGGCAAAAAGTGGGCTGACTTTGTGAGTCGATCCACGATCACCCAAATAGCGTCATGACCCTTCGGTGTTCTAGGCAAATGGGTCACGAAATCCATCGTGATCTGATCCCACTTCCATGTCGGTATCTCTAACGACTGGAGCTTCCCGTACAGTCTTTGATGTTCGATCTTTACTCGCGAACACGTCATACAGGTTTCTACAAGGTGAGCCACGTCTTTCTTCAATCCGGGCCACCAGTAGTCACGCCGTAGGTCTCCGTACATCTTGTTAGTTCCGGGGTGAATTGTATACTTTGATTTGTGAGCTTCTTCGAGAATCAGCTTTCGGAGCCCTCCGAGTTTCGGAACCCAGATTCTCCCGTTCAGACACCTTACCCCTCGACTATCTTCCACTAATATGGACGCTTGCCCCACCATTCTCTCCTTCTTAAGATTTTCAGCTTCGAGCGCCTCAGCTTGACGTTTCTTTATTTCAGCTAACAGGTTGAAGGTGACCTCGGCCCTCATAGCCACAATCCTGGGGGCTTCACTTCGTTCCTTACGGCTCAAAGCATCTGCCACCACATTTGCCTTCCCCGGATGATAATCGATCTTACAGTCGTAGTCTGACAACAATTCAATCCACCTTCTTTGGCGCATATTCAATTCTTTTTGGTCAAAGAGATGACATAAACTCTTGTGGTCCGTGAAGATCTGGCACTTCGTCCCATACAAGTAATGTCGCCAAATCTTCAGAGCAAAGACCACTGCCGCCAGTTCCAAATCGTGAGTGGGGTACCGAACTTCGTGATCCTTTAGTTGCCGCGAGGCATACGCGATCACCTTTCCCCGCTGCATGAGAACGCAACCCAAACCGAGCTTCGATGCGTCACTGAAAACCACGAAATCACCCGAACCGTCCGGTAATGACAAAACTGGAGCGCTACTCAGCATATCCTTTAATTTCTGAAATGCTTCTTCTTGTTTCTCTAACCAGGCGAACTTGACATTCTTCTTCGTTAAAGCGGTCAGTGGCGTGGCAATACGCGAAAAGTCCTTAATGAACTTCCGGTAGTACCCCGCCAGCCCGAGGAAGCTTCGAACTTCTGACGGGTTCTTAGGTTGCTCCCAGTCTCGGATGGCTTCAATCTTAGCCGGATCGACCATGATCCCCTTCTCAGACACCACGTGCCCGAGGAACTGCACTTCCCTTAGCCAAAACTCGCACTTGGAAAACTTCGCATACAACTTCTCTTGCTTCAATAGCTCGAGAATTGTACGAAGGTGGCTTTCGTGCTCCCCTTCCGATCTTGAAAATATCAGGATGTCATCTATGAACACTATTACGAACTGATCCAAATAGGGTTGGCATACCCTATTCATTAGGTCCATGAATGCTGCCGGGGCGTTGGTTAATCCAAACGGCATCACCAAAAATTCGTAGTGTCCATATCTGGTCCGAAACGCAGTCTTCGGCACATCCTCCTCCCTCACCTTGAGTTGATGATAACCTGACCTCAGATCGATCTTGGAGAAGTAACTGGCTCCTTGTAACTGATCAAACAGGTCGTCGATCCTCGGAATCGGATACTTATTCTTGATCGTGACCTTGTTGAGTTCTCGGTAGTCTATGCACATTCGCATAGTACCGTCCTTCTTCTTCACGAAGAGCACAGGTGCTCCCCATGGAGATGTACTCGGTCTAACGAACCCCTTGTCTAATAACTCCTGCAACTGAGTCATCATCTCCTTCATTTCGGACGGAGCTAATCTATACGGTACGCGAGCAATCGGTGCAGATCCCGGCATCAGATCAATTCTGAACTCGATCTGACGATCCGGGGGTAGACTTGTCAGGTCATCCGGAAATACCTCCGGGTATTCATTTACCACTCGCACATCGCTCACCCCACGCTTCTCTTTCTTGGCGTCCAGCACGTATGCCAAGAACCCTTTACACCCCTTTCTCAAACACTTAGCAACCCTAATCATGGAGATGAGGCTGGTCTTTCTATCACGACGGTTTCCATAGATCACTACGGTATCCCCATCAGGTGATCGGATCCTGATCAGCTTTTTGTTGCAAACGATATTTGCATTATTCGCGGCTAACCAATCCATACCCAACACTACGTCAAACTCTCCCATTCCCATAGGATATAACTTCGTAGGCACCAACCTCCCTTCTATATCTATGACACAGCCTTCTACTACTTCCTTAACATATGCCCAACCATCATTTGCAGTTTCTACCTCTAGTGCTCTCTCCAAACGCCTAGGCCTCACCCCCAAACATTTCATAAAAGCATGCGATACAAAGGAGCGGTTTGCTCCTGAATCAAATAACACTTTGGCACATAGAGAGTTCACCAGAAACGTACCTGCAACAACATCCGGTGCATCCTCCGCCTCCTCAGCGGTCATGCGGAACGCACGTCCCTTTGGGCGCGCCGGTTCTGCCCCCTTGTCACTGCTTCTTCCACCTTGACGTCCCCCGTACTGAGTCGACCCATCCTTCTTCAACTGCGGACAGTCGTACCGCACATGACCCGTCGCCCCACACTGATGACATGTCTTCCCCTTGGGACACTCCCTTGACATATGGCCGGGCAACCCACACCGGTAGCATGAGTTTGAACCTGCCATGCACTCTCCCCGGTGTACCTTGTTACACTTACCACATGGTCTGCTGGTTGGGTCCTTACTAGCACGGTTTTCTGGTCGGAACACTTTCCCCTTTCTGGAATCATTACCCGGCCCATCCCATTTACGTTTGTCACCGCCCTTCTCCGCCGTCTGACGAACCTTTTCCTTCTCGATCATCTCGGCCGCATTAATGACCGCCTGAAAAGTAGTGGGGTTTCTTGTTAGAACCAGTTCACGGATGCTACTCTTCAATCCGTGAATGAAACGTTCCACCCTTCGTTCTTCTGTTGGCACATATAAGTCTGCGAAGCGAGACTTCTCGATAAACTCTGTAGTATACTCTCTTACTGTCATACCTCCCTGGTCCAACCCCAAGAACTCTTCTTCCAACCTTTTTACTGCCGCGAGTGGGCAGAACTGAGCTTTGAACCTGTCTACAAACGCTTCCCACAACATTCCCTTAGCCATTGCCGAGCCCTTTCCCCCAGTCTCTGCCTCCCACCAGTAAACTGCATCAGATTTCAACATGGACAAGGCAAACATTACTCTGTCCCCATCAGCGCACTTGCAAGTATCGAAGAGTAGCTCCATTTCCTTCACCCATTTCATTGCCAAGATGGGGTCATACTCGCCCTTAAAAGTAGGGGGCTTGCATGAGGCAAAGGCCTTGAAATTGCATCCCTTAGCTGCTAACTCATTCACCACCTGAGGGTTTGAATTCAAGTGACTCCCAATACCGGTCACTAGTGGACTAGACAGCTCTACGCTTTCCCGGTTCTCGCTTGCTTCTTTGCTTCCCGAAGCGGACTCATTCTGCTTAGTGAGGAGGGCCTGCAAGGTCTCCTGAATCTTACCCAATTCAGCAGCTAGGTTCTCCCGAGTGACAAAAGTAGATCCGCGACCTCGACCTCGTCCCCTTGTCGAACCCCCTCTTCTAATGGTAGTTGAACTTTCCTGGACGGAGTCTTCCTGGTGGACGGGAATTTCCATGCTCCTTGCCCTTCCCCGACCCCGTCCTCGACCACCACCACGGCCCCTTCCGCGACCTCTTCCGCGGTTAGCCGGTTCGCTTCTTAGGGTTTCCTCCTCCTGGTTCCTTGGCACCGCCGATACCGACTTACTCCTCAAGGTCCTCCCAGTCATCTCACTAACACTGAAAGAAAACATTAATTAACTTTTGCTAGACATGATACAATAATCTTGCTATATAAGGTACGTTTAAGCACGCACATGTACCTGTAAGTTCGTAATTACACTGGCCAGGTGTAATCCCAAACTTACCATACACGTTTGTCCTTGGCACCTTATTTCCTAACGCACTTATAGTGAGCGTTCCTAGAGGCAATCCTATGTCTCGGCTGTGTTCCTCATCTTACAGTTTAAGTTTAGGCCCTAATGGTCACCTAAATCCCTTAAACTAAGGCTCTGATACCATTTGTAACGTCCCACTTTCCAAAAATAAAGGCAAGATCAAGAGATTAACCATTTAAGAGACATAACTGTGCTTGTCCTTACATCATGCTAAAACATACTTATCAAAAACTTTAACGTTAACATTAATCGTAAACAGCGGAAGTCTCTCTAAGCCACAGCCGGGCACTATCTAGACATATCATGATCCAAAATTGGGAGCCTCACGAGCTCCAACACTTTCATGCCGTCTCTAGATCTACTTAGACGAACTCGCTACGCGCTTACCTGAAAATGGTTTAGTTTTGAAAGCGAGGGTTAGACCAAAAGGTCTAGTGAATTCCCTCCAAAAATAGCATATAAAAACATTTGGAAAACATTTATCAATGACCATAAATATCATCAAACATGGTACTGCACTGTGTAGTGGATCATATAAACATATTGCGATCAGGGCCCCAGCAGACTCCCTTCTCGCCGATTTGGAATCCCCACGGACTCCCCTCTACCGAATAGGAGGGAAACGGATTCCAACCCACCGGTCTATCATACATAACCAAGAGTCCTAAGACCCCGAGAACCTCTCTTTGATCCCACAGTGCAGACCGACTCCACATAGTGTACACATACGTTCGTGCAAACATGTAAACATGCTCTTTATAAATCATGTCTTTCATATAGTCATGCTTAAACATTTCATTGAATAAAGTAAGTGCATTCGTGGGAAACATGTAAATCAGTTCGTAAACGTTTCATGCTCGATAAGAACCATAATCAGTTAAAACATTTATCACTTTGCGTTAGAAAAAGGGTTTAGGGAACTCACCTCGATTGTCGTACAATGCACTTCCTAAACACCTTCAAGCTACCCCCACAGAACACCTAAGGCAAAAGATCCACATCAGATAAATAGCTCAGCCCCACTGTCCGGATACCCCTTTCCCGGACACTACACTTTTCCAGACACCATACATATCAGGACGCTACACTTTTCCGGACACCGCTCTTGTCCGGACGCTACACTTTTCCGGACACCGCTCTTGTCCGGACGCTACACTTTTCTGGACACCACTCTTGTCCGGACGCTACACTTATCCGGACACCATACATATCCGGACGCTACACTTTTCCGGACACCACTCTTGTCCGGACGCTACACTACCCGGACACCTTCACGGGGCACTCACCCGGACACATGCAACGTATCCGGACACCACCAAATGCTGGTGTCCGGAAAACGCTGCTGCTCGAACATGAAATCTCTAAAACCGATTTAAACTCCGTTTTAAGCCTTTAGTTTGATTAGACAACTATAAGGGTTCATCCACCAACCCCAAACACCCACTTAATCCATCTATAACCCCTTAAATCGATTCGTTTAGACAAAACCCTTAAAACCCATAATAAAGGAAAAGTGGTGAAACTTCAAGGAATCAACAAGAATCAGCTCTTAAGAATCCATAACAGGAAGAAGAGAAGTACTACAATAATTAGGAGAACGAATTTAGGATGTAATACCTGCGATTTCTTCTTTGATTCTCCCTTTTTTCTTGATTCCTTCCCAAACCCTTCTTCCCTTCTTCTAGTCTCTTAGCCGCCAAATGCCAAACCCAAAATACTGATTTCTCAATCAACCCTAGGAGAATGTGCCTTTATATACCTTCTCCCAAAATTTACCATTTGGCCCCTCCAAGTAAACTTCCATTTATTAGACAACAAGCACTAATCTTTCAATAACAACCAAGATGGCCCCTTAACTTAGCTTTACAATATAAGCATGGCAACCACTAAACCCCCATTCTTCTCAAAATAAACCCGGTCGTTACATTACGTCTGTCAAACTTCAATTCTAATTTGTTTGTGCAAAATATCATCTTGGAACAAACTGTGCTACGCCTAATTAATCTCGTTCTCATTAGTTTTTCTTGTACCACCTAGGTTCATTTAAAACAAATATCAAATAAACTTATTTTGAAAAAGTAATCTACTCATACAAATAACATTTATGTTCACAATATCATGTGAAATTTCTGTAAGTTATTAAAATGTATTTTCGTCCTTTTCAATCAATGACTCTTAAATTTACGAGTTAATATTTTGACAGAAACTATATGCTAAACATTGAAATCTATATATATCTAAAAGAAAAATCCACTAAAGATGAGGTGGCATCCTAAGAATTGAGAATTCCTCATTTCTTGAATTGTGGTTGCTTCTAAGGTATCTCACATTGATAGAGAGACAAAAGATTGACAATGAATTATGGATATATAAATGGAGGTTGAGATGTGTTTGTGGTATCATGGGGTTGACTCATTCTGGCCGATCCTCTAAACCAATGTTGTTGGCCTTTTTTGGCCGACCCTCCAAACAATATGTTGGCTCATTTTGGCCAACCTAAAAGTTTAAATCTATATATATATAAAAGGAAAATCCACAAAATATTGAGTGGAATCCTAAGAATTGAGATTTCCTCATTTCTTGAATTATGGTTGTTTCTTAGGTATCCCGCATTGATAGAGAGACAAAAGATTGACAATGAATTGTGGATATATAAATGAAGGTTGAGATTTCTTTGTGGTAACTCATGGGGTTGGCTCATTTTAACTGATCCTCTAAACCAATGTTTTTGACGTTTTTGGCGTTCTTGACCGACCCTCCAAATAATATGTTGGCTCATTTTGGCCAACCTAAAAGTTTAAATTTATATATATCTAAAAGCTTTGTTTTGTATAAGGTATCCCACAAAAGATGAATATATAAGAATTGAGAATTCCTTAAAAAGGCCAAAGATGATAAGGAGAACTCCTTAATGGAGATTGCACAATGTGGGATAACAAATATATAATGAATTCCTTATTGATTATATAAGGAAAAAGAGGACAACTTAATGATGAATTGTGGTTAAATTTGACTATCCCACATTGATAGAAAGATAAAAAGTAGAAAGATGAAGTTGATTATATAAGGAGAATGATGCCAAATTTTTTTTACATGTTCTATGATTTATTTTAATCCATTTTGGATTAAAGAGTTAATTTTAGTTACAAATCTTTATTATATATATAAAAGAAGAATCCAAGAGAAATGACATGACACAATGTGGATTGAGAATTTTTAAATCTTGAATTGTGGTTAACTTTGGTTATCCTATATTGATACAAAGATGAAACTTGAAAGATGAAGTTGATTATATAAGGAGAAGGATGCCAACTTTTTTTTACATGATCTATGATTTATTTTAATCCATTTTGGATTAAAGAGTTAATTTTAGTTACAAATCTTTATATATGTAAAAGCAAAATCCAAGAGAAATGACATGGCACAATGTGGATTTAGAATTTTAAAATATTGAATTGTGGTTAACTTTGGCTATCCCACATTGATAGAAAGATGAAAAGTTGAAAGATGAAGTTGATTATATATAGAGAAGGAAGCCAACTTTTTTTTACATGATCTATGATTTATTTTTAAACCATTTTCGATTAAAGAGTTAATTTTAAATACAAATTTTATTCATGTTAAATAGATGTTATATCTTTATATGTTTAAAAGCAAAATCCAAGAGAAATCTTTATATATATAAAAACAAAATCCAAGAGAAATGACATGACACAATGTGGATTGATAATTTTAAAATGTTAAATTATGGTTAACTTTGACTATCCCACATTGATAGAAAGATGAAAAGCTGAAAGATGGAGTTGATTATATAAGAAGAAGAAGACCAACTTTTTTATGTGATATATGATTTATTTTAATCTATTTTGGATTAAAGAGTTAATTTTAGTTATAAATTTTCTTCATGTTAAATAGATATTATATCTTTATATATTTAAAAGCAAAATCCAAGAAAAATGACATGGATTCATAATTTTAAAATGTTGAATTATGGTAAACTTTGGTTATCTCACATTGATAGAAAGATAAATAGTTGGAACATCTTTATCTTTATATATATAAAAACAAAAACCAAAAGAAATGACATGTCACAATGTGGATTGAGAATTTTAAAATATTGAATTATGTTTAACCTTGGATATCCCACATTGATAGAAAGATGAAATGTTAGAACACAAAGTTGATTATAAAAGGAAAATGATGCCAACGTTTTTTACAAGTTTTTTAAATTATTTTAATCCGTCTTGGATTAAATAGTTATTAAGAATTAACTCTAATCTTTATATATATAAGTAAAAGTGTAAAACCAAAGAGAAATGACATGACACAATGTGGATCGAGAATTAAAAAATCCAAGAGAAATGACATGACACAATGTGGATTGAGATATTTAAAATGTTCAATTGTGGTTAACTTTGACTATCCCACAATGATAGAAAAATGAAAAGTTAAAAGATGAAGTTGATTATAAAAGAACAAGGATGCCAACTTTTTTACATGATATATGGTTTATTTTAATTCATTTTGGATTAGAGAGTTAATTTTTGTTACAAAATTTTCTTTATCTCTATTTATAGTTTTTACACACATCTGATGAGATAATAAGAGGTAAGAAAGAGATGGATACAAAAAGTAGGGTCAACTGTCAACAATGAAACAAACATACCTTAACTTATTGACTAAGATCAAGTGTAATATTTGTGTTTATTAGTTTAATATTTGATATGTAGGAAATCAGTTCACTTAATATCGATATTAACTCTTTTTATGGAAGAATGTCCCACATATAACATATATTCATTGTTTTACACTACATTATATAAAATTTCAATCGAGAAATTACAATAAATCTTAACTTACTCCAATATTTCTCGAAATTAATTATTGTCATCCAAATTTTGATCCATTTTTTGAGTTAAATAGTTATATATTATTCACATGACGAAACAATTCATGTGGTAGTTAAATATTTTGAGAAAAGTTTATTATCACCACGCAATGCGCGGTGAACAACACTAGTTGTAATACTATTCTTAAAACTTAAGCTACTTCCAAATTAAGTATGTTATATGTATATTAATGACATGGATATCCTAATTATTGTGATATGGTACTTTGCATCATGATCTTTTATTGATAAAGAACAAAAACAAAAAATAATATTGAACTTTGAGAAAATGTAAATGTGGTTGTGTTAATGAAGAAAAATGGTTGGTGGTTATTTTTGGTAATGTAACTAATAAGATAAATGTTACATGGAAAATTATTGATATATGTATCTTTTTATCTTTAGTGTAAGTGGTCGAATTTGGTTATCTGGAAGAGGTTTGGGTTGTTAACGACGGTTATGGAAGGCATGGTAGTAGTTTTGCATTAGCGATTTAGCGGTGGTTTTGGTATTGGTATTGGTATTGGTATTGGTATTGGTATTGGATAGAGGTAGGATAGAACACATATATTATAATCTGGAGTTGAAAATGACATTATAAAGACCAGAGGGGGTGGGGGGTAGGGTTATGAACCAAAATTCAGTTTATTTTGGTAATCATGATACTTCATAAGTCAAAAAATCATTCATGTGGTTTTTATTTAGCTCTGAAAATGATCCATGGTCACTAATTTTTTTTTTCCGTTAGAGCGTGGGACATTTCAGTCTATTCATCAACATTTTGAATTTTCTATTTAAAAAATAACTTCAAACTTTATTTTATATTTTCTTTTAAAAATAATAAATTTTAGATCGAGAGAAATCTTTTATCATAAAGTATATATATATATATATATATATATATATATATATATATATATATATTACTTTTTAAAAGTAATTTTTTTATGAAAGATTAAAATATCCCTTGCTCTAATGGAAAAAATAAACAAGGATCACTTACAAAACAAAATAAAAACCATAAGGATAGTTTTTAAACTTATTAAATTTCAGGTGTTACTAATTTTTTTGGAATTTTCACTAAATTAACATCATGGACCAAATTTAAAGTTCACCCTAAAAATTGTATGTTAATTATCACATGCAATGGAGGATTCCAAAGTGTAATTCATCACTTTGGCAAGCTTTTCAACATAGCTCATAACTTTTGGATAAGCTTGAGTTGATCAATATGAGGGTATAATTAAATGACAAATTAAAAAAAAGGATAAGAACTATTTTAATCATAAATTATTAGGCCATCCGCAGCGCCCTTTGGGCTCGAGCTCGGGCTCGTGCGGGCAGCGGTGGGGGTATGGCGGGCTTCATCCTCGGGCTCGGCCAGCGGGCTTTCAAACCCGAGGAACCCGAAAGAATTTGTTTGTTTTTTATTTTATTTTTTTAAAATTTTGAAAATAAATAAATCCAACGGCAATTTTATTTTTTTTTTAATTTTTTTTTTCCAATTTAATCACACTATATATATTAATCCAAACCTCTTATTTTTTTACACCAAAATCTCTCAAACTCTCTCATTCTCTTCCATTCTCTATATTTTAAACAATATGGATTCGTCACAACCCGGTTCACCGACCGCATCATCATCATCCGTAGACACCGACGAGTTGTTGAATCTACAAAGAGAAGTTTTTCGACATACTGCACAATGGATTTATGGTAGCACCGCCTCGTCGTCAACAAGAGAGAGGGCCGCGAACATAGAAAGAGGTCGAGTAGCTGCAAACGAGCGGCTTATGCGGGACTACTTTGGCAACAACCCGGTTTATACACCGGATGTAATAACCAGGTATTTTATCTGATTTAAATTTGAAAATTTTATAAGTCTTTATTTTAGTATTTTATGGAGTTAGGAGTTAAGGGATAAGTTTTAAATTTCTATAGAAGTTTAGGGGTATGTTTTGCCAATTGGGAGAAGTTTAGGGTTTGTTTGGGCATTTTTGCCAAACATTACCCACCACCGCCATTTTCCAGCTTAGAGGCTGGAGGTGTCATCTTCTTGACACTAGAAGAAATTATCTAAGTGTGTGTGTGAGAGAGTTCGGTTTAGAGAGAGAGGGGGGGGAAATTGAAGAAACTAAGAAGAGAAAGAAGGAAAGCTTAGAATTTGCTGCTGGAGTTGCTAAATACAACTGAAGGAATCAAGGTAATAATTCTGCACAATCCATATTTTTTGTGTTTAGTTCTAAAAAGCTTTGCTATAAGTTTTAGAAGTGGGTTTTTGTTAAAAATGGATGTTTTGAGAAATCTAAGCTTAAGGTTAGGTTATGTTCATAGTCTTAAACATATCTGCACCTTTACAGCAACATGCATAGATTAAAAGTACAAATTCTGGGTTTTTAGGATGAACAGTGAACTGAGATATTCAACGAAGTCGCAATGGTTGATTGCGATATTCAACGAAGTCGCAATGGTTAATTGCGACTTGGTCTTGAAGTCGCAATGGTCGATTGCGATTTGGTTTGGAATCGCAGTAGTGGATTGCGATTTGGTTTGGAATCGCAGTAGTGGATTGCGATTTGGTTTGGAATCGCAGTAGTGGGTTGCGATTTGGGGGTGAAGTCGCAGTAGTTGATTGCGACTTAGCACTATGCATTGCGATTCTAAATTACTTTTAGTAGGTTGCGACTTGAGTCGAGGATTTCATAAGTTTAGTTTTAAAAAGAGATATTTGGTATTTTGTGTGATTTCAGATTCTGTGAAGGATTGTCATACGTGATAATTAACTTGGAAAGACTTTTGGTGAAAGGCTAAAAAGGTGAGTTTTACTTTAAAGTATTTTTACTGGAATACATTATGTGAATAACAAATACTTGATAAATTGTATGAATATGTCATACGTGGGTGATTATAATATATTGAGATATTATAATTACGTGAGTATTATATGAGAATATAATACGTGGCCGGGCTTTGGACCGGTGTGTTAAATTGGCTCGCAACCAATAAACTTGGCCATTGGTGGAGGGATAAGGTGGGATGAGACAGGTATGATTCACAAATCCTGGTTGGTATTACATTACGTGTGATATATGTGTATTTATATAAAGAGTATTTTATATAAATGAATTTTTAATGATTTCCAAATGTCAGGGATTTACTCACTAGACCCTGGTCTAACCCTCATTTTCTGTTTTAAAAATATGTATTCCAGGTGGTGGTTCAAGTAAGATCCAGTGATTAGAATACTTGATGGGTAGCTTTTGAGAAGATGATCGTTAAGAAAATGTGGATGCTTTTGTACTTATAACTTTGTTATTAGTTATTATGTTATCTAAATAGGATCAAGTTTGTACTGTATTTCTTATATTGATTAGTCAGACTTTGGGACCAAATGTGAAATGTGAAGTACTTTTGTTGAAAACATGTTATGAAATATATGTTACATGTATATTTGGATTGCGGGTTGTTACACCGGATATGTTTAGGCGGCGGTTCAGGATGAGCAGACAACTATTCGAACGAATAGTTGAAGATTTAGCAGGAGAGTATCCGTATTTTACACTTCGGGTGGACGGCAGACGCAAACAAGGTTTTTCTCCGATACAAAAGTATATTTCCGCTATTCGGCAATTGGCGTATGGAGTAACTGCTGACGCACTTGACGAGTACATCCGTATGGGAGAGACAACGTCACGAGATTATCTGTACAAATTCTGCACAGGTATTATTGAACTGTATGGTCAAAAATATTTACGCAACCCTACTTTTATTGATATTCAGAAGTTGTACGCCGCGCATGAAGCTAAACACGGATTTCCCGGCATGCTCGGCAGCATAGACTGTACTCATTGGGCGTGGGCAAATTGTCCGAATGCATGGCGAGGTCAATTCATGAGAGGTGATCATGAGCACCCGACAATCATGCTAGAAGCAGTGGCCTCTCAAGATCTATGGATCTGGCACGCATACTTTGGTGTTGTCGGTTCCAACAACGACATCAATGTTCTCAATCAGTCGCCCATCTTGAACGATGTATATGATGGAAAAGCACCCGACTGCCCTTTTGAGGTGAATGGAGCCACCTACGAGCACGGATATTATCTAGCGGATGGGATATATCCGGAATGGGCTACTTTCGTAAAATCATTTACGTGCCCACGGGACCCTAAACGACAAAAATTCAAGTCCGCGCAAGAATCGGCACGTAAAGATGTTGAACGAGCTTTTGGCGTGCTTAAACAACGTTGGCATATACTTCATAACCCGGCACGCGGATGGGAACCGACAAGATTGGGAAACATTATGTACGCTTGTGTCATATTACACAATATGATACTCGAAGACGAATACCATGCTATTTGTGGTGGCGATGAAAACGGCCTTTTCACGGATGATAACGAAACCCAAATCAGTGATGAACAACGCGCGACAAATGTTCGAGAAGTCCAAAACCGGGCCACTCATAATAACCTTCGGTCGGATTTGGTCGAACATATTTGGCGTATCCAAGTTCCCAACAATGACGACGAGTAGATTTTTAAATTTATTTTGTAATTTTTAATTTTTTAATGAATGATATGAATTTTTATTTTTATTATTTATCTTATTTTTATTTATTAAAAAATATATAAATATTTTTATTTTGTTAAATAATTAAATGTATAAATAAAAGAATTAAAAAAATGAGGTGGCAAGAGGGCTTTTAGTTATGCGCTGCGGGTCTTTAGGGCTTGAGGGCTTAGCTGATGTGGCGCTGATGTGCCGTTGAGGGCTTTTAGTTATGCGCTGAGGATGGCCTTAATACAATGCTGTTTTGATATTGTTAAAGAATAAAATACAAAAAAAATATGTTAAATATAATAATATTGTGAAAACCATTGAAATTTTCATATCCATTGTTTGACAATACGAAACAACACATTATTACCGGATCTCACAATTTTCAAATTTTTCTGTTTCTTATTTAATTATTCATATACAAACATATACATTGAAACGATTGAGTAGTATGGTGAAATCTTGATATTTATAAGAAGGGTGTAAAATAAATAAAAATCCATGGCTACATGATTAAATAGATTTAATCATGCAAGACCACGAGAGAATTTACCGGTTGTTTTCTAAAACTCTTCGAGTACATATAAGCTAACATAAACATCCATGATTTAGAAAAACAAAAAATGATAATCACATGATTATATAGATTTAGTAAAAGGAATTAAAGTCAAACTATTATAAATAAAAGTCATTTCATAATAATTATTATTATTTATTATGTTCTAGCTCCTTATTATATCTATGGTTGAGGAGGATTTGATGATTTTGAAATGAAAAGGGAAAACTTAAAAGACCAAGTTGCAACTTGCAACTTGCATTGGTGGAAAATTGTGGTCATTGAAAAATATGTTTTGAGGTAAGGTTATTTAATTATGGGAAATTAATTAAAATACCCAAAGTCAAACAAACTGTTACCAAAATACCCTAAAATTTTTCAATTTTGCAATCGCGGGATACGCTGACGTGGCACGTATTTTGGGCACAAATGCCCCACGAAGCCCCTAAATTTTGGCCGCGGTGCACTTTTGGTCCCTGCCCGCGATCGCAGCCCGCGATGGACCAAAATTTACAGTTTTGGTCCCTGAAAATTTCAACTTTTGGTCCCTGAAAATTTCAACTTTTGGTCCCTGAAAATTTACACTTTCAGCCCCTATACTTAGACGAATCTTGATGCTTTTACTGTTTTTTTCCACAATTATTGCAATTTAAAGACCGATTTGTGGTTGAAATTCAATTGCATGTTTCAATCAATGTTAAATCAATGTTTTTGGAATATCAGTTTGTGGATGAAATGAGAGATTGGTTTTGATATGTTGGTTGTTTCATTCATAAATAGACGTAAAATTCAAGCCATAATTCTCACACAACGATTTCATTGTTGCAATATTTCTTTCTGCAATATTTTGTGTTTGAGATACTACTGAAAAAATGAGTTCATCTGTTGCAAAAGCTAAGCTATATTTCTGTTTTGATGGTGAATGGGTGCAAGATAACAATGAGTGGAATTTTGCTTATAAATCTAAGCATGGTGTAAAAGTGTCAGTAAACTATACTTATCAGAAGTTTGTTGCATACGCCATGCAAAAATGTGGAATCAACTCTTCTGATATTTGCAAGTTAGTGTTTAAAAATGGCGATGGGTCATTTGTGGATTTATCCAACGATGGGGATATCTCTACTTTTCTGCACCTTGCAGTCGATTCAGAAAGACCCCCATTACTCTTTGTGTATCTCGGCGTATCCGACGGTGACGAGGAGGGTGATGACGACGAAGACCTCCAAATAGAGCAGCCTGATTCTCAACAACAACAACCACCACCACCATCACCACAACCACACGAATGGCGTACTGCTGGAGTTGCTGATGACGAAACCCACGTTTTCAGAACGGGTAATTCTGAAATAGACAGATCTGACCCTTCTTCAACGGCTTCTGCTTTTGCAACCACATATGGCCATTGTGTACCACAACCCGCACACACTTTAGCAAATGAGTTGAGGGTTGTCATATATTCTACAAGAGGAGTAGGCCCATGAATGAGGTAACCTCTGACTTGACCTTGCATGATGTATCCAACCTAACCGTGGTTCAGCGGCTTAAAAACTACTTTTCAGAGAAATTAACAACAACAAAAAATACAAAACAACAACACAGTAAAAAATACAAAACAAGAAAAAAAATACAAAACAACTAAAACAACCACCACCTACTTAAAAATTGATTTAGTTTCATCAATCCAAGCTTGCTTCTCGTTTACCTTCGCTTGAATAATTGCAAAGTCTTGCAGAATATGGTGAATTGCTTCTTGTTCTCGACGAACACGAGCCTCCCTAGCTTTTATATCCCCTTTCATCCTTTTGATCTCCCTGTCTTCCTCTTCGATCTTTCTCAAATGGACTCCTGTCCATAATTTTTTTCCACTCTTCTGTTAGTTCATCTATCTCCTTTTCCTTTTTTGCTATGGCGACCTCGATTTGAGGTGGCATTTTTTCAGGAGTAGACTTAGGGTTTGATGACGATGCCATTTGTGGATGAAATGAGAGAAGAGAGAAATCAATTCAAAGAAAGAAAGCAAGAGAGAAATCAAGAAAGAAAGCAAGAGGAAGTGTGAATTGTGAATTGCATACTACTGATATTTATGGATGAAATCTCAAACATGCAAATGAATTTCAACCACAAATCGGTCTTCAAAGTACAATAATTGTGGAAAAAAACAGTAAAAGCATGCAAGATTCGTCTAAGTACAGGGGCTGAAAGTGTAAATTTTCAGGGACCAAAAGTGTAAATTTTCAGGGACCAAAAGTGTAAATTTTGGTCCATCGCGGGCTGCGATCGCGGACAGGGACCAAAAGTGCACCGCGGCCAAAGTTGAGGGGCTTCGCGGGGCATTTGGGGCCAAAATACGTGCCACGTCAGCCCTAGCCCGTGATCGCGGGATCCATCGCGGGTATTTTGGATATTTTTGCAAAATGAAATTTTTTTTTGGGTATTTTGGTAACAGTTGGTCAAACTTTGGGTATTTTAATTAATTTCCCTTTAATTATTCATTAATGTTCAACAAGTTTTTAATGAAACATAAGTATATAAACTTGAAAATAAAATAAAAATCAAATACAAACTTATTAAAATCTTGCTCGGGACCTGTTTGATTTGCAGGATTTGATAAGATATAGAGTTGAATTCTATTTCAATTATGTCCGCATTGGTTGAGTGGAAAATCCGGAATTGAAATCCTGGAATTTCAATGAAATACTACAAACACGAGATTTAGAAATTTCATGGAAATAGTCGGTATTTCACAAGATTTTTATAGATCTCATCTTTATTTAATAATGTTTTAAAATATTTTAAAAAACACTTGTTTTTTATAATCAATAAATTATTTATAAAGAAAAATTAAATTCAATTTCAAATCCTACAAACTAAGTATACCAAAGATAACCCTTTTAAATCAAACAAGTCCATGAACTCAAATTCTTCAAGAACATTCTGGCTTACAGAGTAAGTGCTCCTCGCCAAGAGTCACACTACTCTCATTTGCCTTATGAGGTGATCAAAATAGATTGATGGTAACCGTTTATATACAATCTAGTAATCGTTTACCATGTAAGAATAATCACCCTCACTTATTGGGCAAGACTTTTGATCCTCACGGAATGTTATCGGGTAAGATAATTAAACCGTTAAAAATTTGTTTACCAAGATAAGTGTTTAGATAAAAAAAAACCTTGAATACATGAATGGTTGACTTTGAACTTTGTTACTCAAGGGATATCTGTCACATAAAATAATAAGAAAAAGATGACAACACATTCGCTTGGATCATTAAATAACACATTATTCCATTTGTTTATTTAATTTAAACTAATAAAATAATTAGGATCAATCATCCATCATGGAGTGTGTGAATGAAATTGGTTTTTGATTGTATTTTTTATTCATGAAGTTATTATATGTCGTTATCGATCAATTAATAAAATTCTACGGTTTTAAATGAATAATCTCCAATAATTTGATGAAGTCACCTCGTTTTGTCGACAAGGGGTTTAATGAATTAACTAGCTTCAATTTAGTTTTCTTACATTTATTTTCAAAAGTTGTGACATCTAACAAATTAAATATAACATAATTCATAAGAATCATAACTTAAAATTAGAAGCTCAAAATAGGCAACGTGAGAAAAGATCCAGGGAGAACCCTAAAAAATAAAAGAACCGAAGAATCAATAAAAAACGGATGAAAAAGTATATCAAAATAGATGTTAAATTAAAGATAATAATGTGATATTTTTTTTGGTGTAGTTTGTGTCTCCAATTTTTGTTGTTTTCGTTGATTTTCGATTTTAAAAATTAGGAGGAAATGGTTTTATTTCCTTGGAAAAAGTGGTTATAACCACCATTTTAATCTCATCCGTTAGACCATCCCAATCTAACGGTTTAGATTAGTTCTCCGGTTCTTTTATTTTTTTAGGGTTCTCTTCCGACCTCATCCCTAGGCAACGTTGTTTAAAAAAACTCCATACCAAACAAATAAAAACAAAGAATCTCCATAGAATTTGGGCCACACCAAACAAATAAAAACAAAGAATCCCGACCTCTTCTTATATGATTCGAGTCTACTGGACCTTGAAATATATATTTGGGCCAACTTTACTTTTGGTGAGTTCACGATTGATATAAAGAATCTCCATAGAATTTCAATCATTAGAAGCACATAACCTATGCATTGAGAAAACGTTATTGTCAAATACATGTGTTAAAAAGTGCCTCAAATTTTGGCCTGTTTGCGAGCACGCCCCTATTTGCTTGCGGGCGTTCCAAACATATCTTTTGGAGGCAGAAAGGTTGCTTGTGGGCGCGAGCGCAAACACTATTCATAGCTTCTAAAAAATACCTTTTTCATTATATTTGTTTTTCCCAATTTTAAGGGATCATGTCCCTTTTAAAATCTCTTTAGGCCACAAAAATCTAATAATCTATGCTTGGAATACTCAATTTTGCCAACTAAAACTTTCAACAAAATGGCTTGTTCAATATTACACTCCATTTATCTCATTTGAGTGTTTTCCCAAAATATTTAGAGCTCTTAACATAAAAACCCAGTTGAAGAACATGTTTAGACATCACCCGTTTTATCATTCTATCTCTAAATACACACACACTCACCATAGTTGTGATTCTACTCTTTCAAGAGCATTGTAATCTTCATCTTTCACTAGTGGATTTCTCTCGGTGGTAGCCTCCACCAGTGGTTTTTTCCCGATTTGGGTTTCCACGAAAGCTTGGTGTTGTCTTCTAACTCTATCTCTTTACTTGTGTTGGATGCATATTTAGAATCATCATATTTATATGTTTTGAAAATTTTGTCTTATACACTAAGAACACCCTTGAGTGTTCAAGCTAAAGATGCATTGGGATCACTAACTTATCCCTTGTTTGACTTTGGTTAAACTCTTTAATTTGGGTTTAAGTTAGCATTATCTCCTTTCCGTTTTACAACAACATGCATACAACATAAACTTTGTGATATCAAAATTCTAGTACTATATGGGTCAACATCGTGTTTATTATCAAATTGATAGTACAAAGGTATACCTAGTGATACATGTACTAGACCACATCAATCGACTCGGTACATAAGTATATCACGACATATATCGGTCAAAACATCGCCAATAACATCAAATATCCATACATAAAGGTATATCTCACGATACATGTAACAGATAACCTCATTCGACTCAGTACAAAGGTGCTTTGCAACATATATCGGTCAAAACGTCATTATGGTTACCGCTGGCCCATAGGCACATAAAAATCCATCTCATGCATTTCACAATACTTGTTTCATGCTTAAAAATAACACATCAAGTTTGAATTTGCATATAATAGCATCAACATATCAATCAACCAGAAAACATTTTTGCAACATATTTTCATGTAAGCATGTATCCCAGTTTCAAAGTCACATGAAAGTCACTTGGGTGGGTAAGCTTTCCTTCGTCCAATGTTCTACCCACAAAATTTATAACGTATTTCTATGTGTCTCGGTCACGTGACGGTCAATCAATAAACCAACAAAATCTTAGCTAACTACTGACAACATAGACTAAATTCCTAAGTTGACTCAAATACTTAAGTGTAAAGTTCTATCGTCGGCTCATCCTCTTCATGATATATTTGTTAGTTATGTATATATTGTTAGTCTCAACCATTGGATTTGTGAAAAATAGACATCTGACCATAAAACACTTAACACAAAATATTCTTATTCTTTACCCGAAAATGATCATATCTGATACACCCCTTCTCTCGAATTCAAGATCAAATAAAATATAAATCCAAAGTTTTCAAAAGACACAATTTAAGTGCTTTCGGATTTTTGCTATCAGATTGATAACCTTGAATAAATCACATTGGTTGAAATCCGACATAAGCTACTGTCTTCCGTCAGATTCTCAACCATATTTGAATTATTCCAAGTGTTTGATATCTGATAGACTTTACTTCATAAATTTCTATAATTAGAAACTGTTGTATAGCTTAAACTTTTAGACAAAATATGATTTTTACTTGTAAAAGTATTGTAACTATCTATATTAATCAATTTTGTAAAAAGCCTTCGACGAAATCGAAGATTAGTTGAAGAGAGGTCAAGATAGTCACCAAAGTTATTGGTTTGTCATCCAGCCAAAAGAATATCTATCAATATATAGTCAAGTGGTAGTCTGACAAATACTACTACTAGGAAACTGGATTTCGAAGTACAAACTTGTCCAACAAGTTTGGTTCACCAACTCTCCCAAACTCTTATCCTAGTATGGGAACATGCAAAATCATGTCAGCGAAATTATGTTTTAGAGAATTCTTTAATAGTGTCATTCTTACTTTACTGTTCCCTCTATATACAATGGATGAGATAAGTTAACAAGTGTCCACATCAACTATAAAGGCAGAAGTGAAAAGTACAAACATACATGAATCAACAAATTAGATGAAGATACGTGTTAAAGTTAAAGGAGAACATTTAATGCAATTAAGGCTATAAAATGTCTTCATTGTCATTATTTGAAAATCACCCATTTTAAAAGAACTTCTTTGTGAAAGCTTCAAAGTAAATTCGACATCAATATCTGAAAGCTATCTTAGCTTTTCAGATCTGAAAGAGAGCCTTCGCTCTTCTCTATTTTAGTGTGAGTAAATTTGTCACCCCTCAGATAGTTTAGGTGTTGGTTCTATATGCTCAAGAATGATTATAAAATAATATTACCGCTAATATATGATCCTATAGGGTCACACCGAATAACAAGTAGACACCGAATTAATATTTATAAGAATTTTGATTCTTGATAAATATTATTAATTCTTGATAAATATTATTGAATATAATTTATAATAATTAGATGCAAATAATAAATTTGGTTACATAAAATATTACATGTGATGGATTTATTTTGTAACTAAAAATGCAAGGAGAGACTTGAGGAGAAAGTTTAAGATAGTTAAAATGTGATTTTAACTATCTCAAACAAGAAGGGTTTATTTGAAACTTTGCATGGCCTCTCATTGGCCTTAATGGGTGGCAATATGCACATTATTGGACCTTTTAGTTGGTCCAATAAAAATGCAAGGCTTGTCTCCTAGTAAAGATAGCATACTTGGAATTAAAAACATAACTTGAAATTTGAAACTTCTCTCTCTTCCTCTCTTCATTTCGGCCGAATTCAAGAACACACACAAGTGTGTGTTTTTCTTTTGCTTCTTCTAATATTCAAGTGCAATAGTACACTTGAATTAGAAGTTGTTCTTGCATCAAACTTTCAAGAAGGTACTAGCATACTACAAAGGTGTTGGAGCTTGCATGGTGGACTTCTCTAGAGGAACTCTAACTTGAGTTCTTGCCATCTTCTCCAAAAGAAGTCATATACAAAGGTCTACAAAGGTTGTAATTTCTTAAAACCCCATATGGTTGTTTTTAATCTTTCATGTTCATGCAAATGGATCATTGGTGGGTAATGAAATGCTTTTTCATGTTATTAAAATCTTTAAGCTTCCGTTGCAATTTTACGATCTTTGAAATCATGTTTTGAATAAAACCCAACAAGTGGTATCAGAGCCTCTTTTGCATGCATGTTTAGATTTTTGTTTATATGAAAAATACTTGGGTTTTGGAAGCCATGGGTGATTTTTCATTTTGTATGAAGAAGTTCATACATGGCATCTTTGACAATTTTTTTTATAATTGTTATTTTATATGACCAAAACTTACATGCATTTTTGGTCATAAAAGTTGCCTTAAAAAAACAAAGTGTTTGTTTATTTTTTTGTTGATATTTTATGTTGATATTATCATGTATGGTTGAAATATATTTTTTTTGCATGCTAGATAATATTTTGAACATAAAATATATCATCTTTTGGAGTTTGTTTTTTTAAAATAACATTTTAAAGTAAAACGGTAAAAATGGGTTTTAAAATAAAAGGAGTTTTATTATAATAACTCTTAAAATTTTGAAGTAGTAAAATGAGTTAAAATTGTGATTTTAAAACTCATCCAAACTCCATGTCTAATAATAAAATGTTGTTTTATTAAAAAGACAAATAATTTTCTCTAAAAAGCTGAAAGTTGTTGCTGAAAGCTGAAAGTCGTCGCTGAAAGCTGAAAGTCGTCTCTGAAAGCTAAGAGCTGCCGCTGAAAGTTGAAAGCTAAGAGCTGAGGGCTGTCGCTGAAAGCTGAAAGCTAAGAGCTGAGGGCTGTCGCTGAAAGCTGAAAGCTAAGAGCTGAGGGCTGTCGCTGAAGGCTGAAGGCTGAAATCTAAGATCTGTCGCTGAAAGCTGTCAGCTATCGCTGAAAGGCAGCTATCGCTGAAAGCTGTCAGCTGTTAGCCATCGCTGAAAGCTGTCAGCGGTTGCTGAAAGCTGTCAGCTGTTGCTGAAAGCTGTCAGCTGTTGTTGAAAGCTATCAGCTGTCGTTGATAAGTGCTGTCAGTTTTGTTCAAATTTTCGCTGGAAAATATCTTTGTCCAGAACTTCAATTCGGTTGTAGGATATTTTAGAACATAAAATTGGTTCAAATGCGCTTATTTAAAAATTATTTAAAATTGAAGCGACAAATTTTAAAATTAGATTTTAAATAAACCAAGTTTTAAAATACATATTTTAAATTAACCAAATTATTTAAAATGAATATTTTAAATTTATTTGAGAAATAGTTTCTTAAAAGAGTACATTGATTATTGGATGCATGCAATAAAATGGTACTATGAGTTTTAAAATTAAAATTGAGATTTTGAATTTTATAAAAGAGTTTAAATGGAGATTTTGAAACTCATACGAACTCATAGTCTAATAATAAAAGTGTAACAACCCACTTTCTTAACATGCCAAAAACAAGACATACAATATTAAATCGCCAAAACTTGGCCCAAGGTTCACACCATCAAAATTCAAAACTTTGGGTTTGCGGAACAACCCTAATTACAACTGAGAGTTTATAATAACAAAAATGTAAAGGAAGTCCACTAATGCCAAGCCATGCCTGCTCTCACGCCTTCTCTTTACCACTAGAGGAACCGCCCTTAACCTGCTTACCTGAAAAGGGTTCAGTTTTGAAAATGCGAGGGTTAGACCACAAGGTCTAGTGAGGTCCCTCAGTTACAATCACACCACATTTATCATTTAAGACTTTGCGAAACATAAATCAATGTAAAGTTTGGCAAACAACATATGGGACACCCCCCATAAGCATCACACTATAACATGTGGGCCACACCCCCCATAAGCCTCATGTCATAACATATGGGACACCCCCCCATAGGCATCACACCATAACGTATGGGACACCCCCCATATACAGCACACCATGCATAAGTAATTTATATGCGACATTCATTAAGCGAACACACAAGTACAAGTAAATGAACAAGTACCATCAAGCTTTAGTTAGAAAAACTCACCTGATATGCTTACGTCCCTTTCCTACTCTGACCTGCACTTCCAAACGACCTACCTGAGCGAAAGGATGAAAACGCATAAGCTGGCTGCATCACTTATCCGGACATATACACTCTCCGGACAACACCCTTTTCCGGACAACACGCTCTCCAGACGACACATCCTATCCGGACGTCTCCTATCCGGACAACTCCTATCCGATCAACACCTATCCGGACAACTCCTATCCGGACAACTCCTGTCCGGACATACACATCCGATTATCGGACACTTACCCGGAAATATTCATATGAACAACGTGTCCGGACGTCAGGGAGTTTTCCGGACGTCGTCCTGCTCCCTTTTTGGAGCTGAAATTAACTAAATAGTTCGAATCTCTCGGAACGAAGATTAGCAGCAATACCAAGGTCATTAACCTCAAAAATTCCTGGAATCCTAGCAACTCAATCACACTACAGGGCCCAAACTCTCCCAATTAGTCTCATAACCCACTTTCAACCCCAAAACCCCAAAATAACCATTCTGATAATCAAACCACAGATTCGAGATTAAATGAGAGTTTACCTGGTGATTTCTTGCTGCGAATTCGAATCCCAAACACACACTGGCTTTAGATTTCCAAGCACCAAGCTCCTTCTTCTCCAAAATCCACAAGAGCTCCAAAACCCTTCTCCCTTCTCTTTCTCCAAAACACAGCCGTCACACACACTGATTCAGCCAAAAATGGAATGTTTCTAGGGTTTTGTGTTCAATATACACCTTGACCCATATTTACAAAATACACCCCTCAACTTCCATTTTAATAAATTCCACCACAAGACTTGGAACCCTTCCTTTTTGGACACGGTTACTACAACACTCCCTCCTCAAAAGAATTCCGTCCCCAGAATTCCATTCTCGAAGAGGTGGGGGTACCTGGACATCATGTCCGATTCCAGTTCCCACGTAGCCTCTCTTCCTTTATGATATTTCCACTGGACTTTAACCAGACGAACCTTCTTATTCCTTGTTTTCCGAATCTTACTGTCCACAATCTCTACTGGTTCTTCTTCGTACCTCAATTTCTCGTCTATACGGACATCTTCCAACGGGATAGCCACATCAGCCTCGGTTAAACATCTCTTCAGGTTTGACACATGAAACGTCGAATGAATTATGCTCAACGCTTTCGGCAATTCCAACATGTACGCCACCTCTCCCACACGTTTGGTGATGGCGAAAGGTCCCACATACCTCGGCTTTAGCTTCCCCCTTTTTCCAAATCGGACAACTCCCTTCCACGGAGATACCTTGAGCATCACTTTATTCCCTTCCCTGAACTCAATTGGTTTTCTTCTTTTATTCGCGTACGCTCTTTGACGATCCTGAGCCACCTTCAATCTTTCCCTGATCACACTGATCTTATCGGCAGTTAGTTGCATGATTTCCGGTCCTGCCAACTGCTTTTCTCCCAATTCATTGCAACACAACGGCGTCCTACATTTACGCCCATACAACGCTTCAAACGGAGCCGCTTGAAGACTGGCGTGATAGCTGTTGTTATACGAGAACTCGATCAACGGTAGGTGGGATTCCCACGAACCCTTGAAATCCATCACACATGCACGCAACATGTCCTCCAAGGTCTGGATAGTCCTCTCGCTTTGCCCATCCGTCTGAGGGTGATAGGCGGTGCTCAAACAAAGCCGCGTGCCTAACTCCCTTTGTAGACTCTTCCAACACGATGACGTGAAGCGACTATCACGATCGGAGACAATGGACGACGGCACTCCATGCCTCGTCACTATCTCATTGACGTACAATCTGGCCAACCTCTCCAACGAGTCGCTCTCCCGAATAGGTAGAAAGTGAGCCGACTTGGTGAGACGGTCAACTATCACCCATATGACATCATGCCCCTTCGGGGTCCTTGGTAACTTTGTTACAAAGTCCATGGTAATACAGTCCCACTTCCACACCAGTATCTCTAAAGGCTACATTTCTCCATACGGCCTTTGGTGCTGTGCCTTGACCTTCAAACAGGTTACACAACGCTCCACAAAGTACGCGACATCTCTCTTCAACCCCGACCACCAATAAAGTTGCCTCAGGTCTCGGTACATCTTATTCGTCCCCGGATGGACCGAATATCGCGACTTATGCGCTTATAATAATATTCGATCACGCAAACCTCCCAACTTAGGAACCCACACCCGGTCCTCAAAACACTTCACCCCACTCTTGCTACACTTTAAGAATGTCACATAGCCGACGATCCTCTCACCTTTCCATTTTCCTTCCACTAGAGCTTCCTCTTGAAACTTCTTGATCTCGTCCAGCAGGTTAGGAACCACATCTACTCGAAAGGCCACCACTTTCGTCGTTTCTCTCCTTTCTTTCCGACTCAAGGCGTCGGCCACGACATTCGCTTTACCTGGATGGTAAAGGATCTCGCAATCATAATCACTCAACAGCTCCACCCAACGACGCTGTCTCATATTCAACTCCTTTTGATCAAACAAATGCTGGAGACTCTTATAATCAGAGTAAATCTGACACTTGACCCCGTACAAGTAGTGTCTCCAAATCTTTAGCGCGAAAATCACCGCCGCTAACTCCATATCATGCGTAGGATAACTCTTCTCGTGCTCTTTCAACTGACGGGACGCATAGGCAATCACCTTTTCGTCTTGCATCAGAACGCACCCTAGCCCCAACCTGGACGCATCACTGTAGATTACAAATCCTTCGGTTCCATTAGGCAAGGATAGAACCGGAGCACTACTCAACTTGTCTTTCAATTTACTGAATGCTTCCTCCTGGGCCTTTGTCCATTCAAACTTAGAATTCTTCTTGGTTAAAACAGTCAACGGCGTAGATATCCGAGAAAAGTCCTGAATGAACTTCCGGTAGTAGCCTGCTAACCCAAGAAAACTCCTCACTTCGGATGGCGATCTCGGGGTTTCCCACCCTCTAATGGACTCCACCTTGGCCGGGTCTACCTTGACACCATCTTTCGACACCACGTGTCCTAAGAATTGAACTTCTTTGAGCCAAAACTCACACTTAGAGAATTTTGCAAACAACTTCTCTCGCCGCAACAGATCCAGCACCAAGCGGAGATGTTCCTTGTGCTCACTCCGAGATTTGGAATAAATGAGGATGTCGTCGATGAACACAATTACACATTTGTCTAACAGCGCACTGCACACCCGATTCATCAGATCCATGAATACCGTCGGAGCATTAGTCAACCCAAAGGGCATGACCGGGAATTCATAGTGTCCGTACCTTGTGCGAAAAGCCGTCTTCGGCACATCCTCATCCCTTACTTTCAACTGATGATAGCCAGACCTCAAGTCTATCTTTGAGAAGAATTTCGCCCCTTGCAACTGATCAAACAAATCATCGATCCTCGGAAGCGGATACTTATTCTTGATCGTTACCTTGTTGAGCTCACGATAATCAATGCACATTCGCATCGATCCATCTTTCTTCTTGATGAACAACACCGGCGCTCCCCAGGGTGATGAACTAGGGCGTATGAACCCCTTATCCAACAACTCCTGCAACTGCGTCATCATTTCCTTCATCTCTGTCGGCGCCAACCGATACGGCGCACGCGCTATCGGTGCCGCGCCGGGCATCAAATCAATTCTAAACTCGACCTGGCGATCCGGGGGTAAACCCGTCAGGTCATCCGGAAATACCTCCGGAAACTCACTCACCGTAGGGACGTCCTCCAATCCCTTCTTCTCCTTCTTGGCGTCTAATACATACGCTAGAAAACCCTGACACCCCTTTTCTAAACAATGCCTCGCCTTCATTACCGTGATAAGGCAGGACTTACGTTCCCGCCTATCCCTGTAGATCACTACTTCGGACTTATCCGGCAAGGCGATACGAATCATCTTCTTATTGCACACGATGTTAGCATCATTACTAGCCAACCAATCCATCCCCACCACGACATCAAATTCTCCCATACCCATTGGGTATAAACGCAAGGGAAAAGTATGACCCTCTACTTCTATACTACACCCCTCGAACACCTCCTGCACCATGACACATATGTCATCTGCAATCTCAACCTCAATACCACACTCTAACTGCTTAGGCGTCACAGACAGACACCGAGCAAAGATCGGCGATACAAACGAACGGTTTGCACCCGAATCAAACAACACTTTAGCAAGCTTCGAATTAACCAGAAAAGTACCTGATACCACGTCGGGCTCATCAACCGCCTCTTCCGCTGACATGTGAAAAGCTCTATTCCTCACTCGGCCTGGTTCCACTTTCTTTTCTCCACCTCTTCCTCCTTGACCCCCTCCAGAACCACCAGAAGATCCCTTCCTCAACTGCGGGCAATCAGGTTTGATATGGTCTGGAGAGCCACACTGATAACACGTTCTCGGGCTAGAACATTCCCGCGCTATGTGCCCCAGTTTTCCACACTTATAACAACCATCAGGTTCAAAGCAATCTCCACGGTGCACTTTGTTACACTTCCCACACGGTTTGTCGCTGAACCTCGGTCCCCCCCACAACTCGGGTCTAGAGGTCTTGGATCTCTTCACATCCCGAACGGGTCCATCCCAACTCCTCTTATCCACACTCCTTTCTGACAACTGTCGGTTCTTTTCCTTCTCAGTTAACTCTGCCACATCGACCGCCGCTTGAAACGTCGCGGGGCCATGGTTCTGTACTAGCTCCCTTATACTGCTCTTCAGACCCCACACATACCTTTCAACTCGTCTTTCCTCAGTAGGTACATATACTTCAGCGAAACGTGCCTTTTCAATGAACTTAGAAGTGTATTCTTGCACGGACATCGACCCCTGTTCAAGTCCCATAAACTCCTCTTCCAATCTCTTTCTTGCCGCCAACGGGCAAAACTGGGCTTGGAACCTTCTACTGAAAGTTTCCCACAATGTCGTCTTTGCCACTTCCGAGCCTTTACCTCCTGTTTCCACATCCTACCAAAAGATAGCATTTGCCTTCAGCATTGACATGGCAAACAACACCTTATCTCCTTCATCACACTTACTTGTGTCGAACGCCAGCTCCATCTCCCGAACCCACCTCATAGCCAAAACTGGGTCACGTTCCCCACTGAAAGATGGAGGCTTGCAAGACACAAAGGTTTTGAAGGTACAACCCTTCACCGACTTTGACTCTCCTGCCACAAAAGGGGTCACGTGAGAGTGACTTCCCATCTCAGCTAAGCTATAGGTGACTTGGATGCCTCCGTCTCAGACTCTTTCACACTATCAGTCCGCCTTTCCGATGTCGACCCAGTACGATGCTTCAGCAAAGCCTGCAAAGTTTCTTGCAGTTTACTCATTTCAGCAGTAAACCTTTCTTCCGTCACAAAAGCCTGATTGCGGTCCGGACTCAGACTCCCTCTCTCTGAAGCGGTACTCTCAGATTGGGTCGGCTTGTATACTTTCGGCGCTCCCGCACTCTTAGCCCGACGGACGGTCGGCACCTTTTTCTTACCTCTGGTCACCATCCCGGTTCCCCCAGTCTGGGTGGCAGCTCGTCGGGGTGCTCTTCCCCGACCCCTTCCACGGCCTCCGCCTCTCCCGCGGGTAGCCGGTTGTCTCAGAGAATCCACCGATCCACCCTCCAAAATCTCCTCCACGCGGATTTCCCTCGCTGAAGGCACAGTTTCCACAAACGGCACAAACTTACTCCTCAAACTTCGTTCTGACATTTTCAACTACTGAAACATTACACAAAAATATAGATTAACAACCGCCCCAAAACAACAAGGCAAGGGTGATCCCCGTCATGTACCTGTAAATTCACAATTACACTGGCCAGGTGTAATCCCGAACTTACCTTACATGATAGTTTTCACCACCCTACTATGTACGCATCCCAGTGAGGTCTCCCTAGGCCTTCCTATTCTCAGTTGTACTCTACAATTTAAGTTTAGGCCCATCCGGTCACCTAAATCCCTTAAACCTCGGCTCTGATACCAACTGTAACAACCCACTTTCTTAACATGCCAAAACAAGACATACAATATTAAATCGCCAAAACTTGGCCCAAGGTTCACACCATCAAAATTCAAAACTTTGGGTTTGCGGAACATCCCTAATTACAACTGAGAGTTTCTAATAACAAAAATGTAAAGGAAGTCCACTAATGCCAAGCCATGCCTGCTCTCACGCCTTCTCTTTACCACTAGAGGAACTGCCCTTAACCTGCTTACCTGAAAAGGGTTCAGTTTTGAAAATGCGAGGGTTAGACCACAAGGTCTAGTGAGGTCCCTCAGTTACAATCACACCACATTTATCATTTAAGACTTTGCGAAACATAAATCAATGTAAAGTTTGGCAAACAACATATGGGACACACCCCCCCATAAGCATCACACTATAACATGTGGGCCACACCCCCCATAAGCCTCATGCCATAACATATGGGACACCCCCCCATAGGCATCACACCATAACGTATGGGACACCCCCCATATACAGCACACCATGCATAAGTAATTTATATGCGACATTCATTAAGCGAACAAACAAGTACAAGTAAATGAACAAGTACCATCAAGCTTTAGTTAGAAAAACTCACCTGATATGCTTATGTCCCTTTCCTACTCTGACCTGCACTTCCAAACGACCTACCTGAGCGAAAGGATGAAAACGCATAAGCTGGCTGCATCACTTATCCGGACATATACACTCTCCGGACAACACCCTTTTCCGGACAACACACTCTCCGGACAACACCCTTTTCCGGACAACACGCTCTCCGGACGACACATCCTATCCGGACGTCTCCTATCCGGACAACTCCTATCCGATCAACACCTATCCGGACAACTCCTATCCGGACAACTCCTGTCCGGACACACACATCCGATTATCGGACACTTACCCGGAAATATTCATATGAACAACGTGTCCGGACGTCAGGGAGTTTTCCGGACGTCGGCCTGCTCCCTTTTTGGAGCTGAAATTAACTAAATAGTTCGAATCTCTCGGAACGAAGATTAGCAGCAATACCAAGGTCATTAACCTAAAAAATTCCTGGAATCCTAGCAACTCAATCACACTACAGGGTCCAAACTCTCCCAATTAGTCTCATAACCCACTTTCAACCCCAAAACCCCAAAATAACCATTCTGATAATCAAACCACAGATTCGAGATTAAATGAGAGTTTACCTGGTGATTTCTTGCTGCGAATTCCAATCCCAAACACACCCTGGCTTTAGATTTCCAAGCACCAAGCTCCTTCTTCTCCAAAATCCACAAGAGCTCCAAAACCCTTCTCCCTTCTCTTTCTCCAAAACACATCCGTCACACACACTAATTCAGCCAAAAATGGAATGTTTCTAGGGTTTTGTGTCCAATATACACCTTGACCCATATTTACAAAATACACCCCTCAACTTCCATTTTAATAAATTCCACCACAAGACTTGGAACCCTTCCTTTTTGGACACGGTTACTACAAAAAGTGCTTATTAAAAGACTATAAATGGTTCTTATTATGATCAAACTCAAACTCAAACGTTAATATATGATATTAACAAATGATCATATATAATTAGTTGATAAAATAGAGATCTTATTTAACTAAAAGGAACCATTTAATGAGAAATAAGATTTTAAATAAAGTACCATATCTTATTGAATACTAACACATGATACTAAAATGTTTGCAAAACTAGAATTGTAATACATCTAAAATCCCTTTTATAAACGCAAGTCATATGCCGTCCTTTTGAGAAACACTCATTACGTCACTATGACACCCTTGTGGGATAAAGGTCACCTAACCACTTGGATTGTCTTGAGATGGATGAGGTGATTCTTATGTCTTTGTGGGATAAAGGTCACCTAACCGCATGGATGTGAGTTTCACATGTTGTTTCAAGTAGGATGACTTGATTGGGAATCTTTTGTGATAAAGGTCACCTAAGCATTAGAAACCCAAGGCATAGATGGGATCAAACATGCCAATTAACAAACAAGTTGTTAAGGATCCCAAAATGCTAGGAATTACATTCGATGTAATCGATAAACGTTATCTACCTTGTTGGATTAAATGGACGGGATAAAGGTCACCTAACCGTTTCATTTGTTTTGCAACGTTGGATCCTAGATTATATGCAAATTAAAGTTTTTAGAAAACGAAAGGGTAATTAATTTGCTTAATAATTAATATTGAAAATACTACATTAACTTTGTTAAAATTTTGTAGATGGCCCAAAATGCTTACACTACAATTGATTCACCCCTAAGAGCTTGGCTTAACATGGAAAAGTTAACCTCTCAAAATTCCAGGTTTGGTTTCACAGATTGAGACACGTTCTCAGACGTGAAAACAAATCATACGCACTTATCGTACCTCGTCCTCAAGAACCTCCTCTTACCTCCATAGAAGCTCACGATACTTGATTGAAACATAATGATGACTCAATCGATGTATCACGTCTTATGCTTGAAACCATGGTTCCATCCTTACTAGAAAGAATGGAAACGTTTCCACTGAGGGAATTTGACATGGTAAACCCATTAAGGGTCTATTACCAAATGTATATGGTCCGTGAACGCTTCGATACAATTGGAGGAAGGCCAAAACGTAAGCTCTCATATTCACAAAATAAGAACATACCTTGACTATTTGGATAGACTTGGCTATCCTCAAATCTCTGACCAATGCATTTGATGTTTTTGTCGAGAATCTAAATATAGACCTCGAGAAGATTTCAGTCCTAGAATTGCATACGATGCTAGAAACTACTGAAAGGAATCTTCCCATGGTAACAATTACATGTGATAGATGAGGCAACATTGGTCATAGAAGAGGAGATTGTCCTTCTGAGAAATAAATGTTTTCTAACGAAGGAAAGTCCTTCAGGTATCAATATTTAAGATAAAACTTTTACCTTTCTATCTTACACTTGTGTATTTGATACTAAGTGTAGAACTCGCTTTTGTAATATGTTACAGATAATCAAGAAAGGTAAATGACTGAAAGACAAACAAAATGGCGATCCGTATAAGCAAAGAAGCAAGATTACGTACCAAGCTTATAGGAGATTTTATTATGAAACCATATGGCTTGTATTGTTAAACAAGTTTGTTTCGAACAATGTTTAAATTTAGTTTGACTAAATTATTGTTTTTCAGTCACATGTTTATTGATTGAGTGAAATTCACTTAACCGTTTTGGAAACGATTATATTCATATTCAAAAATGAATTATTCCATTTCGAGAACTAGTCCTCTTAATTGAATAATAAAGTGAATCTCAAGAGCTTTCTAAAACATAGTTCTATATAAACACCATAAGACTCAAATATGATTTGAATCAAATCTAAACATAAAATAGTCAACTTAATCAAGTAAATATTAAACGCATATCTCAACTTCAAAAGTGTGGTATTTTAAAGACAAATGAAAATGTTTTTCTTTTGAAATATGCGATCTTGATAAGTTGAATATAGCTCTTTTCTCTAATTCATAGAGAAGGAGAAAAAGTTTTTTGTTAGAATTGATACATGTTGATGTATATGGTCTCTCAAAACCAAGTCTAGATATGGTGATAGATAATACCTTCACTGACGATTTCAATTATTGAAGTTTGTGGAACATAAAGATGAAGCATTTGATGTAATTCAAGTTGTTTCAAAGTGAAGATTAAGAAAACAACTCAGCAGGACCATTAAAGTCTTTTCTGATATATGAGGATAGTAACTAAACCAAGAACTCTTGGATCATCATAGAAATTGTGTACATCCAAAAGGATGAACCGAACCATATTAAATATGGTTTGCTCTATGAGTAGAAGTACTATTCCTATATCAATTCGGAACTCTGCCCTAGTTAAAGTAAACCGTACTTTTTGAAACCAACCAAAAGGTAGACAAGACACCTTATAAGATTTCGTATGAAAGTTTTTTTTTCATCCTTAGTCTTAGTTGAAGGTGTGGGTTTATGAAGCTCATGTAAGACAATAAGCTTCAAGTAAACTCAACACAATATCTACCAAATGCATATATTGTAGAATATACTATAAATTGTTTTATATACCGATTCTACAATCCCACAAACAATAAAATTGTTTATTGTCCCAAAGCCAAGTTCTTAGAAAGCAAGTTTTTAATGGGCAAGGCAAGTGGGAGATTTAAGGAACTTGAAGGGAATCAAGAACCTCATAACCTAATGCACTTATTGGTTGGCACTAGTTATCAAACAAAGGTTGTTGAAACTGAGCAATAAGATTGATCAGAAACTTAGTAAAAACACCAAGTGTTCGCAAATCTAGTAGAATCATTCAGAAATTCGAGAGACATCGATTTCTTATAACTAATGAAGAATGAGTATGAGTGGGTTCTAGTAAACCTATCAACTACTAAAGTGCTCTATCAGATTCTGAATCTGGTGAGTGGCTTAGAGTCATGAACACTAAGATACAATCCATTCATGGATCAGTACAAGTATCTCAAAACTGGAATCTTCATTTTGACAGGAAAATTAAAAGTTTAATTTTCATCAAAATAAAAGATGACTCATGTATTTACTAAAACTAGTGGGAGCGCAGTAAAATTCCTAATCTTGTATGTGCAAGACATACTAGTATTTGGAAATTAACTTTCCTACTTAGCAAAACATCATGTTTTTGCTCAGACAGTATTTCCTTAATAAAAGACTTAGAAAGGGCTAATTATGTTCTTGAAGAAGAGATCTTTAAAGATTGGATCAAGACGACTTATAGGTTTAAGTCAAAGTGCATATGTAGACATGATCTTGAAAAGTTCAAGATGCAAGGCTCTAAAGGTAGGTTCTTGCAAGTATGATATCACATCATTTTGAACATGTCTCAATGTTCTAGCACAAAGGTTGGGCTAGATAAAATGATTGGTGTTCCATATGCTTCGGCAATTAGATCTATCATATATGCAATGACATGCACTAGATCCATTGTATCATAATGCTTTAGATCATTAGAAGAAGATACGAGGAAAGGTCATTGGATGACTATAAAGAACAATTTGAGGTACTTACGAAATAACCGAGGAAATGTTCCTTAACTGAGGGTTGGAAGAAAATCATAGTAAAATGTTACACTGATGATAACTTCCATAAAGATCGAGAAAGTTATCGATCACAAAAGGGGAAATGTCTTCGTTATGAATGAAGAACTAGTTCGTTTTGAAAAGGTTCAAGGCGAAGGTCAAATTGCATAATACACTACAAAATAAGAACACACCGCCGCTTTAGAAGCTGCAAAAGAAAGGTGCTTGGATGAAAGAGTTCATTGAAAAGCTAGGTAGATGCCTCCCATTCAGGATCATCTAGAAATCCTTTGTGAGAATGTGGGTGCCATTACGCAAGCTAAAGGACCCTATCTCACATCAGAGTACCAAGCATCTACTCCAAACATTTAACTATATTTGGAATAAAGTTAAAAATAGAGATGTTAGTGTTCACAAAGTTTACACAAATCAAGTTTCTGTATGAACCCATTCATGAAGCTCCTTACATAAGCTAAACTTGAAGGGTCATGTTTGAGCTATAGGACTTCGTTATTCTAACGATGGAATTTGATTTGCATTTAGTATTTGGATATTGGAACAGGTTAAGCAACAAGTATAGTATTTAAGTTAGATATATGGGATATGATCTTTTACATACTCGTTGTGTTCTATATTAGCATGTTTAATCCTAGAATAAATTAGTTATTCTAAATGTCCATAGTCGATCATAGTTGTGGGAGCAACTATGAAGTAAGACTAATATGAATTGGATTGGTTGACTTTTAAGAGTAAAAGTGGCAAAGTGTTGCAACCAAGTTCGTAGGTACTTGTTAGAGAACAAGTATTGGACCTGACCCGCTTCAAGATCACCTCATGGATCGTCGTCATAAGTGAGTCTTGAATAAAGGTAGTATCTTTGTATCCTTCGACCTGAGATGCATATTTGGGACTCAAGTGTAGGAACTGTTATGCTTTGATATGGTTAACCGTTGTTCTTGAAAAAGGCAGCTATAAAGGCCATTATTGGGCATGACATGAACTGCATAAGAGGCGTATGTATTCAAGATGGGATTTGTTTCTCTAAATATGTTAAGAGTGAGACATCTAAGGCGCCTTACCAAAAGTTGAACAATAGATGAGAATGATAGTGATCCATGTCTCATGTTCAACATGATGTCCAAACAAAGGGATAGCTGATACCACACCTAATACATCAATTGAAGTTATGAGCTTGTGGGAATTGGATGTTGTTGAATGGCACTTACAGTCATACATTGCTGGGGGCAGTGAGATGTTGCTAGATGTCCACCACTGTCTATATCATTCTATAATGCAATCTTGAGCAAGTGGGAGATTGTTGGTTCTATATGCTCAAGAATGATTATAAAATAATATTACCGGTAATATATGATCCTATAGGGTCACACCGAATAACAAGTAGACACCGAATTAATATTTATAAGAATTTTGATTCTTGATAAATATTATTAATTATATTATTGAATATAATTTATAATAATTAGATGCAAATAATAAATTTGGTTACATAAAATAATACATGTGATGGATTTATTTTGTAACTAAAAATGCAAGGAGGGACTTGAGGAGAAAGTTTAAGATAGTTAAAATGTGATTTTAACTATCTCAAACTAGAAGGGTTTATTTGAAACTTTGCATGGCCTCTCATTGGCCTTAATGGGTGGCAATATGCACATTATTGGACCTTTTAGTTGGTCCAATAAAAATGCAAGGCTTGTCTCCTAGTAAAGATAGCATACTTGGAATTAAAAACATAACTTGAATTTTGAAACTTCTCTCTCTTCCTCTCTTCATTTCGGCCGAATTCAAGAACACACACAAGTGTGTGTTTTTCTTTTGCTTCTTCTAATATTCAAGTGCAATAGTACACTTGAATTAGAAGTTGTTCTTGCGTCAAACTTTCAAGAAGGTACTATCATACTACAAAGGTGTTGGAGCTTGCATGGTGGACTTCTCTAGAGGAACTCTAACTTGAGTTCTTGCCATCTTCTCCAAAAGAAGTCATATACAAAGGTCTACAAAGGTTGTAATTTCTTAAAACCCCCTATGGTTGTTTTTAATCTTTCATGTTCATGCAAATGGATCATTGGTGGGTAATGAAATGCTTTTTCATGTTATTAAAATCTTTAAGCTTCCGTTGCAATTTTACGATCTTTGAAATCATGTTTTGAATAAAACCCAACATTAGGATCGATGAGTTGCCTCATTGTTTTCGCAGTATGTTTGTAACTTTATGTTTGATAAAATATATAATTAAAAAGTCAAAAATTTAATGTGTTTGTATTTAACCCCTTTCTATAAAGACATTATGTGTGAGTCATTGTGGTCTAGGACTAACAAGTGGTATCAAGGCGGTATGTTTAATCTCAGCAATAAGATCTGAAATGTATTTCATAGTTCTCAATAGAAAAACTATATCGTCTCTTAGTCTTGTCATAAACGACAGGGGGCATCTTATTAAATCAAACGATTCCATTGGATTTATATTATATCTTCCTTTTCTTGTAAAGGAAACCCATTATGTCCTCTGTGTTATCACTGACAACAACCTTCTTAAGATATTCCTTTTGAAAAATCTTTTTCCTTCTGTTTTGACAGCTGAAGGACATGTGTGGAATAACTCAATGAGTTTTCTTAAAGATAAAAATACTAATTTGTGCTTAATGGGTCTTTTCTCAGAACTTTCTATTTCAGATAAAGTAACTCTAAAAATTTGTCATTTGATTACAACTCAAGCAAATGCTCGGATTCCCACGCAAAGGTTATAACACTCTAAAATTTGGACAAAATTTAAACCTGTAAAGTTCCGGAAATATAACTTGCTAAATATAAACAAATCACCCAACTAAGTGGGGAGGTAGAGTATGACGTACAATTAACCAAACGTTAAGTAATGTGCGGTCCAACAACCTAATAATCTAAATCTACATGACTTAGATTACAATTCGGGTGTTGTCTAATTACTATAAAAAATATCGACAACAACATTCTATTAGTACGTCTTCAAGTCCCTTCCAAAAATGCTATTTACCAACACTTCTCATCACTCAAGCCCGAGGAGTCCCACCACCTGAAGACCCTAGACACGCAACCAAAAGAAGAAGCGTTAGTCTACACAAGAGGATCACCAGTACAATTTAATAATAGTAATGAGTTCGAGGTACGGGTCGAGGTAAACTGATAACTCCTGGATTGGTTTGCCGAGCACCAATGCTCCAAGTATGACAACACCTTGATAATTCAAATCAGTTTTATAAGATAAAACAACCACATAATCATTAGAATTATTTATTTACATTAAAGAATTACAACGGAACCAAGCGCAACCCCATGGGTCTATAACTTGTGAGCCCCCAACTTCAACCACTCCAGGTCTATACGTTGAGGTACTCTAAATCCACAACACATTGGAATTACACCTTACTGCCCATGAGACGATGCCCGACGATATAGGCCCACACCTTACTTATCATGGATCCCGATGCCTATTCCGTGCTAAGACTCTAGTGCCTATGGATCCATTACACTTAGACTCTAGGACTTTCCGATTCCTAATTACTCCAATACTCACATTATCAAACAATTGACTTTATAACAACATAGATTAGTTTCTGACTACTATTAATCATATAAGGATAATTTGTCAATATTACAATGGTAAATATCATGATATCTTGATACTTCTATACAGCTAATAATCTAGAATTGATTATTCAAGTTCCCATGTTTATGCTATCATTGAAATCCCCCAAATTTAATTAAACTCTAGCTTTTGACCATTTAGGTCAAGCTTCTTTCATTTAGCTAATAAAATCCATGGAGGTGAAGAGCATGAGTATATATAGATTTGATTAAGCTAAACTTATCTATATTAGCATTTAATATGGGGTAAAGTTGAGAATAACTTACCAAGAGAGTTTGTAAAGAGAAAACCCTTACTCCTCACAAGAACCCTAGAGTTTGTAGGGAAAACCCTAATCAATAAGGAAAACTCTACAACTTGAACACTTGACACCCTTGGAGATCTTGGTAGAAGCTTTTTGATGTTAAGAGATAGTAGAGGGTGAGGATTTAAGTTTCAAGTAGGGATCAATTTGGGGTAATAGATGAAGAGGGTGATGGCTGCTGGAAGTCGTTCTTAGGAGGGAGAGAAACTGCACCAGAAAAAATAAAAGGAGAACTTCCCAAAAACTAATCCGTCGCTGCCCTTTAAATGCCCTAAAAACTCTCCGGCGATAATGACATGTGCGATTGTGACATGGCACTCTCGCCATGTCACTTTTGCTATGAATGTACCGAGAGCATCCTTCTTCCGGCTATTCCTCCATCGCGATAGTGCCCATGCGATTGTGACATGGCACTCTCGCCATGTCACTTTCGCCGGGTATGTACCGAGGGTAAATGACGAGCAACAGCAAATTCCAAGGAGAGGGTGGTGAGGAGGTTGTTTGCTGTAATGGTTTTAGACCCCAAACACTTATTCCAAAGTTTAGATTAGGTTAGAAATATAAGGTGCAAGCCAAATGAGGTTACGTGAACTTGCTTTACTGCATGCATGTAAAACATTCATGCATACACACACCGCCTTAACTTACCCAAAACGGTTACTAAGGCATTAAAGTTTTAATTTAAATATTGCTTAGGACGAGAGTTTACCCGAAAAATTGGGGTGTTACAATCCTCCCCAACTAGGAAAAGATTTCGTCCTCGAAATCTCAAGCTATGTGAACAACTGAGGGTACCGGCGTTTCATCTCATCTTCCGGTTCCCAAGTCACATTGGCTCCCCTATGGTGCTTCCATTGCACCTTGACCTTGACCACCTCTTTGTGTCTAAGTTTCGTCACCGCTCTATCCAAAATGGCTTCAGGCTCCTCTATGCAACGGTTGTCATCCACTCGGATCTCTGATAATGGTATCACGCTCTCTCCTTCCGCTAGACACTTTCGTAGGTAACACACGTGGAAGGTTGGATGGATTCCATCCATCTCCGGTGGCAACTCTAATTTGTAGGCTTGTGAACCCACACGTTCAAGAATGATGAATGGCCCAAGAAAACGAGGACTCAACTTCCCACGTTTTCCGAAGCGAATCAATCCCTTCCAAGGGGATACCTTCAACATCACTTTTTCTCCCACTTGGAATTCTACCGGTCTCCTTTTCTTATCGGCGTAACTCTTTTGACGATCTTGGGCCGCTTTCAAACGTTCTCTTATCACTTTGACTTTATCGGCCGTCTCTTGAACTATTTCCGGCCCGGCAAACTGCTTCTCCCCTGCCTCTAACCAACACGCGGGGGTTCTACACTTCCTCCCATACAAGGCCTCAAACGGTGCCGCTTTCAAGCTCGAGTGGTAGCTGTTGTTGTATGCAAACTCTACTAACGGTAAATGAGTATCCCAATTGCCCCCAAAGTCGATTACGCACGCTCTTAACATATCCTCCAAGGTTTGAATGGTCCTTTCGCTTTGGCCATCCGTTTGTGGATGATAGGCTGTGCTCAAGTTTACCCTGGTGCCCAGTTCCTCTTGTAATGCTTGCCAAAACCTAGATGTGAACCGACTATCCCGATCGGAGACTATGGATACAGGTACACCATGCTTCGAAACTACTTCATAAATGTAGACCTTTGCTAACTTATCCATTGGCAAGTTTTCCCGCATAGCTAAGAAGTGTGCACTCTTCGTTAACCGGTCTACTATCACCCAAATGGTATCGTGACCCCTTAAAGTCTTCGGTAACTTGGTCACGAAGTCCATGGTGATTTTCTCCCACTTCCACTCGGGAATCTCCAAAGGTCGTAAGCTACCATAAGGTAATTGATGTTGAGCCTTCACCTGTGAGCAAGTCGTACATTTCTCCACGTAGTGCGCCACATCTAACTTCATGACAGGCCACCAATAGTATAACTTCAAATCCCGATACATTTTGGTGCTTCCGGGATGAATAGAGTACTTGGACTTATGAACTTCGTCCATGAGTAATTCCCGATTTCCACCTATCTTGGGCACCCACATACGCCCGTTGAACAGTTTAACTCCACGGTTATCTTCCGTTAATAATTGCCTTTGCTTCACCATTACCTCATCCTTAAGATTTTCTTCTTTCAAAGCTTCGGATTGCGCCGCTCTAATCCGTCCCACTAGGCTTGACACGATGTCGATCCTTGAGAGATTTGCGCGTAAGCTCCCACTATATTCTTTTTGGCTTAAAGCGTCAGCTACTACGTTGGCTTTGCCCGAATGATAAAGCAATTCACAGTCGTAGTATTTGAGTAACTCCAACCACCTCCGTTGTCTCATGTTTAACTCCTTCTGATCGAATACATACTTCAGGCTCTTGTGATCCGTAAACAACAAACATTTTGTGCCATAAAGGTAATGACACCACAACTTTAACGCGAACACAACCGCAGCCAATTCCAAATCGTGTGTAGGGTAGTTCTTTTCGTGCACCTTGATTTGCCTCGAAGCATAGGCGATCACCTTTCCCCTTTGCATGAGTACGCACCCCAAGCCCATCTTGGATGCATCACTATAGACCACAAAATCCTCCGATCCCTCGGGTAGGGATAAAACTGGCGCTTCACACAATTTCTTTTGGAGAGTACGGAAAGCCTTCTCTTGCGCTTCGGTCCACACAAACTTCACGTTTTTCCGTGTCAATGCCGTCAACGAAGAAGCAATCTTAGAGAAATCTTGAATAAACCTTCGGTAATATCCCGCCAAACCTAAGAAGCTTCGGATTTCACCCGGACTCTTAGGAGGTTCCCAATTCATCATTGCCTCGATTTTGGAAGGATCCACCTTCACTCCATCACGGGTGACTACGAGACCCAAGAACTGCACCTCTTCTAACCAAAAGTCGCACTTGGAGAATTTTGCGTAAAGCCTTTCTTTTCTTAGGACTTCCAACACTTCTCGTAGATGAGACTCGTGTTCTGCTTCATCTTTAGAGTACACCAGGATGTCATCTATGAATACAATTACCGACTTGTCGAGGAAAGGTTGGCACACTCGGTTCATCAAATCCATGAATATCGCCGGTGCATTTGTTAACCCGAACGGCATTACCAGAAACTCATAGTGACCATAACGTGTCCGAAAGGCCGTCTTTGGAACATCATCTTCTTTAACCTTGACTTGATGATAACCCGAACGCAAGTCAATCTTTGAGAAGCATCCCGCTCCTTGTAGTTGGTCGAATAGATCGTCGATCCTGGGAAGTGGATATTTGTTCTTCACGGTTACCTTGTTCAACTCGCGGTAGTCGATACACATCCGCATAGTGCCATCCTTCTTCTTCACGAATAAAACCGGTGCTCCCCAAGGAGATGAACTCGGCCTTACGAATCCTTTCTCCAAAAGCTCTTGGAGTTGTGCCATCATTTCTTGCATCTCGGACGGGGCCAAACGGTAGGGAGCTCTAGCTATCGGAGCCGCTCCCGGTACCAAGTCTATCTTAAATTCTACTTGACGTTCCGGTGGCAAACCCGACAAGTCTTCCGGAAATACGTCAGGAAACTCGCGTACCACCCTCACGTCCTCAAATTTCTTCTTTTCCAACTTAGCATCGATCACATACGCCAAGAAGGACGTACATCCTTTACCCAAACATTTACGTGCCTTCAACATGGAGATGATTGCTACATCCCCTTTTCGTCGCTCACCATAAATAACCACACAACTCCCATCCGAAGAAGGTATACGAATTAACTTCTTTCCGCACAAGATTTCGGCTTGGTTTCCCCTAACCAATCCATCCCAACTACCACGTCGAATCCCCCGATTACCAATGGCATTAAGTCGATTGGAAATTTCTTCCCTTCAACTTCCAACGTACAACCCCGCAAAATGTCCCGAACTATGGTTTGCCCACCATTGGCTATTTCTACCACTATGGCTTCATTCAAACTACTAGTGGGTATAGACAGTTTTTGATAGAAGGAGATTGATACAAACGAAAAACTTGCACCCGAATCAAATAAAACACGCGTAGGTACGGAGTTTAGAAGAAACGTACCCGACACTACGTCCTTTGATGCCTTCGCCTCTTCGGTCGTCATCTGAAAAGCCCTTCCCGTCGCTCTTGGAGGTTCCACCTTCGACCCTCCGCTTCCCCCCGACTTTAGCTTTGGACAATCCTTTCTAGCGTGACCCGGCTCCTTACACTCAAAACACATTAATCCCTTGATTGGACAAAAGTTGATGGAGTGCCCGCTCTTGCCGCACTTATAGCATTTTCCCGGAACAAAGTTGCATGGGCCAAAGTGTTTGGTCCGGCATTTGCAGCACCACCTAGCTTCCCTCTTCGGGTCGGATCCCCGGTAGTTGTTGTCAAACGTTCTTGGCTTCTTGAAGGGTGTTGATTGCCCTTCCCACTTCCTCTTTCCAGGTGTCTCCACCGTCTCCCCTTTACTCCTACTCTGAGCATCCTCCATCAACATAGCTTCTTCCACCGCTTCTTGAAGAGTAGAAGCTTTAGAAACTCGGACCATCGTCATCATATCTGAGGGAAGACCCTTGATGTATGCTTTCACCTTCTCTTTCTCTGTTGAGACCAGATGTCCTAATAATCCCAACTTATCCATGAACAATTGGCTGTATTCCCTGACTGACAAATTACCCTTCTTCAAATTTCGGAACTCCTCCTCGATCCGATCCATAGACCTCTCGTTGCAATACTCTTCCAACAATTTCTCTTTAAAGGTTTCCCAGCTCAGTTTGGCCAACACCGCGGCCTGTAGAGAGGCTGAGTAAACATTCCACCAACTGAGAGCCGCCCCTTTTAGCATTTGGGAGCCAAACTTTGCTCTCTGGCTCTCTCCGCATTCACTAGTACGAAAAGCTTGCTCTATTTCTCTTATCCAATTCATACAGACAACTGGATCATCGGCCCCCTTGAACTCGGGCGGCCTGCAGCTCAGAAAAGTTTTGAAAGAACAGGTCTTTTCCGCTTGTCCGGTCTCTAACGTTCCTAAACCAACGGTGGGGATTGCAGTTTCCCCAGATCCGGTCCCCAGAATGTTTTCGGCAACCGCCTCGTTTTTACGATTGCTCGCATCCCGGTCCTCTATAAATTTCATGAAATGCTCTTGTTGTTGACTCATGGCCCTGCTCATGGCCGCCATCATCCTGTCCATCATTCGTGTCTCAGCTGTTACCTCCACCATGATGGGTTCAGACGTTTCTAGGTTACGTTGAGGAATATGCTCAGTTGATCCACCCAAGGTAGGGTCACGCTGCGGGGGTCTAGTTGTCGCCGTCATCCTTAGCTGGTCGGCTGTAGAGGCCGTGGTATCAAGACCATCTCCCCTATTGCGGGTGTTAACCATCAAAGTCTGCCACACAATCGAGAATGAGATAAGAAACAGGCTATAGGTTTTAAACATAAAGAAACGTACTATTACATGCATCAATCATTATAACAATAGCAATCTAAGCATAATCACGTAATTATACGTTCACAATAGCAGTAGCTAATTGAAATTATGAACATACTTCACATAAGGATTCTCGTTACCAAGGTCACAACTTTCAACTTATGTACTTCCGTCGACTCTAAGACGATCCTATCTTAGAAGTTCTACCCAGTGCTCACCGATTCATACTTAAATCCTTTTCCAGCTTAAGTCTAGGCACTAACCAACATACCTAGTTCACTTAAACTATTACTTTGATACCAACTTATAACACTCTAAAATTTGGACAAAATTTAAACCTGTAAAGTTCCGGAAATATAACTTGCTAAATATAAACAAATCACCCAACTAAGTGGGGAGGTAGAGTATGCCGTACAATTAACCAAACGTTAAGTAATGTGCGGTCCAACAACCTAATAATCTAAATCTACATGACTTAGATTACAATTCGGGTGTTGTCTAATTACTATAAAAAAATATCGACAACAACATTCTATTAGTACGTCTTCAAGTCCCTTCCAAAAATGCTATTTACCAACACTTCTCATCACTCAAGCCCGAGGAGTCCCACCACCTGAAGACCCTAGACACGCAACCAAAAGAAGAAGCGTTAGTCTACACAAGAGGATCACCAGTACAATTTAATAATAGTAATGAGTTCGAGGTACGGGTCGAGGTAAACTGATAACTCCTGGATTGGTTTGCCGAGCACCAATGCTCCAAGTATGACAACACCTTGATAATTCAAATCAGTTTTATAAGATAAAACAACCACATAATCATTAGAATTATTTATTTACATTAAAGAATTACAACGGAACCAAGCGCAACCCCATGGGTCTATAACTTGTGAGCCCCCAACTTCAACCACTCCAGGTCTATACGTTGAGGTACTCTAAATCCACAGCACATTGGAATTACACCTTACTGCCCATGAGACGATGCCCGACCATATAGGCCCACACCTTACTTATCATGGATCCCGATGCCTATTCCGTGCTAAGACTCTAGTGCCTATGGATCCATTACACTTTGACTCTAGGACTTTCCGATTCCCAATTACTCCAATACTCACATTATCAAACAATTGACTTTATAACAACATAGATTAGTTTCTAACTACTATTAATCATATAAGGATAATTTGTCAATATTACAATGGTAAATATCATGATATCTTGACACTTCTATACAGCTAATAATCTAGAATTGATTATTCAAGTTCCCATGTTTATGCTATCATTGAAATCCCCCAAATTTAATTAAACTCTATCTTTTGACCATTTAGGTCAAGCTTCTTTCATTTAGCTAATAAAATCCATGGAGGTGAAGAGCATGAGTATATATAGATTTGATTAAGCTAAACTTATCTATATTAGCATTTAATATGGGGTAAAGTTGAGAATAACTTACCAAGAGAGTTTGTAAAGAGAAAACCCTTACTCCTCACAAGAACCCTAGAGTTTGTAGGGAAAACCCTAATCAATAAGGAAAACTCTACAACTTGAACACTTGACACCCCTCGAGATCTTGGTAGAAGCTTTTTGATGTTAAGAGATAGTAGAGGGTGAGGATTTAAGTTTCAAGTAGGGATCAATTTGGGGTAATAGATGAAGAGGGTGATGGCTGCTGGAAGTCGTTCTTAGGAGGGAGAGAAACTGTACCAGAAAAAATAAAAGGAGAACTTCCCAAAAACTAATCCGTCGCTGCCCTTTAAATGCCCTAAAAACTCTCCGGCGATAATGACATGTGCGATTGTGACATGGCACTCTCGCCATGTCACTTTCGCTATGAATGTACCGAGAGCATCCTTCTTCCGGCTATTCCTCCATCGCGATAGTGCCCATGCGATTGTGACATGGCACTCTCGCCATGTCACTTTCGCCGGGTATGTACCGAGGGTAAATGACGAGCAACAGCAAATTCCAAGGAGAGGGTGGTGAGGAGGTTGTTTGTTGTAATGGTTTTAGACCCCAAACACTTATTCCAAAGTTTAGATTAGGTTAGAAATATAAGGTGCAAGCCAAATGAGGTTACGTGAACTTGCTTTACTGCATGCATGTAAAACATTCATGCATACACACACCGCCTTAACTTACCCAAAACGGTTACTATTGGCAGATATCGAAAGGCATTAAAGTATTAATTTAAATATTGCTTAGGACGAGAGTTTACCCGAAAAATTGGGGTGTTACAAAGGTACAGTCTACTCTTTTCTTCTTAAAAAACACAATATATCTTCAATCTCCTTTTTATTAAATCCTCTATCATTAACAGAAAAATCAAATCAAAATATTTTTTTAATTTTTTTAAGATCTTTGTTTGGATGTAAGTTTAAACATTAATGTCTCAACTAAATTGTAAGGACCAGGTCATACTCAAATATGGTATTTGGACAATGGTTGTTTAAGACATATGACCGGTTATGTTTCCCTGCTTAAGAACTTTGTATCAAAAAAGGACATTTAGTCACCTTTGGTGATAATGCAAAAGGTTCTACTCTTGGATATGGAATTATTTCTAATGGTTCTGTAATTTTCAGTAAAGTTGCATATGTTCGAGGTCTCAAACATAATCTCTTAAGCATAAGGCAACTTTGTTATAAAGGTTTTTTCAGTAAAATTTCTTGAAGATAAATGCTCCATATTTTTATTTGAAAATACATAAATTCTCTCCGATTCAATTAAAATAATGTCTATGTGATAGTATGTCTTTAGCAAAATCCTCCTCTTCCCCTAGTGTTTGTTTCTTCTCAAAAGACCACTTTAGACCAACACTGGCTCTGGCACAAACGTCTCTCTCACCTGAACTTTAAAACTTACAATCTTTCACAAAAAGGACTCGTTAATGGACTTTCGTCTTTGTTTTATTCAAAAGAAAAACTTTATGGAACTTGTGAAAAAGGAAGTTGTTAATGCCAAAAGTCGCACCAAAAGGACAACTTAAGGTCGATGTGGACTTAATCAACTAAAGAAAGGATCTTTCGACGAGACGTGCAACGAGGGAAAAAATAAACGAGACAAGGGATTTGATGACGCAGGAAAAACCTCAAACGAGGAAAAAACCTGCGGACGACAAGGGATGTCGTCGCTGCACTTTGGTCGCCAATCAGGGGCGACGTCCTTGGTACTGGCGTCGGTCGTACGATGATTACAATACAAAAGAAGGAAATACTTCGAAATGTAAAGTACAAATGTTTAAATGTGAAAACGGGTGCTTGTCGTGTGTGAATACAAAGTGTGAACTTCTGGTCGAGGACTGTTGTCGTGCGTCGAGAGCGATACTTGAGCTTTCCTTCGAGTGTTCTTGAGTTCGCTGTAAGATTCTGGCTTTCAGTACTTAATCTCCAGAGTTTGAATGTTCTTTGCTATGAGTTTGGATGATTTTCTCTGCTGTGTAGTGATGTTCGCTGGAGTGTATTGGATTTTAACCGATGTCCCTTAAAATGAAGCTTTAGCTTGTCTTTTATAGCCTTCGCGTCATTAATTAACTTCATTAATGATTCAATCAACGGCTACAACGGCTGGAAACGGTCGCCGGAGTGATTATCCATGATGATCTTCGTCCGTTACGGCTATCGATCGTTGATGGTTGCGTCGGTTAAATCCGTTGCTCTTTAATGACTTTGACTCCTGCATTAAACACTTAACAAACGTAACAGTCAAGGTTAACGTTAGCTTTGGTCGAAGGTACAATGATCTTACACGATGGTCGTACGGGACGGGCGATACTATGGTCGAGCGTCATGGGGGACGTACGACTTACCTTTTACGGGCGACGACGGATGTTTTATGGGTTCTCGTCGAGACCTTATCTTGATACAAGATTTGGATTATGACGTGCGTCTTACCTGTCCTGGTCGTGATCGTACGACGTGATTTTTTGCCCAAACAGTTTGCCCCCAAAATTTGAAAGATGGATAGCAAATCCGAGTTTTAAATTTTGTCAGTCAAAAAAATATGACAAGTGATAGGAATTACCTTTGTTACCTTGGAATTAGGCTGGTCTTCTCTTAACTGAACGAGAAGTTGAAAAGGAAACGAGGTCGTGACGTCATACTGACACACGATGATGCTTACCAGCTGTCGAGGACAGGTGTCGACGATTTACTGGGGCAAATGAAAGTTGGGGATGCGTAGCGGTTATCCAGGGATTCGATCCATCCCTGTTTTTCGGTCTAAATAGGGATTTTGACGGATCATTTCCTTATTTCGCCCTTGAAGAGTTTGTGCTGTGATTTCCTTGCCGTCTTTTGTTTGATATCTTCCGATCTTGTGAAAATCCCTGACTTGGTTAGGCTTCTTCGAGGGTTAACGCGCCTATAAGTAAGGTACGATTTCCCTGCCTTCTGCAAATTTTGTTTAGAAATGTCGATGGATCCTGAGAGTGTTATTCAAGAGTCATCGGACCTCCGGGATTTTAGAAAGTTAGCCAAAATTCCTGCGTGGTCGAATTGATCCATCCAGGCCAGATCCGATCAAACGAGTGTCCCGAGGGGTACATCGTGATCTATGAATACCCTTTTAAGATAGGTTTCGAATGGCCTTTTTCTCCTCTTGCCAAGGAATTTATGTTAGAGTTTGACTTGGCACCGAGTCAATTGATGCCCCAGTTCTGGCGAGTCGTACGAGTGACCGAGCGTGCTACTAGGAAATGGAATTCTCCCATGAACATACATGACCTCCTCTTGGCTTATCAAGCCAAGATGGACGGATGTCATCGATGTAGTTTACATTCTAGATTCAAGGGCGATCGCGTTTTGGTCTTAGGAACGGGTGTGAACGACCGTGGGTGGAAGTCTCGATATGTTTTCGTGCGTAAGTTGTCCATTGACTCTGAGAGTGGATGGATTAGGACGAGCCGGAATACGTCGGGTGAGCCTCGTTATTTCATATGGCGGGCGCTGTAGATGATTTACATATGATTTTTGACTTGTTTTTTGCAAGTTGATAGCCATAAAATTCGAGGTCGTGAAGCCAGACGTTAACTCTCAAACGAAGATCAATTCGTTTTTAGAATTTAGCGTCGCCGAGAGGTCTTTCGTCGTGCGACACTCGGCGGATGACGACGATTTAGAATCTTCAGGAGAGAATCAGGGGGAGGAGTGTGAAGAGAAAGGAAAAGAAGAGGAAGAAGATAAGTTGAGAGGAGGATAGAGATGACGGGTAAGTTTTACTTTCCTTTTCTTCCTATGTTACCTCGAGTCTTTTTCCTTTGCGTGCTTTATGACATTCCTTTTTTCCAAAAGATTCTCAAACTAAAATGCTGAAGGTTTCTGCTAAGAGAGCAGCTGAGCTGGAGTATGCTCGTCAGGGCAGGGAGAGGAGGCTAAAAGCCATGTCTGCTGGCCCTGAAATTCCGAAGAAGACGAGGACGACGACTCCGAGGGAGTCGTCGGCTGGTGTTAATGACTCGTCGAGGGTCGCTTCTCCTGAGAAGGTAGGGGTCAGATCACCTAAGAAGGTGATTGCAGCGACGCCCATCAATTCTGCGCCTTCGGCGGAAACGGTGAAGTCCCCGTCTGCCGCGTCGAATCCTTTGTCAGCCGACAAGGGCGAGGATCACTCGACGGGAGGGGAGAAGGTCACGACGGTCAACTTTTCGCTGCCATCGGACTTCATGACAGGTAATGTCCTAGACGGGATGAACCTGTTCCCTCACCTGGATAAATTCCTGCTTCCATCTTTCAGGGAGCGTTTTGAGGGGTTTCCTATCGAGGAGACGGGTGCCCATATAGCCGGCTTGTCGTTCATGGTAAGTCTTTCTTTCAAGACTTAGTTTGTCTAGGCCCAGACTTCGTTTGTCGTTGTCGTTGTCGTTGTCCACTGATGATGTCTGTTTTTCATGTTTTTACAGGCACTTCAGGCTTCCTTGGCCTCGCGAAGTGGAATGGCGAAGGTGAAAGATCTCTTGTCCGCCGCACGTGAAAGAGAGAAAGCGGCGCTGGACAGAGTGAGTGCCTCTATAAGTCATGCTAAGGATTTTTCGAAGCGTCTTGACGATGCTTTAGAACATTTGAAGATCGTTCATCTTGCCAAGGAAGATCTTAGTCATCGTCTGAAGCAATCCTTATCCATGACTGCTGAACAAAGGGAGTAGATGGCAAAAGTTAAGGAATCCTTGGTCGCTGTTTCAAAAGAGGTTGAGGATTATAAATCCAAGGTAGAGAGTTTGGAGAAACAAGTGCAAGCTGCAAAGGACGAGGGTAAGTCGGTTTTTGCTATAGCTCGTCTGACTGCTCGGGCGGCGATCATGCGACGACATTTGCTGGGGAAGGACCCTCTTGCTTCGGCGAAGGAGGAGTTGGACATCTATCTGAATGGTGTTGGGACCGAGAGGGACCTTGACTCGGACGATGAAAAGGATGCTGAGGAGGAGGTGGCAGGTGAAAGCCTTCAGGACGGGACTTCGGGCATGAATGCCACGGATGCTCCTCCTTTAATTTTGTTTGTACCTGACGATTTCTTTTTAAATGCACTTTTTGTTTGAAATCGTGCTTTATTCAAATCACATTTCATTATAAAGTCGAACATAAGATACATATGAAATCATGCGACTAAGGCATTCATTGTAATACGACGATAAGAACATAAAACAAATATAAAAACACGCGATTAAAGCATCCATTCAGTTAAGAAACTTAGGGGTAAAGTCGTTTAGACCCTGTGATCGTACGACCGGATCGTACAGCGAGTTTGTATCGTATGCCCCTGTGGAGAAATAATCAAGTTAGAGACTTGATCGTTTATGTCGTTCGACCTTGCGATATTAAAGTCATATAGTAGACTTTGTTGGGAACTGAAGATATGCTAAGTATGGTTAGTACTGCCAGAACAACATTACTACTGCCAGATCAATGTTAGTGCTGCCAGAACAAAGATACTACTGCTAGTTCAAGGTTAGTACTGCTGAGTCATTAATGCTGCAAGAACATGATTAGTACTGCTAGACAAGTTACTACTGCTGGTACATGGTTAATACTGCTGAAAAAAGTTAGTACTGCTGATGTCTTACAAAAACTGTTAGTACTGCTTGGGCATATCAAACATTACTACTGCTGAAAGATTATTAGTACTGCTTGAGAAGAATGAAGTTAATACTGCTTGGGATCAGAACATGGAATGCGAGATTGAAGGAGATAAAGATGGAACGATTGAAGATATACTTAAAAGAATATTCTGAAGATCAATCTTATTTTGATAGTTATCTTGTAATTATTCAGTATATATATTTGTTGATAGATAGCTATTAAGGAGACGAAAACAAGAGAAAAAATAATACGATATACAAATACAATTAGAATTCGATTGTGTTTTAGAGAGAATTAACCTCAAGGTTTAAGAACCCTATTTCTAGAGAAGTAGAAGTCGTCTTGATTGAGCTTGTTCATCAAGATTGAGGTTTGGTTGTAATATTGTTAGTCGAAACAGTGAATACAAAAATTGTGTGTTTTCTGATATTCTATTCATTGATTGTGAGAATTAAAGTTCTATTCCGCAGATTCTTTAATTCTGAATTCTAAGTATTAATTATCTTGTTAAGATTCGATCCTGACAAGTGGTATCAGAGCTTGTGTTTCTTAGAATTCTACAATCATTATGGACAATTCTATTGAATCAAATAGTACTTTTGATTGGAGTGATCAAGCAGAAGAGGCAATTCAGAATCATGCACTCATGGCAGAAGTCTCCGATATTCCTACGGAGGTAAAATCTAATCTCTGTTCTCAATCTTGTATAGACACTGTTAAAAGGTATAGAGATCACAATCAGGGAATGTGTGATGACCTTAAGAGATTAGAAAAGGACATAAGAGATTATGTATTGATTGTTGAGAGGTTTGAAGATCAAATTAAGGCTTTTCAAGACAATGAACTTCAACACTCATATGATACAAACTACTGGAAGTGGGAAAAGGGTGGTCTGGAGTTCCAACTAAAAGAGTCTAGGGAAGAGTGTGAGAAACTAAAAGGAGAGCTTGAGAAAGTTAAACTTGATGTTGAAAAGTTTTCAAAAGCTTCTAAAGCTATGGACACCATAATAAATGCTCAAGTCCACAGTAAGATGAAAACAGGACTAGGGTACAATGCCACACCCCCACCCTACAACAACACTTACATCCCTCCTAAATCAGACCTGTTAGAAACCATGGATAGTAAGGACTTATCTGAAGGAGCTACTAAAGTAGACCCATTAGATGAAGTTGTTGTTGAAGATAAGACTGAAAAAGAAGAGTCTAAGAAAAAGAACAAGACTGTCAGTGATGAGATCCCATTAGAAAATCACATCAAGACTAATGAGGATGGTGGAAGTCCTTGGTACAAGAACAATGAGATGAAAAGATCTGAAAAAGGAAAGGGAGTTCATTATACACAGACCACTGTTGTGAAATCCAATACCTGTGAACATTGTTCTTGCAATTTTTCTCAAAAGACTAAGCCCCAAAAACATGATAATAAGAGGGGAAATCAAAGAAACTGGAATAATCAGTGGGCACAAAAGCAAGGAGTTGATCTGCAAAGGATTAACAGACCAAAGCCTTGTTTTATCTGTGGCAAATTGAATCATCTTGCCAAACACTGTTATTTTAATCCTGTTAACCAAAGAATGAATTTTCAAAGAAGTTTTCAAAAATCCTCTGGTTATAGGAAACCTGTTAGGAACCATGTGGCTAAGAAACAAACTAAAGCCACAAGCCACATGAAGAAAAAGCCTGAAAAAGAATGTGTCACAATGTGGGTTCCTAAAAGTACTGCAGCCTCAGATAATGCTGCTAGCAGTGTTAGTGCTGCTAACTCTGTTAGTGCTGCTAACTCTGTTAGTGCTGCTAACTCTGTTAGTGCTGCTAACTCTGTTAGTGCTGCTAACTCAGTTAGTGCTGCTAACACTGTTAGTACTTCTTCAAAAGTTAATACTGCTAACAGTGTTAGTACTGCTAACTCTGTTAGTGCTTCTTCTAAAGATAGTACTGCTGCTAGCAGTGTTAACTATGATAGTGCTGCTAATACTGCTTCCAGTGTTAATACTGCTAACTCAGTTAGTGCTGATAACACTGTTTGTGCTGCTAAACCCATCATTTTGACAAAGTATTCCAGTACTGCAGTTCCTCAGGTTGAAAAGCTCATTCAAACTAAATGTAAGTACTTTGATGAGCAAGGGAGACCCAAGACCACTTTGGCTTGGGTTCCCAATAAAAACTAATTGTTTTATCTAATGTGCAGGGCAATCAACAGCTCAAGGGGAAGAGCATTTGGCATGTTGATAGTGGTTGCTCCAGGCACATGACAGGTAACATGGCCTGCCTTAGGAATTTCAAAAGAATTGATGGAGGACATGTTGCCTTTGGTAATAATCCAGAAGGAGGTAAGATCAGTGGTAAAGGTGATGTGTCAAAAGGTATGATGACCTTTGAGGATGTGTACTATGTTGAGCAATTAAGATACAACCTGTTAAGTGTATCACAGGTCTGTGATAAGAAGCATAGTATATTATTTACTGATTCTGAATGCATTATTCTTGCTCCTGGATTCAAGGTAGTTGATGAAAACATGATACTATTGAGAACTCCTAGAAAGGATAATGTATATTGTTTAGATTTAGAAAGTGTTTCATCTGATTCATCCCTAAACTGTTTGGTGTCAAAAGCTTCATTGGATGAATCATCACTTTGGCACAGAAGGATGTGTCACATGAACTTTAAAACAATGAATAAACTTGTCAAAAACAATCTTGTTAGAGGTTTACCATCAAAAGTATATTCATGTGATGATCATTGTGTTGCTTGTCTCAAAGGTAAACAACACAAAACTTCTCATAAGTCCAAAGAGATAAACACTATTTCAAATCCTCTTCAATTGTTGCATATGGATCTGCTTGGCCCTACAAATGTGATGAGTATTGGCAAGAAATCATATTGTTTAGTTATTGTTGATGATTACTCTAGATTTACTTGGGTATATTTTCTGAGGACCAAAGATGAGACAAGTGGACTGATCAAATCTTTTATTCTTAGAATTGAAAACCAATCAAATCAAAAAGTAAAAGTCATTAGATCAGATAATGGGACTGAATTTAAAAACTTTGATCTAAACACCTTTTGTGAGGAAAAAGGCATTGAGAGACAATACAGTGCTCCTAGGACTCCACAACAGAATGGTGTTGCTGAGAGAAGGAATAGGACACTGATTGAGGCTGCTAGATCTTTGTTAGCAGATTCCAAATTACCAACTACTTTCTAGGCAGAAGCAGTTAATACTGCATGTTATGTTCAAAACAGAGCTTTAGTAATAAAGCCTAAAAACAAGACACCTTATGAGCTTTTTCATAAAAAGAAACCATTTATTGGATTTTTCAAACCATTTGGATGTCCTTGTACAATTCTCAATACCAAATCTCACTTAGGTAAGTTTGATAGCAAAGCAGATGATGGCTTTCTTGTTGGTTACTCATCTCAGAGTAAGGCCTACAGAGTTTTTAATACCTCTTCTAGAATAATTGAAGAAAGTGCCAATGTCAAATGCAATGAGAACACACCAAATCCTATTGGTTCAGGTCCTGATTGGCTATTTGACATTGATGCACTCTCTAATTCTTTGGGTTTCAGTAATGATGTAAATGCAGGACAAAGGGATGCACTTCCATCAGATCACAGAATTCAGTCTGTGATATTTCCTCTCCCTACCATTGATCCTGTTGGTTTTTGTGAACAAGAAAAGGCAGCTGAACCAATTCAGATTGAAGAAGAGAGAAGAGCAGAGGAAAATCAGTCTTCAAGTCCAAACTCTAGAGAATCTGAAGTGACTGAAGAAGCTGAAGCAAATCCAGACTTAAATGAGTCAAATCTGGATTTGAACTTACAAGAGGAAGCAGGTCATCCAACAAGAACTCAGAAAAATCATCCTCCTGAGTTGGTAATTGGAGATATTGCATCTCCCATGATGAATAGGAAGCAAAGCAGGCTTCAAGAGCTACAAGAGCAGCAGAATACAGTTAATACTGTCCTTACTTGCTTTCTATCCCAAATTGAGCCCAAAAAGGCTTATGATGCTATGAAAGATCCAAGTTGGATAGAAGCAATGCAAGAGGAGCTGCTACAGTTTAAATTACAGGATGTTTGGGACTTGGTGGACCTTCCAAAAGGTCATAGAGCAATTGGCACCAAGTGGATTTTCAGAAACAAGAAGGATGACAGAGGAATAGTGATCAGAAACAAAGCAAGGCTGGTTGCACAGGGGTATACTCAGGAAGAGGGAATAGACTATGAGGAAGTCTTTGCTCCAGTGGCAAGGATTGAAGCAATTAGGCTATTTCTAGCCTATGCCTCATACATGAAGTTCAAGGTCTACCAAATGGATGTCAAAAGTGCATTTCTGTATGGAAGTATTGATGAAGAAGTATATGTCTGTCAACCCCCTGGATTTGAGAATCCATTGCACCCTGACAGAGTGTACAAGTTGAAGAAGGCACTTTATGGTTTACATCAAGCCCCAAGAGCATGGTATGACACCCTGTCTACCTATCTCTTAGACAATGACTTTGAAAGAGGAGTTATTGACAAGACCTTGTTCATTAAGAGGAGAAAGAGAGGCACACTACTTGTTCAGATCTATGTGGATGACATCATCTTTGGATCCACAAATGATCACATGTGTAAAGAGTTTGAAGAATTAATGCACAAGAGCTTCAAGATGAGTTCCATGGGAGAACTTACTTTCTTTCTTGGGCTTCAGGTGAAACAGAGGAAAGATGGGATTTTCATAAGTCAATCCAAATATGTGAAAGACATCCTGGACAAGTATGGTTTAACAGACTCAAAGCCAGCAAGCACACCAATGGAAACACACAAACAGATCACTGCAGATCTTGAGGGGGAGGATGTGGATGTCCATCATTACAGATCTATGATTGGATCACTCATGTATCTCACAGCCTCTAGACCAGATATTATGTTTCCAGTATGTGTTTGTGCCAGATTTCAGGTTACACCTAAGCAATCACACCTTCATGCAGTCAAAAGAATTTTTAGATACCTAAGAGGGCAACCTAGATTAGGTCTTTGGTATCCTTATGATTCTTCATTTGACTTGCTTGCATAATCAGACAGTGACTTAGGTGGAGCTAACATGGATAGGAAGTCTACTTCAGGTGGATGTCAGTTTTTGGGTACAAGACTAGTATCTTGGCAGTGTAAGAAACAAACCACAATGTCATTATCTACCACATAGGCTGAGTATATAGCTGCTGCAAGCTGCTGCTCTCAGGTTCTATGGATTCAGAATCAGATGTTGGACTATGGGGTAACATTCCTTCACACTCCAATCTTCATTGACAACAACAGTGCTATTAGCATTGTTAATAATCCAGTCAAACACTCAAAAACAAAGCATATAGAGATCAGGTATCACTTTATTAGAGATTGCAATGAAAAGAAATTAATTCAAGTTGCTAAAGTTCATACAAATGACCAGTTTGCTGATCTATTCACAAAAGCTTTTGATGTGGGTAGATTCACCTTTTTGGTAACAAGTGTGGGCATGATCAACCTTGAATAAATTCATGATTTTCTGTTTTTATACCTGTATTTCTTCATATATTTGGTGCTACTAACTCTCTTTCTCAGAATCTTCTGTGTACCTCAGATTGACAAGTGCTGAAAAGTGTAAGTGTAGTTACTACTGCCAGTGCAGAGTTACTACTGCCAGTGTTCTAGCCAATAATACTGCTTGGTAGTTAATACTGCTTTGCAGTTAATACTACTCAGTAGTTAATACTGCTTTACAGTTAATACTGCTCAGTAGTTAATACTGCTTTGCAGTTAATACTGCTCAGTAGTTAATACTGCTTTGCAGTTAATACTGCTCAGTAGCTAATACTGCTAGTGCACAGTTAATACTGCCAATGAGTAGTTAATACTGCTTAGCAGTTAATACTGCTTGTGTAGTTAATACTGCTCAGTCGTTAATACTGCTTGTGTAGTTAATACTGCCTCGCAGTTAATACTGCTATGTCGTTACTACTGCTTTTGAAAATCTAGGGCAAATACTGCTATAAATACCCCTGTTTGCCCGCCAAAGTTCATAACGACTCTTCGCATTAACTTCTTCTCTCTCTCGTTCTAACCTCTTCTCCCTAGAATCTCTGTGTTTTCTATACAAATCCTCAGGAAGCACAACGATTATGGAGTTTGTCAACGAGCACAATGAGATTGCGATGCTTCAGAAGCCGAAGCAGGCCGCAGGATTTCACGACATTGTGGATTTTCTCAAGTCCACTCATATTTCTTATGCCCTAACGGTGAATCCGACTATCTACATCGAGCATCAGACGCAATTTTGGGCCAATGCCACCGTGGAATCCGAAGATGGGCAGAAAGTCATCCAAACAAGGGTATGTGACAAACCCTTGAAAGTTTCAGAAGAACTCCTTCGCATCACTCTTCGATTAGATGATGCCTCAGGTATAACTTCTATTCCTAATGAAGAACTATACTCAACTTTAACAAGAATGGGGTATGACGGTCCCATTGGAGTTTTTAAGTTTTACAAGTCTAAATTTCATACACAATGGCAATTCTTTGTTCATACATTAATGCATTGCATGTCAAAGAAAACTACTGGATGGAGTGAGTTTAGCAGTACCATTGCTTATGCCCTGGTCTGCTTGGCCACTGCCAGGAAGTTTAATTTTTCACAAATGATTTTCAATGATCTTGTATCAAACCTGGAATCCAAAAAGCGGTTTTATATGTATCCAAGGTTTGTTCAAGAAGTGATAACTAAGGAATTGACGGATATACCTCAATTTGATGAGGTATATGTGCCAAAACCCCCTAAAGGGAAGGTTTTCTCAAATATGAGGAGACTTCCTAGGGACTCGGAAGGAGTTGACACACCATTGTTCTCTACAATGATGGTTGTGTCCCACACAATTGAAGATATGGCATCAGGGTCAAGGCCCTCATTAGACACACCCACTGATGACCAATCCCAACCTTCCATCACAAAAGTAATCCCTCAGTCCATTCTTGTACGACCCACTCCCATAATAACCAAAAAGTTTGAAAGAAGAAAGGTACACAAGGTTCCTTCCCTTGCTGTATCTCCTAAGAGCCCGAAGCCTTTAAGCCCTCTGTTGGAGCATTCTCCAATGGAGAATATCGAAAGGGAAGCCACAGGGGTGTCTCCCAACCCCAAGAAGGTGCTTACTAAGGAGAAGGTTGAGCATGTGAGTCGCAAGGCTGCCACTACTTCTGCTAGCAAAGAGAAGGCCAGTGGTAAAATAACTAAGCCCTTCCTCACGGCAACTCAGGGTGAGAAATCATCCAGAGGTCCCAGGTGCCAAGAAACCAAGGGGGTAGGTAGTGCTTTTGCTAGGCAAGAGACACCTGCTAAAACTTCCAATGATCCTTTAAGGGAGGTATAAACTCCTAAACAGGGTGAGGATAGATATACATACGAGGAATTGATGGAAACTATTGCAAATATCAACATTGAGGTCATGGATCAGAAAAAGGAAATTGATGAACTCAAGAAAGTGGTCCTCTATCAAAACTCACAGCTTGAGAAGCAAAGGAAGATGATCACTAAGTTGATGCATAGAAAGAAGAAAGCTCAGTTTGTCCTTAGGAGAAGAAACCCTACCAATGATGCTTCCAAAAAGGGGGAGTTAGACTCTGATCTAAACATGGAGGATGCAAACATTGAGGGGGAGTATGAGTATAAGGTTGAGGGGGAGACTGAGGAGGCTGCAGATATTACAAAGGAAGCAGAAACAGAAACAGCAGCAGAAACCGTTACTGCTGCTGATCTTACAAAGGAAGCAGAAACAGAACCAGCAGCAGAAACGGTTACTGCTGCTGAGGTTGCAAAAGAAGTAGAAACAGATAATGCTGGTGAAAAACAAAAGACAGCAGAAACTGTTAGTGCTGCTAAGAGCCACAAAGAAGAAACAGCTGAAACCACTCCTGAAGCTGTTAAATCTTTCAAAAGAATAAAGAGGCCAAGAACAAAGTCCATAGCCTCAAAGAAGAAAGATGTAAAGAAGCCAAGGGTGGATCCAACTGTAGAAGAAGCCCAGGAGGAAGCAGTGAAAGAGAAATCTGATCCAAAAGTTGCTGAAGAAGAAGTGGCAACTCCCTCAGGCCAACCAAGCAATGTACAATCACTGCCAAATGCTCAATGTGATTTGTATATTACTGTGGTTAATACTAATCCAATCCAAGCTGAACCAATATCTTCTATGGCTCCTGAAATCATCTTCTGGGACACATTGAAAGATGGAAGAAAGGAGTTCATCAGAATCAAAAGGGCACATGGAAAGTTTGAAGTTTGTCCTACTTGGGGAAAACTTATCAGAACATGCTCTAGATCTGACTTGGAAGAGATGTTCAAGGTGGGAATGAGGCTATATGGAAACATGCTGACAGAGCAAGGTATGTCTATCACCAAGATGGTTCTTGAATACTTGTGCTTAATGTTCAAACCAGAAGCAGTTCAGTATTTGATGGCAAGGAATTTTCAAGTCATTACCAACTGGATGCTCATTGAGAATTGTGGAGTGTATGTCATCTCTCTTGACAATACATTTCAAGAATATTATTTGGTGGATGTTGTATACAAGCACAACATGAAAAAGTTGAAAGGAATGCTGCATGCTAAGTTGGTGAGTGACAAAGACTCTAAGATGGCAAGATACCTTGTAAAAAGGATTCTCAATCAAAGTCTGGGATTGGATCCAAATTTATGCGTTGATGATTAGGTTTTGGAAGCATCATCTGAAGAACTTAACTTCTCATCCTGAAAAGTCAAGTTAGGGGGAGATTGTTGGGAACTGAAGATATGCTAAGTATGGTTAGTACTGCCAGAACAACATTACTACTGCCAGATCAATGTTAGTGCTGCCAGAACAAAGATACTACTGCTAGTTCAAGGTTAGTACTGTTGAGTCATTAATGCTGCAAGAACATGATTAGTACTGCTAGACAAGTTACTACTGCTGGTACATGGTTAATACTGCTGAAAAAAGTTAGTACTGCTGATGTCTTACGAAAACTGTTAGTACTGCTTGGGCATATCAAACATTACTACTGCTGAAAGATTATTAGTACTGCTTGAGAAGAATGAAGTTAATACTGCTTGGGATCAGAACATGGAATGCGAGATTGAAGGAGATAAAGATGGAACGATTGAAGATATACTTAAAAGAATATTCTGAAGATCAATCTTATTTTGATAGTTATCTTGTAATTATTCAGTATATATATTTGTTGATAGATAGCTATTAAGGAGACGAAAACAAGAGAAAAAATAATACGATATACAAATACAATTAGAATTCGATTGTGTTTTAGAGAGAATTAACCTCAAGGTTTAAGAACCCTATTTCTAGAGAAGTAGAAGTCGTCTTGATTGAGCTTGTTCATCAAGATTGAGGTTTGGTTGTAATATTGTGAGTCGAAACAGTGAATACAAAAATTGTGTGTTTTCTGATATTCTGTTCATTGATTGTGAGAATTAAAGTTCTATTCCGCAGATTCTTTAATTCTGAATTCTAAGTATTAATTATCTTGTTAAGATTCGATCCTGACAGACTTAATGATTACTGTCGAGCGACTCTGCGATAATCTGTCGTGCGATTCTGCGATAAAATGATGTCGGGGTTGGTCATTGGCTAGCCAACGACCCTCCGATGCTTAAGTCAGTAAATGTTTTGCGAGAAAGAATCGTATGAGAAAGAGTTAGAGAACGTACCATTTCAGACTCTCTCTATTTGCCCACTGTCATTTATTACCGTACTCTTTTTGGGAGGAAAATATAGGTTTTAAATGACATAATGACACGGAGAAATATTGTCCTGCGGTTGACTATGTTGTCGTGCGACGAGGCACCATAGTAGATTTATCCCTGTGGAAAAGATCTTAATTTAGGGATAGAAGAACGAACCTGTCGAGAGCTTGACCTTACGACTTCAGTTTATTTTCTCTTTTGATCTCCTGGATTCCCCATGGCGTAGGGAATTTCAATTAATAACTTTTGCATGCTCGGGAGTCGACGGTCGATGGCTATTAGTTGGAATAGCGACATCGTCGATGATATCTTTGAGATATCCTTTCGGAAAATGATATGCTAGTTCCTTCTTCAATGCGATACAGTCGTCTGTCGCATGACCATGATCGGCATGGAAGTCGCACCCCTTTGATTTGTCTTTCTTAGCATCGTCCAGGTCGGACTTCTTTGGCCATCGAATGGTAGCTTGGGAACTTTTCAGAGCTTCGACTTGGTCCTTTGTGGGTCCTTTGAATCCGTAAGAGGATATCTTGGGGTACTGAGTGAACTTAGCCGCGGTCTTGGCCTCTGCTTTCGTCTTGAAACGAACATTTGAAATTTGGCGCGCTGGCTCTACTCTAGAAACAACCTTTGTCTTGAACTCTGGCTTTCTGACGCCGAGCAACTTCTTGTCGTCAGTATGCTTGCGACGAAAGGCTGCATCGTCTTCAACCCTCATATATGCTAAGGTCCGAGCTCGGACGTCTTCGAAATTCTCCGGGTGATATTTGGTCAGGTCGGTGTATAAACCCGAATTATCGTCCAGACCACGCTCATAGGCTTCGATTGCGGTTTTTACGTCGCAATTGCGGATGCTGATCATTTTGGAATTGAATCTATTAAAATAACTTCGAATAGACTCATTAGCTTTCTGCACGATGTAATATAGGTCGCTGGTCTGCTTCTCCATCTTACGACTGCTGGCGAATTGCTGGGAGAATTGATTAACTAACTCAGCAAATGACCCGATGGATTTGGGTTTGAGATTGATTAACCATTGGAGAGCAGGACCAGTGAGGGTTGCTCCAAAACTCTTACACATGCATACTTCCTGGTACATAAATGGGATCAAGATCGTCCACATGAGATGCATATATTGCGCGACGTGCTCAATCGGATCGGTCACACCCGAATACTTGGGAGTGAAGGCAGGAATGTTATACTTCTTTGGGACCTCGACGGTGGCGATCTCGTCAATGAAGGGCGACGCCTGATACCCCGAGCGAGGCTCGACGTCGACAGGCACGGTTGCCCCAGGCCACTTGGCGAGCAAGGACATGACGCGCTCTTTTTGGTCTTCTAACATCTTCAAACGCTGAGCGACGGGATCGTTAAGATCGGGATTTGCCCCTGTCGAGGGATTGGCCCCTGGGCTAGTGCCATTACCATGCGACGAACCATTGGTGTCCCCGTTGAACGGGACGAAATATGGCTGCGACCCATAGTGGAATTGCTGCGGTCCATTTTGAAACGGCTGCGATCCTTGCTGGAAAGGCTGCGATCCATCTTGAGGTCCATTCTGAAATGGCTGCTGAAATGGTTGCGACCCTTGCTGGAAAGGCTGCGACCCTTGTGATGGCTGAGACCCATTATTCACGGGTGGTGGCCTTATGTGCTGAGGAGGAACTGTCCTAAACTGAGGATTTGAGTTGAACGGCCCTGGATGTTGATTCTGCATGAACGGGCCTGGATGCTGATTCTGCGCGGATGAACCTGGATTCGGGACGAATGGTCTAGGGCCATTCTGGTCGAGCGGTCTTGGAATTGGGTTCTGCATGAACGGCCTAGGACTATTTTGAGGCCCAAGAGGATTTCTTAACCGCGCGATCTCCTCAGCTGCTCTGCGATTCTGCTCTGCCATTGCATTGAGCTGATTCCTGGCGACTTCAAGCTCTTGATACATCTGAGCAACAGCTTGCTGCGGATTTCCAGAGGCTGCCATTTTCCTGCAACAGAAAATAGAAGAAACTCCAAGAAACTATTAGTAGGGTACACGTTCGTCGAGGATTTTCTCTAGATGAGGTCCCACGGATGGCGCCAAACTGTTAATGCCAAAAATCGCACCAAAGGGACAACTTAAGGTCGATGTGGACTTAATCAACTAAAGAAAGGATCTTTCGACGAGACGTGCAACGAGGGAAAAAATAAACGAGACAAGGGATTTGATGACGCAGGAAAAACCTCAAACGAGGAAAAAACCTGCGGACGACAAGGGATGTCGTTGCTGCACTATGGTCGCCAATCAGGGGCGACGTCCTTGGTACTGGCATCGGTCGTACGATGATTACAATACAAATGAAGGAAATACTTCGAAATGTAAAGTACAAATGTTTAAATGTGAAAACAGGTGCTTGTCGTGTGTGAATACAAAGTGTGAACTTCTGGTCGAGGACTGTTGTCGTGCGTCGAGAGCGATACTTGAGCTTTCCTTCGAGTGTTCTTGAGTTCGCTGTAAGATTCTGGCTTTCAGTACTTAATCTCCAGAGTTTGAATGTTCTTTGCTATGAGTTTGGATGATTTTCTCTGCTGTGTAGTGATGTTCGCTGGAGTGTATTGGATTTTAACCGATGTCCCTTAAAATGAAGCTTTAGCTTGTCTTTTATAGCCTTCGCGTCATTAATTAACTTCATTAATGATTCAATCAACGGCTACAACGGCTGGAAACGGTCGCCGGAGTGATTATCCATGATGATCTTCATCCGTTACGGCTATCGATCGTTGATGGTTGCGTCGGTTATATCTGTTGCTCTTTAATGACTTTGACTCCTGCATTAAACACTTAACAAACGTAACAGTCAAGGTTAACGTTAGCTTTGGTCGAAGGTACAATGATCTTACGTGATGGTCGTACGGGACGGGCGATACTATGGTCGAGCGTCATGGGGGACGTACGACTTACCTTTTACGGGCGACGACGGATGTTTTATGGGTTCTCGTCGAGACCTTATCTTGATACAAGATTTGGATTATGACGTGCGTCTTACCTGTCCTGGTCGTGATCGTACGACGTGATTTTTTGCCCAAACAGAAGTCATTTGAAATCTAGTTTTAAATCCAAAAGTTGTTTCTTTATTACATCACTTCTCTACCTTCTACACATGGACCTTTGTGGACCAGTAAATGTGATGAGCTTTGGGGGTAAAAAGTATACTCTTGTGATTGTTGATGAGTTCTCAAGGTACACTTGGGTATTTTTCTTACAATCAAATAATGAGGCTTCTGAGAAAATTATTCACTTAATCAAAAGGATTGAAGTACTCAATGATACCAAGATTAGATCAGTAAGAAGTGACAATGGAACTGAATTCAAGAACTTTATTCTTAAGAACTTCTATTTAAACAAAGGTATGTCTCATGATTTCTCAGTCGCCAGATCCCCACAACAAAATGGTGTCGTTGAAACATAACTTTATGTGAGATTGCCAGATCAATGATTAGTGTTGCATGTCTACCTACCTATTTTTGGATAGAAGCTGTAAATACTGTATATGAAGAAACATCAAAAGACTCCATATTAACTTTTTCATGGAAGAGAACCAAACATTAGTTTTTTTTCACACTTTCGGATGTACATGTTACATTCTTAATGATAGAGATCTTCTTGGGAAATTTGGAAGCAAGTCGCCGTTGTGGTAAACCTTGAATTGGAAGTTGAAGTCAATTTGTACCTTCTGAAATCTAATCGATAGTCCAGAATCGGGAACGGTTGGATAAAGGGTAATACAAGTGGATACTTGATGGTGGTCGTATCTTGTGACATTTAGAGTTTAATCTCAGAGTGTATAGATCTAGTTTGAACTATTTTTGGGGGACTGTGTCAAGAAAGAATCGAACTTCAATTGAGAACCAACAAAATCCGACAAGTGTAATATTCATATATTTTGTTGATGAATTAGATTTCTAGGACGAAATCTCTTTTAAGGTTGGGAGGATTGTAACACCATGATTTTTGGTTTGGGACACTTTGGAGCGATATATATATAGCAAAAAGAAGATAATTGATATTTTGCGACGTGTGTCATTCCGATCTTATCTCACTCGTCTTAGCCCCGATTTAAGTGATTCAAAATTATTTGGAAATTCAACATATATGACTACAATATTCGTGTTTTGAGTTTTAGCAAATTCGAGACACATCGGATCCAAAATTGATGCCGAAATTGGAATAAATACCGGATCAGGTGTAGATAATGATAAAAGAAATTAAAGGGGCTAATATGAACATAAACAAAGCAGTGGCAGGTTGGTTAAGGCGTAAAAGTTCTAAGTTGTAGGTGTTGTGTTCGAATCTTCTCTACTGCATATTTTTTTTATAATATAAATGAGAGTAGTGCGGCCTAGTTAATACAGACCCATCATTTAAAACTTGATCTGATTTCGTTAGACCTGATGATCCTCACCCTAAGCCCATATACATAGGTTATAATTTTACCAAGGGCACCATATTTTTTTATATAGAGGATGAGGGAGGCGATTTGGATGAAAAACACCATAGCAGCCCCGGCTGCTATACTTCGTTCTACTTAGAACATATATATATGTTTATGTCAAATGCATTGAAGATCAAAGCTAAGAACTTTTGAAGGGAAGATCGATGAACATTAAGTTTTTTTTTTATGAAAGGTATAAACTTCCTAACCCTTCAATTTAAGGTTTCTCTAGTTATTAGGTAAAAATCAAGAGTTTTTGAGATGTTATGATTTGGTGTTTATTAAAGCTCTTTATTGCAAGTAAGCTCTCTTATAGTAAATAGTTGATTTGTTTAGTATTTCGTAGAGTAATTAAATTGAGGACGTTTCTTTTGTTGATATATTCACATGAGATTTAAGGGTTTCAAATCTTAAAGTTCAGATTTATAGCTTTTAGATGGATTAATCTATGTGAAGTATGGGTTGAATGGTCTTAAATCCATTGGGAGAGATCTTTGATGAGTGGGAAATCAAGAGGTTGTATAAATAAATTTTTTAGAGTTCTTTAATTGATTTGGTTATTGCACATGGTTATCTATGTAGCGAAAAGTTTGCGCAAGTTGGATAAAAAACTAGGTTTAACATAACCTAGCAAGGTGAGTTCAAGTTGCTTTGTGAAAACTTTGTACATGCAAAAAATGTCCAATTTGAAGTATTAAAGTGTTTTACTTTATGTTTATCAAATGTGTTGCTTACTTGATGAAATTTACATTTTGGATACATTTGAGTTATAAATATTGTAAAATGTCATTCATTTAGAGTCTTTGAACATTTGATAAAGAAATCATATTAATACGTTTTTTGATGATTTATTGTAAAAATGGAGGTCATTTGACGTAAATGCACTTTTAGTGTATTTGATTTTATAGAACGTATGGAAAATGTATATTATTGAGTTATAAAATATATTGGAATTATAAATAGTATAATTTCATTTGAAAAACGATTTATAACAACTCATAATGGGTTTTTGAGTTAATCATATTTTGGAGCATGTAATTGCATAAGCGTTGGTTAAATACATTTTATTGCTTATGATTGTTGGGGTTTTGTTCAAAAATTGATTTCAAAAATCAAAACATTTGCAACGGAAGCTTAAAAACGAACAACATTAAAACTAGTTTAACACCCATCAAGGATCCATTTGCATGAACATGAAAGATAAAAACCATACATAGGGGGGTTTTAGAAATAACAACCTTTGGAGTCTTTGATAAGTCTTCTAGTTGATGAAGATGAAGATGGCAAAGAACTCAAAGAAGAGTCCCTCTAGAGAAGTCCACCACAAGCTCCAACACCTTGATGTATGCTAGTACTTCCTTGAGTAAAGATGCAAAAGAACACTTCTTGTTCAAGAATACAATAGACTTGAGTTGAGAAGAAGAACAAAACACACACACCTTGTGTGTGTTGATTTCGGCCGAAAATGGGAAGAGAGGGAAGAGAGAGTTGCTTGGTTGGTGTGTTGTGCCATTACTCTCTCTTGAAAATGCCAAGTATATTAAAAGCAAGGGCATTTTCTATTGGACCATAAAAGGGTTCAATGAGAGTCCATGCAATATTACAAAATAAACCCTCCTAATTTAAGATAGTTAAAATCATATTTTAACTTTCTTAAACTTTCTCCTCAAGTCCCTCCTTTCAATTTTAGTTATAAAATAAATCCATCATATGTATTATTTTATATAACCAAAATTTATTATTTGCATCTAATATTATAAATCATATTCATTAATATTTTCAAGAATTAATTAATATTTATTAAGAATCAAATTCTTATAAATATCAATTTGGTGTCTACTTGTTGTTCGGTGTGACCCTATAGGATCATATATTACCGGTAATATTATTTTATAATCATTCTTGAGCATATAGAACCAACAATCTCCCACTTGCTCAAGATTGCATTATAGAATGATATAGACAGTGGTGGACGTCTAGCAACATCTCACTGCCCCCAACAATGTATGACTGTAAGTGCCATTCAACAACATCCAATTCTCACAAGCTCATAGCTTCAATTGATGTATAAGGTGTGGTATCAGTTATCCCTTCGTTAGGACATCATGTTGAACATGAGACATGGATCACTATCATTCTCATCTATTGTTCAAATTTTGGTAAGGCGCCTTAGATGTCTCACTCTTAACATATTTAGAGAAACAAATCCCATCTTGAATACATACGCCTCTTATGCAGTTCATGCATGCCCAATAATGGCCTTTATAGCTGCCTTTTTCAAGAACAACGGTTAACCGTATCAAAGCATAACAGTTCCTACACTTGAGTCCCAAATATGCATCTCAGGTCGAAGGATACAAAGATACTACCTTTATTCAAGACTCACTTATGACGACGATCCATGAGGTGATCTTGAAGCGGGTCATGTCCAATACTTGTTCCCTAACAAGTACCTATGAACTTGGTTGCAACACTTTGCCACTTTTACTCTTAAAAGTCAACCAATCCAATTCATATTAATCTTACTTCATAGTTGCTCCCACAACCATGATCGACTATGGACATTTTGAATAACTAATTTATTTAAGGATTTAAACATGCTAATATAGAACACAACGAGTATGAAAATATCATATCCTATATATCTAATTAAATACTATACTTGTTGCTTAACCTGTTCCAATATCCAAATACTAAATTCAAATCAAATCCCATCACTAGAATGACGAAGTCCTATAGCTCAAACATGACACTTCAAGTTTAGCTTATGAAAGGAGCTTCGTGAATGGGTTCATCCAGAAACTTGATTTGAGTAAACTTTGTGAACACTAACATCTCCATTTTTAACTTTATTCCAAATATAGTTAAATGTTAGGAGTAGATGCTTGGTACTCTGATGTGAGACAGGGTCCTTTAGCTTGCGTAATGGCACCCACATTCTCACAAAGGTTTTCTAGATGATGCTGAATGGGAGGCATCTACCTAGCTTTTCAATGAACTCTTTCATCCAAGCATCTTTCTTTTGCGGCTTCTAATGCGGCAGTGTGTTCTTATTTGTAGTGTATTATGCAATTTGACCTTCGCCTTGAACCTTTTCAAACGAACTACTTCTTCATTCATAACGAAGACATTTCACTTTTGTGATCGAGAACTTTCTCGATCTTTATAGAAGCTATCATAAGTGTAACATTTTACTATGATTTTCTTCCAACCCTTAGTTAAGGAACATTTCCTCTGTTATTTCGTAAGTACCTCAAATTGTTCTTTATAGTCATCCAATGACCTTTCCTCGTATCTTCTTCTAATGATCTAAAGCATTATGATACAATGGATCTAGTGCATGTCATTGCATATATGATAGATCCAATTGCCGAAGCATATGGAACACCAATCATTTTATCTAGCCCAACCTTTGTGCTAGAACATTGAGACATGTTCAAAATGATGTGTTATCATATTTGCAAGAAACTACCTTTAGAGCCTTGCATCTTGAACCTTTCAAGATCATGTCTACATATGCACTTTGACATAAACCTATAAGTCGTCTAGATCCAATCTTTAAAGATCTCTATTTCAAGAATAAAATTAGCGTTTTCTAAGTCTTTTATTAAGGAAATATTGTCCGAGCAAAAACATGATGTTTTGCTAAGTCGGAAAGTTAATTTCCAAATACTAGTATGTCTTGCACATACAAGATTAGGAATTTTACTGCGCTCCCACTAGTTTTAGTAAATGCATGAGTCATCTTATATTTTGATGAAAATTTAACTTTTAATTTTCCTGTCAAAATGAAGACTTATGCTTTGTGATACTTGTACTGATCCATGAATGGATTGTATCTCAGTGTTCATGACTCTAAGCCACTCACCAGATTCAGAATATGATAGAGCACTTTAGTAGTTGATAGGTGAAAGGTTTTTGTTAAACCGTAGTACCACATGATATAGGCAACGGAAGCATATTTAGAATTGAATCATCCATGGCAATACAAACAAACAACTTATAAAGATGCATACGTTCTAGATGATTAACTACAATAGATAGAATCAAGAACACTTACTTGTTTCTTGTGATTGTCGAAAACACAAAGATGAATTAAACCTTGTTCTTGCTTCTTGGATGTCAAGGATCAATAGTGTGAATCCCTCTAGTGGCTCACACTTAAGAACACCAAACCAACAATCAAGATTGAAGCTTTAACCCTAAACCCTTGGAAGGGTTTACGATTTTGGGAGGGAGGAGAGGGGAGGCTACGGCCTTGTGAGAGAGAGAGAGAGAGATCACACCAAAAAAAAATCATCCTAGGGTTTGATCCCTAGCATCTTATTTATAACCTCTCTATTTACAAGTAGCCCCCTTGAACAGATAAGCTTGATAAAAACTATTTTAACAAGTTATCATTTAGTCCCTATAATTAATCTAATTAATTATATTGTAGCTTGTAATTAATTTATCATCAAATGACAAATTAATAATCTAACTACATTAATTCCCTTTCATTCTTCTGATTGTTTATTTGGGTCTTAAGGGCAACCCAAAGGGACTGTTAGCTTTAATTAGCCCCTAATTTACATGAATGTTTTATTAAGAAATAGTGTCAAGGACTTATTTGTATTTGTTGAGTGTCAAGGCTAAAAGTGTAAATAACCAATTGTTGTATTGGTTATAAAGTCTTGTTAAAAAGATATTTTAGAAAATATCTCTAAATATCTCTAAATATCTCAAAGTATCTCTTTGTTAGTTTATATATACGTACAAAAAGAGGGAGTGAAAAAAAGTTGTAAGAAAGAGTTGTTCTTCATTTCATATATTGTAAACTCTTCTCTTTATCAATCAAATACAAGGATTATTGCTATTATTGTTGTTACTTGTTATATCTGGGTTCCTACAATTGGTATCAGAGCAGAATCGGTGATTTGAAGAAATCGAACGAAAGCAGAAAAAGCAAGAAATTTTGTACTGAATTTTCTGGAAAACGCAGCGAACCGATTTGTCTTTTCCCAGAGTTTGCACCGTCAGATTGTCGCGATATTTGGACAACAGCTTTACGACACTCTGTTCTACATTCTGAACGGTGGGATTAATCGTTTGAGTTCCAGAAGGTATCGTTTTTATTTTTGTCGTAGTGCAGTAACTTTTCGGGTGAAACAATCATCAATCGGTTTTAATTTATGATTTTTCTTCCGCAAGTTTTATTCATCAAAGTAACACCGATCAACGATCATCTTTCAAGTAACAATATGTCAAGACTAAGATTTAGTTGTGATGCAGATTATATATACTATTCTAAACTTAGTTCCAACTTTCACAAAATTATTCCTAATCTTAAGAAAGAGTTGGAGGAAAAGAACAAAAGTATTCTGATTGATTCAGAAAAGATTGCTAAGCTTGAAGAATCAGGTAAACACCTAAACTGTGAAAATCTTGAACTGAAAAGGAATTTATTTGAGTCTGAAGAAGAGAAGAAAAACCTTGAACTTAAGTGTCTAAAATTTTCTAATCTGATTTCTAATTTTGAAAAGCTTGTAATCAGTGAAAGAGAGAAATTTAAAAAGGAGTGGAAAGAGCATGATTTTGAAAGAAAAGAGTCTGAAAAGTTGAAGGTTGAAGGATTTCAAACAAAATGTTTGAAAGATGATTTTGAGAGAGAAAGAAAGGTTTTTAAAGCTGAAATGTCCAAATTGACAAAAAGACTATCTGATTTGTCAACCAAGATTATGTTGGAGAAGATTTGTAAATCTGATCTTAAAAAGATGTTGATATGAATTTAAAAGAAAAGGATGTTTTAGCTAAAAGGCTTAAGGACCTTGACTTAGCAAACTCTCGTGTTGATAATACAGATAATCTTGTTTTCAAAAGAGTGAAAATGGTTTGGAAAGTCAAAAGCTCTACTCTTGTCAAAAATGCCCCAAAGCCATTTGTTTCTGATAAGCATTCATCTCTTCATTCTCATTACTGTAAATGCTTTGATCTTATGTTTAAATTAAAGAACCATTTCTCTAATTCAAACTGTGTTCATAGTGGGTCATTTCAAAAAGAAAATTCAAAGACTCATAGTATGAGATTTCATAGGAAGAAACCTGGCAAACCAGAGGACCTGAAGACAGCTCCAAATCCTAACAAAATAGGACCCATTTGGAAATGGGTACCAAAAGTTCTTTGATCTGTCTTGCAGGTACATGGACTCCTTAATACATCTGTTAAGGACTCACACTTCACTGGACATTGGACTCTTAAACACTCAGTTTAAGACTCATCCTTCAAAGGCAATTGATTTCGGTGCACAACAATCAAGTACTATGACAGCATGCTGGCAGATTTGCGATGCCGTAGTAAATTGATCATATCTCACTGATTAAGACACCGATTGATGCGATTCAAAAGGCCCTGGATTCCTAAGACACAGATGAACAATTTTCGTGTTTTGAGAATTCAGAGATTCGAAATTTATAAGGGTCATATGCATCGTTGAAGTAGACAACAGTGTGCTGATGGAAAGCTGATGGACAGATCTGCGCGACTGTGGTAAATTAACCATATCTTTGTCGTACGATCTCGAAAAGAGGTGATTCAAGATGATCTAAATATATAACAAACAAATAAAAAATGTTTGTCTTTTGAGTTCTTGCAAAATCCAGAGGTAAAATGGTCTAAATCAGTGTCAAAGTAAGTGTAACACTTCTGTTAAGCTTCTGCCGAGCGGCGACCAAGCCTCTGCCGCACGCGACCAAGCCTCTGCCGCACACGACCAAACCTCTGCCGCACGCGACCAACCTCTGCCGAGCAGCGACAACCTCTGTCGAGCCGCGACCAAACCTCTGCAGAGCCTTTGTCAAGCGTTTGTCAAGCCACGATCATTTTTTTTCGACCACTCAGACCAACTTCTGGCGACAACTCATACTTTGGCTCAGATTTTTGCGACCACCCTCTGTGGTACTGTTCACCACAGAGCCTCTGTGAAACCCGATAGAGCCTCTGTGGACTGAACCTCTGCGACCGAACCTCAGAGCCCATAGCGCAACGTCTTAGTTCTTGCTGTCAGCTTTGCGCACCTGTCGTATTTTCAACAGAACTCCCTCTTCGAAGCTCCAAATTTGATGAGTCCAGATGCGTTGGATTCCTAAGACACAGATGAACAATTTTCGCGTTTTGAGATTGGTCTGAATCAGTGTTATTCTTGGTCAGAACCTCTGCTAAAGCCAGTATACATCTGCTGGACAGAGGTGTTTCACTAAAATCATCATCAGAGCTCCGTCGGCACTACGATCAACCTCTGCCGCCAAACCTCTGCCGACCAACCTCTGTGGTACTGTTCACCATAGAGCCTCTGTGAAATCCGACAGAGCCTCTGTGGACTGAACCTCTGCGACTCAACCTCAGAGCCCGATTTTTGTTTACTTGCTGTCAGCTTTGCGCTGCTTTAGAAACATGCGCATAACTTTTGACTCGGTGCTCCAAATTACTCGATTCCAGTTGCATTGGAAAGATAATTCACAGACACACAACTTTGATGATTTGCGTTTTCTCAAATTATGTGTGCTGATATGCTGAAAACAGCTTCAAAGTCTGCTGTAAGGTGCTGGACCGAAAGCATTGCATTTAATTCATGCTCCTTCCGCTTTCAAGAACGGTGTTCTCTCGATGCTTCTACACACAGCAGTGTAGAACCAGTACCTCATCAGAATGTTTGTTTCTACACACAAAAGTGTAGGACCAGTACCTCAACAGATCAGACTTTGACTGGTATTTCTAATCTCTAACCCCAGCACCATGTTTCCTTTTAATTTGAATTAACTGTGCTTCTGGATATTCCTAACAAATGTGGAATCATCAAAGATGATTACCAACACTTTTTTCTTACAGGATATCTGATTACAAATTGAGCCTAAATGAAATTTACTGCTCAATTTGAGGGGGAGAAAACAAATCCGATCTGACCATGTTCGTATAAAGGTAAAATTTCTAAACCTTTAAACTCATTATCATTTTTAGAGAAAGGCCATCTTTAGAATGATAAAACCTCTTTCAAATGGTCAAACCACTTCTACATGCTAAAATGCTTTATCAGCTATAGAAGTTTGGTTTTTAAATGCTTTTCTGAGACTTCAAAGAGTCAGTGTGTGGAACAATACAATCTTTAGGACAACAATTTTCACGGGATCAATGTGTGAGCATATATAGCACTTCTATGGATTCACTTAAACCTGTGTTTCCTACCAAAGAAGTAAACCCTGAGTGTTTAAGAGGTGAAGGGTCTACATCAAAGAGTGGGGGAGATAACTCTCTGAGTTTTTCTCATTGTGCTTAAGAGGTAAAAATTGAAAAGAGAGTTTGGTTAGATGTGAGTTACATGATAAAAAGAAAGAGGGTGTGAGAACAGAGTAAAAATAAATATACAACTCTGCACTATCTTTTTCTGAGCCGGGCAAGCCACATTACTGATTTATCACGACTCTTTGGTGATTATCATTGAAACATGCAATTAGCCCATGCCAACTCTTGTATTAACCCCACTAGCTACTTATTTCCTTCTCAACAGGGAAATACTTCACTTTTCCACGGGGAAGCAGCACATATGCTATCTGATCTTTATTTGGAAGGTTGGATATTGAAAAGAAGGAAATTTGCCCCACCTTCACACTTCACTCATGCACATTGAGTCTGTGGACACCTGTTATGTCCAAACAGTTTACACACTTTTGAGCCTAATAGATGATATTCTATTTTTATTCCACACAATATCACGAATCTTTGTGATTCCACATGCATATCTATGTGATATTGCCTGAACAGTTTGAGAAGTTTAATTTTATAATTCTACTTCTATGATAACTGGAAGTCCTATCAGAGCTTCATAAATGTCAACTCTGAATATAGGCCACACAATTATTTTAATTGTTGTGATAACAGTTGCTACGTGTTTCTGTGTTAGGGGGAGATTGTTAGCTTTAATTAGCCCCTAATTTACATGAATGTTTTATTAAGAAATAGTGTCAAGGACTTATTTGTATTTGTTGAGTGTCAAGGGCTAAAAGTGTAAATAACCAATTGTTGTATTGGTTATAAAGTCTTGTTAAAAAGATATTTTAGAAAATATCTCTAAATATCTCTAAATATCTCAAAGTATCTATTTGTTAGTTTATATATACGTACAAAAAGAGAGAGTGAAAAAAAGTTGTAAGAAAGAGTTGTTCTTCATTTCATATATTGTAAACTCTTCTCTTTATCAATCAAATACAAGGATTATTGCTATTATTGTTGTTACTTGTTATATCTGGGTTCCTACAAGGACCCTGCTATTATTAGAAATATTACCAATAGTTAATGACGCTGGACACTATATCCAACAGTCTCCCACTTGGACAAGTTATTAACTCTATTTGGTTTAACGCTTTCAAATAATCAGCAGAGAGCAAGCCATCCAATACAGCTGCCGAACTCTGATAAAGATTCGGTCCTAAGATAAGTGATTTAATGCTCCTTTGTTCTACATGATATCATATGATCCTGAGACATGGATAAACGTCTATCTCGTGGATCAAGGTTATGTTTCCCGATTTCCGATATGTGTTGAATTCATCAGGCTACTCAATTGAACACATCAATTCTAGTCAGGGTTTGGCCAAACACTTAGTGTCAACACAAAATCATCGAGGGGCCCATGGATATCGCTTCTCCTGTTTAGGCAGAAGGAACAAATAAACTTTGACTACACAGTTCATTTCTATTCATCATATTATATATGGACATACCCTGTATAACTGCCAGTCACGGTCAGCGTTGGAGCACACCAAAGCATAACAGAATCCTAGAGCAAAACTCTATGCATCTTTGTTTGAAGAACATAAAATATTATCATCTCAAAATTACTCTGACTTAATCCATGGAGTAAACTTTTGAGTGCGGGTCTTTCCAATACCCAAATCACCATTAGGTACCCACGAGCGTTAGTTGCATTCTCTATGCTTCTAACACTCCATGACAGTCTTGAATCACTACTTACTTCCAGGAGTATGACTGACTGTGGAGGTTTAAGTAAATTAATACTCAGGAAGTTGGTTCTAAACATGAAAAACGAAACAATAATAAATTAAATGTAAATGGACGCAATCCAGCATATATTACAATCTCCATATAATAATCTCCAAATCAAATACAATTTATTACGTTTTAATACATCAAACTAGTAACTAAAATATTCAAGGTATATTCATAATTCTAACACTTATGGCTTCAGTTAGTGTCCTGTTTGGAACTTTTCCAAGTCACGGCCCCACCATTCAACAAGAACACCCATCCTGACTGCAAGCGGGAATCATCCCGATCTGTCTGGAAACTCGCATCAGTATAACCTGTTACTCGTAATTCATCTTTTCCACCATAGACTAAGAACACATTTTTAGTCCTCCGAAGATACTTAAGAATGTTCTTTACAACCGTCCAATGACTTTCGCCTGGGTTCCCTTGATATCTACTCACCATGCTTAAAGCAAATGAGACATCAGGTCTAGTACATGTCATGGCATACATGATCGATCCTATAGCAGATGCATATGGAATTCGACTCATTCTGTCCAGTTCTTTACTAGTGCTGGGACATTGATCTTTACTCAATCTTATGCCATGTTGCATGGGCAAGTACCCTTTCTTGGATTCACTCATATTGAATTTATTCAATATCTTATCCAAGTATGTACTTTGGCTAAGTCCAATTAAACGCTTGGTTCTATCTCGATAAATTCTTATTCCAAGTATGTATGCTGCATTTCCTAAATCTTTCATAGCGAAACATTTCCCGAGCCAGACCTTTACATCTTGTAACATCGGAATATTGTTTCCTATGGGTAGTATGTCATCAACATACAAGACTAGAAATACAACATTACTCCCACTAGCCTTAACATATACGCAGGACTCATCTTCGCTTCGAGAAAATCCAAATTCCTTGACCTTTTCATGAAAACAAAGATTCCAGCTACGAGACGCTTGTTTAAGTCCATAAATGGATCTTTCAAGCTTACACACTTTATCTGGATACTCGGTATGTACAAAACCTTCAGGTTGTGCCATATACACATCCTCATCAAGTTTCCCATTGAGGAAAGCAGTTTTTACATCCATTTGCCATACTTCATAGTCATGAAATGCAGCTATGGCAAGCAATATCCTGATAGACTTAATCTTTGCCACTGGTGAGAAGGTTTCATCATAATCAATTCCTTGAGTTTGAGTGTAACCTTTTGCAACCAGTCTAGCCTTGAATGTGTGCACATTCCCATCCATGTCGGTCTTCTTTTTGAAGATCCATTTATACCCAACTGTCTTGCGACCTGGTGTGTGATCAACCAATTTCCAAACTTGGTTATCGTACATAGATTGAATCTCGCTTTCCATGGCTTCTTTCCATTTGGCAGCCTCAGGGCCTGCCATCGCTTCCTCGTAGTTGGATGGCTCATCCGCACTATCAAATGTTTTATCATTGGATAGTGTGTCTCCTTCCTTTGTAATATGAAAACCATAATAAAACTCAGGAGGTTGACTTACTCTACTAGTTCTGCGAAGAGGTGGTGGAGGTATGTTAGTTTCCTCAACAGGTGGTTCAACCTCATGTTGAGGGCTACTATCCCTTTTGGAAGACTCCCCTTCTAGCTACAAACACTTTGTTCTCCGAAGGTTTGTAAAATATATATCCAACGGATTTGTAGGGATAACTAATGAAACGACACTTCTCTGCTCTAGGTTCTAGCTTGTCGTTAGTTTCGCGCCGAACGAAGACTTCACAACCCCAGACCTTTATATGTGCCAACGAGGGACGAGTCCCAGTCCACATTTTAGAGGGTGTCTTTGCAACCTTCTTAGTTGGAACGAGGTTTAAGATATGAGCTGCAGTTTCTAAGGCATAGCCCCAGAACGATATTGGAAGTGTAGCACGACTCATCATGGACCGAACCATATCAAGTAGCGTTCGATTTCTTCTCTCAGCAACACCATTGAGTTGTGGTGTTCTGGGAGGAGATAATTGCGAAACTATTCCACAATCCCTTACATAGTCGTAGAATTCATGACTCAAGTATTCTCCACCCCTGTCGGATCGGAGCATCTTGATCTTCTTGCCCAGTTGGTTTTCTACTTCGTTTTTGAATCCTTTGAACACTTCAAAGGTGTCCGATTTGTTTTTCATCAGATGGATAAATCCATATCTACTGAAATCGACAGTAAAGGTAACAAAGTATCTTTCACCGTTTCTCGTGGCAGATCTGAATGGTCCACATACATCTGTGTGGATTAAGTCTAACAGATCCTTACCCCTTTCCATTTTTCCTTTGAAAGGTGCTTTCGTCATCTTGCCAAGTAAACAAGACTCGCATTCTTCATCAGTCTTTAAGTCAAATGGTTCCAAGACCCCGTCCGATTGGAGCTTGGCGATGCGTTTCTTGTTTATCTGGCCAAGACGATGATGCCATAACGATGATTTATCCAATTCACTATTGGAGGAACCAACATTTAGAGTTAAGTTATTATTATTTCTACCAACACAAATCACGCTTTCATACACACCATTACAAGGAGAGGCTTTAAAATAAAAACAACCATGTTTATAAACCAAAATGCAACCATCATTATTATCAAATTGAAATTCAAAACCATCCTTGTACAATGCATGGAAAGAAATAATGTTTCGAGCCATTTATGGTGAGTAGCAACAATCTAATAACTTTATTGAAAAACCACTACTAAGCACGAGCTCAAAATCTCCAATCTTGGTAACAGCGGCAGTCATCCTGTTTCCCATGATCAGATTCAGCTCCCCATGCTTCAACGTCCTACTTCCCTTTAGTCCCTGAAAATTAGAGCAAATGTGAGTACCACATCCCGTATCAAGGACCCAAGAGTTAGAAATCGAAGTACTATGGAGTTCAATTGTAAAAATACCTGAGGTGCCACACCCTTTGACCTTGTTCATTTTCAAGTCCTCCAGATATTTTGGGCAGCTTCTCTTCCAATGGCCCTTTCCTTGACAGTAAAAGCATATGACCTCTTTAGGGTCACTTATGGGTGGTATGTCAGAAGAATCAGCTTTTCTCTTAAGGCCTTGGTTGCGTGGAACAACTTTAGCCTTTCCCTTCCCTTTGGGATGAGAAACTTTCTTCTTCTTATAGCCACTTTCCCTAATGGCCAGGATGGGAGCAGTTGAGTGACCACTTTGGGTCTTACCCATACTTGCTTCAGCAGATCTCAACATGCCATGGAGCTCCATCAAGGTCTTGTCCATATTATTCATATTGAAGTTCACTATGAACTGTTTATATACCCCACTAAGAGAGTTTAGCACCATGTCAATGGCAAGGTCTCTTGAGAAATCGACACCTAGATTGCCTAACCTGTCAATGTACGCTTTCATCTTTTGCACATGCGCACATACAGGGGCACCGTCCTGTTGCTTACATTCCATAAGCGATTTTACGACTTGGAACCTTTCTTGCCTCGCTTGCTCCTGAAACCTTTCACGAAGCTGCTCATTTAGTTCAAACGCCCCCATGTTCTCGAAACTCTTTTGAAGTTCCGGGGACATGGACGCCAACATGAGACACGCGACTTTTGTGGATTCTGCGAATTGCTTATTGTATTCAATTACTGCTTCAGGGCTTGCATCATCATTAAGTATAGGAAGATCCTCGTCGAGCAAATACTCTTTGTCTTCGTACCTCAAGGAAATTCTCAAGGCACGAATCCAATCCAAGTAGTTTGGCCCAGTTAGCTTATCTTTACTTAGGATAGAGAGTAACGTAAGGTTGGATGTTGAGTGAGAAGGAGGAGGAGGAGGATTATTTTCAGCCATCTGTAGATATAGATTTTTCGTTAGTTTGATATTTAACCCTTAAAATAATTTTCCAAAAATATTTAACAAGGCTAGGATCCATATTTTATCTTATGATGTGAAAAGGGATGTCGTAATCACATCACAAGGTTATTTTAGGTAAATAAATGCTATTTATTAATTTCGTTCACTATGAAACTCCTAGGTCTTTTGAGATTTATTGACTTATGTCAATGGCATGTTAATCTCGATTATGCTTATCTTCCCTTTGTGACTGGGATGCCGAGGATCACAAACAAGATAGTGAATCGACCATGGAAAAACACATGGACCCCTCGGCTCAAGTACGCTTGAGAATCACGAGCGCCACATCATTTTCCACTAGAGTTTCACATTAACGTGCCAGCAAACCGCACACGCTCTGTTAATAAACTATAAGATTATGTGTGTTCTTCATCATGGGTAGCATACGACTTTCACATTTCTTAGTATATCTAAAACGGGATTTTCGTTTTATACTTCATAGTTAATACTTTTAACTTGTCACATTGACCTATCAAACCTTTTCGGTAATTCCAATAGTCTACACAAGAGGCGGTGAGTTTGGTAACGCATGGCGTTTTAAAAACCCTTGACTCATTTGGCAACCATTTTATAGGTAACCTCCTTAAACCCCTTTTGAGTGTTTATAGTGAGTACGCCTAGTCTCGGTTTGACTATCAATGTATTATTTAATTATATATATATAATTGAGGTCTAATATATATATATATATATAAATTGAATGGAATTTTAAACAATTTAAAATTATGATTATCTTGATTAATTCTAATTAACCATGTGAGCACATATTTAACAATTAATATAATTGTTTCCATATTTGATTCCAATTAAACATGTGAGGACACATGCTAATAATTAATGTGAATATTTGACATATAAATTATATTCACTATATAAATAATGTCAATATTTATTCAAACTTGAATATATTTGTTTATTGTAAGAAGATATTTAAGATTATCTTATTCAATTCAAGATTATCCATTCGATATTTGCCATAGCTTATTATTGATGTGTTTTCTTAGGCAAGTTAGGAAACTAGCCATTCACAATTAGGATTATCTATTCAATTTAAGATTATCCATTCAATATTTTCCAAAGCTTATAATTGATGTGTTTTTCTTAGGCAAGTTAGGAAACTAGCCATACACAATTATGGTATAACATGCATAAAAAAACGACTACTACGCCATACACAATTATGGTATAACATGCATAAAAAACGTCTACTACCCTATACCCTTTAGGGATACCGATAAACTTTAATCGCTAAAAATAGAAACTTTTTCATGCAAGCAAGAATTTTTTTCAGTTTCCAAAATTATAGCTTTAGAGGTTATGACCATAAAACCCTAATTTAGGGATTAAGCAATTCAATGGCCACAAACTTACTGCACTATGTCGAAAATAAAACAGGTGCCTTCTGGACCTCAAACGATTAATCCAACTGTCCAGAAGGTAAAACAGAATGTCGTGAAACTACTGTCCAAAAAACGCGACGATCCGGCGGTCCAATATCCGGGAATAGATAAAACGGCTCGTTGCGTTTTCCAGAAAATTCAATACGAATTTTAAGCTATTGAGCTAAAATCTAAGAACTTTGGCTCTGATACCACTGAAAGGTTTTTGTTAAACCGTACTACCACATGATATAGGCAACGAAAGCATATTTAGAATTGAATCATCCATGGCAATACACCAAACAACTTATAAAAATGCATACGTTCTAGATGATTAACTACAATAGATAGAATCAAGAACACTTACTTGTTTCTTGTGATTGTCGAAAACACAAAGATAAATTAAACATTGTTCTTGCTTCTTGGATGTCAAGGATCAATAGTGTGAATCCCTCTAGTGGCTCACACTTAAGAACACCAAACCAACAATCAAGATTGAAGCTTTAACCCTAAACCCTTGGAAGGGTTTACGATTTTGGGAGGGAGGAGAGGGGAGGCTACGGCCTTGTGAGAGAGAGAGAGATCACACCAAAAAAAAATCATCCTAGGGTTTGATCCCTAGCATCTTATTTATAACCTCTCTATTTACAAGTAGCCCCCTTGAACAGATAAGCTTGATAAAAACTATTTTAACAAGTTATCATTTAGTCCCTATAATTAATCTAATTAATAATATTGTAGCTTGTAATTAATTTATCATCAAATGACAAATTAATAATCTAACTACATTAATTCCCTTTCATTCTTCTGATTGTTTATTTGGGTCTTAAGGGCAACCCAAAAGGACCCTGCTATTATTAGAAATATTACCATTAGTTAATGACTCTGGACACTATATCCAACAATGGGTTTACTAGAACCCACTCATACATCATTCTTCATTAGTTATAAGAAATCGATATCTCTCTAATTTCTGAATGATTCTACTAGATTTGCGAACACTTGGTGTTTTTACTAAGTTTCTGATCAATCTTATTGCTCAGTTTGAACAACCTTTGTTTGATAACCAGTTCCAACCAATAAGTGCATTAGGTTAGGAGGTTCTTGATTCCCTTCAAGTTCCTTAAATCTCCCATTTGCCTTGCTCATTAAAACTTGCTTTCTTAGAACTTGGCATTGGAACAATAAACAATTTTATTGTTTGTGGGATTGTAGAATCGGTATCTAAAACAATTTATAGTACATTCTACAATATATGCATTTGGTAGATTTTGTTTCGAGTTTACTTGAAGCTTATTGTCTTACATGAGCTTCATAAACCCACACCTTCAACTAAGACTAAGGATGAAAAACTCATACGAAATCTTATAAGGTGTCTTGTCTACCTTTTGGTTGGTGTCAAAAAAGTACGGTTTACTTTAACTAAGGGCATAATTCCGAATTGATATAGGAATAGTACTTCTACTCATCATAGAGCGGACCATGTTTAATAAGGTCCGGTTCATCCTTTCGGATATACACAATTTCTATGATGATTCAAGAGTTCTTGGTTTAGATACTATCCTCCTATATCATAAAAGACTTTAATGGTCCTGCTGAGTTGTTTTCTTAATCTTCACTTTGAAACAACTTGAATTACATCAAATGCTTCATCTTTATGTTCCATAAACTTCATCATTTGAAATCGTCAGTGAAGGTATTATCTATCACCATATCTAGACTTGGTTTTGAGAGACCATATACATCAACATGTATCAATTCTAACAAAACCTTTTCCTCCTTTTCTATAACTAGAGAAAAGAGCTATATATTCAACTTATCAAGGATCGCATATATCAAATGAAACATTATCACTTGACTTCAAAATACCACACTTTTGAAGTTGAGATATGCGTTTAAAATTTTCTTGATTAAGTTGACTATTTCATGTGTAGACTTGATTCAAATCACATTTGAGTCTTATGGTGTTTATATAGAACTATGTTTTAGAAGGCTTTTGAGATTCACTTTATTATTCAATTAAGAGGACTAGTTCTCGAAATAGAATAATTCATTTTGAATATGAATATAATCGTTTCCAAAACGATTAAGTGAATTTCATTCAATCAATAAACATGTGACTGAAAAACAATAATTTAGTCAAACTAAATTTAAACATTGTTCGAAACAAACTTGTTTAACAATACAAGCCATATGGTTTCATAATAAAATCTCCTATAAGTTTGGTACGCAATCTTGCTTCCTTGCTTATATGGATCACCATTTTGTTTGTCTTTCAGTCATTTACCTTTCTTGATTATCTGTAACATATTACAAAAGTGAGTTCTACACTTAGTATCAAATACACAAGTGTAAGATAGAAAGGTAAAAGTTCTATCTTAAATATTGATACCTGAAGGACTTTCCTTCGTTAGAAAACATTTATTTCTCAGAAGGACAATCTCCTCTTCTATGACCAATGTTGCCTCATCTATCACATGTAATTGTTACCATGGGAAGATTCCTTTCAGCAGTTTCTAGCACCGTATGCAATTCTGGGACTGAAATCTTCTCGAGGTCTATATTTAGATTCTCGACAAAAACATCAAATGCGTTGGTCAGAGATTTGAGGATCACATCTACGGCTCTCCCATTGGAATAAGGATAGCCAAGTCTATCCAAATAGTCAAGGTGTGTCCTCATTTTGTGAATATGAGAGCTTACGTTTTGGCCTTCCTCCAATTGTATCGAAGCGTTCACGGACCATATACATTTGGTAATAGACCCTTAATGGGTTTACCATGTCAAATTCCCTCAGTGGAAACGTTTCCATTCTTTCTAGTAAGGATGGAACCATGGTTTCAAGCATAAGACGTGATACATCGATTGAGTCATCATTATGTTTCAATCAAGTATCATGAGCTTCTATGGAGGTAAGAGGAGGTTCTTGAGGACGAGGTACGATAAGTGCATATGATTTGTTTTCACGTCTGAGAACGTGTCTCAATCTGTGAAACCAAACCGGGAAGTTTTGAGAGGTTAACTTTTCCATGTTAAGCCAAGCTCTTAGGGGTGAATCAATTGTAATGTAAGCATTTTGGGCCATCTACAAAAATTTAACAAAGTTAATGTAGTATTTTCAATATTAATTATTAAGCAAATTAATTACCCTTTCGTTTTCTAAAAACATTAATTTGCATATAATCTAGGATCCAACGTTGCAAAACAAATGAAACGGTTAGGTGACCTTTATCCCGTCCATTTAATCCAACAAGGTAGATAACGTTTATCGATTACATCGAATGTAACTCCTAGCGTTATGGGATCCTTAACAACTTGTTTGTTAATTAGCATGTTTGATCCCATCTATGCCTTGGGTTTCTAATGCTTAGGTGACCTTTATCACAAAAGATTCCCAATCAAGTTATCCTACTTGAAACAACATGTGAAACTCACATCCATGCGGTTATGTGACCTTTATCCCACAAAGACATAAGAATCACCTCATCCATCTCAAGACAATCCAAGTGGTTATGTGACCTTTATCCCACAAGGGTGTCATAGTGACGTATTGAGTGTTTCTCAAAAGGACGACATATGACTTGCGTTTATAAAAGGGATTTTAGATGTATTACAATTCTAGTTTTGCAAACATTTTAGTATCATGTGTTAGTATTCAATAAGATATGGTACTTTATTTAAAATCTTATTTCTCATTAAATGGTTCCTTTTAGTTAAATAAGATCTCTATTTTATCAACTAATTATGATCATTTGTTAATATCATATATTAACGTTTGAGTTTGATCATAATAAGAACCATTTATAGTCTTTTAATAAACACTTTTATTATTAGACTATGAGTTTGTATGAGTTTCAAAATCTCTATTTAAACTCTTTTATAAAATTCAAAATCTCAATTTTAATTTTAAAACTCATAGTACCATATTATTGCATGCATCCAATAACACTTGGTACTTAAAAAAAATTCTTTTATTGGTCCTTTTAGTCTAAAATAAAATCTCCATTTTATTAGCTATTTTGATGCGGTCAATTTAAATTAATATCATATATTAAATTTAGAAATTTAGAGTTGATCGCATTAGAATCAATCATAGTTTTTTTTTAATAAAACAACCTTTTATTATTTAGACATGGAGTTTGGATGAGTTTTAAAATCATAATTTTAACTCATTTTACCATTTCAAAAATTTCAAGAGTTTTAGAATAAAACTCCTTTTATTTTAAAACTTCAATTTTATCATTTTACAATAAAACTAGTGTTAGGCCCGCGCGTTGCGCGGTAATAAAAAAATATTGTAAAGATAATCAATTGAGTTAAAATGAAACGTAAGTCATCATTATATATATATATATATATATGTGTGTGTGTGTGTGTGTGTGTGTGTGTGTGCGTGTGCGTGTGCGCGCATTAGATCAGGCTAGAAGTGTAATTTTTGGTGAAAAATGTGAGAAGTACTTTTAAACCGTTGATCATTTTTAATCAAATACTCTCCCATGAATTGTGGCTTAAAAGAAAATTTATCCGGTGCATCTTATCTTGTTGCATCTCATCCTAATGTTCGTCTATTTCTCATCCAACGGTTGATAACCACTTCTCACGTTTCTCACCAAATTTGGCACTTAGTATTCACCATTTACACTATAATATTTACCATTTGGTTGGCTTTGATTCCAACCATGGTTATAGATTTCAAACCTTGTATCTCTTTTCTAATGCTTATCATATTCTTCCAAGCTATCATATTCTCACCAATGTATGATGATAAAACTCAACTTTAATTTAAGATTTAAGAAACAAAAAAATCTCATAGTTCCAAGTCATCATCCTTGGTTCACTTTAAATTTTGCACTATTTTTCTTTACATTTGTTTGGTTATGATTCCAATCATGGTTATGATTCCAATCATTGTTATGAATTTCAAAATCTTCCGGAATCCGATACCCAAATCCGGAAGTACCGGAAAAGTCATCTTCCGGACTTCGTGCGATTTCCAGTCTGATTACTTACACTTCCTACTCTATTCTTTAAATCACATGTACCAATCCTTTTAACATGTACATAGGTTCAATAAAACAAATTCCAATTTAGCAAATCACTTTTGATATGTAAAAACATACTTTTTAATAAGAATGAACTCACCTGATTGAGAGTTCGTACTCAGAGTCTGCCAAGCTCAATCGATTCATAAATCCAATCTTTCACACCATCGAAAAGTCCAGACTTCTCTTTCTCTTTCTCTCTCAATTTTCTCTGGAAACCGACTTCAAAAATCGGCAATTGAGATAAAAATCTCAATTCAACCGCGTCTCCCTTTAAATATCCAAAACTATCAACAAATAACAAAACCAACCCCAAAGTTTCAATATTCACAAATAGGTTAAACTTTGGTCAATTACACTTTAAATCCTTCGATATCAAATTATAACATAACTTTGATCATGAAAATTCAGGGTGTTACATAATTGATTGAGATAATGTAAAATGAGTGAACTTTATTAGTTATCACAAAAATATTATTTTAATTATTTGTTATATATATATATACATTTTTTTTTGCAAAAATAAGGTAGACTAAATTGAACCAACCACATGAGTATTGAGTAGACACGAAAACAATCACCCCTTATTTCTTATACACTTCATGCTTCAAAACTTGCATCTTGTAACCAATTGGGATGATGCAAAAGTAGGGTAAGCCAAATTGAGCCAACCACGTTAATTGACACAAAAAAACATTCACCCTTCATTTCTTATAGCCACTTGCTACTTCAAAATTTTCATTTCTTCACCAATGTGGGATGATGAAACTCAACCACATTTCAAGATTTGAGGATTACTCAAATCCCATGGTTCCAAATCACTTTTTGTGGTTGTTCTTTTAAGGTTATGATTCCAATCATGGTTATAGATTTCAAAATCTTATGTCATTCTTTTATATTGGCTTTTACTCCAACAATGGTAATAGATTTCAAAACCTTACATCTCTATTTTTATACCATAATTTTCTTTCAAACTATCATATTACCAACAAAGGAAAATGATAAACCTTAACCTTATTAATTTTTTTGAGAAATACTCAAACCTCATGGTCCCAATTCACCAACATTGGTTTATATTTTAATTTTGCACTATATTTTTACCATTTGGTATATTATGATTCTAACCACGATTATCGATTTCAAAACCTTTCATCATTCTTATATATATCTTCACTACCTTCTTCCAAATAATAATCTTCCCACCAATGATGAAACTCAACCATATTTAAAGATTTGAGGATACTCAAACCTCATGGTGCCAAGTCACTCTTTGTAGTTGTTCCTTAAATATATATATATATATATATATATATATATATTAATTTATTAGGGTAGTGTAAAATGAAACTTTATTAGTTATCACAAAAATATTATTTTAATTATTTGTTATATATATAAAGTTTGTTTTGCAAAAATAAGGTAGACTAAGTTTAGCCAACCACATGAGTTGACACAAAAACATTCACCCCTTATTTCATATACACACTTCATACTTTAGAACTTGCATCTTCTTATCAATGTGGGATGATGCAAATGTAGGGTAAGCTAAATGAGCCAACCACTTGAGTTGACATAAAAGTATCCACTCCTCCTTTCTTATAGCCACCTCGTGGTTCAAAACTTTCATCTTTCCACCAATGTGGGATGATGAAACTCAACCACAATTCAATAAATGGGGAATTCTCAAATCTTAGGATGCCACATCATCTTTTGTGGTTTTCTCTTTTAATATATATATATATATATATATTGATTGATTGATTGATTGATATTGATGATTATATATATAAAGTTTGTTTTGCAAAAATAAGGTAGACTATCATTCTTTTATATATCTTCACTACCTTCTTCCAAATAATAATCTTCCCACCAATGATGAAACTCAACCATATTTAAAGATTTGAGGATACTCAAACCTCATGGTGCCAAGTCACTCTTTGTAGTTGTTCCTTAAATATATATATATATATATATATATATATATATTAATTTATTGGGGTAGTGTAAAATGAAACTTTAATAGTTATCACAAAAATATTATTTTAATTATTTGTTATATATATAAAGTTTGTTTTGCAAAAATAAGGTAGACTAAATTGAGCCAACCACATGAGTTGGCACAAAAACATTCACCCCTTATTTCATATACACACTTCATACTTTAGAACTTGCATCTTCTTATCAATGTGGGATGATGCAAATGTAGGGTAAGCTAAATGAGCCAACCACTTGAGTTGACACAAAAGTATCCACTCCTCCTTTCTTATAGCCACCTCATGGTTCAAAACTTTCATCTTTCCACCAATGTGGGATGATGAAACTCAACCACAATTCAAGAAATAGGGAATTCTCAAATCTTAGGATGCCACATCATATTTTGTGGTTTTCTCTTTTAATATATATATATATATATATTGATATATTGATATTGATAGATTTATATATTTTCACTACCTTCTTCCAAATAATAATCTTCCCACCAATGATGAAACTCAACCATATTTAAAGATTTGAGGATACTCAAACCTCATGGTGCCAAGTCACTCTTTGTAGTTGTTCCTTAAATATATAGGGGTGGGTTCAAATAAAAACCAAATTTCAGTTGTAAACGTGAGGACAAACCACAACCCTTGATTAAAAAATCGGAGATCAGATCAATGAATAAAAAACACGGTGGCAATTTTGTAAATAACTTGAAAACTATGTCCATGGCTTAGTGAATTCTTAGCGCGCAGGGGTAAAATTGGAATCAGCCCTCTTTTGTTGACTTTTTATTTTCTTTTTTAATTAAAAAACTTTTACCCCCTTAAATTTTAAAATAAATTATCTAAAAACCTACTAACATTTTAATCAAACAAATTACATCAAAAAAACGAGAATTTCGTGCTCTTCGATATGACATCCATCATGATATAGTTTTTTTTTCGATTTAACCGTTTTTAAGTGAAATCGTGTATATATGTTATATTCAGACTGAATATAACATATATTCAGTCTGAATATAACACATATTCAAACTGATGTATTTATATCAAAGAAAGGTAAGCATGAAAATGAGGTTTGAATAAACAAAAATGGTGTAATTATTCAAAAGGTCCTCCTAAACTACCCATCATCGAGGCTTCTGATCCATATACATTCTGCTGCTCATCATCCAGTATTCTCCTCCATTAAAAGGTGTACCCCATTGACAAACATCATACTTGCACAGTTAACATTTAATGGAACATAATAAACGAAATCAAATACGAGATCTTGGTTACTTGAATGATCATAATAGATCACTTGCAGAGGGGCATGCTAAAATGATTCCCGTTTGAGTTTTAATTTATTCATAAGTTCATAATCTTATATATATATATAGTGGTTTGTATAGTTTGTTAGAATTGTTTGGTTTACAATTGAAACGCACAATATATATATATAGAGAGAGAGAGAGAGGGAGGTTCAAAGAAAAACCTCAAAAAACGAAAAACTGAAGAACACATATAAATACATCAGTCTGAATATGTGTTATATTCAGTCTGAATATGTGTTATATTCAGTCTGAATATGTGTTATATTCAGACTGAATATGTGTTATATTCAGTCTGAATATGTGTTATATTCAGTCTGAATATAACACATTATTTGTTATATTCAGTCTGAATATAACATGAATGCATAATACAATATTTAGGTTCATGGTTTACATGAATATGGATTCATGCATTTATAATCATGTACGCATCAGTTATTCATAAAATAAATGACATTCATCACTGGTGTGTACGCAGTGAATTATATACAATAGGTGAATTACGATTCTTGAATAAACAATCATATGGTGCATATGGATGCATAAAAGAAAATATATTTATTGGAATGGCTATAATTTTTTTAAAAGGTTAAGAACAGTGATAGGTTTAAATTGTATATGAAGCGAAATTCATTTTCCTACTGATTCATAAATAGGTATACCATACCAAGTTTTTTAGGTTGACCATGATTGTTATTCACGATTACAATTACCTTATTGCAGTTGTAGAGATTCTGATGAATAAACTCAACATGGATGAAAAAGGCATTCTAAATAATGAAACTGGAGGTATGATGAAAACGATTAACTTATCATCAATGTGGCATTTTGAAACATATTTGAAATAACTATAATATATCCAACAAGAAAACATGTTGATGGAAGCAACCCCAAAGCTGTTGGAGGTACCAAAAAGAAAGGTGTGACTAAAATTTGGCATTTGTTAGATACAAAATAATATGATTGTCATTAGATACAAAATAATATTTGGCTATAATTATAAGTTAATTATAAGTCTGAATATATGTTATATTCAGTCTGAATATGTGTTATATTCAGACTGAATATGTGTTATATTCAGTCTGAATATGTGTTATATTCAGACTGAATATGTGTTATATTCAGACTGAATATGTGTTATATTCAGTCTGAATATGTGTTATATCGTGAAATCGTGTATATGTGTTATATTCAGTCTGAATATAACACATATACACGATTTCACGTAAAAAACGGTTAAATCGAAAAAAAAAAACTATATCATGATGGATGTCATATCGAAAAGCACGAAATTCTCGTTTTTTTGATGTAATTTGTTTGATTAAAATGTTAGTAATTTTTTAGATAATTTATTTTAAAATTTAAGGGGGTAAAAGTTTTTTAATTAAAAAAGAAAATAAAAATTCAACAAAAATAGGCGCTGATTCTAATTTGACGCAAATACCCCTAAAGCTGAATTTTAGGAATGACTCAAATATGGCTCGGATCAGTGGATGAGATCTGTCCTCACGTTTACAACTGAAATTTGGTTTTTAGATGAACTTTCCTCTAAATATATATATATATATATATATATATATATATATATATTAATTTATTGGGGTAGTGTAAAATGAAACTTTATTAGTTATCACAAAAATATTATTTTAATTATTTGTTATATATATAAAGTTTGTTTTGCAAAAATAAGGTAGACTAAATTTAGCCAACCACATGAGTTGACACAAAAACATTCACCCCTTATTTCATATACACACTTCATACTTTAGAACTTGTATCTTCTTATCAATGTGGGATGATGCAAATGTAGGGTATGCTAAATGAGCCAACCACTTGAGTTGACATAAAAGTATCCACTCCTCCTTTCTTATAGCCACCTCATGGTTCAAAACTTTCATCTTTCCACCAATGTGGGATGATGAAACTCAACCACAATTCAAGAAATGGGGAATTCTCAAATCTTAGGATGCCACATCATCTTTTGTGGTTTTCTCTTTTAATATATATATTGATGTTACTTTGAAAAGCCAAACTCCAAAAGATGATTTAATTTTATGTTCAAAATATTATCTAGCATGCAAAATCCTATTTCAAACACTCATGATAATATCAACATAAAATATCAACATATAAAAAATATGTAGAAAGTGTATAAACCAAGCCAAAATCTAGTGACAATTCTTGTGAACCAAACAAGAATGTCAAGTCCATTCCTAAGGGACAAGATGACCAAAAAAAAAACTTCATGGCTCCCACTTGTAAAAACATCCAAATGCATGCAAAACTTCAAAGAACTCCATGGTGTGGTTTGCATCTTGAAAATCTCCAAATGATCTTCATTCTTCAAACTTGTTACATTTTTATATATAAACTAATCTAACATTAATCTATCATTTATAAAAATTAACAAAAGAAAGAATGCCTATTTACTATTACATATTTTATAAATAAATAAATATTACAATCATTTGAATAAATAACAACACAACCATCATCAAGGGGTCTTGGCTTGTTTATACACATCATACAACAATAATTTAAACAAACACTTTGTTTTTCTAAGGCAACTTTTATGACAAAAAATGCATGTAAATTTTGGTCACACAAGATAACAATTAAAAAAAATTACCTATACTATGGACCCAGTGGAGTCCAACCACTTTTAAAGAGATCTGAGCCGTTTAAATTCAAGCCAACTTTTGATCCTGGCCGTTTCAAATCATTCAGCCCTTCACTTTACACGATTAAGCCATTCACTCAGCTCTCTCCCTCCCGCCAACTCCCCCTCACTCCCTGATTTCTCTCACGCTAACCCTCCCCTTAATCATCCTGTCAACCTCCCACTTCTACTATCTACCACTATCGTTGCTCTTTATATACGAGTTGGGTTCTCTATCGCTTCATTTCTCCGTGCTCAATTTCTGATATGGATATGTCTCTTTGATGCTCCATCTTCATCTTCTCCAAATTTTCTACAGATGAATTTGATGACGAGAGAAGAACAAAATCAGTCGGTGATCACTTCATCATTCCACATCCAAAATTAGGGTTTCCTTTGAAGGTAGAAGATCAATGAAAAAGGTTTTACCGGAGGATGAATCATGAAATCCCGACGAGCATCAACAGTCTTCGATAGAAAAAAACACTTCATTTGAGGACCATAGACGGTGACGGTGGTTACCTAAAGGAAAAAGGTACAGTTTCTTGGGCTAATTTTACAGTAATTTTTGCTCATTTCTTGATTCAATTTCATGTTTTTTTACTTTAACTTTTGCTCATTTCTTGATTCAGTTTTATATACACGGAGAAGATGGAACAACACTACGTTTGGAGTTAAGTCGGTAGGGATCTTCAGGTAACTTTGTGGTATGATTTGTGGTATGATTAGAGCAGGATAGCATAAAATTGTTGTTATAGAATCTGTGGTTATTCAAGGCCCTATGGCAGATTCAACTACATCTCTTGATAATGGTCATGGTAAGATCTCCATCTCTCTCTAATTTGGCCCTCCTCCGTTTTCTCTGTCAGTTCCTACTCTCTGTGTCACTTTCCAATTGATTCCCTTTCAATATGTATTTAATTTTGCTTTATAAATTTTTTTACCCTAAAATAGTCTTCATCTACTCTTGCTTCTCTGATTGGAATGTGTTTGAGCAGGGCGTTGTGGTCTTCAGTCGATCATTTTTTAAATTTTTTTACATTTCAATCATTTGTGCATAATGCATACATAAGTACTTTATGCAATTAAGGGGCGCAATGGAACCCTTTTGACCAAAATGGATCTCATGCTTACCTGTTTTACCGAACAATTTTCTAACGTATATTTTTGTCTTGCAGTGGATTAATTGAGAAGAGATCGATAGTTCGACTTTGCTATACGATTCAATCTTGCATTTAAGGTACGAGCTTATTTAACTATCCAGTAATTTAATCACCTCCTTGTCTAATTATGTTTATTTATGTCAAAATATCACTTGGATCATCACATCCTACACTCTTCAAATATCTTGAAAGCTTGTATAGAATATGCAAACCTGTGGATCATTTGAATTGCCACGAGGGTGTTTGGTTTTTGGTTTTCAAAGTGATTATTGCTACCTGAATAATCAAAAGCACAACATTAGTAAAAATAGAATGGTTAAATAATATTGTTCCTCAAGCTTGTATTGTGTGTGTCTGACTACAAGAACGAAAAACCGTTAGCAATGATATAATGTAAACATAGAATGTTTAAATAATATTATTCAAGTCTGGAAATCATATCTCCCATTGACAGCTAGAATTTATCTTTTAGAAACAGTAAATACTTATAGATACCATGAGAGGGACTAATAAGAGTATGTCAATGAATCCTTGACTCATATCATGCAGGTAGAACTCAATGCAGACTAAAAGGTTAAAAGATATTGATTCATTCACTTTTTGTTGAGGGAGTTGAGATGGGAACAGGAATGATTTGTTTAATGTATGTTTGGGGTTGGCTTGATTTGCATTGTGTTTACTTAGAGATAATATACACAATTGGAAAAATAATGAATCTAAGGGGATGTTTACCAAATTTTTACCGGGTAAGCATTTACCAAATTTAACACTATCACTTACTTACCGGGTAAGATTTTAGTCCACCAAATTGGTTTTGTATATAATAATTCACCCGGTAAGCGCTAACTGTGGTAATAGTCGATGCCGTCACTTACCGGGTAAGATTTTTGGTCCTTACCATGTTAATCCGCTAGGTAATGTGATTTGGTAAACGCTTACCCGGGTAAGTTTTTGATAAACGGCCCCTAACCTTCATTTCAATTTCTTTTGTTGTTACAGTGTACTTGTCCCTAAGAACACCACCCATCGTAAATCTTTAGCAGGATCTTAAATTTAGGATATACGAAAGTAGCAAAGGGGAATCTACTCTCTCCAAAGTTCTTGTGATTTAGGTATGTATGCGAGCTCTTTCGCTGCTTGCTGTTTCGTATATTTCGTTAAAATTTTACGATTAATTGCACAATGTGACGAGATTAAAGTTCATGATAAAAAAAATCTAGCCTTTTGATGGGTCTAATGAATGTGTAGAGTAGAAAATTTAGATATGAAAAATGGTTTGCTTTGGATCAAAAAAGGAGTTTGAATTATTTGGACTCTATTTCTAGCTTTATATGTTGTTCAAAGCTTTACTCGGGTAGTCTGTGTATTGGTGTTGAGTTTGTGGAAACTGGGAAGTCTTTAGGATCCGTTTGGTTTGTAGGAATGGAATGGATTGGATTTCATGTGGTGTGGGGATTTGGAGGGATTTGGATTTGGATTTGGAATCTCTTTGTGTGTTTGGTTTGTAGGATTTAGAATGGATTGGATTTCATGTGGGGATTTGGAAGGATTTGGAATCCCTTTGTGTGTCTGGTTTGTAGGATTTGGAATGGAATTGAATTCCATTATTTATAAAAAAGCTTTAAAATTTTATAATATTAAGTTACCTTTTATTTATCTGTTTAATAGAAAACAATTGTTTTTAACATATTTTTAAACATTATTATATAGTCTCTATGACATTAATTTTCTTATTCGATCTATTTTTTCGTATCTATATATATATATATATCTGTATTAATTTTTATTTGTGTTTTGTCTATATGTAAAATGTTGTTCATTGACTCTGTCAGTAACTATATATTGCAATGTTTGATCGTTGGGTAGTTTCATGGGCTTAAGCATATTGCAATGTTTAGATTTGTTCCACATTTGGTTGTCTTTGGAAGTTAGAATTGACTTTTTGTGTGTTCAAAGATGTCTGTGAATTCTGACCATTCAAATAATTGAATTTAAATTAAAGTCATGTAGTATACCCGGCCACCGGACGGGTATAGCACTAGTTGCCAAAGATGCCATGTATGAACTTCTTCATACAAAATGAAAAATCATCCATGGCTTCCAAAAACCAAGCATTTTTCATATAAACAAAAAATCTAAACATGCTTGCAAAAGAGGCTCTAATACCACTTGTTGGGGTTTTGTTAAAAAATTGATTTCAAAAATCAAAACATTTGCAACGGAAGCTTAAAAACGAACAACATTAAAACTAGTTTAACACCCATCAAGGATCCATTTGCATGAACATGAAAGATAAAAACCATACATAGTGGGGGTTTTAGAAATAACAACCTTTGGAGTCTTTGATAAGTCTTCTAGTTGATGAAGATGAAGATGGCAAAGAACTCAAAGAAGAGTCCCTCTAGAGAAGTCCACCACAAGCTCCAACACCTTGATGTATGCTAGTACTTCCTTGAGTAAAGATGCAAAAGAACACTTCTTGTTCAAGAATACAATAGACTTGAGTTGAGAAGAAGAACAAAACACACACACCTTGTGTGTGTTGATTTCGGCCGAAAATGGGAAGAGAGGGAAGAGAGAGTTGCTTGGTTGGTGTGTTGTGCCATTACTCTCTCTTGAAAATGCCAAGTATATTAAAAGCAAGGGCATTTTCTATTGGACCATAAAAGGGTTCAATGAGAGTCCATGCAATATTACAAAATAAACCCTCCTAATTTAAGATAGTTAAAATCATATTTTAACTTTCTTAAACTTTCTCCTCAAGTCCCTCCTTTCAATTTTAGTTATAAAATAAATCCATCATATGTATTATTTTATATAACCAAAATTTATTATTTGCATCTAATATTATAAATCATATTCATTAATATTTTCAAGAATTAATTAATATTTATCAAGTATTAATTAATATTTATCAAGAATCAAGTTCTTATAAATATCAATTTGGTGTGTACTTGTTGTTCGGTGTGACCCTATAGGATCATATATTACCGGTAATATTATTTTATAATCATTCTTGAGCATATAGAACCAACAATGATGACTTCTATTTTATAGCCAATGGTGTTGTCGAGCTATTGATCGACTTTGATTTTAATGAGTCTTGGGGGACATTTGTCCGGTTTAATTTTGCTTTATGTCGGGCTTTTGAAGTTATATGCAGTTATGACATATTTATTTGAATTGTTGCATGCTTTGAGTGCGTTGTTATTCATTTTGGGTCATGTAAATGTAGACTGTAATGCAATGGATCCATAGGCATATGAGTCAGTCAGTTGTTTAATGGGACTTTATCCTTGTTTTGGAACTAGACATATATAGGGTTAGCGGGGTACTCGAGGTATAGATCGTGGGTGGTTGAACTCGATGACCGTGTAATCCTTAGTGGAGGACTCAAGGTACAGACCATGGATGGTTGAACTTGATGACCGTGTGAGTCGTAGTGGGGGACTCGAGCTATCAACCGTAAGTGTTGGAGCTCGATGACCGTCAGACAAGTTATGAATAAAACACAAGTTATGATCATAAAACTTCAAACTTTGATAACTTGAGGATCAATTGTAAAGGTTTTATATACAACGCATCTAACTCAAATAACCTATTAATCTAATCATTCATCATAACTAGATTAACTAAGTTATCTAGTCCTTCGTCCCCAAAGCATTCAAAAGAATAGCTAGATCCTCCGTCATCTTTAAGTTTGAGTCTTTCCAAAAGTTCTCATCACACATTCCCGCTTACTTCCCGGAGCTTGTACCTGGTAAGAAAATTCAACTTGAAACATTAGGCTTTCGCCTAGTGAGAGTATTCAAATCAAATTAAAATTAACAATTAAAATATCAAAAGATAAGTCGAACCTGTTTCCACCCATCTTACCATACATCAACTCCTTTCACTACTGGGAATCTACCCCACTCCCATACTTATGATTAATTCAACTAGTCATAATATTACTATCAAGAGTTTACCACGAATAATCCCATATTCAAGGTTAATACTCTTATTCAAGAAATTACAAGTCAAAACCTGCCTATTTCTTAATTCGGAAGTAGAGATTACAGATTACTTTATGCCTATCTCTAATCTTCCTTACACAATTGGGAAATCTCTGGTCTTTCCTTCAACAATGGAAATCTCCGATCTTCCATTTGAAATGGGAATTACAAATCAAAATCTGCCTATTCCACATTTCACCTCAGAATCAATGGTCCCAATGGGATTATAATATCGCGATACACAACCGGGACCCCCGATGATTCAAGGTACACTCAATCACTAAAAATTACATCCCTTTGGTCAATGGCTAGTAATCGGTTCCCATTATACCGTACTAAGGTGCCCCCGATGACCGGATGCCTATTTTTAGCAATCGCAAACACAGTGCCTATGGATCCATTACACTCTAACAGATGTATATACAATACCATATACTACATCTCATAACATATTCTTACTCTAAGGAATAGTAATAATTCATAACAACTTTTCTCAAGTATCCTCTATTAGTAACTCAACATAATGCTTGCTCATAGTATCCTTAATCTTTTCTTTGGACTACGTACACTCCCGGACAAGCTCTACTCAAATATCACAATCTGCTCCAGAACCAACTTTGCGCCAGTAAGAGTTTTGCGCCACCAGTACATGGCGCAATCCTTACTTTGCGCCACCAACGGCTAGCGCAAAGTGAGCTTTGCGCCGCAAGGGGTTAGCGCAAAGTGAGGTTTGCGCTACCACTGTTCATCATCTTCTTCAAAAGCCAGGTCACAAAAACTTCTAAATAATCCATCTACTTATTAATTAAGTCATTCCAAAGTACTCAGACATAATATGAAGCATATCTATATCAATTTCAGTAGCTAATTTTAAAGAGAATGAATAAACTCACCTTAATGAGTTGAACACAAACTGAACACTGGTTCTTCACTTCTAACAGCTTAATCAAACAACTTAATTTCACCAAAATCTGATTTCTTCCATTCTTTCTTCTTTTCTTTCTCTCTGTCTCGACCTTTTTCTCTATTTTGTTTCTGGGAATTCAAGAAACCATACACAACTCAAGTTTATTTTAAAACTTAACACCTCATGCTAAAAATCAGATGAGTCACAAACCAAAATTCTAATTAACCCTCAAGCTTTAATTAAAAGACATAACAAACCTTCAAGTTTAATATTTCCAAAAAGAATCTTTAAACTTTCAACACTTGTATTTTAACCCTATTTGAATTATACAACTTCTATATAATTCAAGGTTAATCCAAATACAAATACATCCCAAATCTTATTATAATAAAAATTAACAAAATTTAGGATGTTACAATAATCCCCAACTTGAAAATGATTTCGTCCCCGAAATCAAAGTCAGGTAAACAAATGAGGATACCTATCCCTCATACTCTCTTCCGACTCTAAAGTTACATTAGCACCTCTATGGTGTTTCCATTGTACTTTCAACATAGCTACTTCTTTACCACTACGTAGCTTTCTAACCGATCTTTCCAAAATTGCCTCTGGTTCTCCCACACAGCGACTCCTTTCATCTACTCTCACATCAGTGAGTGGAATCACATCTTCCTCTTCAGCCAAACACTTCCGAAGATAACATACATGGAAGGTATTATGAACCCCTTCCAATTCTGGCGGAAGATTCAACTGATATGCTTGTAAACCAATCCTCTTAGCAATGGTGAAAGGTCCTAGAAAACGAGGACCCAACTTCCCACGCTTTCCAAACCTTATCACACCTTTCCATGGGGATACTTTAAGCATGACACGCTCCCCAACTTGAAATTCCTTTGGTCTCCGTTTCGGGTCAGCATAACTTTTCTGTCGATCTTGGGCTGCTTTCATATGCTGCCGAATTTCTTTCACTTTATTCGCTGTTTGCTGTACCAATTCCGGACCCGCAAACTGTTTCTCTCCGGCTTCTAGCCAACATACCGGAGTTCTACATTTTCGACCGTACAGTGCTTCAAAGGGTGCTCTTCCAATGCTGGAATGATAACTGTTATTATACGCAAATTCTACTAACGGTAGATGCGTATCCCAGTTACCTCCAAAATCTAATACACAACATCTGAGCATATCCTCCAAAGTTTGAATGGTCCGCTCACTCTGTCCATCAGTCTGTGGATGAAAAGTAGTGCTCAAATTAACTTTGGTACCCAATTCTTCTTGCAGTGATCGACAAAACCTCGAGGTAAACCGACTATCACGATCTGACACTATCGACAACGGTATGCCATGCCTTGACACCACTTCTTCAATATACAACTTCGCCAATTTATCAATTGGTGATGCCTCTTTCATAGCTAGAAAATGAGCACTCTTAGTCAATCTATCCACGATTACCCATATTGTGTCGTTACCCTTTTGTGTCTTTGGTAACTTCGTCACAAAATCCATGGTAATCTTCTCCCACTTCCATTCCGGAATTTCTAAAGATTGAAAACTTCCGTACGGTTTCTGATGCTCTGCTTTCACCAACGAACATGTTCTACACGTTTCTACTTTCCGGGCCACCTCTACTTTCATAGCTGGCCACCAATAATGCAATTTCAAATCTCGATACATCTTCGTACTCCCTGGATGTATAGAATACTTAGACCTATGCGCATCTTCCAAAATCAACTCCCGATTTCCACCTATCTTTGGTACCCATACACGGCCTTGGAACAACTTAATCCCTCTACTATCTTCAGTTAGCTGAAGATGTTGCTTACTCATTACTTCTTCTTTCAAGTTGTTTTCTAACAAAGCTTCCACTTGAGCGGCTTTTATTCTTTCAATAAGACTCGACATTACCTCAATTCTAGCGTTTGTCGTCTTCAAGCACCCATTATACTCTTTTCTACTCAAGGCATTGACCACAACATTTGCTTTACCGGGGTGGTAATGCAATTCACAATCGTAATCTTTCAGTAACTCGAGCCATCGCCTTTGCCTCATATTCAGCTCCTTCTGATCAAAAACATGCTGCAAACACGACTGCTGCCAATTCTAAATCATGGGTAGGATAATTCTTTTAGTGTTCTTTCAACTGTCTTGATGCATAGGCAATCACCTTACCTCGTTGCATCAATACACATCCTAAACCCATTTTCGATGCGTCACTATAAACTACCAAATCTTCAGTTCCTTCAGGTAGTGCAAGAATAGGAGCTTCACACAACTTTTGCCGTAAGGTTCTGAAAGCTGACTCCTGCTTTTCGGTCCAAACGAATTTCACATTCTTACGAGTCAACATCGTCAGAGTAGAAGCAATCTTTGATAAGTCTTTAATAAATCTTCTATAATATCCCGCTAGACCCAAGAAACTTCTTATTTCAGACGCGCTTTTCGGAGTCTCCCAATTCATCATTGCTTCTATTTTTGTTGGGTCTACTTTCACACCTTCCGATGAAATCACATGCCCGAGAAATTGTACCTCTTTCAACCAAAATTCACATTTAGATAATTTTGCATACAGTTTCTCTTTTCGTAACACTTCTAAAACCTCACGAAGACGGCGTTCATGGTCGTTCTCATTCTTCGAATAAACAAGTATGTCATCAATGAAAATGATAACAGACTTGTCTAGAAACGGTCCACATACTCTATTCATCAAATCCATGAATATAGCTGGAGCATTAGTCAACCCAAATGGCATCACGAGAAATTCATAATGCCCGTACCTCGTTCTAAACGCCGTCTTTGGGACGTCTTCCTCTCTTACCCGCACTTGGTGATACCCCGATCTTAAATCAATTTTGGAAAAGCATCCCGCTCCATGAAGTTGATCAAACAAATCATCTATCCTTGGAAGAGGATACTTATTCTTTATCGTCACTTTATTCAGCTCCCGATAATCTATACACATTCTCATAGTGCCATCTTTCTTCTTAACAAACAAAACCGGAGCTCCCTAAGGCGAAGAACTCGGTCTAACAAAACCCTTATCTAACAGTTCTTGTAGTTAAGACATCATTTCTGTCATTTCAGCTGGCGCTAGGAGGTAAGGTGCACGAGCTATCGGTGCTGCTCCAGGAATAAGATCAATGCGAAACTCTACTTGTCTTTCAGCCGGTAGACCTGGAAGATCATCCGGGAATACATCCGGAAATTCACGCACCACTTTGATATCTTGTACCTGTTTCTTTTCTAACTTCGTATCTATAACATAAGCTAGATAGGACCAACATCCCTTCGATAAACATTTACGCGCCTTTGCCACTGAAATCAACGGAATATCTCCTTTATGCTTTTCTCCAAATATGAATACGTCATCTTTATCGGTCATCGGAATTCGAATCAGTTTCTTTACACACATTATTTCTGCATGGTTATTGCTCAACCAGTCCATTCCCATAATAATATCAAATCCCCCAATTTCCATTAACAACAAGTCAATCGGAAATTTTGTCTCCTCTATTACAATTGTACAATCATTCAACCTTTCCTGAACCAAAGCTCGACCCCCATTAGCTATCTCAAATACCAAGGCATCTCCTAAAGTAGTGACAGGCATAGCTAACTTACGATAGAACAACTTGGATACGAATGAAAAGTTCGCACCACAATCAAATAATACATGTGCAGGAATGGAATTTATAAGGAAAGTACCCGAGACAACATCTTTAGATCCTTTCGCCTCTTCAATAGACATATAAAATGCACGGCCAGTTGGTTTAGGGATAACCAACTTCTTTCCCTGCTCTCCTTCCTTTATTCAATTTCGGACAATCTCTCCGAAAATGACCCGGTTGCCTACATTCAAAACATACTGATCCCGGCATTGGACAGTTCACTGCTATATGCCCCGCCTTCCCGCACTTGAAACATTCATTTCCAACCACCCGACACTGACCAAAATGTTTGCTTTTACATTTCGAACACCAGCTTGGTTCCCTGCGAGAATCATAACGAATATTCTTGCCAAACAACTTTGTTTTCTGAGAAGATTCCGAACGACCTTCCCATTTTCTCTTTTCCCCCACATGTGCTTTCTCCTCTTTGTCTTTGGCGTACATCTCTTCTATTACTTTCGCTTCTTCGATTGTCTCCCTTAAAGTAGTAGCTTTCGAACTTCGGACCCTCGTCATCATATCTGCCGGTAAACCCTTCAAATAAGCTTTAACTTTATCTTTTTCATTTGGAGCCACATGCCCCACCAGGTTAAGCTTTTCCATAAAGGAGTCTGTATACTTTCTCACAGTCATATTGCCTTTCTTGAGGTTCCTGAACTCTTCCTCGATTCGATCCATTTCAGTTTCGTTACCGTACTCTTCCAGAATCTTTGCTTTGAACTGATCCCAAGTCATAGCATTCAAAACAGAAGCTGACATAGAAGCTGACAGCACATTCCACCAAGATAACGCGTTACCGCGTAACATCTGTGATCCAAATCTAACTTTAGACTTTTCATCAAAGCACTCACAAGCTCGAAAAGCTTGTTCAATTTCTCTTAGCCAATTCATGCAAGCTATTGGGCTATCTTCTCCTTTGAATTCAAGTGGTTTACAGCTCAAGAATGTTTTGTAGGAGCAGTTTCTTTCAACCCTTCTTTCACACTAGTATCAACTCTTGTCCGACCCTGGGTTGCCAGTTGGATTTATCACAATAGTATCAACTCTTGTCCGTCTTGGTTCCGTACTTCGATCATTAAACAATTTCATGAACATTTCTGCTTGTCTTCCCATGGTGGTGTTCATCATTTCAGCTTGTCTTTCCATTGATGCATTCATCAATCTGGTAACATTATCCATAATGCGTCCTTCCATACTTGCCTCCGATGGCGTTTGATCGACAGTACTGGTACCCACTCTGTGTACCGGATTACGCACGCCTCCTAAAGAAAGAAAATATGGTGGTGTCTCATGAAATCCGCCTACTCCAGTTTGTCTTTCTCCCGTATCGTCTAACCAATTCCTATTCATAGAAGAATTAGGAGACCTCGGCGGAGTATTTACCATTGTTCTGGATAAGCACAAAAGAATACCCATTAGTAATGGTTTATACATAACTAGACATACAAAAACATACTTTACCGCTAATTAGTCACTGTAACAATTAGGAATAAGTATGCCTGTGTAATAATATATTCATAATAACAGTAGCTAATTGAAATTGCGAACATATTATACATGAGAATCCTCATTACCATAGTTACAGTACTAACTTCGCGTATTTCTGTCGACTCTAAGACCACCCCGTCTTAGCAATTCTACCCATACCTCACGGATCATAACTTAATTCATCACAGCTTAAGTCTAGGTATCTCAAAATCATACCTAGTTCGCTTAAACTACTGCTCTGATACCATATTGTAACACCCAAAAAACAGGGCCAATTTAAACCTTGAATAAAACACAAGTTATGATCATAAAACTTCAAACTTTGATAACCTGAGGATCAATTGTAAAGGTTTTGTATACAACGCATCTAACTCAAATAACCTATTAATCTAATCATTCATCATAACCAGATTAACTAAGTTATCTAGTCCTTCGTCCCCAAAGCATTCAAAAGAATAGCTAGATCCTCCGTCATCTTTAAGTTTGAGTCTTTCCAAAAGTTCTCATCACACATTCCCGCTTACTTCCCGGAGCTTGTACCTGGTAAGAAAATTCAACTTGAAACATTAGGCTTTCGCCTAGTGAGAGTATTCAAATCAAATTAAAATTAACAATTAAAATATCAAAAGATAAGTCGAACCTGTTTCCACCCATCTTACCGTACATCAACTCCTTTCACTACTGGGAATCTACCCCACTCCCATACTTATGACTAATTCAACTAGTCATAATATTACTATCAAGAGTTTACCACGAATAATCCCATATTCAAGGTTAATACTCTTATTCAAGAAATTACAAGTCAAAACCTGCCTATTTCTTAATTCGGAAGTAGAGATTACAGATTACTTTATGCCTATCTCTAATCTTCCTTACATAATTGGAAAATCTCTGGTCTTCCCTTCAACAATGGAAATCTCCGATCTTCCATTTGAAATGGGAATTACAAATCAAAATCTGCATATTCCACATTTCACCTCAGAATCAATGGTCCCAATGGGATTATAATATCGCGATACATAACCGGGACCCCCGATGATTCAAGGTACACTCAATCACTAAAAATTACATCCCTTTGGTCAATGACTAGTAATCGGTTCCCATTATACCGTACTAAGGTGCCCCCGATGACCGGATGCCTATTTTTAGCAATCGCAAACACAGTGCCTATGGATCCATTACACTCTAACAGATGTATATACAATACCATATACTACATCTCATAACATATTCTTACTCTAAGGAATAGTAATAATTCATAACATCTTTTCTCAAGTATCCTCTATTAGTAACTCAACATAATGCTTGCTCATAGTATCCTTAATCTTTTCTTTGGACTACGTACACTCCCGGACAAGCTCTACTCAAATATCACAATCTGCTCCAGAACCAACTTTGCGCCAGTAAGAGTTTTGCGCCACCAGTACATGGCGGAATCCTTACTTTGCGCCACCAACGACTAGCGCAAAGTGAGCTTTGCGGCGCAAGGGGTTAGCGCAAATTGAGGTTTGCGCTACCACTGTTCATCATCTTCTTCAAAAGCCAGTTCACAAAAACTTCTAAATAAGCCATCTACTTATTAATTAAGTCATTCCAAAGTACTCAGACATAATATGAAGCATATCTATATCAATTTCAATAGCTAATTTTAAAGAGAATGAATAAACTCACCTTAATGAGTTGAACACGAACTGAACACTGGTTCTTCACTTCTAACAGCTTAATCAAACAGCTTAATTTCACCAAAATCTGATTTCTTCCTCTTCTTTCTTCTTTTCTTTCTCTCTGTCTCGACCTTTTTCTCTATTTTGTTTCTGGGAACTCAAGAAACCATACACAACTCAAGTTTATTTTAAAACTTAACACCTCATGCTAAAAATCAGATGAGTCACAAACCAAAATTCTAATTAACCCTCAAGCTTTAATTAAAAGACATAACAAACCTTCAAGTTTAATATTTCCAAAAAGAATCTTTAAACTTTCAACACTTGTATTTTAACCCTATTTGAATTATACAACTTCTATATAATTCAAGGTTAATCCAAATACAAATACATCCCAAATCTTATTATAATAAAAATTAACTAAATTTAGGATGTTACATCACGTTTTAAGTGAGTTTTGGATTTGAGCCCATTATTGATAAATGCTTATATTGGAGCTTTCGTCACGGGATTTGTGTGCTTTGGAAAATGGGTTGGTTGCACATTCAATATAAATCCTTTTGGAAATCATGATTTAAGTTGCATTTTTTTTCGTTTAACGAGTTATTTTATCATGATGAAAACTCTTGAACTCACTAGGCGTTAGCCTAACCTTTTTTATTTGTTGGCATGTGCAATAGGTTCCGGTTGGAGAATAGTTCTAGTGACACTGTGAAGAGTGGAGAGCTGGTTGTTTGCTCAAGAGGTATTTAGCTTGACGAAGTCATCCGCATGTTGGGAATAGAAACTTTGTTTTGGGTTGAGTAACACCCGACCTTTTATAGTCTTGACGTATGACTTAAGTTATTGAATGTTGAAGTTATTACGTTTTAAAGTTGGAGGTATTTCCAAGGATGGATTTGTAGAAGGATTTTACCCTTATTTGGCTATTTTATCGAAGTTTTTATTTAGTTGTTATTTCCAATTTTGAGGGTGTTACGTTGAGCAAATAATAGGAGATCATCACATTGGTTTAAAAACCAGAAGGTCAACTAACATGTGTCTTTATGTTAACTTTTTTTCTCTCTCTCTCTCTCTCTTATAGAACCTAAGAAGATTGAAAATGTCATTCAAGATCCCAACTAGATAAATGTCATACAAGAAGAATTGCTTCAATTTGAGCAAAACAAAGTATGAAATTTTGTTCCAAAACCTCTTAGAAAATCCACAATTGGAATATAATGGACATTTCAAAACAAAATGGATGAAAATGATATCGTTATCCGAAATAAAGACAGACTTATGGCTTAAGGGTACTGCCAAGAGAAACTATTCAACTATGATGAAATGGACTTTTTGTCAAAAAATCGTTTGGGGTTTGCACTCACTGTCGATCCTAAAATGTGCGAATCTTTTCTAGAAATTTTTTGGATAGCGAGCACATACAATGTAGAAACTAAAGAAATATGTGCAAGCATCTTGTCTGAAAAAGACCTCACATTCAATGTATACGATCTTGCTAAAGTTCTTCAACTTCCTTGTTCCAACGATCAAGAATTTGAAAACCCAGCAAGAGATTCTGATCTTGAAGATGTACTTATTGTGATTGAGTACTAAAAGGTTGATGGATACAACATAAAATCTTCTTCGTAAGTTTATGAGAAGTGTTTGGAATTTCTTCTTCTCTCAACTCACATTCTGTTTAAGCATCAAAACAACAGGATATGATCAAATCCCCAGTTCTACCATAAGGCTTGCTCATTCCCTCATTTTTTAAAGAAATATAAGCTTTGCCTTATATTTCTTTAATTATCTTATGGAGAAGATCATAGTTATAACACCAAGTTTACGTTAACTCTTACAAGTTATGTTTAGTAAATTTTGGGTACAACTGTGCATAACATATTTGAACCCTATGCTTAACCGACTTGTACCTCAGACTAACTTTTTTATGCATGGTCATATAAGGGGCCATATACGTATTATGTGGAACTAAACTTAACTTATTATGTCAAATAAATCCTTATTAGGGCACAAAGTTGAGCAACTAGACTTGAGGGGCCAAAATGGAATATTGGAAAGTATAAATACTCCAAAAAGTTCATGAAATTCATTTAAGCCCTAATTTCTATTTCATCATGTACAGTTTCTTTCATCCCCTCTAGAAGTCTCTCAATCAAAGCTAAATCAAGTGAAGAAATCATCAAGTTAGATGGTTTTAGAAGATTAAAGCTAGATTGTCAAGGTAACTTCATTTTGGACTCTAATTCTTGTTGTGGGTTTATTAAACTTATGTTAATCTTTGATATTATGATATGTAGGGGCTGAGTAAGTCCAATTAGAGCTTGAAGGAATCAAATTGAAAAGATTTTGGTTATAGTTCAATTATGTTGGAAGTTATGCTTTTGAACTATATGGTGTATAATTGGTAATGAACATGTTTGGTATTATTAAATTGTGGTTATAATACATTAATAAGGTCATGGATTAAGTAATGAAACCATTAAAAACGGATTTAAGCTTCAAAGTTGGGATGCACAATAAGTGTTTAATAAAATGATTGAGAGACATTTGTAGTTTAAAAGTTGCTGTCCTGATATTAAAAAAATCGTATAAAATCAAACGTTGGTTCAATTGAGGTGTACGGTATACCGTTGGAAAGCTTATAGTGTCCTAAAAAACTGTTATGAAGAGTTCAAGTCCTAATTATGAGTTTAAATATGTCAAAACATTGAGTTTCTGAATCAGCTCACAATGTACACAAGAACCTGCACACTATTTTTATAAAGGTTGTACCGGTCTGCTCGTAGCTCTGAAATGCATGATTCCAATTTCTGTAGAATCCTAAGATATCAATGAACAACTTTCAATTCGATGATAGTGTTCAATTTGTCTTCTAAATGGAAGAAATAGTTTGTAACTTATGGCATATAGGTGCTGTCAATTTCTGTTTGAAGTAAAAAATGAGATTTTGGAAATGTTGTCTAGGATCTTAATGATTGTGTAAAGCATTTTTTAGGTGTCTTACTAAATTATTGTAGGTGATTGGATGTAAGGAAGGGATAACTAAGGTACGGATATCCTATTCCTTTCACTCGAGGGTAACCAGTTGCATTCCGAAAATCCCATACATGTTGATAGATGTGATTCCGAGACTAACGCTTCTGAATATTTTATAAGAAACTTTGTTTCCGTTTCAAGATCTTGGTTTATGCTATTACATTGAATTTGCGTTACGATTTGAGTATGTTATCGAAATAGTCTAATTTTATTCTTTATGACTTCGTGTTAAAACGTAATTTGCATGGTTTCTAAATGAATTGATTTTTGAAGTTACGATCCATTTTCGGTTGATTTGAAAAATACTCCCTGAATAGTTTTCATTGTTTTGAATACTATGATGCGATCCGTTATCGGTTGAATTGACTAATATGAAATTTGAGATTGGTTTTAAAACTGATGGAACCATTGAATTAACGACACGAGTTTTCTTGATTTTGAATTAGACTCAACATTTGGGCCACATGTGTTGAGATGCCTTCCGTGGTGGCTATAAATGACCATTAGCATTCTCGTAAAGGCTAAGAAGAAGCCAAATAGGGGTCATATGATGCATCCAAGAGCCGAATACCAGAAAATGTCTGTCTGGTTATCGGATAGAGCCGATTACTGGATAGAGCCGAATACCAGAAAATGTCTGGTTACCAGGTGGAACCGAATATCGGATAGAGCCAACTACCAGAACTAAACTAGTTATCGGGGAATGGGTGGTGTTGTGCCCGATATTGACATTCCAAGTCTGATTGGACTGACATCCGATTAGACAACGTATTATTGCAATATAGGTGATTTGTTGATATTTAAGAAAAATGATTTCTACATTCTTTATTCATGTTCAGAATAGTTTCACTACGATTGTTTTACGTTAACTTCTATTTGAACTTATATTATGTTCATACCGTTATGCACATTATCCGCCCACTTAGCGACTTTGCTCAGCCGAGGTGTTTTCAGTTTCCTCGGTAGGGTCGTTGATAACTCTATTTTTAGAGTTATTATTTCCATTTATTTTTCACTTTAATTTGTCAATTTTAGCCATTTCACTTCTAAAAACCCCCATTCTTGGTATGATTTGCGAAAACAAGCAAAAGGAGTGAACCATGGTCTTTAATAAATTATTTGGTGGATTTTGGGTAGTTTTCACGTTTTATCTGCAGTGACGTGAACAGTGCTCACTCCGGTTCCCCACTGCTGCCGCTGAAAAGACAAAAAGAAGAAATCTGAGTTAGACAGCATGGTGGGAGCAGTTAGAAGGTTCAGCAACAAGTACAAGCATGGGGATTATTTTATTCTAGGCTTGCTCCTAAAGAAGATGGCAAAGTGAATTTAATATTCATACCTAAGAGCCTAAAAGTCAACTTTTTGAAGAACCCCATGGATAGAAGCATCAAGCCCTTGGTTAAAGAAGAAACATGGGGCACAAATGGTCCTTGTGCTCCCATAACTCAGCTGATGCAAAGTCAAAAGATCTCTTTGGGTATTACCCAAGCTCTTTCCTTGGTGTATAAAAGGAAGGGCTTGGGTCATTTAATGAGATCATCTATCTTTAATTTTAGCAAGCACCTTAATCCTTAGCATTTAATTTCCTCTAAAGCTTTCATAGTTAGATTTAATTTTCTGTAGCTTTGTAGTTTAAATTTCTAGCACTTTAAATTCTTAGTTTAATTTTCAGTTGTAATTCTCGAACAGTGGGCAGCTTACGTTCCCCACTGTGAGCGGTAATTCAAAGTCATTTTTATTTTCAATCATGTTTAAATCTTCATCTTTCGTTTTAATTTCTCCAGTTATGTTAGGTTAAACATCCCTTGGGATGTAGGTAAGAGAAGTACCTAGATTTTAGAGAAAATTCTTGAGTAATCTTTATACTTGGAATATTTGTTGTTTTGGTTATTCATTCTCGATAATACCCCAAGGATGCGAACAAGCCGATCACTTGTAAGGATCTAAAAGTCTAGTTCTCAACTCAGAAATGGGTAGAACGCAGTGACACGAGCTTGGATAATGCTAGGGAGTTCGAAAGAATTCTTATGACACTTACGAGAGTGAGGTCAGCACAGTGAGCTAATCTCTCCCCACTGGAGTAGTAGACAAGCTAATTTGTGTATTTAAAACACTTAGAGTATTTGTCTCTACACATTCCATCGAGGCCCGAGAGGGTCCATTCTGAGATTACCATTGACAAAACAACAAGTACGACTAGTATGGGATTTTTGCTTAACGGTGTGAGTATATTGAAACCGGGCTTTTCTAGCGAAAAGACCGACTTCAATTACAAGGATCATCTTTTGAGATCAAGTATTTATTATAAAATCTAGGGAAAATCTAACCTACATTCCATCTTTTAAATCTTTAGTAAAATCGTTAAAAGTAGTTATTTCACCAATCCAACTCAAAATATTGTTTCCTCTCTAATTGAAACTCGTGAAAGGAACTCACAAAAGCCGTATTGTCTTGATAGCCCAGTCTCTGTGGATACGATTCCGGTATTTTACCGATTATTACTTGCCGTGACGATCATAGTGGACAGTGTACACTTGCGCTGCCCACTGTGGACAAATTACAACCCGCTGTGGTTTATTTCGCATGTACCATTCACATATGTCAAGTTTTTGGCGCCGTTGCCGGGGACTGGCGTGATTTTTTTAAATCTCAAGACATTAGTTTTTATTTGAGCCCAAGTAACTCGTTTTTCTAGCACCGATCGTGTTGTATGCCAAGGCAACAACACGGACCTTTGGAACCAATCGATCTTGAAATAGAAAGGACTTTTCGAAAAAGACATAAAAACAAGAAGAAAAATCAACAACACCCTGTGAACCCCACCGCAAATATGGCAGGAGTGGGCGGTCAACCACCACCACCTCCATTAGTGGAAACCACAGTGACGATTGCTGATAGCATAGATCGAGGGATAAGGGATTATGCAACTACTGGAGTTAGTGATTTAAGCTCCGGGATTCTAAGACCCAACCTTCAAACACCACACTTCGAACTCAAACCGGTGATGTTTCAAATGATCCAAGCCATGGGTCAGTTTGGAGGATCACCATCTGAGGATCCGCATTCGCACTTAAAATCATTTTTGGAAATGACCGACTCTTTTCAGCTACAAGGTGTGAGTGAGGAAGCTTTAAGGCTAAGACTTTTTCCTTTTACTTTAAGGGACAAGGCTAAGTCATGGCTAAATGCGCATGCACCTCATTCAATAACCATGTGGCAAGAGCTTGCGGATAAATTTTTACAAAAGTATTTTCCTCCAACCAAAAACATGAGGCTGAGAAATGATATTGTTTTGTTTAGACAAGACGAAGATGAGGCTGTTTCGGATGCATGGGAGCGGTTTAAAGATTTACTCCGAAAATGCCCACACCATGGCATCCCACATTGCATTCAGTTGGAGACCTTTTACAATGGTCTGTCCAACGCAGCCAAAATCATCTTAGATGCAACAGCAGGAGGAACTTTCACAAGCAAAACCTATAATGAAGGATATCAGATTTTAGAGAAAGTGTCCAATAACAACACCGACTGGTCCAACCCGAGAACGCCTGCACCAAAGTCCACCAACATTGATAATGAGGCGCTTAAAACAATGAATGCACAGTTAGTGGCCTTAACAAAAATAGTGTTGAACCAAAATCGAGGACAACTTAATCCCACAGTGGGTACTGCACATCTCACTGAGAACTGCTCTTACTGTGGGGACGAGCATGTTTTTGATTTTTGTCCAGCAAATCCAGAGGCTATTAATGTCATAGGAACCAACCCGCGCAACAACCCATACTCACAGACCTATAATCCAGGTTGGAGGAATCATCCAAATTTCTCGTGGTCTGGAAACCAAGGACTCCAACCCCACGGGGCGAGTCATGCTCAAAGACCACACAACCCCCCTGGATTTCAATCACATCACAGTGGGCAATCCTCACACCACAGTGGGCAGCACCCACAAAACTTTCACCAAGGTCAATCCTCCCAACAATTCCAACCACGACCATCTCATAATGCTGAGGCTCAACCATCACTCGAATCAATGCTCAAAGGATTCATGAACCAAACTCAAGCGGCCATTAGGAACATAGAAACTCAAGTAGGACAACTAGCCGTCGAAGTCAAGAATAGACCACCGGGGACATTACCTAGTGATACCGAAAATGCTAGGGTAATAGGAAAGGGACCAGAACAAATCAAAGCCATAACACTTAGGAGTGGAAAGGATCTGAAAGATATCGTTTTCGATTATGAAGAATCGCCTCAAATCACCGATGTACCTCATCCCACAATGGGCACTCCTCAAGTCACTGTGATCCCCACAGTGGGGACGGAAGTCCCTGAACTCCCCACTTTTGGGCCATTGCCTAAACCTACCATTCCAAGGTTAACTCCGCTTCAGACTCACATCGACCCAAAAAGTGTACCTTTTCCTGAAAGAATGAAGCCTAAAAATGTTGATGTTCAATTTAAAAAGTTTTTAGACATTTTCAAACAGCTTCACATTAACATACCCTTGGTAGAAGCTCTTGAGCAAATGCCAAGCTATGTTAAGTTTTTAAAAGATATTTTGAACAAAAAACGAAAGTTGGGTGAGTTTGAAACTGTGGCGTTGACCGAAGAATGTAGTGCCCTTCTCACAAGCAAGATTCCACCTAAGTTGAAAGACCCGGGTAGTTTCACAATTCCATGCACGATAGGAGGACAAGAAGTAGGTCAAGCACTTTGTGATTTAGGCGCTAGTATAAATTTGATGCCTTTGTCAATTTTTAAGAGATTAGGTATTGGAGAGGCTAGACCCACCACCGTGACCTTACAATTAGCCGATCGATCCATTGCCTATCCAAGAGGGAAGATTGAAGATGTTTTGGTCCAAGTGGATAAATTCATCTTCCCTGCCGACTTTCTGATTTTAGACTATGAGGCCGACAAAGACATCCCAATCATTCTAGGACGTCCTTTCCTTGCGACAGGACGAACTTTGATTGATGTGCACAAAGGAGAACTCACCATGAGAGTCAACGACCAGGAAGTAAAGTTTAATGTTTTCAAATCTCTTAAATACATAGACACCGAGGACTGCCTTGCTGTGAGTGCGATTCATGGATCCTACTGTTTCGACTCACTGTCCACAGTGGGCAGTGAGAGTGAACACTCTGACTCAGAAGATACTTTTGAGGATGAGTGTAACGAAATGGTGGCATCTATTGAACCTTTGGACTTTAAGGATAGGACGATCCAACCACCATCCATCGAACAACCTCCCGAGTTAGAGCTTAAACCATTGCCTCCTCATTTGAAATATGCTTATCTCGCCGAGAATAACAAACTTCCTGTTATCATCTCGTCCAAACTTAGCGAAAATCAAAAACAACTTTTAATCGAATTGTTGATGAAGCATAAGAAGGCAATTGGTTGGACCATAGCAGACATTAGAGGAATTAGCCCCTCTTTATGTAAACATAAGATCAACTTAGAGAGTGACCGCCCAGGAAAAGTCCAACCTCAAAGAAGGTTGAACCCCATCATGAAGGAAGTAGTTAAGAAAGAGATTTTGAAGTGGTTAGATGCTGGTATTATCTATCCCATTGCCAGTAGTAGTTGGGTGAGCCCCGTTCAATGTGTCCCTAAAAAGGGAGGAACAACAGTGGTCACAAATGAAAAGAACGAACTCATTCCAACTAGGACTGTTACGGGATGGAGAATATGCATGGACTATAGGCAACTGAATCTAGCAACAAAGAAAGACCATTTCCCGTTACCTTTTATTGATCAAATGCTTGATAGATTAGCGGGAAAGGAATTTTATTGTTTTCTAGATGGATACTCCGGATATAACCAAATCCACATCGCACCCGAGGACCAAGAAAAGACCACCTTTACTTGTCCATATGGTACTTTTGCATTCCGGAGAATGCCTTTTGGTTTATGTAATGCTCCCGCTACTTTTCAACGCTGTATGATGGCCATTTTTACTGATATGATAGAAGATACCATAGAAGTTTTTATGGACGATTTTTCTGTGATCGGCACATCATTTGATAACTGTTTGAGGAATCTAGAAAAAAGTTTGGTGAGATGTGAAACCCACGACCTTATTCTAAATTGGGAAAAATGTCATTTCATGGTCGAAGAGGGCATTGTTTTGGGTCATCTTGTGTCGAAAAAGGGTTTGGAAGTTGATAAAGCAAAACTAGAAGTAATCTCCCAACTTCCCGAGCCCACAACGGTAAAAGACATTCGCAGTTTTTTAGGTCACGCAGGTTTCTATAGGAGGTTCATAAAAGATTTTTCCAAAATAACTAAACCCCTATGTAACCTGCTGCAACATGAAAGAGAGTTTGTTTTTACCAAAGAATGTAGAGACGCATTTGAAATAATCAAAAATGCCTTAGTTACTGCACCCATAGTGACCACTCCTGACTGGTCACTCCCATTTGAAGTCATGTGTGACGCCAGCGATTGGGCTATAGGTGCAGTACTAGGCCAACGAAAAGATAAGATTTTTCATCCAATATACTATGCAAGCAAGACTTTGATCGAGGCTCAAATCAACTACACTGTAACCGAAAAAGAATTACTTGCAGTAGTTTTTGCTTTTGATCGTTTCAGGTCTTACTTAATTGGAGCAAAGGTCATAGTACACACCGATCACGCAGCCATCAAATATTTGATCAACAAAGCTGACTCTAAACCGAGGTTGATCAGATGGGTGCTGTTGCTGCAGGAATTCGACCTTGAGATCATCGATAGAAAAGGAACAAGTAACCAGATCGCTGATCATCTTTCCAGACTTGAGCCCACAGTGGGCACTGTAGATCCCACTCCGGTAAAAGAAAATTTTCCTGATGAACAATTGTTAGTCGCCCAACATCATGATATTCCTTGGTATGCTGACATTGCTAACTTTTTAGCAAGTGGATTACGACCCCATGGAATGAGTGGACAGCCTTTTAAAAAATTCTTGTATGATACTCGTCAATACATTTGGGACGATCCTTTCTTATATAAGATAGGAACGGACCAAGTGTTGAGGCGATGTGTTCATGGGAGTGATCAACAACATTTACTCCAAGGCTGTCACACATCCCACTATGGAGGTCATTTCGGAGGAACACGCACTGCTGCGAAAATTTTGCAGAGTGGGTTCTTTTGGCCCACTGTGTTCAAAGACTCTCATGAGTTTGTTCGTCACTGTGAGCAGTGTCAGCGCACTGGGAATATATCAAAACGAAATGAAATGCCCCTCAACAATATCCTTGAGGTGGAAATTTTTGATGTGTGGGGAATAGATTTCATGGGACCCTTTCCAAATTCCAACAACAATTTCTACATCTTAGTAGCGGTAGATTATGTTTCAAAATGGGTAGAAGCTGCTGCTTGTCACACTAATGACGCTAACACTGTGGTGAAGTTTTTGCAAAAAAATATTTTCACTCGCTTTGGAACACCACGAGCAATAATTAGTGATGAAGGATCCCATTTTGTTAACAAAGTCATGACCGCGGTCCTTGCTAAATATGATATTCATCATAGGGTAGCAACCGCCTACCACCCCCAAACTAATGGTTTGGCGGAGCTTTCAAACCGAGAAATCAAGGGAATTTTGGAAAAGGTGGTGAAACCCCATCGAAAGGATTGGTCCAGCAAGCTTGATGACGCTCTTTGGGCGTATCGCACGGCATATAAGACCCCTTTGGGAATGTCTCCATTTAAGTTGGTATTTGGCAAAGCTTGCCATTTACCAATCGAATTGGAACATAAAGCCTTTTGGGCTTTAAAAGAGCTCAACATGAGTGAAGATGCCGCGGGAATTAAAAGAACCATGCAATTGCATGAACTTGAGGAAATGCGCTATCACGCATATGAAAATGCAAAGTTATACAAGGAAAAGACCAAGATGTGGCATGACCGAAGGATCAATCATCGGGAATTTTTTGAAGGACAGCAGGTATTATTGTTCAACTCTCGTCTAAAACTTTTTCCGGGTAAGCTCAAGTCAAGATGGACTGGACCATACACCATTGTCAAGGTAAGTCCCTTTGGAACAGTGGAATTAAAGTCTCCACAGTCTGATCAGACCTTTAAAGTCAACGGGCAAAGGGTAAAGCATTTTCTGCATGAGAGTGCCCACATCCCTGCCCACTCTCCACCTCACTATGGTTAAGAAACATCAGGTCCAATTGTAAATATTTTATTTCTGTTGTTTGCTGTGTTTTTATTCTTTTTGTTCTTTTTAATATTGCAAGGGTAGTTTACTTGTATGTGTGTAGGCGAAAATCCCGGGCTTTAAAGCAAAAGTCAATAAAGTGGTTCGCAGTGGGCAGAAGCTGATCACTGCGTTCCCCACTCTGGAATCTGACGGTTGATGGGACAATTTGTGGGGCCCAAGGATAACAAGGTTTCACCTTTTCTGCCAACTAATCAACTTTTGCTGCCACATGTCATTAGTTCTCCATTTTCCAAGAAAACCATCATTGTACTCTCCCTCTCTCTCCTAAAACCCGACGGTTCAACCCTAAACCCATTGCAAAAATCCTAAAAACCACCATTAACTTCCCAAAAACCACCTTTAACTTCAAATATTCAAAAACCATCTTTTTCTTCCCCATTTCTCTTACACGAACCAGAAGCAAATTCCCTCCAATGGCTAGAAGCAAGAGGCCGATTTCAAACCCTCAGGCACCCAACCGGGCGGCGGTCCGCCGTCGTAACGCCGAAAACCCACCAGAAACCATCACTGGTGACCTCAACGAACCGCCGCCGGTCTCCGGCGAAAATCCGGCGACTTCCAGTGCACCGATGACATCTGGTGCACCAGACGAAGGCTCCTCCAAACAACGAAGCCCGAAGGCTATTTCTTCTCCACGCGTCTCAACCACGAGCACCAGTCTTTTTGACACCGAGGCTCTGCAAACCGAAGAGGAAGAGCGACGATTGGAGGAGGAGTACATTCAACGAAAGGAATCCATAAGAAAGAGGAAGGAGGATGCCGAGAGAAGGCGTAGAGAAGAAGAAGAAAGGGTCCGAAAAGAAGAGGAAGAAAAGAAACTAGAGGAGGCAAGAGTTAGGGCAGAAAAGGAGAGGATCTTCGAGGAAGAGAGGAAGAAGGCTGAGGCAGACTTGTTTGCTGAGAATGAGAAGTTGCAGAGAGAGGTGGAGGAAAATTATCAAAGTCAGTATGAGAAGTTCAAGTTTGATAGGGAGAAGAGTGCTGTTTCAGGAGATATCCACAGTGGGGAGAACCTTATTCCCCAAGCCGAAAAAAAGAGAAGAGTTGTTACCAGATCCACGGTAGCCAGGGCACGAAAAACACCGACAAAGAGGCCTGCTTCACGAAAAGGTAAAAACCCTGCAACCTCTTTAAGTTCATCGTCTATGGAAACTGATGGTGGGGATGAACAAATTCAAACCCAAAACCCACATCAATCCATCATAGGTACTGAGTATGCCCCCAGTGGGGTGCCCAGGCAGTTCACCTCTCCGGAGGTGGCTGCCCATTTTGACTGCATCGCCAAGCAAAAGTTAAAATTAGAGAGGGGTTTTGACCCCGATTTCGTTGAAGCTAATTCATTTGTCAAGGATAGAATTGTGGTGCATGATTGGTCGATTATTTCTGCTGCTAATCGACGTGCCAATGCCTCACTTGTGCGTGAATTTTACGCCGAGGCCTCTCAAAGTAAAGACCCAATTGTGGTAGTTCGAGGTAGGAAAGTTTGTTACAATCCAGGGGAAATTAACCGAGTATTGGGGAGAGGAAATGCGGGTATTTGTGAGTTTGCGCAATTCTTGAAGAAGATGACTCCAGCAAGAGAGGACCTCATTTTAAGAGAGATAGCCGCTGTAGGGAAACCATGGAATAAGGACGGTCAACGACGGTGCCTAAACGCTAGTTCTCTCACTACCGAGGCTGCCGTTTGGTTCCAGTTTCTCCGTGCTTCTTTAGCCCCAACTTCGCACGACACCACTTTGTCGATGCACAAGTGTGCGCTGTTGTACTGCATCCTCACGGGAAAAAGGATCAACATAGGCACTGTCATGCATGGAGCCATCGATCAAGCACGTACCCGGAAGAAGGTAATTTTACCCCTCCCTTGCCTTATTACTTCATTAATGATAGACGCAGGTGTACCGTCGGCTGTGGAGGACCAGTGGTTAGATTCCACGAGTAATATCAATGTGGGTACCATCCGAAAGATGGGACGGCACGTCACCACTCCTCCACCCGAGCAGGCAGAAGATATCCCCACAGTGGGGACTGTTAACCCCACTGTGATCATCGCTGAGGAGCATGATGTGCGGACTGCGGATACATCGAGGCGTCAGACTGAGGCAGGTTCGTCCAGCAACCAAATGGGAGAGATTTTGGCAGCTTTGAAGAAGCTCACATACAGGATCGAGTTGCTAGAAAGTGAGCAGCGGTATCAGAACCGGGCCACGCAGAAATTTTGGATGTATACAAGAGAACGGGATGAGGTGACGGGCCTGATGATGCAAGAGGCCAACCCAATGCTAGCTGCTCAGTTACCAGAATTTCCGAAGGATATCTGCCCAGTTTATGACAGTGAGGACGAATTTGATGAAGACGTTCCTGCTGGTTCACCAGAGGCCACCCCGACCCGTTGAATGGTTTGTTAAAACTTTGGTTCCACTCTTTTGCTCTCAAAAACAATTTTAATTTCTGTTTGGTTTGATTTTATGCCTTTGGCTAGGCTTTTGACACTTTGCTGAATTCTTATTTTGGTTTGTAATGCATGAGATCCTACCACTGGGTAGGTACTTTTGGGTACTAACGTATTTGTTGTTTGAATGCTTGTTTGATCTCGTTTCCATTTCAAGGTACAACTTTCGGCTTCCGACTTAAAAAGGTCCCTTTTGTAAGTACGAATCTCAACTTGATACCATGAAATGATATAGGCCGTTTTTCGCATCCAAACACGATCCTTTTTGTACCACCACCTTTGTTCGTTAATTCAATGTCACAGTGGGGACACTGTGAGATTTTAAGTTTGAGGTGGGAACTTCCAGTTTGCCCACAGTGGGGACACTGTGAAGTCCAAGTTTGAGGTGGGTAAGCCATACCCCCTCCCAAAAAAAAATACAAAAATACAAAAACAGAAGAAAAACGGAGTGTCACTAACAAAATTGATGGTGTGCCTTTTCTGGACCATCAAAGTGCTCACTCCCAGAAAAAGGATGGTGTGCCTATTCTGGACCATCAGAATACCCACTCTCACAAAAATAGCCATACCCAAAATAAAGCCTGAAAGTGTGCGTACATACTAATGAAAAATCCAAAACAGCCACTTCTAGAAATAAAAATCTCCAAGCGAGATTTTCGGTTCATGTTTGAAAATACTTGCCAAAAACCCTTGGGAAAATATTCAAAGCCATAAACCCATAAAACCCAAGAAGGCCCTATTGATTAATGGAATTCAAGAAAAAGATTTCGTCAAACACAAAAGTGAAATTTTCAAGTTTGAACCGAAGGAAGTATTGAAGGAAGGAGATCAACGCCCATTCAAGTCAAGAAGTATGTAAGTCCCTAAAAAGTTCTAGTGCGTTTTGTCTACTTTATTTCTTTCTTTTTATTACTTGGGGACAAGTAATAGTTTAAGTTTGAGGTTGTGATAACTCTATTTTTAGAGTTATTATTTCCATTTATTTTTCACTTTAATTTGTCAATTTTAGCCATTTCACTTCTAAAAACCCCCATTCTTGGTATGATTTGCGAAAACAAGCAAAAGGAGTGAACCATGGTCTTTAATAAATTATTTGGTGGATTTTGGGTAGTTTTCACGTTTTATCTGCAGTGACGTGAACAGTGCTCACTCCGGTTCCCCACTGCTGCCGCTGAAAAGACAAAAAGAAGAAATCTGAGTTAGACAGCATGGTGGGAGCAGTTAGAAGGTTCAGCAACAAGTACAAGCATGGGGATTATTTTATTCTAGGCTTGCTCCTAAAGAAGATGGCAAAGTGAATTTAATATTCATACCTAAGAGCCTAAAAGTCAACTTTTTGAAGAACCCCATGGATAGAAGCATCAAGCCCTTGGTTAAAGAAGAAACATGGGGCACAAATGGTCCTTGTGCTCCCATAACTCAGCTGATGCAAAGTCAAAAGATCTCTTTGGGTATTACCCAAGCTCTTTCCTTGGTGTATAAAAGGAAGGGCTTGGGTCATTTAATGAGATCATCTATCTTTAATTTTAGCAAGCACCTTAATCCTTAGCATTTAATTTCCTCTAAAGCTTTCATAGTTAGATTTAATTTTCTGTAGCTTTGTAGTTTAAATTTCTAGCACTTTAAATTCTTAGTTTAATTTTCAGTTGTAATTCTCGAACAGTGGGCAGCTTACGTTCCCCACTGTGAGCGGTAATTCAAAGTCATTTTTATTTTCAATCATGTTTAAATCTTCATCTTTCGTTTTAATTTCTCCAGTTATGTTAGGTTAAACATCCCTTGGGATGTAGGTAAGAGAAGTACCTAGATTTTAGAGAAAATTCTTGAGTAATCTTTATACTTGGAATATTTGTTGTTTTGGTTATTCATTCTCGATAATACCCCAAGGATGCGAACAAGCCGATCACTTGTAAGGATCTAAAAGTCTAGTTCTCAACTCAGAAATGGGTAGAACGCAGTGACACGAGCTTGGATAATGCTAGGGAGTTCGAAAGAATTCTTATGACACTTACGAGAGTGAGGTCAGCACAGTGAGCTAATCTCTCCCCACTGGAGTAGTAGACAAGCTAATTTGTGTATTTAAAACACTTAGAGTATTTGTCTCTACACATTCCATCGAGGCCCGAGAGGGTCCATTCTGAGATTACCATTGACAAAACAACAAGTACGACTAGTATGGGATTTTTGCTTAACGGTGTGAGTATATTGAAACCGGGCTTTTCTAGCGAAAAGACCGACTTCAATTACAAGGATCATCTTTTGAGATCAAGTATTTATTATAAAATCTAGGGAAAATCTAACCTACATTCCATCTTTTAAATCTTTAGTAAAATCGTTAAAAGTAGTTATTTCACCAATCCAACTCAAAATATTGTTTCCTCTCTAATTGAAACTCGTGAAAGGAACTCACAAAAGCCGTATTGTCTTGATAGCCCAGTCTCTGTGGATACGATTCCGGTATTTTACCGATTATTACTTGCCGTGACGATCATAGTGGACAGTGTACACTTGCGCTGCCCACTGTGGACAGATTACAACCCGCTGTGGTTTATTTCGCATGTACCATTCACATATGTCAGTCGTCACTCCAGGGACGGGTTGAAAGATTGAGATGTCAATGAGAGTAAAAAGGACTTAAGATCAACTTTTGTGTATCACGTTGTATAATCTTTTGGGATCATTTTAGACGATAACATTTTGGGTTTGTAATTATGTTTAAGTTTTACTGTTATTTTTGGGGAGCTTAGTACAACTCTGAATTGTGGTATTTTGAGTTTTGATCTGGTTATCGGATTGTACACCTCCCGTCTCAGGCGCGGGGCAGGGGTGTTACAAATTATGGTATCAGAGCTATAGGAACTGATCTTGTAGTAAACTTAAGTTTGATCTGTGAGGAATGGGTAGAACTAAGATCGGGTTGCTTTAGGAAATACAAGATTAATTAATTATAATTTTGTATATTATGTTTGTTATCTATTGGTAGTTAAATTCAGGAGGTTAGTTTACTTTTGATGGAAATGGACCACTTCGATATCATCCTCGAAATGGTTTAGTTATGTAAATACCGGGCGACAATTGATCGTGAATCCAAACAAGTCATTTTCAAGGATACAAATCAAGCCAACAATTTGTTCTAGGCGACCAAACCTAAACCTGGCACACAAACCATATCATCTCTGTAGTGAAGATGTTCGTATGACAGGGGTTGTGAAGGAGTGCTTGTCTCATTGTAAGACTCAAATGAAGTACATCCTAAACTTGAAAATGTTCCCATAGTTAATAAATGCGGATATCTTCCTAGATGATCTATTTGTTGTGAATTTATATTGATTTAATTATGGAAGTTGCACCGATATCTAAAGCTCCGAACCATATTGCCCCATCTGAAATGTAGAAACTAAAAGAGCAAATCTAGGATTTAGTGAATAAGGGTTATATTCGACCGAATGTTTTTCCATAGGGTGCACTAGTCCTTTTTGTGAAAAAGATGGACGACTCAGAGATTATGTATTGCTTATCGTGAGCTAAATCGTATTACGATGCACAACTATGTTTGAAATTGTGAGAAGATTGAAGAGTTGAAGTTTGTTTGATGATTGAAATCACCATTGGAAGCAAGGTATGTTAAGCTCTTGGTATAAAACTTTGAAGTTTTAGCTTAACATAGGTCATTAATGGTGAATTGTAGATATGAGGTCAAGGATTTATGTATGAAATAATTAAAAATGGATTTGAGCTTCAAAGTTATGTTGCACAAGTGTTTGATAAAATGTTTGAGAGTCAGTTGTACTTTTAAGTTTCTGTCCTATTTTTAGAAAATTCATAGAAAATCAATCGTTTGTCCAAATTAGATGTGTGATATATCGTTGGAAATTTTGAAGAGTGTAGAACATCTTTGTAGTTTACACTAAGAGCTGATTTTGAGTCTAAATGACTCAAAACCTTGATTTTCCAGAACTAGTCAAGTGAAACTCGGGATTTGCATACTGTTTTTGTAAAATGCATATAAAATTAGTCATTAATCCAAAAACGGTGAATCATGTGCGATTAGATTCTAAGTGGTAGTAGTACATTGTTTATTTAGATGTCAAAGCTTAATTTGTCCTCTAAGTATGAGTAAATCGTCCAAACGTTTGTAGGACATAAGTTGTTTTGTGCAGTAACTTGATTTGCAGTTGTTGCTGGTACATTATGCACTTATGGCTTGTGTAATATGATAAATCTTATATCAATCAATCGTGAATATATCTAGAACTATTCTAAGGATAATAAGAAGTAGAAATCTTGGTCTAAGTTTGTTTACTCAAACAAATGTGTTGATTACTATATGATAGTAATCGGTGCTTGTTTTAGGTAAAGGTGATTTTGTGTGACTTGTATCAACATCTCGACATCCGATTGTAGTATTACATCATCTACGACTCAGGTACGGATATCCTACTTTACTTGCCACGGGGATATCCATTTGCATAAGGCTTTCTAATCCGAATAAATGTTGACGAACTCTAAGCACGTTGGTTCCAAATTTGATTTCATGCCTATTATATGTGTATTTGAGAATTATTTCCTCTTGAAATATCACTTCAATCTTGATTTGGAACATGGATTTTTGACTTGTCAGATTGCACTTATTGTGGCTCTTTTCTATAGACTCAACATTGGGGACACTGCTGTTGAGATGCTTCCATGGTGGCTATAACTATCATGGCGTCCTCACTATATATATAGTCCTTAAAAGTGGACTTGACGAGGTACCAGTAGGGCGTATGGATCGATCCTAGGAACCGTTATCAGAAAATAGATTATGATCGTGGTTAAATCCACGAAGAGGATTGTTGTGTTGTGTTCACACCCCTTTCCTCACCCATGCCCAAACGGACTGACCATCCTTTTGTGAACAATGTGTCATCGTGATGTGGGTTGGTCTTCGGACCTTCGACATGTCTTCGGAAATTTGTTAATTTGACATTTCTTTGGAAACCTTCCCTAAATTTGGATTATCGATTAATATTAATTATTTCTCTTGAACTTGTTATCTCATGCTTATTGTTTAATTTATTATTATCCGTTCACTGAGCATTCAGCTCAGCCGAGATTTTCTTTGTCCTCGGCAGGTACATAAATTAGCAGGGATTTTGGGATGAGAGATACGGAGATGACAGCGCTGAAGATAAACCATCATGATCTACTTTTGTTAAACTTTTGTCGACTTATGTAGTATATATGTGTATTATTGAAACTATATTTTGGAATACAATGTTATCTCCGTTTATGGTTATGTATAAATTATGGTAAATTATAGTAATCGCTCTGTTTAACTAATGAGTTGATTTGGAATTGTTTTAACCTTATTGTGACATTTTTCGTCCTTAGCCACGCGGGACGGGGGTGTTACAAATATGGTATCCCCATTGCCCTAAATTGATGATTTGTTCGATCAACTACATGGGACAAAATACTTCTCAAATATCGATTTGAGGCCTCATCAATTCATAAATAAGGAGCAGGATATACCAAAGACTGCTTTTCGAACCCGCATTATGGTCATTATGAGTTTGTTGATATGCCATTCGGGTTAACAAACACATTGGTATTTTTTATGGACCTTATGAACCCGATTTTCAGAGATTAACTGGTTGAATCATAATTGTATTCATTGAAGACATTTGATTTATTCTAAGTCAAAGGAATATCAAGAAAATCATTTGTGTTGCTTTGGAGACATTTTGAACTAAAAGCTACACACAAAGTCTTAAAGTGTGAATTCTGCTTAGAGCAAGTGGCATTCCTGGGCCACATCATCTTCGTCGAGGGCATAAAGGTCGACCCTGCTAACATGGAGGTGGTTGTTAAATGTCCGAAACTTACTAATATTTCTAAAGTTCACAGTTTCTTATGACTGACAATGTACTACAAAATGTTTTTTTACCGATCACAAAAGTTTGAAGTACATATTTTCCCAAAATGAATTGAATATGCCGCAACGACCTTGACACGAACTTCTTAAGGACTACGATGTTTAAATTCAATATCATCCAGGAAAAGCAAATATAGTCGTCGATGACCTTAGCCGTAAAAGCATTGGCAATGTATCGTCTTTAATCGTTCAACCCCAGAGTACTTTAGATCTGGAACGTATGGGGGTCGTTTTGCGCTATCATGGTGGCGACGAAGTTTTAGCTAATCTCATGGTTGAATAAACTCTCGTTTCTCGATTCAAAGAGGCTCAATAGCAGGATGAAGAACTCTAGGCTATATTACTAAAAGCTAAAGATCATTCGCAGTCAGATTTCCAAATTGATAATAAAGGTATAATTTTGTTCGGTTACCGATTGTGTGTAACCGATAATCTTGAACTCAAGGAAGCAATTTTGAGTGAATCCCATAATTCACTTTTCTCGATTCATATCGGATCTACTAAATGTATCGAGATCTGAAATAGTACTTTTGGTGGAACGGTATGAAACGTGATATCGCTAAATATGTAGCAAAGTGTCTTACTTGCCAAAATGTGAAGACTGAACATCAGCGGGCTAGCGGATTGTTACAACCATTAGAAATTCTAGTTTGGAAATGGGAGCATGTTTCTATGGATTTTTTGACAGGATTGCCGCAAACTCAGAGACGACATGATGTTATCTGGGTAGTAGTTGATCGTTTGACAAAGTTGGCTCATTTCCTACATATTCAAGGGACATACCCAGTTAGTAAACTTGTTGGGTCACCAAATATTTGAAGACGACCTCTCGATCTCCTGTAATATCTTTGAAAAACATCCATTTTACTTAGACAATTTTTAGATCTTTTGATAGCTTAGTAGTACGAAAACTATCGGAGAAATCGAAGAGTAGCTGAATTCAACAAGATGTGAACCTGCAGAAGCGGATCAAAGGTGAACTTCCCAAAAACCACCTAAGCTATATATTTGCTGATTTTCATCTAGACAGATCAGCAGGAAGTCACAAAATCGGTGGATTTCCTCCTTGCTTTTTGCCGAGAAGATCTTCATCAAATCTCCTGACAGAGGCAGCATTTGGTGTCAGGGAAAAAGGTTTAATTGTCTGTTTTCCCACTTTCAGATATTGTCAAAATCAAGGCGTGCAAATTCTTCCTAGTACCATGAAAAGGTAGAAAGGACACTTCAACTTTTAAGAGTCAAACTTGACCCTTAAATTACAATGTGACAAGTGTCCAATGCATTTAATGCTCATGGTACTATTTAAGGCTGAAGACTTCTCCCATGCAAACCACGTTTTTTTAAGAATTCTTTTAAGTGATCAGAAGCAAAACTCGACAGCAATATTCTCTCTCTAGAACTTCACGGTCTTGTTCTTTATGATCAAAGTTGTGTTTAGTTTTCTATACTCTTTGTGAAAGATTGTTAGGATGTATGTTCTTTTCCACAACAATCAAATGTGTAATTCTTGATTTTATATCAATAAAGAATAAATTAAAGTAAATTTTTTGAGTATTGTATTCAACACCCATTCGACAATATTGATTACTGTGTGCTATTTCATAGCTAGGACTAACAAGTGGTATCAGAGCAGGCCAGTTTAATTCAATAAACATGATCTGAAATGGCATCATCTTCCTTATGAACATCGGCTCTTCTCAAAACTCTCTTGCTGGATCATACGATAATGGCTCTATAGCCAAACTACCTAAGTTTAACCCCAATAACTTCTCTTTGTGGAAAAGTCGTATGATGCTCATCATGGAAGGAGTTGACAGCATATATATTTCCATTCTCCGTTAAGGACCCATCGTCTCTTGAGTTTGGCATCGCTATAACTCCCAAAAGGCAGATGAAAAATAGGATGCTGATGATTCTTCTGAGGAAGAAAGAACAACAACCATTGGGAGATATATTCAAAAAGATCCAGCAGGTACAATGATGAAGACAAGCGTATTTTCTCTCTAGACACTAAATTCAGAGCCATCATTGCCCTCTCTCTGCCTGATGAGGTTTACCACTCTCTTGTGAATTTTACTACTGCAACGGAAAGGTGGTCAACTCTATGTGTTCTTTATGAAGGTACTTCTGAAGTCAAAAAGAGTAAAAAGATTGCTTTTTTCAGAAAGTATGAAATTTTCTACTATGATAAAAGAGAATCTCTTTCAGACTACTATGACTGTTTAATAGTCTTCTTAACGATCTTAAACCACTGGGTCGCCTTTATGATAATGAAGAAGTCTTGTGCAAGTTTATGGACTTTCTTCCTGGATTTTGGGAAAACATCTGTACGTGCATCAAGACAACCAAGGATCTTAAACATATGCCTCGCACTGCTCTTTATGGAACTCTTTTTAACTATGAGCAAACTAGACTGCAAAGGAAGTCTGTCATCAAAGAAATAAAGAGCTCTCCTCCAGCTCTAGTAAGTGACTCTTCCAAAAGAACTGTGTGTGTTCCAAGAATCACCTACCCATCTGATGAACTTGATCATGATAGTCTGGAGGACTCCAACTCCAACAACCACTCGGAAGCATATCTAAGTGATGTTGATGATGAAGGTAAGGAAACTTCGGTTGACCAATTATCAGATGGGATGGCTCTGTTGGCTGGGTATTTGGTACGTGTGAAATGTGTGTTTTAATCGCAGTGGGTTGCAAACTGTCCACAGTGGGAAGTGCAACTGTACACTGTCCACTATGATCGTCACAGCAAGTAATAGTTGGTAAAATACCAGAATCGAATCCACAGAGACTGGACAATCAAGACAATACGGTTCTCATGAGCTCCTTTTACAGGTTTCAATAACAGAAGAAAATAATACTTTGGTTTGGTTGGTGAAATAGCTACTTTTAACGATTTACTAAAGATTTAAAAGAAGGAATGTAGGTTAGATTTTCCCTAGATTTTATACTAAATACTTGGTCTTTAAAATGATCCTTGTATTCGAGTTGGGCATTTTCGCTAGAAAAGCCTGGTTACAAAATACTCACACCGTTTAGATAAAAATCCCATACTCTTAGTATTTATTGTTTTGTCAATGGTAATCTCAAAGATGGACCTTTTCAGGCCTCGGTGGAATGTGTAGAGACAAATACTCTAAGTGTTTTTAGATACACCAACTAGCTTGCCTACTACTCCAGTGGGATGAGATTAGCTCACTGTGCCGACCTCACTTTCGTAAGTGTCATATGAATTCTTTCGAATCCCCTAGCATCATCCAAGCTCGTGTCACTGTATTCTACTCATTTCTGAGTTAAGAACTAGATATTAGATCCTTGCAAGTGATCGGCTTGTTCGCATCCTTGGGCATGAATCGAGAATGAATGACCAAAACAACAACTATTCCAAGTATAAAGATTACTCAAGCATTTTTAATAAAATCCAGGTACTTCTCCTTCCTACATCCCTAAGGATGTTTAGCCCATAACTAAAGTAAAGAAAGCAAAAGAGTAGAAGTTGCACATAATAAAACTGAAAGTGACTTGAATTTAGCCCATAGTGGGGAACGAGAATTCGCCCCTGTCACTGTGTATTACGAATTACAAGAAAGAAATACAGAAATTTAAAGTTAACTAATGCAGTAAAATAAAGAACTAAAGTTACACTAATGTAGTAGTTGAGATAATTCAAGACTAAACAATATCTAGCAAAAACTACTACTTGACTTGAATTCTAATAATGTAAAAACATGATGCATTGAATGGCACCCCAAGGCCTCATTAAATACTAGGAGGAAGGTATGGGCATGGCACAAAACCATGGTTTAGTCCCATGTTTCAGATCTGCAGATTTGCACACCATGCCTTGAATAGTAAACACCTTTTCACCAAATGTTGCTTTATAGTACAAGGTTGTTGTACTTTTCACTATTCCTCTTTAAGGAAGGCATGTCCTCCTTTATCTTCATTTGACCTGCTCTTTGACCCATTCTTTTCTCCAGAAATGTTTAAATCCCAGCTGCTACTTTCTTTCTCTTTTTCCTTTTCGTCATCTCAGGAGTGGGGAGCGGAGTGGGCACTCCGCAAGTCAATGTGGATAAAAAACGTGAAAAACACCCAAACTCCACCAAATAATTTATTAAAGACCATGGTTCACTCCTTTTGCTCGTTTTCATGAAATATACCAAGAATGGGGGTTTTAAGAAGTGAAATGGCTAAAATTGACAAAATAAAATGGAAAATAAAAGGAAATAATAACTCTAAAAATAGAGTTATCACAACCTCAAACTTAAATCATTACTTGTCCCCAAGTAATAAAAAGAAAGAAATAAAATGAAAAACAATGCATTTGAACCTTGAGGGACTTACATACTTCTTGACTTGAATGGGCGTTGATCTCCTTCCTTCGATACTTCCTTCGGTCCCAAACTTAAAAACTTCACTTTTGTACTTGACGAAATCTTTCCCTTATTTACCATTTGATCAACAGGGCTTTCTTGGGTTTGAAGGGTTTATGGCTTTGAATCTTTTCCCAAGGGTTTTGGCAAGAATTTCCAAACATGGACCGAAGATCTCGCTTTGAGATTTTTATTTCAAGATGTGGGTGTTTAGTATTTTGCAATGATAAGTACGTACACTTTCAGGCTTTATTTGGGTATGGCTATTTTTGTGAAAGTGGGTATTCCGATGGCCCAGAATAGGCACACTATCTTTTTCTGGGAGTGAACACTTTGATGGTCCAGAAAGGCACACCATCAATTTTGTTAGTGACACTCCGATTTTTTTTCTGTTTTTTTTGGAGGTGGGTATGGCTTACCCACCTCAAACTTAGACTTGACAGTGTCCCCACTGTGGGCAGACTGCAAGTCACTCTGGAAGTTCCCACCTCAAACTTAAAATCTCACAGTGTCCCCACTGTGACATGGAATAAAAGAGCGTAGGAGGTGGTTGGGGGGTACAAAAAGGCTTGTGTTTGGGATTGGAAAAATGGCCTATATCATTTCACGGGACAAGTTGAGATTTTGTACTTACAAAAGGGACCTTTTTAAGTCGGAAGCCGAAAGTTGTACCTTGAAATGGAAACGAAATCAACAAGCATTCAAACAATAAAAACGTTAGTACCCAAAAGTACCTACCTAGCGGTAGGATTTCATGCATTACTACGCCAATAAGAAATATGTAGCAAACATTGTCAAAGCCTAGCCATAGGCACAAAATAAAAAACAAACAGAAATTAAAAATTGTTTTAAGGAGCAAACGAGTGAAACCATTGTTTTTAACAAACCAATCAGGGAGTCGGGGTTGCATCCGGTAAACTTGCGGCGTCGTCCTCTTCAAACTCGTCATCACTGGCATATGTCGGGCAGATATCTTCTGGAAATTCTGGGAGTTGAGCTGCTAACACCGGGTTGGCCTCTTTCATAATCTGGCCCATCACCTCATCCCGCTCTCTCGTATACATCCAAATTTTTTGGGTGACCCTGTTTTGATACCTTTGCTCACCTTCCAGCAAATCGATTCGATACGTGAGCTTTTTTAAAGCTCTCAGGATCTCAGCCATTTGGTTGTTTGAACTTTCTACAGCGGCTGGACGGAGTGGTGTACGAGGTGTTCGCACAATGTGCTCCTCAGCAATGCCCACAGTGGGGTTAACAGTCCCCACTGTGGGAATATCTTCAGTAGGCTCGTTAGGAGGAGTGGTGATGCATCTTCCCATTTTTCGGACTGTTGCCACACTGATGTTACTTGTGGAATCAAACCACTTATCCTCCATAGCTGAGGGTACACCTGCTTCTATCATCAATAGCGTAATAAGGCAAGGTAGGGGCAAGATTACCTTCTTTCGGGTTCGCGCCTGATCAATGGCCGCATGCATGACAATTCCTACGTTAATCCTTTTCTTAGTGAGGATGCAATATAACAGAGCACACTTATGCATTGACAAAGTTGTATCGTGTGATGTCAGGGACAAAGAGGCACGGAGAAATTGGAACCAAACAGCGGCCTCGGTAGTGAGGGAGCTAGCGTTTAGACACCTTCACTGGCCATCTTTATTCCATGGGTTCCCCTCGGCTGCTATCTCTCGTAAAATGAGATCCTCATCCGCCGGGGTCATCTTCTTTAAAAACTGCGCAAACTCACAAATACCCGGGCTCCTTCTTCCCAATACCCGGTTAATCGCTCATGGATTATAACTAACTTGTTTTCCCCGAACCATCATAGTGGGGTCATTAGCTTGAGAGGCTTCGGCGTAAAATTCACGTACTAAAGAGGCATTGGCGCGTCTATTGGCAGCGGCTAATATCGACCAGTCTTGCGCCACAATTCTATCCTTAACAAATGGGTTGGCCTTAATGAAATTGGAGTCGAAACCCCTCTCTAAGTTCAGTTTCTGTTTTGAAATGCATTCATAGTGGGCAGCCACTTCTGGAGTGGTGAACTGCCTGGGCACCCCACTGGGGGCATGCTCAGTGCCTACTGTGGATTGATGTGGGTTTTTGGCTTGGATTTGTTCATCCCCAACATCAATTTCCATAGAGGATGAACTTAAAGAGGGTTCGAGATTTTTACCTTTTCGTGACGCTTGTCTTTTTGGCTTCTTGATCGGTTCTTTCTGTGCCATCGTCACCTTAGACCTTGTGACCACTCCCTTCTTCCTCATGGCTCGAAGAATGGGATTCTCCCCACTCTGGGCCTCTTTCAGAACTGCATCATTTCCAAGCTTGATGTACTGGTATTGGTAATCTTCTTCAACCTTCCTTTGCAACTCCTCTTATTCAATAAATAACTTTGCCTCAGCCCTCTTTCTTTCCTCTTCAAAAATCCTCCCTTTTTCAGCCCTAATCCTTGCTTCCTCTAGTCTTCTTTCTTCCTCTTCTTTTCGGATTCTTTCCTCCTCCTCTCTTCGCCTCTTTTCGACTTCCTCTTTTCGTTTTCGAATGGCAGCCATTTTCTGGTTGAACTCCTCCTCTAATCTTCTTTCTTCTTCCTCGGCCTGTAATGCCCGTTATCGAAATGGATGGTGCTGGTGTCCGAGACTCGTGAAGAAGACATAGCCTTCGGGCTTTCGTGTTTAGAGGAACTTGCGTCCGATGCATCAGAGGTTATCGGATGTTCGCCGGAGACCGGTGGCGGTTCGTTCAGGTCGCCGGTGACAATTTCCGGCTGGTGATACTCGGTGGTTCTGCGGCGGACCGCCGCACGGGTGGTTGCATCCGGGTTTGTGTTCAATCTCTTACTCCTGGCCATTGTTAGGGTTTGGGAAGGATTTGTGATTTTGGTTCGTGAGAGAGCAATGGAGAAGAAGAGAGAGTATTTTGAATTTTCTAGAAGAAAAGTGGTTTTGATAGGAGTTAAGTGGTTTTAGGATTTGAAAAGTTTTGTTTGGCTTTTTGGCAAAGGAGGGAATGGTTGGGAGTAGAAAGAGAAAAGAAATGATGGTTTTTTCTTGGAACAAGGCAAAAGGGACAAGTGGCAGCAAAATGTGACATTTTGTGTAAGAAAAAGGTGATGTATGTCAGTCATTAGGCCACCAAACTTGTCCTTTCATGCGCCAGATTGGCAGTGGGGAACGCAGGGACTTGTTCCTTCCCACTGCGCTGCTTTTTGTTGGCCTTTTCTTCAAAAAGCGACAATCTCTCCTACACACATGCAAAACAAACTACCATGCAGAATTAAAAAGACCAAAAATAATAAAAAGACAGCAAACAACAGAAATAAAATATTTACAAGTGGTCCCGATGTTGCTTAACCATAGTGAGGTGGAGAGTGGGATGGAATGTGGGCACTTTCATTCAGAAAATGCTTCACTATCTGCCCATTGACTTTGAATGTTTGATCAGACTGTGGGGACTTTAACTCCACTATTCCAAAAGGACTAACCTTGACCACGGTGTACGGTCCCGTCCATCGGGATTTTAGCTTACCCGGAAAAAGTTTAAGACGAGAATTGAACAATAAAACCTGTTGGCCTTCCATGAATTCCCTATGGTTGATTCTTCGATCGTGCCACATCTTGGACTTTTCCTTGTACAACTTTGCGTTTTCATAAGAGTGGTAACGCAACTCTTCTAACTCATGCAATTGCAAACATCTTTTAATTCCCGTAGCACCCTCACTCATGTTAAGCTCTTTAAGGGCCCAAAATGCCTTGTGCTCCAATTCAATCGGTAAATGGCACGCTTTGCCAAAAACTAATTTAAATGGAGACATTCCCAAAGGAGTTTTATAGGCCGTGCGATAGGCCCAAAGAGCATCATCAAGTTTGGTTGACCAATCTTTACGATGTGGTTTAACGACTTTCTCTAAAATACTTTTGATTTCGCGATTTGAAAGCTCGGCTAAACCGTTGGTTTGCGGGTGGTACGCGGTGGCCACTCTATGATGTATATCATATTTAGCAAGGACCGAGGCCATGACTTTGTTTATAAAATGGGTGCCTTCATCACTAATTAATGCCCGTGGTGTTCCAAATCGGGTGAAAATATTTTTATGCAAAAATTTCACCACGGTGTTGGCATCATTAGAATGACAAGCAACGGCTTCTACCCATTTCGAAACAAAGTCTACCGCTACCAAGATATAAAAATTATTGTTTGAATTTGGAAAAGGACCCATGAAATCGATCCCCCAAACATCAAAAAGTTCTACCTCTAGAATGTTGTTAAGAGGCATTTCGTTCCTTTGTGAAATGTTCCCGGTACGTTGACATTGCTCACAATTTTTCACAAATGCAAAAGCGTCTTCAAACACATTGGGCCAAAAGAACCCACTTTGTAAAAATTTTGCAGCAGTGCGGTTTGCACCAAAGTGGCCACCGTAGTGGGATGTGTGACAACCTTGGAGTATATGATGTTGCTCACTCCCGTGGACACAACGTCTCAATATTTGGTCCGCCCCTATCTTATATAAGAAGGGATCGTCCCAAACATATTGACGAGTATCATGTAACAACTTTTTAAATGGTTGTCCACTCATCCCGTGGGGTTTTAGTCCACTTGCTAAAAAGTTTGCAATGTCAGCATACCAAGGAATATTATTTTCGTGATGTTGAGCTGCTAGCAATTGCTCATCGGGAAAATTCTCTTTGACCGGAGTGGGATCAACAGTGCCCACTATCTTCTCGAGCCTGGACAAGTGGTCAACTATTTGGTTGCTTGTTCCTTTCCTATCAACGATCTCAAGGTCGAATTCTTGCAACAATAGAACCCACCTAATCAACCGAGGCTTGGAATCAGCCTTGGTGATTAAGTATTTTATCGCTGCATGATCCGTGTGCACTATTACCTTCGTCCCTATCAAATATGACCTGAAACGATCAAAAGCAAACACCACCGCAAGTAATTCTTTTTCAGTGACAGTATAATTAATCTGAGCTTCAATCAGTGTTTTACTTGTATAATAAATGGGGTGAAAGATTTTGTTCTTCTTTTGCCCGAGAACTGCCCCCACTGCCCAATCGCTCGCGTCACACATGACCTCGAAGGGGAGTTACCAGTCAGGAGTGGTCACTATGGGTGCAGTAACTAGGGCCTCTTTGATTTTTTTAAAAGCATCTCGGCATTCTTGGGTAAAAATAAATTCTTTTTCAAGCTGCAACAGGTTACATAGGGGTTTGGTAATTTTTGAAAAATCTTTGATGAACCTCCTATAAAAACCTGCGTGACCCAAAAAACTTCGTATTCCTTTTACAGTTGTGGGTTCGGGAAGTTGTGCCACTACTTCAAGCTTGGCTTTGTCAACTTCCAACCCTCTTTTTGAAACAAGGTGACCTAGGACAATACCCTCTTCTACCATAAAATGACATTTTTCCCAATTCAAAATAAGGTCGTGGGTCTCGCATCTCACTAGGCTTTTTTCTAGATTTTCTAGGCAGTTGTCAAATGATGTCCCTATCACAGAAAAGTCATCCATAAAAACTTCTATGGTGTCCTCTATCATGTCGGTAAAAATGGCCATCATACAACGTTGGAAAGTGGCGGGGGCATTACACAATCCAAATGGCATTCTTCGGAATGCAAAAGTACCGTAGGGACAAGTAAAGGTGGTCTTTTCTTGGTCCTCGGGGGCAATATGGATTTGGTTGTATCCGGAGTATCCATCTAGAAAACAGTAAAATTCATTTCCCGCTAACCTATCAAGCATTTGGTCGATGAAAGGTAAGGGAAAATGGTCTTTCTTAGTGGCCAAGTTGAGTTGTCTATAGTCCATGCATATCCGCCACCCCGTGACAGTCCTAGTGGGGATGAGCTCGTTCTTTTCGTTCTTTACTACGGTTGTCCCTCCCTTTTTAGGGACACATTAGTCGGGGCTCACCCAACTACTACTAGCAATGGGATAGATAATACCGGCATCTAACCACTTCGAAACTTCTTTCTTAACTACCTCCTTCATTATGGGATTCAACCTTCTTTGAGGTTGGACTTTCCCAGGGTGGTCACTCTCCAAGTTAATCTTATGTTGACATAAAGAGGGGCTAATACCTCTAATGTCCGTTGTGGTCCAACCTATTGCCTTCTTATGCTTTATCAACAAATCAATCAGACATTGTTCTTGGTTATCGCTAAGTTTGGAAGAGATAATAACGAGAAGTTTATTATCCTTAGCGAGATAAGAATATTTCAAGTGGGAAGGCAATGGTTTAAGCTCTAACTCGGGAGGTTGTTCTATTGAAGGGGGCTGAATATTTATGTCCTTAAAATCCAAAGGTTCAAAGGCTGCCACTATTTCGTTATACTCATCCTCAAAAGTGTCATCACTCTCAAGGTCAGAGTGCTCACTCTCACTCCCCACTGTGGGTACTGTACATCCTACTGTGGGCACTGTGTAAAGAATGTAGGATCCATAAATCGAACTTAAAGCAAAGCAGTCTTCGGTGTCTATATACTTAAGGGATTTAAACACATTGAATGTTACCTCTTGGTCATTAACTCTCATCGTGAGTTCTCCTTTGTGCACATCAATCAAAGTTCGTCCGGTTGCAAGAAACGGACGTCCTAAGATGATTGGGATTTCCTTGTCGGCCTCATAATCTAGAACTAGAAAATCGGCTGGGAAGATAAATTTATCCACTTGGACCAAAACGTCTTCTATTTTACCCTTTGGGTAGGCAATGGACCGGTCGGCTACTTGTAATGTCACGGTTGTGGGTCTAGCCTCTCCAATACCTAACTTGTTAAAAATAGATAATGGCATCAAATTGACACTAGCTCCTAAATCACAGAGTGCTTGACCTACTTCTTGTCCTCCTATTGTGCATGGAATGGTGAAACTACCCGGGTCTTTCAACTTAGGTGGAATCTTGCTGGTAAGGAGGGCACTACATTCCTCGGTCAAAGCCACAGTTTCAAACTCACCTAACTTTCTTTTTTTGTTCAAAATATCCTTTAAAAATTTAACATAGCTTGGCATTTGCTCGAGAGCCTCTACCAAGGGTATGTTAATGTGAAGCTGCTTAAAAATGTCTAAGAATTTTTTAAACTGAACATCGACATTTTTAGGCTTCATTCTTTGAGGAAAGGGAATGCTTCGTGGGTCAATCTGAACTTGTTGTGGTATTGGCTTTGGAACAGTAGGCTTTGGAACAGGTCCAAGAGTAGGAAGGTCTGGGATGTCGGTCCCCACTGTAGGGATCACAGTGACTTGTGGAGTGCCCACTGTGGTGACCACATTGGGTATTTGAGGCGAATCATCAGACTCAAAAACGATATCTTTCAGATTCTTTCCACTCCTCAGAGTGATGGACTTGACGTGCTCTTTTCCTATCACCTTAGCGTGCTCGGTATCACTAGGTAACGTCCCTGGTGGTCTATTCTTAACTTCAACGACTAGTTGTCCTACTTGAGTCTCTATGTTCCTAATGACTGCTTGAGTTTGATTCATAAAACCTTTGAGAATAGATTCAATCGATTGTTGAACCTCAGCTGGTTGATTGGATCTTGGTTGGTATGGTTGTAAGGACTGTCCTTGGTGAAAGTTCTGTGAGGACTGCCCACTTTGATGTGGGGACTGCCCACTGTGGTGTTGTTGAAATCCAGGGGGATTGTGTGGTCTTTGCTGAGTATGACTCGCCCCATGGGGTTGGAGTCCTGGATTACCAGCCCAATAGAAATTTAGGTGGTTTCTCCAACCTGGATTATAAGTCTGCGAATATGGATTGTTCCCTATAACATTAACGGCTTCGGGATTTGCTGGACAATAGTCAAAAAGATGATCCTCTCCACAGAGGGAGCAGTTTTCAGCTAGATGAGTTGCAGAATTGACTTGGCCTCTATTTTGATTCAAAACGATTTTTGTTAAGGCCACTAACTGCGCATTCATGGTTTTGAGCGCTTCGGAATCGATGGTGTTGGTCTTTGGTACTACTGCTCTAGGATTGGACCACTCGGTATTGTTGTTGGACACTTTTTCTAAGATTTGATATCCTTCATTGTAGGTTTTACTCGTGAATGTTCCACCGGCTGTTGCATCTAAGATGATTTTGGCTGCATTGGAAAGACTATTGTAAAAGGTCTCCAATTGGATGCAATGTGGGATGCCATGATGTGGGCACTTCCGAAGTAAATCTTTAAATCGTTCCCATGCATCCGAAACAGCCTCATCTTCTTCTTGCCTAAACAAAATTATATCATTTTGAAACCTTACATTCCTCGTTGGAGGAAAGTATTTTTGCAAAAATTTATCGGCAAGTTCTTGCCATGTGGTTATCGAGTGAGGTGCATGCGAGTTCAGCCATGACTTCGCCTTATCCCTTAGTGAAAAAGGAAAAAAGTCTTAGTCTTAATGCTTCATCACTCACACCTTGTAACTGAAAGGAATCGGTCATTTCCAAAAAAGATTTTAAGTGTGAGTGCGGATCCTCAGTTGGTGATCCTCCAAACTGACCCATGGCTTGGATCATTTGAAACATTACCGGTTTAAGTTCAAAATGGTTTGCTACAATGTTGGGCCTTAGAATCCCGGAGCTTAAATCACTAGCTCCGGAAGTAGCATAGTCCCGTATTTTTCGATCTTTGCTATCGGCAATCGTTATTGTGGTCTCCATGACAGGTGGTCTTTCGGCCATGTTCACAGTGGGGATCACAGGGGGTTGTCGATTTGTTTTCTTGCTTCTTCGTGTTTTTCGCAACGTTTTTTCTATTTCAAGATCTATTGGAACCAAATGTTCGAGTTGTCGCCGTGGCATACAACACGAACAACTTAGAAAAACGAGTTACTCGGGCTCGAACAAAAACTAATGTCTTGAGATTAAAAATCACGCCAGTCCCCAGCAACGGCGCCAAAAACTTGGTACGTGCGAAATGTGTGTTTTAATCGCAGTGGGTTGCAAACTGTCCACAGTGGGAAGTGCAACTGTACACTGTCCACTATGATCGTCACAGCAAGTAATAGTTGGTAAAATACCAGAATCGAATCCACAGAGACTAGGAAATCAAGACAATACGGTTCTCATGAGCTCCTTTTACAGGTTTCAATAACAGAAGAAAATAATACTTTGGTTTGGTTGGTGAAATAGCTACTTTTAACGATTTACTAAAGATTTAAAAGAAGGAATGTAGGTTAGATTTTCCCTAGATTTTATACTAAATACTTGGTCTTTAAAATGACCCTTGTATTCGAGGTGGGCATTTTCGCTAGAAAAGCCCGGTTACAAAATACTCACACCGTTTAGATAAAAATCCCATACTCTTAGTATTTATTGTTTTGTCAATGGTAATCTCAAAGATGGACCTTTTCAGGCCTCGGTGGAATGTGTAGAGACAAATACTCTAAGTGTTTTTAGATACACCAACTAGCTTGCCTACTACTCCAGTGGGATGAGATTAGCTCACTGTGCCGACCTCACTTTCGTAAGTGTCATAAGAATTCCTTCGAATCCCCTAGCATCATCCAAGCTCGTGTCACTGCATTCTACTCATTTATGAGTTAAGAACTAGATATTAGATCCTTGCAAGTGATTGGCTTGTTCGCATCCTTGGGCATGAATCGAGAATGAATGACCAAAACAACAACTATTCCAAGTATAAAGATTACTCAAGCATTTTTAATAAAATCCAGGTACTTCTCCTTCGTACATCCCTAAGGATGTTTAGCCCATAACTAAAGTAAAGAAAGCAAAAGAGTAGAAGTTGCACATAATAAAACTGAAAGTGACTTGAATTTAGCCCACAATGGGGAACGAGAATTCGCCCCTGTCACTGTGTATTAAGAATTACAAGAAAGAAATACAGAAATTTAAAGTTAACTAATGCAGTAAAATAAAGAACTAAAGTTACACTAATGTAGTAGTTGAGAGAATTCAAGACTAAACAATCTCTAGCAAAAACTACTACTTGACTTGAATTCTAATAATGTAAAAACATGATGCATTGAATGGCACCCCAAGGCCTCATTAAATACTAGGAGGAAGGTATGGGCATGGCACAAAACCATGGTTTTGCCCCATGTTTCAGATCTGCAGATTTGCACACCATGCCTTGAATAGTAAACACCTTTTCACCAAATGTTGCTTTATAGTACAAGGTTGTTGTACTTTTCACTATTCCTCTTTAAGGAAGGCATGTCCTCCTTTATCTTCATTTGACCTGCTATTTGACCCATTCTTTTCTCTAGAAATGTTTAAATCCTAGCTGCTACTTTCTTTCTCTTTTTTCTTTTCGTCATCTCAGGAGTGGGGAGCGGAGTGGGCACTCCGCAAGTCACTGTGGATAAAAAACGTGAAAAACACCCAAACTCCACCAAATAATTTATTAAAGACCATGGTTCACTCCTTTTGCCCGTTTTCATGAAATATACCAAGAATGGGGGTTTTAAGAAGTGAAATGGCTAAAATTGACAAAATAAAATGGAAAATAAAAGGAAATAATAACTCTAAAAATAGAGTTATCAGTATTTAAAATCAAAACCTCGTTTTTCTTCTGGTAAATCTAAGTTCAGCCGAAAACCCTCTTCCTCTCTCTCCAAATACTCTTCCTCTGACAAAACAAATGAAGAATGTTTTAACTGTGGAAAGAAAGGTCATTTTGCCTCTGAGTGCAGAAGCAAACACATTGAAAGACCCATAACCTCTTCTTCAGGCCGATTTTCCTCGAAGTCAGGGATATCCAAACCAGACTCTTCCAACCACTCTCCCTCCCAAAAATTTGGCCAATCTCTCTCCTTTATAAATTCTGACTGAGATGAAAAATACAAATCCAAATACAAAAGAGAGAAAGAAAGAAATGAAAATCTTGCCAAAAAGGAAAAAGATCTGATAGCCGAAACTCATGACTGGGCAGACGAACCAACTTCAAAAAGTGACAAGGACATATCCAATGTCTGCTTCATGGCAAAGATCAATGACATAAAAGATCAAGAGGGTCCCACACCATCAATGGCTCTAGTGTCAACTGAGTGCTCTTCCTCTTCCTCACAGGTACACCCATTTCTTTCTCTCTCAAACTCTAAAAAGATTGAGGCATCTGATTCATTAACCATTGACTATTATGATGACAAATATGCAAAGAAAAAGGCAAATGCTCAAATAAAATCTCTCTCTTCTCAACTTCATATATGTCTTTCTCAATTAAAGCATTTTGATAAAATCAAAGCAGAGTTTGAAGATTTGAAAACTATAAACTTCACACTTGCTAAAGAGAAAAACAAAATGCTGAAACATCTTAAAAAGGAACAAGAAACGGTAAAAAAATGGACGACTTCTAAAAATCTAGAAAAGATTTTTCAAGACCAAATAGCTTGTGATGACAAATGTGGAATCGGTTTTAGAAAGGTGGACATTGAATCCTCTTCACATGGTCATGCTTCTGCTTCTCTAGATCTTCCATCTTTTTATGAATCTTCAGATCATGACTCAAATAAATCCATGGACTCTTTAGAGATTTTAGAAGCCTTAAAATTCGGCATGTTTGTTAAGGCTAAAAGCTTTACTCCACATATTGAAGATGAGGATGACCAAAGTTCAAATGACCTCTCTAAACCAATTCATGAACTGTTAAAATCCTTGACCATTGATGAAGCATCTTCTTCTGAACCCAAACCTGCAAAAATTCCTAAAAGAGAATCTCAAACTTCTATCAAAATATTTTCTACTTCTGAGAAAGGAAAATCAGTGGCTTCTGCCGAATTTCCCTTGAAAAGAAAATCTTCTTCTAAATTCCCTAAGAACAACTCTGCAAAATCCTCTACACACCTTGTTCCCCAATCTGTGAACATCAAGAAGTCCAAATCCAAGGAATTTTAGGCTCCAGAACTCATATTTCCTGATCCTCCCCTGTCAAAACCATAAGAGTCAATGTGAAAGGTCAAAATAAGGAAGTTGGTCAAAACTCCAAAAGGATCTTTATTTATCAAAAATGTTATAACTGTGGAGACACGTTTCACCTTGCAAAGACTGTGCAAAAGAACGAATTGACAGGAACAACTCCAAAGACTCTTTGTCTACTTCTTCTAACCCAAAAAGACCCATTTCCAAATGGGTACAAAGGAACTAATTTCTCTGTGGCTGCAGGTCTACGGACATCAACAGATATGTTATCTAGATAGTGGATGTTCGCGACACATGACAGGAAATAAATCTCTGCTTATAAACTTCCTGGCTGCTAAAGGTCCTTCTATAACCTTTGGTGACAATTCCAGAGGAATCACTAAAGGATACGGAACTCTCACAAATGGTTCTGTTACTTTCAAAAAGTAGCCTATGTTGAAGGCTTAATGCATAATTTTTTGAGCATAAGTCAACTATGTGATCTGGGATACAAAGTCACTTTTGAACTATCTGTGTGTACCATAACTGATAAAAACATGCAAGTTGTATTATCTGGTGGTAGAAAAGAAAATGTCTATGTAATAGACATGGGACAAAGTTCATCTATTGGAACAAATGTATGTTATGTCTCTAAAAACACAGCTAAAAGGAACTGGCTTGGCACAAGCGTCTATCACATCTCAACTTCAAAACTCTAAATATTCTTTCCAATAAAGAGCTTGTTACTGGTTTTTCAAAACTCTCCTTTGTGAAAGAAAAGTTGTGTGCTGCATGTGAAAAAAGAAAACTCACCAAATCTTCATTCAAGTCTAAACAATGCTTCTACATCACTTTACCTCTTCAAATGCTTCACATGGATCTATGTGGACCAGTCAGCACTCCCAACCTTGGTGGAAGAAGGTACATTCTAGTTATAGTTGATGAATTCACTCATTATACTTGGGTATTTTTTCTCAGGTATAAAAGTGACACCACTGAAGAAATCCTAAAATTCATCAAGAAACCTGAAGTGCTGAATGGACAACTTGTGAGATCAGTATGAAGTGATAATGCTACTGAATTCAAAAACAGTACCTTAGATGACTTCTTCAATGAAAAAGGTATCTTACAAAATTTCTTGGCTGTTAGTCCTCCTCAACAGAATGGAATGGTAGAAAGTAAAAATAAAACTTTGTGTGAAGCTGCCCGATATGCTTAGTGAATCAAATCTTCCTACCTACTTTTGGGCTAAAGCTATAAAACTGCTTGTTTTACCCAAAATAGATCTGTAATTGTCAAAAGACACAACCACACTCCCTATGAAGTCTTTTATGGAAGAAAACCAAAAATTGGCTTTCTTCATGTTTTTGGAAGTGTCTGCTTCATTCTGAATGATCGGGAAAATCATGGAAAATTTGATCCAAAAATTGATGAAGGCATTTTTGTGGGATATTCTCTCACCTCTAAAGCTTTTAGAGTATACAATCTTCGGTGGAAATGTATTGATGAATCCATACATGTAAAGTTTGATGATCTTAGATCATCATCTCTCTCATGTGATGATGATGAACTGAATAGATGGATCTCCTCTTGTGTTGGTGAAGGACCTCAAATTACTCCATCAGATCCAACTCCCTCTGTACCTTTTCCTCAAAATGTTTCCTCTCATAATGGTGATCCTCCTACCTCATCAAACCCTCCTTTTGATCAGCAAACCAATTCTCCACTGACTCTAAATCCTCCGAATTCAAACTTTCATGATAATATGTTCCCAATTATATTTCCACCAAACCAAATAGATGACACTCCCTCCCATATTCCATCTTTTGCAAATCCTACCTATTTACCTTCACCCTCCACCTTGAAGATTTGCCATCCTCCTCTTAAGCTCAACCATCTCATCCTCCATCACTTTCTCTTGCCACTAAATGGACTAAAGATCATCCAATTGACCAAATAATTGGTGATCAGCTGGTGTTTAAATGTAACACCCGTAATTTCGGATAAGTACAACTTCGATTTAGTGAGGAATCGATCTTTAAACAAAAATTATGGAAAATAGGATTTGGAGTTAAATCCTAGATTTGATAGTCTTTTTGGATGGAGAATTCAAATACGAGTCCAACGGGCCTTTCCGGAGCAAAAACGGAGCTAAAACGAAGAAGTTATGGCCAAAACAACTTTCGGTACAATCTCGGCTAAAGTGACCAGCGAAAGTGACACTTGTGTCACTCTCGCTGGTTTTGTACCGAGGGTTTTTGAGGTTCAGCGAGTATGACACTCGCGAGAGTGACATGGTCACTCTCGCCGTGTCACTTTCGCCGTCGGACTCCAGAAGGTTTTAAAACCCTTTTTCTTCTTTCTTCTTCCTCGTTTTTCACTCTCACTCTCAAACCCTCTCGGCTCTCTCTCTCTCAAAAATCGCCCATCTCACCAAATCGGTTTCTTTCCCTAAGTTAACCACAAATCCTCCCATCTCCTCTTCATCCTCTCCACTTGAACCAACCCACTCCACCATTGATGTTCATTTTGGAACTTAGAGCCGTTGGAAGTTTTGGAGCTCTCTTTTGGAGGATTCAAGTGATTAAGGTAATTTCTAGTTAGATTATCGTTATATTTCACTTTATTTCCTTATTGTAGTGTTATGGGTCGATTTTGGTGGTGATTGATTGGGAAAATCGTTATCCCCTTCATGTATAAAACTAGGGTTTGGTATGAAATGGGTATTTTGGTATGTTACGGATGGATGATGATACCTTATGGTAGGATTGTGATATTGATGGTTGGGGTTTCATAAATCTAGGTTTTGGAAGTTTTGGCTTGAGGATGCAAACTTCATCAAAGGAGCTTACGTTGGAGAAACTCTAGATTTAGCTAAATCTAGCAATGTGAGTTCAAGTTAATTTGCGAAAACGTTGTACATGCCAAAATGAGTATTTTACAAATATGTGTGTGTTTTACTTGAAAATGTACATGGTTGAGTTATTTGAATGGTTTAACTCTTTTGAAGTGTTTATCTTCATAAATGTATAAAACACCCATATTTGAGACTTTTAGATATTTGGATGGTTAGAAACCATGATTTGTCTTTAAAAGATTAATTGCTAAAAATGAGGTTTAAAGTGATGGTTTAATCATATATGTGTAAATGATTTCATAAACCATTTGAGAAAATGCATCTTTAGTGTTATGGGTCATTTTGAGAATTATAAGGGTGTGAGTCCTTCGAGAAAACCCTTTTTGTTTAACCGTGTTGAGTTTTGGGGTTAATGATGATTTTGTGGTATTGCTTGCCTAAACAATGTTTAAACGTGTTTTTGACCGACGTTATGGGTCTAGCAAGCTTAGAGCACTTTGCTCGGTTTTGACTGTGAGAAAGTCTCGGGGTTAATTGTCCGGTTTAAATGGCTCAATATGGAGTCTTGTTGATGGGTTGCTTTTATTGCACTGTTTTGCATTTAATGCACGTTTGAGTATTTACATGCTTGGGTGAGTGAGTCATTCCGGGATAGTCATGATGTTTGTAGAGTGTGTTGCATTGGATCCATAGGCATGTTGTTCAGTCATTGGTAATGGTCGATTGGGTATCTTGAGGACGAACCTCGGAACTCATGTTTTATGACCTGGACTTTACGAGTAGGCATTAGGAGGATATAGTCTTGGGCACTTACTTTGGAGGTCTGTGTAGCGATCCACGCCTTCGGGATGTATACCTTGGAGGTAGTCTCGATGTGCCGGGCCTTGAGGCATTACCGAGTGGGTAGACGTCAAGGTGTATCCTCAATTATGGTGTAACCCGGTTTCGTAGACCAGAGTCGTGGAATAGGCCAGACGTATGTGGTAATTCCCGATTTCATTGGGAGGATAGAGATAGGCATAACGTAACTTGTAATCTCTACTCCCAGTTGTGCGATGAACGTTGTACGGGTGGTATACTTATGTGTTACCTCCACCTTCAACGGATACGGGTCTCCCCCGTTTATGGTATTTGATCTTTATTACATTTTACGGTTGCGTGCGTATTGCTTCGTATTATGTTTTAATAAAGAGTTATATTTAATGGACGATTTCCATGTTTTATGGTTGAGTATGTTTTGTTAACCGTATGTGAAGGTTTTGCCTAATTTAGATTTATTCGCGTATTTGGGTGAATTGGGATTGTAACTCATTTTTGGGAAAACGCTTTACACTTTTGGGAAGGATTCCCATGGATTTTGAGTGCGTTGGAAAATGAGTCGCTTATGCCGTTTGGGAAACTTTTTTGGGAAATGATAGTCTTTGTCGCAAGCTTTCATTTAAAGATTTATTTAAATCATGACTATAATTATTAACTGACGATTTATGATTTGTTATAGTCATGATAAAATGTTTGAACTCACTAGGCGTAAGCCTAACCCTTTTTATTTGTCGGCATGTGCAACAGGCTCAGGTTGGGGTAGCTTTAGCTACACTGTGAAGTGGCGAGTGCTAGTAAAGTGCACGAGAGGTGAAAAGCTTAAGTAATGTTTTCCGCATTTACCCTTGGGAAGTAGCACTTGTATTTGGATTAAGTGTTGTCTGAAGTGGCTTTAGTCTTGGTAATGAGACTTATGTAGTATGTATTGCTTGGAAATAACCATTGTTTGTAATTGGAGGTATTTTACTTATTGTTTCAGATGTAATATCAAAAATTTTAAATTAGTTTCTCTTTCCAAATTTGAGGGTGTTACATTAAACCAGGAGAGGGATTGGTAATATTTGTCTCACTGTGAATTTTCTATCCATCACAGAACCCAAACGAATTGGGGAGGCCCTAGTTGATCCATGGTTGGATCACTGCCATGCAAGAGGAACTCTCTCAGTTTGAAAGGAACAAAGTATGGAAACTTTTTCCTCGCCCTTCTAAAAAGACATCATAGGAACAAAATGAGTCTTCAGAAACAAGATGGATGAAGAAGGTACTGTAGTCCGTAACAAGGCAAGACTTGTTGCTTAAGGATATAGGCAAGAAGAGGGAATTGACTATGATGAAACGTTTGCACCTGTTTCCAGACTTGAAGCCATTAGGATATTTCTTGCTCATGCCGCTTACAAAAATTTCAGAGTTTTCCAGATGGATGCCAAGAGTGCTTTCCTCAATGGGGAACTGGCAGAAGAAGTATATGTGAATCAACCTCATGGGTTTGAAGATTCAATCCATCCTGATTATGTGTACCGATTGGACAAAGCTCTCTATGGACTCAAACAGGTTCCTCGTGCCTGGTATGACACTTTGTTCATTTTTCTTCTTGAAAACAAGTACTCCAAAGGTAAAATTGACAACACTCTTTTCATCAAGAAGACTACATGAAATCTTCTTCTTGTTCAAATCTATGTGGATGATATTATTTTGGTGCCATAGATGAATTTCTGTGTGAGGAGTTTGCCTCTCTCATGAAAAGAAGATACGAGATGAGCATGATGGGAGAGCTTACATTTTTCTTAGGTTTTCAAGTAAAACAATATTCAAAAGGAATTTTTATAAATCAAAGCAAATATATTCTTGACCTTCTGAAAAAAGTTCAATTTTGAAAATCGTTCTTCTATGGATCAACCTTTGAAAGTTCATGTTGACCCCGATGGTAAATCTGTTGATGTATCTAATTATCGGGTATGATCGGATCTCTCCTCTATCTTACTGCTAGTAGACCCGATATCATGTTTGCTACTTGTCTTTGTGCGCGTTACCAAGCCAATCCTAAAGAATCTCATTTGGCTGCAGTTAAACGAATCTTTATGTATCTAAAGGGTACCCTACATTTGGGTCTTTGGTATCCCAAAGACTCAGGTTTTGAACTAATCGGGTACTTATACTTTGACTTTGCAGGCTCTAAGGTTGATAGGAAAAGCACTATTGGGAGCTGCTAATTACTTGGTGGAAAACTTGTAAGTTGGTCTAGCAAGAAACAAAACTCAGTGTCAACTTCCACCGCTGAAGCTGAATATGTTGCTGCTGGTAGTTATTGTGCACAAATACTATGGATGAAAAATCAACTAAGGGACTACAATCAGATCTACTTTCATGTACCGATTCTATGTGACAACTCTAGTGCAATTGCTATTACAAACAATCATGTGCTCCACTCCAGATCCAAGCACATTGACATAAGATATCACTTCATCAGAGATGATATCTCTAAGGGTGATGTAGAACTCCACTTTATACCTACCGATCTCCAGCTAGCCGATCTATTCACAAAACCTTTGGATGAAGGTATGTTAGGACCATAAATGTCCTATATATATATATATATATATATATATATATATTAGAAAGTGATATAAAGAATTATAGAGTTTTAATTATATGTAAAAGCCTTATAATGTGAATTGGGCTTATTGTGTTAATGGGCCATGGGCTTTAAGCATTAAGCCCTAGTAATATAATGTTGGTTTGTGTGAGAATTAGGTTAGACATTAATGAGAATTGTATTGTGCGCCTAATAGTTGAGAGAGAGTTTGTTCATCATTCGTATATGTAACTCTCTACAATCATTCAATACAAAGTAAATCATTCGATATATTCATTATTGTTAAAATGGGATCTACACGTGGTATCAGAGCAGAGAGACAGGATTGATTCAAGGTATTTTTCACAGTTTCCGGGAAAACAGCCGTCTAGTACGTTTCATAGGTTTTCTATTTTTTGAGTTTGCTAAAAATGTTGATTTCTATTTGCTTCAATCCATTCATTTGAGTTATTAATCGAGTTTGGTAAGTTTTCATAGTCTAATTCAATCGTTTGCTTAGTCAATTTGATAAAAAAATTGATTTTTTGGTCTATAGTCTGTGTTCATCAAAATCTGGGTTCTTTTTCATCAAAAGGTTGTTTTTTAGGTAAAATTCGATTTGGGTTTATTTGTTTTCGTGTTTCCTTTGGTTTCATATGTCTTTCAGGAAGCAAAATCATCAACCCTAATTTATCCCAAGATCCGTGTTCTTTGCACAACATCAGTTTTCGGACGTCGCACGTATCTTTCCGGGTAAGTTTCTAGCATCTGTCCGAATACGATATACCCGGATACATAAGCTATCCAAACTGAATTTCATCCGAATTCCAACCTTTCCGGTAATCTGCCGATATTGTCACCCGGAAATCCTTTCCGGACTGCTTCACTTTCCGGTTACCTGTCCGATAACTTTTATCCGAAAACTTTATCCAGTCACATACATTGTTCGGAGATTCACATTCGGAAACTTGCTCTTTTCGTACCTTTATCCGGAAACATTACCATCTGTATTCCTATCCGGATTATTCTTATCCGGACACACCTTATCCGGATTCTTCCCAGAAACTCTCTTAGCCGGATTCTATTTCCGGAAAGCACACCCGGATCACATATCCAGGAGTTCTCTGATATTCGCCGGATCACATTTAGCGAGACCCCTGTGCTAAATCGCCGAAGGGGACATTTGTGTATTATGTGATATTGTCTAAATTTTGGATCAAATCAACTTGTCTCACGATCACTCAAGTAATAATGTCTTATTCATCTCAGTGTGAGGCAGCTTGTCAGGTATGTCTACCAACTCATAACACTTTAGTCGATCAGATGCAACTTCTTGTGCAAAAGCTAGAGTCCTATAAGCTAACCATAAAAGAAAAATCACTTGTAGTTTCTAACTTAAGTGAGAAAGTAGAAGTTCAGCACAAGGTTATAGATAAGCTAAGGATTGAAAACGCTAGTCACTTATGCATCATTGACAATCTAAAGGAACAGTGTGCTGAAATTTCAAAAGAGCCTGAAGCGTTAAAGATACAAATATTTGATCTAACTGAAAAGCTCAATAAGTCTGAAAACGAGAGAACTGAGATTATCTATCAATGTTCTTCACTTCAAATAGAAAATAAAGAGCCTTTTGAAAAAACAAAGAATCTTGAATTAAAGTTTTACAAACGAGGCTAAACTGACCAAACGATCCATCTGAACAAACCAAAGGGTTTCAAGTATTACAACTTTGAATGGGGAATCGGGTATGACAATTCCCACTACTTGAAAAATATCTTATCCAAGGTACCTACTTTATATGAATTTAATTTTCTAGGCCTTGATAAGACATATCCCCAATACAAAATCAGATGGACTGGGCCAATTGATGAAAATGATAAGGAATTGGAGGAATTAAAATGAAAGAATATTATTAAGATGCAGATGCCTTTCGCGTATGAAACTCTTAACACATCTTACAAAACAAAGAAATTCACTTATCTCTCAAATGACTACTTTGACGGCTATGCTGTTGCCAAGACAAAGGATTCCTCTATCAAGGATAAGGTCTAAACAACTGCACTTAAGGAAGAGAACGAGGAGTTTAAACGCTATGTTCCACCTCTAATGTTAAAAAAGAAAATAGTCCAGTTAGAGGAGTCAGTTGAACAAGAACGCATCTCCTTTCAAAAAGAAAAACACGAGTTACTATCCAAACTTAATTGTTCCAATTTCGAAGCTAAGGAGGAAAAGGAACTCCTTCAGACAAAGATCAACAAGCTCACTTCTCAACTGTTCGCCTTGGCGACAAAAATGATGAAAGAGCAACTCAGCAAAGCTGAGCTCCACGAGAAGCTTAACAAGCTGACCAAGGAGAAAATTACTCTATCTGAACCTTCCTCAACTTCGTCTGATACTTCGTCCTGCAAACTCTTTTCGGGTGATCATTCACCAACCATTTCTAATAAAGGAAAAGGACATCAAGTGGAAACTTGCAAAAAGAATATTTTCTCTGATTTTCAAAATGCTTCCGCTGACGATTCTTTGCAAACCAAAAACTCGACCAATTCCCCAAACTCATCAACTACTCATGTCCAATCTGATGAGGAAAATGAACTTTCCGCTTTCATGAACTCCAAGGTGTATTCAGATGATGAATTTAATAAGTTTGACTTTGCGCCAAAACTTTCTAGTCATGTTCAATTTCTTGATAAAAGGAGTGAACCGGTCAATTTTCACAAAGGCGAATGTTCCACATCTGCCTCTCAAAAGGTTTCTGTGCCCAAATCATCAAAACCAAAATCTAAAAGAAGGTCACAAAAACAACAAAAGACTGGTAACTCAAATAGAAGACATTCTTCCGAGATTGACTTTAATGATATTTCAGATAATAATGGTCGGAGAAAAAGGTTCAAACATGTTTGGGTAGTGAAGAAGTCTAATGAAAGCACAACGAATACAAATTCATGTAATTCAGTTTTGCATGTCATGACATACAATCATAATCATGATGTTTTTAATTCTCGTACTTCTGTTGAACAAAGTGTGATGTTTCCATTAAGACTTTATTCAATTCAACAGTTGCTTCAACTTTCTGATGATTGTATTTGTTGTTCTGCATGTGGTTTGAATGATTTTGTTGATCGTAAATATGCATCTTATTGGTATGGTACTTATAGTATCCCCGGTTCTCATTTTAACAAGGCATCTAACCGTCAAGGATCCATCAAAGCATGAATACCAAAATCTTTCTGATTTGCAGGAATGTCAGGTGTGCTAAAATTTGGAATATTCTTTTCACATGACTGCATTCAAAGGTTGTGCCACTTTTGAGGGGGGTATCAAGTGATTGACACATACATGAATTTTTAGTGAATTCAAAGAACCGTGGTAATTTATTCTGAAAAACTTACTTGTATTTGTTTTTCTTCGATTTTAAATTCTAGAATTGCCACGTGTTATATTTTCTTGATTTAGTTGTTTCCATGTCTCATATGCTTGTTGATTTTTCGATGGAAATACACTCGCTTGAATTCCTACTTGTTTTTCCAAGTTCGTCAATTCTTATTTGTACTATTAATTGTGATCTGTTCTTCACAATTAAACTTTCTGATCATTGTTTCATTTATTGCATATATTGTGCTTATATTGTGCTTACTGAGTTATTCTGATTCACGTTTGAATTTGTTCTTTGAAATTCATTATCATTTTATGACGACTTCTGATTACCTCAGATCAGAACTCGGACTTCATTTTATGAGTTCTGAACAATTAGTTCAGGACTCGTTCTTAAATGTTTTGACTTCTAAACATTTCAGTTTAGAACCCGTATTTCACTGTTTACTAAATTGTTCTATTCGATGAATGAAAGGAGTGTTAGGACTTATATTGTTTCTATGGTCTATCCAGCACTGGAAGGACCTACCCAAGAAACACATCCAATTAGGGGTCTAGATGCATAGATGAGTTTGGAGTGAAAAGAATTTGGTGAGAATGTGATAGGACTTAAAAGAATATATTGGTCCTTACCAAACCGAGTCAGTTATTCGGGTAACCACACAATATATTCATTCTCATTCTTTGAAGATGAATATTGAAACAGACATGGACCCTGTGTCACCCCACTCGACCACTCAAGTATCTCACAAAATATATTGTTTCATATATTCACAGAGATTTAGCATATAATCTATCTATTCCTCACTTGGAGGTCTTAGATATTGAAAAAGGAAGCCATCAGCTCTAGGGGTGTACAAAAAACCGTCAACCCGCGAAACCCGACCAACCCAACCCGCTAACAACCAAATTAAACCCAACCCGCCGAACCGCCAAACCGTCAAATCGCCAAACCGCTATTTATAAGGGTTGAAATTGGGTTGAAAAAACGCAACCCAACCCAACCCGCCAACCCGCCGCTAATATTTATTATTTCAAATATTATATATATATATATATATATTGTATTTACATCATTATAAATTATAGCCCAAAAAATAAGTGCATATATATAGCTTACACTAATATACATTTTACAACTCAATAATTAATTGCATGCATTATTGGTCCAATTTAACTTTTAAGCTCAAAGTCCAAACTCAATCAACCTAGGTCGAAGAAAATTTACACGATTCAGACTTATTGCTCACTTGCCCCCTCGTTCGTCGTTGAAACTCAATATTTTTTTGAAACTGTTGAAAGTTTGAAAGTCATATTTTTTACATGTTTTTCCTATGTATAGGAGCAATGGAAAAATCTCCTAAATATCCAAAAATTGAAGATAATGATGAACCAAACGTTCCAAACACGTCTAAGAAAAGGGGTGGTAGAACTTCAAACGTTTGGGATCATTTTTCAAAAAAGGACTCTGGATGTGTTTGTAATTATTGTGGAAAAGACTAAGATTATCACAGTAAAAGAATTGCTTCGCATTCCTACTACCAATAACTTTGTTGGGTATAACTTTAGTTTTTGTCGTATTTCAATCGTGAACTTTGTGTATATTTCTAACCCGCCAACCCAACCCAACCCGCCCTAACCCGCAAGGGTTGGGTTGGGTTGAGATTTTCCGAACCGCCATAATTGGGTTGGGTTGTAAAATTGCCAAAAACCGCCCAACCCGCGTACACTCCTAATCAGCTCCGGTCTCTAAACTTCATTTTCTTATCACTGTGTCTATTGATTTTTAACTTGCGTCCCACGTTAAATAAAATTTTGAGCCAAATCGATATGAATTATTTCTTTCACACACGCACGAGTCTTTGTGATTCCATTTACATATCTTCGTGATATTGCCGGAACAATTTGAGAAGTAATTTTTAAGATTTTACTTCAGTGATAACTGGAAGTCCTATCAGAGACACCCCAATGCCAACTCTGAACATAGGCCACACAATTATTTTAACTGTTGTGATAACAGTTACTATTGTGTTTCTGTGTTAGTTGATTACCCCATCTTGGTTACTTAACGTTTTATCTGATTTTTTGCTACTCATCAGTGTTGTCTTTGAAGTTACATGATACTCAGGATGCTCCTAAATATCATGATAAGGAGAAATGATATAGATTCAAAGACACAGATTATCAGGTTGAGGGGGAGTTAGCAAAAGTTGAGGGGGAGTAAATGGAGACAAGTGCAGAAAAGTGTGCTTGATTGATTCTTCTATCCCCTACCAACCAGTGTTCGCTACAATTGTTTCCTCATTCGAGCATTTTGGTTCGACAAGTTCTGAAGTTTTTCAAAGCCAATTCAACTCGCGGTTCAAAGACAGATTCTTGTTTCTAAACTGAAGATGCATTGTGGAATGTCAAGTAACTTACACATTATCTTTTCTTGTGTGCTTATCCGTTGTGTTGAGTTTCTACAGTTGAAAGCTGCTTTTAGTGTACTTAGTCGAGGTTATTGTTCATTGAATCTGGTGATAAAGTTGAAGCTATGAAGACCAAGAGCTTTATTCAAGGGGGAGCCTGGAAAGACATGAAGACAAGTAACACCAAAGTTTTTCAAAGATTCAAGAGGGAGAGAAGATCAAGACCTGAAGATTTCAAGACCATATTTTCCTTTATATAACTTTAAGGGGAGATTGTTAGGACCATAAATGTCCTATATATTAGAAAGTGATATAAAGAATTATAGAGTTTTAGTTATATGTAAAAGCCTTATAATGTGAATTGGGCTTATCGTGTTAATGGGCCATGGTCTTTAAGCATTAAGCCCTAGGTATATAATGTTGGTTTGTGAGAATTAAGTTAGACGTTAATGAGAATTGTATTGTGCGCCTAATAGTTGAGAGAGACTTCGTTCATCATTCGTATATGTAACTCTCTACAATCATTCTATACAAAGTTAATCATTCGATATATTCATTGTTACTTGTCAAACTAGGATCTACAAGCTAGGTTCAAATTCCTCATCGGTGAACTAGGTAGGTTAAATTTGGAAGCTTAACAAAAAAATGGTTTTTTAATCGATAGGGTTCCCCGCCGATCACGATCGGTGGCCACCCTGATTTTCAATCGGCAGGTTATCCCACTTATCAGAAATTGGTGGATTCCCCGATCTCAATGGGTAGGTTTCCCCACCGATCAGGAATCGGTGGCCTCTCCGATCCCAATCGGCTAGTTTCCCCTACCGATCATAAATCGGTAGGTTACCTCCTTTCTTCTTCTACTGATTTACTTTTCTTCTACCGATGATTTAAGCTTCTACCGATTTGTCTCTTCAATTTTATTCCTATTCTTATCACAATACGACATTCGAGGCTAACATCACCCCACGTCGTGTGTTAGTTAGAATACATGACTATTCCACTTACCCATTACCCTAAACTGTTCCCTTCGCCGCCAAGTTTTAAATTTTGTCATCGTTACTCTTCAAGAAACCCTAGTTCATATCCCTTCATCTTTCAGGGTATTTATTCCCATATTTACCTTTCATTTCCTTTTTACTGACCTGCAACTTCTCAAACAATCATCGAAACTTTCTTTCTTTATGTACCTGCAACTTCATCTCTTTTCTTAACAATGGCGTCTACCACTCTTGTCAAAGCCTCCAAGGTACCAAAATTAATGAAGGTTGTCCCTGTCACCCATGATGATCTCGCTTTCAACCAATGCAACCATGTTGGAATGTTTGAGATCGACCCCGATCACCGTGAGTTTAATCCCATCTCTATCTTCCTCCACAAATCACCATTGCAATATGCCTTTACCAACTCTCTCAAAATGAGAAAAATGCTTATTGGGAACTTATGGATTTCTTGTGTTTGTGATGAGACTACGGAAATGATTTTTGCCTCCATTCTCTCGGACTCGGAAAAACACGACCTCACTTTTGGGGTCGAGGATGTTCGATCAGCCCTCCATCTTCCCACCTTCTCACCTTATGATCAATTCCCTCTTGGAACTGAGCATGATGAAGCTATTCAAGCTCTAAACTACATCTATGACGAGAAGGATAACAGTCCCGACACTCTGCTTCGCAAAAACATGGGAGGCATATGGAACTTCTTCTTCTCTCACATCATTCTCTGTCTAAGTCGTAAGACAATAAGCCATGACCAATCTCCTTTCTACATCACTCAACTTGCTCATGCCTTGATCTTTCAAAGAAAGATTGATTTTGCCCAATAATTTTTCACAGAATTGGTCAATGTTATCACCCCGCCAAAGCGACCCCAGGTTGCCTTTTCCAGGTTCATCTCCATGACCAGTCACAAGACGATGGTTGCCGCACTGACTGCTGATTAGAGATCGGTCAAATCGAAGTTTGTCTATGACTTTTAACCACCGATCGTGAGCAAACTTATTCTAAATAAAGGCCCTCTCGCCACCGATCACCTCTCCTACCAGGTATGATTTCTTTCATAAACTCTCCGGATCTAAAGTGGGGAGATGCTAAGGATACTCCCGGTCCCAGATCGGAGGCTTCTTCAGCACCCCTCACTTCGGTGCCCCCTCCTTCCCCTACTCGAGTGAAATCGGTAGGCAAAAAGAAGAACTCTAAAGCCCCTGGTACCTCCGTACTCTCTTCCATCACCATGCCACCGAAAAAACCTTCGGAGGCTGCCTAGGTCATATAACCATCTCACAAGCGGAGGCACTCTAAATCCTACCAGTCACTGGTTCTCAAAAATCGGGGACTATTGAAATTGTCCCTCCTTGGCCAAGGGATCTGCTATACCTTAAGCCACCTCCTCCATACTCTCCCAACAGAGTACAGTTGTAAAATCAGGGACCAAACCACACCTACATCAGCCCATCAATTGGTCGATGAAGATGATTTGGTTCTGATACCATGTGAGAATACGTGGAACATAACTTAATCTTTAGAAGAACCCTGAATAAGAGAATGGAGGTTCCATCATCTATAGAGGAGAAACGGTTCAAATTGGTAAATGTCAAACCCCAATAAAAGAAAACATTATCTAACTTCAAAATGTTTACTAAAAATGTTCTATATTTATACATAGATGCACTTATCAAATATATTGACTAAATATTGCTTATAAATCCCAAGTACAATTAAATACCAATAGGTTGTTTACTAAATGTTTATTGGGTATTGGAGAAAGGAGAAGATTTGAAGATGAAAGCTATTGAAGAAGAAGGGGTTTAGGGAAGCAAACTCGGTAAAATCTAGAGATAAGAGAGACTTTTAAGTGTAAACTGGGCTTCATTTACCTTACCGATTAAGTATGACAAGGATCGAGAATATGTTGGTCCCGAAGGGTTATACAAGTTTGTAGAAGGGGGGTTGAATACAAACACACAAATTTTTACTTTCTAAATTGTTTATTGATATAATCAAACAATTTACAACTTGTTGCGGAACAAGATTAAGGATAAACCTAATCTAAACAAGTCAAGAACACTAAGTTTCTTGCACTAGAAATAAGATAGAAAGGAGATAAGAATATAATGAATAATATTCTAACACTAAGAGAGAAAGAAGAAGATGGCCGAGCACTTCAATTCTGAAGTAGGGTTCTTCTTATACACTGCATGAATTTAATGCATGGCAGTGTTACTTTACACATGGCAGCAGCTGAGTGGTTGCATGGGTTGACCTTTGTAGACAACCTTATTAGCCGCATGGTGCACAGTGTAGAATCAGAGTTTGTTGTACGAATCTAGACAGAAGGGAGGTCCGTTCTGACATTTCATACGGAGACGTGCAAGGGGGTAAGACAAAAGTAACTTGTAGAGGGAGACTTCATGATCAGCGTTCGTTGAACAGTACTTTATCAGCGAGTGATAAAGCTCAGCGATTGCTGAAGTCTTCTACTTGATACTTCACATTAAATGGACAGGTCTTGCTTCGCTGATATCCGCATCAGTTCATTAGTAGCCTTGTCGCTGGTTCTTGGGCTTGATATTCGACTTCAGCATAGAACCTTTGTTGACGTGAGACTTGTCTTCAGGGATCATAAGTAAACAACTATAACTTATTAGCGATCATCACAGAGACTGAACATGGTCAGAGCTACTGGATGAACAATGTTCACTAAATGTGTTAATCTAAAGAGTGTGAGTTTCCTATCAGCGGTACTGTAGAGACATAGTACTTATCAGCGATAGTGAAACTCTAATACATATTGTTTACTTGCAATTTTCACTAAGTGTTTAAGAGAGGGTCATTATCAAATCACTGAGGGTTTGGATCAACAATCTCCCCCTATTTGATTATGACATAGCAACAAAGAAAATTGCTAAGTATGAAAACATAAGGATAAAAAGAACTCATAAAATATTTGTCCCTTTTACTGTTTTCTAGGATCTTTTAAGTACTGATGGAGTAAAGTACATTCGCTGTAAATTTTCTTTTAACTTCGTATAGGGTTACAAAGGGAAGTGGAAAAATTACAAGTACAACAAATAAATTTACAAGTACAAAAGAGGTAAGCTGATAAAGATAGAAAGATTACAAGGAAATCCTATCAGCCTTTAAAAGGTCCTTCCTTAACGAGAAGTTCATCAAGGGTCTTTGTTGTAGGGATCATCCAGTCAGGGACATTTTTTCCCTGATTTCTTCTTTCTTGTGCTTCTATGAAGATCAGGGGCTTGAGATATCGTGCCTGAAGATCGCGTCTGAATTCACACCAATAGATAAGATCCCTGAGTTGTTCAATGGGAGTGATGGGAAGCTTAGAGACACGTTGAAAACGTTTTTCTTCATCATAGTCGTGAAAGAAGATACCATAAGGTTCGCTTATGACCTTTCCAGGGATGAATCGTTCACCAGGAGGAAGGGAGGTGTCAAGCGCTGAGAGGTCAGGTTCAGGACCAAGTACTTCTTCGCGTGAGAAACCTTCCTGTTTCGTTCCTGATACGAGGACCTGAATCTGAAGGTTTTGACTTTTTCTTTGCAAAGGCCCTTCTTTGTTGAGTCGCAAGAGGAGTGGGAGGAGGAATATCCACAGTAGAAGACACCAAGTCGATCTGTCGATTTATAAGTTTCTCGACATGATCCTTGTATTTAGAACGTGACTTCTGAATGGCTATTCTGATCTCCAACCATTCAGAGAAACCATACTTCGTGATAGCATCAGCGTAGAAGGATTCAGTGGTATCGTTTTCTCTGAATATCTCGACTTCAACAATTGGAACTTTGATGGTCAATCTTCCAGTGATATGAACCTTGTTAATTCTGGCAGCACGATATCAAAAGTGTACTTTCTCTTTACACCATTTCAAGGTAGATTGAGATACCTTGGTCTTTTCTTCTATAATCTTATGGGCGTCTTCCCACAACTGACGTTGGACTTCTATGGGAGTCCTTTTCAGTGCAGGGTCATTCACCGATTCTTGGGCAAGCTGGATGGCGAGGGCCTTATCTTTTTCTTCAACTTCCTTCTTTTCGGCGAGTAATCTTTTGGCTCTGAGGTGATCAGCGAACTCTTTCTTTGATAACCTGAACTTTGTAGGAACAGGAGTGACTTTGGAGCGAGGGAGGATGATTCGCTGATCTTCGAACTTCTTGATTATTTCTTCTCTCCTTTTCTGATCCTCTTCACTTAGCTTTTGAGGAGCTAAGGAAGTTTTGTTTTTGTGAGAGAGAAGTTGTTCTTCAGGTTCATCGGTCTCAGTGATAAAATCCAAGACCGGGATTATTGTTGGTGCAGCAGTGGGGACTTCAGCTGGATCCTTAAACAGGGGAGAGGACTAGCTGAAAAGCAGCGATTATTTAAGTAAGAAGAGTTGGGGAAGAAAGAGATATAGAAAAGAATATGGTTAAGTGTATAGAGGCTTTATGGAGAGGAGAACTGAGATTGAGAAGGGGTAAAGGAGGGATGCTGGGTAAGGGAAGAGGAGATATTGTACCTGACAAACTGGCTTTATCTGAAGGATGGCTAGATTGCCTTCTGCAACGAGGCCTTTGTTTTTGCCTTTGTCAGCTTCAGACGCTGCAGGCTTTGTCTTGGTCGTCTCCCCTGAAGGTTCATTTATTGAAATCCCTTTTAGAGATGGGGCTTTCTTTGGCTGGACGAAGAAGGAATCATCATCATCATCCTCATCATCATCATCATCGTTTTTATGGGATGATAATGGTTCTTCATCAGAGATGTCGATAGCTTCATCGTCTTCAGCATCTTCTTCATCAGTTTCAACCTCGTCAGCATAAGGAACGGTAACATCAGCAACAGCTTCAGTTTCCTAATCGAGTTGCTCCCCCTTAAGAGCAGAGGGAGTTTTTTCGGTTCCCTCAGGGTTTTCAACTCCCTGAGGTTGTCAAGCAGCACCAGTAGTAGAACTCGTCTCCCCCTCAGTTAGGGGAAGGTCTTCAAGAGTTTTCTTTTCCCCCTCAACATTATGGGGAAGGTCTTCTTTAGTCTTCTCCCCCTCTTCCACGTGATGGATGGGGGAGGATACAACAATTCTAGCAGCAGCAGCATGCATTGGGTCCCTATCTTCCAGGCCAGAGATCCCAACACAGTTTTCAATCTTGCTTAATCTGTCTTCTAGGCCAGATATAGCAGGATTGAGTCTTTGAAGATCTTCTCGATCCACCTGAGTAAAGTGCGAAGGAGCACAAGTGGCAGCATTCAGGTGATCGAGGACTTGCTGAAGTAGATCCTTGACCGTGGAGACCTCACCCTTAAGAGTACCAACCTCTGTCTTCAATGATGTAACTTCATTGGACAGAGTGGTGAAGTTTGTTGCGAGGGTGGTGTTGGTGAGGTTGAGATTGTTGACTACTGTAGAAGTTTCAGCAAGAGTGGTGGCAAAAGTTCCTATGCTGGCATCCACCTTCTCCACATCAGCTTTGGAGGTTTTCTTTTCAACCTCAGCGGTCATCGTATTGAGGTTCTCTCCAGCGTTTGTAACCGCTGAAGAATTTGCTGAGAGAGTTGTGGTGAGGGATTCCACCTTTCTTTCCAGGGCCTTCAGAGAGGTGTTGATATCCCCCAAATTAGGACCTGAAATAGTTATTAATTATGAACAGAGGAAAGCTCAGAAGTTTGGGGTTTTGAGAGAGGAGTTTTTGAAGTTATGTGTATACATGCAGGCGGGTTAGCGAAGTTGTCGAAACCTTGCAGACCTGATTGGTATTCCATGTCGCCTTCGAGAGTGCCTTGGCGCATGGAGGTGTCTGCAGATCCTATGTTTGCATCCATCATCGTATTTAGAGCAGCAACAGTTGAATCATTTAGGATGACGGGTGTTCCTGAAATTGTGGGGAAAAAATGGTGGAGTGTCCAAGGGAATGGTGGGAGGAACAAAGGTTGAGAAGGTTGGTTGGGAGCGGGGTTCAACGTTGGATCCGCTGAGAATCACTTCAGTCTGTAGAGAGGCTGAAGGAGGTGGGTTCAGTTCCAAGTTTATAACCTCAGTGTTTAGAGACGCTGAGGTTGGGATGGAAGGGATGGCTTGAGCAGCTGTGGCAGAGCGTACCACAAAACTATCCAGCGACTCTTGTATAAGATGAGTCGTGGAGTCTTCAGCCGTTGATGGCTTGGAGGGTTGCTCCTTGGTTTTCTTGATCCTTTTGGAATCAAGTTGGGAAGTAGAGTGTTTCCTTTTACGAGAAGGAGTGGAGGGTGCAGCCTGGGTATCAGCGGTGGGGATTACCACTGAAGTAGCCGCAGAAGTAGAAGAAGGAGGATTAAGAAAAGATAAGAGTGCAGAGAGACGTACCTCGTTTGGCAGGGGCTTGAAATCTAGAACTTTAGCGCTAACCTGAGAGAGTCTCAGGTCTCCTACCTTTGGGTATTCATTCCCAAGTCCATGTTGGAAAACGGCGCTGATAAACCTTGGATATGGAACGCAAGTTGGTCTTTCAGCCATGTTCACCCTGAACATCAGATCGTCGTAGATGATTGACGCCCAATCAATGTGGAGTCCCTTCAGCAGAGCATATCCCATGGCCTGTTGGGGTTGGGATGCTTGGTCAGTTGACCCGACTTTAGCTGTTAGACAGCTGATCAGATGAGCGTAGATGAAATTCATCTCGCTGGGCATCATCGACTTCTTGATGGCAGTTAGATTTTTGTCAGGGTTTTTGTCTCTCCCTGTGTCCCATGTGTAACCCATTGCATCAAATAATGCAATTAGGGTTGCTCTATCATTAGGGTTCTTTTTGGGATCTGGTAGAGGGACAAAACGGTTTTCTCTGGTACTGGTAGGGAGTTTTAGAGCACGTCTGATATGGTTGGGGGTGATCTTGGAAGTACCATGGTCTGTGTCACAGAGAATGACATCGACCATTTTCTTTGGGTCTTTGGGTGAAGGAACCTGAGCTCGTCTGGCAGTATACCAGAACTGAGCTAGTAGTGAACGATGAGCAGGGGGTGCAATGGTGAGAGCGTATGAAATGGGGCAAGTTTTAAGAACGTTCACAGCATCATCAAGATGTGTGACAGGTTTGTTTTCAGGGAAGTCGAAGAGAGCATAAGGATTATTATGTTGATAAGTAACCTTCTTGAAATCGAACTTAACCTGAGGAGCCTTTGTGAATTCAGTGACCTCAGCAGCAATGGAGGTCTTATCAGCAGGAGATTCAGTAGTAGATGCCATTTCTGTTAATCACATATAAACATGAAGAAGAAGAGATAACGAACAATGTCTTAGTTTGGAAAGATTTTCCAATAAGATGTTGTTGAGTTTTGTCCATTTCATTCAGACCAAAGATGTCTTAATGAAGATTAGGGTTTTTCTTTGTTTTGAAAAAGAAATACAAAACATGGAGAGTATGTGTTTTCCAGTTTCTATTTGAAGAAGAGATTATGGAAAAACATATGAAGAACAAGTTTAAGAGTTTTGTTTCAAACTTGAAGAACAACCATGAAGGTTGTGTTTATAAAATCATGAAAAGAAAATGATTTTATTTTAAAAAGGTTTCTTTTGTTTGATCTGTTAAAAACAAGAATAAGATCAAAAACAAGTTAACAATAGGTAAATAATAAGAATATTAACCTTTCGAAGTTTGAAGAAGATGAACAGTTCTTGAAACGAGAGTTCGAGATGCAACAGTAATTCTTTTCTTGAAGAAGAAGTTGTTCGCGTAAAGAAAAAATATAAACTTGAAAGTGTTTATATAGTGAGAGTACAGAGAGAGAAAAACTAGAGCGGGAAAGTTTTTCATCATGACACGGACACGTGTTTGCATTTGATTGGATGAGAAAACGAAACGTGAAAACATGTGTCAGAAAAAGAACGTGCCAGGGTTTATCCGTTTGATTACGTCACAAACGTCCTTTCACATTTTAGGATGTCTCTGAGGTTTTTGAAATACTCAGGCACATTTTGAAAACATGAAGCACTGAATAGAAATATCAGTGTTAGGTTTTAGAAATTTCAAAATATTGATGATAAGGAAGAGATATTCAGCGATACAATTTGTTTTAAAATCTTGCATTCATTTGCGAACATCAGCGAGTAAAGAAAACATACCTTGATATCAGCGAATCAAGTTTATTCAGAGAGAAAATGATAGAATGGGTTATATAAGTTGGTTTTATCCTTTTGTTGATCAAATGCGAACCGCTGAAGATTTTATTCTTCAAAGTTCAGCATTCCAAGCTCGCTGATGAGAAAGTTAAATCTTGTCTCATCAAGAGGTTTGGTGAACAGATCAGCTAACTGAAAGTCAGTTGGGATAAAGTGATGCTCTATATCACCATTTATCACATGATCTCTGATAAAATGATACCTGATTTCGATGTGTTAGGTCTTTGAGTGTAGCACTGGATTGTTGGCTATAGCGATGGCACTTGTGCTGTCGCAATAGATTGGAATTTTCGAGAGCTGAAGGTCATAGTCCAGTAGTTGATTTCTCATCCACAAGACCTGAGAACAACAGCTTCCATCTGCTACGTACTCAGCTTCAGCGGTGGAGGTGGACACTGAGTTTTGCTTTTTACTTGTCCAACTCACCAGCTTTCCACCTAGGAGCTGACATCCTCCTGTGGTGCTTTTCCTATCTATCTTGCAACCTGCAAAATCACTATCTGAATAGGCGATTAGATCATACCCTGAATCTTTGGGATACCAAAGACCTAGGTTAGGAGTACCCTTAAGGTATTGAAAGATTCGCTTTACAGCGATCATATGAGATTCCTTAGATTCAGCTTGATATCGTGCACACAAACAGGTTGCCTACATAATATTAGGTCGGCTAGCTGTAAGATACATAAGAGAGCCGATCATCACACGGTACGTCGTGACATTAACAGGTATTCCAGAAGAATCCTTGTTTAGTGTCAGCGGTGGTGCCATAGGGGTTTTCATAGCTGAACTCTGAGTTAAATGAAATTTCTTCAGCATATCTTTAACATACTTTCCCTGATTAATGAAAGTTCCCTTTTCATTTTGTTTTATCTGAAGACCAAGGAAATATGTTAGCTCACCCATCATCCTCATTTTGTACTCTGCTTTCATTCTTTCAGAGAAACGAGTACAAAGGTCAGGGTTAGTAGAACCAAATATGATGTCATCAACATATATCTGAACAAGAATAATATGACCTTTTACTTTCCTGAAAAATAGAGTCTTAACGATTTTACCACGCTCAAATTTTTCAATATGGAGATAAGTAGAGAGAGTGTCGTACCATGCACGAGGAGGTTGCTTTAAGCCATAAAGTGCCTTATCCAGTTTATAAACATAACCTAGATGCTTAGGATCTGAGAATCCTGGAGGTTGTTCCACGTAGACTTCTTCATTCAGTTTTCCATTTAGGAACGCTGACTTAACATCCATCTGATATACTTTGAAGTCTTTGTGTATAGCATAAGCTCAGAATAGACGAATGGCTTCTAGTCTTGCCACTGGAGCAAAGGTTTCGTCGTAATCTATACCTTCCTCTTGTCTGTATCCCTAAGCAACAAGTCGAGCCTTGTTGCGGGTTAAAGTTCCATGTTCATCCAGCTTGTTTCGATAGACCCATTTAGTGCCTATCACTGACTTGTCGGATGGACGAGGAACAAGCTTCCAAACTTTGTTTCTTTAAAATTCAGTCAGCTCTTCTTACATAGTGCTGACCAGTTCGGATCTTGGAGGGCATCATTTGTTTTCTTTGGTTCAATCAGAGAAATAAAGTTAACGAATAAGCAAATGTTACCTGCACTTCGTCGAGTCTGAACACCAGCGTTTGGATCACCAAGAATTTGATCAATAGGGTGATTTATTGTCCATCGCTGAGCCGGAGCATGAGTCGCTGACTCAACCTGAACTGGAGGGGCTGAAGATGAGGCTTCAGCAACTTCTGGAATATCAGCCAAGAGAGGAGTAGGTGCAGACGTCATTACATTCACTGATTGCTGAGAAGTAGATGGAATGTCTAAGACATTTGGTTCAGAAGCAGGCTTAGTGTTTAGAGGAACAACTGAGTCCAATGATGTTTCAGCTTCACTATTCTGCATGTTTGGGATGATAGTAGGACCATCATCTTCAACGGTATGAGTATGAGGAGAGGGAACATCTTCTGAATCACCAAGATGTGAAAACATCCATTGATTCAGTTCTTCAGTATCAGCAGAAGGTCGAGAATTTGGTGAACGGGATTCGTCAAAGGTGACGTAAATAGTTTCTTCAACTGTTTGTCTTCTACGATTGAAGACTCTGAAGGCTTTGGAGATTGAAGAATATCCAAGAAAGATTCCATCATCAGCCTTAGGATCAAACTTTCCAAGGGCATCTCTGTTGTTCAGTATGAAACACTGACATCCAAAGATGTGAAGAAAGCTAATTGAAGGATTTCTCCCATGAAAAAGTTCATAGGCTGTCTTTTTGAATCTCTTGACTATCAGCGACCTGTTTTGCGTAAAACAAGCAGTGTTGACAACTTTTGCCCAAAACTGAGTAGGCAGGTGAGAATCGCTGAGCATTGAACGTGCATCTTCAATGATAGTTCTATTTCTTCTTTCAACGACTCCATTTTGTAGCGGTGTTCTTATTGAAGAGGAGTTGTGAGAAACACCCTTACTCTCAAAGAAGGAATCAAGAGAACTGTTTTTGAATTCAGTTCCATGATCACTCCTTATTGAGCGAACGGGTATGTTGTTCAGGATTTTCATTTTCCTGACAAAGGTGATGAGTTCTTCAGGGGTGTCACTCTTAGAACGAAGAAACATTACCCAGGTATAGCGAGAGAATTCATCAACTATGACCAACATATATTTCTTTCCAGCAATGGATTGTTTGTTAACAGGGCCAAACAAATCCATATGGAGAAGTGGTAGAGGAGATGACACTGAGGAGACTTGCTTTGACTTAAAGCTTGCTTTGGTTTGCTTGCCTTTCTCACACGCTGAACATAAGGACTCTTTAGCGTATGAGTGTTGAGGTAGACCAGTAACTAACTCTTTAGAAGATAGAGTATTCAGTGTATTGAAAGAGCCTCTTATGCCATAGCCAGTTGACATCAGATGAGGCTTTTGAGAAGAAACAGGAGTTCTCAGTGGTTGTTGAGTCCATGTTTATTACATAAACATTTTCCAAACGATAACCGCTGAGAGCTATCTTCTCCTTTTTGTCAGCGACAAAGGCATGATTCCTTAGTAAAGATTACTTTGTTATCCATGTCGCAAAGATGACTGATGCTTAGAAGATTTTGCTTCAACCCTTCAACATATGCGACTCTTCTGAAGGTTGTTGTACCATTAGAGAGTACACCAAACCCTCGGGTATGTCCTTTTCCATTTCCACCGAAAGTCACAGAGGGACCCTTCTCTTCCTTATACTCAGTGAGCAGGTTCTTCTTACCAGTCATGTGTCTAGAGCATCCGCTATCGAGATACTAGATACCGTTCTTAACCTTAGTAGCAGAGGTTGAAGCAGAAGGAATGTCAGAATTTTCTTCCTCATCTTCAAGTTTGGCCATGAGACAGAGATTGGCTTCATCATCATCTTTAGAGTCAGATGATTCTTCTTCGTCAGAGGCAGCCCAATCATAGTCAGCCATCAGGCCTTTGCATTTCTTCTTAAAGGTTTTCAGCTTTGAATACCTTTCTTTCAGCTTTTTTTATTTTTCATCTCTAGTCCTGGGAATAAAGTTTTTCTAGGGAAAAGCTGAGGGTCTAGAGACTTTCTTTGACCTGCACTCGCTAGCAAAATGTCCTATCTTTTCACTGTTATAGCAAGTTGCAGTAGCCTTATCAACAGGAGTTGATGATCTTGGCTTGTCAGTAATAGCAAGAGGTTTTTTCTTTCTGAAATTTTTCTTATTGGCGAATCTCCTGAATTTATTAGAAAGGAGAGCCATAGATTCATCAAGATCTGAAGAGTCAGGATCTGATGAGTATTCAGAGTTAGTCTCCAACTCAGTGATAGTGATAGTAGATCGCTGAGTGGTAGGTGACTCTGAGATTAAATCAACATGGGTGCTTTTGGAATCTTTTACAATATTCTTCTTAAGATGACTCAATTGCTCATGATTAAGCATCGTGCCATATAAGGTAGAAAGAGTCATAGATTTAAGATCCTTTGACAGCTTGAGACACATTGAATAACTGTCCCAGCTTTCAGGTAGACATTCTAAGAACTTTGTCAGAAGTTCAAAGTTAGAATATTCCTTACCAACAGTTTTTAGATCTGTTATTAAGCAGTTAAAACGTTGATGTACTTCAGAGAGAGATTCATTCTTACCAAAAATGAAGCTTTAGTACGGTCTTACCAGGTTGATCTTACGTGAGTCCTGGACTTCAGACGTACCTTCATACTGAACACAGATTGTGTCCCACATGGCTTTGGAGGTTTTCAGGTTCATGACGGAATGGTAGACTTCGTCAGGAAGAGCCATGGAAAGAATGAATCTGGCTTTAGTGTCGATAGCCACTTTCTTCTTATCTTCATCAGTCCACATATGAATTTCCTTGGGAACCAACGTTTCTGGAATAGCAACTCTATTCTCAGCGGCTGGAACTTCAGGATCAATTCTAACTGGAATATATGGGCCGTTTTCAAGATAATAAGGCATAGTAGGGTCTACACCTTCTAAGAAGAGAATCATCCTATTTTTCCACAGGTTAAAGTTATCTCTGGAGAATCTAGGGGGTTTTGCAAGAGAACCATTGTCAATATAGTTTGTGTTTGTGTTGGTAGCCATTTTAAGAAATAGCAAGGAAGAGAAGATTAGTATAGATAAGATCTTGTTTATGAGATTAAACAAATCTGCTCTGATACCACTTGTTGGTCCCGAAGGGTTATACAAGTTTATAGAAGGGGGGGTTGAATACAAACACACAGATTTTTACTTTCTAAATTGTTTATTGATATAATCAAACAATTTACAACTTGTTGCGGAACAAGATTAAGGATAAACCTAATCTAAACAAGTTAAGAACACTAAGTTTCTTGCACTAGAAATAAGATAGAAAGGAGATAAGAATATTACGAATAATATTCTAACACTAAGAGAGAAAGAAGAAGATGGCCGAGCACTTCAATTCTGAAGTAGGGTTCTTCTTATATACTGCATGCATTTAATGCATGGCAGTGTTACTTTACACGTGGCAGCAGCTGAGTGGTTGCATGGGTTGACCTTTGTAGACAACCTTAGTAGCCGCATGGTGCACAGTGTAGAATCAGAGTTTGTTGTACGATTCTAGACAGAAGGGAGGTCTGTTCTGACATTTCGTACGGAGACGTGCAAGGGGGTAAGACAAAAGTAACTTGTAGAGGGAGACTTCATGATCAGCGTTCGTTGAACAATACTTTATCAGCGAGTGATAAAGCTCAGCGATTGCTGAAGTCTTCTACTTGATACTTCACGTTAAATGGACAGGTCTTGCTTCGCTGATATCCGCACCAGTTCATTAGTAGACTTGTCGCTGGTTCTTGGGCTTGATCTTCGACTTCAGCGTAGAACCTTTGTTGACGTGAGACTTGTCTTCAGGGATCATAAGTAAACAACTATAACTTATCAGCGATCATCACAAAGACTGAACAGGCTCAGAGCTACTGGATGAACAGTGTTCGCTGAATGTCTTAATCTAAAGAGTGTGAGTTTCCTATCAGCGGTACTGTAGAGACATAGTACTTATCAGCGATAGTGAAACTCTGATACATATTGTTTACTTACAATTTTCACTAAGTGTTTAAGAGAGGGTCATTATCAAATCACTGAGGGTTTGGATCAACAGAATCTTACCCGTAAGAGGCATAACAAGGGCCGAGAGTCCTATATAGTAAGTGTGTGAAAAGACTCTTACCGTTAAGTGCTTACCAAGTTTAATATGATTACCAACATTTCATTTGGACAACCGTATATGTTAGCTGCTAAGGTAAATAAGGGTGATGTCTCCTGATAAGCAGTTGCCTATGAAACGTTTGGTAAACGACCCTTGATATTAAATTAAATCTTTACAAAATCAATAGTCCCAACCAAATTTGAAAGAGTAGCCAATCTTCAAAATCGATGCGTTGGAATTGTAGAGATTTAATTAAAAATATGTAAAATAAAATTAATTGAGGTCGGATCCTACTCTTAAAAACCTCGAGCAATAAAGAAATTCTGCAAAGTGGCCACTTGGTAATTGTTTTACTATTTTGCTAGAAAAAAAGTTTCTTCTTATAAGGAAAGTATCAACATCTATAACTCATGATATTAGTAACAATTTTCACGACATTTCCCAACTTAACTCTACTACTCCGACCCCATCATTAGGATATCAATATAATCCAATCGATTGTGTAAAGCTTGGGTAGCAACAGATCTGTGTAAAGCTTGGTACAATGAAAAGGAGTTTACCATGATCACTTCATTGAGATTCGTTGTATGGAACTAATCATGATTATGCATGCGCCCATAATAATAGGTCGACTGTTGAGCCTTCTCTGGATCAAAAGTGAAAGAAAAGATAAAACTAAAATAATCTGGATTTTTAGTCCAAACTTAAGATTTAAGTTTGAAACTCAATTTTGTTAACCTAAAAAAGTGGATAGATGTATGAGAAATTTTATTGAGTTAGATACAATAGATTCAAATAAGATATTTTTATTTGACTTGTATCATGATACAAAATTGACCAGAATTGGGTATATACCAAAATAGCAAACAAAGGATAAAAACGCAAGAATCCTCTTTTAATATAAGAGGGCATGGTCTAGGGGTCTGAGCCATTCGAGCATACACTTTTTCGAGCCTCACATATTTATATGTTTACACTTTATCGATCTTGACTACATAGACGAGTTCATTGATCTCGAATTCGAGCTCCTAAACGAGCATCGTGCTCGAACTCGAACATTGAAAAAATAATCGAGCTCGAGCCCGACTTTGAAAAATTAATCGAGCTCGAGCCTGGTAATATTTTTTCGAGCTCGACTCGAATAACCTGCTACTCGGCTCGACTCGTTAACACTCCTACCGCATGGCTTTATAATTTGCATGTTTTACTTCATTTTATTTTTATAAATTATACTTTTTATATTTATAATTCATACACTGTCTTCATGCTCCGTTAAATTATTTTGGTTCATTTATTTTTCCAATATATTTAATAGATTATATTTTCTTTTTTATAATTAGATGTTTTTGCCTTAAATCTTGAAAATCCATACTCACACCAATCTTTAAGACCATTTTCTACAGCTTTCTTAAAATTTCTACAAAATGAAGAACTAAAAGTCAAAATCTTTAAAATAAATTACACTCATCTCCAACAATTCCCTATTTTAAAGAAAAAACATTGATTTATATTATTAAAATATTTCATTCATCTATTAAAATATTATTTCTCTCTCTACATATTTATTTTCAAAGTTTTCTATTGGTCATCTCACTTGATTAGTGATGGAAACAGTTGGTTCCCGTTTTGCTTTAAACAAGATTATCAGATCTATTAGTTCAAGATAATGTTTGATGCGGAAGCGTATTTGAAGAACTAACAGATAAGTTTGATAGATTTAGACCAAAATATAAATAAACAGTGAACAGAATATTATATCTTAAAGTTTACTGAATATATAAAATAAGAACAGGTTTAAGAACTGTGAGTAAGAAAAGCTTTAAAACAGATATGACTTTTAAGGTTAATATTTGTGTTCTTGTGATGTTCGATTTATAAGTGATAAGGAAGAACTCAACATGAGTCTTCCTTATATACTACTCTAAAGGGGACCATAAAGCATATGCTACTATTCAGACGGTACTGATGAATAGTTGAACGGATGTCGTGAACAGTTGCAAGTGTGTCATGAACAGTCAGACGTGCTGTATTGCATTTAATGCAGCAGGCGTCTATTATGTACTAAGCCTTATTGAATCCAATCAGAGTTTGACACGTCGACGTTGGACAGGGCATGCTACCATGCAAGTTGATGAACAGGTCCTGTAACAGTAACAAGATATTGTAAATATCTTCAAGTCTTATTGTGAGGACCACAAAGGCTCTGTAATGAGTTACAGAGGTTCTGCGGTCTGGTCCTCTGTGGAGCAGTCTTCCCCGGATTCCGAGTTATTGATCTTCTTTGCGCGTATGACAGAGCTTCCGTAGCGCGCCTCTTTAGCTTCTGTAGATTCTTGATCTTGATCTCTCGGTAAGTTCGGCAGAGCCTTTGTAAGAGGCTTTCTTCACTTAGCCTATTTTTCACTACATCTAAATACTTTTTTGATTAGGAAGATTGAAACTAACAATCTCCCCCTAAGTAGTGAAAAATAAAAAATTGAACTTGAGTTTAGTTAGGCTAAGTTAGATAAGACAGAGGTTAAACAATACCTCGAAAGTTCTTTCATTTAGAAATATGCCAGAGGCATTTTACATTTGAGTACAATGAAAGATAAACTTTGACTTGGTTTGCAGAGATTGGAGGTCTGATAATCAAATTTTGGCATCTTTGAAATCGTTGTAGCTTCTGTTGTCTCTTTCGACTCTTCTGATCTCTTTGTAGAAACTGATGCAGAGTTCTCTTAGGTGGATTGTGGCATCAATCTCTCTGATGAAAGTATCTGCAGCATCTCTATCCATTTTCTCTGTACCTCTGTATTTTACAAGGCTTGTTCGGAACTTGTTCAGAGTACTAGTTGCGTACTTCTGACAGTCCATGCACACAAACAGTTTAACTTCGCCTTGTGGGTTTTGAAATACTAACCCAAACCGTGGTTCTGTGATGATTGAGTTAGGTACGGTGTCCGGTGGGCAGCGATCCTCTGGTGGTCGTAAATCCAGATGTTTGAGACCAAGATCCTTTCCCAGCTGGAAATCTATCATGTTGTAGAGCAGAAGCTTTTCCCTCATCGCTTTTCTCAACACTTTATAGGCTCTGGTGTTTGGCTCTGTGTTGTAGTTGTCTTTTGTCCATTGCAGAAGGTCGGGTAGATCATAAGGATTGATATTTCTTAGGTCAGCATCAGCGAAGGTGGTATCTGAATTGTTCTCTCTTCTGACTTTGTAAAGATTGTACCTGACCCTTGGATAGGTTCTTGTAAAGGAGAACCTGCAGAAGATTACCTTTTTGATCTTGTGGATTGAGAAGACATCTGCTTTGGTTCTTGGCTTTGTCCTTGTGAAGATGTTCTCAAATTCTTCTCTGATCCTTGGATCTGTCACATGATCTGTAGGATGATTGGTCTGAAAGGATTGTTTATAGAGGTATTTGTATACCACTTCTTCCATCTCTTCATGTGTTGGACTAGGTTGTGGTATTTGTCTTCTGAGACTCTCCATCTTTTGAACAACTTCTGCAGTTCTACCAGTTAGAAGAATGTCTGACAGAGGCTTCAATCCATATGCCCAGTCCTCTTCTTCAGGCTTTGGACTTTGGAAGGCATCAAAGGCGCTCTTCATCAATTTCTCTGTAGGCTTGGGCAATGATTTCTTTTTCTTGGGCTCTTCTGTCAGTATTGCTTTGCCCTTATCTTTGGCTTTTGAGGTGCAGAACCTGTTTCTTCTGTAGGTTTGGAGGTTGGTGCTTCTGTTGGCTTGATGGGGGTTGCCTCTGTAGGTTTTGACACTTGTTTTTTAGAGGACTTTTGTGGCGTTGGTTCTGTTGGTTTTCTTTGCTCTGTAACCTCTGTAGGAGGTTCTATGGTGACTTCTTCTGTAGGCTCGGTTTCTGTGGATTGAGGTATGTCGAATCTTCTTGCCATTTTGAAACCTAGTGTGAACCTGTGCCTTTCTTCTTCTCTCTGTGACATTCGATCAGTCATTGTATTGTGCATCTTTTTCAGAATATCAGAAGCAGAGGTCGTTGCTTTTTTTGGTTTGGTGGCAATTGACTTTCTTCTTGGTATGGTTGGGGGTTTTTCTGTTGATTTTGTTGAAGGACTTTCTTCCAAAATGATTACCACAGGGGTGGTTGTTGCCTCTGTGGGTTGCTGATCAGCTTCTGGAATATTTGTTTCTTCAGGACTTGATTCCACAGAGATGGGTGTTGTCTCTGTGGGCTGTTGAGTTTGTTGTTGATCTTGGGTTTGTTCTGGAGGAGCTTGACTGATTGGTTCTGCTGCGATTGGTGGAGTTTGTATTCCTCTGCTCGTAGCTTTCTCCCTTGTATTCTCCCCCTCAGGATTATCTGATGGACCAGGATGGTCATCATCAGAATCATCCTGACTCTTATCAAAACTACCCTCTGTTCTCTGCAAGAAGCTTTGGTTTTCTTCGGTGATTCTGCTCCTGCTGCTATCAACTTTTCACAGACGTCATCACAGAGGCCAAGTAGAGTCGCAAGCTCTGCCTCTGTTTTAAAACGCATTCTGCCAACACTTCTTCTGAAATCCTTGACAAAGTTGGCATTTGATGTTGTGAAGGAGACAATGAATTATGTGACCTGGTTTATGACGTTCTGTCCTAGCTCTGTTAGCTGTGCTCTGGTCATGTAGTCTTTTGGCTGCATCATTGTCGTGTTGCGCATTGCCTCTGCTTGTACTTGTTTTAGGGCATTCTGTAGATCTGCAGGAGTAATGCCCTCTGCTCTGTTGAATTGCGTATTCATTTCTTCAAGGAAGTTTTTGACAGAGTCCTTGAACGCAGAAGTTGCAGTTGTTCCGAATTCTTGAGCGGTAGAAGTGGCTGTTGCATTGGCAGTAGTTTCGGTAGAAGACTTCATCGCTGAGATGGCAGATTTCACCTCTGTGGACAGATTGTCCATTTTGGTGTTTAGTTTCAGGATAGCCGTCGATGTTGTCTCTGCAAAAGATTTGAAAGAGCTTTGCAACTCTTTCATTGTTTGGTTCACAGAGGTGACAAGGGTTTGGAACTCATCCCTTGATACTTGTGTTCCTTGTGTAACCTCTGGAGGAACACATTCGTCTACAGAGTGAGTCCCTGTTCCTGGGACACCTTCGTTCACCCTTGTTTGTACGATGGGGGTGGAAGGATTTCCATCTGATCCTTGAGCAGAAGCATCTAGTGCTTCAGACTCTACAGAAGTTCTGTGAATGACATTGTCTAGATCCACTTCAGAGGTGGGTACTAGATTATCCTTCTGTTGACTCGGAGATTTGTCTAGAGTCTCTTCGTCGTTGTGCTCACTACTTCTCTCTGAAAGAAGTGTTGGCCCTAGTTGTGTGTGTGTGGCAGAGGAAACGAATTCCTCTGTAGGGTGTTCTGTTGTGATCTGGGGCGATAGATCACGAAATATAGGTGAGTCTCTCTGAGGAGACTCCCTAGGAATAGATTCTCCGGTTTCTGTGGGCGCAAAAGTCGAAAGAGTGACTTCTGGCTGGTTGGGTTGGGTTTGGATCGAGCTGTGCTGCTCTATTTCAATAACTCCTTCTGCAGCTAGACCTGCGGAGTTAGATATGTGGGTTGCACTGGGAGGGGGTGAGGGATTTGTGCCTTCTTCAACTTCGGCATCTTTTTCTTTTCCCTTTTCTTTTTCTCCCATTTTCTCTTTGATTTCCTTAACCTTTTCTCTATTCCACTCTGTTGCGTTCTCTTGATTCTGTTCTTTGATAGCTTCTTCTGACATGTCTATTTCCTCTATTTCTTCTTCTGTATCTGTGCTTGGACTCTTTCTATGGACGTCCAATCCTTGTTGAATGAAGGGGTTCTGTAGGATAATAGGTGTGTTAGCTGGTTGATCTTTGGGTGTTGTGTCATCTTCTTGCAGATGTGTGTCAATGCCAGAAATGGAGAAATATTGTTCTTCTGGGGAGTGGTGGTCGAGAGGTTGTGCCGTCCACCCTGCTGTATTTAGGGTGTTGGCAATGTAAGGGTTCTGTAGGAAGTCGTTCAGGTCTCCTTGGTGAGCAAATCTATCTGGAGATTGATAGGGTGATTGATATTCTTTTGTTGCCATCCCTTCTTCTGCATCTTCTTCTGCAGTTCTTTCTTCTGCGATTTCTTCTTCTTCTGCAATGGTAACCAACTTTTCAAGTGATTTATCATGCTTCTTTTTGGTTTTCCTCCTCTTGGGTTTTGGTGCCCCTTCCTCTGTGATTTTCGATTTTCTTTTCTTCCTCTGTTTTGGGGAAGATGGAGGAACAGAGGAGCCAATTTCTGTGGCATGAGGAGGTGAAGGTTGATCTTTTGCAGCGCTTGTAGAGGTGCCTTCTGCAGTTTTTCTCTTCTTTGCTTTTGGAGTAGATGCGGTGGTTTTTGAAGAGGACTTCTTTCCCATGAGCTCTGCACGTTTGGCTATGAAGCTAAGTTGAATAGCCATGTGTTTTGCTAATTTGTTATTTTTTTCCTCTTGAGTGGAAAGAGGTTCTGCAATCATTGTTCCTAGGGGGACACCTAAACACGGGGGTGTCATAGGACTCGGTTTAGGAGTTCTATGATCGCGTATATACTCTTTCTTAAGGGTTTTATTCGAGGAATACTTCAGAAGTTTCTTTGACAGAGGTCTGCAGTGTGAGTAACCATCTACATGATCAGTGGGGGTATTTTTGCTCATTAGGAACTGTTTGGGAATTGGCCCTTCCGTTGGCCATTTCTGTATCAGCAACAGAGGTTCGAACAGGACTCCCAGTATTCGTTGGTATTGCAGAGGTGGTAGAAACTTAGGATCATTTTCTTTGACCCTTCTGGTGTTGTTCTTTCTGTCGATGGTGATGATGATCTCTTGCATCATTATGGTTGCGTAATCCAATGGTAGATCATAGTAAACCCCATACATGATGGTTAATATCTGATGTGAGCTCTGGTCAATACTGCCTATCTTCCCTGTCAGGCATCTGTTAAGAATAGAGAACAAAGTGTTCCACAGAGGTGGTAATCTTCCTCTGCGGAAGTCATTTCTCTTCCGTAGTTGTGTGTTGTACCCAAGCATTTCTACGAAGCGACAGAGCTCCTCGTCTGTTGGTTGCTTTGCATATTTCTTCAAACCAAGAAGACCCCTTGTGGGTAGGTTGAACTCAAGTGAGAACATTGTTCTGTTGAACTTGATTTCAAGATGTTCAGATTTGTCGGGTCTTGAAATGTACCCTTTGATAATAGAATCGTCTTTATCAAATCGGCAGCTTTGCCAAAACTGGTTCAGATATCTGACTGGTATTTTGTTTGGGGTTCTTGAGAGTAGAGGGAAGAGGATGTGATTTTCCATTATATTCAGAAGAATGGCATGGGCTTCGCCGAAAGCAGTGGGTGAGGGGACCAAATAGCAGTTGTTGGATTTGATTGGTAGTACCTTTTCGAAGTGATCCTTTGCTATGAAGTTTTGCAGATGTGTTGTCGGAGCAAAGTCTGCTGAGTCGCCGGAATCTTCTAGTTCAATGTTTTGGGCCGGGTTGGGGTTTTCTGAATGTTCAGAATGAGTCGGTGAATGTTCTGGTGAGGTCGCCGGAGATTGTGCAGGGGAGATAGCTTGAGAAGATGAAGCCATTTGGTACTGAGAATAAGAACCTTGCAGGTTTTTGCAGGGTGTCGCCGGAGAAGAATGAGAGTTTGTAAGAGGTTTATGAGAGGGTAAGCTTGGTTTTTATATGAGGGTAAAACGGTAGAATTTCGAAAGAGTAAAATATATGGCAATGGATTAAAATTTGGAATCCGTACTCAAGTTAGAACGGCGGGTTCAACTTTCCACAGAAAACGTTTCATGTACGCCCAATGAAAATAGGACACGTAGGCCATGTCAGAGGTTGACAGGACGTCGTGCGCGCCCCATTAATGCTAGGCGCGTGGGGTTATTCTTAGCCACATGTAATTCACTCTCAGTAAAAGTAACCGTTATTACTACAGAGATGCCCAAGTAACAGATTGACAGAGCTTCTGTAGTTTACAGAGGCTCTGTGATCTTGAAAATCTTTGATGTTTATCCCTTTTTCATATATCTCATTGTTATCATGACTTCTGTGGGGTTCTTCTTTAACCAAAACGTTTGTAAAGATATTGGAGAGGATCAAATAGGATTTTTAGTCAAGAAATTTGCTCGCAGAGGTTTTGTGGCTCTGTTGGCCAGCAGATGCTCTATGAGGGAAAAAATCTCATAACAAAAATTTTATTAAATTTTCTGATCATCCAATATTTGATTTGGTTTAAGAGATGTTTTTCGGACATATTTGGAAGTTGGTGTCCGAGAAAACTGTTATGAAAGAACGGTTTGTTCGAGAAGGTCATGGTTTGTGTTTTCGGTTTCCGAGATAACATTCCAAAAGATCGACAGAGGGTTAATTTGCGATTACAGAGCATATTTCTTGCAGAACCTCTGTTGAGCTCAGCAGAAGCTCTATGACCTTAAATTTCTCCTAATTCGAATTTTGTGTAACTTTTTGAGCTTTTGATTTTTGAAATGTTATTCACAGTATATTTAGGACATATTTGACAATTCTTGCCCTAGAAAACTGTTTTATAATACCTTTTGTGCGAGAGACATACCTTTTGGTTCTTCTTTTCTCGACAGTGATGTCTGACTTCTGTCGATATGGAGTCATCGACATTCTTCTTTGGCTTTCCCTTGAAAGTTTTATCTCTTTAGATCATTTCAGGGTCCCCTTTTGCTCCCCCTTGATCTAATCACCTTTGTAGATCAAGTAATTTCCTTTTGCTCCCCCTTGACCTATGCTTGGATCAAAGAATGATAAGTTTTGCATAGAACATAGGTCATGTTTTCCAGAGGTTCTGTAGGGGTCGTCAGAGGTTCTGAGTTGACTTACAGAAGCTCTGTGATTTTAAGAACTATTTAAGATTGAGAACTTACATACAGAAATAAATTAATTTAAAGCAAAAATAAAGGAAATTTGTACATACTTACAGAATATAAAGCTATACTTACAGAGGATTGTCACACCATGTTTATCATTCCTAACTTACCCACCAAGAAGTTGAATCTTTTCTCGTCTAGTGCTTTGGTGAATAAGTCAGCGAGTTGATATTCTGTTGGTACGAAATGCATTTCAATTGTACCGTATTCAACATGATGTTTCAAGAAATGGTACCTTATATCGATATGCTTGGTTTTTTAGTGTAGCACAGGATTGGCAGAGATAGCAATGGCACTTTTGGAATCACAAAAGATGGGTATTTTGAATAGGATGTGGCCGTAGTCTTTTAGCTGAGTTTTCATCCATAGAACCTGAGAACAACAGCTAGCAGCAGCAACGTATTCAGCTTCTGCAGTGGATGTTGAGACACAATTTTGCTTCTTGGAGGTCCAACTGACTAGTTTACCACCTAGGAATTGGCAACTCCCATAGGTACTCTTTCTGTCGAGCATGCATCCTCCATAGTCTGAATCTGTATAAGCTTTAAGACTGAAACCAGAGTTCTGTGGATACCAGAGACCGAGATTTTTGGTCCCCTTTAGGTATCTAAAGATTCTCTTCACAGCATCATAATGTGATTTCTTAGGATTAGCTTGATAACGTGCACAAAGACATGTGGCATGCATGATGTCAGGTCTGCTCGCTGTTAAGTATAGCAGAGATCCAATCATGCCTATGTAGAGAGTGCATTCTACAAAGATACCATTTGGATCTAAGAAAAACTTATTTCCAGTAGCCATTGGAGTTTTCATTGCAGAGGTATCAGAGAGGTTATATTTGGACAGAATGTCAGAGACATATTTAACTTGATTTATAAAAATTCCCTCTGAAGTTTGTTTTACTTGAAGTCCGAGGAAGAATGTTAATTCTCCCATCATACTCATTTCAAACTCACTCTGCATGAGTTTTTCAAAACTTTTACACTCTTCTGAATTAGTAGACCCGAAAATTATGTCATCCACATAGATTTGTACAAGCATTATCTCACCTTTTTTATGTTTATAGAATAAGGTAGTATCTGTTGTACCTCTGTTGTAGCCATTGACTAGAAGAAAGGTAGAAAGTCGTTCGTACCATGCTCTTGGAGCCTGTTTCAGTCCGTATAGAGCATTTTCAAGGTAGTATACATGTCTTGGAAACTTTGAGCTTTCAAACCCTCGTGGCTGATTTATGTAAACCTCTTCTTGGATTTCACCGTTGAGAAAAGCTGATTTTACGTCCATTTGATAGACTTTAAAACCTCTGTGGGCTGCGAAGGCTAAGAATATTCTTATTGCTTCGAGCCGTGCGACAGGGGCAAAAGTCTCATCGTAGTCTATGCCTTCTTCTTGTCTATAACCCTTGGCTACCAATCGTGATTTGTTTCTGATGACCACTCCATCTTCATCCTTCTTGATTCTGTAGACCCACTTAGTCCCAATGGCCTGTTTCCCTCGTGGCAGAGGTACTAAAGTCCATACTTTGTTACGCTCAAACTGCAGAAGTTCTTCTTGCATGGCGTCTACCCAGTTTGGGTCATCTAGGGCTTCAGAAATCTTCTTTGGTTCTATCACACTGATAAAGTTAGTAAAGAAACAAAAATTAGCAGTGGCAGACCTGGTTTTTACTAAGTCAGAAGGTTCTCCGATTATTTGGCTTGGAGGATGGCTTTTTGTCCACTGAGTTGTGCGTGGAAGATGATCATCAATGTCATCGAACCTTTCTTCAGAGGCTTCTTGTGTTTCTTCTTGTGTAGCCTCTGTCGTTCTTTGTGCCTTGGTAGTTGATTCTACCGTTTGTGGAATGATTGGTATGAGTGGTGGTAGAGTTTGTTCCTTTGAGGACGTATAGTCTTGGTCCTCGATTTCCTCTGTAATTGGTTCTTCTGTGGATTGTGGAGTTTGTTTTTCAGCATCTTTTGTGGTCGTTTTTCTTGATGTTTCATCTTCTGCATTTTCTTCTTCGGCATTTGCTTCTGTAGTATTTATAGAAGAAGATGAAGCATTATTTGGACCAGTTAGAGTCACACCTGTAGGATTTTGTCCGACAGAGGATGGTTCTTCAGAAACTCTGATGGTTCCAACAGAAGGATCAATGTCATTTTGGAACATCTCTAAAAATAGAAGATCCAAATCTTCTTTTGTTCTTGAGATGTCAGAGGATTTCCCTTTAATTCCGAGTTCTGAACTGATTTGCTCAGAAGTCATTTGGAATGAATCATCAAAAGAAACATTAATGCTTTCTACAATCTTGCGAGACTTTGTAAGGAAGGTTCTGTAGGCTTTGGAAGTGGCAGAGTATCCAATGAATTTGCCTTCATCAGCTTTTACTTCAAACTTTCCTCTCGAATCTCTGTCGTTTAAAACAAAGCATTTGCATCCGAATACATGGAAAAACTTGATGTTTGGCCGCCTTTTGTGAAGCAATTCGTAAGGCGTCTTGAGGTGTCTTTTCACAATGGTTGAACGATTCTGTGTATAACACGCAGTAGAAATTGCTTCTGCCCAAAAGTTCATTGATAATCTGCATGCTGATAGCATAGTTCTTGCGGCCTCCACAAGTGTTCGATTCTTTCTTTCGACTACACCGTTCTGTTGTGGAGTGCGAGTGGCAGAGAAGTTCTGTGATATTCCTTCTGTAGAAAGATAGGCTTCAATGACACAGTTTTTAAATTCTGTGCCATTGTCACTTCTTAACTTCTGTATTCTGCAGTCATAAAGAACTTGGATTCTTTTCATTAGATTTATCAATATAATTGGAACATCTGATTTCTTTCTAATAAATTCAACCCATGTGAAACGTGAATACTCATCAATTAGGACAAGTATGTATTTTCTTGCCACCTAGGCTCTGTATAGCAATGGGACCGCAGAGGTCGACATGAAGCATGTACAGAGGCCTAGTGCAAGACACGTCTATTTTGCCTTTGTAGGAAGCCCTTCTGTGTTTTCCCATTTCACAGACCGAACACAAGTGATCCTTATTGAATTTAACATTTGGCAGACCTTTAACTAGATCGAGTTTTACTAGTTTATCCAAGGTGTGAAAGTTTAAGTGACAGAACCTGTTGTGCCATAACCAAGCTTCTTCACTTTTGCAGGCTACTAGGCAAACTTTGTCCTTGGATTTTGAAGTAAAGTTCATTAGATATATATCACCTCTTCTTTCAGCTCGCAGAAGTTCCATTCCTGTGTTTTCACTTTGTAGAGAGCAGAAAGTTCTTTTGAATAACACATCGAATCCTGTATCACAGAGTTGACTTACACTTAGTAGGTTGTGTTTGAGGCCATTCACATATGCAACTTTGTATACAGAGACATTTTCTTTCTGTATGACTCCATAGCCTTTGATGTGTCCCTTCTTGTTGTCTCCAAAAGTTACAGATCCACCATCGTGTGTTTCTTTGTATGTGGATAGTAATCCTCTGTCGCCAGTCATGTGCCTTGAGCATCCGGAGTCAAGATACCAAATTGGCACATGTTGCTTCTGTAAGACAATCACAGAGACTTAGGTACCCATATCCATATGGGTCCAATATTGTTAGAATTTTTCAAGTTTGCCTTAGCATTCTTGAAATACATTTTATCCTTTGTAGAAAGATCAGATTGTTTCTCTCTAGGTTTTGACTTTGGAGTTTTAGTGGAGAGTAAGCAATCTGGACTTGAGAAGTGTTTATTCAATTTGAACATAAGATCAAAACAATGACAGTATTGAATATGAGACGTGATTCGTTTGAACTTTTCATTGAATTCATTGAACTGAGCCACAGAGGCATTACATTCTTTCTTTACATTAGATTTCCTATTACAAGAAGATCTATGAATACTAGAATGTTGTTTGCAAAAGTCTTGTTTAGTTCCTGCCTTCTGTGACTCTCTTCTGTGGTGAACATCTTTCTTCACTGTCACAGAGGAAAAGTATTTGTTAGCTTCAGGCCATTTTTCCTTTTGTTGCCAAGTGGGATTCTCTTTAATTTTCCTTAAAGGTTTTGAAAATTTTGAACTTTTAGGATCTAAAGAGGTCTTCTTTAACATATCAAGTTTAGCAGATGTTTTGACTTTTAAATACATGTTCAGAAAATCTGGGCAGATAGGTATCTCTGTGATTTTCTCTTTTGGAGAAATAGTTCTGTTAAGAACTTCAGAGGAGATTTTAACATCCTCTGTGTCATAGTGAACTATCCCTGATTTAAAATCAGTCTCTGAGTCGTCAGAGGTTGAATCGTCCTCATATACAGAGGTTGAGTCATCTCTTTCGACAGAGGCTGGATTTTCCAAGCAAGTATCGTACGAGCTTTCTTCCTCTGTAGAATGACTTTCATAGATGGCAGAGGTATCTGATGAGATCTTTTCAGCGAGAATTTGATCTACAGAAGATGTACTGAGATTTTCTAAAACATTTGATTTCAAAACTTCCAAAATTTCTTTTTCAATAGATTTTTCAAGTTTTTCTTCTGAAAAGATGGGTTTAAACTCAGGAGCTTCTGCTGATAATTTCTTTTCATCGTTTATCATGCAGACAAAAGCGACCTGTGTTTGAGTCTCTGGTTTACCAAACTTAAAGATACCAATCTGATCTTGTGTTTTCAGATATTTCTTTGGTTTGATTCCTCTATTGACAGAGGTTGAAGATGATGAATCTGTGTTTTCAAACCATACATTGATCATCTTTGTATGTTTCCTCAAGTGAGGTTCTGCAGAGATTTTAACCCTTTTACTTACAGAAAGTAAGTTTGGAAAATTTGGTTTGTTAGTTTTTCCCAAAACAAATAGAGAAGACGGAGGTTTTAGTTGTTTATTTTCAACTCCTAAGGTAATATCACTGTACCCTATACCTCGTCTTGCTATTTGAGAGTTTACCTTTTCATACACCTTCTGGGCATCTTTATAGTTTTTAAGTAAAACTTCTCTTCTTAAAAGATCTTGCCAAAGTACCTCTCTTTCTTTTTGAAAGTATTCTTTGAGAGCTCTTATGTCTGTTGTTTCACTTCTTGAAACTGAAAGTTCTTTTGTTTTGATTTTTAAAGCATAGGTTAGATCAGAAATTTGCCTTTTTAAAGGATCTACATTTTTGCTCCAATATTTTTCGATTTTTTCTTTTTCTTCAAAGATTTTGGCTTTTTCTTGAGTGAGAAGCCTTACTTCTCTCTCATTAAAGGTTAGCCTTTTCTGAATGCTTTTATTTACTTCTTTCAGTTCAATGTTAAGTTTAAATAAATCATCATCTACAATATTAATACTTGAGGTAGAGTTTGAAATGGATACCTCAGTGTCAGTGCCGGAGTCAACTTCTGCCATGCCACAGAACAGGGCATTGGTGGGGAATTCATCGTCATAGGTAGAGTCTGACTCGAAGTCCTCCTTGTTTGCCTCAGAATGCCCTCTGTTCGCCATTAGGGATTTTTGCGCATAATACTCAGCCTTCTTTTTGTAAAAAGCTGAGTCCTTCTGTGGGCGATTTTGTCTACTTCTGCATTCTTTTGCGAAATGACCTGGCTTGCCGCAGTTGAAACAACCTTGGGAGGTGTTTCCAGTTCGATCTTCGGACTTCTGTTGGTCTCCACGTTTCTCTGTTCGGCATTCGTTTGCGTAATGACCAGGCTTACCACATTTGTAGCATTCTTGTGTGTGGCCTACCTTGTCATCTGATCTATGTCGGTCATTTCCTCTGTAGCTTCTGTCGCTCAACCTCTGTTGGTTATCATTTCTGTAGTCTGACCTCTGTTGGTTACTTGATTCTTCTCTTCTTCTATCATCTCTTCTACCAGAATTCCTTTGGTTATTTCGAAATTCTCTTGTCAATAGAGCCATTGATTTATCTAATGATGCAAGAGTTATTTCTTCCTCTATCAGCTCGTCTTCTTCGCTATCAATCATCACCATCTTCTTTTTCTCCTTCTTTTTCTCCTCTGTAGATCTCTCATTTCTTGGTCTGTCCGTAGCCTCTGTTGATTTACTAACCAATGCGTATGGTACAATGGTTAGTGTTTTAGCTTGAGCTATTTGAGGCTCTTGTGCGGCTAGTGTTCCATAGAGATCAGAGAGTGTCCAGGAGTCTAGATCTTGATTTGTTTGTAAAGACATAGACAACTGAAGCCACTTATCGTTCAGGCTCTTTAGAAACATGACGTTATTTTCTTCCGTGGTTCTGTGAATACCAGACTTTCTGCATTTGTTTATGAGAGAGTTGAATCGATCGTATGTTGTTTGCAGAGATTCTGTTGCAGAGGCTCTGAAGGCATGATACTCGTTTATGTATTGTGCTCTTCGGTTCTTCTGTGTTTTAGCACCCCCTTCTAGTTGTCTTTCTAATTCTTTCCAAAGATCGTGCGCTGTTTCGCATGCATCTAAAGATTGAAATATTTCGTTGGAGATAGCCATGATTAATATTCTTTTCGTTTTCTGTGCAACTTCATCTTCTGCCTTATCTTCATCTGACCAGTCTACTTTTGGCTTAGGTTTTTTATGTTCAGGGATTTCAAGAGATTCATCAGTAGCTGGTACACGTGGCATAGTTATCATAGGAACCGGAGGAAGATTATAAAGATATTGTTTGAGATTTTTTTCAGTACCCTCAAAAAAATGAACCATTCTTATTTTCCATTGAGGATACTAATCTCTAAGAAGAGTAGGAGGTTTAGTTAATGAGCCAGCAGTAAAAAAGTTATTGGTATTTGTCATTTTGAGAAAAGGATAATCTGATGGAGGATTTATGAGTATGAAGAACTGAAAGTTTTTCTGGGTACAACTAATATCCAGAAATATGGTGATGAAGAGAGAAAATAATCTATCAGATAAAAGTTGTAAAACGAGGATCACTTGATATTGAAAATCAAGCTTTGCTCTGATACCAATTGTATGTTCCCGTTTTGATTTAAACAAGATTATCAGATCTATTAGTTCAAGATAATGTTTGATGCGGAAGCGTATTTGAAGAACTAACAGATAAGTTTGATAGATTTAGACCAAAATATAAATAAACAGTGAACAAAATATTATATCTTAAAGTTTACTGAATATATAAAATAAGAACAGGTTTAAGAACTGTGAGTAAGAAAAGCTTTAAAACAGATATGACTTTTAAGGTTAATAAGCTTTTGTGTTCTTGTGATGTTCGATTTATAAGTGATAAGGAAGAACTCAACATGAGTCTTCCTTATATACTACTCTAAAGGGTACCATAAAGCATATGCTACTATTCAGACGGTACTGATGAATAGTTGAACGGATGTCGTGAACAGTTGCAAGTGTGGCATGAACAGTCAGACGTTCTGTATTGCATTTAATGCAGCAGACGTCTATTATGTACTAAGCCCTATTGAATCCAATCAGAGTTTGACACGTCGACATTGGACAGGGCATGCTACCATGCAAGTTGATGAACAGGTCCTGTAACAGTAGCAAGATATTGTAAATATCTTCAAGTCTTATTGTGAGGACCACAGAGGCTCTGTAATGAGTTACAGAGGTTCTGCGGTCTGGTCCTCTGTGGAGCAGTCTTCCCCGGATTTCGAGTTATTGATCTTCTTTGCGCGTATGACAGAGCTTCTGTAGCGCGCCTCTTTAGCTTCTGTAGATTCTTGATCTTGATCTCTCGGTAAGTCCGGCAGAGCCTCTGTAAGAGGCTTTCTTCACTTAGCCTATTTTTCACTACTTCTAAATACTTCTTTGATTAGGAAGATTGAAGCTAACAGAAACAGAGTGGGTATTAGGCAGGGAATGCACCCCCGACCCGACCCCGTTTTAAATCCCCCATCCCCGACCCCGCCCCGTCTAATCCCCGAAGGGTTTCGGGGGAAAATCCCCGACGGGTACGGGGAACCCGTTTAGGAAAAAATTAATTAAATTATTTTTAATGAAAAGAAAATGAGAGTTTTTTTAATTTAAAAACAAATAAATAAACCTCAAGTTTCAAAAACATATAATGATATAATCAACTACATGTAATCGTACTTCGTCACAAATTTAAAGTATAAATTTATTAAGCAACAAAAAAAGAAACTAATTAAATTATATATAAAAATATATATCAGGTATTACTAGGGGCGGGTAATACCATCTCCGACCCCGACCCCGACCCCGAACCCGCTTTGGGTATGAAAAACATTACTCATCCCCGCCCCGTTAGGGGCGGGTACCCCGCGGGTACGTGACCCGACGGGTAAAATTTTCATCACTACACTGGATAATCATTTTTTGGATTGATCTCCATATTTGAAGAAAACCCCATTATCTCTCTTACTTTCTCGATTTTGGAGATAGTTTTGAAGAAGCTGTTGGAGCAAAGATAGAGCCTAAAATCTCCATATTCTCCACTTTCTCCAAAATAGGGAAGTTGTTGGAGTTGTTCTAATTCCATATCTTCATATTCATTTAAAATATTTTCAGTAATTTATTTTTCCTAATTTGTTCAATAGATTATAATTTAGTTTTTGTCCCCTTAAGATTTATGGCCATTTTCTTTTTGGTCTCTAAAAAACTTTTGTTAATGTTTTTCAATCTTCTATAGAAAATTCAATTAAAGATACATTCTCAGTCATTTCAACAAACATATTTTTAGGGAAATTAATTAAAATGCCAAAAGTCAAACATCTTGTTACTGAAATGCCACAAATCTCTCTCATCTTACCAAAATGCCCCAAAAAGCCGCGGTGGGCCCCGCGATCGCGGGCCTCAGGCCCACGTGTCACCAAACTTCGCCCAAATAGCCCGCGTTGGTCCCTCAAGAATGCCCGCGGTCCATCTTTTCCCCCTCAAGAATGTCCGTGTTGACAGTTTTAGCCCCTGCCCGCGTTGGGATCCCGCGATCGCGGGCTAACCCGTCACTCGTCGGCATGGGGTTAACCCTAAAAATCTTTGTGAGCCAAACCCTATCTCTTTCTCTTCTCTATCGCCGCACTATATAAGAGGGGTGGGGGACCAAACCGGCCACACCCCATTTTTTTAATAACTCTCTCAATTTTGTCGTGTGGAATACGCGTTCGGGTTTTGTGAAGATGTCTCGTATTACCTCTGTGGTATGTTTTCCTTATGTTTTTTGTTATTTTTTGTATGTTATTTTAAGTTAAGATATATAATTTGTATGTTGTTAGAGTGTTTATAACTTTTGTTATGTTTGAATATGTTCTATGTTTAACATTTTTAAGATATATGATATGTATGGTTTTATGTTTGAATGTGATATTTGTATGTTATAATGTGTATGTTGTTATAGGAGTATTTTTATAAAAAAATTGTTAAGAGTGTGTTTTTATAAAAATAATTCTTAAAAGTGTGTTTTTATAAAAAATTGTTAAGAATGTGTTTTTTTATAAAAAAATTGTTAACAATGTGTTTTTATAAAAAAAAATTGTTAAGAGTGTGTTCTTATAAAAAGTGTGTTTTTTATAAAAAAATGTTAAGAATGTGTTTTTTTATAAAAAAAATTGTTAAGGGTGTGTTTTTATAAAAAAAATTGTTAAGAGTGTGTTTTTTATAAAAAATTTTGTTAAGAATGTGTTTTTATAAAAAAAATGTTAAAATGTGTTTTTTTATAAAAAATTGTTAAGAGTGTGTTTTTATAAAAATAATTCTAAATAGTGTGTTTTTATAAAAAAATGTTAAGAATGTCTTTTTTTATAAAAAAAAATTGTTAAGAGTGTGTTTTTATAAAAAAATTGTTAAGAATGTGTTTTTTTATAAAAAATGTTAACTTAGGTCCCTACGGTTTTAAGAATGACAACTTAGGTCCCTAAACTTTTAAGAATGACAATTTAGGTCCCTAAACTTTTAAGAATGCCAATTAGGTCCCTAAACTTTTAAGAATGACAACTTAGGTCCCTACGGTTTTAAGAATGACAACTTAGGTCCCTAAACTTTTAAGAATGACAATTTAGGTCCCTAAACTTTTAAGAATGCCAATTTAGGTCCCTAAACTTTTAATAATGCCAATTAGGTCCCTAAACTTTTAAGAATGACAACTTAGGTCCCTACGGTTTTAAGAATGACAACTTAGGTCCCTAACCTTTTAAGAATGACAATTTAGGTCCCTAAACTTTTAAGAATGCCAATTAGGTCCCTATACTTTTAAGAATGACAACTAGGGTCCCTAAACCGCAACATCTATATATAACACTATGATACGTTGAAATAGAATAAACCGCAACATCTATATATAACAATATGATACGTTGAAATAAAATTAACCGCAACATCTATATATAACACTATTATACGTTGAAATAAAATAAACCGCAACATCTATATATAACACTATTATACGTTGAAATAAAATAAACCGCAACATCTATATATAACACTATTATACGTTGAAATAAAATAAACCGCAACCTCTATATATAACACTATTATACGTTGAAATAAAATAAACCGCACTTTATCTATTTATAACACTATTATATGTTGAAATAAAATAAACCGCAACATCTATATATAACACTATTATACGTTGAAATAAAATAAACCGCAACATCTATATATAACACTATTATACGTTGAAATAAAATAAACCGCAACCTCTATATATAACACTATTATACGTTGAAATAAAATAAACCGCACTTTATCTATTTATAACACTATTATATGTTGAAATAAAATAAACCGCAACATCTATATATAACACTATTATACGTTGAAATAAAATAAACCGCTTCATCTATATATAACACTATTATACGTTGAAATAAAATAAACCGCAACATCTATATATAACACTATTATACGTTGAAATAAAATAAACCGCAACCTCTATATATAACACTATTATACGTTGAAATAAAATAAACCGCAATATCTATATATAACACTATTATACGTTGAAATAAAATAAACCGCACTTTATCTATTTATAACACTAACTATAACATCTGTGAATGACTATGTAGAGGGATTTCTTTAACATCGACTTGACGCTAAAGTGCAAAGGTGCCTACATCGAGGACTTAAGAAACCGCTTTAGGGGATTAGGTGATCGCGCGGATACCCTTGAGGTTATCTTTAGAGGGACACCGTTCGGGCCATGGATGGATGTGTCTTACTCTGCTGGCGACCCTACGCTAGTACACATGTTTCTACAGTTGGAGGTCGAGGACGCCAACGCTGAGCCGGAGGAGATGCATTTTGATTTCTTCGGCGATCGATTGCATTTTGGGCGTCGTGAGTTCTGTCTAATTACAGGACTACGTTTTGGAGAGGCTCCCCCCTTCCTCCCTTAGCAGACTGCTCCTTCGTTCCTAGTGTTTGGGGCATTTCAGCATCTCGTTTGAAGCTGAAGGCAGCCCGGGACATGATGAAAGAGGGCCTTAGTACCCTAAGTGACGCCGATGCTGTCCGTGTATGCTTGGTGGTGATCGTGGATATGGGCTTCATGGGCCGTGAGTATAGCCAGTATGCTTCCTCGACGGTCCTTAGGGCCGTCGAGGACCTTGAGCTGTTTAAAAGCTACCCGTGGGGTAGCCATATCTGGACACATTGCTACTCAATCTTGCACCGAGCCATAAGCAGATGCGACTCTGATCGACATGGAAAGATGAACCTTTGTGGTTTTACATACGCCTTCAAGGTTAGATACGTAGTATAACAATTGTTAATAATACATACAAACTGTTTGGCTTTTCTTTTTACGTACTTGCTCTTCTTGTCTAATTCCATATATGGATCTTGGAGATGTTTCCCGCATCAATCCGATATTTCGTCAAGCGCGACGACCGAGTACTTAGGGGAACCCGTTGGGACAAGCGTGTTACCCTAAGTAGGTCGCTTTGGGTTCAGTTCTTCAATGAATCTAGACATTTAAGTTCTTTTACTATGTTTACAATTTGCATACGTTAGTCCCGCTTATTAATTTTTTTTATGTTTTATCATATATTTAGCTGCCACTCTTGCCTTTCGCTCGCCTTGAACCTACTGCCGACGAGATGGACACGGATTGGTACAAAGACAGCGTGGCCTTTATTGACGCAGAGGCGGCAAGGGCTCGACGTCCCTCTCCTTCCACATCTCACGAAGATGAGAAAGACGACGACAGGCCCCCTTCCGGTGGATATCAGCAACCCCCTTCCTCCTCCTATCTGCCGCCCCCTTCCTCCTCCTATCCGCTGCCCCCTTCCTCCTCCTATCCGCGGCCCCCTTCCTCCTCCTACCAGCCGCCCCCTTACGATCCATATCAGGCGGCCCCTTCCTACGGGCCATATCGTGGCTGTCATGAGTACCTGTGGGACTACGTCCACGGGCCGCTAGAGTCACGTGTAGAGTTTCTGGAGGGAGTCTACAGACAGTATAGCGCTCTCCATGTTAGTGTTTAACTTAATTTGTTGGCCACGTTTATTTAGTTTGTATATTAATATTACGTTCTAAATTTGTTTTAGCTGTCGAGTACGACACCGATCCCCGCTCCGTTCGGACAGGGGGTACAGGCGACGTTTGCCACCACATCCTATCCGTCATTCCCTGAAAATGTAAGTGACACTGAGTAACCATTATAGTTATATGTTTGTTCCTAAGTTTGTAACTCTTATAATGATCAATTTCACGCAGGCCGGGATGTCGGGGGCTGGGATGTGCCAAACGACGTTCGCCACCACATCTTATTCTACTATCCCGGAGAGTGTAAGTGACACTGAGTAACCATCATAGTTATATGTTTGTTCCTAAGTTTGTAACTCTTATAATGATCAATGTCACGCAGGCCGGGATGTCGGGGGCCGGGATGTCCCAAACGATGTTCGCCACCACATCCTATTCTACTATCCCGGAGAGTGTAACTGACACTGAGTAACCATTATAGTTATGTTAGCTTTAATTAGCTCATAATTAAATGAATGTTTTATAAAGATATTTAATGTTTTAGATATTTTCTTATAGATATTTACTTAGATATTTTATATAGATATTTTAGATATTGTCTAGATTTTAGATATCTTAAATATCTAATGTAAATATGGCCCTATATAAGAGGTGTCCATATGTCTTTTTAAGAAGTGAGAAATATGGAAAGCACACAAAAACACACATAGACTAGTTTCTTATGAGAGTCGTTTCATGTTTAGTGTGGTGTTCTTCAACATTTCTCCTCTCCATATTTAATCATCAATGAATATGAGATAAGTTTCTTTATGATTGTTCTTCATGTATATCTTATCTCTATATTTAAGTATGGACTTTATATCTCTTCTATTGTTGCTCAAAAATGGGATCAACAATTGGTATCAGAGCCGATTGAAGAAATTTTTCTTCAAAATCGATCATCTATGCAACAATAGAAGTTTTAGATGGTTTAGTTTCTGATATACTTCATGTGTGTGTTTTGATTCTTTCTCATTCATTGGTTTTATTTGATAAGCACTAAGTAGATGGTTGATCTATGATCTCATCCTTGTGTGTGCTTAAGTCCATAGCAATTCTTTTGGCATCTTGGTAGTAAGGTTGTTGATCTTTGTTTGATCTGACCTGTATTTTCAAGATTTGACTATCTTTGATCCAGATTTTGTTTGTCTTCCGCTGCTCATAAACATTTAAATAAAACAAAATCATTTGGGTCTTGAGAAAGTTGTTTGAGAAAGATTTGATGTTTTGTTACATGTTCAAAGTCTGATATGAAACGTTTTTTTTTTTAACTTTGAGTTCTTCTAATTAGTTTTCTGACTTGATCAATTTGAGATCGAATTATTTGCACTCACGGTTTTAAAAATTATATGAAGATCGTCTTATCTTTTACATCAAATTAGATTTAATGACAGATTTGCGCTGCTGTATTAAACTGATCATATCTCACTCATAAAAACACCGATTGATGCGATTCAAAAGGACCTGGATTCCTAAGACATAGATGAACAGATTTCGTGTTTTGAGAATTCATAGATTCGAAATTTATAAAGGTCATATGCATCATTGAAGTAGACAACAGTGTGCTGATGGAAAGCTGATGGACAGATCTGCGCGACTGTGGTAAAACAACCATATCTTTGTCGTACGAGCTCAAAAAGAGATGATTCAAGATGATCTGAACAGCTAACAAACAAATTCAAGTTGTTTGTGTTTTGAGTTTTTGCAAACTCCAGAGGTAAAATGATCTAAATTAGTGTCAAAGTAAGTGTAAACACTTCTTCCAAGCCTCTGCCGCACATGACCAAGCTTCTGCCGCACGCGACCAAGCTTCTGCCGCACGCGACCAAGCCTCTGCCGCACACGACCAAGCTTCTGCCGCACGCGACCAAACCTCTGTCAGCCACGACTAAACCTCTGCCCAGCAGAGACAACCTCTGTCGAGCCACGACGAAACCTCTGCCGCCAAACCTCTACCAAGCGGCGACCAACCTCAACCAAGCAACGACCAAACCTCTGCCGAGCAGCAAACAACCTTTTGTGATACTGTTCACCACAGAGCCTCTGTGAAACCCGACAGAGCCTCTGTGGACTGAACCTCTGCGATCGAACCTCCGAGCCCGATTTTTGTTTACTTTTGCTGTCAGCTTTGCGCTGCTTCAGAAAAAATGCGAATAACTTTTGACTCGGGGCTCCAAATTACTCGATTCCAGTGGCATTGGAAAGATTATTCCCAAATGTACGACTTTGATGTTTTGAGTTTTATCAAATTGTGTGTGCTGATATGCCAAACTCAGCCTCAAAGTCTGTTGCAATGTGCTGGACCGAAAGCATCGCATTTCACTCATGCTCTTTCCACTTTCAAGAACGGTGTTCTCTCAACGGTTCTTCATGGTGTCAAGCTACATTTGTCACATTTTAAATGTTACTCCATCCTCTGTTATTCACGTTTAAAGCTCGGTGGATGAGCCTACATTTGAGGGGGAGCACATGATGCTTTGAAGATTTGAAGAACGGAACATCAAAGGTTCTAAAGAAAGCAAAGGGGAGACTATAAAATGATGCTTTCTTTATAAAACATTAGGGGGAGATTGTTAGCTTTAATTAGCTCCTAATTAAATGAATGTTTTATAAAGATATTTAATGTTTTAGATATTTTCTTATAGATATTTACTTAGATATTTTATATAGATATTTTAGATATTGTCTAGATTTTAGATATCTTAAATATCTAATGTAAATATGGCCCTATATAAGAGGTGTCCATATGTCTTTTTAAGAAGTGAGAAATATGGAAAGCACACAAAAACACACATAGACTAGTTTCTTATGAGAGTCGTTTCATGTTTAGTGTGGTGTTCTTCAACATTTCTCCTCTCCATATTTAATCCTCAATGAATATGAGATAAGTTTCTTTATGATTGTTCTTCATGTATATCTTATCTCTATATTTAAATATGGACTTTATATCTCTTCTATTGTTGCTCAAAAATGGGATCAACAATTGGTATCAGAGCCGATTGAAGAAATTTTTCTTCAAAATCGATCATCTATGCAACAATAGAAGTTTTAGATGGTTTAGTTTCTGATATACTTCATGTGTGTGTTTTGATTCTTTCTCATTCATTGGTTTTATTTGATAAGCACTAAGTAGATGGTTGATCTATGATCTCATCCTTGTGTGTGCTTAAGTCCATAGCAATTCTTTTGGCATCTTGGTAGTAAGGTTGTTGATCTTTGTTTGATCTGACCTTTATTTTCAAGATTTGACTATCTTTGATCCAGATTTTGTTTGTCTTCCGCTGCTCATAAACATTTAAATAAAACAAAATCATTTGGGTCTTGAGAAAGTTGTTTGAGAAAGATTTGATGTTTTGTTACATGTTCAAAGTCTGATATGAAACGTTTTTTTTTAAACTTTGAGTTCTTCTAATTAGTTTTCTGACTTGATCAATTTGAGATCGAATTATTTGCACTCACGGTTTTAAAAATTATATGAAGATCGTCTTATCTTTTACATCAAATCAGATTTAATGACAGATTTGCGCTGCTGTATTAAACTGATCATATCTCACTCATAAAAACACCGATTGATGCGATTCAAAAGGACCTGGATTCCTAAGACATAGATGAACAGATTTCGTGTTTTGAGAATTCATAGATTCGAAATTTATAAAGGTCATATGCATCATTGAAGTAGACAACAGTGTGCTGATGGAAAGCTGATGGACAGATCTGCGCGACTGTGGTAAAACAACCATATCTTTGTCGTACGAGCTCAAAAAGAGATGATTCAAGATGATCTGAACAGCTAACAAACAAATTCAAGTTGTTTGTGTTTTGAGTTTTTGCAAACTCCAGAGGTAAAATGGTCTAAATTAGTGTCAAAGTAAGTGTAAACACTTCTTCCAAGCCTCTGCCGCACACGACCAAGCTTCTGCCGCACGCGACCAAGCTTCTGCCGCACGCGACCAAGCCTCTGCCGCACACGACCAAGCTTCTGCCGCACGCGACCAAACCTCTGTCAGCCACGACTAAACCTCTGCCCACCAGAGACAACCTCTGTCGAGCCACGACGAAACCTCTGCCGCCAAACCTCTACCAAGCGGCGACCAACCTCAACCAAGCAACGACCAAACCTCTGCCGAGCAGCAAACAACCTTCTGTGATACTGTTCACTACAGAGCCTCTGTGAAACCCGACAGAGCCTCTGTGGACTGAACCTCTGCGATCGAACCTCCGAGCCCGATTTTTGTTTACTTTTGCTGTCAGCTTTGCGCTGCTTCAGAAAAAATGCGAATAACTTTTGACTCGGGGCTCCAAATTACTCGATTCCAGTGGCATTGGAAAGATTATTCCCAGATGCACGACTTTGATGTTTTGAGTTTTCTCAAATTATGTGTGCTGATATGCCAAACTCAGCCTCAAAGTCTGCTGCAATGTGCTGGACCGAAAGCATCGCATTTCACTCATGCTCTTTCCGCTTTCAAGAACGGTGTTCTCTCAACGGTTCTTCATGGTGTCAAGCTACATTTGTCACATTTTAAATGTTACTCCATCCTCTGTTATTCACGTTTAAAGCTCGGTGGATGAGCCTACATTTGAGGGGGAGCACATGATGCTTTGAAGATTTGAAGAACGGAACATCAAAGGTTCTAAAGAAAGCAAAGGGGAGACTATAAAATGATGCTTTCTTTATAAAACATTAGGGGGAGATTGTTAGCTTTAATTAGCTCCTAATTAAATGAATGTTTTATAAAGATATTTAATGTTTTAGATATTTTCTTATAGATATTTACTTAGATATTTTATATAGATATTTTAGATATTGTCTAGATTTTAGATATCTTAAATATCTAATGTAAATATGGCCCTATATAAGAGGTGTCCATATGTCTTTTTAAGAAGTGAGAAATATGGAAAGTACACAAAAACACACATAGACTAGTTTCTTATGAGAGTCGTTTCATGTTTAGTGTGGTGTTCTTCAACATTTCTCCTCTCCATATTTAATCATCAATGAATATGAGATAAGTTTCTTTATGATTGTTCTTCATGTATATCTTATCTCTATATTTAAATATGGACTTTATATCTCTTCTATTGTTGCTCAAAAATGGGATCAACAAGTTATATGTTTGTTCCTAATTTTGTAACTATTTTAATAGTCAATGTCACGCAGGCCGGGATGTCGGGGGCATACACCTTGCAGATGCCGCCGTTCGCCACCACAGCAATCACGGACATCTTTGGCGGTTCGGCCGGAGACTATTACAGGCCGGAAATGCATACTGTAAGTTATTTTGGTAGTTTTGGTTTAATTGTGAACATTTCCTAAATTGTACTTAAAACATCTAATAACTTAATTTTCAGACGATGGGGTCTCCTATTATCCAGGATCACTTCTCGGAGCTGGAAGATGACCCGATGGAGGTTGTAGATCCACCACCACAGGTGACCCCGCTCCCTCAAAAGCCGTCGCATAAAATTTCACAATGGTTTCGTCACCCGTTTGGCCAACAAGGATCTACGACACCACCGACCGCTAAAAAGCAAGCAAAGAAAGCGGGGGGAAAGAAGGGAGGAAAGAAAAAGGGAAAGGTGTCTTCACCGGAGCCTCAACCGGCATCGGAAATATTGAGGATGTGTCGGACTGGTCTCCTCCCCCCTTGATCTTCATCCCTCACTTGAACTTGGAAATCACCCCCTCGTTTTTCAATGTATTGCTGGCCGTTGACCCTTTGGAGTCTGACTTACTGGATGTGGTTAGTATGAAGTTTAATTATAGTAATATAATCAAATAAATTTATTTTACATGTCTAACCATCTATTTTTTATGTATAGCACATCGATTGTTGGGTCTCGCTGTTGCAAAGACATCGTGGAACAGACACGAGGTGGACCATGATGTTCAGTATGTTCTTTCATTACTTGTTGATTGAGCATCTAGGTCACGCCTCCGTGGTTAGATCATGCAATGGCTTGGAAGGGACCTCTTGGGCTCTCCTCGATGTGGTATGTAAATCGTTTTACTCTTATTTTATTTAACTTGTTTTGTTGCTAACTAAGTTGTCTAATATTGTAATATTTCAGGTGTACATCCCTATATGCATTAATCCCCAACATTGGCTGCTTGGAGTGTTTGAACTTGATGCTATGACCATGACCATATATGATAGCGATAGTGCCAGTCTCTTCAGACAGCAATTGGAAGAGCAGATGACAAAGTTTAAAGCTGTGCTATTTGACTTCTTTTGCCGGGTCAAGGATGATAGACGTCGCGATATGACAGGTGTCTTTCGCTATAAGTTCGCCAAGAATGTACCCCAGCAGGCCAGGATAAATGCGGATTGCGGTGTCTGGGTATGCCGTAATGCCCAAATGTTGATAAATAACAATGAGGTATGGGTACACCCTGACGAGGCCGGGGATGTTGCCAAAGATTTTCGCATACATATGGCGGAGTCCATTTATGAGCATTGTCAAATAGGGCCACGTTAGGTTGTTTATGTAACATTAAATAATTGTTATTTTTAGTATTAACTTATTTTGGTATAGTATTGTGATTGACTTACTGTTTACTTCATTTGGTTTTTGCTAATTTCATCCATTTACTCAACTTTGAGTATCGATATCTCTTTCACACATACTCCATTTTGGACGCATTATATATCATTTCGAAGCTCTCATTTAGGAGAACATAAAACTACTAAAAGTTAGTTATATATAACACATATATATAAATTTAAATGCGTCCAAAGTTTAGTAAAACCCACATTTCCAACACCTAGTAAGTAGGTTTATGAAACTTGCGATAATCTTAATACAGAGATTATTGGATGAACAAGCATTTATTTCTTGATTATTGGTGTATTGGTTCTTGTTGTCTGGAAGTGATTCATATGATGCAAAAATTGGTATCATGTAATGTAGAACAGTATCTATATTATAGAAACTTGCATTTGACAGTACCATATAAATCTGATCTAAATTCTCATTAATTAGCTATGTTTGACTACTTAAAGACCTTTATTCAAGAGCAGACGAATATTGCAGTTACTTTTTCAGTCGAATCTTACAGGCTCTTTTCAAACGAATTTTGCAGTGAACTATTCAGACGAATCACAACTTCCTATCTATCTTTTATACAAACACACTCTCACTTTTCTTAACACAATGGATGGAGGTTCAAGATCAAGGGGGAACAGGTCGGCGAATGTGGCTGGAACTTCACGTTCGGGAGCCTACCAACCACTGAACGACGGAGCTCGCCGGAGTACCTGGAAGGTACCGGAAACAGACGAGGAGTGGACAAACTGTGGGCGAACTGCAGCCGATTTTCCATTCACGTCTGAGGAGGAAGCAGACTGGGAGATGGCATCCGACAATTACTACTTCGATAATGGCATGAGAACCCCACCAATGTATGATTTTATGCCGACGGGTCTTCGACAAAGTCAACAAATTACTCCCGCAGTGCAAAAAGCCATTGATGAGGCGAACGCCGATATCAAAAAGGTAATGGGTATGTGGAACCATAACAAGGGGGATTCAGCAGGGGAAAATGGAGTATCTAGCGGAGAAGAAACGAGAACTGGCCATGACTAGGGCTCACGTTCGACAGCTGCAACGAGAGATTAAGGAAGCTGAAGAGGAACTAGAAGAACTCGAATCGGACTACATAGGAATGGAGGACGTGATCAAGGAAAAGGTTAACTTGATCACAGGACTCCAGGACGCCTTCCAGTGATAGATTTCTTTGTTTACATGCACTGTATCCGTTTTGGTTGGGAAGATGATTTGCAATAATTTTTATATGATGTTGTTAATTAATTTCCTTGTTACATAACTTAAGTGAATTTCTATATTAAAAACATTAAAATGGAAAGGAAACAATACATTAAAAACCACATAAAATGATAACCTAAAAACTATAGGGACCATTAATGTTTTTTTAAATTTGCAACAAACTTCATGGACCAAACTGTAAATTCGAAAAGTAGCGGGTTAGCCCGCGATCGCGGGGGCCCAACGCGGGCAGGGACCAAAACTGCCAACACGGGCATTCTTGAGGGGGGAAAGCTGGACCACGGGCATTCTTGAGGGACCAACGCGGGCAAAGTGGGCAAAGTTTGGTGACACGTGGCCTAGGGCCCGCGATCGCGGGGCCCACCGCGGATTTTTGTGGCATTTTTGTAAGATGAGAGAGATTTGTGGCATTTTGGTAAGTGATGGTCAAACTTAGGGTATTTTAATTATTTTCCCTAATTTTTATATTATTTCGAAAAACAAAAGCTCAAATTCTAGTTCAAGACAATAAAACATGAAATATATATACGGTGTTTACATTAAATGAGAACTACAAATATGTTATAAACTTGTGAGAACCAATATAAAAATATTTTTTTACATGATATTTTTTCATCAAATCCTAGAATTTAAGATATTTTATTTTACATGATATTTATTTCATAATATGATAGTTTCACATGGATTTGTTTCACCATGTGAATACTTTGTATTTTTCATTTCACTAGGTGAATCAAAAATGTTTTTCCACATGTAATCTTTTCACAAGGTGAACACGAACATATGTGAAACAATATATTAAATTATAGGTTTTGATGAAAAGAAATCATGTACAAAATATTTTTATATTGGTTCTCACGAGTTTATAAAATATTTGTGGTTCTCATTTGATTATCGTTCTATATATACATACATGTATATCTACACATAATTTGACTCTGTATGTGTGTTTGAGAGAGATGACATCTCAGTATGTCATTAATCAATTTTTTAATCAACACATTAAATGTAGAAAACATATATGCACGAATTTAATGGTATAACAGACAGTCTGTTAAAATTGCAACACATTAAACTATTTATAAGATCACATTTATTTTTGACACAAGGCTTTCAAAATATCAAGACTGATTTTGTCTATAACATATAACTTCTTTAAAACATTCATTCGAATCAAAGGATACGTATACAGAACATGTATAAAAAATACATTCTTGTAGGGGTGTTTGCATTTTGATTTGGGCAGTTTAATCTCTCCAAGCCAAAAACCAAACTGCAATGGCGGTTTAAGAAATTTTCAACCGAGCAGTTTGGTAGCAAGTTTCCAAACCGGTTAATCCGACCACAAAAGACAGTCTAGTTTGACCGGTTTATATATGAGGTTTGGACCTAAAATGAGTTTTAAACTAAATAACATAATAATTATCTCCAGAATGAAATTTCTACCAATATAACATTATTAAAACTAATATACCGAATTATAAACGAACATCTATTTCCAAAATTTAAAAAAAAACATTGTGCAATTGAAAAAAAGTTAAAACAATTCCACCAAAAATAGTTGGAATTTTAGACAAACAATTAGCATGTTTAAGAAGCATGGACAATTGAGAAGTGAAAACTAAAAACGTATATCATGGACAAACTTTTTTTAATTTGGTCATAAAAGTTGTGCATACAACATATAAGCTAAATATAATTAATATATTTGTCTTTTGACAGTCGATTTGGTCTAACTCGCTAAAAGAAACATTCAAGTCAGAGACCAGACCAAACCAAGCAGTTTTGCTATTTTTCAGACAGGACCAGATCACTAGACCACACAAATCATCAAAACAATCCGGTTTAATTTAATTCAACTGGTTTAATCAGTCTAACGGTTTTTTAAACACCCTTACATTCTTGGGTACGTGATAGGCGGGTTTACACCCCCTAATCTAACTGCAAATGTACGGGTCGAATCAAGTAATAGTACGGTAAGTACGCGTATCGAACCAAGGGAACCAGGGACTGAGTATCACAATGACTACAAGTTCTATTAACTGAATGGTCGAAGTTTTGATTTGTGGTTTAGAGATTGTTAAAACTAAATAAAACTAAAATCGATTAACGGAAGATTTGGGAACGACTTTGATAGAGAAGAGGTTGAGGGTTGGATCTCCTATGGTTATACTATCGACGAACGAATACCCGAACAACTATTACCGATTATTTCTATGAACCCTAGTTTGTAAAAGCTCATTGTTATTCTTTCTCAAGCAATAACATATTTAATTTCAAGACTAATAGGTTTTATCTTTCGATTGCCACCTAAACTTTTAAAATGCATTAGGTCAAACTATTCTGAGCAGAAAGTAATTCGACTATCTCTATCCGAATATCCTTTCTGGCATTTGATTATTTGATCTAGCTTTTAATTAATTATCTCAAATTTAATCAAAAACCATGAAAATCAATTGAAGGTGATTAAGTTGCAATTGGATATGAAAAACTGAAATCAAATACTTCATAGATCAAATCGATAAAATCTGTCGGTTACATGTCATCCCTAATGAAAACCATAGTTATTCCAACCCCAACATCTAAAGATTAGTTCATGTTGGGGTTGGACAAAAACACAAGAAAAGGGTAGAAAATAATGTGAGAAAACATCGTGATCATGAACGTGAAAGATGTACTGATGAAATCCCTTCTCTCGGCTCTAATCCGCTTCTCGTGGTGAACTCCTCTCCAATCAGCTCTCTATCGTGGCTCAAAAGTAGTGAAAATACCTCTGACGTAGCCTCCCGTCGCACGTGTGAGAATGATGACCTAATTTCTAGAAAAACGCTAAATGTAGAACTGAAACAGGGGGTTAAGCGACCTGGCTTGCGGCCTCTGGCCGCGGCGCAGGCTGTAACACCCGGAAAATCCTTGTAAGTAATAATAGTCCTAATATTTCTTAATATTTTGACTTTTTAGATTATGATTGATATCCTAAGTAATTTCCGTAATTTTTACTTGTTATTTGATAACTTCCAGTAGAAATCAGTAAATTGATTCCTTAAGGAAATTAATGAAAAATAGATCATAAAGTGGAATATTAGACTTTATGGATTAGTTGGATGAGTAATTTGAATACGAGTCCAACGGTACCTTCCGGGGTAAAAACGGAGTCCTAACGAAGAAGTTACGTCTAAATTTGTGGAAGTTGAGAAGATTGGCAAACAGAAGCTGGCGCCGATGGTTTGGCGCCGATGCATCGGCGCGGGTGATCGGCGCCGAGTACCTGACGTGCTAAAAGGAGATTAAACCCACCTTTTTATCCTTAGTCATTCTCTTCTCTTCTTAGAATTCTCAAAACCGGACTTTGCCTCTGCTCTACGCATTTCAGACGATTTTCCATCTAAAGCTTAAGGTAAATTCACATCTCTCAATCATAATCCAATTCAAACAATTAGTAGATGAATCTTACCCATTTAAACTTGAATTAGGGTATTTCATCTTCTTTTCATCCTGTTGGAGTGATTGGGTTCAAGTATTCAAGTTAGGGTTTTACCAATTGAAGAATTAAGGTGAGTAACTTGTATCTAATTGATTGTATTATACTTTACTACCATTCTTTATCTTGATTTTGGTTTTGTTAATGAGAAATCTTGAGTAATAAGCTCTTAATGGTGAAGAGGGAAACAAGAAGTGTCCAAGTAAGTTATGGTAGATTAATTGTGTTCTATTACTTGGAATACCATGATAAATGTTAGTGTTAAAGATTTGGGTTTGATTATACATCATTGGTATGTGATTATGTTGATGGCTTAATTTATGTCTTAATGAAGTAAGGATGGCTTAATGGTCAATATGGACCTATTATTGAATTGTAAACATGGATGTTTATTATTGATATTATATAGAATGTGATTTGATACATATGGATGTATATGAACTACATGGAAGTAGTATTAATATTGTTAAATGGTTGGACCATTGTTAAGTGTTAATTATGCTTTGAATATTATTTGGATTAACATATTTGGTATTCACATAATTGGAGGAGCACCTAGTAGACATTGGAGGATATATTCTTACACACCGTGGGGTAAGTGTAATTGATTCATACCTTCGGATACCGTGGGGTTTTTCCGTTGTGTTATGCCTTGTGACAATACCGTGGGGGTACCGATCAAGGTATATCTTCAATTATGATGTAACTGGGTAGCGATATGGATCTTCTCCATGGAATCCAATTTGTGAATGTATCGAATCGTTATTCCTACATGCTGTGATTATGCTCTATGTGCTATGAGTAAACCTCACTTAGGCTTTAAAAGCCTAACACTTGTTATGTGTTTTGTGTGTTACAGATAATAGTGGTTCCGAACACAAGAAGGTCTAGAACAGGGTTGTGAGCATGGGATCATTGTTGGAGAGTGAAAGATTGGAAGATTTATGATAGAACTTTCCGACATCCTTTTTGTAATTTGATTGCCATAGTAGTGATCAGATAAGCTAGTGGTCCAATAGTAGCTATAATTAACTAAATCTTTGTATTAATGATTATGAAATGTTAATTAGGTATACTCTTACTTTAGTAATGTGTACCACTCTTCCTTTTTATGGAAGTTTTTGTTAACCCCTGTTTTGGAGTGTTACAAGTTGGTATCAGAGCTCTAGTTTAAGTGAACTAAGTATGTTGAGGATGTACTTAGACTTAAGCTGAGATGAATTAAGTTGTGACTTGTGAGATCTGGGTAGAAGTACTAAGACGGGATAATCTTAGAGTCGACGGAAATACGTGAATTTAGTACTGTAGATTTGGTAACGAGAATTCTTATGTATGATATATTCACAATCGCAATTAGCTACTGATATTATGAATATATTGCTACATGAGTATACTTGCTTATAAATTGTTACAGTGACTAACGTTTGGTATTATATGTTTTGTATGTTTAAATAGATGTAACCATTTCTTGTGGATATGCGTTTGTGTTATAAAAGAACAATGGTGAATACACAACTAAGATCCTCTAATTCTTTTGAGGATAGAGCGGTAAATGAGTGAAGGTTGGAAGGACAGCCTGGAACTGGCGGGACTCATGAAAGTCCGCCGAGACAACCTTAAATAAGTGGATTGAAATGTGTGGAAATAGAATGTAAGATGTTTGATCAAGATGGGAATAGTATGAAATGGTTGAGTAAGTGAGCCTTGGAAGGCATGTATAACAAGTGTTAGAAGGCTGAGAGGGTAACCACTGGTTGGAAATAGATCGTCAATGATAAGTTGCGTGAGTTAAACGATAGACCTTGTTTGAGTGAATAGCCTTTAATTACAAGTAGAGTTTTATGCATGGTGTCCTCGAGTATGTGTTACATGAGTTTTAGTGATTTCAAAACAAATGCATAAATAGCAATTTAGTCGATGATGAGTCAGTATGTGCACGTGGGTATTTAAAGAAAAAGGCAGTACCATTTATGTCGCGCAGCGAAATTTTGAGTTTAGCAATTTGCAAAATACTTCATATTTACAAGAAAAGTTAAAAATAAATGAGTGTGAGAACCGACTAGCTTACTTCGTGTCGGTAATTTCTTTCAACTTTTGTCGTATGAAAAGATTTTCATTAAATATATTACGGTCATAACAACATCGTTTTGGTTGAAAAAGATTAAGTTTTTCGGAAAGTAGTATGCAAACGATTCTCGTGATCGTTGTGCAGTACACTAAAGTTATAAGAATTTTGGGGTCATGTGTACCCAAGTTGCTCCAAGTTTTGTTCTTTAAAATGAGGAAATGTGCGAAATAATATATTTAATACATTGGTATGTATGAAGGCTATGAACGAACTAAGTCGTAAAATATTACTATAAGCTAAGAAAGAACTATGAGAATGGAGAGGTGTTGGATAGATCATGGGAGGATGTTTGTAATTTTGGTAATTGTGTTCAAGAGGAAGGTGAACAATGGGAGAGTTGAAAGTGGACTTAGCATCGGTTGTAAGAAGGTCTATACCCTTGTTTGGTAACTAGAAATACAGTTGCCAAGGGACGGTTATGTCCCGAGGAAGGATTAGTAGTCATCAAGGTGATGGAATTAGCAAATTGCTATGAGTAGTGTGGTGAGACAGTAAGGAAATACCCTCGACGTTAAATAAGAATTTATAGTGATTTTGTGATATTAGTATTGCACGAATAAGTTTGAAATGAAGACGATGAGATGTAAATTGTATTATGTTATGTTGAAAGGATTAGGTTCGGTCCTTGTTAATGAATAGATTAAAGAAGTATCGATAGGTTGACTATTGACATTGAAGTCGGCAATTGTGTAAGATGTATGAGGCCTATTGCCTGTCACAGGGTGCGGTCTGGGTGCGTTCCGCGTATGCCTGTGCGGGCAGAAACAAAACCGTGAGCGGTACCGGCATGCTGTTATGCAGAGGGTATGCGCAAAGCGGATAATATCGTGTACAGTGGACTGGGGATATTACAGAATGTTATAGAATGCGGACAATACATATCTTGTGAAACACCACATGTGGGGATTTTGAGTGATTGGCGAATAAATCACGAGTGGAAGAGGTTTTGGTTAATTCATTGGATAAGTGAAAGCTAGGTGGTCAGAAGACGCTTTTAGAATTTATTGTGGTTGTGCAATAATTATGATGTGATATGTGCTTAATTACATTCCATTTAAATAAGTGTCGGCTTAAGTATTGGTCTTATATGTGAGGACCGTTTGATGATCTTGTATTCTTAGTACCTTTGGGATTAATGAACTTTGGCAAAATAATATATATATATTGTGGAGTATATAGAGTTGTATATACATGTACATATAGATACATATATGGATTGACTTCATTGGGAAGTAGTAATGAAGAGGTCGTGAGATTATCATGTCTCGAAGCGTATGTTGCATGATGTGGGATTAGATGTATTTTAAATTTCATGAGTTGATATTGATAAATGATCAATAGACCCTTTGAGCAGATGAATTGGTTTTGGACTCGGTTGAGTCTTAAGGGTATTCGTCGGTTTAATTAACTTGACAAAGGCTTGGGGGTTGGAATTATATGAATTGTATTATAATTAAAGTTTACATAATGTGAATACATTGATTTTTCTTTTGAGATCATGTATGAATGTTAAGTTAGAATCGGAAGGTTAAAAGTTGAAGGATCACCTTGTGGGGGGTGTTAGGATAGTGAAAGACTATTGTTATAGAAGAACATTCTACTTATGATGTAGATGGTTTATATAGAAGGAATAATTAGGCACGAACATGGTAAGGGTATGGACTATGTCGATTTGTGATGGAGCGTGCACTGTATATATAATGGTTTGGAATCACAAAGAATTAGTAAGAAGCGAGTAAGTTTAAGTTAATTAGAAACTCGTGAGTTGTAGTTCAAACTAAAGTTGGGGAGGAATAAAGTAATGAAATAGATTCGGTTAATTGTGCGGGAGAGCATGAAGGTAAATTTGAATTGTGTACGAATGACCATGAGGGATTTGGTCTGCTGTGAGATGTTATGGGTGGAGAATGTACGAACGAGTAGTGGCATTAATTCTCAAGATAAATGTGTCAACCAGTAATAAGAAGTTATAAAGAGGGAACATTAGATGAAAGTCTTTTCGGGGATCCCAGATGAATAGTACTAGTTGTCAATAAAGCTGTTGGAATATGTGGTTGTAAGATGGTGTAGTGATTTGGCTATAATTGGAATAGAATGTTGAGTGGTAGTGTGAGTTATCCAAAGTGATTTTGGTTGTGTGAGTCGTTAAATAAGTTTATGATTTTGAATCATAGGAAGTTTAATAAAGATGAGAAAGCGTTATCGGTATGTGGAAAAGTTGGGAGAAAGAGACAAATAATGATTGGAGGGTAGTACTCCATGCTAACGTAGGAAGTAATGATAGAAAGGTCGGACCTAAGAATGTAGTTATACTATAGGTTCAATGGAATTATCACCTTTGATATATAATATTTTAGTGCTTGGTTGCAATGTGGTCGCGTAGTGCGATATTGATGTGAAGAAGTGGTAGTACCTTATACTGAAGAAACGTGTGGGTCATATATGTAGTGATGATTGCCGTAATTATTGAAGTATTCAAAACTGGTAAGTATGCTCAATTTAAAGTAAGTAATGGATGTTCAAGCAGTATACGTTAATGTTATTTTGAGATCTGGAGATTGAGATGTGGATGATGACGGTATTGAAGACCAAGCAATAGTCGGATAAAGGTTTAATGCTAAACAGTTACTCTAAGGAGGCTTACAAATCTAAGTTGGGGAGCGGATAATGAGTAAAGAAGTAAGGTTCAGGAAATATGAAAGATGAATCCTTGTTCCTTCTAGATTTTAATTGTGAATAAGTATATAAGACTTGAAATGAAGAGATGTATACAAAATATTTCGTATTGATATGATGTGATTTCACTTGTTAAAGTGAGAGCGAATAGTATGAGTCGTTGGGTGAAGGAATGGGGAAACAATCTTAGAGAGATCATTGAGAAATTGCAATAGAGGAATGGGGTTATAGGTACAATAGTATTATATCAATAAAATGTTAATGTGACTTTAGAGTTGGAAGAAGATATGAAGATTAAATATCCACATTTGTTTTCCAAAATCTAAGATTTCGAGGACGAAATCTATTTCAAGTGGGGGAGAATTGTAACACCCGGAAAATCCTTGTATGTAATAATAGTCCTAATATTTCTTAATATTTTGACTTTGATAGAGAAGATGTTGAGGGTTGGATCTCCTATGGTTATACTATCGACGAACGAATACCCGAACAACTATTACCGATTATTTCTATGAACCCTAGTTTGTAAAAGCTCATTGTTATTCTTTCTCAAGCAATAACAGATTTTATTTCAAGACTAATAGGTTTTATCTCTCGATTGCCACCTAAAGTTTTAAAATGCATTAGGTCAAACTATTCCGAGCATAAAGTAATTCGGCTATCTCTATCCCAATATCCTTTCTGGCATTTGATTATTTGATCTAGCTTTTAATTAACTATCTCAAACTTAATCAAAAACCATGAAAATCAATTGAAGGTGATTAAGCTGCAATTGGATATGAAAAACTGAAATCAAATGCTTCATAGATCAAATCGATAAAATCTGTCGGTTACATGTCATCCCTAATGAAAACCATAGTTATTCCAACCCCAACATCTAAAGATTAGTTCATGTTGGGGTTGGACAAAAACACAAGAAAAGGGTAGAAAATAATGTGTGAAAACATCGTGATCATGAACGTGAAAGATGTACTGATGAAATCCCTTCTCTCGGCTCTAATCCGCTTCTCGTGGTGAACTCCTCTCCAATAAGCTCTCTATCGTGGCTCAAAAGTAGTGAAAATACCTCTGACGTAGCCTCCCGTCGCACGTGTGAGAATGATGACCTAATTTCCAGAAAAACGCTAAATGTAGAACTGAAACAGGGGGTTACGCGACCTGGCTTGCGGCCTCTGGCCGCGACGCAGGCTGTAACACCCGGAAAATCCTTGTAAGTAATAATAGTCCTAATATTTCTTAATATTTTGACTTTTTAGATTATGATTGATATCCTAAGTAATTTCCGTAATTTTTACTTCTTATTTGATAACTTCCGGTAGAAATCAGTAAATTAATTCCTTAAGGAAATTAATGAAAAATAGATCATAAAGTGGAATATTAGACTTTATGGATTAGTTGGATGAGTAATTTGAATACGAGTCCAACGGTACCTTCCGGGGTAAAAACGGAGTCCTAACGAAGAAGTTATGGCTAAATTTGTGGAAGTTGAGAAGATTGGCAAACAGAAGCTGGCGCCGATGGTTTGGCGCCGATGCATCGGCGCGGGTGATCGGCGCCGAGTACCTGACGTGCTAAAAGGGGATTAAACCCACCTCTTTATCCTTAGTCATTCTCTTCTCTTCTTAGAATTCTCAAAACCGGACTTTGCCTCTGCTCTACGCATTTCAGACGATTTTCCATCTAGAGCTTAAGGTAAATTCACATCTCTCAATCATAATCCAATTCAAACAATTAGTAGATGAATCTTACCCATTTAAACTTGAATTAGGGCATTTCATCTTCTTTTCATCCTGTTGGAGTGATTGGGTTCAAGTATTCAAGTTAGGGTTTTACCAATTGAAGAATTAAGGTGAGTAACTTGTATCTAATTGATTGTATTATACTTTACTACCATTCTTTATCTTGATTTTGGTATTGTTAATGAGAAATCTTGAGTAATAAGCTCTTAATGGTGAAGAGGGAAACAAGAAGAGTCCAAGTAAGTTATGGTAGATTAATTGTGTTCTATTACTTGGAATACCATGATAAATGTTAGTGTTAAAGATTTGGGTTTGATTATACATCATTGGTATGTGATTATGTTGATGGCTTAATTTATGTCTTAATGAAGTAAGGATTGCTTAATGGTCAATATGGACCTATTATTGAATTGTAAACATGGATGTTTATTATTGATATTATATAGAATGTGATTTGATACATATGGATGTATATGAACTACATGGAAGTAGTATTAATATTGTTAAATGGTTGGACCATTGTTAAGTGTTAATTATGCTTTGAATATTATTTGGATTAACATATTTGGTATTCACATAATTGGAGGAGCACCTAGTAGACATTGGAGGATATATTCTTACACACCGTGGGGTAAGTGTAATTGATTCATACATTCGGATACCGTGGGGTTTTTCCGTTGTGTTATGCCTTGTGACAATACCGTGGGGTACCGATCAAGGTATATCTTCAATTATGATGTAACTGGGTAGCGATATGGACCTTCTCCATGGAATCCAATTTGTGAATGTATCGAATCGTTATTCCTACATGCTATGATTATGCTCTATGTGCTATGTGTAAACCTCACATAGGCTTTAAAAGCCTAACACTTGTTATGTGTTTTATGTGTTACAGATAATAGTGGTTCCGAACACAAGAAGGTCTAGAACAGGGTTGTGAGCATGGGATCATTGTTGGAGAGTGAAAGATTGGAAGATTTATGATAGAACTTTCCGAAATCCTTTTTGTAATTTGATTGTCATAGTAGTGATCAGATAAGCTAGTGGTCCAATAGTAGCTATAATTAACTAAATCTTTGTATTAATGATTATGAAATGTTAATTAGGTATACTCTTACTTTAGTAATGTGTTAGAATGACCCAATTTATCTTCATGACTGGGCTGTACTTTTCTTTTCTGCTCTATCTTCCGCTGTTCATTACCGCTCATGATTGACACACTTTCGGATCAGGGTTGGCTAAGGCTTTTGGCTAGGGTTTAATGGTGGGGTTCGAAATGAAAACTGGTGAGTGTTTGGCTGCAAAAGGGGTTTGGGTACACACATAATGGGTTAAAGGGACGATAGTTAAAAACCGGGTTTATAATACACACAATGCCTAGAATCATCTCTTAAGGTCCACACGATATGGTTTACTATACCTTTACCTAATATCCCGATGGTCGTCTTTGCTACTCAATGCAACATTATAGCGAGATCAATCTATAATCACGACATGGAAATTGAAAAAGTATATCAGATTTTGTGTTTAATTCCCTCGCAATGAAAGTACGTCATTTTAGGCTCGAATCTCACTATTGGGTGGTCTCCACTAATATCCCTAGTCATACATTTTCCCGGTTTTCCCTTAGTGGTCACGTTGCTATCACAAGATTCTTCCCTCAATTGTTGGTTTCAATCATCCAAAACAAAAAATAAGCTTACGTGATCTAGACATTCAAAAGTGCGGAAAATCTTAGTGCATTAGAGGGCCCGATTGGGCCACCCCAAACCTAACCCACACATTGTCCCCAATGTGTGAGTATCGACTTGGCGATACAAAAAAACTGTTATGAGTGTAGTTGTGCGGTTATTACAGTCATCCGAAACAAATTACAAATTCATCACAAATACATCACAAAAGATCACAAAAACAGATAGTGGAGAATCAAACCCATGGCTACCGACGTGAAGAAGAGGATGCTCCCCCGGACTACCGACCTCACCCACGTCTTCGACCTTCGGGTTGTGCGGTGGTGATGGAAAGCCGGCTTGGGTGAGGCATTCGTCAAAACCGTCCAACCGCTGGTTTACTCCACGGAACCCGGCCTCCATCTGCTCTGTCGATCGCCAGATGTATGGAGGAGTATCGCCGGCGTGCTGGGTAGTATCCACCGGAGGTGCATCTGGGTCAAAATCTGGATCGCTGTCCGATGCACTCTCTGATGATACCTCAGCTGGTGGTGCGAGTAGCCTCCTCTGATAGTCCAGGTTCGCCCTCCTTTTAGCGTCTAGCTCCGCGGACACCGAGATCTGGTTGTTATATTGCTTTTTCCTGAAGTCCTCCCTCGATGTGGTGAGGCGTCCGATTGGGACGCCGACTTCCCTGCAAAAATGTGTAATGAGGCAAGGAGACTGTAAAATACCGTCGAGAGTCATACCAGCGTCAAGCAGCTCCATCCAAATGTTGATCCAAACCCTCAATGATTTGATAATGACTCTCTAAGCATCACTTAGTGAAAATTGTAAGTAAACATTATGTATAAGTGTTTCACTATCGCTGATAAGTACTATGTCTCTACAGTACCGCTGATAGGAAACTCATGCTCTTTAATTTACACATTCAGCGAAACTGTTCATCAGCAAGCCCTGAGCCTGTTCAGTCTTGTTGATGATCGCTGATAATCTTAGTTGTTTACTTATGATCCCTGAAGACAAGTTTCACGTCAACAAATGTTCTACGATGAAGTCGAAGATCAAGCCAAAGAACCAGCGATAAGTCTACTAATGAACTGATGCGGATATCAGCGAAGCCAAGACCTGTCCACTCAATGTGAAGTTTCAAGTAGAAGACTTCAGCGATCGCTGAACTTTGTCACTCACTGATAAAGTACTGTTCGGTGAACGCTGATCATGAAGTTTCCTCTACAAGTTACTTTTGTCATACCCCCTTGCACGTCTCCGTACGATCTGTCAGAACGGACATCCCTTTTGTCCAGAATCGTACAACCAACTCTGATTTTACACTGTTCATCATGCGACTACTAGGTTGTCTACCAAGGTCAAAACATGCAACCAATCAGCTGCTGCCACGTGTAAAGTTGTACTGATGTGCATTTAATGCATGCAATATATAAGAAGAAACCCTACTTCAAAAATGAAGTGCTCGGCCATCTTCTTCTCCCTACTACTTTGTGTTAGAATAGTATCTTTAATATTCTTATCTCCTTTCTAACTTATTTCTTGTGCAAGAAATCTTAGTGATTCTCTTAACTTGTTTAGCTTAGGTTTATTCCTTAATATTGTTCCACAACAAGTTGTAAATTGTTTGATACATATCAATAAACAATTTAGAAAAGTAAAATCTGTGTGTTTGTATTCAACCCCTCCCCCCCCCCCCCCTTCTACAAACTTGTATAACCCTTTCGGGACTAACAAGTGGTATCAGAGAGGATTGTTTAATCTCATAAACAAGATCTTGATTATACTAATCTTTTCTCTTCCTTGCTATTTTCCATAATGGCTAACAACACAAACACAAACTATATTGACAATGGTTCTCTTGCAAAACCCCCTAGATTTTCCAGAGATAACTTTAATCTGTGGAAAAATAGGATGATACACTTCTTAGATGGTGTAGACCCTACTATGCCCCATTATATTTAAAATGGTCCATATATCCCTGTGAGAATTGATCCTGAAGTTTCAGGCACTACTACTAGAGCTGCCATCCCTGAAAGGATCATTCCCAAGGAAGTTCATAACTGGTCTGATGAAGACAAGAAGAAAGTGGTTATCGACACTAAAGCCATGTCTATCCTTTCTATGGCTCTTCCTGACGAAGTCTACCATTCCGTCATGAACCTGAAAACCTCCAAAGCCATGTGGGACACAATCTGTGTTCAATATGAAGGTACATCTGAAGTCCAGGACTCAAGAAAGATCAACCTGGTAAGACAGTACGAAAGCTTCATTTGTGCTAAGAATGAAACTCTCTCTGAAGTACATCATCAGTTTAACTGTTTAATTATTGATCTAAAAACCGTTGGTAAGGAATATTCTAACTTTGATATCCTGACAAAGTTTCTAGAATGTTTACCTGAAAACTGGGACAGTTATTCAATGTGTCTCAAGGTATCAAAGGATCTAAAATCTATGACTCTTTCTACCTTATTTGGCACTATGCTCAATCATGAGCAGTCGTGTCATCTTAAGAAGAATCTTGTAAAAGATTCCAAGAGCACACCTGTTGCTTTACTCTCAGAGTCACCTTCCACTCATCGATCATCTATCACTATCACTGAGTTGGAAACTAACTCTGAATGCTCATCAGATGCTGAGTCTTCAGATCTTGATGAATCTTTAGCATTCCTGCTAATAAGTTCAGGAGATTCGCTAGAAAGAGTAACTGCAGAAGGAACAAACCCCTTGCACTCACTGACAAGCCAAAATCATCAACCCCTGTTGATAAGGCTACTGCTACCTGCTTTAACTGTGAGAAAGTAGGACACTTTGCTAGTGAATGCAGGTCAAAGAAAGTCTTTAAACCCTCAGCTTTCTCCAAGAAATCCTCTAACCCCAGGGCTAGAGATGACAAGTATCAAAAGCTGAAAGAAAAGTACGCAAAGCTGAAAAGCTTTAAGAAGAAAGGCAAAGGCCTGATGGCTGACTTTGACTGGGCTGCCTCTGATGAAGAAGAATCATCTGACTCTGAAGATGATGATGAGGCCAATCTCTGTCTCATGGAAAAATCGAAGAAGAGGAAGAAAATTCTGACATTCCCTCTACTTCAACCTCTACCTCTAAGATATCAACCTCTTTCTTTACTAATATTTCCGATATTAATGAAGCTGATAGTCTTCGGAAAATCGAACTCTTGACTGTAAATTTATATGACGCCATGAATGGCAAGACCATAGTTGAAAATCAAAATCTTGATCTCGCTGAACAGCTTAAAAACTGTCACCTTCAAATATAAAAGCTTTCTAAAATTGAAGAAGATTTAAAAGATCAGGTCCATATAAATCAGATTGTAAAAATCGAACGCGAAGAGGTTATCGCTGCATTAAAGGATGAAAAGGCTACTGTTGAAGGATGGTGTAAATCCTCAACAATGATCACTGAGATAATAAAGTCTCAGATTCCCCTGAGTGACAAACGTGGTATTGGTTACAAAGCTGACGCTGAAGAACCAACCACTGATCATTACATGCTTATGTTTGGAATGTTCGTGTCCTCTATCCCTGATACTTCCTCATCTCAGTGTTCCTCTTCTAAAACACCCATCCCTGAGGAAAAACCTACCTTAATTTCTAAAGGTAAGGGTAAAGAAAAAGTTTTAAATCAAAAACCTCAGAAGGGTACCTTTGTACCAAAGCTGAATGCTTCTAAAGCTTCAGTAACTTATCCCTCTACTTCTAAGAACAAGATCATTGGATTTATTCAGCGATCTAATCCTAGAATCAGAGTGGATATTATTGGTAAGAAATCCGAAGAACTGATTGTTCCTCCCATTTCCAATGCCAAAGGTATACTTGGTGCTGGCCATGCTCATTTAAAATTATCGGCTAAGCATGCAAATGGTCCTAAAGCTACTTTTAGCTATAGGAATTGTTATCACTGTGGACTTACCGATCACATTGCTAGTAAGTGCCCCACAGCCACCAAAGCTAAAAAGTTAGCTAAGGTGAAGATCACTGCCCCCAAGACAAAGAAGACCACTGAGGTTAAGAAATTAACCAAAGTGAAGAATAGTTCTGAAGCTGAATCTTCAAATGCTGCGAAGATTGCTGAACCTTCCACTTCCTCTACCACCACTGACAAGTGTGGGCCCATGGTAAAATGGGTGCCTAAGTCAAACTAATCTTCCTGTGTTTGCAGGTTAAGAAGGGTATCTGGTATCTCGATAGCGGATGCTCTAGACATATGATTGGAAAGAAAAACCTGCTCACTGAATATAAGGAAGAGAAGGGTCCCTCAGTGACCTTCGGTGGAAACGGAAAAGGCTATACCAGAGGGTTTGGTGTACTTTCTAATGGTACAACAACCTTCAGAAGAGTCACATATGTTGAAGAACTGAAGCATAATCTTCTAAGCATCAGTCAGATGTGTGACAAGGATAATAAGGTGATTTTCACTAAGGAATCCTGCTTTGTCACTGACAAAAATGAGAAGATAGCTCTCAGCGGATACCGTATGGAAAATGTTTATGTTATAAACATGGACTCTACAACCACTGAAAACTCCCGTTTCTTCTCAAAAGCCTCATCAAATGTCAACTGGCTATGGCATAAGAGGGTCTCCCATCTAAACTTCAAGACACTGAATACTCTTTCCTCAAAAGAGTTGGTCACTGGTCTACCTCAACACTCATACGCTAAGGAGTCTCTATGTTCAGCGTGTGAGAAAGGGAAACAAACTAAAGCAAGCTTCAAGTCTAAGCAAGTTTCCTCAGTGTCATCTCCTCTATAACTTCTTCATATGGATCTGTTTGGCCCTGTTAACAAACAATCCATCGCTGGAAAGAAATATACACTGGTCATAGTTGATGGATTCTCTCGCTATACCTGGGTAATGTTTCTCTGTTCTAAGAGTGACACCCCTGAAGAACTCATCACTTTTGTCAGGAAAATGGAAGTCCTGAACAACATGATCGTTCGCTCAATACGTAGTGATCATGGGACTGAATTCAAAAACAGTTCTCTTGATTCCTTCTTTGAAAGCAAGGGTATTTCTCACAACTTTTTCTTCAGTGAGAACACCGGAACAAAATGGAGTCGCTGAAAGAAGAAATCGAACTATCATCAAAGCTGCACGTTCAATGCTCAGCGATTCTCACCTACCTACTCAGTTTTGGGCAGAAGCTGTCAACACTGCTTGTTTTACTCAAAACAGGTCGCTGATAGTCAAAAGATTCAAGAAAACAACCTATAAACTTTTCCATGGGAGAAAGCCTTCAATTATCTTTCTTCACATCTTTGGATGTCAGTGTTTCATACTGAACAACAGAGATGCCCTTGGAGCGTTTGATCCTAAGGCTGATGATGGAATCTTTCTTGGACATTCTTCAGTTTCTAAAGCCTTCAGAGTCTTCAACCGAAGAAGACAAACTGTAGAAGAAACAATTCACGTCACTTTTGACGAATCCCGTTCAGCGAACTCTAGACCTTCTGCTGATATTGAAGAACTGAATCAATGGATGTTTTCCCATCTTGGTGATTCAGAAGATGCTTCTATCCCTCAAAATCATACTTATAACGCTGAAGATGATGATCCTACTGTCATCCCAAGCATGCAGACTAGTGAAGCTGAAACATCATGGGTCTCAGCTGTTCCTATTAACACTATGCCTACTTCTGAACCTTCTATCTCAGATATACCATCTACTCCTCAACAATCAGTGAATGAAATAACATCTGAACCTCTTCCTCTCTTGGCTGATATACCAGAAGTTGCTGAAGCCTCATCTTCAGCTCCTCTAGAAGTTCAAATTGAGTCAGCGACTTATGCTCTGGCTCAGCGATGGACTATCAATCACCCTATTGAACAAATTCTTGGCGATCCAAACGCTGGTGTTCAGACTCGACGAAGTGCAGGTAATATTTGTTTATTTGTTAACTTTATTTCTCTGATTTAACCAAAGAAAACAGATGATGCCCTCAGAGATCCAAACTGGGTCAGCGCTATGCAAGAAGAGCTGACATAAATCGAAAGAAACAAAGTTTGGAAGCTCGTTCGAAGACCATCTGACAAGTCAGTGATAGGCACTAAACAGGTCTATCGAAACAAGTTGGATGAACATGGAACTGTAACCCGCAACAAGGCTCGTCTTGTTGCTCAGGGATATAGACAAGAGGAAGGTATAGATTACGACGAAACATTCGCCCAGTGGCAAGACAAGAAGCCATTCGTCTATTCTTAGCTTACGTTGTACCCAAAGAATTCAAGGTTTATCAAATGGATGTTAAATCAGCGTTTCTAAATGTAAAGCTCAATGAAGAAGTCTATGTGGAATAACCTCCAGGATTCTCAGATCCTAAACATCCAGGTTATGTTTATAAACTGGACAAGGCACTTTATGGCTTAAAGCAACCTCCTCGTGCATGGTATGACACTCTCTCTACTTATCTCCATATTGAAAAATTTGAGCGAGGTAAAATCGATAAAACTCTATTTTTCAGGAAAGTAAAAGGTCATATTATTCTTGTTCAAATATATGTCGATGATATTATATTTGGTTCCACTAACCCTGACCTTTGTCCTCGTTTCGCTGATAGAATGAAAGCTGAATATAAAATGAGTATGATGGGTGAGCTAACCTATTTCCTTGGTCTTCAAATCAAACAGAGTGAAAAAGGAACCTTCATTCACCAAGGCAAATATGTTAAAGATATGCTGAAGAAATTTTATTTAACTCAGAGCTCAGCTATGAAAACCCTTATGGCACCGCCGCTGACACTAAACAAGGATTCTTCTGAAAAACCTGTTAATGTCACAACGTACCGTGGGATGATCGGCTCTGTTCTGTATCTCACAGCTAGCCGACCTGATATTATGTACGCAACCTGCTTGTGTGCACGATATCAAGCTGAACCTAAGGAATCTCATTTGATCGCTGTAAAGCGAATCTTTCGTTACCTTAAGGGTACTCCTAACCTAGGTCTTTGGTATGCTAAAGACTCAGAGTTTGATCTAATCGCCTATTCAGATAGTGATTTTGCAGGTTGCAAATTGGATAGGAAAAGCACCACAGGAGGCTGTCAGCTCCTGGGTGGAAAGCTGGTGAGTTGGACAAGTAAAGAGCAAAACTCAGTGTCCACCTCAACCGCTGAAGATGAGTATGTAGCTGCTGGAAGCGGTTGTTCTCAGGTCTTGTGGATGAGAAATCAACTACTGGACTATGACCTTCAGCTCTCGAAAATTCCAATCTATTGCGACAGCACTAGTGCCATCGCTATAGCCAATAATCCCGTGCTACACTCAAAGACCAAACACATCGAGATCAGGTATCATTTTATCAGAGATCATGTGATGAATGGTGATATAGAACTTCATTTTATTCCAACTGACTTTCAGTTAGCTAATATTTTCACCAAACCTCTTGATTAGACAAGATTTAACTTTCTCATCAGCGAGCTTGGAATGCTGAACTTAGAAGACTAAAATCTTCAGCGGTTCACATTTGATCAGGGATAAAACAAACTTGTATAACCCTATTTATCATCTACTATCTGAACAAATTTATTCGCTGATATCAAGGTATGTTCTTTCTTACTCGCTGACGTTCGCATATGAATGCAGGACTTCAAAACAAATTGCATCGTTGAATATCTCTTCCTTTCAGTGATACTTTGATATTTCTAAAACTTAACACTGATATTTCCAGTCAGTGCTTCATGTTTTCAAAATGTCCCTGAGTTTTTCAAAATCCTCAGAGACATCCTAAAATATGAAAGGATGTTTATGACATCATCTAAACGGATAGACCATGGCACGCTTTTCTCTGACACACGTTCCCGTTTCGTTTTCCTTGTCCAATCAAAATCAAGGGATGTGTCCGTGTCATCATGAAAAACATTCCCGCTCATAGTTTTTCTCTCTCTACTCTCACTGTATAAACCAGTTGTGTTTATATTTTTACCTTTTACGCGAACATCTTCTCTTACAAGCAAGAACACTGTTGCATTTTGAACTCTTTTTCTCCAGAAATTGTTCATCTTCGTCTTCAACAATCAAGGTTAATATTCCTATTATTTACCTTTATAAACTTGTTTTTGATCTTATTCTTGGTTCTACAAGATCAAACAAAAGAACCTTACTTAAAATGAAATCATTTTCTTCATGGTTTTATGAATACAATCTGGAAACAGATTGTTCTTCAAGTTTAAACTAAAAATCTTAAACTTGCATCTTAATATGTTTTTCCAGAATCTCTTCTTTAAAAGGAATCTGGAAAACATGAACATTCATTAGATTTTGCCATTTGTGTCAAAACTAGAAAAACCCTAATTTCTATTTCTTACTCTAAATAGAAATTACAAAACCCTAAAAATCCTTATTTTGGACATTTTATCCATTTTAAGAACTTCTTTTCATATTCTTCATGTATACACTTTGATAAACAGAAATGGCATCCACTGACGTTCCTGCTACTCAGTCCCCCACAACAGCTGAAAGTGTTGAACTAACCAAGGCTCCTAATGTTGGATTCAAACTGGAGGAAGTCACCTTTTCATGAAACAATCCCTATGCTTTATTCAACATTCCTTCAAAGAAGAAGATTACACACCTGAACGATGTTGTTGCATTCCTTCAGACCTGTCCTCTGGCGACAGCCCTGACAATCACACCTCTAGCCCACAAACATCTTCTAGCTCAGTTCTGGTATACTGCCAGAAGAGCTCAAGTTCCCTCTGCCAAAGACCCAATGAAAATGGTCGATGTCATATTCTTTGACACCCAACATGGAACCTCCAAGATCACCCCTGGTGCTATCAGGTCTGCCCTGAACCTTCTTGGTAGTACCAAAGAAAAACGCTTTGTCCCTCTACCAAACCCTAAAACCCCGCTGATAGGGACGCCTTGATTGCATTCGTCTATTCTTAGCTTACGCTGTACACAAAGACTTCAAGGTTTATCAAATGGATGTTAAATCAGCGTTCCTAAATGGAAAGCTGAATGTAGAAGTCTACGTGGAATAACCTCAAGGATTCTCAGATCCAAAACATCCAGGTTATGTTTATAAACTGGACAAGGAACTTTATGGCTTAAAGCAAGCTCCTCGTGCATGGTATGACACTCTCTCTACTTATCTCCATATTGAAAAATTTGAGCGATGTAAAATCGATAAAACTCTATTTTTCAGGAAAGTAAAAGGTCTTATTATTCTTGTTCAAATATATGTCGATGATATTATATTTGGTTCCACTAACCCTGACCTTTGTACTCGTTTCATTGATAGAAGGAAAGCTGAATATAAAATGAGTATGATGGGTGAGCTAACCTATTTCCTTGGTCTTTAAATCAAACAGAGTGAAAAATGAACTTTCATTCACCAAGGAAAATATGTTAAAGATATGCTGAAGAAATTTGATTTAACTCAGAGCTCAGCTATGAAAACCCCTATGGCATCGCCGCTAACACTAAACAAGGATTCTTCTGGAAAACCTGTTAATGTCACAGCGTACCGTCGGTTGATCGGCTCTCTTCTATATCTCACAGCTAGCCGACCTGATATTACGTACGCAACCTGCATTTGTGCACGATATCAAGCTGAACCTAAGGAATCTCATTTGATCGCTGTAAACCGAATCTTTCGTTACCTTAAGGGTACTCCTAACATAGGTCTTTGGTATCCTAAAGACTCAGGGTTTGATCTAATCGCCTATTCAGATAGTGATTTTGTAGGTTGCAAATTGGTTAGGAAAAGCACCACAGGAGGCTGTCAGCTCCTGGGTGGAAAGCTGGTGAGTTGGACAAGTAAAAAGCAAAACTCAGTGTCCACCTCAACCGCTAAAGCTGAGTATGTAGCTGCTGGAAGCTGTTGTTCTCAGGCCTTGTGAATGAGAAATCTACTACTGGACTATGACCTTCAGCTCTCGAAAATTCTAATCTATTGCGACAGCACTAGTGCCATCGCTATTGCCAATAATCCAGTGCTACACTGATATTTCCAGTCAGTGCTTCATGTTTTCAAAATGTCCCTGAGTTTTTCAAAATCCTCAGAGACATCCTAAAATTTGAAAGGATGTTTATGACATCATCTAAACGGATAGACCATGGCATACTTTTCTCTGACACACGTTCGCCCATTTCGTTTTCCTTGTCCAATCAAATTCAAGGGACGTGTCCGTGTCATCATGAAAAACTTTCCCGCTCATAGTGTTTCTCTCTTTACTCTCACTATATAAACCCATTGTGTTTATATTTTTACCTTTTACGCGAACATCTTCTCTTACAAGCAAGAACACTTTTGCATTTTGAACTCTTTTTCTCCATAAATTGTTCATCTTCGTCTTCAACAATCAAGGTTAATATTCCTATTATTTACCTTTATAAACTTGTTTTTGATCTTATTCTTTGTTCTACAAGATCAAACAAAAGAACCTTAAAATGAAATCATTTTCTTCATGGTTTTATGAATACAATCTGGAAACATATTGTTCTTCAAGTTTAAACTAAAAATCTTAAACTTGCATCTTAATATGTTTTTCCAGAATCTCTTCTTTAAAAGGAAACTGGAAAACATGAACATTCATTAGATTTTTTCATTTGTGTCAAAACTAGAAAAACCCTAATTTCTATTTCTTTCTCTAAATAAAAATTACAAAACCCTAAAAATCCTTATTTTGGACATTTTATCCATTTTAAGAACTTCTCTTCATATTCTTCATGTTTACACTTTGATAAACAGAAATGGCATCCACTGACGTTCCTGCTACTCAGTCCCCCACAACTGCTGAAAGTGTTGAACTAACCAAGGATCCTAATGTTGGATTCAAACTGGAGGAAGTCACCTTTTCATGAAACAATCCCTATGCTTTATTCAACTTTCCTGCAAAGAAGAAGATTACACACCTGAACGATGTTGTTGCATTCCTTCAGACCTGTCCTCTGGCGACATCCCTGACAATCATACCTCTAGCCCAAAAACATCTTCTAGCTCAGTTCTGGTATACTTCCAGAAGAGCTCAAGTTCCCTCTGCCAAAGTCCCAAATAAAATGGTCGATGTCATTCTCTTTGACATCCAACATGGAACCTCCAAGATCACCCCTGGTGCTATCAGGTCTGCCCTGAACCTTCTTGGTAGTACCAAAGAAAAACGCTTTGTCCCTCTACCAAACCCTAAAACCCCGCTGATAGGGACGCCCTGATTGCATTCGTCTATTCTTAGCTTACGCTGTACACAAAGACTTCAAGGTTTATCAAATGGATGTTAAATCAGCGTTCCTAAATGGAAAGCTGAATGTAGAAGTCTACGTGGAATAACCTCAAGGATTCTCAGATCCAAAACATCCAGGTTATGTTTATAAACTGGACAAGGAACTTTATGGCTTAAAGCAAGCTCCTCGTGCATGGTATGACACTCTCTCTACTTATCTCCATATTGAAAAATTTGAGCGAGGTAAAATCGATAAAACTCTATTTTTCAGGAAAGTAAAAGGTCTTATTATTCTTGTTCAAATATATGTCGATGATATTATATTTGGTTCCACTAACCCTGACCTTTGTACTCGTTTCGCTGATAGAAGGAAAGCTGAATATAAAATGAGTATGATGGGTGAGCTAACCTATTTCCTTGGTCTTTAAATCAAACAGAGTGAAAAATGAACTTTCATTCACCAAGGAAAATATGTTAAAGATATGCTGAAGAAATTTGATTTAACTCAGAGCTCAGCTATGAAAACCCCTATGGCATCGCCGCTAACACTAAACAAGGATTCTTCTGGAAAACCTGTTAATGTCACAGCGTACCGTCGGTTGATCGGCTCTCTTCTATATCTCACAGCTAGCCGACCTGATATTACGTACGCAACCTGCTTGTGTGCACGATATCAAGCTGAACCTAAGGAATCTCATTTGATCGCTGTAAAGCGAATCTTTCGTTACCTTAAGGGTACTCCTAACATAGGTCTTTGGTATCCTAAATACTCAGGGTTTGATCTAATCGCCTATTTAGATAGTGATTTTGTAGGTTGCAAATTGGATAGGAAAAGCACCACAGGAGGCTGTTAGCTCCTGGGTGGAAAGCTGGTGAGTTGGACAAGTAAAAAGCAAAACTCAGTGTCCACCTCAACCGCTAAAGCTGAGTATGTAGCTGCTGGAAGCTGTTGTTCTCAGGCCTTGTGGATGAGAAATCTACTACTGGACTATGACCTTCAGCTCTCGAAAATTCTAATCTATTGCGACAGCACTAGTGCCATCGCTATTGCCAATAATCCAGTGCTACACTGATATTTCTAGTCAGTGCTTCATGTTTTCAAAATGTCCCTGAGTTTTTCAAAATCCTCAGAGACATCCTAAAATATGAAAGGATGTTTATGACATCATCTAAACGGATAGACCATGGCACGCTTTTCTCTGACACACGTTCGCCCATTTCGTTTTCCTTGTCCAATCAAATTCAAGGGACGTGTCCGTGTCATCATGAAAAACTTTCTCGCTCATAGTGTTTCTCTCTTTACTCTCACTATATAAACCCATTGTGTTTATATTTTTACCTTTTACGCGAACATCTTCTCTTACAAGCAAGAACACTTTTGCATTTTGAACTCTTCTTCTCCAGAAATTGTTCATCTTCGTCTTCAACAATCAAGGTTAATATTCCTATTATTTACCTTTATAAACTTGTTTTTGATCTTATTCTTTGTTCTACAAGATCAAACAAAAGAGCCTTACTTAAAATGAAATCATTTTCTTCATGGTTTTATGAATACAATCTGGAAACATATTGTTCTTCAAGTTTAAACTAAAAATCTTAAACTTCCATCTTAATATGTTTTTCCAGAATCTCTTCTTTAAAAGGAAACTGGAAAACATGAACATTCATTAGATTTTTTCATTTGTGTCAAAATTAGAAAAACCCTAATTTCTATTTCTTTCTCTAAATAAAAATTACAAAACCCTAAAAATCCTTATTTTGGACATTTTATCCATTTTAAGAACTTCTCTTCATATTCTTCATGTTTACACTTTGATAAACAGAAATGGCATCCACTGACGTTCCTGCTACTCAGTCCCCCACAACTGCTGAAAGTGTTGAACTAACTAAGGCTCCTAATGTTGGATTCAAACTGGAGGAAGTCACCTTTTCATGAAACAATCCCTATGCTTTATTCAACTTTCCTGCAAAGAAGAAGATTACACACCTGAACGATGTTGTTGCATTCCTTCAGACCTGTCCTCTGGCGACATCCCTGACAATCACACCTCTAGCCCAAAAACATCTTCTAGCTCAGTTCTGGTATACTTCCAGAAGAGCTCAAGTTCCCTCTGCCAAAGTCCCAAATAAAATGGTCGATGTCATTCTCTTTGACATCCAACATGGAACCTCCAAGATCACCCCTGGTGCTATCAGGTCTGCCCTGAACCTTCCTGGTAGTACCAAAGAAAAACGCTTTGTCCCTCTACCAAACCCTAAAAACCCCGCTGATAGGGACGCCCTGATTGCATTCGTCTATTCTTAGCTTACGCTGTACACAAAGACTTCAAGATTTATCAAATGGATGTTAAATCAGCGTTCCTAAATGGAAAGCTGAATGAAGAAGTCTACGTGGAACAACCTCCAGGATTCTCACATCCAAAACATCTAGGTTATGTTTATAAACAGGACAAGGCACTTTATGGCTTTAAGCAAGCTCCTCGTGCATGGTATGACACTCTATCTACTTATCTCCATATTGAAAATTTTGAGCGAGGTAAAATCGATAAAACTCTATTTTTCAGGAAAGTAAAAGGTCATATAATTCTTGTTCAAATATATGTCGATGATATTATATCTGGTTCCACTAACCCTGACCTTTGTACTCGTTTCGCTGATAGAACGAAAGCTGAATATATAATGAGTATGATGGGTGAGCTAACCTATTTCCTTGGTCTTCAAATCAAACAGAGTGAAAAAGGAACTTTTATTCACCAAGGAAAATATGTTAAAGACATGCTGAAGAAATTTGATTTAACTCAGAGCTCAGCTATGAAAACCCCTATGGCACCGCCGCTGACACTAAACAAGGATTCTTCTGGAAAACCTGTTAATGTCACAGCGTACCGTGGGATGATCGGCTCTCTTTTGTATCTCACAGCTAGCCGACCTGATATTATGTACGCAACCTGCTTGTCTGCACGATATCTAGCTGAACCTAAGGAATCTCATTTGATCGCTGTAAAGTGAATCTTTCGTTACCTTAAGGGTACTCCTAACCTAGGTCTTTGGTATCCTAAAGACTCAGGATTTGATCTAATCGCCTATTCAGATAGTGATTTTGTTGGTTGCAAATTGGATAGGAAAAGCACCACAGGAGGCTGTCAGCTCCTGGGTGGAAAGCTGGTGAGTTGGACAAGTAAAAAGCAAAATTCAGTGTCCACCTCAACCGCTGAAGCTGAGTATGTAGCTACTGGAAGCTGTTGTTCTCAGGTCTTGTGGATGAGAAATCAACTACTGGACTATGACCTTCAGCTCTCGAAAATTCCAATCTATTGCGACAGCACTAGTGCCATCGCTATAGCCAATAATCCAGTGCTACACTCAAAGACCAAACACATCGAGATCATGTATCATTTTATTAGAGATCATGTAATGAATGGTGATATAGAACTTCATTTTATTCCAACTGACTTTCAGTTAGCTGATCTTTTCACCAAACCTCTTGATGAGACAAGATTTAACTTTCTCATCGGCGAGCTTGGAATGTTGAACTTAGAAGAGTAAAATCTTCAGTGGTTCACATTTGATCAGGGATAAAACAAACTTGTATAACCCTATTTATCACCTACTCTCTAAACAAAATTGATTCGCTGATATCAATGTATGTTCTTTCTTACTCGTTGAAGTTCGCATACGAATGCAAGATTTCAAAACAAATTGCATCGCTGAATATCTCTTCCTTTCAGTGATACTTTGAAATTTCTAAAACTTAACACTGATATTTCCAGTCAGTGCTTCATGTTTTCAAAATGTCCCTGAGTTTTTCAAAATCCTCAGAGACATCCTAAAATATGAAAGGATTTTCATGACATCATCTAAACGGATAGACCATGGCACGCTTTTCTCTGACACACGTTCGCCCGTTTCGTTTTCCTTGTCCAATCAAATTCAAGGGACGTGTCTGTGTCAACATGAAAAACTTTCCCGCTCATAGTTTTTCTCTCTCTACTCTCACTATATAAACCCATTGTGTTTATATTTTTACCTTTTACGTGAACATCTTCTCTTACAAGCAAGAACACTGTTGCATTTTGAACTCTTTTTCTCCAGAAATTGTTCATCTTCGTCTTCAACAATCAAGGTTAATATTCCTATTATTTACCTCTATAAACTTATTTTTGATCTTATTCTTGGTTCTACAAGATCAAACAAAAGAACCTTACTTAAAAATGAAATCATTTTATTCATGGTTTTATGAATACAATCTGGAAACAAATTGTTCTTCAAGTTTAAACTAAAAATCTTAAACTTGTATCTTAGTATGTTTTTCCAGAATCTCTTCTTTAAAAGGAAACTGGAAATAATGAACATTCACTAGATTTTGTCATTTGTGTCAAAACTAGAAAAACCCTAATTTCTATTTGTTTCTCTAAATAGAAATTACAAAACCCTAAAAATCCTTATTTTGGACATTTTATCCATTTTAAGAACTTCTCTTCATATTCTTCCTGTTTCCACTTTGATAAACAGAAATGGCATCCACTGACGTTCCTGCTACTCAGTCCCCCACAACTGCTGAAAGTGTTGAACTAACCACGGCTCCTAATGTTGGATACAAACTGGAGGAAGTCACCTTTCAGGAAACAATCCCTGTGCTCTATTCTACTTTCCTGCAAAGAAGAAGATTACACACCTGAACGATGTTGTTGTATTTTTTCAGACCTGTCCTCTGGCGACAACCCTGACAATCACACCTCCAGCCCACAAACATCTTCTAGCTCAGTTCTGGTATACTACCAGAAGAGCTCAAGTTCCCTCTGCCAAAGACCCAAAGAAAATGGTCGATGTCATTCTCTTTGACACCCAACATGGAACCTCCAATATCACCACTGGTGCTATCAGGTCTGCCCTGAACCTTCCTGGTAGTTCCAAAGAAAAACGCTTTGTCCCTCAACCAAACCCTAAAACCCCCGCTGATAGGGACGCCCTGATAGCATTCTTTGATGTAATGCAGTACGTCTGGGAAACTGGGAGAGACAAACTCCCTGAGAAGAAGCTGACCGCCATCAAGAAATCGAAAATGCCCGGCGAGATGAACTTCATCTTTGTGCATCTGATCGGCTGCATGACATCGAAAACTGGGTCAACTGACCAAGCATCCAAACCCCAGCAGGCTATGGGGTATGCACTGCAGAAGGGCCTTCACATTGATTGGGCAAAAATCATCTATGACAAGATGGTGCTCAGGGTGGATGTAGCAGACAGACCAGTAAACGTTCCATATCCACGGTTTGTCAGCGCTCTCTTCCTACAAGGGCTGAAAGATAAATACTCGAAGGTGGGTCACCTGAAACTCTCTCAGGTCGGCGTTAAAGTTCTCGACTTCAAGCCCATGCCAAACAATGTACGTCTCTCTACTCTCTTACCTCTTTATAGACCCCCCACTTCTTCTACCTATGCGGCTACCTCCACGGTAATCCCAACCGCTGGCACCTAGGCTGCAACTTCCACTCCTTCCAAGAAAAGGAAACCCTCTAAATCCCACTTGGCGCCCCTAAGCCCAAGAAGTCCTCACAAGAGCAACCCCCCAAGCCTTTCCATACTGAAGACTCTGCGGCTCTCTCTTCTCAAGAGCCATTGGAAAGATCTGTGGTACGCTCTGCCACAGTCGCTGAATCCATCCCTTCCATACCAAATTCAGCGTCTCTAAACGCTGAGGTTATTAACTTGGAACAGAACCTCCCTCCCTCAGTACCTCTAAGTGCTGAGGAAGTAATTTTCAGCGGATCCAACGCTGAACCTACTTCCAAATCCCTCTTCTCAACCTTCATTCCTCCCACCATCTCTTTGGTCACTCCACCTGTTTTCCCCCCACTCTCTGCAACAAACATCATCCTCCATGATACATCTGCTGAAACTCTACAACAGACGATGGAGAGAAACACAGGACTTGCAGGCACTTCTATGCGTCAAGGCTCTTTGGAAGGCGACATGGAACATTATTCAGGTTTTCGACATTTCGATGACTTCGTCAACCATCCTACAGGTATACACAAAAACATACACACTCCTCTCTCAAAATCCCCAACTTCTGAGCTTTCCTTTGTTCATAAGTTTTTAACTATTGCAGGTCATAATTTGGGAGATATCAACAACTCCCTGAAAGACATGGAGACAAAGGTGGAATCTCTCACCACCACTCTATCTACAAACTCATCATTGGTTGCAAACGCTGGAGAGGCTCTCAAAATGCTGACCACAGAGGTCCAAGGCAAAGCCTCCAGTGCTGATCTAGGGAAGGTGGAAGGTAGCCTATCAGAATTGGCTACCACTCTGGCTACAAACTCCACCTCCATCAACAATCTCAACTTCACCAACAGCAACCTCTCCACAAACTTCACCACACTGTCCAGTGAAGTCACATCGTTGACGTCAGTGGTTGGTAACCTTCAGGGAGAGGTGACTACTTTAAAGTCAGAGGTCAGCATTGCCACCGATCTACTGCGGCAAATCCTCGAACGTCTGAATTCTCCAACTTGTGCACCATCACACTTCACTCAGACGGATCGAGAAGACCTTCAAAAGATCAGTGCTGCTATATCTGGCTTGGAAGACTGATTAACCAGGATTGAAACATGCGTTGGGATCACTGATCTAGAAGACAGTGACCCAAAGCATACTGATGCTGCTACTACTGATAATCTGTTACCGCCCCCATTCATCATGTGGAAGAGGGGGAGAAGAATCAAGAAGATCTTTCCCATAATGTTGAGGGGGAGACAACTGCTGATAAACCTGAGGGAATCGAGCAACCTCCCTCTGAATTTGAGGGGGAGCAACTCGAAGAGGAAGCTGAACCTGATGTTGATGTCACAGAACCTTATGCTGATGAGGAAGAATATTGTTGATCCCAATATTACTCAACAATGATTTATATATCTATTAGTTCAAACAAATAGTAGTGCAGAAGCATTTTAACGAACTAAAAGATATTCTTAGGTAGAATAACACACGAGATCAAATAAACAAAGTTTAAATAAACACTGGATTATCTCAAAGATTCACTTTGTATTGATCAAAATAGGAACACCAAGAACACCGAAGGTATAATAGAAATTTGCTCTAAAGGTGTGTGTTTTGTGCAAAGCTTAATAGAAGAACTCAACATGAGTCTTCTATTTATACTATTCATCAGGGGACAAGTTCATGACAATAAGGACTAAAGGGTACAAGACACGATGGTGGACTGCAACAGTGTTGGTTCCCGTTTTGCTTATACAAGATTGTCTGATCTATTAGTTCAAATTTATGTTTGATGCGGAAGCGTATTTGAATAACAAACAGATATGGTTGATAGATTTAGAACATAATATAAATAAACAGTGAACAGGAAATAATATCTCAAAGTTTATTGAATATATATATTAAGAACAGATTCAAGAACAGTGAGTAAGCAAAGCTTTTAAAACAGATATGACTCTCAAAGTGTTTAAAGCTATGTGTTCTTGTGATGTTTTTCTCTCTTGAATTCTTGTTTCGATTGTTCGATTGATCGATCGATGGATAGGAAGAACTCAACATGAGTCTTCCTTGTATACTACTCTAAGGGAACCATAAAGCATATGCTACTATTCACAAAGGACGGTATGAATAGTTGGACGGATGGCATGAACAGTTGGACATGCTGTATTGCATTTAATGCAACAGACGTCTATTATGTACTAAGCCCTATTGAATCCAACTAGAGTTTGACACGTTGCAGTTGGACAGGGCATGCTACCATGCAAGTTGATGAACAGGTCCTGTAACAGTAGCAAGATATTATAAATATCTTTTAAGTCTTTGTTGAAGACCGCAGAGGCTCTGTGAAGTGCCACAGAGGTTCTGCGGTTTGGTCCTTAGAAGAGCAGTCTTCACCGGATTCCGAGTCTTTGGTCTTCTTTGCGCGTATGACAGAGCTTCTGTAGGGCGCCTCTTTAGCTTCTGTAGCTTCTTGACCTTGATCTCTAGGTAAGTTCGGCAGAGCCTCTGTAAGAGGCTTTCTTCACTTAGCCTATTTTTCACTACTTCTAAATACTTCTATGATTAGTAAGATTGAAGCTAACAATCTCCCCCTAAGTAGTGAAAAATAAAAAATTTAACTTGAGTTTAGTTAGGCTAAGTTAGATAAGACAGAGGTTAAACAATACCTCGAAAGTTCTTTCATTCAGAAATATGCCAGAGGCATTTTACATTTGAGTACAATGAAAGATAAACTTTTGACTTGGTTTGCAGAGATTTGAGGTTTGAGAATCAGATTTTGGCATCTTTGAAATCGTTGTAGCCTCTGTTGTCTCTTCCGATTCTTCTGATCTCTTTGTAGAAACTGATGCAGAGTTCTCTTAGGCGAATTGTGGCATCAATCTCTCTGATGAAAGTATCTGCATCATCTCTATCCATTTTCTCTGTACCTCTGTATTTTACAAGGCTTGCTCTGAACTTGTTCAGAGTACTAGTTGCGTATTTCTGACAATCCATGCACACAAATAGTTTGATTTCGCCTTGTGGGTTTTGAAATACTAACCCGAATCTTGGTTCTGTAATGATAGAGTTGGGCACGGCGTCGGGTGGGCAGCGATCTTCTGGTGGTCGTAAATTTAGATGTTTGAGACCAAGATCCTTTCCCAGTTGAAAATCTATCATACTGAAGATCAGAAGCTTTTCCCTCATTTCTTTTCTTAATACTTGATAGGCTCTGGTGTTTGCCTCTATGTTGTAGTTGTCCTTTGTCCATTGCAGAAGGTCAGGTAGATCATAAGGATTGATATTTCTTAGGTCAGCATCAGCGAAGGTGGTTTCTGAATTGTCTTCTCTTCTGACTTTGTAAAGATTGTACCTGACCCTTGGATAGGTTCTTGTAAAGGAGAACTTGCAGAAGATTACCTTTTTGATCTTGAATCTGTCACATGATCTGTTGGATGAATGGTCTGAAAGGTTTGTTTATAGAGGTATTTGTATACCACTTCTTCCATCTCTTCATGTGTTGGACCAGGTTGTGGTACTTGTCTTCTGAGACTCTCCATCTTTTGAACAATTTCTGCAGCTCTGCCAGTTAGAGGAATGTCTGTCAGAGGATTTAATTCATATGCCCAGTCCTCTTCTTCAGGCTTTGGAGTTTGAAAGGCATCAAAGGCGCTCTTCATCAATTTCTCTGTAGGCTTGGGCAATGGTTTATTTTTCTTGGGCTCTTCTGTCAGTATTGCTTTGCCCTTGTCTTTGGCTTTTGGAGGTGCAGTACCTGTTTCTTCTGTAGGTTTGGAGGTTGGTGCTTCTGTTGGCTTGATGGTTGCCTCTGTAGGTTTTGACACTTGTGTTTTAGAGGACTTTTGTGGCCATGGTTCTGTTGGCTTGAGTTTCTCTGTAACCTCTGTTGGAGGTTCTTTGGTGACTTCTTCTGTGAGCTCTATTTCTGTTGGTGAAGATTGGACATCGAATCTTCTTGCCATTTTGAAAGCTAATGTGAACATGTGCCTTTCTTCTTCTCTCTGCGACATTTGATCAGACATTGTATTGTGCATCTTTCTCATAATAGAAAAAGCAGAGGTCACAGAGGTCGTTGCTCTTTTTGGTTTGGTGGCAATCGACTTTCTTCTTGGTATGGTTTGGGGTTTTTCTGTTGATTTTGTTGAAGGACTCTTTTCCAAGTTGATTACCACAGGGGTGGTTGTTGCCTCTGTGGTATGCTGCTCAGCTTCTGGAATATTGGTTTCTTCAGGAGTTGATTCCACAGAGATGGGTGTTGTCTCTGTGGTCTGTTGATTTTGTTGTTGATCTTGGGTTTGTTCTGGAGGGGCTTGACTAATTGGTTCTGCTGCGATTGGTGGAGCTTGTATTCCTCTGGTCGTAGCTTTCTCCCTTATATTCTCCCCCTTAGGATTATCTGATGGACCAGGATGGTCATCATCAGAATCATCCTGACTTTTATCAGAAGTACCCTCTGCTCTGCAGGAAGCTTTGGGTTTCTTTGGTAGTTCTGCTCCTGCGGCCATCAACTTCGCACATACATCATCACAGAGGCCGAAAAGAGTTGCAAGCTCTGCTTCTGTGTTGAAGCGCATTCTGCCGACACTTTTTCTGAACTCTTTGACGTAGTTGGCATTTGTAGTAGTGAAGGAGACAATGACTTCAGTGACCTGGTTTATGACATTTTGGCCGAGCTCTGTTAGCTGTGCTCTGGTCATGTAGTCTTTAGGCTGCATTATTGTAGTGTTGCCCATTGCCTCTTCTTGAACATTTTGCAGAGCCTTCTGTAGTTGTACAGGTGTGATGCTCTATGATTTGTTGGATTGCATGTTCATTTGTTCAAGGAAATGTTTTACTGATTCCTTGAATGCAGAAGTTGCAGCTATTCCAAAATCTTTAGCAGCAGAATTGGCTGTAGTTGTGGCAGTTGTTTGAGCAGAAGATTTCATCTCTGTGATGGCTGTTTTCACCTCTGTGGACAGATTGTCCATTTTGGTGTTTAGATTCAGCATGGCCGTTGATATTTTCTCTGCAAAAGATGTGAAAGAGCTTTGCAACTCTTTCATGGTCTGGTTCACAGAGGTGACAAGGGTTTGGAACTCATCCCTTGATACTTGTGTCCCTGGTGTAACCTCTGGAGGAACACATTCGTCTCCATAGTGAGTCCCTGCTCCTGGGACACCTTCGTTCACCCTTATTTTTACGTTGGGGGTGGAAGGATTTCCATCTGATCTTCGAGCAGAAGCATCTAGTGCTTCAAACTCTACAGAAGTTCTGTGAACGACATTGTCTAGATCCACTTCAGAGGTGAGTACTAGATTATCCCTCTGTTGACTCGGAGACTTGTCTAGAGTCTCTTCGTCGTTGTGCTCACTACTTCTCTCTGAAAGAAGGGTTGGCCCTGTTCGTGCGTGGCAGAGGAAACAAATTCTTCTGTAGGGTGTTCTAGTGTGATCTGGGGCGATTGATCACGAACTATAGGTGAGTCTCTTTGAGGAGACTCCCTAGGAATGGATTCCCCGGTTTTTGTGGGCGCATAAGTCGAAAGAGTGACTTCTGGCTGGTTGGGTTGGGTTTGGATCGAGCTGTGCTGCTCTATTTCAATAACTCCTTCTGCAGCTAGACCTGCGGAGTTAGATGTGTGGGTTGCACTGGGAGGGGGTGAGGGATGTGTGCCTTCTTCATCTTCGGCATCTTTTTCTTTTACATTTTCTTTTCCTCCAGATGTTTCTACCCTATCCTCTGTTGAAGTTCTTTGCTCTGTGCCTAAGAAGTCATACATTTGATGAGAGCCGTATAACTTCATGACATATGGATGATAGAGACCTTTTCGTATCCAGACAGCTTCTTCTTCGTCTGAATCTACCTCTGAATGAAGGGGTTCTGTAGAATAATAGGTGTCTCAGCTGATTGATCTCTGGGTGTTTGATCATCTTCTTGCAGATGTGTGTCAATGCCGGAAATAGAGAAGTATTGTTCTTCTGGGGAATGGTGGTCGAGAGGTTGTGCCGTCCACCCTGCTGTATTTAAAGTGTTGGCAATGTCGGGGTTCTGTAGGAAATCGTTAATGTTTCCTTGGTGAGCAAATCGATCTGGGGATTGATGGGGCGATTGATATCCCTCTTCTATCATTTCTTCTTCTGCAGTTCTTTCTTCTTCGATTGCTTCCTCTTCTATGGTAACCAATTTCTCAAGTGATTTACCATGCTTCTTTTTGGTTTTCCTCCTCTTAGGTTTTGGTGCCCCTTCCTTTGTGGTTTTTGATTTTCTTTTCTTCTTCTGTTTTGGAGAAGAGGGAGGAGCAGAGGAGCCAATTTCTGTGGCATGAGGAGGTGAAGGTTGATCTTCTGCAGCGCTTGTAGAGGTGCCTTCTGCAGTTTTCCTCCTTTTTGATTTTGGAGTAGAAGCAGAAGATTTTGAAGATGACTTCTTTCCCATGAGCTCTACACGTTTGGCTATGAAGCTAAGTTGAATAGCCATGTGTTTTGCTAATTTGTTATCTTTTTCTTCTTGAGTGGAAAGAGGTTCTGCAATCATTGTTCCTAGGGGACACCTAAACGCGGGGGTGTCATAGGACTCGGTTTAGGAGTTCTATGATCACGTATATACTCTTTCTTAAGGGTTTTATTCGAGGCATACTTCAGAAGTTTCTTTGACAAAGGTCTGCAGTGTGTGTAGCCATCTACATGATCAGTGGGAATATATTTTCTCATTGGGAACTGTTTGGGAATTGGCCCTTCCATTGGCCATTTCTGTATTAGCAACAGAGGTTCGAACAAGACTCCCAGTATTCTTTGGAATTGTAGAGGTGGTAGAAACTTAGGATCGTTCTCTTTGACCCTTCTTGTGTTGTTCTTTCTGTCGATGGTGTTAATGATCTCTTGCATCATTATGGTCGCGTAATCCAGTGGGAGATCATAGTAAACCCCATACATGATGGTTAATATCTGATGTGAGCTCTGGTCAATACTGCCTATCTTCCCTGTCAGGCATCTGTTAAGAATTGAGAACAAGGTGTTCCACAGAGGTGGTAATCTGCCTCTGCGGAAGTCATTTCTCTTCCTCAGTGGTGTGTTGTACCCAAGCATTTCTAGGAAACGACAGATCTCGTCGTTTGTTGGTTGCTCTACGTACTTCTTTAATCCAAGAAGACCCCTTGTTGGTAGGTTGAATTCAAGTGAGACATTGTTCTATTGAACTTGATTTCCAGATGATCAGATTTGTCGGGTCTTGAAATGTATCCTTTGATAAGAGAATCATCTTTATCAAATCGGCAACTTTGCCAAAACTGGTTCAGATATCTTACTGGAATTTTCTTTGGGGTTCTTGAGAGTAAAGGGAAGAGGATATGATTTTCCATTATGTTTAGAAGAATGGCATGGGCTTCGCCGAAAGCAGTGGGTGAGGGGACCAAATAGCAATTGTTGGATTTGATTGGTAGTACTTTTTCAAAATGATCCTTTGCTATGAAGTTTTGAAGATGTGTGGTTGGATCAAAGTCTGCTGAATCGCCGGAATCTTCTAGTTCAATGTTTTGGGCAGGGTTGGGGTTTTCTGAATGTTCAGAATGAGCAGGTGAATGTTCTGGTGAGGTCGCCGGAGAGTGTGCAGGGGAGATAGCTTGAGAAGATGAAGCCATTTGGTACTGAGAATAAGAAATTTGCAGGTTTCGCCGGAGAAGAATGAGAGTTTGTAAAAAGTTTATGAGAGTGTAAGCTTGGTTTTTATAGGAGGGTAAAACGGTAGAATTCGAAAGAGTAAAATATATGGTAATGGATTAAAATTTGGAATCCGAACTCAAGTTAGAACGGCGGGTTCAACTTTCCACAGAAAACGTTCCATGTACGCCCAATGAAAATGGGACACGTAGGCCATGTCAGAGGATGACAGGACGTCGTGCGCGGCCCATTAATGCTAGGCGCGTGGGGTTATTCTTAGCCACATGTAATTCACTCTCAGTAAAAGTAACCGTTATTACTACAGAAATGCCCAAGTAACAGATTGACAGAACTTCTGTAGTTTACAGAAGTTCTGTGATTTTGAAAATCTTTGATGTGTATCCCTTTCTCATATATCTTATTGTTATCATGACTTCTGTGGGGTTCCTTTTTAACCAAAACGTTTTGTAAAGGCATTGGAGAGGATCAAATAGGATTTTTAGTTAAGAGTTTTTACTCGCAGAGGTTTTGTGGCTCTGTTGGAACTTGCAGAAGCTCTGGGAGGGCCAGCAGAAGCTCTATGAGGGAAAAAAATCTCATAATGAAAATTCTATTAACTTTTCTGATCATCCAATTTTTGATCTGTTTTAAGAGATATTTTTCGGGCATATTTGAAAGTTGGTGTCCGAAAAAATTGTTATGGAAAAAGTTTTGTTCGAGAAGGTCATGGTGAGTCTGTTTAATTTCCGAAATAACATTCCAAAAGATCGATAGAGGTTAAAGTTGCGATCTCAGAGCATATTCTGGTAGAGCTTCTGTGGAGCTCAACAGAAGCTCTATGGCCTTAAATTTCTCATAACTCAAATTTTATGAAACTTTTTGATCTTTTGATTTTTTGAAATGTTATCCACAGTATATTTAGGACATATTTGACAATTTGTGTCCTAGAAAAGTGTTTTCAAAAACCTTTTGTGCGAGAGACATACCTTTTGGTTCTTCTTTTCTCGGCAGTGATGTCTGACTTCTGTCGATATAGATTCATTGACATTCTTCTTTGGCTTTCCCTTGAAAGTTTTACCTCTGTAGATCATTTCAGGATCCCTTTTTGCTCCCCTTGATCTAATCACCTCTGTAGATCAGGAATTTTCCTTTTGCTCCCCCTTGACCTATGCTTGGATCAAAGAATGATAAGTTTTGCATAGAACATAGGTCATATTTTCCAGAGGTTCTGTAGGGGTTGTCAGAGGTTCTGAGTAGACTTACAGAAGGTCTGTGATTTTAAGAACTATTTAAGATTGAGAACTTACATACAGAAATAAATTAATTAAAGAAAAAATAATTAGAAATATATACATATTTACAGAAGATAAAGCTATACTTATAGAGGATTTTTACGTCATATTGATCATTCCTAACTTACCCACCAAGAAATTGAATCTTTTCTCGTCTAAAGCTTTGGTGAATAAGTCCGCGAGTTGGTATTCTGTGGGCACAAAATGCATCTCGATTGTACCGTATTCAACATGATGTTTCAAGAAATGGTACCTTATATCGATATACTTGGTTTTTGAGTGTTGCACAGGATTGGCAGAGATAGCAATGGCACTCTTGGAATCACAGAAGATAGGTATTTTGAATAAGATGTGGCCGTAGTCTTTTAGCTGAGTCTTCATCCATAGAACCTGAGAACAACAGCTAGCAGCAGCAACGTATTCAGCTTCTGCAGTGGATATTGAGACATAATTTTGCTTTTTGGAGGTCCAACTGACTAGTTTACCACTTAGGAATTGACAACTCCCAGAGGTACTCTTTCTGTTGAGCATGCATCCTCCATAGTCTGAATCTGTATAAGCTTTAAGACTAAAACCAGAGTTCTGTGGATACTAGAGACCGAGATTTTTGGTCCCCTTTAGATATCTAAAGATTCTTTTCACAGCATCATAGTGTGATTTCTTTGGATTAGCTTGATAATGTGCACAAAGACATGTGGCATGCATAATGTCAGGTCTGCTTGCAGTTAAGTATAACAGAGATCCAATCATGCCTCTGTAGAGAGTGCATTCTACAGAGATGCCATCTGGATCTAAGGATAACTTATTTCCAGTGGCCATTGGAGTTTTCATTGCAGAGGTATCAGAGAGGCTATACTTGAAAAGAATGTCAGAGACATATTTGGCCTGATTTATAAATATTCCCTCTGATGTTTGTTTGACTTGGAGTCCGAGGAAGAATGTTAGTTCTCCCATCATACTCATTTCAAACTCACTCTGCATGAGTTTTTCAAAACTTTTGCACTCTTCTGTGTTAGAAGACCCAAAAATTATGTCGTCCACATAGATTTGTACAAGCATCATTTCACAGTTTTTACGTTTATAGAATAAGGTAGTATCTGTTGTACCTATGTCGTAGCCATTTACTAGAAGAAAGGTAGAAAGTCGTTCGTACCATGCTCTTGGAGCCTGTTTCAGTCCGTACAGAGCCTTTTCAAGGTAGTATACATGCCTTGGGAACTTTGAGCTTTCAAACCCTGGTGGCTGATTTACGTAAACCTCTTCTTGGATTTCACCATTGAGAAAAGCTGATTTTACGTCCATCTGATAGACTTTAAAACCTCTGTGGGCTGCGAAGGATAAGAATATTCTTATTGCTTCGAGCCGTGCGACAGGAGAAAAAGTCTCATCGTAATCTATGCCTTCTTCTTGTCTATAACCCTTGGCCACTAATCGTGCTTTGTTTCTGATGACCATTCCATCTTCATCCTTTTAATTTCTGTAGACCCACTTAGTCCCAATGGCATGTTTCCCTCGTGGCAGAGGTACTAAAGTCCATACTCTGTTACGCTCAAACTGCAGAAGTTCTTCTTGCATGGTGTCTACCCAGTTTGGGTCATCTAGTGCTTCAGAAATCTTCTTTGGTTCTATCACACTAATAAAATTTGTAAAGAAACAAAAATTAGTAGTGACAGACCTGGTTTTTACCGAGTCAGAAGGTTCTCCGATTATTTGGCTTGGAGGATGGCTTTTTGTCCACTGAGTGGTGCGAGGAAGATGGTCATCAATGTCATCGAACCTTTCTTCAAAAGCTTCTTGTGGATCTTCTTCTTGTATAGCCTCTGTCGTTCTTCTTACCTTGGTAGAAGATTCTACCATTTGTGGAATGATTGGTATGAGTGGTGGTGGAGTTTGTTCCTCTGAGGACGTATAGTCTTGGTCCTCAATTACCTCTGTAATTGGTTCTTCTGTGGATTGTGGAGTTTGTTTTTCAGCAGCTTCTGTGGTCGTTTTTCTTGATTTTTCATCTTCTGCATTTTCTTCTTCGGCATTTGCATCTGTAGTATTTATAGAAGAAGATGAAGCATTATTTGGACCAGTTAGAGTCATACCTGTAAGATTTTGTCCACCAGAGGATGGTTCTTCAGAAACTCTGATGGTTCCAACAAAAGGATCAATGTCATCGTGAAACATCTCTAAAAATAGAAGATTCAAGTCTTCTTTCGTTTGCGAGATGCCAGAGGTTTCTCTTTTAAGTTCGAGTTCTGAACGGATTTGCTCAGAAGTCATTTGGAAAGAATCATCAAAAGAAACATTGATACTTTCTACGATTTTGCGAGATCTTGTAAGGTATACTCTGTAGGCTTTGGAAGTGGCAGAGTATCCAATGAATTTTCCTTCGTCAGCTTTTACTTCAAACTTTCCTCTTGAATCTCTGTCGTTTAAAACAAAGCATTTACATCCAAACACATGGAAAAACTTGATGTTTGGCCGCCTTTTGTTGATCAGTTCGTAAGGAGTCTTGATGTGTCTTTTCACAATGGTTGACCGATTCTGTGTGTAACAAGCGGTAGAAATTGCTTCTGCCCAAAAGTTCATCGGTAATCCGTATGCTGATAGCATAGTTCTTGCGGCCTCCACGAGCGTTCGATTCTTCCTTTCGACTACGCCATTCTGCTGTGGAGTGCGTGCGGCAGAGAAGTTCTGTGATATTCCTTCTGTAGAAAGATAGGCTTCAATGACAGAGTTTTTAAGTTCTGTGCCATTGTCACTTCTTAACTTCTGTATTCTGCATTCATAAAGAACTTGGATGCTTTTCATTAGATTAATCAAGATGATTGGAACATCCGATTTCTTTCGAACAAATTCAACCCATGTGAAGCGCGAATACTCATCAATTAAGACAAGTATATATTTCTTGCCACCTAGGCTCTGTATGGCAATAGGACCGCAGAGGTCAACATGAAGCATGTACAGAGGCCTAGTGCACGACACATCTGTTTTGCCTCTGTGGGAAGCTCTTCTGAGTTTTCCCATCTCACAGGCAGAACACAAGTGATCCTTATTAAATTTAACATTAGGCAAACCTTTAACTAGATCAAGTTTGACCAATTTATCCAAGGTGTGAAAGTTCAAGTGACAGAACCTGTTATGCCATAACCAGGCTTCTTTACTTTCGCAAGCTACAAGGCAAACTTTGTCCTTGGTTGTTGAACAAAAGTTCATTAGATACATATCACCTTTTCTTTTGGCTCGCAAAAGTTCCATTCCTGTGTCTTCACTTTGTAGAGAGCAGAAAGTCCTTTTGAACAAGACATCAAATCCTGTATCACAGAGTTGACTTACACTGAGTAGGTTGTGTTTAAGGCCATTCACATATGCAACTTTGTATACAGAGACGTTTTCCTTCTGTATGACTCCATAGCCTTTGATGTGTCCCTTCTTGTTGTCTCCAAAAGTTACAGATCCACCATCGTGTGTTTCTTTGTACGTGGATAGTAAACTTCTGTCGCCAGTCATGTGCCTTGAGCATCCGGAGTCAAGATACCAAATTGGCACAAACCGCTTCTGTAAGATAATCACAGAGACTTAGGTACCCATATCCATATGGGTCCAATATTGTTAGAATTTTTCAAGTTTGCCTTAGCATTCTTGAAATACATTTTATCTTTTGTAGAAGATCCAGATTGTATCTCTCTAGGTTTTGACTTTGGAGTTTGAATTTTAGTGGAGATTAAGCAATCTGGACTTGAGAAGTGATTTTTCAATCTGAACATAAGATCAAAACAATGACAGTATTTAATATGAGACGTGATTTGTTTGAACTTTTCATTGAATTCATTGAACTGAGTCACACAGGCATTACTTTCGTTCTTAACATTAGATTTCCTATTACAAGAAGATCTATGAATACTAGAATGTTTTTTGCAAAAATCTTGTTTAGGTCCTGCCTTCTGTGAGTCTCTTATGTGGTGAGCGTTTGTCTTCACTGTCACAGAGGAAAGATATTTGTTAGCTTCAGGCCTTAAAGGTTTTGAAAATTTTGAGCTTTTAGGATTTTCAGAGGCCTTTTTCAAATTATCAAGCTCTGTAGAGGTTTTGACTTGTATACACATTTTTAGAAAATCTGGACAGATAGGTATCTCTGTGATTTTCTCTTTTGGAGAAATTGTTCTGTTAAGAACCTCAGAGGAGAATTTAACATCCTCTGTGTCACAGTGAATTATCCCTGATTTAGAATCAGTCTCTGAGTCGTCAGAGGATGAATCGTCCTCATATACAGAGGTTGAGTCATTTCTTTCGACAGAGGATGGATTTTCTGAGCATGTATCGTACGAGTTTTCTTCCTCTGTAGAAAAACTTTCATAGATGGCAGAGGTTTCAGATGAGATCTCTTCAGCGAGAATTTGATCTATAGAAGATGTACAGAGATTTTCTAAAACATTTGATTTCAAAACTTCCAAAATTTCTTTTTCAATTGATCTTTTAAGATTTTCTTCTGAAAAGATGGGTTTAAACTCAGGAGCTTTTGCAGATAATTTCTTTTTGACATCTATCATACAGACAAAAGCGACCTGTGTTTGAGTCTCTGGTTTACCAAACTTAAAGATACCAATCTAATCTTGTGTTTTCAGATATTTCTTTGGTTTGATTCCTCTATTGACAGAGGTTGAAGATGATGAATCTGTGTTTTCAAACCACACATTGGTCATCTTCGTATGTTTCCTCAAGTGAGGTTCTTCAGAGATTTTAACCCTTTTACTTACAGAGAGTAAGTTTGGAAAAATTGGTTTATTTGTTTTTCCTACCACAAGCAGAGAAGACAGAGGTTTAAGTCTTTTGCCTTCAACACCTAGAGTAATATCATCGTACCCTATACCTCGTCTTCCTATTTGTGAGTTTACTTTCTCATACACCTTCTGTGCATCTTTATAGTTTTTAAGTAAAACCTCTCTTCTGAGTAGATATTGCCAAAGTACCTCTCTCTCTTTTTGAAAGTATTTTTTGAGAGCTCTTATGTCAGTTGTTTCACTCCTAGAAACTGAAAGCTCTTTAGTTTTGACTTTTAAAGCAGATGTTAATTCAGAAATTTCCCTTTTTAATGGATCTACATTTTTGCTCCAATATTTTTCTACTCTTTCATTTTCTTCAAAAATTTTGGCTTTTTCTTGAGTGAGAAGCCTTACTTCTCTCTCATTAAAGGTGAGTCTTTTCTGAATACTTTCATTTATCTCTTTGAGTTCAATCAGTTCAATGTTAAGTCTAACTGAATCATTTTCTACATATTTAATACAAGAGGTAGAGTTTGAAATGGATACCTCATTGTCAGTGCCCGAGTCGACTTCTGCCATGCCACAGAACTGGGCATTGGTGGTGAATTCATCATCAGAGGTAGAGTCTGACTCGAAGTCCTCCTTATTTGCTTCAGAATGCCCTTTGTTCGCCATTAGGGATTTTTGTGCATAATATTCAGCCTTCTTTTTGTAAAAAGCTGAGTCCTTCTGTGGGCGATTTTGTCTACTTCTGCAATCTTTTGCGAAATGGCCTGGCTTGCCGCAGTTGAAGCAACCTTGGGAGGTGTTTCTAGTTCGATCGTCGGACTTCTGTTGGTCTCCACCTTTCTCTGTTCGGCATTCATTTGCATAATGACCAGGCTTACCACATTTGTAGCATTCTTGTGTGTGGCCTACCTTGTCATCTGACCTCTGTCGGTCATTTCCTCTGTAGTTTCTGTCGCTCGACCTCTGTCGGTCACTTCTGTAGTCTGACCTCTGTCGGTCACTTGATTCTTCTCTTCTTTCATCATCTCTTCTATCTCTCTGGTTGTCTCTGCTATATCTGTCATTTCCAAAATTTATTTGGTTACCTCTGAACTCTCTTGTCAATAGAGCCAATGATTTAGCTAATGACGCAAGAGTTATTTCTTCCTCTATCAGCTCGTCTTCTTCGCTACCAACCATCACTATCATCTTATTCTCCTTCTTCTTCTCTGTTGCTCTCTCATTTCTTGGTCTCTCTGTAGCCTCTGTTGATTTACTAACCAATGCGTATGGTGCAATGGCTATTGTTTTAGCCTGTGCTATTTGAGGCTCTTGTGCAGCTAGTGTTCCATAGAGATCAGAGAGTGTCCATGAGTCTAGATCTTGGTTTGTTTGTAAAGACATAGACAGTTGAAGCCACTCATCATTCAGGCTCTTTAGAAACATGACGTTATTTTCTTCCAAGGTTCTGTGAATGCCAGACTTTCTACATTTGTTTATGAGAGAGTTGAACCTATCATACGTTGTTTGCAGAGATTCTGTTGCAGAGGCTCTGAATGCATGATATTCATTTATGTACTGTGCAATTCGGTTCTTCTGTGTTTTAGCACCCCCTTCCAACTGTCTTTCTAATTCTTTTCAAAGATCGTGCGCAGTTTCGCATGCATCTAAGGATTGAAAAAGCTCGTTGGGGATAGCCATTATCAGGATTCTTTTTGTTTTCTGTGCAACTTCATCTTCTGCCTTATCTTCATTTGACCATTCTTCTTTTGGTTTTGGTTTTTGATGTTCAGGGATTTCTGGAGATTCAGCAGTAGCTGGTACTCGTGGTATTGCTATCATGGGAACAGGAGGAAGGTTGTAAAGATATTGTACTAGATTTTTTTCAGTACCCTCAAAGAAATGAACCATTCTTATCTTCCATTGAGGATACTCATCTCGTAGGAGAGTAGGAGGATTGGTGAGTGAACCAGCAGTAAAGAAGTTATTTGTATTTGTCATTTTTAAGGTTATGAAATGATAGTATGATTTAAAGAGTATGCGTCTGAAGATCTGGAAAGTTTTCTGGGTTTGAACAGTTCCTAGAGTACACTTTAATGGAGTTTTAACCTAGAGATGAGGAATAGGAAAAAAATGATTTCTATCACTAATTTTGTAAAAACGAGGATCACTTGATATTGATAATCAAGCTTTGCTCTGATACCAATTGTTGGTTCCCGTTTTGCTTATACAAGATTGTCAGATCTATTAGTTCGAATTTATGTTTGATGCGGAAGCGTATTTGAATAACTAACAGATATGATTGATAGATTTAGAACATAATATAAATAAACAGTGAACAGGAAAGAATATCTCAAAGTTTACTGAATATATATATTAAGAACAGATTCAAGAACAGTGAGTAAGCAAAGCTTTTAAAACAGATATGACTCTCAAAGTGTTTAAAGCTATGTGTTCTTGTGATGTTTTTCTCTCTTGAATTCTTGTTTCGATTGTTCGATTGATCGATCGATGGATAGGAAGAACTCAACCTGAGTCTTCCTTATATACTACTCTAAGGGGACCATAAAGCATATGCTACTATTCACAAAGGACGGTATGAATAGTTGGACGGATGGCATGAACAGTTGGACGTGCTGTATTGCATTTAATGCAGCAGACGTCTATTATGTACTAAGCCCTATTGAATCCAACCAGAGTTTGACACGTTGTAGTTGGACAGGGCATGCTACCATACAAGTTGATGAACAGGTCCTGTAACAGTAGCAAGATATTATAAATATCTTTTAAGTCTTTGTTGAAGACCGTAGAGGCTCTGTGAAGTGCCACAGAGGTTCTGCGGTTTGGTCCTTAGAAGAGCAGTCTTCACCGGATTCCGAGTCTTTGGTCAGAGCTTCTGTAGGGCGCCTCTTTAGCTTCTTTAGCTTCTTGACCTTGATCTCTCGGTAAGTTCGGCAGAGCCTCTGTAAGAGGCTTTCTTCACTTAGCCTATTTTTCACTACTTCTAAATACTTCTATGATTAGGAAGATTGAAGCTAACAAACAGGTACAACGTTAATATAGTGCGCCATTTTCTGCAAAGGCTATAACCCATCAGAGGTTGACACGTGGAATGTGCAGGGCACGCCTTGTACCAATGATCTTTGGGATCTTCGTACTGCAGAGAACGTGAGAAGCACGATCGTCTTTGTCTTGACCTTCAAGTATTCTTCCAAGTCTTCAGTCTTCATACCACAGAGGCTCTGTCAAGTATGACAAAGGCTCTGTGGCCTTGTCTTCTGTGAATGCCTTCTGCTGAGTCTTCAATTGAATCTTCTACTGGTGTCTTGGTAGAAGTTCTGTCGGTGTCTTTACACTTTGCCTATTTTTCAATACTTCTATTAATAATAGAAATTGGAGCTAACAATCTCCCCTAAGTAATGAAATTTTTTTTTTGAAAAGTGCATGGTTTTCTAGGCTAAGTACACGACAAGAGGTATTTGACCTCTGTTGAGTGTTTACTTTCATATAAGATTATGCCAGTGGCATTTACATATGATTACAGTGCATGATATGAAAAGTAAGCAGAGGTGAGTTATGGATGTCATATTCTGGCATTTGGGAAGTCATCAACTTTGTGTCCTCCGAGTCCTCCATCTTTTAGCTCACGGTAGATTCTGATGCAGAGGTTTCTGAAGTTGATGACATAATCGATGACCTCTATCAATCTGTCGGCGAATGCTGCATCCATGAACTCCGTTCCTCTGTGCTCCATAAGGTTGCTTCTGAATCCGATCAGAGTCTGTGTAGCATATTTCTGACAATCAACCTCTAGGAACAATTTGGACTTTCCAGCTGGATCTTGAAAGACATACCCAATCCTTGGAAAAGTAATGATGGAGTTTGGTCTGGCAGAAGGTAGGCAGTCATCTTCTGGTGGGGGGATTCTCAAACCACTTACCCCAAGGTCGAGTCCCAGTAGTAAGTCAGTCATGCTGTACATCTGCAGTCTTTCACGCATGGCCACCCTGATTTCTTGATAAGCTCTTTGGACTTCCAGTCTTCGGCCGTAGTTCTACCTTGCCCATTGCAGAAGATCAGATAGATCATAGAGGTTTAGATTTCTCAGATCTGCATCTGAGAAAGTGGTTTCTGATCTGTCTACCCTCTTGACTCTGTAGAGGTTGTAGTGAACCTCTCCTCAGTGGGTATGGGATAATTTTCAGTAGATGACCTTGTCTATCTTGGAGTGTGAGAAAACTTCTTTGACGGATTTGGCTTTCTTTCTGTAGAATTGATCTCGTAGCTCTTTGAGAAAGTCAGGGTGCAGTTTAGATGGTGGCAGAGGATCATTGACTGCTCTGCTATATAGGTACTTATGCACCACCTCTTACATTTTTCTTTGCTTAATAGGAGGTGGTGGCATCGGTTTCCGCAGAGCATCCAAGTCGCTTTTCAGTTTGCCCACTCGATCTTCTGTAAGTTTTTCCTTTGGATCCATTTGGAGATTTGTTGACAGAGGAGTAAGTCCATAAGCCCAGTCTTCTTCTTCGGGCTTAGGAGTAACAAAAGCGTCAAAAGCGCTCTTCATCAGTTTCTTTGCAGGTTGATGCTTTGGCTTTTTCTTCTTCGGTTCCTCTGTCATGATGGACTTTCCCTTGTCCTTGGCCATAGGCTTTTGTGCTTGTTGAGATTGGGCTGCCTCTGTAGGTTTTGTCTTTAGTCTTTCTGAGGGCTTATGTGGTGGTGCTTCTGTAGGTTTTGTAGGGGTTGCCTCTGTTGGTTTTGGCACTTGTGCTTCTGAGGAGTTGATTGGTGATGTGGGTTTGGTTTGAGGTTTGGTTGGTGAGGCTTCTGTAGACTTGCTCAAATATTTTCTTTTGTGAGCAAAATATTGGTTCTAGTTTCGGATTCTTCTGTGGTTTTGGGTTCTGTTGGTTTGGGTTGTGGAGATGGAGATTTTGGCGTTGCAGCTTCTGGTGTAGGGGATGGTAGCTTGGGTTCTTCTATTGTTTTTGGTTTTGGGGAAGGTAGTTTGTCTTCTGTTGGTTTAGGTGTTGGTTGGTCTTCTTCGGAGGATGTGAGGATTTGTACTTGTTCAGTTTGTTTGGGGGTTGGAGATGGTAGGTCTTCGATGGTTACGTGGGTTGTTTCCACAGAGGTAGGTGTTTCCTCTGTGGCCTTCTGGTGGGTTTCTCCTTGGTTTTCAGTTTGAGGTACTTTGTTTAGGGGTTCTGCGGATATCGGTGGTGCAGGTAGACCTCTGGAAGCAGCTTTCTCCCTTGTCTTCTCCCCCTCTGGGTGACCTGATGATCCATCAGAATCATCATCAGAGTCATCCCGACCCTTATCTTTGGTACCCTCTGCTCTGCATGTTGCTTCAGGCTTCTTGGATTGTGAGGCACATGCGGCTATCATCTTGGCACACAAGTCATCACAGATGCCTTGTAGATATTGGACCTCAGCCTCTGTGTTGAAGCGCATTTTGCCCACACTTCTGCGAAAGTCTTTGACATAATTGGCGTTGGGAGTTGTGAAGGCTTTAATGAACTCTGTGACCTGGTCGAGTACCCATTGACCAAGTTTTGTGATCTGAGCTCTGGTCATGCAGTCGGAGGGCTTCATGGCCAGAGTTTCCCTTGTAGTTTGTTCCTGGACATGCTCTAGGGCCTTCTTTAAATCTGCAGGAGTAAGGCCCGTAGAGGTTAGGGATTGCTCTTTCTTCATCTTTTCAAGAAGGTATTTTACAGAGCTTTAGAATGCAGAGGTTGTGGCTTTTTCAAAGTCAGAGGCAGCAGTTGCAGCAGAGCTTGTTGCAGTTTCTTTCATTTGAGCGCAAGCCTATTTTACCTCTGTGGAGAGATTATCCACTTTGGTGGTCAGTTCAGAGATGGCCTTTGTTGTGGATTCTGCAAGAGAGTCAAGAGAGCTTTTCAACTCTCCCAACGAGGTGGTCACAGAGGTGACAAGGGTTTGGAACTCATCCCTTGCGACATGTGATCCAAGTGTAACCTCTGGGGGAACACATTCTTCCCCAGAGTGAGTCCGTGTTCCTTGGACACCTTCTTTCGCCCCTGTTTGTACGTTGAGGGCGGAAGGATTTCCCTCTAATCCTTGAGCAGAAGCCTTTTGAGCATTAGACTCTATAGAGGTTCTGTCAAGAACATTGTCCTGATCCGCTCCAGAGACGGGTATAGGAGTATTCTCAAGTTGACTTGGGGACTTGTCTAGAGTCCCTTCGTCTATGTGCTCTCTAGGCTCCTCTGAAGAGCCGATCGGTCATGTGTGTGCGTGTGGCGGAGGAAATAAATTCCTCTGCAGGGATGTCAGATGTGATCCGGGGCGAGGGATCACGAACTAAAGGCAAGTCCTTTGGAAAGGACTCCCTTGGAATAGTTTCCCCAGTTTCTAATGGTATAGAGAAAGAAAGAGTTTCCTCTGCCCGATCAGTTTGGGGTGGGGTCGAGTTGTGCTGCTCTTTTTCAATATTACCTTCTGCCACTAGACTGGCGGTAATAGAAATGTGGGTTGCACTGGGAGTTGGTTGGGGTTGTGTGCCTCTTCCATATACGACATCTTTTTGGGCTTCAACCTCTGTCAAACACCCTAACACTACTTCACCCTTAGGGCCCGCAACATCTACCTCTGTTGCTACTTCTACCCTAGTGCCTTTGGCTTCTAATGCATCTTGTTAGAGTGAGGCGTACATGGGATGGAAAGAAGGCAAGTGTCAGAGATCTGGGTGCACAGGCCCGGCTGGCAGTTGGTCACCCTCCTCTGTATCAGAATCTACCATATCCTCTGTGGCTACTGCCTCCTCTGGACTCTTTCTTAGGACATCATATCCCGGATGGAGGAAAAGGTTCTGTAGAACGTCTGGTGTCGCAACCTGAATATCCTTAGGGGTTTGGTCATCTTCATCCAAGTCAGAAGAGATTCTGAAGTCTGGTTCTTCTATTGATTGATTGGAGAGGGCTTCTGCGTTCCAGCTAGAAGTCTCTAAAGAATCAGCTATATCAAAGCATTGGAGGAAAGCAGAGAAGTCACCCTGATCTGCATAATGGATAGGAATTGGGGATTGCAGAGGTTGTTCACGGGTTTCTTCTGCCAATTCTTCTTCTTCTTCTGCGATTGTTTGCAGAGGTGTATGAGGCTTTTTGGTTTTCTTCTTGCTTTTCTTTCTTTTGAGTTTGGGGGCACCCTCCTTAGAAGACTTGTGTTTTCTCTTCTTCTTTTTGTCTTTAGGAAGAAGGGGAGGTGCAGAAGATCCAACCACGGTTTCATGTGGTGGAGAGTGTTGAGTTTGTGCAGTACTGGAAGAGGTTCCCTCAGCAGTTTTTTTGCCCTGGTGGCCTTCTTTGGTTTGGAGGAGGTGGCAGAGGTTTTGCTCTTTGAAGCAGAGGTTTCTAGCTGGCTTCTCTGAAGAAGGAAATTTCCCTGTATTTGTTCATGTTTTGCATAGGCCGCTGCCCACTCCTCATCGCTCATTCTTTCTACTACCTGGTCACTTATAGAGTCTCCTAAACGCAGGGGTGTCACTGGACTCGGTTCAGGAGTCCTGTGATCAGATATATATGCTATCTTAAGATCTTCGTCGCTTGCATATGCCAGAAGTTTGGTTGGTAGTGGTCTGCAGAAGTTGTAGCCATCCACGTGCTCTGTTGGGGTGTTTTTGACCATAGGGTAAGTTTTTACTAATGGTCCCTCCATTGGCCATTTTTCTATGAGAAGTAGGGGTCCCAGAAGGACTCTGAGGATCCTCTGATATTGCAAAGGGGGAAGATCTTTGTGTTGGTTCCCAGATTCACGTTGTATCATATTAATGGTAGTGAAATAGACAGCGGAAGCATATTAAATAAAGCCATTAAAACGAGTGATTGTGTAAACGATAAATGAACTATGAGAATCAAATATTGAATAGTAAAATGATAACAGGATCAGATATAAAAGCTGCTCATATATTGATAATGAAACACACCAAGAACATGTTCAAGTGTGTTCGGAAATCTCATAGGACAACAATATCGTACAGAGGTAGTGCTCGGGATTGCTGCAGTGTGTGCTTAAACAATTGTTGAAAAACTACTCTTCCCAAAGCTTACTATTGTTTGTTCCACTACCTCTCTATATATAGCCCTGAAAAAGTGAAGGCAGTGTACTATCGTACCCTAGAATGACACGTGGAAAGTGTGTCTCCTATTTTTAGGGCATACGTGGAAAGTATGGACATTTGTCTAACACTTGGGATTTCCTACGAGACTTAGGCTGACAGAGGTCTTCACTTCACCAGAGCTCTGTTGAAAGAGCTCTGTTGGTCTTCTTTTAAATACTTGTTCTGTTGGAAGTGTTCGACAGAGCTCTGTTGGTCTTCTTGATGAACTCCTTCCAAGTCTTCTTTTTGATCTCTGTTGGTCTTCTGACTTGAACTATTTTCAATACTTTTACATAACAGATACTTGGGGCTAACAATCTCCCCCTAAGTATTGAAAATAAAAATTTACAATTGACAAGAGATTAAACAAAAGAACAGAGAACTTTTACCTCCGTCGAAGCCTTGCACTAATCTTTTGGAATATTACAAAAAGATTAAAAGATCAGTACATTTAAGCATAATTATCTCCCCTAAGAATTTTGTCGAATCTTCTGATTAGAGTACGGAAGTCTAGCATCAGATCAATCTGGTCGATGAAGAGTTTCTGCTATTCTTCTGGACACTTGTTTCTTGGGAGATCTTGGATTATGTTCTTGAGGTATACTAGCGACTCACTTGAGTACTTGTGGGCTTCAGCTGCTCTGATGGCCTTCTTTATGCCCTTCTGTCGGCAGACAAAGACTGGAGGATCTTCTACTACGGTTCCAGTTCTGTGATGGCCATAACCCTCAAGGTTTTCATTTGGTGGTGCAATCGCTAGTTTCTCTACTTAAAACTCTATGCCTAGCTGATAATCAATCTGTATTCTGAGATTGATGTGCTCTTGCATAGCGAATCTGACTTTTGGTAGTACAGTTCTGGCCGGTGTGTATCTTTCTGAGAAGTTCAAGCAATATGCGTGGAGTAAGATCAGGTCATATGGGTTCAGAAGGACGAGATCATTTTCTACTACGGTTCCAGTTCTGTGATGGCCATAACCCTCAAGGTTTTCATTTGGTGGTGCAATCGCTAGTTTCTCTACTTAAAACTCTATGCCTAGCTGATAATCAATCTGTATTCTGAGATTGATGTGCTCTTGCATAGCGAATCTGACTTTTGGTAGTGCAGTTCTGGCCGGTGTGTATCTTTCTGAGAAGTTCAAGCAATATGCGTGGAGTAAGATCAGGTCATGAAGGACGAGATCATTGTCATTGAAGATTTCATTTATGCCTTCTGTTGATTCCACAGTATACTCATGGTATGTGACCCTGTCGTGTTGAAACTTCTTGTGCTTGATGTCCATAATTCTGCGGATACCGAAGTTTATATTGATGGCTCTGTTCTGATTTGACTTGGTTTGGATGAACTTTAGCCTTGCATCAGAAATGGTGTTTATTCTGATTGGGTTGAGGTATGGGTTAATGGGTACGGCATTTACATGGATGATGTCTCTGTCAGCATATAGAAATGCAAATACCGTTTCTAAGGCAGGTTTTTCGGTGTGAGAGGTAGAGGTTTCTGGGTTCTATTCTGTTACCGTTGGGTTTGGGTCATCATGGGTTTCTGCCATAAGAATGTCGATGTGAGCAGATTTCTGAGTAGCTTGAGGTTGGGCTTGACTTATTTATCCTTCAGCAGAGGATGGGTCTGTCCTCTCTGGTTCTTTTGTTGGAGAAGTAGGAGGGGTATCTAGGCAGATGATCTCTAGTAGTTCTTGTGTTGACTCTTCTGTCGGTTTGATGACTCTGTTTTTGAACATGTAGTCAAATGCCACTTCAGTCATATCTGTCATGATTTCCTCTGTTATCCCCTTTTCTCCTTCTGTAGTCTCTTCCTCAGTTGCTTCTGTGATTTTCCCTTTACCCTTGGCTTCTCTTTCTTTTTCAACCTCTTTCTCCTTCTCTGCCTCTTTCTTCTTCTCTCTCTCTTTCTCCTTCTCCTTCTCATTCTCCTTTTCCTTCTCCTTCTCCTTTTCCTTCTCCTTCTCCCCCTTTTGTTGTTCTGAGGACTCACCCAGTTGATCGTCTGATTGACCTTCTTGAGCATCCTCAAAATCATCATCATCGCCAGAGGAGTCAATTCGAGCTTTTGGTGAGGACTGAACAACAAACTTCAGACCAGCTTTGTGTCTCTTGCTTGATGGTTCATCTGTGGGTGCTTCTTCTGCAGGTCTTTTTGATGTAGAGGTGGCTTGTAAAATAATATCAGTAAATGTTGAGGCTGCCTTTGTCATCACATCTTCTACCTCTGTTGCAGCACCTCTGATATCTTCTACTTGAGCCTTGAAGTTGACCTTGTGAGTATCAAGAGACGCTTTCACATGTTGTTCTGTTGCCTTAGCTTTCATTACAAATTTTGATGAGATCGTCATCATTCGGCTAAGAATTGATTTTCTGAAGTCTCCCATTTGTCCAACTGTCATGGGTAGGTCATTTGGGTTAGGGCTGGAGATGTTCAGTGGAGTAGCAGATGAGGTGGTTGCTTCTTTTATGGATTCCTTAACAGAGTTGGTAATAATCTCTGTCAAGGTTCTGATATTAGATTCTGAAAGAATAACCGTGGGGATGGGAAGGGTTCTGTTCATCTGCGCTCTGTGGTTCTCTGTTATGAGTCGCTTTAGGTCTGCAAGATTGGTCGAAGTCTTTTGAACTTCCTCTGATCTGACTGATCTTAGGTCGGCTATTTTTGTTGTCAGCTTTCCAATCTCTTCTCCTCTGACCCGTTCAGACTCTGTTCTGAGTGCTTCAGCTTCAGCATATTTTCGAGTTAATTCAACATGCTGGTTTGAGATGTTCAGCAGTTCTTCCCTAAGAGAAGCATTTTCCTTGCGGATCAGCTCCTCCTTTTGTTCATTGATAAGTTTATACTCATTCAAAGAGTTGGTGATACTGTCACAGAAGCTTTCGAACTCTGCTCTTGTGACAGTGTCAACGGGGGTCTCCTTGGTTCCTACATATGGATCCAATTCTGCCTCGAGTTCAGAGGCGCCTCCATCAAGAGTTGTGTTAATGTTGGCTCTTGGAGGACTTCCACCCGATCCTTGATGTTCCCTTTGAGGGGAAACAGCTACAGGTGTTCTGACCAAAGTTTCCTCTTCCAGCTCAGGTTCTGAAGAAGGAAATCTGGTGTGATGGGAAGCATTTGGATCAAGCAATGTCTTCCCTTGTTCTATTATGGTCTCCTATTGTTCCTGAGTCGGACAGATACTACGTGAGATTACAAAGATCTCTGGTCTATTTTGTGTGGACTCTAAATGAGCCACAGAGGCATCATCGTGTGGAGGTGACCTATTGATGTTCTGGGGCGAATGAACATCACTATCAAAGATAGTTTCCCGGCTTCGTGCGTACCAGAGGCATGAAGAGGTGCCTCTGATGGTATAGGCTGGTTGGGGTTCGAGGTGTGCACCTTTATTTCAATAATCCTTTGGTCTTGATCACCAGGATTAGATTGTGTGGAAGCACTGGGATTTTGGTTAAGGTTACCCTCAGATGTGCTCTGTTGAGCATCTTTTTCTATTCTTGCAATATTCTCAGCTCCTATGGCTGTAGAACTCTGGATTCTCTCTGATGTTTCTCTCTTGCTCATCACTATCAGAGGAGATGGTTTCTACCTCTGGTGTTTCTTGTACTTCCTCATGGACAGCCTCTCTAGGAGATGCTATGTCCTATACTTCCTCTCTTCTAGAGGAAGACCCCACTTCGGGTACTCTTGCCTCTGGTCCGATAACTTCCTCACCTATTTCCTCACTCAAGCTCTCAAAAGAAGGCTCAGATCCTAAGTATGCTGGGGTTCTCACATCAGGTTCTTGAGGTTGAGCAGCACTCTGATAGTTCTGGATAGAAATATGGTCAGGGGCGATAAGGGCAGGCATTGTACCTGGAATTCTCCTTATGAAAGGGTATTCGCCTGATGTAGTGGGGAGGAATTTGGACATCGTCCAGACGGGTGTTGAGCGACCCTGATGAGTTAGTTCCAGTCTGTCGAAGGCTTTTCTGATCACCAGACTGATAAAGCGTGGAAACTTGATCATCTTCAAGAATTTGTGGGATCCAACGACTCCTCCTTTTGCGATGGAAGTGGTTTTTGTGTTGACAGCTGAAAGAAGATCGTTGTAGAGAATGCTGGCGTAGTCAAAGTTTCGATTGAAGAACAATCCATACATGATTTGTAGGATTTCTGTTGTGGCTTGGTCTTGACTACCAGATTTGCTGGTAAGGGTTCTGTTTAAGGTGGAGAACATGAAATTCCACATAGTGGGTAGATTCTGTCCCTTGAACTCTCCAATCCTATTCAGATCCTTGTTGTAACCCAGAAATTTCATGAAAGCAAGAAGAACAGTTGTTTTTGGTGGTTTCTCATAGGCGTCTATTCCTAGCTGTCTCTTGGTTTTCATTCTGAAGATTCTTCTTAAGGTGCTTGCTCTTATGCGGATAGTTCCCGCTCCTCCATTACTTGCGTTGACGCTCCCAACTATCCCGTCTTATTCTTCGATGTATTGGCATGTAGTCCACCATTGTTGGACATAGATTGCAGGAAGATGGTCATCGAAGTCTGTTAGGGCTCTAAAGATGTCAGAGTTTCTGAAGAACTCAATAAAGACATGATACATGGGTAAATAGAGTCCTGGAGTGGGATCAAATTTGTAGTTGTTGTCAGCAAACTCATATGGAAGAACAACGATATCATTAGTGGGTTCTATTCGGCTAGAGTCAGCAGAGTTCTGGGGTTTCGCCATTGTTGCAGGTTTGGGGTTCTTGAAGGTTTTGAACAGGGAGGGAAATGAGTAAAGGTTTGAATATTCTGAAAGTGTAAGAGATGAAATGGTTTGATGGAAATGGGTATTTATACGAGGAATGTGTGGCTGGATCACGATCATAGGTGCTGTAGGCACTCGAGTTATGGCTAGTGGAACGTTTGCTACAGTATGAACGTGGGAACAGCTAACGGTTGGTTTCTCAATCAGAGATTTCCACGTGGATTTAATTCTGACATCTTTTGGGCAAGTAAACCGTCACGGTTAGAGATGTGTGAGTGACAAGTGGTTGACGTTTAAAGAATGACCCGCATCTCTGATGACGTGTTTCTGATGATGTGGCAGAACAAACTAACAGTGCTCTGGTGGAGCTTTGTTAAGTTGCTTCTGTTGAGTGATCTCTTCACATCGTATCAAGTAACCCAAGATGGTGTACCTTTACCTTAAAAACATTTAAAAATTCTGTTCTGATGTGGAAGGAAAAGAACAGACAAAACTTAGACAGACAACAGAGCTCTGGTGAGAAACATTAGAGGCTCTGGTGAGAAGTCAGAGTTCTGGCAGATTCTTAACATTATCACAAAGGTCATCATTAGAACAGATTTTCCTCCTTTCTTCAAAAAGATTTATCAATGAAGATCAAAAAGCAAAGTCAATTTGGATTTGGACGTTTGAGTACTGACTTGCACCCCCTAAAATCATGCATTATTTTTCTTTTAAGCTCCCCCTAGAAAAATGAGCTCCTTTTTTTATTTTATTTTTATTTTAAACAAAGAATGTTCACAGTGTTGAGAAAAAATATGCTTAACAGAGTTCTGGTGAGAAACAGAAGCTCTGTTGAACTATCCTACCCACTATTTGACAGAGCTCTGGTAGGATCATCAGAGGCTCTGTTGAATTTTGAACAGAGTTACAGGACAGGTTCAGCATACCCAGTTTGCTGATTAAGAAGTTAAATCTTCTTTCATCAAGGGCTTTTGTAAACAAGTCAGCAAGCTGGAAGTCTGTTGAAACAATGTACATTTCAATAGTCCCTTTTTCAACATGATCCTTTATGAAGTGGTACCTTGTGTCGATGTGCTTAGTCTTCGAGTGCTGAACTGGATTGGCTGTTATGGCAATGGCACTCTTGGAGTCACACAGAATTGGAATTTTACCATACTCCAGAGCATAATCTTTGAGTTGTGTTTTCATCCATATCACTTGAGAGCAACAACTAGCAGCAACAACGTATTCTGCTTCTGCTGTAGAGGTTGAAACACATTTTTGTTTCTTGGATGTCCAACTCACCAACTTTTCTCCAAGCAGTTGACAGCTACCAGAAGTACTCTTTCTGTCATTCTTGCATCCTCCATAGTCTGAATTTGTATATGCTACAAGCTCGAAACCAGAGTTAAGAGGATACCAGAGACCCAAAAATTGAGTCCCTTTCAGATATTTAAAGATACGCTTGACAGCTGTTAAATGAGTTTCTGTAGGATTTGCTTGAAATATGGCACAGAGACAGGTTGCAAACATTATATCAGGTCTGCTGGCAGTTAAGTACAGAAGTGACCCTATCATACCTCTGTAGTGCTTGACATCTGTTGGTCCACCCTTAAGATCTAAGGCAAGTTTAACTCCAGTGGCAATAGGAGTTTTCATTGGTTTTGAATCATTGAGCTTATACTTTTTCAACATATCAGAGATGTATTTAGACTGACTTATGAAAGTCCCTCTGTCTGATTGTTTAACTTGTAAACCAAGGAAGAAAGAAAGTTCTCCCATCATGCTCATTTTGAATTCGCTTTTCATTAAACTTTCAAACTTATCACAGTACTCCTGCCTTGTAGACCCAAAGATAATATCATCAACATATATTTGTACCAGAAGTATATCATTCTTATACCTCCTAAAGAATAGAGTTTTATCGACGGTACCTTTCTCGAAGTGATTGATCAACAGAAATTTGGACAGAGTTTCATACCAGGCTCTGGGAGCTTGCTTAAGGCCGTACAGAGCTTTGTCTAACTTGTAAACGTGGTCTGGAAACTCTGAACATTCAAAACCAGGTGGTTGCTGGACATAAACTTCTTCTTGCAGTTTGCCATTCAGAAAGGCAGACTTGACATCCATTTGGTAGACCTTGAAACCCTTATGAGCAGCATAGGCTAGGAAGATTCTGATAGCTTCTAGCCTAGCCACAGGTGCAAAGGTTTCGTCATAGTCAATTCCTTCTTCCTGTCTGTATCCCTTTGCAACCAGACGGGCTTTGTTTCTGATGATAATCCCATCTTCATCTTTTTTGTTTCTAAACACCCACTTGGTTCCAATGGCTGTTTGGCCTTTTCGGAGTGGAACCAAGGACCAGACTTTATTTCTTTCGAATTCCAGAAGCTCTTCTTGCATAACTTCGATCCAATTTGGGTCATCTAGAGCTTCAGAAAACTTTTTTGGCTCAATCATGCTTAAAAAATTTAAAAGAAGGCTTCATTGATTGTGGCCGATCTTGTCTTCACACCATCTTCAGTAGCACCAATGATAAGATGATGAGGATGATCCTTTGTCCATCGTGTCATGGGAGCATGAACAATAGGCGAGGTTTGTTCTTCTGATGGGAAAAGACGAACTTCAGCGTCAGAGCTCTGTAGGTTGGGGCCAGTGCTCTGTGGCACACAACTCTGAAGAGTGGACTCATTGCTCCGAGAGTCATTAACAGGGCTATGTGAAGGTGAGCTTTCAAACAAGGAGTCTTTGCCAATATTAGTTAGCAAAGGTGATGATGGCTCTTGTTCAGGTTCTCTCTTGCTCTGATGTGGTTCCTCATTTCTCTGAATTATTCCTGTAGACAGAGAAGTAGATGGTGAAATATTAGAGGGACCAGTGAGAGATGTACCTGTCAGATTCTGTTCTGTTGAGTTCTGAGCTTGATCTCATCTGTTGATGTTATCAGAGGAGTCATCATCATTGAAGAAATCGTTGAACATGAGATTGATATCTTCTTCCCTTGTCTTTGAAGAACTTGTCTCCTTCTGCTCTGTATGTGTCCCCTCTGTTGATTTTCGATCAGAGAATCTTGAAGTACTTTCATCAAAGAACACATTCACACTTTCTTGAATAACTCGACATCTAGAGTTGTAGACTCTGTAGGCTTTAGAGGTTAAGGAATAACCAATAAAGATTCCTTCGTCTACTCTCTTATCAAACATTCCCAGTTGATCTCTGTCATTCAATATGTAGCAATTGCAACCGAAAACATGAAAGAATTTCACGTTTGGTCTTCTATTGTTGATGAGTTCATAAGGAGTCTTCTTAAATCTTTTCACTATTACAGCTCTGTTTTGGGTAAAACAGACTGTTGAGACTGCTTCTGCCCATAAGTTCATTGGAAGGACAGAGCCAGCCAACATGGTTCTGGCGGCTTCTATCAGAGTTCTGTTCTTTCTCTCCACAACTCCATTTTGTTGTGGAGTTCTTGCTGCTGAGAAGTTTTGGGAAATACCTTCCTCTGCTAGGTAGGCATCAATTTTGGCATTCTTGAATTCTGTCCCATTATCACTTCTCAACTTCTGTACCTTCAGATCTAACAGAACCTGTATCCTTTTCAACAAACTTATCAGAATCTCTGGGACATCAGATTTTACTCTGATGAACTCAATCCAGGTATATCGAGAATATTCATCAATTAAAACAAGAATATACTTCTTGCCCGACAGACTTTGTACAGAGATTGGACCACAGAGATCCACATGAAGCATATGCAAAGGTCTGGGACAACTATGATCACTCTTTGTTCTGTGTGAAGATCTTTTCATCTTACCTAGCTCACAAGCAGAACAGAGATGGTCTTTGTCAAACTTCAGAGAAGGAAGTCCTTTTACTAACTTTAGTTTAACGAGCTTATCAAGATTTTGAAAGTTCAAATGGGCAAATCTTTTATGCCAGAGCCAGTCATCTTCCTTTTTCAAAGACACTAAACAGAGTTTCTCTGTTGTAGAGTTTTGGTTTGGTTTAAAATTCATCTTATAAAGAATGCCTTTTCTGTCGGCTCTTAAAAGTTCTTGACCAGACTCTGAAAGTAGCAAGGAACAATATTTCTTCCTGAAATTGACGTCGAACCCGTGATCACAGAGTTGACTTATACTGAGAAGATTATGATTTAATCCTTCAACATAAGCAACTTCAGAGACTGAAACATCACCATTTACTAAAGTACCATAACCATTAATCTGTCCGCCATTGTCTCCTCCGAATGTTACTGCACTTCCCATCTTGTTTTTAAAAGAAGTTAACAGCTCCTTATTCCCCGCCATGTGCCTGGAGCATCTAGAATCCAAATACCAGATCTGCACATGAGGTTTCTGCAAGACAGATTAATTCCTTTTAGGTACCCACTGCATAATGGGTCCTTTCTTGTTAGGCTTTGGTGGATTAACAGACTTTCCTTGGGATTTTTCATTCTGAGATGGTGTGCCAGAGGTTTTCCTCTGTGTATTCTGAACAGTCTTAAGATTTTTCTTTTGAACCGACTTATTCAGAACACAGTGGGGGCCATTCAGATGATTTTGCAATTTTAGTAACAGTTGAATACAATTGCAGTTTATGGAGCATGACTGTTGCACATTGTTTTTATTCAAAAACTGTTTGAATGGTGCTTGATTTTGAAAGGTTTTAGGACCAGATGTCTTTGCATACAATCTGTCCTAATTTTGTTTCTTTGAAACAGACTCTGTTGACATGAAGTTCTTTGGATTTGACTCTTTTGACCAGACAGAATTTCCTCTTTGATGTACACTAGAATTTGGAATAGATCTGTTGTTTGCTATCCATTTTCCCTTCTGTTCTGGTGTGAACTTTACTGGTTTGAAAGCAAGAGGAACATTTTGGTTTACAAAAACACTTTTGTTTTTCTCTCTCTTCTCCACTTCTACTGCATTAGAAGCAAGAATCTTAAAACCTTTGTTGTTAAACTCAGTTACCGGTATAAACCTTGATTGTTTCTTGAAGAAAGAAACATCATCTTTTAGATCCGTAGATTTTATCGGTGTCTGCTTTAACTTGTGTAAGATTTTCTTTTGACCACAAAAGATCTGTTCATCTACCTCGGAGTCAGAGTCACAGTCAGAGGCTAGAAAGTCTCTGGTGGCTCTGTTGGAGGTATTAGGCTTGATTGGTATAACAGAGATGTTTGGCTTAACAGTTCTGAACCTTCTCAACTTGGGTTTTAAGGAATCTAAAACAGCATTTTCTTCGATACCTTTCTGTTAAATCCCAAATCTAGCACAAAGTAATGAACAAGTGTAGAGAGAATCTAGAGAGCAATCTTGTCATCCATATATTGATTTCAAAGTGTAAAATGACAAATGCTTCAAGTTGTTTTCCAAAATAACAAAGGAACTCCTTTATATAGTAGGACATGACAAGCCCATGCCTCTACTAAGGAGAAACAGTACAAGATATTAATACTGTCTTGATAGCTACAAAAATGCCCTAACAATCTCCCCCTTAGCTATCAAGGCAGAAAGGGTCTTCTTCTACTTCGAAACCCAAGATACGTTTCAATCCTTCGCATAGCCATTCTGAAGCTCAATTTTTCATCTATCTCTTCAATGGCTCTTGACAAAACTCTTCTAGGTCTTGAAGACATCCAATTAACTTTTCGTTCAGCATCATGTCTTTTGAGCTTTTCGACTAACTGAAGTCTTACAATTTTAAGCGTACCATCAGAATATTTTTCCAACTCATTAAACCGAATGAATATCTTGTTTGCACCATTACTGAACACAACACCAAACTCTGGTTCTCCAATCACACAATATAAAGGCATCCTCATCAATCCAGTCAATTCTTGATTTGGTCTTAACAGATTTATTCTTGGTTGATAGCTTTCCACACCCATCTGCAAATCATGACACTGTGTGAATAAAACGTGTCTTCTCAGAAATCTCTTAATGGCATTCAAAGCAAGAGTTACGTTTTTGTCACACCCCGCTAAAGCGGAAACACGAGGTATAACAGCGTAGGGTTTCATTCAAAAGGTAACAGACAACACCAACCACAACCTTCAATACAATAGTTCAAAATATTACATTACAACGTCTTAAGCAAATTGTTTCAAAAAGAAGACGCCGGATACAAAAATTAACAGTAGAAGTTTTAATGTTCTTGATGGCGATGTCATCACACAATATGCACCCTACGTGCCTTCACTTACTTATTAGCACCTGAAAAGCATGTTTAAAAAAAAGGTCAACTACAAAGAGTTGGTGAGTTCACAGGTTTTCCATATGCACAACAGTTTTTCATCCAATGGTTACTCTCATGAAACGTTCGTTCATGACAAGCTCCAAAATTTAACAAACTTTATGAGTACAATTTACAAATGAGTGACTTTTGCAAGATATATAAGTGTTGAGCCACTACTAAGCCTCCGACAATCTACGCCCCGAACTACCTCAGAGGTGGTATGTTGGCCACATGAGTAGAACATTATTAACAGATAAAGTGCACCCCTACTCGTCAGTCAAGGTGGGTTTGTCAAACCAAATAGCGCTATCCACAAGTATCACCGGCTCGTTACGAGTTAATAAGTAGTGTATCTATTGGGGACTTACCATTTTCATTATCACTCAACATATCTTTATCACTTATGTAAATTCATCCATTCATTAGTACTCATTTCTCAAATCATAAATATCCACAATTTAATATCATGAATCATTTAGCATTTTAAAATCATAACATGCTTTTCACCCCAAATATTAAACAAGTAAAACGGGGCTGTGATTACTCACCTTAAAGCGTAGACGCGAAGTAGTGCAAGCTTGATTTCTTAATGCTTTACGGGTTTCCTATAATGTCAAACAATCTCTATAAGTCCTTCATATCTAACTCAAGGTCATATTTAACTAATTTAGTCCACCTCTTGTGAAATGCCTTTGTTTTAGTATTTAATTTGAAATGAAGAATTTAACATTGTCCCAATGTTTTTAATCATGTATATGTATATATAGGGTTAAAATAATAAAATCCCATACTTTTTCAAAATGCTTAATCTGGCAGAAGCTTTGTCCTTCAAAAATGGCTATTGTAGAACACTTTCTAAAATGACAAATTTACTCATTTTTTATATGTAGTACTATACTGAGTTAAGGCTATTTTGACCAAATTTTGAAGGTGTTTAAGGGGTCCAAATAATATTTATTAATTTGTGTTATACATGGCCTAAAACAGATTGCACCCTTCTGTGAAAACAGACCTTTGGAAGGTCAAAACTTAATATTTTTCAGCGTTTTTGCATGCTTTGGAAACCTAACACATAAAGGTATCTTATGGAAAAAGATTCACAAATATTTGATAACTTTTGAGTGAGTTATGGACGAATGAAGTTGCATGTACCAATCTGCCCATTTTGGACAGCTTGGCACACTTGACTTGTATAAAATATTTAAGTGACCAAAACTCCATATTTTTGAATGAAACCAAGTGCATGTGAAACTTAACTCATCTGAGAAATTCCCAGAAAGAAAAGGAGTAATTTTGATGGTTTCTACAGAGAGTTATAAGCAAAACAAAGTGACACAACAATCTGGCTGATCATCTGCTGCACACCAAATTTGTTCTAAGGAGTTGAAGTCTTAAATCTCAATATTTTCTTATGAGACCAGTTGGGTTTGAATCCTAACTCATTAAACCTTACTCCAGAAGAAAAATGAGGAATTTTGGACATGATTTGACCAAGATATGGTCGTCCTAAGCACATGCAACAAATCTGCCAGATTCTTAAACTCTAACATTCTTTAGAAAATCACATTTTAAGCATTCTAACATCCATAGATGTGGATTCCTTTGCTAAGGATTCAATCCCAACATCATGTGACATATTTTTGAAAGAAAAATACTTTGAACTTATAAGGAAAATGTGCATGCAAAGTCAAAAATCCAGATTCTTATACAAGAACAAAACCCACGTTTTTTATGATTTTGCTCATTTTTTCTCTAGTTCATGATGGAAGTTCATAGATTTTCACCACTTTATGGACATTTCTCATGTCCTTGGTGCTTTATCTCACTTCTAGAACAAGAAAAAGAGTTCATCCATTTGGGTGAAATAAAAGTGTAGAACAATGTAGGAAAAATGGCATAAAAGGTGTCAAAATGTATGAATAACACTAGTTTGGAGCTCTTACCTTAGGAAGATGTTGCAAGTACTTCAAGTTCTTTAGAATTTCGTTTTTGGATGCTTGTATGGACTGATTATTTTCTGGAGTTTGAAGGTGAATTCTTGTTGAATAAGGTGAAGTAAAAGAAAGAGAGAAAGACGGGTGGAAGTTCTAGAGAGAAAGGAGAGGAAGATGGATGGTTGGGAATTTGAAAATGAAACAAAGTTTGCAAAAATTGAGGGGGTAATAGGGAGGGGGGTGGCCGGACATACATGGGCCCCCAACCCTTTGCAATATATATTTTTTTTTATAAAAATTAAGCCCAAAATCATTTCCTTGTAAGATCATTTTTATTATTTTTTTTTTAATAGGTTTCAAGACACACTCTTAAAATACCTTCTTGTTTTTATTAAATCTTATAAAAAGAAAGATTTATGTATAAAGTAAAACCCTATATTTTATATAGGTTATATGTTATTTAAGGTATTTTGGCATTTCACAAGGTGTTCCGGTTAGTCTTGGGTCAAAACCGGGTCTTTTAGGCAACTACCGGGAATTCTAGCGATCTTTCGCTTTAATATTTTCTGAATGGGTCCTATCAGGGTATATTCTCTCTATTAACATTAGTGAGGGTTTAACAGATGCTAACCTGGAAGTTTCGATTTTTGCCGAATGTTACAGTTTTCCCCCGTTAGAAAAATTTCGTCCCGAAATTTAATGACTGGCATTCTCAGCTGGTTCCTTGACGAACAGCTGAGGATATTTACTCCTCATAAAATCCTCCCGTTCCCAAGTGTATTCTGGTCCATGCCTTGCACACCACCGAACTTTTACGATCGGGATCTTGCTACGTCTTAACCGTTTAACATCTCGGTCAAGTATCTCCACGGGTTCTTCTATAATGCGTAACTGCTCGCTCACTTGTATATCTTCCAGTGGTAGAACCAACGATTCATCCGATAGGCATTTCTTCAGATTCGACACATGGAATGTGTCGTGAATAGCGCTTAACTCTTGTGGTAGTTTGAGTCTGTATGCAACGGGTCCAATCTTTTCCAGTATCTCAAATGGGCCGATATATCTTGGACTCAACTTGCCCTTCTTCCCAAATTGTACCAATCCTTTCCATGGCGATACCTTTAATAGTACCTTATCGCCCACCTGAAATTCCAATGGCTTCCTGCGATTATCTGCATAACTCTTCTGACGAGTTCTGGCTACTTTCAGTCTTTCCTGAATGGTTACGATCTTGTCCGTGGTCTCCTGAATTATGTCGGGTCTTATCAGCTGTCTGTCACCAACCTCCAACCAGCTGAGTGGGGATCTACACTTGCGTCCATATAAGGCTTCGTACGGCGCGCACTTTAAGCTGGTATGGTAGCTATTGTTGTAAGAGAATTCGACCAGCGGTAAATGAGCATCCCAACTTCCCCCAAAATCTAATACACAGGCTCGCAACATGTCTTCCAGGGTTTGTATAGTTCTTTCTGTCTGACCGTCCGTCTGCGGGTGGTAGGCAGTGCTCAAGTCCAAACGTGTGCCCAACGCTTTATGGGCTGATCGCCAAAGGCGTGACGTAAAACGGCTATCTCTGTCCGAGATAATGGAAGTAGGTACTCCATGACGCATCACAATCTCGTTGATGTATATCTGAGCAAGCTTTTCCGTCTTGAAGTCCTCTCGAATAGGCAGAAAATGTGCAGATTTCGTAAGCCGATCCACTATAACCCAGATTGAATCATGTCCTTTCCTTGTCCTGGGTAACTTAGTTATGAAATCCATACTTATTTGCTCCCATTTCCACTCTGGAATCTCAGGTTGCTGAAGAAGACCTGATGGTTTCTGATGTTCAGCCTTAACCAGTGCACAGGTTTGGCACTTGCTTACATAACAAGCAACATCTTTCTTCATCCCTGGCCACCAGTAGTATTCCTTCAGATCCTTGTACATTTTATCGGCCCCGGGTGAATTGAATATCTTGATTTATGCGCTTCATCCAAGATTACTGCTCGCAGATTTACGACCTTAGGTACCCAAACTTTATTTCGGAAGTAACGCACCCCGTCTGGTTGTGTTTCAAATTCCTCTTCCAGATGATGTAGGGTCTCGTTTTTCAAATTCTCCTCTTTTAATGCTTCTTCTTGAGCTTCGAGAATTTGTGTCTCTAGGCTCGTCTGAACGAACGCACCCATTGCTCGTACCCTTGACGGCTTCACCCTTTCCTTCCTGCTTAGTGCGTCGGCTACCACATTAGCCTTTCTGGATGGTGCTTTATTTCACAGCCAAAGTCACTAAGCAGTTCAACCCATCTTCTTTGTCTCATATTAAGCATTTTCTGGTCAAGGATATGTTGAAGGCTTTTATGATCGGTGTAGATGGTGCATTTCGTGCCGTAAAGATAATGTCTCCAGATCATAAGTGCGAACACTACTGCTCCTAACTCAAGGTCGTGAGTGGTATAGTTTTTCTCATGAACCTTAAGTTGTCTTGAAGCATATGCAATGACCTTGTCCTGTTGCATCAACACACACCCCAAACCTTGATGTGATGCATCGCAGTAGACTACAAAATTTTCCGCGCCTTCTGGCAACGCCAGAATTGGTGCATTGCATAACCTATGCTTAAGAGTTTGGAATGCTTCTTCTTGTTTCTCTCCCCAAATAAACTTCTTATCCTTTTGGGTTAATGCCGTTAGTGGTTGCGCAATTTTTTTGAGAAATTCGCAATGAATCGCCGATAATAGCCTGCTAAACCGAGAAATTGACGAATTTCTGTCGGGGTCTTCGGGGCTTCACACTTCTTCTTGGCCTCAATTTTTGCCGGATCTCTCGAATCCAAAATTCGCATTTGGAGAACTTTGCATACAATTTCTGGTCTCTGAGCAATTCTAGTATCAACTTTAGATGTCGCTAATGATCCTCCTTGCTTTGCGAGTAAATTAGTATATCATCTATGAACACGATCACGAACTCATCCAAGTACGGTCTATAGACCCTGTTCATTAAGTCCATGAAGACAGCTGGTGCGTTGGTTAGCCCGAAAGGCATTACCAGGAATTTGTAATGGCCGTATCGAGTCCTAAACGCCATCTTGGGAACATCCTCTTCACGGACCCTCATTTGATGATATCCAGATCGAAGATCAAATTTTGAAAAGTAAGTAGCACCTTGAAGTTGGTCGAACAGGTCGTCGATTCGGGGAAGAGGGTATCGGTTCTTGATAGTTAGCTTATTGAGTTCTCTATAATCGATGCACATCCGCAAGGATCCATCTTTCTTTTTAACGAAAATAACTGGTGCATCCCATGGCGAAGAGTTGGGTCTTATAAGTCCTTTGTCGAGCATCTCCTGGAGTTGTCCTGACAATTCCTGCATTTCCGATGGGGCCAAACGGTACGGTGAATTAGCCACAAGTGCAGCTCCAGGAACTAAGTCGATGTGGAATTCGACTTGTCTTGACGGGGGTAATCCTGGTAGCTCATCTGGGAATACCTCGAAAAAATCCCGAACTACAGGGAAATCCTGAATGCGTTTCTCTTTCATTTCCTTAACTATAACGTGAGCCAAAAACGCGATGCATTCCCTTTTTTTTTTCAAGTACTTCCGCATCTTCATACACGTCACTAACTTAAGGTTCTTTCCGGACTTCTCTCTATGAACGACGAGTGTTTTACCCTCTGGTAGCGGAATTCGAATGATCTTTTCGGAACAACATATGTCTACCCGGTTTTTGGATAGCCAATCCATGCCCACGACTATGTCAAAGCTTCCTAGCTCAATTGGAATAAGGTCTATACTAAAGCTCTTATTAGCTAAGTTTAAAGTACAGTCCATAATTACGTCTCTGACCTTAACTTCCTGCCCATTAGCAAATTCAACAACGTAGGCCTCTGTCAACTTTTGAGGTTTCAAGTTAATTTTCGGCCTAAACTCTAGTGATACAAAGCTCCTATTCGCTCCAGAATCAAGTAGTGCTGATGTATAGTTCTAAGGCATAGTTTCAAACAGGAATTTGGTCATATTTTTGACACAAGTTCTACTCAACTAGGTGATGAATATCATATGGTATGTCTACAACTAATCATTCTAGCATATAGATATAGTAGCATACGGTAACTCTATATTCATGCATTTCAAAACACTTGGTTCTAACAAACACAGGTTCAACCATCACATAAGTTCAATAAACAACAAAATGTTTCCCCCAAAAGTTATCTAGTACTTAGAGTTTTAAATTGTCGGCTACATGCCCCCAAAATAAGTTTCCAAGTTTAATCATCAAAAGTAGTCAGAAGTTCTTCCACTAACGCCACTTTCTAGGAACCATTTATTCACAACTATCCCTAATGCATCATTACCAAGCGTTCTATTGTAAGTGCCTAAGATATGCAATGTTTATGCATGCACACACAAAAATCATGTTTTCCATTTCAAGTAGAAAATTTATTTTAAGCATACTTCCATTATGACCAACCCGAGTCTCTCATTATATTTACCCGAATTAAACATAGGTGATCAGGCTTTGTTTAATTCAGGTATAATAATGTGACATTCGACTTGGTTATATTAGCAACATACTCCAGATTTTTGACAATCCTTTCGAAAACCGTTTTGAAATAGTTTGCGTTATGGTTGGGTTATAGTTTGTGGTTCCCATAAGAAAACCAGCATTCTCTATAACCTTTGGCTCTGATACCAAATCTGTCACACCCCGCTAAAGCGGAAACACGAGGTATAACAGCGTAGGGTTTCATTCAAAAGGTAACAGACAACACCAACCACAACCTTCAATACAATAGTTCAAAATATTACATTACAACGTCTTAAGCAAATTGTTTCAAAAAGAAGACGCCGGATACAAAAATTAACAGTAGAAGTTTTAATGTTCTTGATGGCGATGTCATCACACAATATGCACCCTACGTGCCTTCACTTACTTATTAGCACCTGAAAAGCATGTTTAAAAAAAAGGTCAACTACAAAGAGTTGGTGAGTTCACAGGTTTTCCATATGCACAACAGTTTTTCATCCAATGGTTACTCTCATGAAACGTTCGTTCATGACAAGCTCCAAAATTTAACAAACTTTATGAGTACAATTTACAAATGAGTGACTTTTGCAAGATATATAAGTGTTGAGCCACTACTAAGCCTCCGACAATCTACGCCCCGAACTACCTCAGAGGTGGTATGTTGGCCACATGAGTAGAACATTATTAACAGATAAGGTGCACCCCTACTCGTCAGTCAAGGTGGGTTTGTCAAACCAAATAGCGCTATCCACAAGTATCACCGGCTCGTTATGAGTTAATAAGTAGTGTATCTATTGGGGACTTACCATTTTCATTATCACTCAACATATCTTTATCACTTATGTAAATTCATCCATTCATTAGTACTCATTTCTCAAATCATAAATATCCACAATTTAATATCATGAATCATTTAGCATTTTAAAATCATAACATGCTTTTCACCCCAAATATTAAACAAGTAAAACGGGGCTGTGATTACTCACCTTAAAGCGTAGACGCGAAGTAGTGCAAGCTTGATTTCTTAATGCTTTACGGGTTTCCTATAATGTCAAACAATCTCTATAAGTCCTTCGTATCTAACTCAAGGTCATATTTAACTAATTTAGTCCACCTCTTGTGAAATGCCTTTGTTTTAGTATTTAATTTGAAATGAAGAATTTAACATTGTCCCAATGTTTTTAATCATGTATATGTATATATAGGGTTAAAATAATAAAATCCCATACTTTTTCAAAATGCTTAATCTGGCAGAAGCTTTGTCCTTCAAAAATGGCTATTGTAGAACACTTTCTAAAATGACAAATTTACTCATTTTTTATATGTAGTACTATACTGAGTTAAGGCTATTTTGACCAAATTTTGAAGGTGTTTAAGGGGTCCAAATAATATTTATTAATTTGTGTTATACATGGCCTAAAACAGATTGCACCCTTCTGTGAAAACAGACCTTTGGAAGGTCAAAACTTAATATTTTTCAGAGTTTTTGCATGCTTTGGAAACCTAACACATAAAGGTATCTTATGGAAAAAGATTCACAAATATTTGATAACTTTTGAGTGAGTTATGGACGAATGAAGTTGCATGTACCAATCTGCCCATTTTGGACAGCTTGGCACACTTGACTTGTATAAAATATTTAAGTGACCAAAACTCCATATTTTTGAATGAAACCAAGTGCATGTGAAACTTAACTCATCTGAGAAATTCCCAGAAAGAAAAGGAGTAATTTTGATGGTTTCTACAGAGAGTTATAAGCAAAACAAAGTGACACAACAATCTGGCTGATCATCTGCTGCACACCAAATTTGTTCTAAGGAGTTGAAGGCTTAAATCTCAATATTTTCTTATGAGACCAGTTGGGTTTGAATCCTAACTCATTAAACCTTACTCCAGAAGAAAAATGAGGAATTTTGGACATGATTTGACCAAGACATGGTCGTCCTAAGCACATGCAACAAATCTGCCAGATTCTTAAACTCTAACATTCTTTAGAAAATCACATTTTAAGCATTCTAACATCCATAGATGTGGATTCCTTTGCTAAGGATTCAATCCCAACATCATGTGACATATTTTTGAAAGAAAAATACTTTGAACTTATAAGGAAAATGTGCATGCAAAGTCAAAAATCCAGATTCTTATACAAGAACAAAACCCACGTTTTTGATGATTTTGCTCATTTTTTCTCTAGTTCATGATGGAAGTTCATAGATTTTCACCACTTTATGGACATTTCTCATGTCCTTGGTGCTTTATCTCACTTCTAGAACAAGAAAAAGAGTTCATCCATTTGGGTGAAATAAAAGTGTAGAACAATGTAGGAAAAATGGCATAAAAGGTGTCAAAATGTATGAATAACACTAGTTTGGAGCTCTTACCTTAGGAAGATGTTGCAAGTACTTCAAGTTCTTTAGAATTTCGTTTTTGGATGCTTGTATGGACTGATTATTTTCTGGAGTTTGAAGGTGAATTCTTGTTGAATAAGGTGAAGTAAAAGAAAGAGAGAAAGAAGGGTGGAAGTTCTAGAGAGAAAGGAGAGGAAGATGGATGGTTGGGAATTTGAAAATGAAACAAAGTTTGCAAAAATTGAGGGGGTAATAGGGAGGGGGGTGGCCGGACATACATGGGCCCCCAACCCTTTGCAATATATATTTTTTTTTATAAAAATTAAGCCCAAAATCATTTCCTTGTAAGATCATTTTTATTATTTTTTTTTAATAGGTTTCAAGACACACTCTTAAAATACCTTCTTGTTTTTATTAAATCTTATAAAAAGAAAGATTTATGTATAAAGTAAAACCCTATATTTTATATAGGTTATATGTTATTTAAGGTATTTTGGCATTTCACAAGGTGTTCCGGTTAGTCTTGGGTCAAAACCGGGTCTTTTAGGCAACTACCGGGAATTCTAGCGATCTTTCGCTTTAATATTTTCTGAATGGGTCCTATCAGGGTATATTCTCTCTATTAACATTAGTGAGGGTTTAACAGATGCTAACCTGGAAGTTTCGATTTTTGCCGAATGTTACAGTTTTCCCTTCTGATCTGAAGATCTCTGAAATGATGATACAAGAACTCAAAATCTTCCATGGTTAAATGACAGAAATCAGCTTCAGTAAATCTATAATCTCTGCAATCTTGCCTTTGAACAAGAAACTCTGGATACCACAACTTGTAATAAAGTCTAGCTGTTACCTCCTTTATAGACACAATCAACTTCTTGCTCCTCACCTCTCTTTTCTTTTGACACTTGTCCCTTAGAAAGTACATATATTCGAACTTGTATTCGGCTGTTTGATCTGTAATACCCAACACAGCGTAGGGATTCAAAGTTCTGATTCTGTGCACAAACAGTCTTCTTTCTTCTACTTCTAGGAAAGGTGTTCTCAAATACAAAGTTCTTTGTCGTTGTTCAAGTTCAGTCAATTTTCTGCTCCGTGAGGATGAAGGACCAGGTTGATCAGCAGGATTAGAAGGACCAGCTTCATCATGACTATGAATGATAGGAGGTATTGAAGATGTAGTGGATTGAGGATCAGTCTCTTCGGATTTTGGCTCTTTAGATAATGGATCATGAGAATGATGTGGTTCAGATACAGGTATAGTGGTTTGAGTTGAAGTAGATTGGTTAAGGTTGATGGTTATAGGTGTAACAGAAGGTTGTTCTGACATCAAAGTGGTTGAGATATGTTCGGGTGAGTGTACAGGGCTAAAGATTATTTCTTCAGGAGTTTGTGGCCCATATATCTCTGACAAAATATCAACCTCTTCTTCATTAAATCCAACACCTTGATGTTCTGGTTCATAAGTAAATACCAAAAGTGGTTCTTCTTCCTCCTTAACTTTCCAATACCGATCATAAGCTCTTGCACTTTCATCAGTTTCTTCATCATCAGAACTAATTTCAATCAACTCCACAGATTGCACGAATCGATCAACCACTTCTCTTATCTCCTTCTCATTTACCTCAGGCTTTTCAACCGTTGGTTCTATATTCGGATCAACATATAATACGATCTGTTTTCCGCTTTGATCACCCATAGCACCTGATTCAAACATCTTAGATATTTCAGCAACAGTCGGATTCTTTTTCTGACCTTGAGAGCTTTCTGACTCAGCTCTTCTCTTCTTACTCATCTCCCCCTCATGATCATGATCATCGGGATCCTGATCATGTCTTCTTTTAGTACTCTGAGCTTGAGTCTTACACGACTGTTCCATTAATGCTTTCAACTCAACAATTGACTGCTTCATATCACTTAAAGATTTCACAACTTCAGACTTGAAAGTAGATAACTCTTTGGATAATGCTTGAAACTGTGTGGGTGTAACTGAAGGTGTAGGTGGAAGTGGATTTGGAGTAGATTGGAAATTCTGAAGTAGAGATAACAAGGTTTTACTTTGCTGATCTTCAGGACTCATAGACATCAGTTTGGCATAGAATAAATCCCTTAATTCATCAACACTTTGATCCACTGGTGGTTGTTGCATAGGAGAAGACTGAGGTACTCGAGGCGGAGCCAGATAGATTTCTGGACGTGGACGTACAGCTGGCTCATAAGTCATCGGTTCTTTTCCCTTCAACTGATTCTTCACACCTTGTAACTCCCGGATGAACATAGTTTCAATGTCCTTTAGGGCGCCATCGAAGTTTTCCCTTGTCACAAAGACGGGTAAAGTAACACCGGCACCACTTAGGTTTGCCGTTGACACAACAGTTGTTGCAACTGTGTGACCTACACTCAGTGTTGGCATAGTGTTAGCACTGGTAGGATTTCCACTCTGTCCTTGTAGTCCTGTAAAAGAATCTACTCTGAGTGTTCCGGATGAGTCACGAAGACGCGCATCAGATGTTCCTGAAAGTGTCCTATTCAAAGAATCAAATATATTAGGAACAGGCACTAGACTCGAACTTTGTGCAGGAAAGAAGGTCGAGGACTGGGGAGGAAGTCGCTCTGTTTCAATATCCGGAATCTCCGAACGAGATCCAGATAGTGTTTGTGCTAAAACCCCGTGAGAAAATGAGACAGTTTCTTGTGAAGAAGAAGCTGAATAGCTGGCAGAGGTGTGCAATTGCGTTACTGGGCGAGTAACGACTTGTTCAACACCTGATCCCAACAAATGAGATCTGGTGGTGGATGTGGCTGCCCTTCTGGAATAGACAGTTTGGATATCTTTCACACTCTCCATATTCTTTTCTTCAGTTTCTCTCACAGTCTCACATATATTTTCAACTGATACTCCCTCGGGTCTCCTTATGCCTTCCGTTCCTTCACTAACTTGAGTCGACATTAAAGGCATGTCATCAAAGTTTAAGCTTTCCACATTAATATTATCTGACATATTCAATTGTGGAAATTCAAAGATATCAGAAACGTTACCAAACCAGTTTTCTTCAGTAGTAGCATCAGCACCAATATTTCCAGCATTCCCTTGATCATCATCATTATCATCGTTGTCATCTTCATCACCATCACGATGTTCCTCCGCTGAATCAGACGCATTATCAGACTCTGTACTATCACTAGAGTACTCAACTAAAGGAGGATCCCCAATGTGTTTAGGAATTTCTCCCTCAGAATCGTGTTGTACAAGATCATCTGTATGTGTGTCCTCGGACGATGACCCTGTATCTTCAAATACAGATGTATGATCCCCACCAGTTCCCCTCTCGGTGTTTTCCCTCGACTCTCCCCGTTCAGTAGCCCGTGCATCCTGAACACTCACCGACTCCTCTCGCCTAGGGGTTGAGTCTGGGGTAGGTCCCTCCGGTTCTGGCTGGACCATAGACTCTCTATACTCGATAATGCACTCAACGTCCTGATCCGCGTATCGAAGAAATCCTTCAGGTAACGGCATCTCATAATCAAATTCAGTTTTACGAAACTGAAGATACTGCATAGCTTTCTCGGGCACAGAAGGATGATTTGCTCGTCTTGGAATTTCTCTGTTAGAACGAAGCATGCTATGAATGATAATCTGAAGAAACCTCATATATGGAACATAAGGCTTTCCCTTGTTTTGTCGGCGAAGATCTATCTTCTCATTCAGTTCATGCCAGAAAATAGCTGCATAATCTACATGAAGATCATACACTACTGCATGAAATAGCTTCAGAAATCCGACGCTGGCACTGTCTGTTCCGGCATGTTTAGCAGATAAGCATCTATTAATAATGGAGAAGATTGTATAGTATAACGGTGGTAGGTTCGCCTTATGGAATTCCTTCACCCGAGTTAAGTTTCCAGTGTATCCCATAGCACGTATTCCTTCAAACGTTTCTTCTTCAGATGGAAAAGGATCAAACTCAGTCTTTCCTTCTCGTGAATCAGGTTCAGGTAGCCTCAGAATCATTCTTAGTCTTTGGAAATCAAGCTTTGTGATGAAGTTGTCTATTTGGAATACAAAAATTGGTCTTCCATCTTCCATAGTTGTTGTTATTGTCTTCCATGCTTGCTGTAAATATAGCATAGGCACAACGACAGTATTCGTTAATGCGTATGCTAACGGATGATTCCTGAGCACTTCCTTTATCACTGGATGAATGTTGATGTGATCAAAATCAATGTGATGATTGTTGGGAATGATCGCAATATAGTTGATCGGATGAATGATAGCATTATCTGGATTGATGTACTGATCGTGTTGACGGTAAAGGTACATCGTGTGTCGGTTCGGGAAGACTTGGAATATGATCATCAAAGCCTTGAATGTGACTTTGTTCTTCTTGATTAACCATTTTACCTGTTGATAATAGTTCTTACAGAATTAGTCTTTGAAAAAAAATTTGAAAGAAAAATATTTTCTAAGTATAGAATTCGAATCATAGTGCATTCGAATTCATGATTTGTCTTTGAATATCAATTCGAATCCACAAGGGTTCGAATTCATCCAATTCGAATCCACAAGGGTTCGAATTCATCCAATTCGAATCCACAAGGGTTCGAATTCATCCAATTCGAATCCATAAGGTTTCGAATTCATCCAATTCGAATCCATAAGGGTTCGAATTCATCCAATTCGAATCCATAAGGGTTCGAATTCATTCAATTCGAATCCACAAGGATTCGAATTCATCCAATTCGAATCCATAAGGGTTCGAATTCATCCAATTCGAATCCAAAGGCATTCGAATTCAACAGTTGAGCCCTAATTCAGATTATAACATGTGAATTCGAATCTAAAGGAATTCGAATCTAAAGGCATTCGAATTCAACACTTGAGCCCTAATTCAGATTATAACATGTGAATTCGAATCTAAAGGAATTCGAATCTAAAGGCATTCGAATTCAACACTTGAGCCCTAATTCAAATTATGACATGTGAATTCGAATCTAAAGGCATTCTTTCTTAACATGTTTCATGAATTCGAAACAAGAACGATTCGAAATCATGTTCGAATTCAACAATGTTCATGAATTCGAATCAGGTATGGTTCGAATTCATGTTCATATGAGCACGATGATGAACAGTAAACTTTTTTGATTTTACAGATTAGCATAGTAAATGTTTACAATCAAACAAACCATTCGTATAGAATGATTCGTATTACATTTTCGAATCTGATAAGAGTAATTTCGATAGAAATGTTTACCTGATGAGGATGAATCAAGCAGATGAAGGATCGATAAAGTGGAAGATGAACAGTGTTCTCTTGAGAGTGTTTGAAACAATACCAAATAGTGAAAAGTGGGAAATAAGGTTTCGAACCCTATTTATACTCAAAAAAATTTGTACACTTGGCACACATTAGAGTACCCCACTTGGCAATCAGTTAAAAATGCATGTTTCAAAACATTAGATATGGCACTGTTCATCTGAACAATTTACATAAACAAATATGTAAAAAATTCAAAAAGAGTTCGAATCAGATAAAGTTGTACAACAATTGATATTGATCTCATTGAATTCGAATCCTTAAGGGTCCGAATTCATTGAATTCGAATCCTTAAGGGTCCGAATTCATTGAATTCGAATCCTTAAGGGTCCGAATTCATTGAATTCGAATCCTTAAGGGTCCGAATTCATTGAATTCGAATCCTTAAGTGTTCGAATTCTTTGAATTCGAATCCTTAAAGGTCCGAATTCATTGAATTCGAATCCTTAAGAGTCCGAATTCATTGAATTCGAATCCTTAAGTGTTCGAACTCTTTGAATTCGAATCCTTAAAGGTCCGAATTCATTGAATTCGAATCCTTAAGAGTCCGAATTCATTGAATTCGAATCCTTAAGAGTCCGAATTCATTGAATTCGAATCCTTAAGTGTTCGAATTCTTTGAATTCGAATCCTTAAAGGTTCCGAATTCATTGAATTCGAATCCTTAAGAGTCCGAATTCATTGAATTCGAATCCTTAAGAGTCCGAATTCATTGAATTCGAATCCTTAAGTGTTCGAATTCTTTGAATTCGAATCCTTAAAGGTCCGAATTCATTGAATTCGTATCCTTAAGTGTTCGAATTCTTTGAATTCGAATCCTTCAGAGATCGAATTCTTCAAATATTTGCATGAAAATTTACAACTTTTTCTGAAAAGTCCAACAACTGTTCTAAAATTCTCACATCAGATAAAACTTTGTAAGCTCTCAGATACAGATAACACTTTTACAGATTTATGCCGAATTGCTCCCCCTTAACAATTGCATAAACTGTTATCTTTTCTTCAGAGAAATCTGCACAAACAGAGAAAGATTTGGTACTCATAGAACATGAGTCCAAACTGTTAAAATTATCACTTTGTGTAAAAATCTAACTCCCCCTTAAAATATGAATTCTTGAGCAACTTGCTTTCTTCCTCTGAAAATATGCATAAAACTCAGTATTTGATATTGGATCAAAAATACATTTCACAAGGAAAGTCAAATTCATTGAATTTTGTTTTATGACTACTAACATTTGATCATTTGAAAGCTTTACAAAAGAAATTCAACTTAATAAAATTTAACATATATTCCAATCAGATGAAATCAAATGCATGTGTTTGGATTCAAGGACAAGACATCATTGCTTATCAAGTTATAATTGTTCAGTGTCCACCCCTTTATCAAATCTATTTGGTGTGCTAGCATGCGAAATATGATTGGCATAAAGCTTATGTATTTCTACAATATATAAGAATACTTTGCTCTACTCACACTATTTGTCCAAAATCAGAATTTTCACAAATTTACGGGTTTATCGCGACTTTGTATTTTCCCAAGTTTCAAGAGATATGTGCTCTTTGGCATCTTTTAATATTGTGCACATTTGAATCTTTTGATTTTGTGCTCATTGGCATCTTTTGATTTTGTGCTCATTGGCATCTTTTGATCAAAAAGTTTAGTAAGAATAAGATACACCGTTAAACATGACTTTCTATCTGGTTCTATAGCAGGATTTGGGTTAGCAGATCCCAGACCAGTTGGCCTTAGGTGCTAGGTGACGAGCACCCCTTAGAACTTAATTTCCCAAACCAGAAAGGCCACATCGATATATCTTAAACCCATTTGTACCAGTAGAACATGGCTTTCTATCTGGTTCTATTGCAGGATTTGGGTCAGCCGATCCCAGACCAGTTGATCTTAGGGACTAGGTGTCGAGCACCCCTTAGGACTTACTCTCCCAAACCAGAAAGGCCACAGGCACAAACTTTCAAACTAAATGATAGTGCAACTATTTTATCTCAATCACTTGGTTCTAAAACATAGTGCTTTGCCCATATTTTCATTTCCATCCATCATTCTGACATATAGGCTTTTTGAGCATTATATTCTATATATATCCAGATTCACATAACTTTGAGCATTCAGCATAATTTCATTCATGTTTTGCTGACCTTTCGATTTATTTTAGAGGTGAAAATTGAAGCAAATCTAACTCAGATAGTACAAAGTTTCTTGTAAAGTCATCTTTTAGCACACATTTAATTTATTGAATGAAAATTGAAAATTTCATCTTATTGAATTAAATTTGTAAAGTTTCAAGTTTTCAAATCAGTAGAAACAAATATAATCCAATGTTACCTTTTGCCACTTGTTCCTTGAAACAAAAATATATAGCAGTTAAGGATATTACCTGAGAAGTGTGAGTTCTAAACTGATTTGTTTAGAAGTCTTAGTCTTTAAAGTACGGGTCCTGAACTGAGTTGTTCGGAAGCCATTGTCTTTGAAGAACAGGTTTTGAACTGATTTGTCCAAAAGCCATTGACGTTGAAATCCGGGTTCTAAACTGATGTGTTTAGAAGCCATCGATATTTGTCTCCCCCTTAATGGTACAAATATTTTTCAAAAAATACGCCGCTTCTCTTCTGTTTTCAGTCATGCGTGTGATATGTATTTCAATTCAGTACAACACATGATGAACCTGCAAAACAGATTAAGCAGATTTTGGTACACAATGGCACTTGGGTCCTAGTGGGTTAGGATATGATCATAGATTTAAGTAAGCAAGAACACGAACTCCCCCTCAATGTCTTAAGGATTCAACATTCCTAGTTTGCTGATTAAAAAATTTAACCTCTTTTCATCTAAAGGTTTTGTGAAAAGATCAGCAAGTTCTAGTTCTGTTGGTACAAAGTGCATTTCTATAGTTCCCTTCTCAACATGGTCTTTGATAAAATGGTACCTGACATCTATGTGTTTCGTTTTGGAATGCTGAACAGGATTTTCAGTTATTGCAATTGCGCTTTTGGAATCAAAATAAATGGGGATCTTGTTGAAGATATATCCATAATCCTTTAGCTGAGTTTTCATCCAAATTACTTGCGAACAGCAACTAGCGGCGGCCACATACTCTGCTTCAGCCGTAGATGTTGATACACAAGTTTGCTTCTTTGATGACCAGCTTACTAGTTTATCTCCCATAAATTGACAAGCACCAAATGTGCTTTTCCTGTCCATCATATTTCCCGCATGATCTGCATATGTGTAAGCAGTTAGTTCAAACCCAGAATCCTTAGGATACCAAAGACCCAAATTTTTTGTGCCTTTGAGATATCTAAGGATTCGCTTTACAGCCACAATATGAGATTCCTTCGGGTTTGCTTGGAAACGTGCACAAAAAGATGTTGCAAACAAAATATCCGGTCTACTTGCCGTTAGATACAGTAAATATCCAATCATGCCTCGGTATAACTTTTGATCGACTGATATACCAGATGAATCAGCGTTCAAAAGCTTACCGGTAGCCATGGGAGTTTTCATGGTGGAAGAGGAATTTAATTCAAATTTCTTAAGCATATCATTTATATATTTTGATTGATTAATGAAAATGCCTTCATTTGATTGTGTCACTTGGAGACCAAGAAATTTTTTTAACTCTCCCATCATACTCATTTGAAAACGGCTTTTCATCACCTTTTCAAAATCTTTACACATATCTGGATTTGTAGATCCAAATATAATGTCGTCAACATATATTTGTACTAACATTAAATCTTTACCTTCTCTTTTGAGAAAAAGAGTTGTATCTATTGTACCTTTGGTGTATCCATTTTTAAGCAGGTGAATAGTCAGAGTCTCATACCATGCCCTCGGTGCTTGCTTTAAGCCGTAGAGTGCTTTGTCTAGAATGTAGACATGGTTGGGATATTTGGGATCAACAAAGCCTTCAGGTTGACTTACATACACTTCCTCATGTAGTATTCCATTCAGAAACGCAGATTTGACGTCCATTTGGAATACCTTCATGTTCTTATGTGCTGCGTATGCAAGAAAGATCCTTATTGCTTCAATCCTTGCTACTGGTGCATAGGTTTCATCATAATCTATTCCTTCTTGTTGATTGTAACCTTTAGCAACCAGTCTTGCTTTATTTCTGACTATAATCCCCGCTTCGTCCTTTTTGTTTCTAAAGACCCATTTGGTTCCAACTATGGTTTTGTCTTTTGGACGTTTCACCAAGTGCCACACTTCGTTGCGTTTGAACTCATTTAATTCCTCTTGCATGGCGTTGATCCAATCTGGATCTTGTAAAGCTTCAGATGCTTTCTTGGGTTCTAACGTGCTAAGAAAATTTACGTACAAACATTCGTTTGTAGTCGCAGATCGGGTTTTCACTCCATCATTCAGATCACCAATTATATCAGCCGGAGGATGTGCTCTTGTCCATTTATGACTACTTGGAAGAGTTGGTATATCCATACGAGTGTTTGATGGATTATTTTCATCCAATACTGCAAAAATCTCCTCTGTCGATTCAGCTGAAGATACATTTGTCGTTTCCGGTATGTTGACTTCTGTTTCTAATCCTTCAGATGTGGAAGTCTCCGATAAATGATTTTCTGAAACCTGAACAACTGGTTGAATTTCAGGTTCAGAGACAGGAACGTGTTCACTTGAAATCTCATTAGTTTCTACAGAAGTACTAGTATCAACATCTTCAGTTGGACCGGAGATATTTGCACTCGTCTGATTCTGAGATGCATTCACAGATGTGATTGGTGGTTCCATATCTGCACAGTAATCCATAAATGCATCATGAAATAGTAAATCTAAATCAGTAGTATTATTATAATTCAAAGCTGAATTAGAAAACTGTTTCGTCACAGGTTCTACTCCATTTTTAGTAGAAGCTTCAGATTTCTGTACGAGTTCTGAACTAAATTGTCCAGAAGTCAATGTCACAGTCTCGTCGAACGTAACGTTGATACTCTCGATTACTGATTTTGTTCGATTATTATAAATCCTGTATGCTTTCGAGTTCAAGGAATAGCCTATAAAGATGCCCTCATCAGCTTTAACTTGAAGCTTTGTAAGATATTCACGAGTAAGCAAGCATCGTCCTAGCAGCTTCTACAAGAGTTCGATTTTTCCTTTCAACTACTCCATTTTGTTGTGGAGTAATTGGGGCAGAAAAATTATGAGTTATTCCAACGGATTCAAGAAAATATTGAAGAGTTGCATTCTTGAATTCAGTTCCGTTGTCACTTCGGATTTTTCGAACAGGGCGTTGTAGAAGAGTTTGAATCTTCTTGATGAATTTAATGATCTGCTCGGGTGCTTCAGACTTGAGTCGTAAGAAATCCAACCAAGTATATCGCGAAAACTCATCAACCATAACCAAGATATATTTCTTTCCTCCCATTGACTGAGTTCGCATTGGGCCACAGAGATCCATATGAATTAATTCCAAGGCATTGTTACAATTAGACAAAGTCTTGGTCTTGTGAGAAACATGTTTCATCTTTCCCATTTCACAAGCTGGACACACAGAAACTTTGTCAATTTTCATTTCAGGAAGCCCGGAAACTAATCCATCAATTCGAAGCTTGTTGATGCTGCGAAAATTTTGATGCGAGAGCCTTCGATGCCATAACCAACACTCTTCTTGTGAAGCTTTTGATACAAGACAGACTTGATTAGAAGCAACAAGAGTTGTAAAATCAGTCATGTATAAGTCTCCGCATCTTTTTGCTCTGAAGATTTCTGACCAATTTGCATCCAAGATGTAGCAAAAATCTTTATCAAATAACACCTTACAGTTCTTGTCGCAGAACTGACTTATACTGAAAAGGTTATGCCCTAAACCTTCAACATACAAAATCTTTTCAATTTGCATTGAGTCATTTTTCAACGTTCCGTAGCCTCGAACGTGACCTTTTGAGTCATTTCCAAATCCCACTGATCCTCCAGGATGTACAATAAAATCTTGCAAGAAGTGCTTGTACCCCGTCATGTGTCTAGATGCTCCCGAATCAATGACCCACACATGACGGTCCTGTTAAGAAACAATTATCTTATTTTAGGTACCCATATCTGCATGGGTCCTTTCTTGTTAGTATGGATCAGTTTATTAATGACATTTGATGCCCCCTGAATTTTGCCTTTAAAAGTTAAACGATTGAGTAAATTTGGTTTGTTAACTTCATTTTTTGGAATCCATTTCCAATCCATATTTACTTCAACTGTTTTCTTTTCTTTCATCTTTTTATTCTGTTTGTTTGATCTGAAACCAAACATTTTGGCAAATTTGTTTGCTGAGGATTTTAAAGAGAAGGAAGAAGTTTTAGACTTCTTATTCGTTGGAGCATTTCTGTTTAGCTTGAAATAGTTATCCCAACAGTGAGCACAATGAATTCTTCTTTTAGCTTGTGACAATAATTTGAAATCTGAAATTGCGGAATTATTATTGCCACAAACATTGCAAACATTACAAGAATGTATACAATTTTTATTCAAAGAACTACATTTCTCAGAGTCGGTGCTTCTATTCTTGCTATTCAGAACTTGTTCCTTCAAATCCACATACTTTTCTTCATCCATTTCTGAGAAAGAAGAAGAAACATTGTCAGAACCTTTAGAGGTAGAAGGATCACTTGAAAAAAAATTAGATTTATTTTCGGATGATTTTTCTTTCTCTTTTCCTTTTGAAACTGGATCACTTGAAAACAAATTAGATTTATTTTCAGATGATTTTTGTTTCTCTTTTCCTTTTGAAGCTGGTTCTGTTTTTAAATCAGATACCTTTGATGAAAACTTTTTATGGTAGACTTCACAAAACTTTAATTCTATTTCAAATTCAGTTCTTTCTTTCTTCTGCTTTTCTTTTTCTAGAAATAGAACTTTTTCAAAATCTGAAATTTGTTTCGAAAGTTCTACACATCTTAATTCAAGATTTTTCTTTTCTTTAAAAAATTTGAGCTTTTCAAAAGGATCAAACATACTTGAAGATTTATTTTGATCTTTGGATTCAGCTTGTTTTGAACATTTTTCACAACTTTTTGAGGCCTTAGAGTTTGATATTTCATCTAATTTGGATTCTAGTCTTTGAATCTCACTCTTAAGATCAAGATTGATCCTTTTTGTATGATCAAATTCTAGTCCAATATTATCACGATCATCCTCTAATTTTTTAAAATCTAATTGCCATTTGGAAATTTGATTTTCTAAATCAACAATTTTAAGTAAAGCTGAGTCCAAATTTGGAAATTCAGAAGAAGTTTCTGGAACAAACTCCCTTTTGTCAGAATCTGATGTATTATTTGACTCCATTTCAACGTTAGATTTAGTTTTAACAGATATAGGTTCATTGATTTTGTCAACAATTGTTTTAGCCATAGATTCATCGGAAAACAATGAACTAAATCCAGTTGGTTCAAACATTTTGGTTTTGTAACTGGAGTTTAATTCATCATATTTAAAATTTGTTATATTGTATCTAGGCTTTTCTTTTGAACCTTTGTCTGTTTTAGCTTCATCTTTCTTTGAAATTGGAGTTGAAGAATTTGAAGCATTATCTTTGATAGGAGTTTCTGATTTAGGAGATGTTTCTGATACAATAACTTGTTGCAAAATTCCATTACTTGCCTTTGCTTTTTCTTGTGTCTTTGGAGGTGTTTTTGTTATTATGACTTGTTGCAACACTTCATTATTTGATTTAACAGATACAGGTGAATTAACAGGTGTTTCTGTTATAATGACTTGTTGCAACTTTACATTTGCTGGTTTAACAAAAACTTTTGCAATTGGAGGAATCTCCTTTATCAGAGTTTGCTTCAAAACTTCCTTTTTCTCATGAGGTTTTATTGTTTTGAAACTCTTGTCATCAGATAATTCTAGACCCATTTTTGGATTATAAAATCGTTTATCTTTTGGGTTGCTAGTCAACAAATTCAGCGTTTGCTCAGATTGGCCTCTTTTGTAATTTAAATCTTCAAGCTGCTTAATCTTTTCAATTGCTTCTTTTCTTTCATCAGAAAGAACCTTGATTTTGAACTGAAAATCTATGTTTTCATCATTTAAATCAGTTATTTTCTTTTTTAACTCAGAAATTTCAGATTCAAGTATTTTAACATTTGATCTAATAATTTCTTTCTCCTTTTCTCTATCTTCAGCTAAACACTTATAAAGAAGTGCTTCATCATGATATTTCAGCTTTGAGCTTTTCTCATCTTCATATTGCTTTTGCACTTTTTCAATTTTCTTTTGTGCCTTTTTAAATTTCTCGTTAAGCTCAAATATCACAGCTTGCATTTCTTCATATTTGTCATTTTCAGTTTCAGATTCATTTTCAGAATTATCAGAATAAAGAGAAGTGTTATCATAAAGAGAAGGATATAGAGATTGTACCTCAGATTCCAGATCTTCCTCATCAAGTTTAGCCATTAAACTGTGCTTCACTTGAGTGAAGTGAGCTTCTTCATCATCTGAAGAATCCATCAGCCATATTTCTTCTTCAGCATTTACTGGCTTTCCGGTTTCTTTGGCTTTTGCGAGATGTGCTTTACGCTGATAGTATTCAGAATCCTTAACTTTCTTCAACTGACAATCTCTGGCAAAATGACCCGGCTTACCGCAGTTATAGCAGTTTCGGTCATCCATATCCTTCTTTTCTTCCCTCTCCTTTTTCTCAACTTTCTCCTCTTTTTCTTCTTCCTTTTGATCCTTGTTCTCATACCTTTTCTCAAACCTTTTGTATCTGTTCACTTTGTTGTAATCAGGTTTGCTTTTTGAATGAAACTTCTTCTTTCCATATCTGTTTTGAAATCTTGTAGTTAACAAGGCTAATTTTTCAGCTATCTCACTCATTTCATCTCCAGAACTGCTGCTTTCATCATCATCATCAGAACTTATCTTCTTTTTGCTTAACCCAGAGATCAAAGCCTTTGTTTTCATCGCTCCACTTTTCTTGTGTTCACTTAGAAGGGCTAAAGATTCTTCAACCTTTTTCTCCTTTTCTTTGACCATTTTTACCTTTTCTTCATGTTGACCCAGAATGCTGAAAATATCGGTCAACTTTTCATCATCCATATCCCTTGACATTTGAAGCTGAATAGAGTATGAATCCCATTCCGGCAGTAAATTCTTGACAAACTTGTAATTAATCTCTGATTCAGACTTGTCAACTCCATTCCTTCTTAAATCATTCAGAATGATGTTGTAACGATCATAAGTATCTTTCAACGATTCTCCATCTCTAGCTTTAAACCCTTCATACGCATTGATGCTCTGATTCTTTTTGGTCTTCATTGATTTTGATGAACCTTCAAACTGCCTTTCTAGCTCATCCCAAATATCCTTTGCAGAATTTCGGCTGTCTACGCGATTATAGATATTGTTTGGAATGGCCATAGTCAAGTATGTCAATGATTGCTCATCAATTTCAACTCTAGCTTTATCAGCATCACTGTAATATTTGTATTCCTTTTCTATTCTTCTTGGAAGGATCTCTTGACTTGTTTCTGTTGCAGCAATGCCACCAACCTCTATGTAGGCTTTGTAAGGACCGTTCTGAATGGACAGCATAAGATCTCTGTTCTGATGATTCAGAAATTGAATCATTCTCCTTTTCCATTGAGAATATTCTTCAGCTATCAATACCGGAGGCTTATTCTTAGAACCCATGCTCAGCATATCTCTCGACATCTTCTGATAATTGGCTAGATAAACGATCGTTCAGAAGATAAAGCAGTTAGTGTAAGAAAAATTACACTTATGAGAATTTAATCAACATTCCTAAGAATTCGGATGCTCAATTCGGATGCTCAATTCGGATGCTCAATTCGGATGATCAATTCGGATGATCATTTCGGATGCTCAATTCGGATACTCAATTCGGATAATCAATTCGGACTTGATAGATTTCGAAATCCTCCAATTCGAACTTAACAGCGTTCAAATTCACTCAATTCGGATGTACTAAGGTTCGAATTCACTCAATTCGGATTATGTTGAGTGCGAATTCACGCAATTCGAATGTAACTGGATTCGAATTCACTCAATTCGAATTTACTTAGGTTCGAATTCACTCAATTCGAATGTAATAGGGTTCGAATTCTCTATGAATGTTCCGAATTCTCTTTGAATGATCCGAATTCACCAAGAAGAATCCGAATTCTGCACTTCGAACTTCAAAATCACTTAATCTGCCATAACTTCTTCAATTCTTGATCAATTGTGATGAATCTTATATCAAATTGTTCGTAATTGAAATCTGCACACTTTTCCTGTTGATCACAATTCACAATTCGATCAATTTAATCGAATTAAGATCCAAACAGTGAACTTGAAGTTTTTGAAAAAATATTCAAGAATCGATCAGATCTGTCAATTCTGTGCAGATTTTGATGTTTATGCAAGAATTAAATGTGTTCAGAATCCAAATCCGAGTTGAACGATGCAAAGAAATGATTCAAAAACTCAAAATCTAGAAAATCTTCATGTCTGAATGTTAAGACTTCAGATGAACAGTAAACTTCTCTTGGTCCGAATTCTTGATGAACAGTGTAAAAATTCTTCAATTTGCTCTTTAATCTGCTTGAATCTTCTGTTTGCTCTGATACCAAATGTTAAATCCCAAATCTAGCACAAAGTAATGAACAAGTGTAGAGAGAATCTAGAGAGCAATCTTGTCATCCATTTATTGATTTCAAAGTGTAAAATGACAAATGCTTCAAGTTGTTTTCCAAAATAACAAAGGAACTCCTTTATATAGTAGGACATGACAAGCCCATGCCTCTACTAAGGAGAAACAGTACAAGATATTAATACTGTCTTGATAGCTACAAAAATGCCCTAACACTTTCAACAAATCCTCCTCGAAAGATGTTCTTGTAGATTCAGAGGTAGGAGAGAAGGCTGGGACTTCTGGATTTAGCTTGCTCTGTGTTATTTCAACAGAGGGCTCTGTCACAGAAGTAACAGACTTCTGTCCTAAGAATGAGTTGAAGTTAAAAATCTCTTTTGTATCCAAGTTCTTGACAGAGTTAGGAAGTATGATTTTAGCTTTTCCTTGATCAAGAATAAACTCTGAGGATGGTTTTAAAATCTTCTTATGATCAGAGGAGTCATAGCTGACGTTCCTAAAGTCAAGATTTCTTTGTTTTAAGAAAGCATCTGAAGTTTTGGTTCTTTTGAAAACAGCATTACCAGATATCACGTCCTCTTGGATTTTCCCAACACAAAAGGCAGAGGACAGAGATGTCTTCTTCCTTTCGTCAAAGCGAGCAAGGTCAGAGAAACCAAGACCTTGCGTGTCCATCTGTGAATTTATCTTGATGTGCACATCTTGTGCGTCCTGATATTTTTTAATCTGAATTTCTTTTCTCTGTAGAGATTGATGCAGAATTTCCCTTTCTCTTTGAAAATAATCAGTTAGAGCAACAGAGTTAAGTCTCTCTGTTTCAGACTTTTTCAAATTTTCAGACTTCTGTTTCAAAACGTTTTCATATTCGTTAATTATGTCTGAAAACAGGCTCTCTTTCTTCTTTTGCAAGATTTCTAGCTCAGATTTTTCTTTGAAGATTTCTTCCTTTTCTTGTTCTAAGAGAGTTTTCTCTCTCTTGTAAAAGGACAGATCCTTCTGAGCTAGCTTTCTAAGTTCCTTTTCTTCAGAAAGTTTTTGTTTCAGAAGTTGAAATTCCTCATTCAGCATAGAAACATGCATTTCTAACTCTGAGTCAGATTTAGATTCAGATGAACATACCTTGGCACTGGGTCTGGTGGTCTCCAGTGCTCTGTCGTCAGACTCTGTCGTAGTAAGAGCAAATGCATGATCTAGATCTTCTTCTTCTGTTGTTCCCTTTGTTATTCCTGGTTCTCCAGTCATCCAGTCAACAGCTTCTTCTAAACTTTCATCATCCACAGCAACTCCACAGAAGTTGGCTTGTTCTGGTTCATCATCAGAGGATGAATCAGAAACCCAATTCTCCATTTCAGCCACGTAGCTTCTTTCTCTGTAGTTATACTTGTATTTGTTCTTGTAGTAGTCCTGGTCTTTTACCAGTTTGCCTCAACAATTAACAGAGAAGTGCCCAGGTTTGCCACATCTGAAGCAACGTCCATCATTCTGATTGATGGGTTGAGCAGCATCGGCCTTCTGTTGTGCTGGTGGATTTTCTTTTCTGTTTTGTGGATGTTGTCTTTGTTCTGTGGTAACTCTGTTGTTACTTTGTTCCGGTGCAACGAATTCTCTTCTGTCTTCTTTTCTCTCATATCTACCTCTTCTGTCAAACTTATTGCCAAATCTCTTGTTGAATTGCTGAGTTATTGGAGCAAGAGATTGAGCAAAATCTTGAATGTCATCATCCTCTGATGAGCTTTCCTCTGTATCACTTTCTGCAACTAAACTTTTCTTTCCTTTCTTTTTAACCGACTTATCTTTCCTTTTCTCTCTGTTTGAACTCTCTCTGTTTGACTTTTCTGATGTGGTTTTCTTAGAATCAGAAACTAAAGCGATTGGGCCTGCAATGGTGGATTTGCCTTTTTGCTTGACAACATCCTTCTCTTGTGCGGCCAAAGTGCCATACACATCTGTTAGAGACCATGCATCTAAGTCCTGGTTAGCTTGTAAAGACATGGATAGATTTAACCACTCATCATTCAAACTTTTCAAAAACAGAACATTGTTATCTTCCTTCGACCTAACAACTCCACATTTTTTGCATTTGTTGATCAACACATTAAATCTGTTGTAGGTTTGTTGTAAGGTTTCCTCAGGAAGTGCTTTGAAATCGTTGTATTCATTTATACATTGGGTCCTTCTGTTCTTTTGGGTCTTGATACCACCCTCAAGTTGATTAAGAAGTTGATCCCAGATTTCCTTAGCAGTAACACATGAATCTAGTTCTTGAAATATTTCGTTTGGAATGGCCATTATCAGTAGTCTAACTGCTTTAAGATCATTTTCCATTTTTAGATTTTCCTCATCAGTAAAACCTGTGGTTTTAATCTCATAATGAGCGGGAATCTCAGCAGTAGTTCCTGTTGCGGGTACACGAGGAACAAAACCATGGGTTGGAATGGTCCGTCCGTGACAGATCACATTAAGTCTTTATCCATACCATCGAAAAAGTTAACCATCCTGATCTTCCACTGAGCATATTCATCTCTCAGAAGAGTAGGAGGTTTTGTTAAAGAACCAGCAGTATAGATAGCATTTATACCGTTGTTCGCCATTTTGAGAAAAACAGAGTACAGTTGTTGCAAAAAGAGTTTCAACAAGAAGATGAGTTTAAACAGTAACCAATGGAACAGTAACTTTTGAGAGAAACGTTTAAACTACACTAGAAAACTTTAAACACAGATATATGAGCTATGAAAGCTTGTTTAGACTAGGAAGCAGTAAAAACAGAGTATATAATGAAGCTTTTACAAACACAATCAACAACAGTGAGTCAACCTTGGTAGATTGGATCGTTTGGTTTAAGAAAACCAAAGAAGCTCTGATACCGATTGTTGGTTCCCAGATTCACGTTGTATCATATTAATGGTAGTCAAATAGACAGCGGAAGCATATTAAATAAAGCCATTAAAATGAGTGATTGTGTAAACGATAAATGAACTATGAGAATCAAATATTGAACAGTAAAATGATAACAGGATCAGATATAAAAGCTGCTCATATATTTATAATGAATCACACCAAGAACATGTTCAAGTGTGTTCGGAAAACTCATAGGACAACAATATCATACGGAGGTAGCGCTCGGGATTGCTGCAGTGTGTGCTTAAACAATTGTGGAAAAACTACTCTTCCCAAAGCTTACTATTGTTTGTTCCACTACCTCTCTATATATAGCCCTGAAAAAGTGAAGGCAGTGTACTATCGTACCCTAGAATGACACGTGGAAAGTGTGTCTCCTATTTTTAGGGCATACGTGGAAAGTATGGACACTTGTCTAACACTTGGGATTTCCTACGAGACTTAGGCTGACAGAGGTCTCACTTCACCAGAGCTTTGTTGAAAGAGCTCTGTTGGTCTTCTTTTAAATACTTGTTCTGTTGGAAGTCTTCGACAGAGCTCTGTTGAGCTCTGTTGGATCCGATAGAGCTCTGTTGAGCTCTGTTGGTCTTCTTGATGAACTCCTTCCAAGTCTTATGTCTGATCTCTGTTGGTCTTCTGACTTGAACTATTTTCAATACTTTTACATAACAGATACTTGGGGCTAACACTTTGGTTGTGGGTCCTTTTGCCCTCTGTGAGGAGATACTGTGATCTATTGTGTTTATGATCTCCTGCAGCATAACGGTGCCATAGTCCAATGGCAAGTCATAATACACCCCGAACATTATGGTCATGATCTGGTGGGATGTCTGGTCTGGGCTACCTACTTTGCCAGTTAGGCATCTGTTAAGGATGGAGAAGAGTGTATTCCATAGAGGAGGAAATATGTTCTTCCTTAAATCGTTCCTCTTCTTTAATTGGGTGTTGTAGCCCAACATTTCTGCAAATCGGCAGAGGTCTGAGTCTGATGGTTCCTCTGCATACTTCTTTATCCCTAGAAGTCCCCTAGTTGGTAGGACAAATTCAAGGGAGAACATGATTCTGTTGAACTTGATTTCAAGATATTCAGATTGGTCAAGTTTGGATATGTATCCCTTGATTTGCCTAGTCTCTTGGTCATAAAAACAGCTCTGCTAGAACTGACTGAGGTATCTGGCAGGGATCTTCTTCACATTCTTGGTTAACAGAGGAAAGAGATAGTGGTTTTCCAGGATATTGAGTAGAATGGCATGTTCCTCACCAAAGGCTGTTCTGGAGGGAACAAGATAATGGTTATTGGGTTTTAAAGGAAGAACACGTTCAAAGTGTTCATGTTCAAGGAAGTTTTGGAGGTGGGTTGTCGGAGTAAAGGCCACTGACTCACCTAAGTTATCTTGTTCTAAGTTTCCGGCCATATTTGGGTTCTATGAGTGCTCTGAGTTTGCTGGGGAGTTCACCGGAGTGTTTCAAGTGGAAGCCATTGCTGGTTTCTTCGAAGAATGGAGTAGAAATGTAGAAGTTGAAGGTTTTGCAAAGTTCACCGGAGAAGAGAGGAGTAGAAAAGTCGTAAAAGAATGAGGAATGAGTTAAACGGGGTTATATAGCGGGGTAGAAAACGGATAGAATTCCACGGTAAAAGTGAATTCAATAAATATTTGGGGTCCGCACTCGAGTTCTTTAGCTGGGGAAACGTTTCAGAAGGATCGTGTGGCACACACGTCCAATGAAAAGTTGCCACGTCAGAAGTGTCAGAACACGATTAGACGTCGTGCGCGGCCCATTAACGCTTGGCGCGTGGGTGTTTCTACTTCTGAATGACTGTCACTTACAGAAATAACCCGCATGTTACAGAATTTCCCTAAAAAGCCAAGTGTTAGAATCAACAGAGGCTCTGTAGTGGAATGAATTCTGTGATTTGAAACCTGCTTTTCATCTCCTATTTGCATGCACCTTTACCAAAAACGTTTGAAAATACATTGGAGAGGATTGATAGAAATTTAGTACAAAATTTGAACTCACAGAGGCTTTTGGGCTTTGTTGAAACCAACAGAGGCTCTATGAGTTGAAATTTCTAATAACTAAAGATTTATGAAACTTTTTAATCATCCAAAGTTTTCACTGTCTTAAACACTGTTTTTAGGACATATTTGAATGTTTGTGTCCGGAAAAACTGTTTTGGAAAAAGGTTTTGTGAGAGACATTCTCCTTTTGACATACCTTTGTTCGGTGAACTACCTGACTTCTGTGGATATTGTTGACCACGACTCCTCTTTGGCTCCCCCTTGAATTAACAACTTCTGTGGATTAATTCAAGGTCTACTTCTTCTCCCCCTTTACCTATGCTTGGATCAAATAGAACCTTTGTGATACAGAATTTACATGCAGAAGAGTATAGATATGTACATATATACAAGAAGATCAAGTCTCACTTACAGAGATTAACTCATATTTATCATACCCAACTTACCCACCAAGAAAAGGAATCTTTTCTCATCTAGTGGCTTGGTGAATAAGTCTGCAAGCTGGTATTCAGTGGACACAAAGTACATCTCGATTGTGCCACGTTCAACATGATGCTTCAGAAAGTGGTAACGGATATCGACATGCTTTGTTTTTTAGTGCTGTACTGGATTGGCAGAGATAGCAATGGCACTTTTTGAATCACAGAGGATGGGTATCTTGTATATAGTGTATACGTAGTCCTTTAGCTGAGTTTTCATCCACAGAACTTGGGAGCAACAGCTAGCAGCTGCGACATATTCAGCTTCTGCTGTAGAAGTCGACACACAATTCTACTTCTTTGATGTCCAGCTGACTAGTTTACCACCCAGGAACTGACAGCTCCCAGAGGTAATTTTTCGATCAAGCTTGCATCCTCCATAATCTGAATCTGTGTATGCCTTAAGATCAAAGCCAGAGTTCTTCGGATACCAGAGCCCAAGATTTTTGGTTCCCTTAAGGTATCTGAAGATCCTCTTTACATCAATAAGGTGGGATTCCTTTGGGTTAGCTTGATATCTTTCACAGAGGCATGTGGCATACATTATATCAGGTCTACTTGCTGTTAAGTATAAACGAGACCCAATCATGCCTCTATAGAGCTTGCACTCTACATGTTTGCCATTTGGATCTGAGCATATCTTATTTCCAGTGGCTATTGGGGTCTTCATTATAGAGGCATTAGAGAGACTCAATTTTTAAAGTATGTCAGAGACATATTTATCTTGATTTATAAAAATTCCCTCTGATGATTGTTTTACTTGGACTCCTAGGAAGAAGGTTAATTCTCCCATCATACTCATTTCAAACTCGCTCTGTACGACTTTGTCAAAATCTTTGCATTGTTGTGCATTTGTAGAACAAAAAATAATGTCATCCACACATAGCTGTACAAAAAGAATCTCATCACCTTTTCTTTTGTATAAACAAAGTAGTATCTGTCGTACCTCTGTCAAAATCATTATCAAGAAGAAAGGTTGAAAGACGTTCGTACCATGCCCTTGGAGCCTGTTTCAGTCCATACAGAGCTTTGTCAAGATAATAGACTTACTTTGGGTATTTGGCACTTTCAAACCCTGGCGGCTGCTGGACATAGACTTCTTCTTGAATTTCACCATTTAGAAAGGCGTATTTTACATCCATTTGAAAGACTTTGAAACCTCTGTGGGCTGCGATGGCTAAGAAAATTCTTATTGCTTCGAGCCGTGCGACAGGGGAAAAAGTTTCGTCGTAATCAATTCCTTCTTCTTGGCGATATCCCTTGGCCACCAATCTCACTTTATTTCTAATTACCACCCCGTCCTCATCCTTCTTGTTTCTGAAGACCCATTTAGTCCCTATTGCTTGTTTCCCCTTTGGCAGAGGAACTAGGGTCCATACTTTGTTTCTCTCAAACTGTAGAAGCTCTTATTGCATAGTATCTACCCAGTTTGGATCATTTAGGGCTTCAGAAATACGTTTTGGCTCGATCACACTTATAAAATTTGTAAAGAAACAAAAATTAGCAGTGGCTGATCTTGTCTTGACTTTCTCAGAAGGATCGCCGATTATAAGACTCGGAGGATGGCTCTTTGTCCATTGTGTTGTTCTTGGAAGATGGTCATTAGCATCATCAAGTTGAACTTCTGTGGTTGCACACTGTGGATCTGGTGCTACCTCTGTTGTGGATGGTACTTCTGTGCTAGAGCTTGGTTCTTCAACTTGTGGAAGTATTGGGATAAGAGTTGGAATTGATTCCTCTGATGCGATGGAGACTAAATCCTCATTTTCCTCTGGTATCGGTTCCTCTGTTGTGGCTGGAGTTGGTATTTCCAGTGCCTCTGTTGTTGTATCTTTGGTTGTTTCATCTTCTGTTGGCTCCCCCTCAACACATGCATCTGCATGATTCACATAAGAGGATGAAGTATTTAATGGACTAGTTAGAGATATACCTGACTCAGTGTGGTTTACAGAAGATGATTTTCCAGAGGCTCTGACGGCTCCAGCAGAGGGATCGATATCGTCGTGGAACATCTCTTCAAATAGCAGATTTAGGTCTGCTTCTCTTGTCTTTGAGATGCCATAGGATTCCTTTTTCAGACCGAGTTCTGAACTGACTTGTTCAGAAGTCTTTTGAAAAGAATCGTCAAAAGAGACATTTATACTTTCCACAATCAATCGAGACCGCAGAAGATATACCCTGTAAGCCTTTGAAGTGGCATAGTATCCTATGAACTTTCCTTCATCTACTTTCACATCGAACTTCCCTTTAGCTTCTCTGTCCTTTAAGACGAAGCACTTGCATCCAAAGACATGAAAGAACTTGATGTTGGGTCGCCTCTGATTGATCAATTGATAAGGAGTCTTGATGTGCCTTTTCACTATGGATGATCGATTTTGGGTATAGCATGCTGTTGATATAGCTTCTGCCCAGAAAGAAAGCGGCAAACCAGATGCACTTAGCATAGTCCTGGTAGTGATAGGCGGGTTTACACCCTCCTTAACTAGCCGCAAGTGTACGGTGTCGTCTCAAGTAATACGTACGTAAGTACGAGTATCGAATCCACAGGAACTTGGTGTTAAGTACCGCAATGACTGTAAAAACTATTAACTGAACGATTGGAAATTGAGGGATGGTTGGTTTTAACTAATTAATTGCAAGAAGACAAAGCAAAAACAAGACAGTAAACAGCTTTGGAAACTTCCGATAGAGAAAACAGTTGAGGGTTGGAAATCTCTAGGTTTTCACATACGAATATCAGACTTAAACGATTACCAGTTATTCCCCTAATGAATATCCAATCTTTAAAAGTCACCGTTGTTCTCTTTCGAGCAACAACGGTGAAAGTGCAGGATCTATTCTTACAATCAATATAGAAAGAAGTAATTGAGAAATTGTATGATCAAGCCCAATTGTATTCAATGATGCACAGAATTACAGATCTAAGAGAGAGATAACCTCAAAGATTACAAGGAATGAATACAAGTAATATGGGAAAATCAATCAGTTAGCAACGTAGTGCTAACCACTCTATTTATACTGTAACGGATATCTTAAAGCTACAGTACAAATAAGAAAGACTAATAAGAACATAACACGTGTCCTAATTAGTTTACACATTACTAAGTAACGAAACTCGTCATAAGTTCTGAACAGGTAGTTCAGAACTTCTGAACATTCTTCTGATCACGCTTCTCAGAACTTCTGACTTCTCTTTCTCAGATCTCTGACTCTTCTTCTCAGAACTTCTGACTCTTCTTCTCAGAACTTCAACACTTGGTTTATTGACAAAACTTCAGATCTAACAATCTCCCCCTTTTTGTCAAATAAACTTAAACTTTGCATCATCTAATTCTTTCAGAGCAGGAACAATTTTCTGAAGTAGCACATTCCTCAGATTAAGCCTCTTATCAATCTTGTCAATAATTTCTTGAATAACTTCAACTTGCTGATTTATTACTTCTTGAGTTATGTTTGCTTCCTTTACTTTCAGCATCTTTTTCTCCAAATTGTGCTTTATGATCCTTAAAGATCCAGAACAATATTTTGCAGTTTCCTTTGCTCTGAAGAAGATCTTTCCACTTTTGTTCTTCAAAAATACTCCCAGATCTGGATACTTGTGAACACTTCCAGTCTTTAACACCTTTTTCTGCTCATGATCTGTATTGGGATTTGCCAGATAAACACATGACTTTTGCAAATACAGAGCTATTTGGAAATCTGTATAGCAATGCCACCTTAAGATATAGAACATGGCCTCAATCACCACACTTCTTGCCTTCCTTTCATTTCTGTCTTTACTTGACTCTTTAAAACATAGAAAGCTGTGTAATCTGTAGAAGTCAACCACTGACAGTTTCTCAAAATCTGCATCAGTAAAATAATAAACCTTGCCATCTTCTCTCAAAACTTCAAAGGATAAGTACTCCATCTTTCTGAATTTCTTAACCTTCAATTCTCTGATTCCAGTGATTAGAAAATCTGAGTAAACGGCTTGCTTTGTTTTGCCAAGACATCTTGATTTTTCAGCCAACCAGATCTGAGTCTCCTTAGACCTATCATAATACACATCCAAGAATTGTACCTCTTTTGGTTTGAAGAACTCAGGTAAATCAAATTCAAGAAAGTATCCATTCAGATCAATGAATATTTCATCTTCTTTGGGTTCAGACTGTTCAGCTTGGTCAATATTAGTTATCTGCACATTCTGAGGTGTTGTGTCCTGAACTTCTTCAACTTCATCTGACAAAATTTCATTCACTTCATACTCAGCAGGGAACACAAAATCATTATGTAGAATCTTTTTGGGATTCACCTCAGATAGCAACCATTCACTACTGTTTCTGATTTTTCTTCTAAAATCCAACCTCCTCTTCACACAGTTTATGCATCTCTTCTTTAAACTCTCTTTTTCAGCATCCATACTTACTTCCATTCTAATCAACAACCAATTCAGAGTTGCATCACTGTACTTCACCAACTCTTTTAATCTGAACAATTCAAGTCTTTCGTGAACCATATATGTGAACCCTTCTGTCTCCATTCCTTCATTCACAAAACCCTTCACATGCAGATCAACTTCTGTTTTCTTTGTGGGAGAACTCAGATTGCACTTTTCTTTTCTTTCTTCGATAGCCAACTGGAAGTCATACAAGTATGTATTTCTGACATAAATACCCAGAAGTCTTCTGCATTCAATTTCTATCAAGGCTTCTTCAGTGCTAGCAAAGAACTTGACTAGAAAGATCTGATCATCAAGAGTCAATCTGTGAAAATCAAATGTAGACATGGAAACCTTTGTATTTCTTTCTTTCAGTATTTCCATTCTAACGAACATTAAACCATTGAATTCATCTTGTTGAAACATCAGAACTTTCTCGATTCTTTTCTGAATATGCAGTTTTGAGTCAGGAACTCTGAACATGTTAGAAGCTTCTGAGTAGACCATCTGAGCTCTGTCATCCATAAAACCATCAATGTTACTTTCCAAAAGCTCATACTCTCCTTCTGTGTAGTAGAGATTATCATATATTTCCTCAGGAAAAATATCATCATGAAATTGTCTGGCTAATGGCACATCACTTAACTCTAGAGTGAAGTCACACACAGGTTCTTCTAGTCTTTGCAATTTAATCTTTGGAATCTCAATTGGTTTTCTGAATACATATTCAGAAGGCATAAAGAAGTCTTTCACTTTCACATACTCTTCTTCTGTATTTAACTCATCACAAAAGTTAAACCTAAAATCATCTTTAAAATCCTGAGTGTAATCCACAGTTCTGTCTTCTTCTCCCATTAGATCAATGGGTCTTATCACTTTTATTCCTTTATGAATTTTCTGAACACTCAAAGCTCTGACTACTTCATTATGCATTCTTCTGATCAATTCTTCATTTAACCTCCTTTCTTCTGATTCAGACTCCATTGCCCTTTCACTGTTATAAACCACAATATCTGTACACCTGTTTACCACTGTACTTTCCACTATTTCTTCTATTCTCAAATCAGATTCTTCAATAGCTACAGTTTCATCTGAGTTTCCTTCCATCTCAGTATCCAAGTTCAATTCCTCTGTTTTATCTGATTCATTACTATCAATACTTCCCAACTCCATTTCTTCTGTATCTGAACTGTCAAGCTGTACTATCTGAATCATCTCCTTTAAATTTTCCTGTGTCTGATCTTCTGAACTTTTTGTATTGGCTAAGTGCATGTCTGCTATCTCAAAATCTTCTATGCCAATGTCATCATCAGAACTTAACCTTTGTCTTTTCTCCCCCTTTTGATGATCATGAGGCTCATTATCATCAAACTTTCTTTTTAAGTTCTGATTAGAAGTACCTTCAGCTTCAGCTTCTGCAATAGGAACAGGATCAAGAGGCTTTGAAGTAGAAGCCAGTGATACACTCAGTGCTTTCAGTATAGAATCCTGCATATCTTGCATTTGTTTCAACATATCTTTTTGAAAACCAGACATTATATCCATGATCTCCTTTTTGTGAGAATCCAAGGATTTCTTTACATCATCTACCTTGGTTTCAACAGAAATTTACTTTTTCTCCAACACATTTTTCAAATCTGATACTTCATCATTCAGATCCTCCATCCTCTTCTCCAAATTTTCTACTTTTTCCCCCATCTCCTTGTTTTGTTTCTGAATCTTTTCAAATTCAGAAGTTTCTAACAGTGAACCTGAACCAACAGATGGTCCAGTTTTCATGTGCCCAGAGAGCTCATGGCCTGTAGATAACACACAGTCATCTTGTACAACAGATGCACGTTTGAATGAGGCTTTTGTAATGTTCACCTCACCAGGACTTCCATCCAATCCTCGACACCCAACATTAGGCATGTCTATGAATGTTGTTTCAGGAGTACGAAATTCCTGATCTGTGCAAGTGTCAAAAGGAATTTCAGGCTCAATATGAATAGGACTGTGATATTCAGACTCAATGTGTTGAAAAATAAGTTGGGATTTATCACCTCCCTCCAAATGAGTTTGGAATGGTTCCCCGGATTTGTGTGAAACAGTAGCATGTTGAAATGCTTCTGAGTGGGTATGGATGGGTTGTTCAAGATCCACCACTAGGTCCATGGTGTTTGTTTCAATATTGGACACCAAGAGATGTGAACCAATAGCATGTGTGGTTACCTGGTCAAGATTAGCTGGTTCAGAGGCATCTCTTTCTGTTTGAACCTCTGTTAACAATCTCTCATCCTCACCACTCTCATTCTGTTTTTCCTCACTGAGTCTAACCAAGCTCTCAGAATTTTCCCCCTCAAGTCTCTCAGAATGTTCACCCATCTGAACATCCTCCCCCTCTCTAATTCGACTAGACTCCTCACCTCTCTTCTCAGGTTGGTCCTCTTGGGTAGGGATTTGAGGTAATTCAATTCCCATAGAGGTGCAATAAGCTTTTAAAATCTCACTCTCCCTTGGAATATAGTTCCTAAGTGATTTTGGCAATAGTTTATGATTGGGATAGTTTTCAAGTCTTGTTACTGAGGTCATCTTACCCAAATAAAATGTAGGGCCATGCTCTTCATTTGTTCTTCTTGAGATTGTTCTGTTTTCCTGCATGGCATACCAAATAACAATTTGCCAGTACCTTATGTAGGGAATGTATGTCAGTGGAGCATCCTTTGTCTTCTTCTGAATTGCTTTCTGATTCTTCTCAAATGTATTCTTCATATCTTCCCAAAGTATTAAAGTATAGTCATAATGCCTATTCTTCACTAAACCTTGAAATATCTGAAGAATTTGTTTAGAACCTTGATCAGCAGAACTATTTTTCCCTGACAAACATTTATTTACCACATGAAAGAAGCAAGCCCAAATAGGTGGTAATTTGTTTCTTCTGAACAAACTGAGAGTCCTCAATCCTTCATTGTATCCCAACTTCATGAACTCTGCTATTAATTCCTCTGTTAGGGGTAAATCCTCAAAATCTGTTCTTCTTTGTACATCATCTTTCTCTGGTAGATTCAGCATTTCTCTTAGTGCAGAGATAGATAAGACAAATGTCACTCCTCCAATTTCAGACACAAACTTATTATCTTCTAACCTAAGATATTTCCACCATTGTTGTATGTACTGAACAGGCACATTTTTACTTCTTGTAAACCATTTTCTGTACGGATGATGTTTGAATAACTCCATGATAATTCTGTGTTCAGGCTTAAAACGACTTTCCTCAAACAATATAATACAGTTATTTTCAGATAATTTCAACCATTCACTCTCAGGAACAACTCTTTCCACTAGAATAGATCTATCTGACATAATAGAACCTGCAGCACTCTGATCATGTTCAATATTAACGTTTACCTCATCCGCATTTCCTTCAGATTCATCCATTTGTTCATCTTCTTCATCATTTCTTATTGCCCCTTCCTCTGCAACTCTATTTTGTACTTCATCATTTTCCGAATCGGATGAATCCATTATCGATTTTGTAGAATGTAGAGAAATTGGACCACTTCTTCGTATTTCAGACATGATTTAAGAAGAAAACAGATTCAAAGAACTCTGGATTTGATTCGTATCTCACGTTTCGCTCTGGAATTTGAAAGAAATTTGAAATAGGGATTTTAAGACCTATTTAAAATCCGTGAAGTTGAAAGGTTTAACGGAAAAGCGAAATCAATGTTATAACGGAGTCAACACATGTGAAATACCACAAAGGATTTAAATGAAATACGTGGCATTGTCAAACAAATATGAAGCTGACACGTGTTAGTGGATAGAATTTTGACTCAAGTCAAAGATCTGAATAACACGCACAGATGTTCTGATTCCATGACTCAGAAGAATTTTGCCTTGTAACCAAAATGTCTTTTAAAATCAACTTCTGACCAATATAAAACATTTTGATTATTCAGAAGAGGTTTGAACAGATAAGAAATGAAAACAAATCTTTTAAGCATCACAAAATGATTTCCAAAAGAATTTTGATGCTCCCCCTTGACTTGAGCATGCATTTGAGTATTAATGATACATAAAGATGAGATAAAAAGATAATCGAAGAAGCATAATCCATACAGTTGAAGTTATTTGTATTTCCCAAAAATGAATTTTTGAAAGTTAGATTGCTGAAGTATTGACTCAGAATTTCTGACCTTAAGATTCAGAGGTTCTGATCTCAAGACTCAGAAGTTCTGAACTCAAGACTCAGAAGTTCTGAACTCAAGATTCAGAAGTTCCGAACTCAAGACTCAGAAGTTCTGAACTCAAGATTCAGAAGTTCTGAACTCAAGACTCAGAAGTTCTGAATACACTACTCAGACAAGTTTACTTAGAAAAATTTAGCATTTTTAAGAAAGAAAAAAAATATTTTCAACTAGGCAGATTAAGCATTCCTATTTTACATATGAGAAAAGAAAACCTTTTGTGATCAAGAGGCTTTGTGAACAAGTCAGCCAATTGATACTTTGTATGCACAAAGTGCATCTCTATAGTTCCTTTTTCCACATAGTCCTTTATAAAATGATACCTCACATCTATATGCTTAGTCTTCGAATGTTGAACAGGGTTCTGAGTAATAGCAATTGCACTTTCTGAGTCACAATAGATGGGAATCTTATTAAGCTGATATCCATAGTCCATGAGTTGTGTTCTCATCCACAATGTTTGAGAGCATGAAGCAGCAGCAGCAACATACTCTGCTTCAGCAGTTGAAGTGGATACACAGTTCTGTTTCTTTGATGCCCAACTCACTATTTTATCTCCCAGAAAGTGACAAGCACCAGATGTACTCTTTCTGTCCAACCTACTTCCTGCATGATCAGCATCAGTGAAAGCAGTCAATTTGAAGTCAGTTTCTTTTGGATACCATAAACCTAGATCAGGTGTTCCTTTGAGATATCTTAAAATCCTTTTGACAGCCAACATATGTGATTCTTTCGGGTTAGATTGAAATCTAGCACAGAAACAGGTAGAAAACATGATATCTGGTCTACTTGCAGTCAAATAAAGTAATGATCCAATCATGCCTCTATAAAGTTTGATATCTGCTGAAACACCTTTGAGATCAGCATCTAACTTTATGTTGGTTGCCATAGGTGTTCTCATAGAAGCACAATCAGACATTTTGAACTTTTTCAGAATATCTCTGACATATTTTCCTTGATTTATGAAAATACCTTTTGGTAGTTGTTTGACTTGAAGACCAAGGAAAAAATTCAGTTCACCCATCATGCTCATTTCAAATTCAGATGACATGATTTTTGAAAAATTATCACATAATTCTGGACTGGTAGAACCAAATATTATGTCATCAACATAAATCTGAATCAGAATCAAATCATTACCCTGTTTCTTTAAAAACAAAGTTGTGTCAATCTTACCTTTCTTGAATCCTGAACCTAACAGGTGTTTAGTAAGAGTGTCATACCAGGCTCGTGGTGCTTGTTTTAGACCATATAAAGCTTTGTCTAAAATATAAACATGATCAGGGAATTCTGGATCAACAAAACCTTCAGGTTGATGGACATACACCTCTTCATTAAGTTTGCCATTTAGAAAGGCTGATTTGACATCCATTTGATACACCTTGAAGTTTTTATGTGCAGCATAGGCTAAAAATATTCTGATTGCCTCTATTCTTGCCACTGGTGCAAATGTCTCATCATAATCAATTCCCTCTTGTTGACAGTATCCCTTAGCAACCAATCTTGCCTTGTTTCTGATGACAACACCTGATTCATCCTTTTTGTTTCTGAACATCCATTTAGTTCCAATTATAGATTTACCTTCAGGCTTTGGAATGAGTCTCCAAACTTTATTTCTTTCAAATTGAAGCAATTCCTCTTGCATTGCTGAAATCCAGTCTGGATCCTCTAGGGCTTCATTAGCTTTCTTTGGTTCAATTACACTTAAGAAACCAGCAAACATTGCTTCATTTGCTGTAGCTGATCTTGTCTTTACTCCTGCTGATGGATCACCTATTACTTGATGAATAGGGTGATTTTTAGTCCATTTATTAGCACTAGGGAGTACATCAATCTCTGAATAATTGTTGTTTGCATCATTCTCATCAATGATTGCTCGTAATTCTGAACTGTCACCTTGTTCTGACGTATGAGTAGGAGTTGCGTCCAAGTTTGAGTTCTGATTAATGAAGTCAGAGTTCTGATTGACTTGTTCAGAGTTCTGAGTACAAGAATCAGAATTCTGATTACAAGGTTCAGAGTTTTCACCACTTGTATTTATTAGATTTGGGCACTCCTCTGATGGACCTTTGTCAGAAATTACAGTTGATTGAACTATTTCTGGAGTCTTATTTTTCATCTCTTTGACCATCTTTGGGTTTTCATATTCTGCATAAGAATCAGAAATTAGTTCACTGAAAGCATCCTTAAACAGTAAATTGAGTTCTGAACAAATAGGATTAGAATTTGTATCAGAAGTCATTTTTGTCTTGTTCAGCATGAGTTCTGAACTGTCTTGTTCAGAAGTCCGCATTCTGGCTTCATCAAAAGTTACATTTATGCTCTCCATCATCCTCTTGGTTCTTCTATTGTAGATTTTGAATGCTTTGGAAGTTAAAGAATAACCCACAAAGTATCCTTCATCTGCCTTTTTATCGAATTTGGCAAGATTTTCTCTGTCTCTGAGAACATAGCATCTGCAACCAAAAATATGAAAGAATTTGATTAATGGTTTTCTTTTATTTATCAGTTCATAAGCAGTCTTATTTAATCTCTTATTGATTAAAGTTCTATTTTGTGTAAAACAAGCAGTTGCAATTGCTTCAGCCCATAGGAAAGTAGGAAGATTTGCATAAGCCAGCATTGTTCTCGCAGCCTCAACTAGAGTTCTATTCTTCCTTTCAACAACACCATTTTGTTGAGGAGTTCTGACAGCAGAAAAATTGTGAGAAATCCCAGAACTTTCTAAAAAATTCTGAAGAGTCTCATTTCTGAACTCCGTTCCATTATCACTTCTGATTTTCTGAACTTGAAGTTGTAAGAGAACTTGAATCCTTTTGATAAAATTTATCAATGTAGTAGCAGCTTCTGACTTAGCTCTTAGGAACTCAACCCACGTGTATCTGGATAATTCATCAACAATCACAAGCATATATTTCTTTCCTCCCATCGATTGAACTGAAATTGGACCACAAAGATCAGTATGAATCATTTCTAATGGTGCTTTGCAAGATGAATCCATTTTTAATTTGTGAGAACTCTTTTTCATCTTGCCCATTTCACAAGCTGAGCATAATGATTCTTTTTCAAATTTAAGCTTTGGTAAGCCTTTAACCAAATGTTTTGCAACAAGATTATTAAGATCTTTGAAATTCAGATGAGAACATCTTCTGTGCCAAAGCCAGCATTCATTTGCAGTTGATTTTGATAAAAGACAAACTGTATTTAATGTTTTCAATTTTGAAAAATTAACTACAAATAAGTCCATATGTCTTTTGGCCCAGAAGACTTTGACATCATTTTCAGTTAGAATCATGCAACCTGTTATTTGAAACTTAATTTGACAAAGACTGTCTAAAAACTGACTTATGCTGAAAAGATTGTGTTGTAATCCTTCAACATAGAAAACCTTTTGGATAGTTAGATCCCCTTTAGTTAAATCCCCATAACCTTTGACTTGACCTTTGCTATTGTTTCCAAAGTTTACTGCTCCTCCAGCCTTTTCTGTGAAGTTTGATAGAAAAGACTTCTGACCTGTCATGTGTCTTGAAGCTCCTGAATCTAAAAACCACACATGACAGCCCTGCAAAAGGATCAGTTAGGTTTAGGTACCCATTTTGGAATGGGTCCATCTTTGTTAGCTTTGTCATTGGATTTAACATTAGTACCTTTTACTCTCCACTCAAAATCTTTCTTCAAACACCACTTTCCTTGAACTTTTATGAAGTCAGAACATTTTCTGCTTACAAGTTTGTTCAAATTCTTTTTGAGAGTTGTAACTTTTGGTTTTGCTATGTTTTCAACTTTCTTTTCTTTTATCTTTTCTTTCTTCTGAGTCTGAGGAACAGAAATTTTCTTCTTTTCTGTATTTTGAGAAACAGAAACTTTCTGAATATCTTTTCTTATGTATGAAACAGAAGTTATTTTGACTTGACATTTGTGAGAATATTGGAATGAATCATTTTTACATCTAACACAAACAAGATTTTTCTTTGCAAGTGACAATAAATCTGAAACATAGATCATTTCATTTTTATTTATACTGTTCAGAGTACAATTGCCCTTATTACAAGAATTTCTAGCGTTTAGTTCAGAAGTAGATTTCATTCTAAGCTTCTCAAGTTCCCTTTTCAGATCATTCAACTTTGCAAGATCATCTTTCCTTTTGCTTTCTTCTTTTTCTGAAAAATTCAAGTTCTTTTTGTTAGAAGAATTAGATGATTCACCTTTTTCATATGTACTTGATTCATTAAAGAATTTATCATTTTCTCTTGAAGCATTAATTTTAAAAAGATCATACTCAGTCTTCAGTTTTTCAAGCTCTGTTATTTTCTGAATAAAAATATTCTTTTCTTTCAAAGCTTCTTCAAGTTTAATATCCACCTCACAGAAATCATTTTCAAGTTCATCATAAGTTTTCCTTAAATCCTCAAGTTCTTGACTCACAAGATTAAATCTCTTTTCAAGTTGCAAAAATTCATCTGATTTTGTTTCAGAAAATCCAGTTGAATCAGATTTCTGACTACCTGAGTCAGAGTTCTGATTTACAGACTCAGATGTCTGATCTTTAGACTCAGAATTCTGACTACAAAGTTCAGAATCCTGACTAGAAGTTTCAGACTTCTGATTGACTGTTTCAGAATTTTTACTTGTATCAAATATGCTCTCAATGTCATGATATGAAAAACTTGGTTGTTTATTTTTGTAGCTGACATTTAAGGAATCATACTTGAATTTAGTATCATTGTATCTTGGCTTTTCATCTGTTGGTTTAGAAACTTCTTTCTTAACCTTTTCTTCTGAACCAACTGACTTTTCTGTTTTAGACTCAGAAATTGTCTCATCTGACTTTTTAGAGTTTGGTCTTTGCAAATTGTCAGAACTTGTTATAGAACTAGCAGGTCTTATGAAAACTTCAACAATTTCTGGGATTTTTGGCTTAGAAACTTGAAGTATTGGAGCTCTTTTTAAAATGACATTTTCTTCCAATCCCAATCCCTTCTTTGGATTGTAAAATCTTGTATCTTTAACATTGCTTAATAAAAGATTTAATGTTTGCTGAGTCTGACCTCTTTTCAAATTCAAATCTTCCAATTCTTTGATTTTGGTGTATAAATTCTTTCTTTCTTCAAATAACATATCAAATTTTATTTGTAAATCACCTTTTTCATCCTTTATTTTTGAAAACTCAACTTTTAGTTCAGAAAGCCTTTTCATCAATTCAGAATTTTCATCTTTAACTTTCTGTTTCTCAGCCTCAGATTCTTCATATTGTTCGTTTATTACTTCTTTTTCAATTCTGAATTTGTTAACCAAAGTTCTTTCTCCTTTTATCTGTTTTCTTAGATTAGCAAATTCAGTTTTCATTTCACCAATCTGTGTCATTAACTCTAATTCAAGTGAAGAATGTACCTCAGCAGATGACTCAGAATCAGCATCTTCAAAATCAGAATCATCCTCATTCCTCATTTTTGCCATATAGCTTCGCATCTGTGGAAAGTTGATATGATCATCTTCATCAGAAGTGTAGTACAGCCAATTCTCCTGTTCAGCCAATAGCGCACTCTCGTCATCTCTCTTCTTTGCAAGCTGAGCCTTCTTCGTGTAGTATTCATAATCTTTCACAACTTTAACTCTGCAATCCTTGGCATAATGGCCAGATTTTCCACACTTGAAACACAGATTCTTTTCTTTTCTCTCTTCCTTCTCTTCCTTGTTTTCTTCACTTCTCTCTATTCTCTTTTCAATCTTATTTTCTTCTCTGTCATCTTTCTTCTTATAATCTGAACTTCCAGCTCTCTTATAATTTCCTTGAAATCTGCCCTTCCCATACCTTTTGTTGAAAGTATTTGTCAGCAAAGCTAGCTTTTCAGCCATTATCTTGATATCTTCATCATCTTCTGATCCTTCTTCTTTGTCAGATTCCTCCAGACTCGGTATTTCTGATAGATATGCAGTCTTTTTGGGTGCTTTGATTGCTTTGGACTTTGATAAGAACGCTAACTGATCAGCAACATTTTTCTTTTCTTCCACAACTAACTTGACAGAGTCTTCATGTTGATTAAGAACACAGAACAAATCATTTAAGTCTTCTTCACACATATCCTTGTTCATTTGCAGACTTATGGCAAATGATGACCATTCTGAATTTAGACTGTTCAGAAATTTGTAATTTATTTCTGATTTTGTTTTCTTCAGTCCATTTCTTCTCAAGTCATTTAGAATAGTGCAAAATTTACTGTATGTCTGTGTCAAACTTTCTGATTCTTTTGCTTTGAACCTTTCATAAGCATTTATGCTTTGATTTAACTTTGCCTGAATAGATCTCACAGTTCCTAACATTTGCCTTTCCAATTCGTCCCACATTTCTTTAGCTGATGATCCACTGTCAATCCTGTTAAGAACCTCATTCGGGACAGCCAAAGTCATCAAAGTAATTGCTCTTTTGTCAATAGCATGCCTATTTTTCTGTTCAGCAGTGTATTGGGAATAATTCTTCTTTACTCTGGTCGCTGGAATTTCTGGAGTTGTCTCTGTAGCAGGGGTTGCGGCGACATCGATATATACTTCGATTGGACCTTCTCGAATAGAAATCATAAGATTTTCATCGATGTTGTCAAGGAATTGGATCATACGAGTTTTCCATTGCTGATACTCTTCTGGTATAAGAACAGGCGGTTTGGTTTCGGATCCCATGGCTAGATATTCTTTAGAAGACATGATTGTAAGAAAATTCAACAGAAAGACAAATTCGATTTTCTTGATCGAAAAGTAGCAGGTAATTCAAGAATTGCTAAGAATTCAAGAACTAGCCCTAGCAGCGGAATCGAATTTTGAATGAATCAAGAAATCTTCAAGAAATTGATCAATTGATCTTCGCAATCACAATCTTGAACGAATTTGTTTGTTGATTGGCTCTGATACCAATTGAAAGTGCAGGATCTATTCTTACAATCAATATAGAAAGAAGTAATTGAGAAATTGTATGATCAAGCCCAATTGTATTCAATGATGCACAGAATTACAGATCTAAGAGAGAGATAACCTCAAAGATTACAAGGAATGAATACAAGTAATATGGGAAAATCAATCAGTTAGCAACGTAGTGCTAACCACTCTATTTATACTGTAACGGATATCTTAAAGCTACAGTACAAATAAGAAAGACTAATAAGAACATAACACGTGTCCTAATTAGTTTACACATTACTAAGTAACGAAACTCGTCATAAGTTCTGAACAGGTAGTTCAGAACTTCTGAACATTCTTCTGATCACGCTTCTCAGAACTTCTGACTTCTCTTTCACAGATCTCTGACTCTTCTTCTCAGAACTTCTGACTCTTCTTCTCAGAACTTCAACACTTGGTTTATTGACAAAACTTCAGATCTAACAAACGGGTTTTATTTTGAAAAGGACAAGTTTTATCTTTCGATCTCAACTTATGGATTCCAAAACACATTAAGCGCAAGATTTATTGTGATCATATAGATTTAATCTCTCGACCTCAACCTAAATGGTTCAATTAGGATTAAGGCGTATTCGGTATATCTCTATCACCAAATTCCCGCCTTAGACATGTAATTCCTAGTTCTAGTTAACAGTTAATTCTCTCGAACTCAACTGGAAACAACAAAACAATTGAAAGGTAGCTAAACTCTCAAAAGCATTAAAACCAAATTACACGCATTCATTAAATAGGAAAACTGATAAATGTTCAAGTCATCTGTTCATATGCTTACAAACTAAATTCATTCCAACCCCCAACATGAACAGGTTAGTTCATGTCGGTGGTGGATTCAAACACAAAAGAAAAGAAAAGAATAATGGAAGAAAGCATGGCAAACGTGATCATGGTGAATGGAATGATGTACTCCCTTCTCTCGTGTTCGTATCTACTTCGCGTGATGAACGTGCTCCGATTGATCCTCTAAAGTGGCTCCGAAAGGTGTAAAAAGTCTCCCAAAATCGGCCCCTAAACTGCTCTGGCCGTCGTGTGTGTTTTGCCTTTAAAACCTAGCTGCAGAAATTAGTTTTATAAAACTGGGCGTCGGGGCCAGCGCCGGTGCGGATGGGCTGGCACCATGACTGGCGCCAGATTCTGTTTGGAATGTTGGCGCGGATGGTGGCGCGGGTTGGCTGGCGCCAGCACTGGCGCCAGTTTCTGTTTCGCGATTTCTCGATTTCTCTCGTTTTCAGCTCTGGAACTCAACTTTGCTGATTTTTTGGACAAAAATGCTTGTACCAATACTTTCTCAACAAAAACCCATGAAATACTCGTATTTCACTTGAAGACATGCGTAAACCACCTAGTTTGAGATTCAAAATAATGTCGAAAATCGACATTATCAACAACCCCAAACCGAGCGTTGCTTGTCCTCAAGCAAAATAGCGATAAAATAGAATAAAAGCACATATTAGAGAAACGTAATAACTGCACACTACCAATTGGTACCACGTGATGCACTGGTGATTTCCCATACCCGTGAATGCCTATCTCATTCTCGCCTCATTCCTATTTCGTTTGATCTATGACCTTCCATTGTAAGTTGAACTCGTGACTGCTTTGTTTCCATTAAGGTTGTTCTAGGTCCGGACATACTAAGGAAAACATTTCGCCTCGACCCTACCTCATGGGACTCGCTCAATTCGCTCGAACCTAGGTTATCGCACATGTTGTCATATCTAAAGAGTTTATGTACCAGAATACGCAATAATTACATGACAACTCTATTGAAAGACGCACAAATGTTCAAAAAGTTGATCTCAGAAAGGAATCAAGCAGCAAGACATGGAATATTGGTCAAGGTATTCATAGACTCTAATCACGTTTTCCAGAAGATCATCCATGTCTTTACACGGGTAGTAACGAGGCTAGGGTTATGGCATAGAAACGAAGGGTAAAAGGGCAAAAATCCTCGGCGTGTCAACCGTTAGCAGTTATGAACTCTATAGCTTTCCGCTCTATTATTTGGCCCTTTTTGTCACTATTGGAGTCGCTTTGACTCTCTTATTTTCTGCTGCTATGGATGCTATCACTAATAACTGTATTTCTTTTCTTTTTGCATTTTCTCTATATTTTGTTTTTCTCAGTTGGAACTTCATTGGTCCTCTTTTTTTTTTTTTTATTGGGGCGACATTGGCCCTCTTTCCTATTTCTTGGGTTACATTGACCCATTTTATTCTCAATGATTGGCCTGCACTATTTTCTTTTCCGCTCTATCTTTCATAGTTCATTACCGCTTAGGTTGACACACTTTCGGATAAGGTTGACTAAGGCTTTTAGCTCGAGTTTAAAGGTGGGTCTGAAATGAAAAGGTGAGTGTATGGCTACAAAGGGGCTAAGGTTACACAAAAATGTGTGAAAGGGTACGAAAGTTAAAAACAGGGTTAAACAAACACACAATGCCTGGAATCATCTCTTAAGGTCCACACGATATGACCCACTACACCCTTACCTAGTATTCCGATGGTCGTCTTTGCTACTCAATGCAATAATATAGTGAGATCATTCTATATTCACAACAAGGAACTCGAAAAGTGTATACGATTTTCGTGTATGAATCCCTCGAATTGAAAAAACGTCTTTTAGGCTCAAATCTCACTAACGGGTGGTCTCTACTAATGTCCCTAGTCATGTCCTTTCCCAGTCCTTCCCTAATGGTCACGTCACTATCACAAGATTCTTCCCACAATGGTCGGTTTCGATCATTCAAAACAAAATTTTTGGCTAAAGTAATCTAAGCATGCAGAGGTGCGGGAAATCTACGTGCATAAACGTGGGCCCGATTGGGCAACCCCAAACCTTACCCACACATTGTCCCCAATGTGCAGGTGTCGGTTCAGGCGATACTAAAACAAGTATCGTTGTGCGATTATTACAGGTATCAAACAGGTAAGGCATAACATAACAGTAAGCACAAAGAGCTAATCTAGTTTTTTTCAAAAACATGGCCACCCCAAACCTCGGTGAAACCGAGGTTTGCATAGGGATAAAAGTGAGTGTGCAGATATTTAAAAAGTGAGGCACCCCAAACCTAAGTGAAACTTAGGTTTGTTGCATCTCGTTCAGCTAATGGAACCAAAACATCATACACCACTCGTTACCTACGGAGTTTAGAACGTACCTGTTTGCCCGGAGGGATTCTCTTGAAAGATTGGAACGCCCAGTTGGAAGATATCGAAGACGACGGAGAAGGGGATGCAAGAACAAAAACAAAAGGAAAAGAAAGCAAGGAAAACAGATTTTTTTTTATATAAAACACTCAAAATGCATAAATTAAAAATAAAGAAACGCAAACCTTGGTGGGTTGCCTCCCACCCAGCGCCGTGGTTTCGGTCGTGGCTCGACCTTCTTTCTGATCACTCCGTCAGCCTTTCTTGCTCACCAAATTTCTCTTCGCCTCTATCTCTTATCTTCTCGAACATCTTGAACACTTCCTTCTCACCACCAACTCTCAAAGTCATCTCGCGTTCCTCCATATCGATCAGCGCTCGACTTGTGGCTAGGAAGGATCTTCCCAAGATCAATGGGACTTCTATATCTTCGTCGATGTCCATCACCACGAAATCCATCGGAAAGTAAAACTTTCCCACCTTGATGAGCACGTCCTCTACCACTCCATATGGGCACACTATGGATCGATCCGCCAGCTTGAGCGTCATGTAAGTCGGCTTCACTTCCCCCAATCCGAGCTTCCTAAAAATAGATAGAGGCATTAAGTTAATACTCGCCCCTAAATCACACAACACTTTATTAAAACGAATATCACCAATTTGAATAGGGATTGAAAAACTCCCTGGATCCTTAAGCTTCGGCGGAAGCTTGTTCTGGATGATTGCACTGCACTCTTCAGTAAGTGCAATGGTCGATTGGTGATCGATTGCCCTCTTCTTTGATAAGATCTCCTTCATGAACTTGAGGTATGTCGGCATTTGGGCGAGTGCCTCCGCGAAAGGGATATTGATGTGAAGCTTCTTGAATATGTCGAGGAACTTCTTGAATTGTTCCTCATCATTGTGTGCCTTCACTCGATTAGGGAATGGTAGTGGTGGTACAAACGGTTTGACTACCGACTTTTTCTCTTCACTTTTCTTGTTCTCTTCAATCACAACCTCATCGGCCTCTAGCCTAGTCACTTCTATGATCTCGACCTCTTTCTCTTTAGGATCGGTTCCTTTTGATGTGGGCTCTCGTATTGGCTCTCCATTCAGCTCCTTGCCACTTCTAAGATAAATGGCATTACACTCTTCCCGGTTCTTCGTTTCAGTCTGACTCGGAAACGTGCCTTGACTCCGAACAGCTAACGCCTCTGCCATCTGTCCCATTTGTCCCTCAAGAATTCGGATTGATGCGGTGTTCTGCTCTGTCGCAGCTCTTATCGTTCCGACTGAACTTGACAATGTACCAACAGATGATGTCAACTCTCCAACCGCATTGTCCATCTTTGACACAAACTTCATTAGCATCTCTTCCAATCCGGACTTTTTCTCCCCTCCTTGTGCTTCTTCTTGCCTAATAACCTGGAGGACGATAAACGTTAGAAGATTGAGTAGAAGAGTTAGAAGTATTACCGTACTGATTTTGTTGCTGCTGAAACATGGGCTCTTTTTGTGCATTTTGAGGCTGGCTCCACGAGAAATTGGGATGACGTTTCCATCCCTCATTATAAGTATTTGAGAACGGGTCGTTCCTCGGCCAGTTATTGCGGTTTTGAAGGAGTTGTACTTGCTCCGGCAGAGGAGATTCTGGACAAGAAGAGTTTCGAGAATACTGTGGCGGATCACCTCTCGAGACTTGAGGTAGGTGAAGATCAAAGCAAGGATAAGACCCTCATCAACGATTCATTTCCAAACGAGTCATTCTGAACCGTGGTACGCCGACTTGGTGGGAGGAGTAGTGCCATATCAAATGAACTCCCACCAAAAGAAGAGGTTCTTCTTTGAAGCCAAGAGATATTATTGGGACGAGTCGTACCTTTACAAGCTATGTGCCGACGGCATGATCCAGAGGTGTGTCCCGGATGAAGAGAAGGGCGACATTCTAAACCACTGTCATACCTTAGAATGTGGGGGCCACTTCAGCACCGATAGAACAGTTGCAAAGGTTCTACAGTCGGGTTTCTTTTGGCCTTCTATATTCAAAGAGACTCGAGACTTCATCGCCAAGTGTGATCGATGCCAAAGAATGGGGAACATATCCAAGAGATATGAAATGCCCATGAAAATCTTCATGGAGGTTGAGCTATTTGATGTTTAGGGGATTGACTTCATGGGTCCATTCCCAAACTCCCACCGCAACGAATACATCTTGGTAGTGGTCGACTATGTCTCCAAGTGGGTGGAGGCGATTGCAAGCCCCACGAACGATTCTAAAGTGTTCATCAACTTCCTGCGGAAGCACATCTTCTCGAGATTTGGGGTTCCAAAGGCACTAATAAGCGACGGTGGTAGCCATTTCTGCAACCGATACTTGGAAGCGATCCTCAAGAAGTATTCGGTAAAACAAAAAGTGACGACACCCTACCATCCACAAGCCAATGGCTTAGCCGATGTGTCTAACCGGGAGCTAAAGCAGATCCTCGAATAGACCGTGAATGCATCACGCAAAGATTGGTCCATCAAATTGGATGATGCATTGTGGGCTTACCGAACCGCTTTCAAGACACCGATAGGAACCACACCGTACCGACTCGTGTTCGGGAAATCATGCCACCTACCCGTCGAGTTGGAGCATAGAGCTTATTGGGCGATCAAGAAGCTCAATATGGATTTCAAGGCAGCCGAGCAACGCCGGTGTTTGCAACATACAGAGATCGAGGAAATCAAACGAGACGCATACGAGAACGCGGTTATATACAAGGAGAGGACGAAACGGTTCCACGACAAAGGTCTTCAACCAAAGGTAATCGCACCTGGAATGCAAGTTTTATTATTTAATTTTCGTCTTCGTTTTTTTCCAGGTAAGTTAAAATCCAAGTGGTTCGGGCCATTCACGGTGAAAGAGGTGTTCCCCTATGGAACTATCGAACTACAAGGAAGCGACGGAGAGATGTTCAAGTTTAACGGGCAGAGGGTGAAGCCCTACTATGGCGGAGAAACGGTGGTAGCCGACACCACGTTTCTAGATGAACCGAAGGAATGAGAAGACGGAAGGTCGAGCCACGACCGAAACCAAGGCGCTGGGTGGGAGGCAACCCACCGAGGTTTGTTTTCGTTTTCATTTACGTATTTGAGTGTGTTTTTTATTTTCAAAAAAAAGTTGGACAGTGACATACGCGGGCTAGGCCGCGGGCTCAAGCCGCGAGCCATGTCGTGTAAGTCCCTGTTTGGTTTGAAACAGAGGGTTACACGGGCTAGGCCGCAGGCTCAGGCTGCGAGCCAAGCCACGTAAGTCTCTGTTCGTTTTGCAACCATCCCACACGTGCGGGGTACCCCGCGGGCTCAGGCCGTGGCCCAAGCCGCGCGGCCCCCCTGATTGGTCTAGGGTTTCGTGCTTTGTGTACTTTCAGTTTTGTTTTCTCTTCTTTCTTTCTTCTTCTTTTTTCCTTTCATTTTCTCTCTACTCGCTTTCTCCACCTCGAAATCTCTCCATTTTCAAGAACTTTCTCCTCCATTTCTTCAAGATCTAAGGTATGTGCTCTCACTCTTGCTTCCTTTAGTCTTCATTGCTACTATGTGGTGTAAGTATGCTCTTTCTTTCCCCCATTTTCTATGCTTCCCCATATTTTTCCTGCTTACTTCCCCAATATTGTTATTTCTCACAAATATGTTACACACATGTTGAAACTATGCTTAACTTACAAATGCATGATCTTTTATTATGTTTTAATTTCACATGAGATTTTTCAGCTTGTATGCAATTGAATATGTGACTTTTGTGAGAATGTGTTCTTAAAATATGTGATTGGGACTTTTGGGAAGTAATATGGGGGAAATTTTTTGGGATTTCATGATTTTGTGAACCCCTCCCACTTTTGTGCGTAAATGGTACGTTAGGACTTCATGGAAACATAAAGTCCTTACGTCTCTATTGTGGGATTTATATTTTCTTAGTGCGAGCATCACCAAACCTAAGTTTCACTTAGGTTTGGGGTTCGTCGATTTATTGGCCAATGGTGAAAACCATTGATGACCTTTAGATGCATGCATTAGGGAATTATGTGGTTACGGGAGTGTTGGACAAGATGCCTGTATTAAAAAGTTTATTTTGTTGGCAATCTGCATGCATGAGAGTTGTGGGTTATGTCTGTACGTACATGTAAATTAAAGGAGACTTAACAAACCTAAGTTTCACTTAGGTTTGGGGTGCCTTACCTTTAACACCCACACACACATACATCTCATTGCAAAACTCGGTTTTACCGAGGTTTGGGGTGCTTTATTTGACCAACCTAGGTTTGGGGTGGCTATGAACGAGATAACTCACTGGGGTTTATATTTTTTTTTGCAGACAATGAGGCACCATCCTAGCACCCATCTCTCTTTCCCGGAATATTAGCGCATCCATCCAAACCTTCGGTTTCGGATGTTCGACCGCGAAAATCCCGACAAGGCCACTTGAATTGCTAAGATGGCGGAAAAGAAGTGTCAATCCTTTGGCGAGCGGGGTATTCGGCTCGAGACTCTACCGGCCGGCTCCTTGGTACCGGAAATTATTCGCCAACACTCATGGGAGAGGTTTATTCAAACTCCACCCATGTAAGACGCTGAAGTAGTGAAAGAGTTTTTCGCGTGCATGATCCCCGCCGTTTATCATGATCGTTGCGTGGTGCGGATGGGTGACAGGGATGTTCGGATATCCCCGGATGACATTTGCAGATACTACTACGCACCCCGCCGCCCAGAGTTGAGTGCGACTTACGGGTTGTCTCCAAACCCGGCATTCCAAGAACGCCTTAGTCCGACCATCGCCGGCTCCCTACGGCGAAACAGGAGTATCGGGTGGAACAAGATGTCCTAGCACATCCTAAAAAGCAAGCTCCACACCGATCTAGCATTCCTGATGCTCTTTGTGAAGGCCTCATTGAAGCCATCGTCCCACAACACCACCGCAGATAGTCAAGTCGTGGAAGTCTTGTATTCGCTCCAAAACAATCTCCCGATGGATATCAAGCATATCATTTGGTGTTGGTCCCGAAAGGGTTATACAAGTTTGTAGAAGGGGGGGTTGAATACAAACACACAGATTTTACTTTTCTAAATTGTTTATTGATATGTATCAAACAATTTACAACTTGTTGCGGAACAAGATTAAGGAATAAACCTAATCTAAACAAGTTAAGAGAATCACTAAGATTTCTTGCACTAGAAATAAGTTAGAAAGGAGATAAGAATATTAAAGATAATATTCTAACACAAAGTAGTAGGGTTTCTTCTTATATATTGCATGCATTAAATGCACATCAGTACAACTTTACTGCATGTTTTGACCTTGGTAGATAACCTAGTAGCCGCATGATGAACAGTGTAGAATCAGAGTTGGTTGTACGATTCTGGACAAAAGGGATGTCCATTCTGACAGATCGTACGGAGACGTGCAAGGGGGTAAGACAAAAGTAACTTGTAGAGGAAACTTCATGATTAGCATTCACCGAACAGTACTTTATCAGTGAGTGACAAAGTTCAGCGATCGATGAAGTCTTCTACTTGAAACTTCACGTTGAGTGGACAGGTCTTGGCTTCGCTGATATCCGCATCAGTTCATTAGTAGACTTGTCGCTAGTTCTTTGGCTTGATCTTCGACTTCAGAGTAGAACATTTGTTGATGTGAAACTTGTCCTCAGGGATCATAAGTAAACAACTAAGATTATCAGCGATCATCAACAAGACTGAACAGGCTCAGGGCTTGCTGATGAATAGTTTCACTGAATGTGTAAATTAAAGAGCATGAGTTTCCTATCAATGGTACTGTAGAGACATAGTACTTATCAGCGATAGTGAAACACTTATACATAATGTTTACTTACAATTTTCACTAAGTGATTCTTAGAGAGTCATTATCAAATCATTGAGGGTTTGGATCAAGTACAAGTACAATAAATTGTAAGTACAACAAATAAATTTACAAGTACAAAAGATATAAGCTGATAAAGATAGAAGAATTACAAGAAATCCTATTAGCTAACCAGGTTCTTTCTTGACGAGTTCATCAAGAGTGTCACTCTCTGGAATCATCCAATCAGGGACAGTGACTCCCTGTTCCCTTCATTTCTTTGCTTCGCGATAGATGTGGGGTTTCAGGAGTTGTCCGAAGAGACTTTGTTTGTACTCACACCAGTATAATAAATCTCTGAGTTGTTCGATAGGAGTTTTGTATAACTCAGAGACGCGTTGAAATCATTCACGACCATTGAAGTCTTAGAAGAAGATGCCATAAGGATTGCTTATTACTCTGCCAGGGAAGAAAGTTTCAGCAGGAGGTAGGGATACGTCAAGTCCAGAGAGATCAGGGGCAGGGCAAAGAACTGCTTCATGATAGAATTCATGATTTGGAGCATCTCACTTTTTCTAAATTGGTGGAGGACGAGGAATATCAACCGCTGAGGAAAACAAGTCGATCTGCTTGTTTATTTCTTGTGCGACATAGGACCTGAAAGTTGAGCGGGATCCTTGAATTGCTATTCTCATCTCCAACCATTCAGCGAGACCAAAAGTGTTTATGGCTGACATGTAGACAGCTCTGTTGTGGCCGTTTTCTCTTACTATTTGGACATTAACGATCGGTACCTTTATATTGTTTTTCAGAGCATATCTCCCTTTGACATTTACAGCTTTTATCCTTGAGGGATGTTGTCTGTAGTGGCACATCCTCTTACACCATTCAAGAGTGGTTCCGCTGACTTTGGTCTTTTCCTTGTGAGTCTTTTGTGCGTCCTTCAGCAGTTTATTTTAGACAGCAACAGGAATCTTTTCAAGTCTGGATCGTCAAAAGAACGCTGAGCAAGCTCTAGGGCATATTCTCTGTCTTTATCTTCAGTCTTCTTTCTTTCAGCGAAGAGTTTTTCCGCTCTGAGAGATTCCATGACTTCATCTTTTGAAAGAATGTTAAGATGAACAGGAACCAATCGTCGATCCTCTAGATGTTGGATCATAGCTGCTCTTCTTTTTATTTCTTCTTCACTTGGCGTTTGAGGAACCAAGGAAGGTCTATTTTTGTGAGAGAGCGGTTCTTCTTCCTGGTCTTCTTCAAAAATGTCATCAGTCTCAGCGAAGTCTAAGACTGGGATTATTTCTTCAGCGATAGGAGCTGGATTTATTGTTGTAGATGGAGGAACTTCAGCTGTATCCTCAAGTAGGGGAGAGGACTAGCTGAAACATAACGATCGTTTAAGTAAGATCATTTGGGAGAAGGAGATAGAGAAAATAATGAGGTTTAAGTGTATAGAGGTTTTATGGAGAGGAGAATTGAGGTTGAGAAGGGATAGAGGAGGGATGCAGTGTAAGGGAAGAGAGTGTATGTTACCTGACAAACTGGCTTCCTGAAGAGAATAGCCAAGTTGACTTCAGATGAAACACCATTATTCTTGTCTTTGTCAGCTTTAGTTGCTGCAGGCTATTTCGTTGTCCCCTCCCCTGAAGTCTCCTTGATGACGACCCCTTTTTGAGCAGGGGCTCTTTTGATTGGCTGGAAGGAGTAGTCGATACCATCATCATCGTCATCATCATCATCATCATTATCAGGTGATGATGATGGTTCGTCGTCAGTGATATCGACGTCTTCATCGTCTTCTTCTTCTTCAGCTTCATATTTGTTAGCTCCAATTTCTATTATTAATAGAAGTATTGAAAAATAGGCTAAGTGTAAAGACACCGACAGAACTTCTGCCAAGAGACCGATAGAAGATTCAAGTGAAGACTCAGCAGAAGGAATTCACAGAAGACAAGGCCACAGAGCCTCTGTCATACTTGACAGAGCCTCTGTGGTATGAAGACTGAAGACTTGGAAGAATACTTGAAGGTCAAGACAAAGACGATCGTGCTTCTCACGTTCTCTGCTGTACGAAGACCCCGAAGATCATTCGTACAAGGTGTGCCCTGCACATTCCATGTGTCAACCTCTGATGGGTTACAGCCTTTGCAGAAAATGGCGCACTACATTAACGTTGTACCTGTTGCAGTCCACGATCGTGTCTTGTACCCTTTAGTCCTTATTGTCTAGAACTTGTCCCTTGATGAATAGTATAAATAGAAGACTCGTGTTGAGTTCTTCTATTAAGCTTTGCACAACACACACACCTTTAGAGCATATTTCTATTATACCTTCGGTGTTCTTGGTGTTCCTATTTTGATCAATACAAAGTGACACTTTTAGATAATACAGTGTTTATTTAAACTTTGTTTATTTGATCTCGTGTGTTATTCTACCTAAGAATATATTTTAGTTCGTTAAAACGCTTCCGCACTACTATTTGTTTGAACTAATAGATATATAAATCATTGTTGAGTAAAATCATGATCAACAATTGGTATCAGAGCCATCCTTGATTTTCTATATCAAGAGATCCTCTCTTACAATGATTTCTGGTAGAAACTTGGCTTGTCTTTAACCTGTTCTTCATATTTTTCAAACAAACTCTGTTTTTCTGCCATTCTCGACCAGTTCGACTTTGGTAAACTTACAGAACCTGTTTTCTCAATTAAACTCTCCATTTTAGTGCATTGCTCAAGGTTTTTACACTCATAAGCTCTTTTCTAAAAATCTGACCCATCATCAAAAAGTTTAGTTCATACTCTGTTTTCTAGTATTTTCCAAAACCATTTAAAATGGCAAACACCAACAACTACTTTTTTGCCGGTTCCTTAACAAAACCACCCACTTTTCTCAGAGATGAGTACCCTCAGTGGAAGATACGAATGATTCACTTCTTCGAGGGCTCTGACAAAGAAGTTCGGAAATATGTTTACAATCCTCCCCTCGTTCCTATTATCATAGTACCACATGTACCTGCGACAGAAGACACTCCAGAAAATCCTGAGCACGAGAAACCTAAGACAAAAGATAAATGGTCTACACCTGACTGGTAACAATACGAACTTGCTCAGAAGGCCAAGAGACTTCTGATAATGGCCATCCCCAATGACCTCTTCCAATCCCTAGATGCGTGTGAATCTGCATACGATCTATGGAAGGAATTGGAGAAACAATTGGAAGGAGGGGCTAAGACTCAGAAAAATCGCAGAGCCCAATGTATCAATGAATATTACTCTTTCAAAGCTCTGCCGACAGAGTCTCTGCAGACAACTTATGACAGGTTTAACTCTTTGATAAACAAGTGCAAGAAGTTTGGGATCCATAGAACCTATGAAGAGAACAATGTCATGTTCCTAAAGAGCCTCAACGAAGAATGGCTCCAGCTGTCTATGTCCCTTCCAACTAATCAGGACTTAGACACCTGGAGTTTATCAGATCTTTATGGAACCTTGGCAGCTCAAGAACCTCAAATCGCCCATGCAAAAGCTCAAACTGCTGGGCCTCTGGCACTTGTTGGCAAGACTACAGAGGCAAAAGAGAAGCCTAAGAAGGAGAAAGTTGTGGAGGAGAAGAAGGAAAAGAAGAAGAAAGTGGTGTTGGTTGATAGTTCTGAGGAGGAACTGGTAGAAGAGGAGGAGGCAACGATGGCCTCGATAGCTAAATCTTTAGCTCTGTTAACGAAAGAATTTGGAAGAGGAGGATACAGGAAGAAAGGTTATGAACATGATGGAAGGGATGATATAGGCGTGAAGTACGAGTCGAGAAACCAGGGAAGAGAAGGCTCTAACGACCAACAGAGGTCGAATGACAGGAATGATAGAGGTGGTGACCGACAGAAGTCCGACGACAGAGCTGGCAACGCTTCCCAAAATCAGGGTTGTTTCAATTGTGGCAAGCCAGGCCACTATGCTGCTGACTGTAGGAGCAAGCCAAACCGCCCCTAGAGGGACTCTGCTTTCTACAAAAAGAAGGCAGAGTATTACGCTCAGAAGTCGCTCATGGTGAAGCAAGAGAACTGGCAGTCAGATGAATCCTCTGACAAAGGAGAAAAGAAGAACGCCCTGTTCTGTGGCACGGCAGAGGTCAGCTCCTCCGACTCTAAAAGTGAGGTATCCACTTCTGACTCTTACTCTAATCAAGCAGAAGCTGATTTGCTTAAACTGACCATTGAATACAAAGAACTTAAAAAGACCTGCGAAAGTGTTCAGAAGAAGCTCACCTTCTTTGAGAGAGAAGCTAGACTTCTCACTCAAGAAAAGGCTAAGAAATTTCAAGAAAAGGAAGAAATTGAAACAAATTGGAACAAACACCTAAATCTTTTGAAAGAAAAGATTTCTGAACTCAACTCTGCCTTAGAAGCAAAATCTAAAGAACTTATGCATGTTGAGAGCGACATAATGAACATCCTAGCTCTTAAACACTGTTTTCAAAAGGAAAGAGAAGTCCTCTGTCAAGATCTACTAAGAAGAGATCTTTTAATTAAGAAATATCAAGATGCACAGAAGGTGTACGAGAAAATTAATACACAAATAGGGAGACGGAGAATTGACTTCTGTGATATAGATCCATACACTGGAACCAAAAGAGACAAGTCTCTGTCCTCTCTATTTCATATTGGAAGTACAAGAAAACCTGGTTTTCTAAACTTACTCTCTGTCAGCAAAAGGCGAAAAGTCTATGGGGAACCTCACCAGAGGAAACCTCTGAAGATGACAAACGTGTGGTTTGAAAACACAGATTTATCACCTTCAATCTCTGTCAAAAGAGAATCCAAACCTAAGAAATATCTGAAAACTCAAGATCAGATAGTAATCTTCAAGTTTGGTGACCCCGAGACTCAAACACATGTTGTTTTTGTCTGCATGATAGACTCTAAAAAGAAACTATCGGCAGAGGCACCTGAGTTCAAGCCTACCTCTTCAGAAGAAACACTTAAAAATATCTCTGCAAAAGAGTTGATGGAAATTGGGAAAAATAACTTTTATGAACACTTCTGTACATCCTTTGTCGATCAAAATCTTCCTGATGAAATCTTAATAGATATTTCTGTTAACTTTAAAGATAGTCCCATAGAAAAGGAAGAAAGCGAGTATGGCACATGCTCCGAAAGTCCAGCCTCTGTCGAAAGAGAACTAAGTGACTCAACCTCTGTATATGAGGACGATTCATCCTCTGACGAATCTGAGATTGACTCTAAGTCAGAGATAGTACCTTGTGACTCAGAGGATTTTAAGCTACCCTCTGAAGTTCTTAACAGAACTATTCCGCCCAAGGAGAATATCACAAGTGATCCTATATGTCCAGACTTTTTGGACATGTGTGTACAAACCAAAACCTCTCTAGAGCTTGAGAAATTCAAACAACAAATGGAAATGTCTCCTCAAAATCCAACGAGTTCAAAGACTACAAAACCCTCAAGGCCTTTTAAAGAAAAACTAACTTGGCAACAAAAGGGTAAATGGGTTGAAATTAACAAATCTTTTGCTTCTGTGACAGTGAAACCTGAAGAAGTTCACCACAGAAGAAGGGGACCACAGAAGGCTACTCTCCACAGAGATTTTCCAAACAAACAATCTAGTCTACAAAGGTCTTCTTGTAATAGGAAGTCAGATGCTAGAATAGACTATAATAAAGCCTTTGTACCCTGTTTCAATGTTTTTAATGAAAAGTTCAAGCAAATCTCTTTGCACATTAGTTACTGTCATTGCTTCGATCTCATGTATAAATTGAATCAACACTTCTCAAGCCCACAATGTTTCTTCTCTATGCCCAAAAAGAATGCAAAATTCAAGGGAAAGAAGATACAAAATGGTTGTTCAACAGAAGTTAAAACCAAACACAAGGATGCTAAGGAAACCTTGAAGACCTCTGAAAAAAGGGACCCATTTGGATATGGGTACCTAAAAATCTCTGATTGTTTTACAGAAGCAGTATGTGCCGATCTGGTATCTTGACTCCGGGTGCTCGCGGCACATGAGTGGAGATAGAGGTCTACTATCCTCTTACAAATACAAACTTGATGGAGGATCTGTAACCTTTGGCGACAACAAGAAGGGATATATCAAAGGCTACGTAGTCATCAAAAAGAAGAACATATTAGTATGCAAAGTTGCGTATGTAGATGGTCTAAAGCACAATCTTTTAAGTGTTAGCCAACTCTGCGATACTGGTTTTGACGTTATGTTCAAAAGAACATTCTCCTCTCTGCAAGGAGAAGATACTAGAGTCGAACTTCTGCGGGCTGAACGAAGAGGAGATCTATATCTTATGAACTTTAGTGTCAAGAACAAAGAAGACAAGCTCTGCTTTGTTCTTTGCAAAAACATAGAAGCCTGGTTATGGCACAACAGGTTCTGCCATCTGAACTTCCATACTTTAGACAACCTTGTGAAACTTGATCTTGTAAAAGGTCTGCCAAACGTCAAATTCAATAAAGATCATTTGTGCTAAGCATGTGAGATGGGCAAGCTTAAGAGGGCTTCCCACAAAGGAAAGACTGATGTGTCTTGTCCTAGGCCTCTGTAAATGTTTCATGTCGACCTCTGCGGTCCAATCGCTATGCAGAGCCTAGGAGGCAAGAAATACATACTTGTGGTGATCGATGAATACTCAAGATATACATGGGTGGAGTTTGTCAGAGAGAAATCAGATGTTCCTAACATTCTGATAAACCTAATGAAGAGAATTCAGGTTATGTACGAGTGCAAAATTCAGAAGTTGAGAAGCGACAATGGTACAGAATTCAAAAACTATGTCATTAAAGCCTACCTCACAGAAGAAGGCATCTCGCAGAACTTTTCTGCAGCACGCACTTCACAACAAAATGGTGTTGTTGAACGAAAGAACCGAACTCTTGTGGAGGCTACCTGATAATGTCGATTTTCGACATTATTTTGAATCTCAAACTAGGTGGTTTACGCATGTCTTCAAGTGAAATACGAGTATTTCATGGGTTTTTGTTGAGAAAGTATAGGTACAAGCATTTTTGTCCAAAAAAACAGCAAAGTTGAGTTCCAGAGCTGAAAACGAGAGAAATCGAGAAATCGCGAAACAGAAACTGGAGCCAGCGCTGGCGCCAGCTAACCCGCGCCACCATTCGCGCCAACATTCCAAACAGAATCTGGCGCCAGTCATGGTGCCAGCCCATCCGCACCGGTGCTGGCCCCGACGCCCAATTTTATAAAACTAGTTTCTGCAGCTAGGTTTTAAAGGCAACACACACACGACGGCCAGAGCAGTTTAGGGGGCGATTTTGGGAGACTTTTTACACCTTTCGGAGCCACGTTAGAGGATCAATCGGAGCACGTTCATCACGCGAAGTAGATACGAACACGAGAGAAGGGAGTACATCATTCCATTCACCATGATCACGTTTGCCATGCTTTCTTCCATTATTCTTTTCTTTTCTTTTGTGTTTGAATCCACCACCGACATGAACTAACCTGTTCATGTTGGGGGTTGGAATGAATTTAGTTTGTAAGCATATGAACAGATGACTTGAACATTTATCAATTTTCCTATTTAATGAATGCGTGTAATTTGGTTTTAATGCTTTTGAGAGTTTAGCTACCTTTCAATTGTTTTGTTGTTTCCAGTTGAGTTCGAGAGAATTAACTGTTAACTAGAACTAGGAATTACATGTCTAAGGCGGGAATTTGGTGATAGAGATATACCGAATACGCCTTAATCCTAATTGAACCATTTAGGTTGAGAGGGAGAGATTAAATCTATATGATCACAATAAATCTTGCGCTTAATGTGTTTTGGAATCCATAAGTTGAGATCGAAAGATAAAACTTGTCCTTTTCAAAATAAAACCCGTTGTTGCTCGAAAGGGAACAACGGTGACTTTTAAAGATTGGATATTCGTTAGGGGAATAACTGGTAATCGTTTATGTATGATATTCGTATGTGAAAACCTAGAGATTTCCAACCCTCAACTGTTTTCTCTATCGGAAGTTTCCAAAGCTGTTTACTGTCTTGTTTTTGCTTTGTCTTCTTGCAATTAATTGGTTAAAACCAACCATCCCTCAATTTCCAATCGTTCAGTTAATAGTTTTTACAGTCATTGCGGTACTTAACACCAAGTTCCTGTGGATTCGATACTCGTACTTACGTACGTATTACTTGAGACGACACCGTACACTTGCGGCTAGTTAAGAAGGGTGTAAACCCGCCTATCAAGTTTTTGGCGCCGTTGCCGGGGAACTTGTTTTGTGTTGATATCACTACCAGCTGTAGGGATTATTACATTTAGCATTTTTTTTATTTTTTTTTTATTTTTTTTATTTCATTTTTCGTATTCAAGATTTTGACCCAAGTTTCTTGTTACTTCATTGCTGCAAGTTCTGATTGGTGACTTACTTTCTGCTGCAGATTGCTTATAGTTTATGCTAAGAAGGAGTTCCTCTAGTGAACTCGAACCGTTTGATCCTGAAATCGAAAGGACTGCAAGGAGATTAAGGAGGCAAGCCAGACTCAGAAGTCAGCAAGAAATGGAGGGTCTAGACAACGTTAACATCAACAACGACAACATCAATGTTGGGGAAGATTGGGGAGAAGGGTTCGCCATGGGTAACGAGGAACCAGTTCCAAACGTGAATGCGAACAATCCCAACAACCAGAACCATAATGTTAATCCCGGTCTCAACAACGTTAACAACAACAATGTCAACAACAATGGTATTAACAATAATGTGAATCGTCCACCACCACCACGACACAGAGTGCCTATGCGGAATTTTACTAATCCGAACATGGGGGCCGTCCAGAGAGGACCTTATGTTCCTCCGATTGCAGCAAACAATTTTGAAATCAAGACTGGCACCATCCAATTGGTGCAAGAAAATATGTTTGGAGGAGCAATATCTGAAGACCCGCACAGCCGTTTGAGAACATTTGAGAAGATTTGCAACACCTTCAAGGTGAATGGGGTTGACCCATGTTCGATCAAACTCCGACTCTTTCCGTTTTCATTGAGGGGTCGAGCAGCTGAATGGGAAGAGAGTCTACCAAACGGACAGATTCGTACATGGAATGATATGGTGACGACTTTCTTAAACAAATTCTTTCCACCGGGGCCAACAGCCCAATTGCTGTCAGATATCACTCATTTTGGCCAATGGGATCAAGAGTCCTTTTATGAGGCCTGGGAACGGTACAAGGGTATGCTAAAGAAGTGCCCTCATCATGGTCTACAAGAATGGATGGTTATCCAAACGTTCTATCAAGGGTTGCATCCACATCATAAAAATGACCTCACTTCCGCTGCTGGTGGTGCACTGATGAATATGTCGTATGAAGACGCGCATGAGTTGATTGAGAATCTTGCGGAACATAGTTATGCCACTCCTCGGTCAGCCACTAGGAAGGTGGCAAGTGTGCAAGAAAGTGATGAACTGAAAGTTATTAAGGCACAATTGGCAGCTATCACAAATCAGCTGAAAGGGACAACAATTCAACCAACTCTCCAAGAGGATATGGGCTGTCAAGAGTCATTTGGTTCACCTAAAGACCATGTTGAGAAGGGAACTATAGAAATGCATTTCGTACCAACAGAACTAGAGCTTGCTGATTTATTTACAAAACCTTTAGATGAAAAAAGGTTCACTTTTCTAATCAGTAAACTAGGAATGTTGAATACTTAGGCATTTCTTAGTTTTCTTTAAAACATTGAGGGGGAGTATATGTTCTTGTTTATTTAATTATATTCATCTTTTGAGGGGGAGTTTGAATTTTTTATAAAGTGATACAACTAACTGGTATGGACTCATGTTCCATGAGTTCCAAGTTTTCATCTGTTTGTGCAGATTTTTCTGAAGAAGAGACAACTGATTATGCATATGTTTAGGGGGAGCAGATTAGCATAAGTCTGTAAAAAAACAGAAAAATTTGAGAGTTTAAGTAAAAGTCTTCAAAGATTTTATCTGATGTAAAAGTTTTTGAACAGTTTGAAACCTTTTCTGAAAAAGTTGTAATTTTTTAAAAAATCTTTGAGATTTCGAACCTATAAGGATAAGAAACCAAAGGTTTCGAACCCTTAAGGATGCGAAATCATATGGTTTCGAATCTAGATGGGTACGAATTTCAATTTTTTTTATATAAAATTTTTCAACTTTATCTGATTCTAATTCTTTTGGAACTTTTTGCATCTTTGTTCATGCAAATTGTTCAGATGAACGGTGCCATGTCTATTTTTCAGACATGCCTTTTTCTACTGTTTGCCAAGTGGGGTACTCTAAATCATGCCAAGTGTCCAAATTTTTTCAAGTATAAATAGAGTTCAAATCTTTCATTTCCCACTTATTTCATTTTGGCAAAAGGGTTCGAATTCTCTCAGATTGCACTGTTCATCATCTTCAACCTCAATCTTCATTTGTTCGATTCTTCTTCATCAGGTAACCATTTCTGTTGATTTTAGTTTCTTTAGATTCGTATTCTTCATACGCATCTTTATATCCATGCAGTTTCTTCGATTTTATTCATCTGTTAGGCTTATTTGTGAAAAATCAGTTCGTTTTTTAAACATATGTTCTTCATGATCTTCGTAAGTGTTCATCATAGGGTTTCGAATCCTTCTTAGGTAAGAATAGATGTTAGGGTTTCGAATCATTCTTATTCTTATATTGTCCGGATTTCGAATCATTCTGTGAAAAGTTTTGTTGAAAAGGGTTTGTGTTAACATGTCTTGATTTCGAACCCTTATGGATTCGAATTCCTTGGTTTCGAACCCTTCTGGATTCGAATTCCTTGGTTTCGAACCCTTCAGGATTCAAATTCTTTAATTTTGATTTCTCTTAGGGTATGAAATCCTTAAGTCACTCGTGTTTTTCAAAACTCTGAAAGTTTTCTAAGTCATGGTTTCGGATCCAACATGATTCGAATTCCTTTGATTTCGAATCCTTCACACTTTGCAAGTATTGGTTTCGGATCCTTCTTGATCCGAAATTATTTGGTTTCGGACTCTTGTTCATCCGAAACCTGCTCTTGTTGAATCCGAATTTCTCAAATTGTCAGTGTGGTCCGAAATCTATACTTAGTAAAAAAAAATCAGAAATTTTTTTCAAAAAGTTTTTAAAAGTGTTAACCTTTTTCAGAACTGTTTTGTTTCAAAACAACAGTTCAGATGGCAAATCAGGAAGAACAAAGTCGTGTTCAGGGCTTGGGTGAACATATTCCGAGAATACCCGATCCAACAGCTGATGTTCCTTTACCATCGACGCGATCCATACATCAATCACTTACCGGAGGTCATCCAGATCATCTCATTATTCATCCGACCAATTATGTCGCGATCATTCCGAATAATCATCACGTTGATTTTGACAAGATCAACATACATCCGGTGGTCAAGGAAGTGCTTCGTAATCACCCGTTAGCATACGCATTGACTCACACAGTCAATGTGCCTATGCTATATCTTCAACAAGCATGGAAGACAATCACTACATCAATGGAGAACGGAAGACCTATCTTTTTATTCCAGATTGACGAGTTTATCACAAAGCTTGATTTGCAAAGATTAAGACTTATACTGAGGCTACCTGAGCCTGATTCGAGAGATGGAAAGACTGAATTTGATCCTTATCCGTCTGAGGAAGTAGTATTTGAAGGTATACGCGCAATGGGATACACCATGAATCTGACAAAAGTGAAAGGCTTCAATAAGGCGAATCTACCACCTTTGTACTATGCTATCTTTTCCGTTATTAACCGGTGCTTAACTGCCAAACATGCGGGAACTGACAGTGCCAGTATCGGGTTTATGAAATTATTTCATGCGGTGGTGTATGATCTTCACGTAGATTATGCATCCATCTTCTGGCATGAACTGAACGAGAAGATAGAGCTTCGTCGTCAAAACAAAGGAAAGCCTTATATTCCGTACATGAGGTTTCTTCAGATTATTATTCAGAGTATGCTTCGCTCTAACCGGGAGATTCCACGGCGTATATATCATCCTTCTGTACCTGAAAAAGCAATGCAATATCTACAACTTCCGAAGAAGACTTATCCTAATGAAATGCCATTACCGGAAGGGTTCCTTAGATACGCGGATCAGGACGCTGAGTGTATAGTTGATTATAGAGAGTCTATGGTCCGGCCAGCACCGGAGGGACCTACCCAAGACTCAACCCCTAGGAGAGAGGAGTCTGTGAGGGTTCAGGATGCAAGGGCTACTGAACGGGGAGAGTCGAGAGAAAATACCGAGATGGGAACTGGTGAGGGTCAGTCACCTGTACTTGAAGATGCAGGGTCATCGTCTGAGGACACACATATAGATGACCTTGTACAAGACGATTCTGAAGAAGTAGTTCCTAAACACATTGGGGATGCTCCTTTAGTTGAGTATTCTGATGATAGTACAGAGTCTGACAACGCGTCTAATCCCGTGGAGGAACAAAATGATGGAGATTCTGATGATGACAATGATGGCAATGATGGAAATGATGATGCTGATACTGAAAATATGTTTGGTGATGTTGCTGATATCCTAGTCTTTCCAAATATGAATTTGTCAGCTAATTTTGATGTGGAAGAGCTGAACTTTGATGACATACCATTAATGACTTCTCAAGTTAGTGAAGGAATGGAGATACAAGGAGAACCGAGGGAGAATTAGTTGAAAATATATGTGAGTCTGCGAGAGAAAATGAAGAAAAAAATATGGAGAGTGTGAGTGCTACCAAACATTTCTATACCAGAAGGGCAGCCACATCCACCACCAGATCTCATTTGTTGGGATCAGGTGTTGAAAAAGACGTTACTCGCCCAGTAACGCAATTGCACACCTCAGCCAGCCATTCAACTTCTTCTCAACAAGAAGCTGTCTCATCTTCTCACGGGGCTTTAGCACATAATCTATCCGGATCTCACTTGGAGATTTCGGGTATTGAAACAGAGCGACCTCCTCCCTAGTCCTCGACCTTCATTTCTGCACATGTTGAGAGTCTAGTGCCTATTGCTAATATTTTCGATTCTTTGAATAGGACACTTTCTGAAACAACTGATGTGAGTCTTCGTGACCCATCCGGAACACTCGGAGTAGATCCTCCCACAGGACTACAAGGTGTAAAGCCCGTATCCCGGTATGTAATTATTAGTATTAATTCTTTTTTTAAAGTTTCATTTAATGTGGTTTCCGTTAACGGGGTTAGACGAATCGGACCTAATCGTTAAAAAAATGTCGAAATTTTGGGTTAGTTGCGAGAAGGTTTAAGTGGAGGGACTAAAAGTGTAAAGGGCCAAAAGGTGGGATTCGGCCCATGCATTTGTTTATCTGAAACCCATTTTTGTGAATTGTTTGTGTGTGTGGGTGTCATGAGCAGCAAACAAAAGAGAAGAAAAAAAAAACCTACGGCTTGCTACCTCCCCTCCCCCTTGTTGTGTTCGGCCGAGAAGAGAAAAAAAAGAGAGAGAGAGAGATCGAAGAGCGAGAGAGAAATCGAAGAGATAGAGTAGGAACGAGAGAAGCCGAGAGAGAGAAGGAGGGTGCTGCCGGCGACGAGGAGAGAGGAGGAAGAAGGTGATCGTCGGCGAGTTCGGTCGGATTAGAGGACGAGAAAAAGTTGCGTCGAGGTAGTTCGTAAACCTTTCGTTTGTTAATTGTCAAAAACCGCCGCCACCACCGCCGTAGCCACGGCTGCCGGCGGTGGGGCCGCCGCTGCACGCCACCGGGGTGGCGGCAGAGGGGTGGGTGCAGGTGTGTGCAGGCGCGGGTGTGTGCGGGGTGAGGTTGCAGGTGTGTCGTTTCGGTGGATGTTGGGAGGTTCCGCCGGAGGGTGTTACCGTAACCACCGTCGCCGCCGCCAACCACCACCACCGCCGGAGGCAGCAGTGGGTAGTGCACGGTTGTTTTCCAGCGTAGTATAGCCCTTTCCAGTAAGCTTGTAGGCTGTTCGGGTCTGTTTGGGTTAAGCTTTGGCTTAATGGGTTTATAAACAACTTTTGTCATTTCATGTGAAAACGTTTTTCTGCCACTGTTTTGCGACGGCCATAACTTTTCCGTCGTAGCTCGGATTGAGGCGAATCCGGTGCCCACGGTTCACATTCTGTGCCGGGCACACTTTTCGTGTTTTAGCGGAAGTCCGGTTCGGCCTCTAGCTAGGCGTAAATTGACTGTTTATACAGCAGGTCCGGAAATGACAGTTTCGCGTTCTGTTCTTTTAAAAAAAAGTCACAGTTTCTGCCACTGTTTTGGGAAAGCCATAACTTTTTATAGGAACGTCTTATTTGGGTGGAACCAGTGCCAAAATCTCCCATTTTGAGTCTAGTAAGTTTCTTATGTTTGGCGGAAAAACCAGTTCGGATGATAGCTAGTGTCAAACTGCTGTTTTGTATTGAAAGGTACTATTTTTCGCTGTGCAGCAGGTTGGTTTTATAAAATCCTTAATAAATTGTAGAAATATCGTTAGAGCGCGTGCGATATGTCCCTAGAACCCTAAGACATGGGACTTTGTGTTTATGGAAAAATATTTCTGGTTTAATCTGTTTATAAGGGGTTATACAGGTCCCGAACAGACCTGCGTGTTGAGAGTAAAAAACTGGAAAGATGTGTTTTAAAGTTAGTAGTCGTGGTTTTGGTTTGGGGCGTCACTTTGACAATTGTTAACGCTTATTTAGGTGGAACAAGGTGAACTGGTGTTGGCCGGTTCGTGTTGCGGTTGAGGTCATAAGCTGTACGTTTGAGGTGAGTTCTCTCACTGTGTAGTTAGGGGTTGTATGCATGTCATAGTAGTTTGTATGTACTACTGTCTTTGTGGTGTGAACTAGTTGTTTGTGGTGTGTAATATTTGATTGGTTTAAATGCTTAGTATAAATGTGTTACATTACAACTCGGTGGGACCGAGGAAGTGTAAAGAAACGTTGTGGGAACTCGGTGTGACGAGTTTGTTACATTACAACTCGGTGGGACCGAGGGCTCGGTGGGACCGAGGTGTTGGATGCATAATTACTTGTAGATGTTTACTCGTTTTATGTAACTGTGATGTTGTTGCTTATGTGCGGATAGGGGTGATGTGTATATAATTCCTATCTGCACATGTGATGGAATTCACCAAGCTTCGTGCTTACCCCTTCCCAATATCTTATGATTTCAGGTGCGAGTAGCAGTCGGGCATGACGGTACACACGGGCGCAAGGCGAAAGCTGTTTAAGTTTAACTTTTTAAATGGGGATTTAATTATATAACTTTTCCGCTGCTTAAATTTCATTTGACGGTTTTAATTAACGACGTTTATTTTTATTGTAATGGGATTTGTTAACTTATGGTTTGATTGTAACGAAATGCATTATTTTTAAAATTCCTTGTAATTTTTGGGACGTTACAACTTGGTATCAGAGTACAGCTTGAGTGAATCAAACACATCTCGGTGTGTTTGGTCTCAAGTTGCGGCTATGAAGTTTTAAACTCTTTTACTAAAATCTTTGAGAATAAAGGAAAAAGGAAAACCCGTCTGGGAAACGGTGATCGGGGGCGCAGTGTGTACAGTCAGCCGACGCTATGTGGGAAGGTACATTGCTTAGTGTATTTATTGCTTTCTAGGCATAGGGTATGCATGCTAGATTGCCTATGTTGTTTACACTGTACTGTATGATGACTGCTTGCTAGTAGGAATCAATGCTAGTTATAGTAGGTTGTTAAGTGAAGGCCCTATAGGTTGTATGCAGTAAGAATCATATAGCCTTAGAATATTTGATTTAGTTCTATTGCGCAGCTCTTGTTTGAGTCCAACCGTTATAGGATAGAATCTTGTATTCGAATGTCTATTTGATTCACGCTGCATGCGACTGGGTATTCGCGAGGCAACTCGTTATGGCTAACAGGGATTCCGTTGTAGCAAGGGTAGTGGGATGAGATGAAATTCCTAGTGAGTTGGGAATAGCGTTTACAGATGAGTACGTATGCAAAATTGCTTTCTAGAACATAGGAGTATGTATGCTAGTTTGCTTGGTGCTTAATACACTGTATTGCATGGTTGTTACTTGCTATTAGGAACTTATGCTAACTTTGATAGGTTGTTAAGCGAATGCACTATAGGTTGTATGCGGTAGGAACTGAATAGCCTTAGAATGTTGGATTTGGTTCTATTGCGCAGCTCTTGTTTGAGTCCAACCGTTGTAGGATAGAATCTTATATTCGAATGTCTATCTGGTGTCCACTGTATACGACTGTGCGTTTACGAGGCAACTCGTCAGAGTTAGTGGGGGTTTCGCCCTAGCAAGGGTAGTGGAGTATTATGATTATTCCTAGGGAGCTAGGAAGAGTGTGTACATATGTCAGTGCAGGCATGCGTGTATGGTTTTTTTTGTTTGGGCGAGCAACTACTTGGATACTCGGGATGGGACTCGGAGCGGACAGTGATAGGTGTAGATGGTAGTAGTAGAGCTCCTACTACCGGAAGCACATGATCAATGTTCGAGTCGGGGAAAGTCGCGAGGAATCCAAGGAGTCGAGCGTGAGCGTTGTTAGTTTGAGTGATTATGTGCTAATAGCTCGTTGTATTAATAACCTAGGATGACCATCACAAGGAGGAACAACGATGTTGAACCGAATGCTAGTATTGAACGCACTATTGAGCAGATACGTGAGTTGATCGCGGCTGAAGTAAAGCATGCTATTAGGGAGGCAATCCCCGGGATTATTACCGCCGTTCGTGATGAGGTAGTAATGATGTTGGAGACTGCTCGGGGACAGGGACTCGAGTTAGAGGAACGGACTAAGAAGAGGAAAACGGCGCAGGCCGTTGCACCAGAATCCGCAGTCCCAAAGAAAACGAGGTCTTTGGACTCACTTTTGAATCGAAGGAGTGGTGGGTTTAAAACCAAGGGTAGTAGCAGAAGGAGAAACGACAAATGTTTCAAGTGTGGCCAGGTAGGACACTACTGTCGGGACTGCAGGGCACCACTGGTGGTCTGTTTTAACTGCAAACAGACGGGCCATGTGAAGTAGGGGTGCTCAAAAACCCGATCAACCCGACCAACCCGATCAACCCAACCCAACCCGACGTGGAAAAACCCAACCCGAAGCAACCCGATGTCCAATCGAGTTGTAAAATCTTCAAACCGTATGTATTGGGTTGATATCGGGTTACGATAATTTGAACCCAACCCAACCCGATGAACCCGATATATATATATATATATATATATATATATATATATATATATTCAATCTCGTATACATCTCTATATAACTATATATATATATATATATATTCAATCTTTTATCCATCTCTATATAACTCCTTCTCTCACACACACACACACACACACACACACACACACATATATATATATATATATAGTAGATGTTAACATATATATGTAAATTGAAAAAAACATTTGATGACGATATGTTTAAGATTTAAAAAATATGCAAATTGAAAACGTCAAGTTATTTGATCATATTTGGTTTAAACATTTTTATATATAGTATCTAAGTATTGTCTGAATTATCGGTTGTATTTTAAAGACATGTTTCCTTGATTTTTATGTTTTTAATTTTGATTTCACCTTGTTTAAACACAACCCGACCAACCCGACTAACCCGATCAACCCGAACGGGTTGGGTTGGGTTGGGTTGTGTCTTTGTTTGGGTTGGGTTGGGTTGAAATTTTTTCAAACCGTCAACATTGGGTTAATGTGTCGAAATGCCTTCAACCCGATCAACCCAACCCGTGAGCACCCCTAATGTGAAGGCCAACTGTCCTAGTGCGAGGGTAGCAGATGGGAGTGGGGCACAGGGGGCGCCTGCGAATGCCCCATTGCGTATTAATGATGGTCGAACGGGTCAGCCGGGGACAGAAGCGGCTCGAGGCAGAGTTCACCAGCTGACGGTGGAGGAGGCACAGGCTACGCCTAAAGTGGTGACAGGTATATTTTGCCACTTGTTTTCTATTTTGATTATCGTATATAGTTGCTTTTTGCTTAAGCTGTGGGATTAAGTGCGTTATTAGTTAACTCGGTGTCTGCTGTAGTGATGTTTGAGAGCGGGGCTACCCATTATTTCGTGCCTCACGCTTGTAGTGAGTGTTTGGGCCGTAGTATTGGACGGCTAGGCTGTCCACTTGTGGTTGAGGTTGCTGATGTAATAGTTGTTTTAAGTAGACCGTTTCGGGTCAAGATTGATGATTGAGCTAGAATTATAGGCTTTTGAGCCGACCTTGTTTTAAGGAAAAGTCGTAAGTTAATTTGACGTGAATTCCAACTTGCCCTTAAAGGTTTAAATGTCCGGATGACGATAGTGGACCAGAGAGATTTGGAGTAGTACGAGTCGAGACGTAGAATGCCGACTAAGTCATGCACAAAGCTTGATTTTGAAAATAAAATTGCCTTAACTAACTCTTGTGTTTCCTATCCTTATGGATTGTGTTGTAGAATTTTGAGAGAATATTTTGGTAGCATTTTACCATGAGTTGTTTGGTGCGCTTTTTAGTCAGCTAAATGTTTTATTGTCAACAAACCATTTCCTTGTTTTGTATAAATAACTGATGCGCGCAAATTTTGATTGGTAAGCTTCGTTCCATATCATTTTGAATTTTGTAAGTAAACTGAACGACAATGGAATGATTTTCAACATGATTTTACTATGTGAGACGAACGTGTTCATTTTTGCGTAATCACCGACCTGGTAATAGTAGTTTATTGCATACGGTCTTTTTGAAGTGAGAAATCTTGACGTTGAAAAGATTTTGTAAATGATTTTGTAAACCATTTGGGAAAAGCGCTTTTAAGTGTTATGTGTCATTTTGAGCATTTACATGTTTGGGTGTTCCACACGTGAGGTTAGTGTAGACCGAATAGTATCGGTTAGTGAATGATGCCCTTTGTAATAAAGAGGATTAATGCGTAGAATTTTTGAGGTAAATAGTATACTTAGGTGTCGACTTTTGGGCTTGAGGCCAAACGCCTTAGTGTAATTGAGGAATGGTAGCTGATTTTAAGGAAATTATGTTGATGGTAGTAGTAATCCTAAAACTTTTGCTTGTGGTGAATGGTTATGGTGGAGTGACCTTCGTGAGTGATTTTAAATTTACTGGTTTGATGATGCGTGTAAGGTAAGTTTTGGGAGTCTATTAGAACTCGTAGGAGTTAATCGACGGTTAATGGTAGGAATGACCGGATCCGAGTATCCAGTTGGGTATACTGGTGGGCAACTTTAAAATGTTAGAGCTTGAGATTTGACTCGGGATGTATGGAATATCTAAGTTTGGGGGACAACCGAAGTCGCTTGGCTAGGAATGATTCCAATTGTTGGGGTGTTCTGCCGATCATAATCCAAGTGTCCTAGAAGGAGTACGTTAGTTAGAAAAGTATTCGAGAAGTTTTAGAAGGGATTTCAAGTGGACTTAGGAACCTGAGGTTGAGATGAGGGAGAACTATCCGGAGCTATTCGTAGGCAGAGACTTCGAGGACGAAGTCTAATCCAAGTGGGGGACAGTTGTAAAGCCCGTATCCCGGTATGTAATTATTAGTATTAATTCTTTTTTTAAAAGTTTCATTTAATGTGGTTTCCGTTAACGGGGTTAGACGAATCGGACCTAATCGTTAAAAAAATGTCGAAATTTTGGGTTAGTTGCGAGAAGGTTTAAGTGGAGGGACTAAAAGTGTAAAGGGCCAAAAGGTGGGATTCGGCCCATGCATTTGTTTATCTGAAACCCATTTTTGTGAATTGTTTGTGTGTGTGGGTGTCATGAGCAGCAAACAAAAGAGAAGAAAAAAAAAGAAACCTACGGCTTGCTACCTCCCCTCCCCCTTGTTGTGTTCGGCCGAGAAGAGAAAAAAAAAGAGAGAGAGAGAGATCGAAGAGCGAGAGAGAAATCGAAGAGAGAGAGAGTAGGAACGAGAGAAGCCGAGAGAGAGAAGGAGGGTGCTGCCAGCGACGAGGAGAGAGGAGGAAGAAGGTGATCGCCGGCGAGTTCGGTCGGATTAGAGGACGAGAAAAAGTTGCGTCGAGGTAGTTGGTAAACCTTTCGTTTGTTAATTGTCAAAAACCGCCGCAAACCGCCACCACCACCGCCGTAGCCACGGCTGCCGGCGGTGGGGCTGCCGCTGCACGCCGCCGGGGTGGCGGCAGAGGGGTGGGTGCAGGTGTGTGCAAGCGCGGGTGTGTCGTTTCGGTGGATGTTGGGAGGTTCCGCCGGAGGGTGTTACCGTAACCACCGTCGCCGCCGCCAACCACCACCACCGCCGGAGGCGGCAGTGGGTAGTGCACGGTTGTTGTCCAGCGTAGTATAGCCCTTTCCAATAAGCTTGTAGGCTGTTCGGGTCTGTTTGGGTTAAGCTTTGGCTTAATGGGTTTATAAACAACTTTTGTCATTTCATGTGAAAACGTTTTTCTGCCACTGTTTTGCGACGGCCATAACTTTTCTGTCGTAGCTCAGATTGAGAAGAATCCGGTGCCCACGGTTTACATTCTGTGCCGGACACACTTTTCGTGTTTTAGTGGAAGTCCGGTTCGGCCTCTAGCTAGGCGTAAATTGGCTGTTTATACAGCAAGTCCGGAATTGACAGTTTCGCGTTCTGTTCTTTAAAAAAAAGTCACAGTTTCTTCCACTGTTTTGGGAAAGGCATAACTTTTTATAGGAACGTCTTATTAGAGTGAAACCAGTGCCAAAATCTCCCATTTTGAGTCTAGTAAGTTTCTTATGTTTGGCGGAAAAACCAGTTCGGACCATAGCTAGTGTCAAACTGCTGTTTTGTACTGAAAGGTACTGTTTTTCGCTGTGCAGCAGGTTGGTTTTGTAAAATCCTTAATAAATTGTAGAAAACCTGTTAGAGCGCGTGCGATATGTTCCTAGAACCCTAAGACATGGGACTTTTGGTTTATGGAAAAATATTTCTGGTTTAATCAGTTTATAAGGGGTTAAACAGGTCCCGAACAGACCTGCGTGTTGAGAGTAAAAAACTGGAAAGATGTGTTTTAAAGTTAGTAGTCGTGGTTTTGGTTTGGGGCGTCACTTTGACAATTGTTAACGCTTATTTAGGTGGAACAAGGTGAACTGGTGTTGGCCGGTTCGTGTTGCGGTTGAGGTCATAAGTTGTGCGTTTGAGGTGAGTTCTCTCACTGTGTAGTTAGGGGTTGTATGCATGTCATAGTAGTTTGTATGTACTACTGTCTTTGTGGTGTGAACTAGTTGTTTGTGGTGTGTAATATTTGATTGGTTTAAATGCTTAGTATAAATGTGTTACATTACAACTCGGTGGGACCGAGGGCTCGGTGGGACCGAGGAAGTGGAAAGAAACGTTGTGGGAACTCGGTGTGACGAGTGTGTTACATTACAACTCGGTGGGACCGAGGGCTCGGTGGGACCGATGAAGTGGAAAGAAACGTTGTGGGAACTCGGTGTGACGAGTGTGTTACATTACAACTCGGTGGGACCGAGGGCTCGGTGGGACCGAGGAAGTGGAAGAAACGTTGTGGGAACTCGGTGTGACGAGTGTGTTACATTACTACTCGGTGGGACCGAGGGCTTGGTGGGACCGAGGTGTTGGATGCATAATTACTTGTAGATGTTTACTCGTTTTATGTAACTGTGATGTTGTTGCTTATGTGCGGATATGGGTGATGTGTATATAATTCCTATCTGCGCATGTGATGGAATTCACCAAGCTTCGTGCTTACCCTTCCCAATATCTTATGATTTCAGGTGCGAGTAGCAGTCGGGCATGACGGTACACACGGGCGCAAGGCGAAGGCTGTTTAAGTTTAACTTTTTAAATGGGGATTTAATTATATAACTTTTCCGCTGCTTAAATTTCATTTGACGGTTTTAATTAACGACGTTTATTTTTATTGTAATGAGATTTGTTAACTTATGGTTTGATTGTAACGCAATGCATTATTTTTAAAATTTTAAAATTCCTTGTAATTTTTGGGACGTTACACAAGGACAGAGTGGAAATCCTACCAGTGCTAACACTATGCCAACACTGAGCGTATGTCACACAGTTGAAACAACTGTTGTGTCAACGGCGAACCTAAGTGGTGCCGGTGTTATGTTACCCGTCTTCGTGACAAGGGAAATTCTCGACGGCGCCCTAAAGGCTGTTGAGGAATCATTCACACGGGAGATACAAGGGGTGAAAAATTTATTGAAAGGAAAAGGGTCGGCAATTGAAGAGCCCGTTGTTCGTTCACGTCCAGAAATTTACTTGGCTCCACCTCGTGTAACTCAGCATCCTTCAGTTCAACAACCTCCAGTGGATCAAAGTATTGATGAGTTAAGAGATCTGTTTTATGCTAAGCTGATGTCCATTAGCCCTGAAGATCAACAAAGTAAAACTCTATTATCGCTACTACAGAACTTCCAATCTACACCACCACCACCACCACCACCTCAACCTACACCTACATCTACCGTTACATCCACGGAGTTCCAGAAATTATCCACATAGTTTACTTCTTTCAAGACAACAGTTGTACAATCTTTGAATGACATGAAGAAGTCCTTAGATGAGTTGAAGGCATTACTGAATCAGGGTTGCAAGACTCAAGCCCATGGTTTGAAACGGAAGCATGATCAGGATCCCGATGATCATGATCATGAGGGGGAGATGAGTAAGAAGAGAAGGGCTGAGTCTGATAGTTCTCAAGGCTTAAAGAAGAATCCAATTGTTGCTGAAATTTCTGATATGTTTGAATCTGGAGCTATGGGTGATGAAAGCGGAAAACAGATCGCATTGTATGTTGATCCGAATGCAGAACCGACGGTTGAAAAGCCTGAGGTAAATGAGGAGGAGATAGGGGAAGTGGTAGACAGATTTGTGGAATCTGTTGAATTGATTGAGGATATGATCAGTATTGGAGAGTAAAGGAGGAAGCAGAACCGTTTGCAGTGCTTACATATGAACCAGAGGATCAAGGTGTTGGGTTCACACAAGATGAGGTAGATATTATTTCCGAGATCTATGGGCCACAAACTCCTGAAGAAATAATTGTAAGTCCTATTCATTCACCCGAACATTTCTCAAGCACCTTTATACCTGTCCAATCTGGTGTTATACCTTTATCTTTTAACCTAAACCAACCCAGTTCAACTCAAACCACTACACCAGTTTCTGAACCAATTCCAACTTTTGAATCCACTCCTATTCAACCTGAATCACAATCCTCTCATGATCCAATATTTAAATAACCTAAACCTGAAGATACTGAACCTCCATCTTCTACACCTTTTATACCACCTGTTAATCCTACCCATGACGAAGCTGGTCCTTCCAATACAGCTGATCAACCTGGTCCATCATCCTCTCCGAGCAGAAAACTGTCTGAACTTAAACAGCGTGAAAGAACTTTGTATTTGAGAACACCATTCTTGGAAGAGTCTGAAAGAAGACTATTTGTGCACAGAATCAGAAGCTTAAATCCCTACACCGTGTTGGGAATTACTGATCAGACAGCCGAAAACAAGTTCGAGTATATGTATTTTCTAAGAGACAAGTGCAAAAAGAAAAGTGAGATGAGGAGCAAGAAGTTGATTGTAACTATAACGGAGGTAACGGCCAGATTGTATTACAAAATGTGGTATCTAGAATTTGTAGTTCAGAGGCAGGATTGTAGAGATTACAGATTCTCTGAAGCAGATTTATGTCACTTAACGATGGAAGATTTTGAGTTCATGTTTCATCATTTCAGAGATCTTCAGATCAGAAGGGAAAACGTAACTCTTGCACTGAATGCCATCAAAAGATTTTTGAGAAGACACGTCTTGTTCACACAGTGTCATGATCTACAAATGGCCGTGGAGAGTTATCAACCAAGAGTTAACTTGTTGAGGCCCAATCAAAGCTTGCCTGGATTAATGAAGATGACTCTATTTGCTGTGATTGGAGAACCGAAGTTTGGTGTTGTGTTCAGAAGTAGTGGAAATAAGATATTCATTCGGTTTAATGAGTTGGAAAAGTATTCGGACGGTACGCTCAAGATTGTAAGACTTCAGTTGGTTGAAAAACTTAAAAGGCATGATGCTGAACGAAAAGTCAATTGGATGTCTTCAAGACCTAGAAGAGTTTTGTCAAGAGCCATTGAAGAGATAGATGAAAGATTGAATTTCAGAATGGCTATGCGAAGGATTGAAACGCATCTTGGGTTTCGAAGAAGAAGAAGACCCTTCCTGCCTTGATAGCTAAGGGGGAGATTGTTAGAGCATTATTGTAGCTATCAAGACAATATTAATATTTTGTACTGTTCTTCTTTGTAGAGGCATGGACATGTCATGACCCTACTATATAAAGAAGGCTTCCTTGTTGTTCTTTGAATACTTTGTAGCATTTTGTCATTTTTACTCTAAAGATCAATACATGGATGACTTGTGCACTCTAGATTTTCTCTCTAAATATCTCTGCTAGATTCTGGGTTTCACATTTGATGATCCACCGAAGGAGAGACTAAGTGATACAATGCAAAAGGAAAAAGAAGAAAACAAAAATCTAAGTCAAACTATTCTTGATAAATCTTTCATAGATCAACAAGAAACGTTTGATGAGGATAAGAAATCTTCTGATTCTCAAATATCTGAGTTTAAAAGGAAAATCAAGGATTTGGAAGAAAAGAATAATGAGTTTGAACTTTTGTTGAAAAATATTACGACTCAAAATACAGAGTTTTTGAACAAAATTGAAGATTTGGAAAAGAAGCTTTATTTGAGAGGTCAAACTGAGCAAACTATTCATATGAACAAACCAAGGCTTGTGAGTTCTTTAAATAAATATTGGGGACTTGGTTATGAAAATCCTAAAAATCTGGCAAAAGTAATCAATTACATTCCAACGTTATATGAATTCAAATATTTGCATTATGTCTGATATTTTTCTGAATGTGCAATCTGATGGACAAATGCTGATGAAATAGAAAGAGAAGAATTAATGAAAAGAGCCACTACAACAAAAATGCAACTTCCATTTTGTTATACTCGAGAAACTGAAAAATACGAAAAGAATCCGAATGGAACACTTTCGAATGACTATTTTGATATTTTTGCTAGTAAACCAAATTGTGAAAAACCTTTAGAAGCAAAAAGATATGTTCCACCTTTGATTCTAGAAGGAAAAATTTGCGAACTTGAATATTCTATTCTAGAACAAAGGATGAAATTTGAGCTTGAAAAGGACTTTCTTTCAGCTGTTTGCTCAAATAGCTTTAAGGAACTATCTTCTAGTTTTAAGAGTGATTTAGAAAAAGAAAAGGATATTCATGAAAAATCTTTGATCAAAAAGTTTTTCGATTCATCAAAGAGCACCTTGGATGCAAAACAAAAAGTCGACCAAAAGTGTCTACGACTTTCTAAGAAAGTGTCGGATCTTGAGAAACTTTTACTCTCTGAGCATAATCAGTTCGAAAGTGAGAAAGCAAATTTTATAATAGAAAGCAAATTTCTCGAAGAAAAGATTGGTGAACTTTCTCAAAATGTAAAGACAGTGGAAAATGCTTTAGAAAAAGAAAGAAATACTTTCACAAGTAATAGAAAGATGTCTGATGTTGAGAAAGCTTTCCATCTTGAGCGTGAACAACTCGAGAACGAGAAAGTCATTTTTGAAATTGAAAGACAATCTTTTGAAGTCAAAATAAATGAGCTTTCTCAAGACATAAATGAATTGGAAAAAGCTTTGGCTAAAGAAAGAAAAGAATTTGTTTTTCAAACGTGGTGTGCTCCTGAAAATTCTTCTTCTTCTAAAAAGAATTTTGAAATGCACAACGTTGATTCAGATTCTGTTTTTGAGGATTTTGAATCTAACCAATGTTTTCAAGAACAATTCAAAGCCTGAAGTTTGTGACAAAGGAACAACTTGTGATTTTGATGTCTCAAAGAACTTCCTGACCATAATGCTTTGATTGATGAAAAGAGAGTTAGTCTTGAGAAGGAAAAAAAAGCTCTTGAACTTAGATGCATAAATCTTTCAAAACAGGTTTCTGATTTTGAGAAAGTGTTATTTCTTGAAAAAGAAAAATCTGAGAAGGAAAGAGCAGATTTTGATACTGAAAGAAAATATTTTGAAGCAAAGTCTGCTGAGCTTTCAAAGAAAATATCTGAATTGGAATTTTTGTTGGAAAAAGAGAGAAAAGAGTTTAGTGAAAAGAAGAATGGTTTTGAAAAGGAAAAGCAAAGTCTTCAAAAGAAAAACATGAATATTTTTAAAGACATATCCGAGAAGAATTTTGATGAAGAGAGAAACATCTTTAAGGTTGAAATCTTAAAGCTAACAAGGAGGTTGTCTGCTTTAGCAATGGAGGTTATGATAGAGCAGAAGATTAAGTCTGATCTACAGAAGATGTTTGACCTAATTGTTCAAGAAAAAAATGTTCTGTCCGATAAAGTTCAGCAATTGGAAGCAATTAAGATCAAAGTTAAATCATCTGAACAATTTAGTGCCGATACTATTGTTCAATCGCCGTGTGATGGTTCAAATAATTCTGAATGTTCTATCAAGACTGCTTCTAGTTTTGTTCATGAACATTCTTCTTCGACAACGTCTGTCAAATCATGAGATCAGATGCGTCCTTCTAATATTTTCTACAACCGTGATGCTACAAGTTCAGATACACGTATCTTTAAGCCTGTAAAGATGGTATGGAAGGTAAAAGGATCTACTCCTATGAAAGATGTCCCGAAATCATCTGTTCCTACACAACCGGTGAATAAGAAGAACAATGCTCACTGAGAACGCCACTTTTTGGCGTTATTTTCGGTCCACAAATCAATGAGATTGGCTTGTGTTTAAGCAAAAAGGCGGAGTTTTATGGTTTATCTAGTGAGATGTGCAGGTTATCCGAGAGAAGACAGTCATCGAGAAAAGGAGGGAAAAAGAACCAAAAGAGAGTCCATATCAAAGCCCAACGAGAGCCCGAGATCCAAGCCCAAGACCCGTACCCAGATCCGCGAACCAAACTTGACCCATATACTTCCAGAAACCGCGCGACTTTCCACGCGGTTTCCAAACCGCGGCCAAAACCGCGGGACTCACTGTTTCGTTCCTATACTTGGCACTTTCCGGAATTAGGTCATTATCTCGACACGTGCGACGGTAGGCAGCGAGAGGGCGATTTTCAGAGCACTTTCACGTATTTTGGAGCCACGATAGAGCATTGATTGAAGACAGTTCACCACGCGAAGTGGATTAGAGCCGAGAGAGAAGGGATTTATCGTACATTCTTACCGTTTACGATCACTATGATTTCACACACCACTTTCTACCCTTTTTATAGTGTTTTTATCCACCCCAACATGAACTAATCCTTAGATGTTGGGGGTTGGAACAACTATGGATGACGTGTAACCGAATGATTGTTTTGACCTGATTTGATTTATGAAGCATTTGAATTCAGTTTTAATTATCAATTGTCGTCTGATCACCTTCAATTGACTTTCATGGTTTTTGATTAAGTTTGAAAAAATTAATTAAGAACTAGATCAAGTAATTAAGTGCCGGAAAGGAGATTCGGGTAGAGATAGCCGAATCACTTTCTGCTCGAAATAGTTTGACCTAATGAATTTTAAACCTTAGGTGTTGATCGAGAGATAAAACCTACGTGTCTTGAAATAAAATATGTTATTGCTTGAGAGAGAATAATAGTGACTTTTACAAACTAGGGTTCATAAAGACAATCAGTAATAATCATTGTTCGGGTAGTCGTTCACAATAGTATAGCCATAGGAAGTCCAACCCTCAACCTTTTCTCTATCAAAGTTCTTCCAAAACCTTCCGTTAAGCGATTCTAGTATTATTTTAGTTCTAATTAGTTTTTAAACAATCTTCAAACCATTCTCCAATTGCAACAGTTCAGTTTATAGATCTTATAGTCATTGCGATATTTAGTTCCTAGTTACCTGTGTTCGATACTCGTACTTTTTGTACTATTACTTGACTTCGATCCGTACACTTGCGGTTAGATTTAGGGGGGTGTAAACCCACCTATCAAGTTTTTGGCGCCGTTGCCGGGGAACTAGTTGCAACTGATAGCACTACCAGCTATAAGCGCTATTACATTTTTATTTTTATTTTTGTTATTATATTTCATCACTTCAGTTTTTGGATTGCTAATTTTGTTTATTCTCCGTTTCAGGTACAAATTGGTTTATGCCAAGGAAAACCCGTGAGGAGAAAATCAAACCGATCGATCCAGAGATTGAAAGAACCGCCCGTAGATTACGCAAAGAAGCAAAAGCAAAAAAACATATCATGATCGAAATGGGCGACGAGATAAAGGATTTAATCCTTTTAATAAAATAAAGTTTTTGATCGGAATATGAATCAAACCGAAAGACCCCACCTGTCAACGAGAGACCTCGTAATAATCCACCACCACCTCTCGAGAGACGCCCTATGCGATCGTTTGCCGATCCGAACGTGGCAGCCGCACGCATAGGCATTCAAGCGCCCACTACTGGGGCGAACTATTTTGAGATCAAACCGAGTACCATCGTGATGGTACAGCAGAACCAGTATAGAGGAGGCCCAGCAGAAGATCCTCATGCACATCTTCGTGCATTTGAGGGGATTTGTAATACATTCAAGATCAATAGGGTGAACGAGGATGCCATCAAGCTGAGACTTTTCAGCTTTTCACTCAAAGGCAGAGCCATAACTTGGACTGAAAGTATCCAACTAGACTCGATCACCACCTGGGCACAACTGAAAGCTGCTTTTCTCCAGAAGTTCTTTCCACCTAGCAGAACTACACAACTTATGGCTGAAATCACCCATTTTGCTCAATGGGATCAAGAGAAGTTGTATGAAGCTTGGGAGAGGTACAAGGAGATGATCAAGAAATGCCCTCATCATGGGGTTACAAGGTTGGGTCATAATCCAAACATTCTCCAGTGGACTTCACCCGCAGTTCAAAAACGACATCACAGCTGTAGCGGGTGGAGCCCTAATGGATATGTCTTACGAGGAAGCATGTGAGCTGATCGATAATCTGGCCGAGCAAAGTTTCTCTACTCCAAGGTCAACAGTTAGAAGGGTTGCAAGTGTGCAAGAGAATGACGAGCTGAAAGCCATAAAGGCTCAACTGAACGCACTCACGAGTCAGATGAAGGGGTCTTCTCTTCAATCAGCATTTATGATGGATGAGGGTATGCCGGATATGGCACCACCCATGAACGAGTCGGAGCAAGTTCAATTTATATAAAATAGGAACCGGCCACAGAACGATCCATCCTCAAACACATACAATAAGGGTTGGAAGAAGCACCCGAATTTCTCATGGAGTAAACCGCAAGGGCAACAACCCATGGCCCAACAACAACAGCAGCAATACGATAATAACTCCAACTTTTCTAATTCCTCTAATACTAACAATGTTTATCGTCCTCCAGGGTACAACCAACGGAAATACGATGAAGGGCAATCTGGAGAAAAGAAGCCGGGGCTAGAAGACATGATGACGAAGTTCATGTCCAAAATGGACAGCACGGTTGAGGGATTAGCCGGTACAGTCAACACGGTCAAGGCGGCTACTGATCAGAACACGACATCTATTAAGCTCCTTGAAAGGCAAGATCTGAATTATGCCCTAATTGTTCTCTCAATTGTTACATGATTAGACTAAACAAAAGCTATTTATACCTAAGGACTAAATAAGGCTAATAAGCAACTTTGACTTTCTCACAAGACTTAATACATTGACTTTGACTTTGACAATAATATTAAATCTTGAAGACATATTTAGACCTAACAAAGTTCCATCACCCTCCCTGATGGAAGTTCCACCTATTTTGGTCGGTCAGAAAAAATGCATTTTTGTCCCACAGTTCTATTTAGTCCCGGTCTAATTGTTGCATTCAATGTGAGAGAACACGTTTTTGTTCAGTCACATTGTTTATTTTTGCGGTGGTCAGATGAGGCAGATGAAGACGAAGCATAAAAGATTCCAACCTGATTTAAGAGGAGTGACAAAGCAGAATCAGTGATAAAGATAAAATAGGAGAAGCATATCTATAGACTTTGCGATCTACGAAGATGAAGGGCAGAGAACATGGATGGACTTTTCGTCTATGATGTTTGGAAAACAATACCCGGAACTCCTTTGGTAACACAAAGTAATATATTATGTTAAAGAGTCCTCGACGTAAATTTCTTTGAATGGGTAAACAAACATAGTGATTGTTTTAACAAAATTGAGTTTTTTGGGATTCCTTTGAGTTTTATTTAAGCATGATGCTGGTTGATGTTCTGTCTCAACTCTCTGTTAGACCATAGGGTATTCTTTTCATTTCATCAAACTGATGTTAGTAAGGAGTTGTTTAGAATGGATTATACTGGCCAACTATAGGATTTCTACTTTTACTAAGAAACAACTAGTAAAATAAGTTAGTGTTGACCCTTACCGGGTAAGCGTTTGGGTAAACGACGCTTAGTTGATGTACACATGTGAGTCTGATGTGGCGTGGCAACTTAAAATTTAAACGAAAAAATCAAATCATCTCACTTTTTTTCAGTCTCAAGTTAACAAAATATTCTCTTTTTTTCAACTGCACACACCCAGTTTTATTGGGCGAAAGAAAGAGTGTAAATGGCATGTATAACTCTTTTCTTTGCTCCCAACATCCACACCTATGGGTGTATAAAAACTTGGCCAATCCAATCTGTAATTAGTTCTAATTGGAGGCTACTGTTACTTTGTCTCCAAGCTCATGCATGCTAAACGATCATGTGAGAAGTTGAGGAGAACTTAAGAAGCGGATCTGGATCGTTGATCACTTTTAATCAAATGCCCTCCAATGAATTGCGATTTAGAAGGAATTTATCCGGTGAATCTCATTCTAATGCGTGACAAATTTCTCATCAAATGGTTGATAACCACTTCTCATCGGAACCCAACTCTACTTCTCAATTGCCTAATTCTGAGACCAGTTAGTTAAATTTTACTATGTGTTGTCAATCATTCCTTATTTAGTTTTAATTCCATGACTGAGCCAAACAACACACAGACAGGATAAGGAAGTAGCGGTACCTAACGTGCATGGAGGGAAGAAAGTTCTTGTTCCAATTCGGGTGGAGTATTTATGGTAGCCAACACAATGCTCCCATTGCCTTGTCTTCGGCCATATGACATCTTCGTGTGTCAAAGCGGAAATAGCAAAAAAGAAAGGAAAGGAGCTTGTGAATGATGGGATCGATTATGAGGGGTTCACATTGGTTACAAATCGAAAGAAACCTCAACCAAAGGAGATTTGGCGTAAAAAGAACGTTGGTTCCTCTTCCGGGGTTTCTCAAGAACGGGTTGATGTGGCTGTTCCTATGGCTGGTCGTGAGGACCCATAGGTAGTGGAAGTCACTAATAATAATGTGGTGACGGGTGAGGTGGTGGAAGCTGATGGTTTGCGTGCTAGTTTAATACAAGAGGTTCCAGTGGTTCAACCTTCGGTTTTGTTGATAACCTAGAGGTACGACCTTCACCTGCAGTGTCAGCGCAAGGGGCCGAATTAAGTGCACCAATGGTGAATGTGGTTAAAGATGCTGTTAAAATGCCGATTCCGAAGCCTAAACTTCGTGGGATTTTGAAAACCCCCGCTCCTTCGAAAGTGGAATTGCACCCTTCGGTGCTGATTGCTAAAGCAAAGCGTTCGGTTTCCATTGCTACCTCAAATCCGTTTTCTAGTCTTTCGGATGAGGATGAGGATGGAGTTGATTTTGATGTTTTAGAGGATGGGAAGGTAGGTTTGAAGGGAAGTAGAAATCCTGTGGTGTCGGGTGTGTCGGATACCAACTCTACTAACTCATCATGTTAAAGCTTGGTGCATGGAACGTTCGGGGTCTAAATTCGCCAATTAAGCAACGTGAAGTTAAACATTTTATTCATACTAATATGCTTTTGTTTTGTGCCGTCTTGGAATCCCATGTCACTAATGCTAATTTGGATCATGTTATCTCTTCTACTATGGGCTCGTGTTCTTGGTTTGCAAATAATACTCCTTTGTCTAGGAGTGCTCGTATTGTTATTGCTTGGAACCCTTCGGTTTTTGATATCTCGGTAATCACCTTCTCGGATCAAGTTGTGCATCGCAAAATCCATATTAAAGGTTCGAACTTGTCCTTCTTCTTCTAGGTGGTTTATGCGGACAATAATATGGTTCAAAGACGGGAGTTATGGAATGAGTTAAGACGATTCGCCATAATTGCTAAATCCGAACCATGGCTGATGATCGGGGATTTTAATACCACGTTGCACCTAAATGAGAGTGAGGGTGGCTGATCTCATCGTGATAGACGTATGGAGGAGTTTGCTGAATGTTTAGAGGATGTGGAATTGTTTGATCTTCGGTACACGGGGATATTTTACACGTGGGCGCAAAAGCCGGTGCATGGAGGTGGCATCCTCCGAAAGTTGGACCGAGTTATGATTAATACTTCTTTTCATGATGGCTATGCGAATGCAACGGCTCAATTCTTTCCGCGGGGGATTTCTGATCACTGTCCTATGATGGCCTTGTTTGAAGGTGGTCGCTTAAAAGGTAATCATACATTCCGTTTTGATAATTTCTTGGCCTCCCATCCGGACTTTCTTCAGATTGTCAAAACGGAGTGGGACAAACCTGTGCATGGTTCTTTCGCATTTTGGGTAACCTCGAGGCTGGAAACTCTTAAACACCCGCTAAGGGTGTTAAGATCCAAATTTGGAAATCTTTCCAAGCGGGTGGCTGATTTGCGTGTGGAGGTGGAGGCGGTCCAACGGGATGTTGATCTGGATCCACATAATGTGATTATCATGGAAGACCTTGCCCATGTTCTTGTTGCATTTCAAGCGGCGTTACATGATGAGGAACAGTGCTTTCGGCAACGTGCAAAAGTACGTTGGGTGAAGGAGGGGGATCTCAATACGGCGTTTTTCCACAGAGTGGTTAAGGAGAAAAAGAATCGAAGCCTAATCAACTCAGTTTCTGATCTGCATGGTACTATGGTTTATGATGACAAAGTTCGATACGCTTTTGTTGATCATTTCAGGTCCCTTCTTGGTGAGAGAGATGGTTCGGTTTCCCCGGAGCTTCCAGAGAATTTGTTTGTTAACAAGTTGTCTATTCAGGATGCTAATTTTATGATCTGGCCTATTACTAAGGAAGAAGTAAAGAGTGCTATGTTCGATATTGGAGATGACAGAGCCCCTGGCTCAGATGGTTTTTCGTCCAAATTCTATAAAGCAGCTTGGGGAATTGTTGGGAAATATATGGAATTGGCAGTGCAAGACTTTTTCTATCGGGGTCGGTTGGCTAGAGAGCTTAACCATACTTCGGTCTGCTTGATTCCAAAGAAGCCGAATGCCTCCTCTATCTTGGATTTCCGTCCAATTTCCCTCTATAATGTGATATATAAATGCATTTCGAAAATCCTTTCGTGGCGTTTGAAAGACTGTTTGGACAAGCTTGTGAGTCCGAACCAATCGGCTTTTATCCCGGGTCGTCGTATCACGGATAATATTATGATGGCGCATGAGATTATGGCTGCGTATGGCAGGAATGAGGGCTCGCCTCGCTGTTCGTTAAAAATCGATATTCAGAAGGCTTATGACTCGGTTGACTGGGGCTTTTTGGCTAATGTTCTTCAGGCGATGGGTTTTCACCCTATTATGTGCCACTGGATCATGAAGGTTGTTTCTACAACTTCGTATTCGCTTTTGGTTAATGGTGAATCTTACGGATTTTTTAAAGGGGCTAGGGGAATTCGTCAAGGTTGTCCCCTATCACCTTACTTATTTACACTGGTTATGGAGGCGTTCACTTGCCTATTTCGAAAGAATGTTGAGGAAGATTCGAGCTTTAATTTTCATAAAGGGTGTTCTAGATTGGCTCTAAACCACTTGTGCTTTGCGGATGACCTTTTGGTCTTCTGTAAAGGGGATGTTGGTTCGGTTTTGGTAGTCAAACGGGTTCTTGATGCGTTTGCCAAACTGTCAGGGCTTTGACCGAGTATGCAAAAGAGCTCTGTTTACACTTCTAATGTGGATTCTGATACTTTGGGTGCTATTACTTCGGTTTTGCCTTTCCAAATTGGAGCTCTTCCTTTTCGGTACTTGGGGATTCCTTTGTCTTCTAAGAAGCTTGTTACGTCTGATTTTAATGGTCTCCTTGCTAAGGTACGTGCTCGCATCTTAAATTGGAAATCTAAATTCCTTTCGTTTGGTGGTCGAATTCAATTAATCAAGTCTGTCTTGGAGTCTTTGCAACTATATTGGATGACGATTTTTACCATTTCGTTCTCGATTGTGCATGAATTAGAGAGGCTTTTTTCGTGATTTTCTTTGGGCTCTAGGAGAGTCATCATGGGGTCGGACTAAGGTTGCCTGGGAGGATGTTTGCCAACCTAAGGATGCGGGAGGTTTGGGCATTAAGCGTATCTCAATGTGGAATTGAGCTCTATTGGTTCCCCATATTTAGGATATTATCAGAAAACGTAAGTCTCTTTGGGTTTCGTAGGTTTATCAATACCGTTTGTGGGATGTTCACTTTTGGAATGCTCCTGTTCAATCGACGTCCACATGGCTATGGAAACGTCTTCTTGGTTTGCGGGATCAGGTACGGCCGTCTTTTATGCATGTGATTGGTAATGGCTTGTTAACTAATGCTTGGGAGGATAAAGGGCTCGACTTGGGTCATCTCTCAGGTAAGATCTCGTATAGGTTTCTTCTAGAGGGTGGTCTCTCCAAGCATACCACCATTGCTGAGTTGATTAACATGTTGGATAATGTCTGGTCGAATGCTTGGATCTCTCGGTGTACTGCTCTTGCTTCTTATCAGGTCCCCATGCTTTACCCAATTGTGCAAGATCATGTTATGTGGAAAACTACTCGTAATCATCTCACGCAGTTCAAGGTCTCAGATGTGTGGCGGACGTTGTTTGGAGTCTACGAAAAGGTGGCTTGGTATAAATTTTGTTGGTTTACTAACAATATACCAAAACCCTCGTTTTGCTTATGGCTTGCAATTCGTAAGCGGCTTTCTACTCAAGACAGATTAGTGAGGTGGAGGCAAGATGGAGAACCGATGGTATGTTCGCTATGTAGTGCATGCACGGATAGTCATGACCATCTTTTTTTCGAGTGTTCATATTCTTTTCAGGTATGGTCGAGACTCAAGGGGGATGTGGGTAACAACTTGAAGGATCGTTGGGACCTCATTCTAGAAGATACGGAGATTGGAAGATGGAAACCAGGTATCATTAAAACTCGGCTCACTTTTGCGGAGACTGTGTACTATATTTGGAGGGAACGTAATGCAAGGCTCTTTTCGGATAACAAGAAGACCCCGGATCAGCTTGTGAATGAGATTCATTAGATGGTCAATATGAAGATGTTGACTACGAGGGGGAATATGGCGAGAGGGGAAGGGGCGCCAAGATTTCAAACTGTGAACGTTTTTTGATGATGTCTATCCCTTTTGGTTTGCCAGTTTGGGTGGTTTGGGAGCTGCGTATCTTATTTTACATGTTGATTAGTTCTATTAGTCTTTGTTTGTTTTGGTTGTTAGTTTTTTGGTTTATTTTGCGTTGTAATATCCTTTGTTTCTTAGTGAAGGCCTCTCCTTCATATTGGGTCTGTCCTTTATGGTGGGAGTGCCTCTTCGTTGGGAGGGAGTCCCTCACCGCTTAGGTGTATTTTTCTTTTTTCTGTTAATATATTGCCAGGAGTGCCGCCTCCTTTCCAAAAAAAGAAATACAACATCAATTAATGTTTTTACTATACCTTGTAATGTTTGTTATGACAATAACTATTAATTGGATTTTGATCATATGGCATTGAACATAAAATATCTCTAAACATATCACTTTTGGTACCATATTATTGATTCATGTTGTGTTTAGTTTAGTTGATCAAGAGTAATTTTGGTAATATCGAGTAGTTTAGTACTTGAGCAACCTAATGTGGATGGGTGGTGGGATTTAAGGAATGCGTAATTTGTATATTAATCAATTGAGTTATCATCTAAAACCAAACCACACATATCATGTTTTCGTAATGGTGCTTTAGGTTTGGTTTAACAATGGATCTACTCTCCGAACTCTTAAAATTGATATGCTCCAAACTACGGATTTTAAATTACTGAGACTAGCGGAGGGATTCAAGCCGGTCTCCCGCACTATTAGAACTTGTGTTGATCCAAGCCCTCAGTGATTTGATAATGACCCTCTCTTAACACTTAGTGAAAATTGTAAGTAAATGATATGTATTAGAGTTTCATTATCGCTGATAAGTACTAAGACCGTTTCAGTACCGCTGATAGTAACCCTCGCTCTTTAAAGTTAAATAGTCAGCGAACTCTGTTCATCGAGTAGCTCTGAGCCTGTTCAGTCTATGAGATGATCGCTGATAAGTTAGTTGTTTACTTATGATCCCTGAAGATAAGTTTCACGTCAACATATGTTCTACGCTGAAGTAAAAGATCAAGCTCAAGAACCAGCAACGAGTGTACTAATGAACTGATGCGGATATCAGCGAAGCCAAGATTTGTCCACTCAACGTGAAGTTACAAGTAGAAGACTTCAGCAATCGTTGAACTTTATCATTCGCTGATAAAGTACTGATTCAACGAAAGCTGATCATGAAGTTCTCTCTGCATGTTACTATTGTCTTACCTCCCTTGCACGTCTCCGTACGAACTGTCAGAACGGACACCCCTTTTTGTTTGTAATCGTACAACAACTCTGATTCTACACTGTGCACCATGCGGCTACTAAGGTTGTCTACAAAGGTCAATGACATGCAACCACTCAGCTGCTGCCACGTGTAAAGCAATACTGCCATGCAGTATATAAGAAGAACCCTACTTCAGAAATGAAGTGTTCGGGCCATCTTCTTCTTTCTATCTGTGTGTTAGGTTATTATTCGTAATTTCCTTATATCCTTTCTGTCTTATTCTAGTGCAAGAAACTTAGTGTTTTTAACTTGTTTAGATTAGGTTAACCCTTAATCTTGTTCCGCAACAAGTTGTAAATTGTCTTGATTTATCAATAAACAATTTAGAAAAGTAAAAATATTGTGTTTGTATTCTACCCCCCCCCCCCCCCCCCTTTTCTACAAACTTGTATAACCCTTCGGGACCAACAAGTGGTATCAGAGCGGTTTTGTTTAATCTCATAAACAAGATCTGATCTATACTAAGATTTCTCTTCCTTGCTATTTCTTAAAATGGCCACTAACACAAACACTAATTATATTGACAATGGTTCTCTTGCAAAACCCCCTAGATTTTCCAGAGATAACTTTAATCTGTGGAAAAATAGGATCATTCTCTTCTTAGAAGGTGTAGACCCAGCTATACCTTATTACATCGAAAATGGTCCATATATTCCTATAAGAATTGATCCTGAAGTTCCAGCCACTGAGAATAGAGTTGCTATTCCAGAAAGGTTGGTTCCTAAGGAAATTCATATGTGGACTGATGAAGATAAGAAGAAAGTGGCTCTCGACACTAAAGCCAGATCCATACTTTCTATGGCTCTTCCTGACGAAGTCTACCATTCCGTCATGAACCTGAAAACCTCAAAAGCCATGTGGGACACAATTTGTGTTCAGTATGATGGTACTTCTGAAGTCCATGACTCACGTAAGATCAAACTGGTAAGACAGTACGAAAGCTTCATTTGAGGTAAGAATGAATCTCTCTCTGAAGTACACCAACGTTTTAACTGCTTAATAATAGATCTGAAAACTGTTGGTAAGGAATATTCTCACTTTGAAGTACTGACAAAGTTCTTAGAATGTTTACCTGAAAGCTGGGACAGTTATTCAATGTGTCTCAAGCTGTCAAAAGATCTTAGATCTATGACTCTTTCTACCTTATATGGCACGATGCTGAATCATGAGCAATTGAGTCGTCTTAAGAAGAATCTTGTAAAAGATTCCAAAAGCACCCCTGTTGCTTTACTCTTGGAGTTACCTTCTACTCAGCGATCTACTATCACTGTCACTGAGTTGGAAACTAACTCTGAACGTTCATCAGATTCTGATGCTTCAGATGATGATGAAACTCTGGCATTCCTGGCTAATAAGTTTAGGAGATTTGCTAGAAAGAATAATTTCAGAAAGAACAAACCTCTTGCTATTACTGACAAGCCAAGATCATCAACCCCTGTTGATAAGGCTACTGCTACTTGCTATAACTGTGAAAAGATAGGACATTTTGCTAGCGAGTGCAGGTCAAAGAAAGCCTCTAGACCCTTTGCTTTTCCCAAGAAAAACTTTACTCCCAAGACTAGAGATGAAAAATACAAAAAGCTGAAAGAAAGGTATTCAAAGCTGAAAACCTTTAAGAAGAAAGGCAAAGGCCTTATGGATGACTATGATTGGGCTGCCCCTGACGAAGAAGAATCATCTGACTCTGAAGATGATGATGAAATCAATCTATGTCTCATGGCCAAACTTGAAGATGAGGAAGAAAATTCTAACATTCCCTCTACTTCAACCTTTGCTACTAAGGTATCACCTTCCTTCTTTACCAATATTTTAAATATTGACGAAGCTGATAGTCTTCGAAAGATCGATCTCTTGACTAGAAGTTTATATGAAGCCATGAATGGCAAAACTGTTATTGAAAATCAAAACCTTGATGTCGCTGAACAGCTTAAAAACTGTCACCTTCAAATATAAAAGCTTTCTAAAATTTAAGAAGATTTTAAAGATCAAGTTCATTTAAATCAGCTAGTCAAAATCGAACGCGAAGAAGCTATCGCTGCATTAAAAGCTGAAAAAGCTACTGTTGATGGATGGTATAACTCCTCAACAAATATCACTGAGATAATTAAGTCTCAGATTCCTCTGAGTGACAAACGTGGTCTTGGTTACAAAGCTGATGCTAAAGAACCAACCACTGACCATTCTATGTCTAAATTTGGAATGTTTGTCTCCTCTATCCCTAACACTTTCTCTTCTCAGTGTTCCTCTTCAAAACCTTCTATTCCTGAGGAAGTCTCTACCTTAACTTCAAAAGGTAAAGAGAAAATTGTTAATCCAAAACCTACCTCAGTCTTTAAAGACAAAGGTAAAGGAATTGCTTTTAATCAAAATCCTCAGAAGGGTACCTTTGTACCAAAGTTGAATGCTTCTAAAGCTTCAGTGACTTATCCCTCTGGTTCAAAGAATAAGATCCCTGGATTTATTCAGCGTGGATCTATTCAGCGATCTACTCCTAGAATCAAAGTGGATACTATTGGTAAGAAATCCGAAGAACTGAATGTTCCTCCTGTTTCAAATACCAAAAGTTTACTTGGTACTGGTCCTTCTAATTCAAAATCAAAAGCTCTGCATTCAAATGGTCCTAGAACTACTTTTAGTTATAGGAAATGTTATCATTGTGGACTTACCAATCATATTGCTAGTAATTGCCCCACAGCCACCCTAGTTGAAAAGATAGCTAAGGTGAAGATCATTGCCCCCAAGGTAAAGAAGACCACTGAGGTTAAGAAATTAACTAAAGTGAAGAATGACAAAGCTGAATCTTCAAATGCTGCCAAGATTGCTGAACCTTCCACCTCCTCTTCTACCCCCACTGACAAGTGTGTACACATGGTTAAGTGGGTACCCAAGACAAACTAATCTTCCTTTGTAATGCAGGTTAAGAAGGGTATCTGGTATCTTGATAGCGGATGCTCTAGACACATGACTGGTAAGAAGAACCTGCTCACTGAATATAAAGAAGAAAAGGGTCCCTCTGTAACTTTCGGTGGAAATGGAAAAGGACATACCCGAGGGTTTGGTGTACTCTCTAATGGTACAACAACCTTCAGAAGAGTTGCATATGTTGAAGGGGTGAAGCATAATCTTCTAAGAATCAGTCAGCTTTGCGACATGGATAACAAAGTAATCTTTACTAAGGAATCCTGCTTTGTCGGTGACAAAAAGGAGAAGATAGCTCTCAGCGGTCATCGTTTGGAAAATGTTTATGTAATAAACATGGACTCAACAACCACTGAGAACTCCTGTTTCTTCTCAAAAGCCTCATCTGATGTCAACTGGTTATGGCATAAGAGGCTCACTCATCTAAACTTCAAGACACTAAATACTCTTTCTTCAAAAGAGTTATTCACTGGTCTACCTCAACACTCATACGCCAAAGAGTCCTTATGTTCAACGTGTGAAAAAGGGAAGCAGACCAAAGCAAGATTCCACAGTGTCATCTCCTCTACAACTTCTCCATATGGATTTGTTTGGCCCTGTTAACAAATAATCCGTCGCTGGAAAAAAAATATACACTAGTCATAGTTGATGAATTCTCTCGCTATACATGGGTTATGTTTCTCCGTTATAAGAGTGACACCCCTGAAGAACTCATCACCTTTGTCAGGAAAATGGAAGTCCTGAACAACTTGACCGTTCGCTCAATAAGGAGTGATCATGGGACTGAATTCAAAAATAGTTCTCTTTATTCCTTCTTTGAGAGTAATGGTATTTCTCACAACTTTTCTTTAGTGAGAACACCGCAACAAAATGGAGTCGCTGAAAGAAGTAATCGAACTATTATTGAAGCTGCACGATCAATGCTCAGCGATTCTCTCCTGCCTACTCAGTTTTGGGCAGAAGCTGTCAACACTGTTTGTTTTACGCAAAACAGGTCGCTAATAGTTAAAAGATTTAATAAAACAGCTTACGAACCTTTCCATGGGAGAAAGCCTTCAATTAGCTTTCTTCACATCTTTGGATGTCAGTGTTTCATACTGAACAACAGAGATTCCCTTGGAAAATTTGATCCTAAGGCTGATGATGGAATCTTTCTTGGATACTCATCAGTCTCCAAAGCCTTCAGAGTCTTCAATCGAAGAAGACAAACTGTTGAAGAAACTATTCACTCCACCTTTGACGAATCCCGTTCAGCGAATTCTCAACCTTCTGCTGATACTGAAGAACTGAATCAAAGGATATTTTCACATCTTGGTGATTCAGAAGATATTCCAACTCCTCATACTCATACCGTTGAAGATGATGGTCCTACTATCATCCCAAACATGCAGACTAGTGAAGCTGAAACATCATGGGTCTCAGCTATTCCTTTAAACACTATGCCTACTTCTGAACCAAATGTCTCAGACATTCCATCTACTTCTCAGCAATCAATGAATGTGATGACATCTGCACCTACTCCTCCCTTGGCTGATATTCCAGAAGTTGCTGAAGCCTCATCTTCAGCTCCTCCAGTTCAATTTGAGTCAGCGACTCATGCTTCGGCTCAGCGATGGACTGTCAATCACCTTATTGATCAAATTCTTGGTGATCCAAACGCTGGTGTTCAGACTCGACGAAGTGCAGGTAATATTTGTTAACTTTATTTCTTTGATTGAACCAAAGAAAATAGATGATGCCCTCAAACATCCAAACTGGGTCAGCGCTATGCAAGAAGAGCTGACTGAATTCGAAAGAAACAAAGTTTGGAATCTTGTTCGAAGACCAACTGACAAGATAGTGATAGGCACTAAATGGTTCTATCGAAACAAGTTGGACGAACATGGAACTGTAACCCACAACAAGGCTCGTCTTGTTGCTCAGGGATACAGACAAGAGGAAGGTATAGACTACGACGAAACATTTGCTCCAGTAGCAAGACTAGAATCTATTCGTCTATTCTTAGCTTACGCTGTACACAAAGACTTCAAAGTTTATCAGATGGATGTTAAGTCAGCGTTTCTAAATGGAAAGCTGAATGAAGAAGTCTATGTGGAACAACCTCTAGGATTCTCAGATACTAAGCATCCAGGTTATGTTTATAAACTGGATAAGGAACTTTATGGCTTAAAGCAAGCTCCACGTGCATGGTATGACACTCTATCCTCTTATCCACTGATTGAAAATTTTGAGCGAGGTAAAATCGACAAAACTCTATTTTTCAGAATAGTGAAGGGTCATATCATGCTTGTTCAGATATATGTTGATGACATTATATTTGGTTCTACTAACCCTGACCTTTGTACTCGTTTCGCTGATAGAATGAAAGCAGAGTACAAAAATGAGTATGATGGGTGAGCTAACATATTTCATTGGTCTTCAGATAAAAACAGAATGAAAAAGGAACTTTCATTAATCAGGGAAAGTATGTTAAAGATATGCTGAAGAAATTCGAGTTAACTCAGAGTTCAGCTATGAAAACCCTATGGCACCACCGCTGACACTAAACAAGGATTCAAATGGAATACCTGTTAATGTCATGCTGTACCGTGGGATGATCGGCTCTCTCTTGTATCTTACAACTAGCCGACCTGACATTATGTACGCAAGGTGTTTGTGTGCACGATATCAAGCTGAACCTAAGGAATCTCATATGATCGCTGTAAAGCGAATCTTTCGTTACCTTAAAGGTACTCCGAATCTAGGTCTTTGGTATCCCAAAGACTCAGGGTTTGATCTAATCGCCTATTCAGATAGTGATTTTGCAGGTTGCAAATTGGATAGGAAAAGCACCACAGGAGGCTGTCAGCTCCTGGGTGGAAAGCTGGTGAGTTGGACAAGTAAAAAGCAAAACTCAGTGTCCACCTCAACTGCTGAAGCTGAGTATAAAGCCGCTGGAAGCTGTTGTTCTCAGGTCTTGTGGATGAGAAATCAACTACTAGACTATGGCCTTCAGCTCTCGAAAATTTCAATCTACTGCGATAGCAAAAGTGCCATCGCTATAGCCAACAATCCAGTGCTACACTCAAAGACCAAACATATCGAAATCAGGTATCATTTTATCAGAGATCATGTGATGAATGGTGATATAGAACTTCATTTTATCCCAACTGACTTTCAGTTAGCTGATCTGTTCACCAAACCTCTCGATGAGACAAGATTCATCTTTCTCATCAGCGAGCTTGGAATGCTGAATTTTGAAGAGTAAAATCTTTAGTGGTTCACATTTGATCAGCGACCGGATAAAACCAACTTATATAACCCATTCTAGCATCTTCTCTCTGAACAAAGTTGATTCACTGATATCAAGGTATGTTCTCTCTTTACTCGCTGATATTCGCATGTAAATGCAAGATTTCAAAACAAATTACGTCGCTGAATATCTCTTCTTTAACAACGATACTTTGAAATTTCTTAAACTAACACTGATATTTATATTCAGTGCTTCATGTTTTTCAAAATAGTCCCTGAGCTTTCAAAACCTCAGAGACATCCTAAAATATGAAAGGACGTTTGTGACATCATCACCACGGATAAACCCTGACACGTTCTTTGTCTGACATACGTTTGCACGTTGCGTTTACCATCTAATCAAATGCAAACACGTGTCCGTGTCATGATGAAAAACTTTCCCGCTCTAGTTTCTCTATCTCTCTCTAATCTCACTATATAAACTATTTCGAGTTTATATTTTTCCTTTACGCGAACTTCTTCTCCAAGAAAGAAAAGATTTACTCTTGCTTATTGAACTCGAGCTTTTCCAGAAAACTGTTCATCTTCCTCTTCGACAACCAGGTTAATATTCTCATTATTTACCTGTTTTAACTTGTTTCTGATCTTATCCTTGTTTTCAAATGATCAAACAAAAGAACTTTTTAAATGAAATAATTTCTTTCATGGTTTTATGAACACAACCTTTTCATGGTTGTTCTTCAAGTTTAAATCAAATATATTAAACTAGTTCTTCATACGTTTTTCCAGAATCCTTATCTAAAGGAAAATGGAAAACAAGACTTTTACTGGGTTTGCATTTCTTTTTCAAAACAAGAAAACCCTAATCTTCATTAAGACATTTCTATCTGAATGAAATGGACAAAATTCGAAAACATCTTATTGGAAAATCTTTCCACATTAAGACTGTATTTTTTCTCTATGATTCATGGTTGATATGATAAACAGAAATGGCATCTTCTACTGCTGCTCCTACCGCTGAGAAATCTCCTGCTACGTAGAAACTGAATCTTCCCAAGGCTCCTCAGGTCAAGTTCACGCTTGAGAAAGTAGACTTCTCAAAATCCAACAATCTCTATGCGCTTTTCGATTTTCCTCCGAAGAAGCAAGTCATACATCTGAATGATGCTGTAAATTTTCTCCAAACATGTTGCTTATTCAAAGTCTTAACCTTTGTACCCCCTGCCCATAAATTTCTTTTATGTCAGTTCTGGTATACTGCCAGGCACACTCAGGTTCCTTCACCCAAACACCCTAAGAAACTCCTTGATGTCATTCTCAGTGACACCAAATTTGGCACAACCAAAATCAACCCTGCCATTATTAGGCGTGCACTCAGCTTACCCACTGGCTCCAAACAAAAACCCTTCGTTCCTCTGCCTAACCACAAAAACCATGTTGATAGGGAAGCCATCACTGCATTCTTTGATGCAATGGGTTACGTATGGGACACAGGGAGGGACAAGGAGATTCAGAAGAAACTGACACTAATCAAGAAGTCCAAAATGCCAAGCGAGATGAACTTCATCTTCGCACACTTATTAAGCTGCATGACAGCGAAGAGTGGCTCATATGATCAAGCTGCTCAACCTCAGCAAGTCATGGGCTATGCATTGCTGAAAGGACTCCATGTTGATTGGGCCTCAATCATCTATGACGATCTCGCATTCAAAGTAGATATGGCTGATAGACCTTCATGGGTTCCATATCCCCGATTCATCAGCGCCGTCTTTCTACAAGGACTTGGTGATAAATACCCAAAAGAGGGTGATCTGAGACTCTCTTAGGTTGGCCCTATGGTGCTCGACTTCAAGCCGCTGGCAAACGAGGTACGTCTTACTACTCTTTTATCTATTCTTAATCCTCCTTCTTCTACTTCTGCGGCTACTTCAGTGGTAATACCCAAGCTGCACTCTCAACTCCTTCTCGAAAAAGGAAACAATCTACTTCCCAACTTGGTTCCAAAAGGATCAAGAAAACCAAGGAGCAACCCCCCCCCCCCCCCCGCATTCACATGCTAAAGACTCCACAACTCATCTTGAAGAGCTGATGGATAGTTCTGTGGTACGCTCTGCCACAGCTGATCAAGCCACCCCTTCCATCCCGACCTCATCGTCTCTAAACGCTGAGGTTATAAACTTGGAACTGAACCCACCTCCTTCAGCCTCTCTACCAACTGAAGTGATTGACAGCGGATCCAACGCTGAACCTCGCACCCAACCAATCTTCTCATCCATCACTCCTCCCACTCCTTCTTTGGACACTCCGCCCTTTTTCCGAACATTCTCAGGGACATCTGTCATCGTTCATGATTCAGCTGCTGATACTCTTCATGTGATGATGGAAGCAAACTTAGGATCTGCAGGCACCTCCATGCGCCAAGGCGCTCTCGACGACGACATGGAACACTTCTCAGGTTTACAAGGTTTCGACAACTTCGCAAATCCGCCTGCAGGTATAAACATTATCCCAAACACTCCTCTCTCTCAACCCTAGACTTCTGAGCTTTCCTCTGTTCATAAGTTAATAACTGTTTCAGGTCATAATTTGGGGGATATCAACACCTTCCTGAAGGCCCTGGAAACAAAGATGGAATCATACAACACCATTCTTTCCACCAACTCTTCAGCGGTTAAAGACACTGGAGAGAACCTCAAGAAGCTGACTGAGGTTGTTGACACGAAAGCCTCCAAAGCTGATATGGAGAAGGTGGATGGCAGCATTGCAACTTTTGCTACCACCCTCGCTGAAACTTCCTCAAACGTCAACAATCTCAACTTCACCAACACCATCCTCGCAACAAACTTCACCACTCTGTCCAATGAAGTCACATCATTGAAGATAGAGGTTGATATTCTTAAGGGTGAAGTGATGACGGTAAAAGATCTACTTCAGCAGATACTCAATCGCCTGAACGCCCAAATGTCTCACTTTACTCAGGCCGATCGAGTTGAACTTCAGAAGATCAGCCCTGCGATTTCTAGCACAGAAGACAGAATTGCAGTGGTTGAAATCCTCATGGGAGACACCGGCCTAGAAGACAGTGATCCTGTGACTGCTGCTGCTGAACAATCTTTTTCCTCCCCTAACCATGATGTGGAAGAGGGGGAGAACAAAGCTGAAGATCTTCCCCATAATGCTGAGGGGGAGAAAACTGAAGTTGCTGCTTCTTCTTCACAACCTCAGGGAGTTGAAAACCCTGAGGAAACCGAGAAACCCTCCTCTGTGTCTGATGGGCAGCAACTCGAAGAGGATAAGAGAACTGAAGTTGCTGCTGACGTAACCGAACCCTACGATGATGAATCTGAAGCTGAAGAAGATGAAGATGACGAAGACCTCGACCTTGAGGATGAAGAACCATCATCATCCCCTAAAAATGATGATGATGACTCCTTCTTCTTCGTCCAACCTGTCGTGAAAGTCCCTGCTCAGAAAGGGATTGTGATCAGAGATCAATCATGGGAGACGACCAAGACAAAACCTGCAGCATCTGAAGCTGGTCAAGGCAAGTACAAAGGCCTCGCTACAGAAGGCAATCTGGCAATCCTTCAGATAAAGCCAGTTTGTCAGGTACAATATCTCTTATTCCCTTACTCTGCATCACTCCTCTATCCCTTCTCAATCTCAATACTCCTCTCAATAAAACCTCTATACACTTAACCCTATTCTTTTCTCTATCTCTTTCTTCCCAACTTTTCTTACTTAAACGATAATTGTGTTTCAGCTAGTCCTCTCCCCTGTTTAAGGATCCCGCTGAAGCTCCTGCAACTTCATCAACAATAATTCCAGCTCCTATCGCTGAAGAAATAATCCCACTCTTGGATTTAACCTCTGAGACTGATGAACCTGAAGAACAATCTCTCTCTCACAGAAACAGACCTTCCTTAGCTCCTCAAAAGCTAAGTGAAGAAGAACAAGAAAAGAGAGATGAAATGATCAAACAGCTCGAAGATCAGCGAATCATCCTCACTTGCTCCAAAATCCCTGTTCCTACAAAGTTCAGGATATCAAGGAAAGAATATGAGGATCATTTAAGAGCTGAAAGATTACTCGCCGAAAAGAAGGAAGCTGAAGAAAAAGATAAGGCTCTCGCCATCCAGCTTGTCCAACAATTAGTGAAAGACCCCGTGCTGAAAAGAACTCCCATTGATGTCCAACGTCAGCTATGGGATGATGCCCAAAGGATCGTTGAAGAAAAGACTAAGGTATCTGACTCGACTTTGGAATGGTGTAAAGAAATGCTGAACTATCGATCTCGACCATCCAAAATCATCAAGGTACTTATCAGAGGAAAACTGTTCGTAGACGTTCCTGTTGTTGAAGTTGACGTATTCAGAGAAGACAAGACCAAGCAAACCTTTTACGCTGCTACATTAGAGAAATTTGGATTCTATGAATGGTTGGAAGTGAAATTAGCCATTCAGCGATCTCGCTCAAAGTTCAAGAGCCATGTCGAGAAAATTTTAAATTCTCAGATCGACTTGGTTTCTTCTGCTGTGGATATTCCTCCTTCCACTCTTCTTCCACCTCAACAAAGAAGGGCCTCTGCAAAGAAAAAGAAAACCTCAGACTCAGGTCCTCCTATACGGAATGAAACAGGTATAGGTTTCTCTTGCGAAGAAGTACTTGGTCGTGACCCTGACCTCTCAGTACTTGACACCTCCCTGCCTCTTGGTGAAACCTTCATCCCTGGAAAAGTCTTAAGTGAACCCTATGGCATCTTCTTTCTAGACTGCTATGGACGACAACACTTTCAACGCATCTCTGAGCTTCCAATCACTCCCATCGAACAGCTCAGAGACCTAATATAATGGTGTGAAGTCAGACGCGACATTCAGGCACGTCACCTCAAGCCCCTGATCTTTGAAGAAGCAAAGAACAAAAAGGATCAAGGTGTAACGGTCCCTGACTGGATGATTCCCACATCAAAGACCCTCGATGAACTTCTCATAATGGATGAACCTTTTGACGGATAGGATCGCCTTGTAATTCTTTCTATCTTTATCTGTCTACATCTTTTGTACTTGTAAATTCATTAGCTATACTTGTAATTTTTCTACTTCCCTCTGTAATTTTTACGAAGTTTAAAGGAAAATTTCAGCGAATGTACTTTACTCCATCAGTACTAAAAAGATCCCAGAAAACAGTAAAAGGGACAAATATTTTATGAGTTATTTTTATCCTTATGTTTTCATACTTAGCAATTTTCTTTGTTGCTATGTCATAATCAAATAGGGGGAGATTGTTGATCCAACCCCTCAGTGATTTGATAATGACCCTCTCTTAACACTTAGTGAAAATTGTAAGTAAATGATATGTATTAGAGTTTCATTATCGCTGATAAGTACTAAGACCGTTTCAGTACTGCTGATAGTAACTCTCGCTCTTTAAAGTTAAATAGTCAGCGAACTCTGTTCATCGAGTAGCTCTGAGCCTGTTCAGTCTATGAGATGATCGCTGATAAGTTAGTTGTTTACTTATGATCCCTGAAGACAAGTTTCACGTCAACATATGTTCTACGCTGAAGTCAAAGATCAAGCTCAAGAACCACCGACAAGTCTACTAATGAACTGATGCAGATATCAACGAAGCCAAGATTTGTCCACTCAACGTGAAGTTACAAGTAGAAGACTTCAACAATCGCTGAACTTTATCACTCGCTGATAAAGTACTGATTCAACGAAAGCTGATCATGAAGTTCTCTCTGCATGTTACTATTGTCTTACCTCCCTTGCACATCTCCGTACGAACTGTCAGAACGGACACCCCTTTTTGTCAATAATCGTACAACAACTCTGATTCTACATTGTGCCCCATGCGGCTAATAAGGTTGTCTACAAAGGTCAATGACATGCAACCACTCAGCTGCTGCCACGTGTAAAGCAATACTGCCATGCATTAAATGCATGCAGTATATAAGAAGAACCCTACTTCAGAAATGAAGTGCTCGGGCCATCTTCTTCTTTCTATCTGTGTGTTAGGTTATTATTCGTAATTTCCTTATCTCCTTTATGTCTTATTCTAGTGCAAGAAACTTAGTGTTCTTAAGTTGTTTAGATTAGGTTAATCCTTAATCTTGTTCCGCAACAAGTTGTAAATTGTCTTGATTTATCAATAAACAGTTTAGAAAAGTAAAAATATTGTGTTTGTATTCAACCCCCCCCCCCCCCCCCCTTTCTACAAACTTGTATAACCCTTCGGGACCAACAACTTGAACTTGTTGTGTATTTGAGCAAAGTCTCTCGACCCTTTTTGTCAACTATGGTACACGCTCGAGGGCTTTTCACCTTTTATTTACGATAAAAAAAGATTCACATCTTGCTCACCCTGTACATTGCACGGGCACACTGCTAGTATATATATATATATATATATATATATATACACATATATATATCTCGAATTCTCGTTACATCATTATTTCTGACCGTGTGTTTCCAAAGATTAATACTTTCGTATTATATTTTCTATATACTTTCAAGTATTCATACACACCGGTACAACTTCATTTTGACTTTGCTATTACCATGTCTCAAAACGAAACATTTTTTCGATGGTAATACTCCCATTTGATTTCAAATTTTGTTGAGCATCATATTCATTTAAGCATAAGACTTAAGCGTTTCATTCAAAGATTGTTTATATTTGTTCATATAAACAACATTCAATTCTTTGATACCCTAAACCTTACATGATTATATTTCTTATTTGATCTGATTGATACATTGTCAGATTCTCAAACAAGTTTTTTTTTTCGAATTCATTTCATTCTTTCAATATTCTTGTTTTGAGAAATCTTCAAAGTTCAAATGCTCAAATATTCATTATAATTCTTGAGGAGCATACATTCTGATGACAATGTTTTTTTTTGGAAAGCAGGCGACACTCCTGGCAATATATAAAAAAAATACACCTAGATGGCAAGGGACTCCCTCCCACAAAGGAGCCGCTCCCACCAAAAAGGACAGACCCAAATTAGGGGAAGAGGCACCACTAAGAATCTACAGTTACAATGCAAGAAATACCAAAGAACAAGCAACCAAAAAAGGCAAAGGGAAATAGAGGTAAGTATCATATGAAACAAGATGCAGTAACCACTAAAAACCCAACACAACCAAATAAACCAAAAAAGAAACATTATAAGACTAATTGATTAAATCTCCGCGCAATGTCGTTATCCGTAGAATTGCCTCGCATCGTCATCATCTTCATATCCACCATCTTTCGAATTTCACCAATAAGTTGAGTTGGGAGACGTTTCTTGACCGTAAAGAGCCGCGAGTTTCGTTCCTGCCAAATAAAATACACCACCGCCGCAAAGAAAAGACGAGCTTTAATTCCCCCGGGCTTCCATCGTCCAATTTCCATGTCTTGCATAATCAAGTCCCATCGATCCTTCAAATTGTCACCCACGTCCCCTTTGAGCATCGACCAAACCTGAATAGAGTAAGAGCATTGAAAAAAGAGATGACCATGATCATCTTGACAGCTTTTGCAAAGAGAACAAACCAACGGTTCTCCATCATTTCTCCATGTCGCAATTCTATCTTGGGTGGATAAACGTTTACGGACAGCAAGCCAAAGACAGAATGAATGCTTTGGTATATTGTTGGGAAACCAACAAAAAGGGTACCAAAAGACATTCTCAAACACACCGTACATCGACTTCCACACCTCCGAAACCGAGAATCGAACTAGATGTGTACGGGTATTCCTCCACATAATACTGTCCTCGAGACTAGAATGAAGCGTCGGAATTTTAGTAGAAGCTAAAGTGTCGCATCGGGCAACCCATGAGTTCGGCCAAACAAGATCCAACCTCGAAACCACATCATAAACCGTAGCATACTTGTTCAAAATCAAATGTTAAACAACAAATCATTTTAGGACAAAAATTCATAGGAATCAGTGTGAGATTTTATAGAACTTCTATGGATCCACGTTAACCAGTGTTTCCTACCCAAGAAGTTATCCTGGAGTGATTGAGGGGTGAGGGGTCGAAATCAAAGAGTGGGGGAGATAACTCATACAGTTGAGTATCTCATTGTGCTGAGCTAAAATGAAAAAGAGAGTTTGGTTAGAAGTGAGTGGATTAAAAAACAGAAAGAGGGTGTGAGAACAAGTTAAAAGAATAAGAGAACTCTGCCCCAACCACTTTCTGAGCCGGGCAGCCACATTACTGATTGGTTCACATTCTTTGGTGACCATCATTGAAACAGGCAACTAGCCCATGCCAACTCTTGCTTTAACCCCACCAGCTACTCATTTCTTTCTCAACAAAAAAATGCTTCATTTTTCTTGGGGACGCAACATATTGTCTATCTAATCTTCATTCAGAAGGTTTGGATATTGAAAAAGAAGGAAGTTTGCCCCACCTTCGCACTTCATTCATGCACATTGAGTCCATGGAAAACTTGTTGCTGTCTCAACAATTTACACAATTTGAGCCTATTATTATTCAAGCATAAGTTGCTTCAACATTTCTACACTTGCACGTACACACAAGGAATATGTTTTCTTGTCATAACGTTCATAGAAACTCCTTAGTGTTTTTCGATGATTGAATGGAAGCCCTGGAGGAGTGAACATCAAAAATCTCCTTTCCAAAGTGCACTCGTTGTACTAAGTGGCTCCGTGCAACTTACATGCATTTTAACTCATTCATTAGTTGTTTCAGGGTTACCACTTTCATATTGTCTGAATTTGAAAAGATTCGGATAAATATTTTTGGAAATGACGGATCTTTAGATCAAAAGGAGGAGCTTGTTATTGGTATATTCAAAGACTGGTGAAGATATGAAAGTTTTAATTTCAAAGCAAAGTGATGTTTTTGTTAAAGTCAAGAAGCTCGAGATAACAAGTCAAGATGTTTCGAGATGATTCGACAAAAAGCTCAAAACCCAGTTAAAGCTCAAAAGCCATTTCATGTTCAAAGACTGAAGATATTTCTCAAAGATGCAAAGATCCGTGATACAATGATTCAATGATCAGTGATACGAAGATTTAAAAAGATGAAATTTATGTTTGAAGACTTTGACCAACACAACAAAGATTTGAAGTTTGTGTTTCGAGACCTTGATGACTATTAGACTTTGAAGATCCAGTTGAAGATTAAAGCAATCTAATTGGATTTCTGAAGACAACGCTTATTTGAAGATTCTTTAGAGTTATCTTTCGAAGATTGATTTTCCTTCAAAGCGAAGAGGGAGATTGTTCAAAGTGCTGAAGTGATAAAGATCTGAAGATTACAAAGAGTTGAAGGCTATTGTCATAATTTTTTAAATCTTGAATCCATAGGGGGAGATTGTTAGTGCATAAAATGTATTCAAGATTTAATGTGTAGTTGTATTATTGTAAGAAGTCAAACATAATAGTCAAAAGTCAAAGTAAGGGTGTTGATAGTCAAAGTCAATGAAAGTAAGTGGATAGTCAAAGGTATAAATAGATACCTTGTTATAGAATTAGTAAGGAGTTGTCATTAAAGTATCATACGTATAGTGAGAGAGGGATGACAACCTATAGAGAGGTTTTAGAGAGAGAAAGTAGATATCAACTCTATTATTGTATCTTTCTCTATTCTAATGAAGATCTCATGAATTACATCATTGTTACTTGATTAGATCTGGGATCACATCTTCCTTATCTCTGGCATATACCTCTTCTATTATTTTGGCTTTTTCTATCGTGTCCCTCAACGTCAAGGCTTTAGAATTCTGAACTCTTGACATCATGTCAGCCGGTAAGCCCTTTAGATAGGCTTTAATCTGCCCCATAAGATTCATCTTTTCCAAGAATATTCGAGTATATTCTCTTTCTGACAAGTTCCCTTTCTTAAGAGTTTGAAACTCTTCTTCAATTCGATTGTGACAACCGTCAAAATTGCGTTCAGGTTAGAACTGCACTAAACATATCAGATACAGTTATTTTATGTCACACTGTCTATTTTAGCAGTAAACCCGACACAGTAGGGAAAAATTAGAAATTTGCGTCTAAAATCCCTCAAATTCGGAAATTATCCATACACATCATAAAATGCCTACTAAAAATATTCATACACTTATATATATATATATATACATGTTTATATATATACAACCTACCAAAAATAAATACTAGCAAATTCAACTAGTTTTATTATTATTACCAATTAAGTTTAATTGTTCAATAATTCAACTAATTAAAAGAAAGAAAAATTAAATTAAAATACTACTTTAAACACAATCATTTTACCTAAAACCACACTTCACCCTCCCCTTTTACCACTCCTAAAACCGGCCCCCTCCCCTCTCTCACTCCATAAATACCCCCTTTATTCATCCATTTTTACTCTTCATTCATTCTCTCTCAAATCCCTCTCCAAGAACACTCTCATTTCTCTCTATTTTCTCTCCTTCAAGGCTTCAAAGTCCAGCCCTCAAGAACACCAAAACCCAAGGTAAAAATCTGCTCCTAACATCATTTAATCATCTACATACAAACATCTTTCATATTTCAAGTTTATCTTCTTAAAACTCTAGTCTTTTCACTTTGTTCTTGCTAAGACAAATCCTTGGCATCCTAATGTTTGTAGATTCATCACAATGACACTTTGCATGTCATTAAAAGTGTGATGAATCCATCATCAAACCCATATTAGTAACCCAAGAAAGTCTTACTTGAATAGTTTCACAAAAACTCAAAAACAACAAGTTTTGAAAATGTCTTGGTTGATGATTTGTCTAAACCCATTGAATGTAGGTTGTGTAAACAAAAAGCAAGTTTTTCAGCTGAAAATATTAACTTTATGTGTCAAAAATAGTGGCTAAGCAAAAAGAACAATATCTTTAAAGAGCCAATAGAAAAAGAGCATTTATATAAAGAAGCTATTTTCAACAACAATCTGTCATATTTTTCCACTGACTTTGCATGGCCATATCTCTCTCAAAAATGCTACAAATGGGGTGATTTTTCTTCTGGAATTTTCTTTTATGAGTTAAGAATCAAACCCAACTGGAATCATTGAAAAACATTAAGTTTTCGACCTTCAAACAGTTTACACAAAAACAGTGCACATCAGCAACATTTTCTGTCACTGTTTACGTCGTGTTTTATTTCATGCACTTATATTACTCTAAAAATCATGGGATTTATGGCTAAGGTTTCCTAGCACATGGAAGTACTTAGCCGTAAAATATCAGAACCTAACGATCTCTGGAAGTCATCCGAAAATTTACCGAAAGTGACTACTAATTCCGGACAGCTAACAACTATTTCATATTATAGCTATATGCTACCTCTTGAACCCGTTTCATCATTCTTGTGATGAAATTGTGCAATATACCTATATATATTTACTTACTCATTTTATTTATACTCTAACAATCTAACACCTAACTATTAACCCTTTTCATCATTTTATGATGGGATTGTGGTATTTATATATATGTAATATATATGACCTAACATCTAACTTTATTTATATACTATACATATGATCCTATTATTAACCCTTTTCGTCATCTTCATGACGAAATTGCGGTAATCTCGAACTATCATATGTAACGTTTCATTTTGAATATGAACTATTGATATCAAAGAACTTATAACAACATACAAAATCTCACCAAAGACATTTTATGATGAATTGGATATTTAAACGACCAAAGTCTAGAACCTAGAATCTTACCAGTGTCCTTACATTCGTAGGATCGGAGTAGGATCGCCTTACGGAACACATTACGCGTTTCTTGGGAAACAGCTACGCTATCCTGAAAAGCATGTTACAAACTTTATTCGAATTCAACTGTTTTATTACTGAAATACTACGCATGTTTAAACGCTCTCTATGGTACGTGTGCACATGTGAAAGCTTCTAAGTTTGCGCTATCATACAAAAGTCCCCAACTTTTCTTTACATTACCTATTTAACTCACGTGTGTGAGCCATGATAATTATGGATAACGTTATTTGGTTGACCACCCACTTACGGTAAAGTAAGTGCATAATTGTTACAACGCCATGTTAGTGATAGAACATGATGACTCGGGGCAAACTAATACAAGGTCGGGAGGTTTGGGTAATGGCTTAGCTTGCTACCTCTGAGGCATCACATTATATACCATGAGCATGCAAATTCGAAACGACAAACTTTACAACCGGGTGTTGTACTACTTTCTTTGAAAGTGCGGAACTTACCAACTTGCTGGTGCATACAAAACCTATGAACTCACCAACTATTGTTATAGTTGACACTCTCCTTTACATGCTTTTCAGGGAACAACAAGTAAGGATTCATTCTAGAAGGCATCACATTAGCAACATCCAACTTATTTCACCATGTCAAGTTTATTTTTGTTATTTTGGACAAGTTGTATTTCTAAAAACGCGTTGTATTTGTACTATTTTGATATGATGATTGTGTGTTGTCTTCTACCTATCGCTTTTGAAACATTTATCTGTGACATCCCGTGTTTCCGCTTTAGCGGGGTGTGACAGAAGTGGTATCAGAGCCAAAGGTTATAGAGAACATCGGTCTTTCATTTGAAAAACCCAACTATAACCGAAAGTCTAAAATTGACATGAACATAACTAAACCTACTACTAGTATAACTAAGTCTAGAATGTTATTGACGGACTTTAATTAAACATAGCCTGATCACCTATGTTCGATTAAGGAAAGTTAATGCGAGACTAGAAATGGTTATAGTAGGAGTATGTCGATTTTCACTTGCACTCTTTAGGAACATTCTTAGTGTATAGACATTGCATAGGGTAGACATGCCACTTATGCGATTAGTTACTAAGTACACTTTTGCTTCAGTTTCACTATGTCGTCATCGTCAACACCGTCTTACACTCCCGCTTCGTAGTCGGCCGATGCACCGAAATACTCCACCGCACGATCTCAAGAAAACCCGCCTAGCAACCAAGAAGAGGAGAATTACAACAACACGGACTCGGAAACTGAGGTGTCTAGAGAGCGAGACCCTTACGAAGGACCTAGAGTATCACCGACCATGGTGTTACCCCGACCCGCTCCGGTAATTGTGCAACCATCATCCGGAGGGCTTCGCACTCGGCAAACGGCAAGGAAGAGTGTGCCAATCCCGAGAAGAGTCACGCTAACAACTCCTCGTCCGGAAGCACCGGAACCATCGAGAGTAGTTCCCAGCGTGCCAATAAGGCGCATGACCGAACTAGCGATGGCAAGGGATCAACAGATTAGAGCCATGACAACTGAATTACACGGATGTCAAGTTAGAGTAACTCATCAAGCCCAAGTCCTAATAGAACTTGTAGAGCTTACACATCAATTGGCTGTTGTATCAAGTCAAGCTAGAGACGGCGCAAAAATGGCTAGGGAAATGGCCTCAAGATCTCAAGCGGCAAGCTTGGTAGTAGTAATGGGGTTGATGCAGTCGATGTTCTTGCTTGTGCTCGGGGCATACTTGGGGCAGTGTCAATGGATCGGAACGTGTGGAAGGATTTTTTGGAAAATTCATCTTTTATTTCTTGTCATTTTAATTCGCATTGTATTTCCGTTTCAACAATATGATACCGGTGTACAATAAACACCGGAAATTTTGTAAACACTCGGCATTTAATGGAAACCCTTTTGGGAAATTTTTAGTCAATCTGTCTATTTACTCTATACTTTACTTTATTGCTCAAATATTCGAATGAAAAATTGTTAAACTTAAACCTTGGAAAAATTTGAGTTCAAACATTTGTACAAACTTTAACCCAAAACAATTTTTGACAACGTGTTTTAGAATCATGCCTCCAAGAAGGTCTACACGCCACACGGAAGATACCCCCGAAAACCAAACGCCCGACATAGCACAAATCATCGCACAACGCATCCAAGAAGCCATACCTAACATCGTCTCACAAGTAACCGCCATCATCAATGCGATTCCAAGGAATCAAGGAGGTAATGGAGGAGATCCGGGTAGTAATAGTACCGGATGTAACTACAAGTCCTTCATGTCTTGTAAGCCCAAAGAGTTCTACGGAAAGGAAGGTGTCGTAGGATTACTTTCATGGATTGATAGCATGGAGTCGGTGCTCCATATTAGTAAATGTTCGGAGGACCGCAAGGTGGAATATGCTACATGTCAACTCCAAGGCAGGGCACTAACTTGGTGGAACATCCAGGTTCAAACCCGTGGAAGGGAAGATGCCTACAAGTTCACATGGGAGGAATTCAAAGAGTTGCTCATTGAGGAGTACTTCCCTAAGAGTGAAATCCATAAACTAGAGGTTGAATTTTGGAACCATACTATGATCGGAGCTGACATAGATCGATACACAGCTCGTTTTCACGAACTTGAAAAACTGGTACCTCACATGGTTACTCCTGATAGTAAGAGAATTGACCGATACTTATGGGGACTAGCACCGGGAATCCGAGGAATGGTTACCTCGGCAAAGCTGACCACCATCCAAGAAGTTGTAGCCATGTCAACTACCTTAACGAACGATGCTGTGAGAGCAGGAACTCTGTCATCGGGTAGTGCTAGCCATAAGAGGAAGCCAGAGTATCAGTCGGGAAATAAATCTTTTGGTAGTGCAAGCAAGGATAGGAGCGTGGCAAGAAACTTCAGAGTAAGCACACAGGACCCAGGGCAATACAAGGGTTCACTCCCTAAATGCAACAAGTGCAACTATCATCATGGGGGAGCCTGCGTCATTTGTGACAATTGTAAACGACCAGGTCACTTCACTAGGTTCTGTAAAATTGAAAAGGGACCCAATGAAGGTAGAAGGGCATGTTTTGAGTGGGGAAGTCCGGATCACTACCGGAATACATGCCCGAAGTTTGGAAGGAAACCAAACAATAACCACAAGGGGAATCAGGCGAGACAAGTTAATCAGGGAAATCAAGGAGGTCGGGCTCGAGGATGGGCATTTGTCATTGGAGCTGACGAAGCACGTCACGACCCTAATGTGGTGACAAGTACGTTTCTCATAAACAACCACTATGCATCAGTATTATTTGACACTGGAGCGGATAGAAGTTTTATTTCATTGGAGTTTAGACCACTAATTAACTTGGAATCTAGGAGAATGTCGGATGCTTACATTATTGAGGTTGCTAATGGTCACAAATTTGAGGCTAATGATGTAATTTTAGATTGTACTTTGAATCTAGCTGATAAGTTGTTTAGCGTTGATCTTATTCCTATCGAATTAGGGAGTTTTGACATAGTTATAGGCATGGATTGGTTATCTAAGAATCGAGCGGAGATTTGCTGTTTTGATAAGTCGGTTAGAATACCTTTGCAAGACGGAGAAACCCTAGTAATACAAGGACATAAAGCTGGAAGGAGCTTAGAGGTGGTGTCAAGTATTAAGGTTCATAAGTATTTGAGGAAGAAATGTGTTGCATTTTTAGCACTCATAGTTGAGAAGAAGTCCGAGGAAAGGCGGATCCAAGACATTCCCGTGGTAAAGGATCACCCGGAAGTGTTCCCCGATGATTTGCCTGGACTGCCCCCGTTTAGACAAGTTGAATTCCAAATTGACCTTATACCCGGAGCAGCACCTGTAGCCAAGGTACCTTATCGCTTAGCACCTGCCAAAATGCAAGAGTTGTCAGGCCAACTCCAGGAACTGTTGGACAAGGACTTTATTAGGCCAAGTTCTTCACCCTGGGGAGCTCCAGTCCTGTTCGTCAGGAAAAACAATGGATCGCTGCGGATGTGCATCGATTATAGGGAATTGAACATGTTGACGATCAAGAAACGATATCCTCTACCTCGAATAGACGATTTATTCGACCAGTTGCAAGGTGCAACGTATTTTTCTAAGATTGATCTTCGATCAGGTTATCATCAATTAACAGTTCGCAAGGAGGACATTCCTAAGACAGCCTTTAGGACACGTTATGGACACTACGAGTTTTTGGTTATGCCTTTCGGTTTAACCAATGCACCAACGGTATTCATGGATTTGATGAACAGGGTATGCAGACCATACCTTGACAAGTTTGTGATCGTGTTTATAGATGACATTCTGATTTACTCTCGAAGTAAGGAGAATCACGAGCAACATTTAAGAGTAATTCTAGAACTTCTTAAGGAACAGAAACTGTACGCCAAATTCTCTAAGTGCGAATTTTGGATTAGAGAAGTACACTTCCTTGGTCACGTGATTGGAGAAAAAGGAATTCACGTAGATCCAGCTAAGGTGGAAGCTGTTAAGAAATGGGAAGCTCCAAAGACCCCAACAGAAATTCGTCAATTTCTGGGTTTGGCAGGCTATTATAGGCGATTTATTGAGAACTTCTCAAAAATTTCTAAACCTCTCACAACACTGACCCAAAAGGATAGTAAATTCATTTGGGGAGAACCACAAGAAGAGGCGTTTCAGTTATTGAAGAAAAAGTTGTGCAATACACCAATTCTAGCATTACCAGAAGGAACAGACAATTTTGTGGTATATTGTGACGCGTCGCATCAAGGATTAGGTTGTGTGTTGATGCAAAGAGACAAGGTGATAGCATACGCTTCGCGACAACTGAAAGTTCATGAGAAGAACTATACCACACACGATTTAGAGCTCGGAGTTGTAGTATTTGCTTTAAAGATTTGGAGACATTATTTGTACGGCACTAAGTGTACCATCTTCACCGATCATAAAAGTCTTTAGCATATTCTAGACCAGAAAATGCTAAACATGAGACAAAGAAGATAGGTAGAACTACCCAGTGATTACGATTGTGATATTCGTTATCATCCAGGTAAGGCTAATGTAGTGGCTGATGCCTTGAGTAGGAAGGAAAGGACAAAACCTTCACGTGCACGAGCAATGGGAGCACTGGTACAAACAAGCTTAAAGACTCGAACTCTTGAAGCTCAGACCGCAACAATGAAAACGGAAAACTTGAAGGACGAAACCCTTCACGGTATGGAAAACAGATTCGAAACCAAGGTTGATGGAGTACGTTATTTCAAGAACAGAGTTTGGATTCCAAAAGCAAACGACATACGGGAGATAATCCTGCACGAAGCCCACAAGTCACGATATTCAATTCATCCTGGTGCGGATAAGATGTATAAGGATTTAAGGGAATAGTATTGGTGGCCAGGGATGAAGAAGGATATTGCTTTATACGTAGGAAAATGTGTAACTTGCTCAAAAGTCAAAGCTGTATATCAGAAACCATCTGGTTTACTTCAACAACCAGTGATTCCCCAGTGGAAATGGGAACAAATAACCATGGATTTTATAACCAAACTGCCGAGAACTGCCCGAGGGCACGACTCGATTTGGGTTATAGTCGATCGGTTCACGAAATCTGAACATTTCCTACCGATTCGAGAAGACTACAAGATGGAAAAGTTGGCTCAGATCTACATCAAGGAAATTGTTACGCGACATGGAGTCCCGATTTCCATCATATCAGATAGAGATAGCCGTTTCACATCTCGATTTTGGCAGTCACTTCAAAGAGCATTGGGGACGCAATTGAATTTAAGTACCGCCTATCATCCCCAAACAGACGGCCAAAGCGAGCGAACCATTCAAACGTTGGAAGACATGCTTCGAGCATGCGTGTTAGACTTCGGAGGAAGTAGGGATAACCACTTACCGTTAATTGAGTTTTCCTACAACAATAGCTATCACACCAGTATCAAGTGTGCGCCATATGAGGCATTGTATGGGCACAAGTGTCGATCACCTCTTTGTTGGTTGGAGATTGGAGATAGACAATTGTCTAGCCCAGACATCGTACAAGAAACCACCGACAAAATCGCAATCATCAGGGATAGACTTAAAGCAGCTCAAGATCGTCAAAAGAGCTATGCTGACAACCGTAGGAAACCGTTAGAGTTTCGGATTGGAGATAGAGTTTTTCTAAAAGTATCCCCTTGGAAGGGAACCGTCCGATTTGGAAAACGAGGAAAGTTGAGCCCTCGATACATTGGACCATTCAAAATCACCGAAAGAATCGGACCAGTAGCATACAGGCTGGAATTGCCAACAGAACTAAGTGCTATTCACAACACCTTTCACGTATCCAATCTAAAGAAATGCCTAGTCAACGAGGAAATAACCGTGCCTTTGGAAGAAGTCCAAATCAATGATAAACTACACATCATAGAAAAGCCAATCGAAATACTTGACCGAGAGGTCAAGCGTCTTAGGCGAAGCAAGATGCCAATAGTGAAAGTTCACTGGAACACAAGGTGTGGGCCTGAGTACACATGGGAACGAGAGGATTACATGAAACATAAGTATCCTCACTTATTTGCTAAACAACCGGTTATGGACGAAAGTTCTTGAATTTCGGGACGAAATTCTATTAACCGGGGGAGACTGTGACAACCGTCAAAATTGCGTTCAGGTTAGAACTGCACTAAACATATCAGATACAGTTATTTTATGTCACACTGTCTAGATTTAGCAGTAAACCCGACACAGTAGGGAAAAATTAGAAATTTGCGTCTAAAATCCCTCAAATTCGGAAATTATCCATACACCTCATAAAATGCATACTAAAAATATTCATACACTTATATATATATATACATGTTTATATATATACAACCTATCAAAAATAAATACTAGCAAATTCAACTAGTTTTATTATTATTACCAATTAAGTTTAATTGTTCAATAATTCAACTAATTAAAAGAAAGAAAAATTAAATTAAAATACTACTTTAAACACAATCATTTTACCTAAAACCACACTTCACCCTCCCCTTTTACCACTCCCAAAACCGGCCCCTCCCCTCTCTCACTCCATAAATACCCCCTCTATTCATCCATTTTTACTCTTCATTCATTCTCTCTCAAATCCCTCTCCAAGAACACTCCCATTTCTCTCTATTTTCTCTCCTTCAAGGCTTCAAAGTCCAGCCCTCAAGAACACCAAAACCCAAGGTAAAAATCTGCTCCTAACATCATTTAATCATCTACATACAAACATCTTTCATATTTCAAGTTTATCTTCTTAAAACTCTAGTCTTTTCACTTTGTTCTTGCTAAGACAAATCCTTGGCATCCTAATGTTTGTAGATTCATCACCATGACACTTTGCATGTCATTAAAAGTGTGATGAATCCATCATCTAACCCATATTAGTGACCCAAGAAAGTCTTACTTGAATAGTTTCACAAAAACTCAAAAACAACAAGTTTTGAAAATGTATTGGTTAGATGATTTGTCTAAACCCATTGCATGTAGGTTGTGTAAACAAAAAGCAAGTTTTTCAGCTGAAAATATTAACTTTATGTGTCAAAAATCGTGGCTAAGCAAAAAGAACAATATCTTTAAAGAGCCAATAGAAAAAGAGCATTTATATAAAGAAGCTATTTCCAACAACAATCTGTCAGATTTTTCCACTGACTTTGCATGGCCATATCTCTCTCAAACATGCTCCAAATGGGGTGATTTTTCTTCTGGAATTTTCTTTTATGAGTTAAGAATCAAACCCAACTGGAATCTTTGAAAAACATTAAGTTTTCGACCTTCAAACAGTTTACACAAAAACAGTGCGCATCAGCAACATTTTCTGTCACTGTTTACGTCATGTTTTATTTCATGCACTTATATTACTCTAAAAATCATGGGATTTATGGCAAACGTTTCCTAGCACATGGAAGTACTTAGCCGTAAAATATCAGAACCTAACGATCTCTGGAAGTCATCCAAAAATTTACCAAAAGTGACTACTAATTCCGGACAGCTAACAACTATATCATATTATAGCTATATGCTACCTCTTGAACCCGTTTCATCATTCTTGTGATGAAATTGTGGAATATACCTATATATATTTACTTACTCATTTTATTTATACTCTAACAATCTAACACCTAACTATTAACCCTTTTCATCATTTTATGATGGGATTGTGGTATTTATATATGTAATATATATGACCTAACATCTAACTTTATTTATATACTATACATATGATCCTATTATTAACCCTTTTCGTCATCTTCATGACGAAATTGCGGTAATCTCGAACTATCATATGTAACGTTTCATTTTGAATATGAACTATTGATATCAAAGAACTTATAACAACATACAAAATCTCACCAAAGGCATTTTATGATGAATTGGATATTTAAACGACCAAAGTCTAGAACCTAGAATCTTACTAGTGTCCTTACATTCGTAGGATCGGAGTAGGATCGCCTTACGGAACACATTACGTGTTTCTTGGGAAACATCTACGCTATCCATGTGAGTCTTCATAGCCCTTTTTTACTGTTTTATACATTTTGGGGTGGAAAGCATGTTACAAACTTTATTCGAATTCAACTGTTTTATTACTGAAATACTACGCATGTTTAAACGCTCTCTATGGTACGTGTGCACATGTGAAAGCTTCTAAGTTTGCGCTATAATACAAAAGTCCCCAACTTTTCTTTACATTACCTATTTAACTCACGTGTGTGAGCCATGATAATTATGGATACCGTTATTTGGTTGACCACCCACTTACGGTAAAGTAAGTGCATAATTGTTACAACGCCATGTTAGTGATAGAACATGATGACTCGGGGCAAACTAATACAAGGTCGGGAGGTTTGGGTAATGGCTTAGCTTGCTACCTCTGAGGCATCACATTATATACCATGAGCATGCAAATTCGAAATGACAAACTTTACAACCGGGTGTTGTACTACTTTCTTTGAAAGTGCGGAACTTACCAACTTGCATTAAAAACTTTTAGTGCATACAAAACCTATGAACTCACCAACTATTGTTATAGTTGACACTCTCCTTTACATGCTTTTCAGGGAACAACAAGTAAGGATTCATTCTAGAAGGCATCACATTAGCAACATCCAACTTATTTCACCATGTCAAGTTTATTTTTGTTATTTTGGACAAGTTGAATTTCTAAAAACGCGTTGTATTTGTACTATTTTGATATGATGATTGTGTGTTGTCTTCTACCTATCGCTTTTGAAACATTTAGCTGTGACATCCCGTGTTTCCGCTTTAGCGGGGTGTGACATCGATCCATTTCATTCTCGTTGCAGTACTATTCTAGAATCTTTCTTTTGAATGACTCCCATGCCATAGCAGCCAAAACCGGAGTCGTTACCATCGACGTCACAATGTTCCACCAGGTCAAGGAATTTTCACGTAACATTTGAGAACCGAACCTGACCTTCAATTCTTCGTCACACTCACAACCTCTGACAACTTTCTCCATCTCCCTAATCCAGTTCATGCAAGCAATCGGATTATTTGATCGAGCAAACTCTAGAGGCTTGTAGCTCAGAAACGTTTTATAAGAGAAAACTCTCTTCGCCCTCTTGTTAACATTCAACACTTTGTTAACAAGCGAAGTTACCATACCAGCACCCGTCTCCGGTCTTCGGGACTCAGCACTTCTATCATTCAATACTTTCATAAACATTTCTTGTTGTTGCGCCAATGCGTTATTCATAACTCGCATCATATTCTCCATCATGCGAGATTCCATTATAGATTATGTCCTCACCGGGTTAGAGGTACCGGCAGTCGTTCTTTGTGCTTGACTTTCTCCTCCTTCTATTATAGGTGGCCTTGGTGGACTTTCGTAATTTCCAACCCTTTCAGGTTGCTTCTCTGCCACCCATTCATTTATTGCCCTCTCTTCCGAAGAATTAGGGGATCTGGTTGGTGTATTCACCATCATATTCTGGTATAGCACAAGAAGATAACCATAAGAAATGGTTACACGTATCCAAACACAAGAAACGTACTTTAACGTTCATTAGTCACCATAACAATTCAAACAAGTATGCTTGTGTAACAATACATTCATAATAACAGTAGCTAATTGAAATTGTGAACATACTGTACATAAGAATCCTCGTTACCATCGTTACAGTGCTTAATTCACGTATTTCCGTCGACTCTAAGACTATCCTGTCTTAGTAAATCTACCCATATCTCACAAATCATAACTTAATTCATCTCAGCTTAAGTCTAGGTATCTCAAAATCATACCTAGTTCACTTAAACTACAACTCTGATACCAAACTGAAACATCCAAAAATCACAACAAATTTAAACCTTAATTTTATAAGGTCCAAGACAACTATTCCCAAATATTTTATACATAAATGGAGAAGTCATAACAAGGTTCATATATACATCCAACTATTATAAACAACCTACTCATCTAATCCATAACGTGCACGATCAGATTATAAGGGTTGTCTACAATACTCCAAAACATCCATGCTTTCACTAACTTCTCCATTATGTTACCAAAAACAAAGCTCTGGAACTTCTCGACACTCAACCCTGCTTATCCCTTCCCCGGATATTACCTGGTAAGAAAAAGCTAATTTGAAAAATTAGGCTTACGCCTAGTGAGAACAATCAGTTTTCAAATTAAAACTTCATAAGATTTGAAATCAAATGTAAACAAAGCGTATAACAAACCTGGTTGTCATCTTTCTTACCATACACATAATAACTTTCGATGACGGAAATATACCCGATTCCATGAATACGACTAACACTAAGTAAGTCATATCATCACGTTCGAGAGCCTACTACGAATCATCACAGATTCTAGATAATTGCTCATGTCCAAGAAATTACAATTTACTTTATGCCTATTTCTTGGAGTGGAAGTAGAGATTACAATTAAACTCATGCCTATCACTTATCTTCCCATACAAATCAGGAATTACGATTAACTCACGCCTATTCCAATATATCTCGTCACAATACGAAATGTGAATTACAATTTACCTAATGCCTATTCGTCATTTCACGTCACAATACAAAATGGGAATTATAATTTACTTTATGACTATTCCTCATTTCACATCAACGTGAATTACAATTTACTTTATGCCTATTCCACGTTTTCAATTAATGTCAATGCCTATGGATCCATTACACTTCCTAACATACGGGCATGGTATCAAACCAAATCATACATCAAAGAATAATATACTAACATCAAGTTATAAGTATGTTCATATTGCTATGATTGAATTACAATTAATTAATCATCCTCTGCCAAAACTAATCTGAAGTTCTTAGTTTCCGGAACTCAAAGGTTATCGGACATCAAAAGTATTCGGACATCAAATGTTACCGGAACATCAGAGGTATCCGAACACAATACTATCCGGTCAATTGTCTAGAACTCATAGAATCCGGTAACATCCGGAAATAGTATTCGGACTCTCAAGTCCGGAACCATCCGGGATCACATCCGGTATTCTATCCGGAACGTACCCAAAATCCTGTACCAATCCGGTATCCGGTAAAACATCCGGACACTTATCCAGAATCAGGAATCAACCTGGTATCCGGAACCAATCCGGAAAAACATTCGGAATCTAGAACCTCCCGGATTACTCATCTTCCGGATTCGTTCAGTGGTTCATCCATTTCTACCCAGTATTCAATTAACCCTTTCACAGAGACATCAAATAAGCTTAATAAATCCGTTTCAACTTACAGATAGGTTTTATTAAAGAAAAGCAAGTAGATGAACTCTCCTGAACTTAGAAATCGAACAGAAGCTGCAACTTCAATTTAACCCAGTACTTCAAAGTCGAATCTGCTTCTCAATGATTCAAACCTGATGAAATTTAAACCTTTCTCATACAATCAATCTTAATCAATAAAGATTGGAAAAGATCACTGATTTCTTACCTGATGAAACTTTTCACGTAACTCTCTCTCTGCTTTGCTAAACCGATCTCCAGGAAACCAAAATTGAGATATTTTCTCAAATTCAGCCGACTCAACACTTTTATACCATAACAACTATTAACAAATAACCAATTCAACCTTGGAGTTTGTTGATCCCACAATAAGACTCAACAATGATATTTATCTCAATAGTTCAAACAGATGTATATGCAGAAGCATTTTAATAGAACTAAAGAGAAATATTCAGTAGAAAACACACAAGGAATCAAACAAGTGAAACAATAATAACAAGAGTTTAGCTCAATGATTCACTTTCAATATATTCTTCAAGATACACCAAGAACACCGTAAGTGTGTGTGAAATTGCTCTCTAATCTGGTGTGTGTGTGTAGTCCAAAGTTACTATTACAGGTCTGGTAGAGACCCTCTATTTATACTACTTTACAGGGGACAAGTTATAGACAGTAAGTACTAAGGTACAAAGACAAGGTCGTGGGACTGAATCTGCTACACGTGGAGTTAGTGCGCCGCCTTCTACAAAAGTTGCGACCCATCAGAGGATGACACGTGGAAAGTAGCAGCGCACGCCTTGTATGAATGATCTTCAGAATCTTCGTATAGTAGAGGCACGTGAGAGGCACGATTGTCTTTGTCTTTATATTCAAGTAACTTCAAGCTTCTAAGTCTTCATACCACAGAGGCTCTGTCAAGGGTGACAGAGGCTCTGTGGCCTTATCCTCTGAAAGTCTTTTGATGAACATTCCAATAGAAGGTTTCTCTTGGTGTCTCGACAGAGGCTTTGTCGATGATCTTCACTTAGCCTATTTTTCAATACTTCTTAGAACATAAGTTGGAGCTAACAATCTCCCCCTAAGTATTGAAAAATAAAAAATTTAAGAGTTGCATGTTTTCTAAGCTAAGAACAAGAGGTGGATCATTTGACCTCTGTAATAAATTTACTTTTCATTCACTAAGATGCCAGAGCATTTACATTGGATTACATTAAAGTGCAGAATATGAAAAGTAAAGCAAAAGTAGGATAGTTGCAGAGGTCAGACTTTGGCGTTCCAGAAGTCATTGATTGACTTAGTGAGTCCTCCATCCCTGAGTTCACGAAACATGTTGATGCAGAGGTTTCTGAAGTTGATGACCGCGTCAATGGCCTCAATTAGTCCATTTACGAAGGTCAGGTCCATGAACTCAGATCCTCTGTGTTTCAAAAGGTTGGACCTGAACTAGAGCAGAGTCTTCGTTGCATACTTCTGGAAGTCCACTGCTAAGAATAGTTTCATTTTACCTTGTGGATCACAACGACTGTTTTGCACCATGTTTCAAAACGTGGAAAAGATGACATTTTTACACTGTTATACGTAACAACGATGCATAAAGGTAAAGTCTTTAAACGTTTCAAGAAACCGATGATCACATTATTCCTGCACGTTACGCGAGAACCGTGTAAAAAGTACTAGTTTTTGCACCATGTTTCAAAACAACTGTGGAAAAGATCACATTTTTACACTGATATACGTGACGACGACGCAAAAAAGGTGAAATCTTTAAACGTTTCAACGAAACAATGATCACATTTTTCTACCACGTTACGCTAGAACCGTGTTAAAAGTACTAGTTTTTGCACCATGTTTCAAAACAACGATGAAAATATCACATTTTTACACTGTTATTCGCAATAACGATGTATAAAGGTGAAATCTTTAAACGTTTCAATGAAACAATGATCACATTTTTCTAGCACATCACGCGAGAACCGTGTAAAAACTACTAGTTTTTGCACCATGTTTCAAAACAACTGTGGAAAAGATCACATTTTTACACTGTTATACGTGACGACGACGCAAAAAAGGTGAAATATTTAAACGTTTCAACGAAACAATGATCACATTTTTCTACCACGTTACGCGAGAACCGTGTAAAAAATAATAGTTTTTGCACCATGTTTCAAAACAACTGTGGAAAAGATCACATTTTTACACTGTTATACGTAACAACGATGCAAAAAGGTTAAGTCTTTAAACGTTTCAACGAAACAATGATCATATTTTTCTAGCACGTTACGCGAGAACCGTGTAAAAAGTACAAGTTTTTGCACCATGTTTCAAAACAATGTGGAAAAGATGACATTTTTACACTGTTATACGTAACAACGATGCATAAAGGTGAAGTCTTTAAACGTTTCAACGAAACAATGATCACATTTTTCTAGCACGTTACTCGAGAACCGTGTAAAAAGTACAAGTTTTTGCACCATGTTTCAAAACAACTGGGAAAAAGATCATTTTTACACTGTTATACGTAACAACGATGCATAAAGGTGAAATCTTTAAATGTTTCAAGAAAACAATGATCACATTATTCCTGCACGTTACGCGAGAACCGTGTAAAAAGTACTAGTTTTTGCACCATGTTTCAAAACAACTGTGGAAAAGATCACATTTTTACACTGATATACGTGACGACGACGCAAAAAAGGTGAAGTCTTTAAACGTTTCAACGAAATAATGATCACATTTTTCTAGCACGTTACGCGAGAACCGTGTAAAAAGTACAAGTTTTTGCACCATGTTTCAAAACAATGTGGAAAAGATGACATTTTTACACTGTTATACTTAACAACGATGCATAAAGGTGAAGTCTTTAAACGTTTCAACGAAACAATGATCACATTTTTCTAGCACGTTACTCGAGAACCGTGTAAAAAGTACAAGTTTTTGCACCATGTTTCAAAACAACTGGGAAAAAGATCACTTTTTACACTGTTATACGTAACAACGATGCATAAAGGTGAAATCTTTAAATGTTTCAAGAAAACAATGATCACATTGTTCCTGCACGTTACGCGAGAACCGTGTAAAAAGTACTAGTTTTTGCAAACTTTATTCGGATTCAACTGTTTTATTACTGAAATACTACGCATGTTTAAACGCTCTCTATGGTACGTGTGCACATGTGAAAGCTTCTAAGTTTGCGCTATAATACAAAAGTCCCCAACTTTTCTTTACATTACCTATTTAACTCACGTGTGTGAGCCATGATAATTATGGATAACGTTATTTGGTTGACCACCCACTTACGGTAAAGTAAGTGCATAATTGTTACAACGCCATGTTAGTGATAGAACATGATGACTCGGGGCAAACTAATACAAGGTCGGGAGGTTTGGGTAATGGCTTAGCTTGCTACCTCTGAGGCATCACATTATATACCATGAGCATGCAAATTCGAAATGACAAACTTTACAACCGGGTGTTGTACTACTTTCTTTGAAAGTGTGGAACTTACCAACATGCATTAAAAACTTTTAGTGCATACAAAACCTATGAACTCACCAACTATTGTTATAGTTGACACTCTCCTTTACATGCTTTTCAGGGAACAACAAGTAAGGATTCATTCTAGAAGGCATCACATTAGCAACATCCAACTTATTTCACCATGTCAAGTTTATTTTTGTTATTTTGGACAAGTTGAATTTCTAAAAACGCGTTGTATTTGTACTATTTTGATATGATGATTGTGTGTTGTCTTCTACCTATCGCTTTTGAAACATTTAGCTGTGACATCCCGTGTTTCCGCTTTAGCGGGGTGTGACATCGATCCATTTCATTCTCGTTGCAGTACTATTCTAGAATCTTTCTTTTGAATGACTCCCAGGTCATAGCAGCCAAAACCGGAGCCGTTACCATCGACGTCACAATGTTCCACCAGGTCAAGGAATTTTCGCGTAACATTTGAGAACCGAACCTGACCTTCAATTCTTCGTCACACTCACAACCTCTGACAACTTTCTCCATCTCCCTAATCCAGTTCATGCAAGCAATCGGATTATTTGATCGAGCAAACTCTAGAGGCTTGTAGCTCAGAAACGTTTTATAAGAGCAAACTCTCTTCGCCCTCTTGTTAACATTCAACACTGTGTTAACAGGCGAAGTTACCATACCAGCACCCGTCTCCGGTCTTCGGGACTCTGCACTTCTATCATTCAATACTTTCATAAACATTTTTTGTTGTTGCGCCAATGCGTTATTCATAACTCGCATCATATTCTCCATCATGCGAGATTCCATTATAGATTATGTCGTCACCGGGTTAGAGGTACCGGCAGTCGTTCTTTGTGCTTGACTTTCTCCTCCTTCTATTATAGGTGGCCTTGGTGGACTTTTGTAATTTCCAACCCTTTCAGGTTGCTTCTCCGCCACCCATTCATTTATTGCCCTCTCTTCCGAAGAATTAGGGGATCTGGTTGGTGTATTCACCATCATATTCTGGTATAGCACAAGAAGATAACCATAAGAAATGGTTACACGTATCCAAACACAAGAAACGTACTTTAACGTTCATTAGTCACCATAACAATTCAAACAAGTATGCTTGTGTAACAATACATTCATAATAATAGTAGCTAATTGAAATTGTGAACATACTGTACATAAGAATCCTCGTTACCATCGTTACAGTGCTTAATTCACGTATTTCCGTCGACTCTAAGACTATCCTGTCTTAGTAATTCTACCCATATCTCACAAATCATAACTTAATTCATCTCAGCTTAAGTCTAGGTATCTCAAAATCATACCTAGTTCACTTAAACTACAACTCTGATACCAAACTGAAACATCCAAAAATCACAACAAATTTAAACCTTAATTTTATAAGGTCCAAGACAACTATTCCCAAATATTTTATACATAAATGGAGACGTCATGACAAGGTTCATATATACATCCAACTATTATAAACAACCTACTCATCTAATCCATAACGTGCACGATCAGATTATAAGGGTTGTCTACAATACTCCAAAACATCCATGCTTTCACTAACTTCTCCATTATGTTACCAAAAACAAAGCTCTGGAACTTCTCGACACTCAACCCTGCTTATCCCTTCCCCAGCTATTACCTGGTAAGAAAAAGCTAATTTGAAAAATTAGGCTTACGCCTAGTGAGAACAATCAGTTTTCAAATTAAAACTTCATAAGCTTTGAAATCAAATGTAAACAAAGCGTATAACAAACCTGGTTGTCATCTTTCTTACCATACACATAATATCTTTCGATGACGGAAATATACCCGATTCCATGAATACGACTAACACTAAGTAAGTCATATCATCACGTTCGAGAGCCTACTACGAATCATCACAGATTCTAGATAATTGCTCATGTCCAAGAAATTACAATTTACTTTATGCCTATTTCTTGGAGTGGAAGTAGATATTACAATTAAACTCATGCCTATCACTTATCTTCCCATACAAATCAGGAATTACGATTAACTCACGCCTATTCCAAGATATCTCGTCACAATACGAAATGGGAATTACAATTTACCTAATGCCTATTCGTCATTTCACGTCACAATACAAAATGGGAATTATAATTTACTTTATGACTATTCCTCATTTCACATCAACGTGAATTACAATTTACTTTATGCCTATTCCACGTTTTCAATTAATGTCAATGCCTATGGATCCATTACACTTCCTAACATACGGGCATGGTATCAAACCAAATCATACATCAAAGAATAATATACTAACATCAAGTTATAAGTATGTTCATATTGCTATGATTGAATTACAATTAATTAATCATCCTCTGCCAAAACTAATCTGAAGTTCTTAGTTTCCGGAACTCAAAGGTTATCGGACATCAAAAGTATTCGGACATCAAATGTTACCGGAACATCAGAGGTATCCGAACACAATACTATCCGGTCAATTGTCTAGAACTCATAGAATCCGGTAACATCCGGAAATAGTATCCGGACTCTCAAGTCCGGAACCATCCAGGATCACATCCGGTATTCTATCCGGAACGTACCCAAAATCCTGTACCAATCCGGTATCCGGTAAAACATCCGGACACTTATCCAGAATCCGGAATCAACCTGGTATCCGGAACCAATCCGGAAAAACATTCGGAATCTAGAACCTCCCGGATTACTCATCTTCCGGATTCGTTCAGTGGTTCATCCATTTCTACCCAGTATTCAATTAACCCTTTCACAGAGACATCAAATAAGCTTAATAAATCCGTTTCAACTTACAGATAGGTTTTATTAAAGAAAAGCAAGTAGATGAACTCTCCTGAACTTAGAAATCCAACAGAGGCTGCAACTTCAATTTAACCCAGTACTTCAAAGTCGAATCTGCTTCTCAATGATTCAAACCTGATGAAATTTAAACCTTTCTCATACAATCAATCTTAATCAATAAAGATTGGAAAAGATCACTGATTTCTTACCTGATGAAACTTTTCACGTAACTCTCTCTCTGCTTTGCTAAACCGATCTCCAGGAAACCAAAATTGAGATATTTTCTCAAATTCAGCCGACTCAACACTTTTATACCATAACAACTATTAACAAATAACCAATTCAACCTTGGAGTTTGTTGATCCCATAATAAGACTCAACAATGATATTTATCTCAATAGTTCAAACAGATGTATATGCAGAAGCATTTTAATAGAACTAAAGAGAAATATTCGGTAGAAAACACACACAGAATCAAACAAGTGAAACAGTAATAACAAGAGTTTAGCTCAATGATTCACTTTCAATAGATTCTTCAAGATACACCAAGAACACCGTAAGTGTGTGTGAAATTGCTCTCTAATCTGGTGTGTGTGTGTGTAGTCCAAAGTTACTATTACAGGTCTGGTAGAGACTCTCTATTTATACTACTTTACAGGGACAAGTTATAGACAGTAAGTACTAAGGTACAAAGACAAGGTCGTGGGACTAAATCTGCTACACGTGGAGTTAGTGCGCCGCCTTCTACAAAAGTTGCGACCCATCAGAGGATGACACGTGGAAAGTGGCAGCGCACGCCTTGTATGAATGATCTTCAGAATCTTCGTATAGTAGAGGCACGTGAGAGGCACGATTGTCTTTGTCTTTATCTTCAAGTAACTTCAAGCTTCTAAGTCTTCATACCACAGAGGCTCTGTCAAGGGTGACAGAGGCTCTGTGGCCTTGTCCTCTGAAAGTCTTTTGATGAACATTCCAATAGAAGGTTTCTCTTGGTGTCTCGACAGAGGCTTTGTCGATGATCTTCACTTAGCCTATTTTTCAATACTTCTTAGAACATAAGTTGGAGCTAACAATCTCCCCCTAAGTATTGAAAAATAAAAAATTTAAGAGTTGCATGTTTTCTAAGCTAAGAACAAGAGGTGGATCATTTGACCTCTGTAATAAATTTACTTTTCATTCACTAAGATGCCAGAGCATTTACATTGGATTACATTAAAGTGCAGAATATGAAAAGTAAAGCAAAAGTAGGATAGTTGCAGAGGTCAGACTTTGGCGTTCCAGAAGTCATTGATTGACTTAGTGAGTCCTCCATCCCTGAGTTCACGAAACATGTTGATGCAGAGGTTTCTGAAGTTGATGACCGCGTCAATGGCCTCAATTATTCCATTTACGAAGGTCAGGTCCATGAACTCAGATCCTCTGTGTTTCAAAAGGTTGGACCTGAACTCGAGCAGAGTCTTCGTTGCATACTTCTGGAAGTCCACTGCTAAGAATAGTTTCATTTTACCTTGTGGATCACAACGACTGTTTTGCACCATGTTTCAAAACGTGGAAAAGATGACATTTTTACACTGTTATACGTAACAACGATGCATAAAGGTAAAGTCTTTAAACGTTTCAAGAAACCGATGATCACATTATTCCTGCACGTTACGCGAGAACCGTGTAAAAAGTACTAGTTTTTGCACCATGTTTCAAAACAACTGTGGAAAAGATCACATTTTTACACCGATATACGTGACGACGACGCAAAAAAAGGTGAAATGTTTAAACGTTTCAACGAAACAATGATCACATTTTTCTACCACGTTACGCTAGAACCGTGTTAAAAGTACTAGTTTTTCCACCATGTTTCAAAACAACGATGAAAATATCACATTTTTACACTGTTATTCGCAACAACGATGTATAAAGGTGAAATCTTTAAACGTTTCAACGAAACAATGATCACATTTTTCTAGCACATCACGCGAGAACCGTGTAAAAACTACTTGTTTTTGCACCATGTTTCAAAACAACTGTGGAAAAGATCACATTTTTACACTGTTATACGTGACGACGACGCAAAAAAGGTGAAATATTTAAACGTTTCAACGAAACAATGATCACATTTTTCTACCACGTTACGCGAGAACCGTGTAAAAAACAATAGTTTTTGCACCATGTTTCAAAACAACTGTGGAAAAGATCACATTTTTACACTGTTATACGTAACAACGATGCAAAAAGGTTAAGTCTTTAAACGTTTCAACGAAACAATGATCATATTTTTCTAGCACGTTACGCGAGAACCGTGTAAAAAGTACAAGTTTTTGCACCATGTTTCAAAACAATGTGGAAAAAATGACATTTTTACACTGTTATACGTAACAACGATGCATAAAGGTGAAGTCTTTAAACGTTTCAACGAAACAATGATCACATTTTTCTAGCACGTTACTCGAGAACCTTGTAAAAAGTACAAGTTTTTGCACCATGTTTCAAAACAACTGGGAAAAAGATCACTTTTTACACTGTTATACGTAACAACGATGCATAAAGGTGAAATCTTTAAATGTTTCAAGAAAACAATGATCACATTATTCCTGCACGTTACACGAGAACCGTGTAAAAAGTACTAGTTTTTGCACCATGTTTCAAAACAACTGTGGAAAAGATCACATTTTTACACTGATATACGTCACGACGACGCAAAAAAGGTGAAGTCTTTAAACGTTTCAACGAAATAATGATCACATTTTTCTAGCACGTTACGCGAGAACCGTGTAAAAAGTACAAGTTTTTGCACCATGTTTCAAAACAATGTGGAAAAGATGGCATTTTTACACTGTTATACTTAACAACGATGCATAAAGGTGAAGTCTTTAAACGTTTCAACGAAACAATGATCACATTTTTCTAGCACGTTACTCGAGAACCGTGTAAAAAGTACAAGTTTTTGCACCATGTTTCAAAACAACTGGGAAAAAGATCACTTTTTACACTGTTATACGTAACAACGATGCATAAAGGTGAAATCTTTAAATGTTTCAAGAAAACAATGATCACATTATTCCTGCACGTTACGCGAGAACCGTGTAAAAAGTACTAGTTTTTGCACCATGTTTCAAAACAACTGTGGAAAAGATCACATTTTTACACTGATATACGTGACGACGACGCAAAAAAGGTCAAATGTTTAAACGTTTCAACGAAACAATGATCACATTTTTCTACCACGTTACGCTAGAACCGTGTTAAAAGTACTAGTTTTTGCACCATGTTTCAAAACAACTGTGGAAAAGATCACATTTTTACACTGTTATACGTAACAACGATGCAAAAAGGTTAAGTCTTTAAACGTTTCAACGAAACAATGATCACATTTTTCTAGCACGTTACGCGAGAACCGTGTAAAAAGTACAAGTTTTTGCACCATGTTTCAAAACGTGGAAAAGATGAAATTTTTACACTGTTATACGTAACAACGATGCATAAAGGTGAAGTGTTTAAAAGTTTCAAGAAAACAATGATCACATTATTCCTGCACGTTACGCGAGAACTGTGTAAAAAGTACTAGTTTTTGCACCATGTTTCAAAACAACTGTGGAAAAGATCACATTTTACACTGATATACGTGACGACGACGCAAAAAAGGTGAAATGTTTAAACGTTTCAACGAAACAATGATCACATTTTTCTAACACGTTACGCTAGAACCGTGTTAAAAGTACTAGTTTTTGCACCATGTTGCAAAACAACGTTGAAAATATCACATTTTTACACTGTTATACGTAACAACGATGCATAAAGGTGAAGTCTTTAAACGTTTCAACGAAACAATGATCACATTTTTCTAGCACGTTACGCGAGAACCGTGTAAAAAGTACAAGTTTTTGCACCATGTTTCAAAACGTGGAAAAGATGACATTTTTACACTGTTATACGCAACAACGATGTATAAAGGTGAAGTCTTTAAACGTTTCAAGAAACCAATGATCACATTATTCCTGCACGTTACGAGAGAACCGTGTAAAAAGTACTAGTTTTTGCACCATGTTTCAAAACAACTGTGGAAAAGATCACATTTTTACACTGATATACGTGACGACGACGCAAAAAAGGTGAAATGTTTAAACGTTTCAACGAAACAATGATCACATTTTTCTACCACGTTACGCTAGAACCGTGTTAAAAGTACTAGTTTTTGCACCATGTTTCAAAACAACTGTGAAAAAGATCACTTTTTACACTGTTATATGTAACAACGATGCATAAAGGTGAAATCCTTAAACGTTTCAACGAAACAATGATCACATTTTTCTAGCACGTTACGCGAGAACCGTGTAAAAAGTACAAGTTTTTGCACCATGTTTCAAAACGTGGAAAAGATGACATTTTTACACTGTTATACGCAACAACGATGTATAAAGGTGAAGTCTTTAAACGTTTCAAGAAACCAATGATCACATTATTCCTGCACGTTACGAGAGAACCGTGTAAAAAGTACTAGTTTTTGCACCATGTTTCAAAACAACCGTGGAAAAGATCACATTTTTACACTGATATACGTGACGACGACGCAAAAAAGGTGAAATGTTTAAACGTTTCAACGAAACAATGATCACATTTTTCTACCACGTTACGCTAGAACCGTGTTAAAAGTACTAGTTTTTGCACCATGTTTCAAAACAACTGTGAAAAAGATCACTTTTTACACTGTTATATGTAACAACGATGCATAAAGGTGAAATCCTTAAACGTTTCAACGAAACAATGATCACATTTTTCTAGCACGTTACGCGAGAACCGTGTAAAAAGTACAAGTTTTTGCACCATGTTTCAAAACGTGGAAAAGATGACATTTTTACACTGTTATACGTAACAACGATGCATAAAGGTGAAGTCTTTAAACGTTTCAACAAAACAATGATCACATTATTCCTGCACGTTACGCGAGAACCGTGTAAAAAGTACTAGTTTTTGCACCATGTTTCAAAACAACTGTGGAAAAGATCACATTTTTACACTGATATACGTGACGACGACGCAAAAAATGTGAAATGTTTAAACGTTTCAACGAAACAATGATCACATTTTTCTACCACGTTACGCTAGAACCGTGTTAAAAGTACTAGTTTTTGCACCATGTTTCAAAACAACGTTGAAAATATCATATTTGTACACTGTTATATGTAACAACGATGCATAAAGGTGAAGTCTTTAAACGTTTCAACGAAACAATGATCACATTTTTCTAGCACGTTACTCGAGAACCGTGTAAAAAGTACACGTTTTTGCACCATGTTTCAAAACAACTGGAAAAAGATCACTTTTTACACTGTTATACGTAACAACGATGCATAAATGTGAAATCTTTAAATGTTTCAAGAAAACAATGATCACATTATTCCTGCACGTTACGCGAGAACCGTGTAAAAAGTACTAGTTTTTGCACCATATTTCAAAACAACTGTGGAAAAGATCACATTTTTACACTGTTATACGTGACGACGACGCAAAAAAGGTGAAATGTTTAAACGTTTCAACGAAACAATGATCACATTTTTCTAGCACATCACGCGAGAACCATGTAAAAACTACTACTTTTTGCACCATGTTTCAAAACAACTGTGGAAAAGATCACATTTTTACACTGTTATACGTGACGACGACGCAAAAAAGGTGAAATGTTTAAACGTTTCAACGAAACAATGATCACATTTTTCTACCACGTTACGCGAGAACCGTGTAAAAAACACTTGTTTTTGCACCATGTTTCAAAACAACTGTGGAAAAGATCACATTTTAACACTGTTATACGTAACAACGATGCAAAAAGGTTAAGTCCTTAAACGTTTCAACGAAACAATGATCATATTTTTCTAGCACGTTACGCGAGAACCGTGTAAAAAGTACAAGTTTTTGCACCATGTTTCAAAACAATGTGGAAAAGATGACATTTTTACACTGTTATACGTAACAACGATGCATAAAGGTGAAGTCTTTAAACATTTCAACGAAACAATGATCACATTTTTCTAGCACGTTACTCTAGAACCGTGTAAAAAGTACAAGTTTTTGCACCATGTTTCAAAACAACTGGGAAAAAGATCACTTTTTACACTGTTATACGTAACAACGATGCATAAAGGTGAAATCTTTAAATGTTTCAAGAAAACAATGATCACATTATTCCTGCACGTTACGCGAGAACCGTGTAAAAAGTACTAGTTTTTGCACCATGTTTCAAAACAACTGTGGAAAAGATCACATTTTTACACTGATATACGTGACGACGACGCAAAAAAGGTGAAGTCTTTAAACGTTTCAACGAAACAATGATCACATTTTTCTAGCACGTTACGCGAGAACCGTGTAAAAAGTACAAGTTTTTGCACCATGTTTCAAAACAATGTGGAAAAGATGACATTTTTACACTGTTATACGTAACAACGATGCATAAAGGTGAAGTCTTTAAATGTTTCAACGAAACAATTATCATATTTTTCTAGCACGTTACTCGAGAATCGTGTAAAAAGTACTAGTTTTTGCACCATGTTTCAAAACAACTGTGGAAAAGATCACATTTTTACACTGATATACGTGACGACGACGCAAAAAAGGTGAAGTCTTCAAACATTTCAACGAAACAATGATCACATTTTTCTAGCACGTTACGCGAGAACCGTGTAAAAAGTACAAGTTTTTGCACCATGTTTCAAAACAATGCGGAAAAGATGACATTTTTACACTGTTATACGTAACAACGATGCATAAAGGTGAAGTCTTTAAACGTTTCAATGAAACAATGATCACATTATTCCTTCACGTTACGCGAGAATCGTGTAAAAAGTACTAGTTTTTGCACCATGTTTCAAAACAACTGTGGAAAAGATCACATTTTTACACTGATATACGTGACGACGACGCAAAAAATGTGAAATGTTTAAACGTTTCAACGAAACAATGATCACATTTTTCTACCACGTTACGCTAGAACCGTGTTAAAAGTACTAGTTTTTGCACAATGTTTCAAAACAACTGTGGAAAAGATCACATTTTTACACTGTTATACGTAACAACGATGCAAAAAGGTTAAGTCTTTAAACGTTTCAACGAAACAATGATCACATTTTTCTAGCACGTTACGCGAGAACCGTGTAAAAAGTACAAGTTTTTGCACCATGTTTCAAAACGTGGAAAAGATGACATTTTTACACTGTTATACGTAACAACGATGCATAAAGGTGAACTCTTTAAACGTTTCAACAAAACAATGATCACATTATTCCTGCACGTTACGCGAGAACCGTGTAAAAAGTACTAGTTTTTGCACCATGTTTCAAAACAACTGTGGAAAAGATCACATTTTTACACTGATATACGTGACGACGACGCAACAAAGGTGAAATGTTTAAACGTTTCAACGAAACAATGATCACATTTTTCTACCACGTTACGCTAGAACCGTGTTAAAAGTACTAGTTTTTGCACCATGTTTCAAAACAACGTTGAAAATATCACATGTTTACACTGTTATACGTAACAACGATGCATAAAGGTGAAGTCTTTAAACGTTTCAACGAAACAATGATCACATTTTTCTAGCACGTTACTCGAGAACCGTGTAAAAAGTACCCGTTTTTGCACCATGTTTCAAAACAACTGGGAAAAGATCACTTTTTACACTGTTATCCGTAACAACGATGCATAAATGTGAAATCTTTAAATGTTTCAAGAAAACAATGATCACATTATTCATGCACGTTACGCGAGAACCGTGTAAAAAGTACTAGTTTTTGCACCATATTTCAAAACAACTGTGGAAAAGATCACATTTTTACACTGATATACGTGACGACGACGCAAAAAAGGTGAAACGTTTAAACGTTTCAACGAAACAATGATCACATTTTTCTACCACGTTACGCTAGAACCGTGTTAAAAGTACTAGTTTTTGCACAATGTTTCAAAACAACTGTGGAAAAGATCACATTTTTACACTGTTATACGTAACAACGATGCAAAAAGGTTAAGTCTTTAAACGTTTCAACGAAACAATGATCACATTTTTCTAGCACGTTACGCGAGAACCGTGTAAAAAGTACAAGTTTTTGTACCATGTTTCAAAACGTGGAAAAGATGACATTTTTACACAGTTATACGTAACAACGATGCATAAAGGTGAAGTATTTAAACGTTTCAACAAAACAATGATCACATTATTCCTGCACGTTACGCGAGAACCGTGTAAAAAGTACTAGTTTTTGCACCATGTTTCAAAACAACTGTGGAAAAGATCACATTTTTACACTGATATACGTGACGACGACGCAAAAAAGGTGAAATGTTTAAACGTTTCAACGAAACAATGATCACATTTTTCTACCACGTTACGCTAGAACCGTGTTAAAAGTACTAGTTTTTGCACCATGTTTCAAAACAACGTTGAAAATATCACATTTTTACACTGTTATATGTAACAACGATGCATAAAGGTGAACTCTTTAAACGTTTCAACGAAACAATGATCACATTTTTCTAGCACGTTACGCGAGAACCGTGTAAAAAGTACAAGTTTTTGCACCATGTTTCAAAACAATGTGGAAAAGATGACATTTTTACACTGTTATACGTAACAACGATGCATAAAGGTGAAGTCTTTAAACATTTCAACGAAACAATGATCACATTTTTCTAGCACGTTACTCTAGAACCGTGTAAAAAGTACAAGTTTTTGCACCATGTTTCAAAACAACTGGGAAAAAGATCACTTTTTACACTGTTATACGTAACAACGATGCATAAAGGTGAAATCTTTAAATGTTTCAAGAAAACAATGATCACATTATTCCTGCACGTTACGCGAGAACCGTGTAAAAAGTACTAGTTTTTGCACCATGTTTCAAAACAATTGTGGAAAAGATCACATTTTTACACTGATATACGTGACGACGACGCAAAAAAGGTGAAGTCTTTAAACGTTTCAACGAAACAATGATCACATTTTTCTAGCACGTTACGCGAGAACCGTGTAAAAAGTACAAGTTTTTGCACCATGTTTCAAAACAATGTGGAAAAGATGACATTTTTACACTGTTATACGTAACAACGATGCATAAAGGTGAAGTCTTTAAATGTTTCAACGAAACAATTATCATATTTTTCTAGCACGTTACTCGAGAATCGTGTAAAATGTACTAGTTTTTGCACCATGTTTCAAAACAACTGTGGAAAAGATCACATTTTTACACTGATATACGTGACGACGACGCAAAAAAGGTGAAGTCTTTAAACATTTCAACGAAACAATGATCACATTTTTCTAGCACGTTACGCGAGAACCGTGTAAAAAGTACAAGTTTTTGCACCATGTTTCAAAACAATGCGGAAAAGATGACATTTTTACACTGTTATACGTAACAACGATGCATAAAGGTGAAGTCTTTAAACGTTTCAACGAAACAATGATCACATTATTCCTTCACGTTACGCGAGAATCGTGTAAAAAGTACTAGTTTTTGCACCATGTTTCAAAACAACTGTGGAAAAGATCACATTTTTACACTGATATACGTGACGACGACGCAAAAAAGGTGAAATGTTTAAACGTTTCAACGAAACAATGATCACATTTTTCTACCACGTTACGCTAGAACCGTGTTAAAAGTACTAGTTTTTGCACAATGTTTCAAAACAACTGTGGAAAAGATCACATTTTTACACTGTTATACGTAACAACGATGCAAAAAGGTTAAGTCTTTAAACGTTTCAACGAAACAATGATCACATTTTTCTAGCACGTTACGCGAGAACCGTGTAAAAAGTACAAGTTTTTGCACCATGCTTCAAAACGTGGAAAAGATGACATTTTTACACTGTTATACGTAACAACGATGCATAAAGGTGAACTCTTTAAACGTTTCAACAAAACAATGATCACATTATTCCTGCACGTTACGCGAGAACCGTGTAAAAAGTACTAGTTTTTGCACCATGTTTCAAAACAACTGTGGAAAAGATCACATTTTTACACTGATATACGTGACGACGACGCAACAAAGGAGAAATGTTTAAACGTTTCAACGAAACAATGATCACATTTTTCTACCACGTTACGCTAGAACCGTGTTAAAAGTACTAGTTTTTGCACCATGTTTCAAAACAACGTTGAAAATATCACATGTTTACACTGTTATACGTAACAACGATGCATAAAGGTGAAGTCTTTAAACGTTTCAACGAAACAATGATCACATTTTTCTAGCACGTTACTCGAGAACCGTGTAAAAAGTACCCGTTTTTGCACCATGTTTCAAAACAACTGGGAAAAAGATCACTTTTTACACTGTTATCCGTAACAACGATGCATAAATGTGAAATCTTTAAATGTTTCAAGAAAACAATGATCACATTATTCTTGCACGTTACGCGAGAACCGTGTAAAAAGTACTAGTTTTTGCACCATATTTCAAAACAACTGTGGAAAAGATCACATTTTTACACTGATATACGTGACGACGACGCAAAAAGGGTGAAACGTTTAAACGTTTCAACGAAACAATGATCACATTTTTCTACCACGTTACGCTAGAACCGTGTTAAAAGTACTAGTTTTTGCACAATGTTTCAAAACAACTGTGGAAAAGATCACATTTTTACACTGTTATACGTAACAACGATGCAAAAAGGTTAAGTCTTTAAACGTTTCAACGAAACAATGATCACATTTTTCTAGCACGTTACGCGAGAACCGTGTAAAAAGTACAAGTTTTTGCACCATGTTTCAAAACGTGGAAAAGATGACATTTTTACACAGTTATACGTAACAACGATGCATAAAGGTGAAGTATTTAAACGTTTCAACAAAACAATGATCACATTATTCCTGCACGTTACGCGAGAACCGTGTAAAAAGTACTAGTTTTTGCACCATGTTTCAAAACAACTGTGGAAAAGATCACATTTTTACACTGATATACGTGACGACGACGCAAAAAAGGTGAAATGTTTAAACGTTTCAACGAAACAATGATCACATTTTTCTACCACGTTACGCTAGAACCGTGTTAAAAGTACTAGTTTTTGCACCATGTTTCAAAACAACGTTGAAAATATCACATTTTTACACTGTTATATGTAACAACGATGCATAAAGGTGAACTCTTTAAACGTTTCAACGAAACAATGATCACATTTTTCTAGCACGTTACTCGAGAACCGTGTAAAAAGTACACGTTTTTGCACCATGTTTCAAAACAACTGGGAAAAAGATCACTTTTTACACTGTTATACGTAACAACGATGCATAAATGTGAAATCTTGAAATGTTTCAAGAAAACAATGATCACATTATTCCTGCACGTTACGCGAGAACCGTGTAAAAAGTACTAGTTTTTGCACCATATTTCAAAACAACTGTGGAAAAGATCACATTTTACACTGATATACGTGACGACGACGCAAAAAAGGTGAAATGTTTAAACGTTTCAACGAAACAATGATCACATTTTTCTACCACGTTACGCTAGAACCGTGTTAAAAGTACTAGTTTTTGCACCATGTTTCAAAACAACTGTGGAAAAGATCACATTTTTACACTGTTATACGTAGCAACGATGCAAAAAGGTTAAGTCTTTAAACGTTTCAACGAAACAATGATAAAAAATTTTCTAGCACGTTACGCGAGAACCGTGTAAAAAGTACAAGTTTTTGCACCATGTTTCAAAACGTGGAAAAGATGACATTTTTACACTGTTATACGTAACAACGATGCATAAAGGTGAAGTCTTTAAACGTTTCAACAAAACAATGATCACATTATTCCTTCACGTTACGCGAGAACCGTGTAAAAAGTACTAGTTTTTGCACCATGTTTCAAAACAACTGTGGAAAAGATCACATTTTTACACTGATATACGTGACGACGACGCAAAAAAGGTGAAATGTTTAAACGTTTCAACGAAACAATGATCACATTTTTCTACCACGTTACGCTAGAACCGTGTTAAAAGTACTAGTTTTTGCACCATGTTTCAAAACAACGTTGAAAATATCACATTTTTACACTGTTATATGTAACAACGATGCATAAAGGTGAAGTCTTTAAACGTTTCAACGAAATAATGATCACATTTTTCTAGCACGTTACTCGAGAACCGTGTAAAAAGTACACGTTTTTGCACCATGTTTCAAAACAACTGGGAAAAAGATCACTTTTTACACTGTTATACGTAACAACGATGCATAAATGTGAAATCTTTAAATGTTTCAAGAAAACAATGATCACATTATTCCTGCACGTTACGCGAGAACCGTGTAAAAAGTACTAGTTTTTGCACCATATTTCAAAACAACTGTGGAAAAGATCACATTTTTACACTGATATACGTGACGACGACTCAAAAAAGGTGAAATATTTAAACGTTTCAACAAAACAATGATCACATTATTCCTGCACGTTACGCGAGAACCGTGTAAAAAGTACTAGTTTTTGCACCTTGTTTCAAAACAACTGTGGAAAAGATATCATTTTTACACTGATATACGTGACGACGACGCAAAAAAGGTGAAATGTTTAAACGTTTCAACCAAACAATGATCACATTTTTCTACCGCGTTACGCTAGAACCGTGTTAAAAGTACTAGTTTTTGCACCATGTTTCAAAACAACTGTGGAAAAGATCACATTTTTACACTGTTATACGTAGCAACGATGCAAAAAGGTTAAGTCTTTAAACGTTTCAACGAAACAATGATAAAAATTTTCTAGCACGTTACGCGAGAACCGTGTAAAAAGTACAAGTTTTTGCACCATGTTTCAAAACGTGGAAAAGATGACATTTTTACACTGTTATACGTAACAACGATGCATAAAGGTGAAGTATTTAAACGTTTCAACAAAACAATGATCACATTATTCCAGCACGTTACGCGAGAACCGTGTAAAAAGTACTAGTTTTTGCACCATGTTTCAAAACAACTGTGGAAAAGATCACATTTTTACACTGATATACGTGACGACGACGCAAAAAAGGTGAAATGTTTAAACGTTTCAACGAAACAATGATCACATTTTTCTACCACGTTACGCTAGAACCGTGTTAAAAGTACTAGTTTTTGCACCATGTTTCAAAACAACGTTGAAAATATCACATTTTTACACTGTTATATGTAACAACGATGCATAAAGGTGAAGTCTTTAAACGTTTCAACGAAATAATGATCACATTTTTCTAGCACGTTACTCGAGAACCGTGTAAAAAGTACACGTTTTTGCACCATGTTTCAAAACAACTGGGAAAAAGATCACTTTTTACACTGTTATACGTAACAACGATGCATAAATGTGAAATCTTTAAATGTTTCAAGAAAACAATGATCACATTATTCCTGCACGTTACGCGAGAACCGTGTAAAAAGTACTAGTTTTTGCACCATATTTCAAAACAACTGTGGAAAAGATCACATTTTTACACTGATATACGTGACGACGACTCAAAAAAGGTGAAATATTTAAACGTTTCAACAAAACAATGATCACATTATTCCTGCACGTTACGCGAGAACCGTGTAAAAAGTACTAGTTTTTGCACCTTGTTTCAAAACAACTGTGGAAAAGATATCATTTTTACACTGATATACGTGACGACGACGCAAAAAAGGTGAAATGTTTAAACGTTTCAACCAAACAATGATCACATTTTTCTACCGCGTTACGCTAGAACCGTGTTAAAAGTACTAGTTTTTGCACCATGTTTCAAAACAACTGTGGAAAAGATCACATTTTTACACTGTTATACGTAGCAACGATGCAAAAAGGTTAAGTCTTTAAACGTTTCAACGAAACAATGATAAAAATTTTCTAGCACGTTACGCGAGAACCGTGTAAAAAGTACAAGTTTTTGCACCATGTTTCAAAACGTGGAAAAGATGACATTTTTACACTGTTATACGTAACAACGATGCATAAAGGTGAAGTATTTAAACGTTTCAACAAAACAATGATCACATTATTCCAGCACGTTACGCGAGAACCGTGTAAAAAGTACTAGTTTTTGCACCATGTTTCAAAACAACTGTGGAAAAGATCACATTTTTACACTGATATACGTGACGACGACGCAAAAAAGTTGAAATGTTTAAACGTTTCAACGAAACAATGATCACATTTTTCTACCACGTTACGCTAGAACCGTGTTAAAAGTACTAGTTTTTGCACCATGTTTCAAAACAACGTTGAAAATATCACATTTTTACACTGTTATATGTAACAACGATGCATAAAGGTGAAGTCTTTAAACGTTTCAACGAAACAATGATCACATTTTTCTAGCACGTTACTCGAGAACCGTGTAAAAAGTACACGTTTTTGCACCATGTTTCAAAACAACTGGGAAAAAGATCACTTTTTACACTGTTATACGTAACAACGATGCAAAAATTTGAAATCTTTAAATGTTTCAAGAAAACAATGATCACATTATTCCTGCACGTTACGCGAGAACCGTGTAAAAAGTACTAGTTTTTGCACCTTATTTCAAAACAACTGTGGAAAAGATCACATTTTTACACTGATATACGTGACGACGACGCAAAAAAGGTGAAATATTTAAACGTTTTAACAAAACAATGATCACATTATTCCTGCACGTTACGCGAGAACCGTGAAAAAAGTACTAGTTTTTGCACCATGTTTCAAAACAACTGTGGAAAAGATCACATTTTTACACTGATATACGTGACGACGACGCAAAAAAGGTGAAATGTTTAAACGTTTCAACGAAACAATGATCACATTTTTCTACCACGTTACGCTAGAACCGTGCTAAAAGTACTAGTTTTTGCACCATGTTTCAAAACAACGTTGAAAATATCACATTTTTACACTGTTATACGTAACAACGATGCATAAAGGTGAAGTCTTTAAACGTTTCAACGAAACAATGATCACATTTTTCTAGCACGTTACTCGAGAACCGTGTAAAAAGTACCCGTTTTTGCACCATGTTTCAAAACAACTGGGAAAAAGATCACTTTTTACACTGTTATACGTAACAACGATGCATAAATGTGAAATCTTTAAATGTTTCAAGAAAACAATGATCACATTATTCCTGCACGTTACGCGAGAACCGTGTAAAAAGTACTAGTTTTTGCACCATATTTCAAAACAACTGTGGAAAAGATCACATTTTTACACTGATATACGTGACGACGACGCAAAAAAGGTGAAATGTTTAAACGTTTCAACGAAACAATGATCACATTTTTCTACCACGTTACGCTAGAACCGTGTTAATAGTACTAGTTTTTGCACAATGTTTTAAAACAACTGTGGAAAAGATCACATTTTTACACTGTTATACGTAACAACGATGCAAAAAGGTTAAGTCTTTAAACGTTTCAACGAAACAATGATCACATTTTTCTAGCACGTTACGCGAGAACCGTGTAAAAAGTACAAGTTTTTGCACCATGTTTCCAAATGTGGAAAAGATGACATTTTTACAATGTTATACGTAACAACGATGCATAAAGGTGAAGTCTTTAAACGTTTCAACAAAACAATGATCACATTATTCCTGCACGTTACGCGAGAACCGTGTAAAAAGTACTAGTTTTTGCACCATATTTCAAAACAACTGTGGAAAAGATCACATTTTTACACTGATATACGTGACGACGACGTAAAAAGGTGAAATGTTTAAACGTTTCAACGAAACAATGATCACATTTTTCTACCACGTTACGCTAGAACCGTGTTAAAAGTACTAGTTTTTGCACCATGTTTCAAAACAACGTTGAAAATATCACATTTTTACACTGTTATATGTAACAACGATGCATAAAGGTGAAGTCTTTAAACGTTTCAACGAAACAATGATAACATTTTTCTAGCACGTTACTCGAGAACCGTGTAAAAAGTACACGTTTTTGCACCATGATTCAAAACAACTGGGAAAAGATCACTTTTTACACTGTTATACGTAACAACGATGCATAAATGTGAAATCTTTAAATGTTTCAAGAAAACAATGATCACATTATTCCTGCACGTTACGCGAGAACCGTGTAAAAAGTACTAGTTTTTGCACCATATTTCAAAACAACTGTGGAAAAAATCACATTTTTACACTGATATACGTGACGACGAATCAAAAAAGGTGAAATGTTTAAACGTTTCAACGAAACAATGATCACATTTTTCTACCACGTTACGCTAGAACCGTGTTAAAAGTACTAGTTTTTGCACCATGTTTTAAAACAACTGTGGAAAAGATCACATTTTTACACTGTTATACGTAGCAACGATGCAAAAAGGTTAAGTCTTTAAACGTTTCAACGAAACAATGATCACATTTTTCTAGCACGTTACGCTAGAATCGTGTAAAAAGTACAAGTTTTTGCACCATGTTTCAAAACGTGGAAAAGATGACATTTTTACACTGTTATACGTAACAACGATGCATAAAGGTGAAGTATTTAAACGTTTCAACAAAACAATGATCACATTATTCCTGCACGTTACGCGAGAACCGTGTAAAAAGTACTAGTTTTTGCACCATGTTTCAAAACAACTGTGGAAAAGATAACATTTTTACACTGATATATGTGACGACGACGCAAAAAAGGTGAAATGTTTAAACGTTTCAACGAAACAATGATCACATTTTTCTAGCACGTTACGCGAGAACCGTGTAAAAAGTACAAGTTTTTGCACCATGTTTCAAAACGTGGAAAAGATGACATTTTTACAATGTTATACGTAACAACGATGCATAAAGGTGAAGTCTTTAAACGTTTCAACAAAACAATGATCACATTAATCCTGCACGTTACGCGAGAACCGTGTAAAAAGTACTAGTTTTTGCACCATGTTTCAAAACAACTGTGGAAAAAGATCACATTTTTACACTGATATACGTGACGACGACGCAAAAAAGGTGAAATGTTTAAACGTTTCAACGAAACAATGATCACATTTTTCTACCACGTTACGCTAGAACCATGTTAAAAGTACTAGTTTTTGCACCATGTTTCAAAACAACGTTGAAAATATCACATTTTTACACTGTTATATGTAACAACGATGCATAAAGGTGAAGTCTTTAAACGTTTCAACGAAACAATGATCACATTTTTCTAGCACGTTACTCGAGAACCGTGTAAAAAGTACACGTTTTTGCACCATGTTTCAAAACAACTGGGAAAAAGATCACTTTTTACACTGTTATACGTAACAACGATGCATAAATGTGAAATCTTTAAATGTTTCAAGAAAACAATGATCACATTATTCCTGCACGTTACGCGAGAACCGTGTAAAAAGTACTAGTTTTTGCACCATGTTTCAAAACAACTGTGGAAAAGATCACATTTTTACACTGATATACGTGACGACGACGCAACAAAGGTGAAATGTTTAAACGTTTCAACGAAACAATGATCACATTTTTCTACCACGTTACGCTAGAACCGTGTTAAAAGTACTAGTTTTTGCACCATGTTTCAAAACAACGTTGAAAATATCACATGTTTACACTGTTATACGTAACAACGATGCATAAAGGTGAAGTCTTTAAACGTTTCAACGAAACAATGATCACATTTTTCTAGCACGTTACTCGAGAACCGTGTAAAAAGTACCCGTTTTTGCACCATGTTTCAAAACAACTGGGAAAAAGATCACTTTTTACACTGTTATCCGTAACAACGATGCATAAATGTGAAATCTTTAAATGTTTCAAGAAAACAATGATCACATTATTCTTGCACGTTACGCGAGAACCGTGTAAAAAGTACTAGTTTTTGCACCATATTTCAAAACAACTGTGGAAAAGATCACATTTTTACACTGATATACGTGACGACGACGCAAAAAAGGTGAAACGTTTAAACGTTTCAACGAAACAATGATCACATTTTTCTACCACGTTACGCTAGAACCGTGTTAAAAGTACTAGTTTTTGCACAATGTTTCAAAACAACTGTGGAAAAGATCACATTTTTACACTGTTATACGTAACAACGATGCAAAAAGGTTAAGTCTTTAAACGTTTCAACGAAACAATGATCACATTTTTCTAGCACGTTACGCGAGAACCGTGTAAAAAGTACAAGTTTTTGCACCATGTTTCTAAACGTGGAAAAGATGACATTTTTACACAGTTATACGTAACAACGATGCATAAAGGTGAAGTATTTAAACGTTTCAACAAAACAATGATCACATTATTCCTGCACGTTACGCGAGAACCGTGTAAAAAGTACTAGTTTTTGCACCATGTTTCAAAACAACTGTGGAAAAGATCACATTTTTACACTGATATACGTGACGACGACGCAAAAAAGGTGAAATGTTTAAACGTTTCAACGAAACAATGATCACATTTTTCTACCACGTTACGCTAGAACCGTGTTAAAAGTACTAGTTTTTGCACCATGTTTCAAAACAACGTTGAAAATATCACATTTTTACACTGTTATATGTAACAACGATGCATAAAGGTGAACTCTTTAAACGTTTCAACGAAACAATGATCACATTTTTCTAGCACGTTACTCGAGAACCGTGTAAAAAGTACACGTTTTTGCACCATGTTTCAAAACAACTGGGAAAAAGATCACTTTTTACACTGTTATACGTAACAACGATGCATAAATGTGAAATCTTGAAATGTTTCAAGAAAACAATGATCACATTATTCCTGCACGTTACGCGAGAACCGTGTAAAAAGTACTAGTTTTTGCACCATATTTCAAAACAACTGTGGAAAAGATCACATTTTACACTGATATACGTGACGACGACGCAAAAAAGGTGAAATGTTTAAACGTTTCAACGAAACAATGATCACATTTTTCTACCACGTTACGCTAGAACCGTGTTAAAAGTACTAGTTTTTGCACCATGTTTCAAAACAACTGTGGAAAAGATCACATTTTTACACTGTTATACGTAGCAACGATGCAAAAAGGTTAAGTCTTTAAACGTTTCAACGAAACAATGATAAAAAATTTTCTAGCACGTTACGCGAGAACCGTGTAAAAAGTACAAGTTTTTGCACCATGTTTCAAAACGTGGAAAAGATGACATTTTTACACTGTTATACGTAACAACGATGCATAAAGGTGAAGTCTTTAAACGTTTCAACAAAACAATGATCACATTATTCCTTCACGTTACGCGAGAACCGTGTAAAAAGTACTAGTTTTTGCACCATGTTTCAAAACAACTGTGGAAAAGATCACATTTTTACACTGATATACGTGACGACGACGCAAAAAAGGTGAAATGTTTAAACGTTTCAACGAAACAATGATCACATTTTTCTACCACGTTACGCTAGAACCGTGTTAAAAGTACTAGTTTTTGCACCATGTTTCAAAACAACGTTGAAAATATCACATTTTTACACTGTTATATGTAACAACGATGCATAAAGGTGAAGTCTTTAAACGTTTCAACGAAATAATGATCACATTTTTCTAGCACGTTACTCGAGAACCGTGTAAAAAGTACACGTTTTTGCACCATGTTTCAAAACAACTGGGAAAAAGATCACTTTTTACACTGTTATACGTAACAACGATGCATAAATGTGAAATCTTTAAATGTTTCAAGAAAACAATGATCACATTATTCCTGCACGTTACGCGAGAACCGTGTAAAAAGTACTAGTTTTTGCACCATATTTCAAAACAACTGTGGAAAAGATCACATTTTTACACTGATATACGTGACGACGACTCAAAAAAGGTGAAATATTTAAACGTTTCAACAAAACAATGATCACATTATTCCTGCACGTTACGCGAGAACCGTGTAAAAAGTACTAGTTTTTGCACCATGTTTCAAAACAACTGTGGAAAAGATATCATTTTTACACTGATATACGTGACGACGACGCAAAAAAGGTGAAATGTTTAAACGTTTCAACCAAACAATGATCACATTTTTCTTCCGCGTTACGCTAGAACCGTGTTAAAAGTACTAGTTTTTGCACCATGTTTCAAAACAACTGTGGAAAAGATCACATTTTTACACTGTTATACGTAGCAACGATGCAAAAAGGTTAAGTCTTTAAACGTTTCAACGAAACAATGATAAAAAATTTCTAGCACGTTACGCGAGAACCGTGTAAAAAGTACAAGTTTTTGCACCATGTTTCAAAACGTGGAAAAGATGACATTTTTACACTGTTATACGTAACAACGATGCATAAAGGTGAAGTATTTAAACGTTTCAACAAAACAATGATCACATTATTCCAGCACGTTACGCGAGAACCGTGTAAAAAGTACTAGTTTTTGCACCATGTTTCAAAACAACTGTGGAAAAGATCAAATTTTTACACTGATATACGTGACGACGACGCAAAAAAGTTGAAATGTTTAAACGTTTCAACGAAACAATGATCACATTTTTCTACCACGTTACGCTAGAACCGTGTTAAAAGTACTAGTTTTTGCACCATGTTTCAAAACAACGTTGAAAATATCACATTTTTACACTGTTATATGTAACAACGATGCATAAAGGTGAAGTCTTTAAACGTTTCAACGAAACAATGATCACATTTTTCTAGCACGTTACTCGAGAACCGTGTAAAAAGTACACGTTTTTGCACCATGTTTCAAAACAACTGGGAAAAAGATCACTTTTTACACTGTTATACGTAAGAACGATGCAAAAATTTGAAATCTTTAAATGTTTCAAGAAAACAATGATCACATTATTCCTGCACGTTACGCGAGAACCGTGTAAAAAGTACTAGCTTTTGCACCTTATTTCAAAACAACTGTGGAAAAGATCACATTTTTACACTGATATACGTGACGACGACGCAAAAAAGGTGAAATATTTAAACGTTTTAACAAAACAATGATCACATTATTCCTGCACGTTACGCGAGAACCGTGAAAAAAGTACTAGTTTTTGCACCATGTTTCAAAACAACTGTGGAAAAGATCACATTTTTACACTGATATACGTGACGACGACGCAAAAAAGGTGAAATGTTTAAACGTTTCAACGAAACAATGATCACATTTTTCTACCACGTTACGCTAGAACCGTGCTAAAAGTACTAGTTTTTGCACCATGTTTCAAAACAACGTTGAAAATATCACATTTTTACACTGTTATACGTAACAACGATGCATAAAGGTGAAGTCTTTAAACGTTTCAACGAAACAATGATCACATTTTTCTAGCACGTTACTCGAGAACCGTGTAAAAAGTACCCGTTTTTGCACCATGTTTCAAAACAACTGGGAAAAAGATCACTTTTTACACTGTTATACGTAACAACGATGCATAAATGTGAAATCTTTAAATGTTTCAAGAAAACAATGATCACATTATTCCTGCACGTTACGCGAGAACCGTGTAAAAAGTACTAGTTTTTGCACCATATTTCAAAACAACTGTGGAAAAGATCACATTTTTACACTGATATACGTGACGACGACGCAAAAAAGGTGAAATGTTTAAACGTTTCAACGAAACAATGATCACATTTTTCTACCACGTTACGCTAGAACCGTGTTAATAGTACTAGTTTTTGCACAATGTTTTAAAACAACTGTGGAAAAGATCACATTTTTACACTGTTATACGTAACAACGATGCAAAAAGGTTAAGTCTTTAAACGTTTCAACGAAACAATGATCACATTTTTCTAGCACGTTACGCGAGAACCGTGTAAAAAGTACAAGTTTTTGCACCATGTTTCCAAATGTGGAAAAGATGACATTTTTACAATGTTATACGTAACAACGATGCATAAAGGTGAAGTCTTTAAACGTTTCAACAAAACAATGATCACATTATTCCTGCACGTTACGCGAGAACCGTGTAAAAAGTACTAGTTTTTGCACCATATTTCAAAACAACTGTGGAAAAGATCACATTTTTACACTGATATACGTGACGACGACGTAAAAAGGTGAAATGTTTAAACGTTTCAACGAAACAATGATCACATTTTTCTACCACGTTACGCTAGAACCGTGTTAAAAGTACTAGTTTTTGCACCATGTTTCAAAACAACGTTGAAAATATCACATTTTTACACTGTTATATGTAACAACGATGCATAAAGGTGAAGTCTTTAAACGTTTCAACGAAACAATGATAACATTTTTCTAGCACGTTACTCGAGAACCGTGTAAAAAGTACACGTTTTTGCACCATGATTCAAAACAACTGGGAAAAGATCACTTTTTACACTGTTATACGTAACAACGATGCATAAATGTGAAATCTTTAAATGTTTCAAGAAAACAATGATCACATTATTCCTGCACGTTACGCGAGAACCGTGTAAAAAGTACTAGTTTTTGCACCATATTTCAAAACAACTGTGGAAAAAATCACATTTTTACACTGATATACGTGACGACGAATCAAAAAAGGTGAAATGTTTAAACGTTTCAACGAAACAATGATCACATTTTTCTACCACGTTACGCTAGAACCGTGTTAAAAGTACTAGTTTTTGCACCATGTTTTAAAACAACTGTGGAAAAGATCACATTTTTACACTGTTATACGTAGCAACGATGCAAAAAGGTTAAGTCTTTAAACGTTTCAACGAAACAATGATCACATTTTTCTAGCACGTTACGCTAGAATCGTGTAAAAAGTACAAGTTTTTGCACCATGTTTCAAAACGTGGAAAAGATGACATTTTTACACTGTTATACGTAACAACGATGCATAAAGGTGAAGTATTTAAACGTTTCAACAAAACAATGATCACATTATTCCTGCACGTTACGCGAGAACCGTGTAAAAAGTACTAGTTTTTGCACCATGTTTCGAAACAACTGTGGAAAAGATAACATTTTTACACTGATATATGTGACGACGACGCAAAAAAGGTGAAATGTTTAAACGTTTCAACGAAACAATGATCACATTTTTCTAGCACGTTACGCGAGAACCGTGTAAAAAGTACAAGTTTTTGCACCATGTTTCAAAACGTGGAAAAGATGAAATTTTTACAATGTTATACGTAACAACGATGCATAAAGGTGAAGTCTTTAAACGTTTCAACAAAACAATGATCACATTATTCCTGCACGTTACGCGAGAACCGTGTAAAAAGTACTAGTGTTTGCACCATGTTTCAAAACAACTGTGGAAAAAGATCACATTTTTACACTGATATACGTGACGACGACGCAAAAAAGGTGAAATGTTTAAACATTTCAACGAAACAATGATCACATTTTTCTACCACGTTACGCTAGAACCATGTTAAAAGTACTAGTTTTTGCACCATGTTTCAAAACAACGTTGAAAATATCACATTTTTACACTGTTATATGTAACAACGATGCATAAAGGTGAAGTCTTTAAACGTTTCAACGAAACAATGATCACATTTTTCTAGCACGTTACTCGAGAACCGTGTAAAAAGTACACGTTTTTGCACCATGTTTCAAAACAACTGGGAAAAAGATCACTTTTTACACTGTTATACGTAACAACGATGCATAAATGTGAAATCTTTAAATGTTTCAAGAAAACAATGATCACATTATTCCTGCACGTTACGCGAGAACCGTGTAAAAAGTACTAGTTTTTGCACCATATTTCAAAACAACTGTGGAAAAGATCACATTTTTACACTGATATACGTGACGACGAATCAAAAAAGGTGAAATGTTTAAACGTTTCAACGAAACAATGATCACATTTTTCTACCACGTTACGCTAGAACCGTGTTAAAAGTACTAGTTTTGCACCATGTTTCAAAACAACTGTGGAAAAGATCACATTTTTACACTGTTATACGTAGCAACGATGCAAAAAGGTTAAGTCTTTAAACGTTTCAACGAAACAATGATCACATTTTTCTAGCACGTTACGCTAGAACCGTGTAAAAAGTACAAGTTTTTGCACCATGTTTCAAAACGTGGAAAAGATGACATTTTTACACTGTTATACGTAACAACGATGCATAAAGGTGAAGTATTTAAACGTTTCAACAAAACAATGATCACATTATTCCTTCACGTTACGCGAGAACCGTGTAAAAAGTACTAGTTTTTGCACCATGTTTCAAAACAACTGTGGAAAAGATCACATTTTTACACTGATATACGTGACGACGACGCAAAAAAGGTGAAATGTTTAAACGTTTCAACGAAACAATGATCACATTTTTCTACCACGTTACGCTAGAACCGTGTTAAAAGTACTAGTTTTTGCACCATGTTTCAAAACAACGTTGAAAATATCACATTTTTACACTGTTATATGTAACAACGATGCATAAAGGTGAAGTCTTTAAACGTTTCAACGAAACAATGATCACATTTTTCTAGCACGTTACTCGAGAACCGTGTAAAAAGTACACGTTTTTGCACCATGTTTCAAAACAACTGGGAAAAAGATCACTTTTTACACTGTTATACGTAACAACGATGCATAAATGTGAAATCATTAAATGTTTCAAGAAAACAATGATCACATTATTCCTGCATGTTACGCGAGAACCGTGTAAAAAGTACTAGTTTTTGCACCATATTTCAAAACAACTGTGGAAAAGATCACATTTTTACACTGATATACGTGACGACGACGCAAAAAAGGTGAAATATTTAAACGTTTCAACGAAACAATGATCACATTTTTCTACCACGTTACGCTAGAACCGTGTTAAAAGTACTAGTTTTTGCACCATGTTTCAAAACAACTGTGGAAAAGATCACATTTTTACACTGTTATACGTAACAACGATGCAAAAAGGTTAAGTCTTTAAACGTTTCAACGAAACAATGATCACATTTTTCTAGCACGTTACGCGAGAACCGTGTAAAAAGTACAAGTTTTTGCACCATGTTTCAAAACGTGGAAAAGATGACATTTTTAAACTGTTATACGTAACAATGATGCATAAAGGTGAAGTCTTTAAACGTTTCAACAAAACAATGATCACATTATTCCTGCACGTTACGCGAGAACCGTGTAAAAAGTACTAGTTTTTGCACCATGTTTCCAAACAACTGTGGAAAAAATCACATTTTTACACTGATATACGTGACGACGACGCAAAAAGGTGAAATGTTTAAACGTTTCAACGAAACAATGATCACATTTTTCTACCACGTTACGCTAGAACAGTGTTAAAAGTACTAGGTTTTGCACCATGTTTCAAAACAACGTTGAAAGTATCACATTTTTACACTGTTATACGTAACAACGATGCATAAAGGTGAAGTCTTTAAACGTTTCAACGAAACAATGATCGAATTTTTCTAGCACGTTACTCGAGAACCGTGTAAAAAGTACCCGTTTTTGCACCATGTTTCAAAACAACTGGGAAAAAGATCACTTTTTACACTGTTATACGTAACAACGATGCATAAATGTGAAATCTTTAAATGTTTCAAGAAAACAATGATCACATTATTCCTGCACGTTACGCGAGAACCGTGTAAAAAGTACTAGTTTTTGCACCATATTTCAAAACAACTGTGGAAAAGATCACATTTTTACACTGATATACGTGACGACGAATCAAAAAAGGTGAAATGTTTAAACGTTTCAACGAAACAATGATCACATTTTTCTACCACGTTACGCTAGAACCGTGTTAAAAGTACTAGTTTTTGCACCATGTTTCAAAACAACTGTGGAAAAGATCACATTTTTACACTGTTATACGTAGCAACGATGCAAAAAGGTTAAGTCTTTAAACGTTTCAACGAAACAATGATCACATTTTTCTAGCACGTTACGCTAGAACCGTGTAAAAAGTACAAGTTTTTGCACCATGTTTCAAAACGTGGAAAAGATGACATTTTTACACCGTTATACGTAACAACGATGCATAAAGGTGAAGTATTTAAACGTTTCAACAAAACAATGATCACATTATTCCTTCACGTTACGCGAGAACCGTGTAAAAAGTACTAGTTTTTGCACAATGTTTCAAAACAACTGTGGAAAAGATCACATTTTTACACTGATATACGTGACGACGACGCAAAAAAGGTGAAATGTTTATACGTTTCAACGAAACAATGATCACATTTTTCTACCACGTTACGCTAGAACCGTGTTAAAAGTACTAGTTTTTGCACCATGTTTCAAAACAACGTTGAAAATATCACATTTTTACACTGTTATATGTAACAACGATGCATAAAGGTGAAGTCTTTAAACGTTTCAACGAAACAATGATCACATTTTTCTAGCACGTTACTCGAGAACCGTGTAAAAAGTACACGTTTTTGCACCATGTTTCAAAACAACTGGGAAAAAGATCACTTTTTACACTGTTATACGTAACAACGATGCATAAATGTGAAATCATTAAATGTTTCAAGAAAACAATGATCACATTATTCCTGCACGTTACGCGAGAACCGTGTAAAAAGTACTAGTTTTTGCACCATATTTCAAAACAACTGTGGAAAAGATCACATTTTTACACTGATATACGTGACGACGACGCAAAAAAGGTGAAATATTTAAACGTTTCAACGAAACAATGATCACATTTTTCTACCACGTTACGCTAGAACCGTGTTAAAAGTACTAGTTTTTGCACCATGTTTCAAAACAACTGTGGAAAAGATCACATTTTTACACTGTTATACGTAACAACGATGCAAAAAGGTTAAGTCTTTAAACGTTTCAACGAAACAATGATCACATTTTTCTTGCACGTTACGCGAGAACCGTGTAAAAAGTACAAGTTTTTGCACCATGTTTCAAAACGTGGAAAAGATGACATTTTTAAACTGTTATACGTAACAATGATGCATAAAGGTGAAGTCTTTAAACGTTTCAACAAAACAATGATCACATTATTCCTGCACGTTACGCGAGAACCGTGTAAAAAGTACTAGTTTTTGCACCATGTTTCCAAACAACTGTGGAAAAGATCACATTTTTACACTGATATACGTGACGACGACGCAAAAAGGTGAAATGTTTAAACGTTTCAACGAAACAATGATCACATTTTTCTACCACGTTACGCTAGAACCGTGTTAAAAGTACTAGGTTTTGCACCATGTTTCAAAACAACGTTGAAAGTATCACATTTTTACACTGTTATACGTAACAACGATGCATAAAGGTGAAGTCTTTAAACGTTTCAACGAAACAATGATCGAATTTTTCTAGCACGTTACTCGAGAACCGTGTAAAAAGTACCCGTTTTTGCACCATGTTTCAAAACAACTGGGAAAAAGATCACTTTTTACACTGTTATACGTAACAACGATGCATAAATGTGAAATCTTTAAATGTTTCAAGAAAACAATGATCACATTATTCCTGCACGTTACGCGAGAACCGTGTAAAAAGTACTAGTTTTTGCACCATATTTCAAAACAACTGTGGAAAAGATCACATTTTTACACTGATATACGTGACGACGACGCAAAAAAGGTGAAATGTTTAAACGTTTCAACGAAACAATGATCACATTTTTCTACCACGTTACGCTAGAACCTTGTTAATAGTACTAGTTTTTGCACAATGTTTCAAAACAACTGTGGAAAAGATCACATTTTTACACTGTTATACGTAACAACGATGCAAAAAGGTTAAGTCTTTAAACGTTTCAACGAAACAATGATCACATTTTTCTAGCACGTTACGCGAGAACCGTGTAAAAAGTACAAGTTTTTGCACCATGTTTCAAAACGTGGAAAAGATGACATTTTTACAATGTTATACGTAACAACGATGCATAAAGGTGAAGTCTCTAAACGTTTCAACAAAACAATGATCACATTATTCCTGCACGTTACGCGAGAACCGTGTAAAAAGTACTAGTTTTTGCACCATGTTTCAAAACAACTGTGGAAAAGATCACATTTTTACACTGATATACGTGACGACGACGCAAAAAAGGTGAAATGTTTAAACGTTTCAACGAAACAATGATCACATTTTTCTACCACGTTACTCTAGAACCATGTTAAAAGTACTAGTTTTTGCACCATGTTTCAAAACAACGTTGAAAATATCACATTTTTACACTGTTATATGTAACAACGATGCATAAAGGTGAAGTCTTTAAACGTTTCAACGAAACAATGATCACATTTTTCTAGCACGTTACTCGAGAACCGTGTAAAAAGTACACGTTTTTGCACCATGTTTCAAAACAACTGGGAAAAAGATCACTTTTTACACTGTTATACGTAACAACGATGCATAAATGTGAAATCTTTAAATGTTTCAAGAAAACAATGATCACATTATTCCTGCACGTTACGCGAGAACCGTGTAAAAAGTACTAGTTTTTGCACCATATTTCAAAACAACTGTGGAAAAGATCACATTTTTACACTGATATACGTGACGACGAATCAAAAAAGGTGAAATGTTTAAACGTTTCAACGAAACAATGATCACATTTTTCTACCACGTTACGCTAGAACCGTGTTAAAAGTACTAGTTTTTGCACCATGTTTCAAAACAACTGTGGAAAAGATCACATTTTTACACTGTTATACGTAGCAACGATGCAAAAAGGTTAAGTCTTTAAACGTTTCAACGAAACAATGATCACATTTTTCTAGCACGTTACGCTAGAACCGTGTAAAAAGTACAAGTTTTTGCACCATGTTTCAAAACGTGGAAAAGATGACATTTTTACACCGTTATACGTAACAACGATGCATAAAGGTGAAGTATTTAAACGTTTCAACAAAACAATGATCACATTATTCCTTCACGTTACGCGAAAACCGTGTACAAAGTACTAGTTTTTGCACCATGTTTCAAAACAACTGTGGAAAAGATCACATTTTTACACTGATATACGTGACGACGACGCAAAAAAGGTGAAATGTTTATACGTTTCAACGAAACAATGATCACATTTTTCTACCACGTTACGCTAGAACCGTGTTAAAAGTACTAGTTTTTGCACCATGTTTCAAAACAACGTTGAAAATATCACATTTTTACACTGTTATATGTAACAACGATGCATAAAGGTGAAGTCTTTAAACGTTTCAACGAAACAATGATCACATTTTTCTAGCACGTTACTCGAGAACCGTGTAAAAAGTACACGTTTTTGCACCATGTTTCAAAACAACTGGGAAAAAGATCACTTTTTACACTGTTATACGTAACAACGATGCATAAATGTGAAATCATTAAATGTTTCAAGAAAACAATGATCACATTATTCCTGCACGTTACGCGAGAACCGTGTAAAAAGTACTAGTTTTTGCACCATATTTCAAAACAACTGTGGAAAAGATCACATTTTTACACTGATATACGTGACGACGACGCAAAAAAGGTGAAATATTTAAACGTTTCAACGAAACAATGATCACATTTTTCTACCACGTTACGCTAGAACCGTGTTAAAAGTACTAGTTTTTGCACCATGTTTCAAAACAACTGTGGAAAAGATCACATTTTTACACTGTTATACGTAACAACGATGCAAAAAGGTTAAGTCTTTAAACGTTTCAACGAAACAATGATCACATTTTTCTTGCACGTTACGCGAGAACCGTGTAAAAAGTACAAGTTTTTGCACCATGTTTCAAAACGTTGAAAAGATGACATTTTTAAACTGTTATACGTAACAATGATGCATAAAGGTGAAGTCTTTAAACGTTTCAACAAAACAATGATCACATTATTCCTGCACGTTACGCGAGAACCGTGTAAAAAGTACTAGTTTTTGCACCATGTTTCCAAACAACTGTGGAAAAGATCACATTTTTACACTGATATACGTGACGACGACGCAAAAAGGTGAAATGTTTAAACGTTTCAACGAAACAATGATCACATTTTTCTACCACGTTACGCTAGAACCGTGTTAAAAGTACTAGGTTTTGCACCATGTTTCAAAACAACGTTGAAAGTATCACATTTTTACACTGTTATACGTAACAACGATGCATAAAGGTGAAGTCTTTAAACGTTTCAACGAAACAATGATCGAATTTTTCTAGCACGTTACTCGAGAACCGTGTAAAAAGTACCCGTTTTTGCACCATGTTTCAAAACAACTGGGAAAAAGATCACTTTTTACACTGTTATACGTAACAACGATGCATAAATATGAAATCTTTAAATGTTTCAAGAAAACAATGATCACATTATTCCTGCACGTTACGCGAGAACCGTGTAAAAAGTACTAGTTTTTGCACCATATTTCAAAACAACTGTGGAAAAGATCACATTTTTACACTGATATACGTGACGACGACGCAAAAAAGGTGAAATGTTTAAACGTTTCAACGAAACAATGATCACATTTTTCTACCACGTTACGCTAGAACCTTGTTAATAGTACTAGTTTTTGCACAATGTTTCAAAACAACTGTGGAAAAGATCACATTTTTACACTGTTATACGTAACAACGATGCAAAAAGGTTAAGTCTTTAAACGTTTCAACGAAACAATGATCACATTTTTCTAGCACGTTACGCGAGAACCGTGTAAAAAGTACAAGTTTTTGCACCATGTTTCAAAACGTGGAAAAGATGACATTTTTACAATGTTATACGTAACAACGATGCATAAAGGTGAAGTCTCTAAACGTTTCAACAAAACAATGATCACATTATTCCTGCACGTTACGCGAGAACCGTGTAAAAAGTACTAGTTTTTGCACCATGTTTCAAAACAACTGTGGAAAAGATCACATTTTTACACTGATATACGTGACGACGACGCAAAAAAGTTGAAAGGTTTAAACGTTTCAACGAAACAATGATCACATTTTTCTACCACGTTACGCTAGAACCATGTTAAAAGTACTAGTTTTTGCACCATGTTTCAAAACAACGTTGAAAATATCACATTTTTACACTGTTATATGTAACAACGATGCATAAAGGTGAAGTCTTTAAACGTTTCAACGAAACAATGATCACATTTTTCTAGCACGTTACTCGAGAACCGTGTAAAAAGTACACGTTTTTGCACCATGTTTCAAAACAACTGGGAAAAAGATCACTTTTTACACTGTTATACGTAACAACGATGCATAAATGTGAAATCTTTAAATGTTTCAAGAAAACAATGATCACATTATTCCTGCACGTTACGCGAGAACCGTGTAAAAAGTACTAGTTTTTGCACCATATTTCAAAACAACTGTGGAAAAGATCACATTTTTACACTGATATACGTGACGACAAATCAAAAAAGGTGAAATGTTTAAACGTTTCAACGAAACAATGATCACATTTTTCTACCACGTTACGCTAGAACCGTGTTAAAAGTACTAGTTTTTGCACCATGTTTCAAAACAACTGTGGAAAAGATCACATTTTTACACTGTTATACGTAGCAACGATGCAAAAAGGTTAAGTCTTTAAACGTTTCAACGAAACAATGATCACATTTTTCTAGCACGTTACGCTAGAACCGTGTAAAAAGTACAAGTTTTTGCACCATGTTTCAAAACGTGGAAAAGATGACATTTTTACACTGTTATACGTAACAACGATATATAAAGGTGAAGTATTTAAACGTTTCAACAAAACAATGATCACATTATTCCTTCACGTTACGCGAGAACCGTGTAAAAAGTACTAGTTTTTGCACCATGTTTCAAAACAACTGTGGAAAAGATCACATTTTTACACTGATATACGTGACGACGACGCAAAAAAGGTGAAATGTTTAAACGTTTCAACGAAACAATGATCACATTTTTCTACCACGTTACGCTAGAACCGTGTTAAAAGTACTAGTTTTTGCACCATGTTTCAAAACAACGTTGAAAATATCACATTTTTACACTGTTATATGTAACAACGATGCATAAAGGTGAAGTCTTTAAACGTTTCAACGAAACAATGATCACATTTTTCTAGCACGTTACTCGAGAACCGTGTAAAAAGTACACGTTTTTGCACCATGTTTCAAAACAACTGGGAAAAAGATCACCTTTTACACTGTTATACGTAACAACGATGCATAAACGTGAAATCTTTAAATGTTTCAAGAAAACAATGATCACATTATTCCTGCACGTTACGCGAGAACCGTGTAAAAAGTACTAGTTTTTGCACCATATTTCAAAACAACTGTGGAAAAGATCACATTTTACACTGATATACGTGACGACGACGCAAAAAAGGTGAAATATTTAAACGTTTCAACGAAACAATGATCACATTTTTCTACCACGTTACGCTAGAACCGTGTTAAAAGTACTAGTTTCTGCACCATGTTTCAAAACAACTGTGGAAAAGATCACATTTTTACACTGTTATACGTAACAACGATGCAAAAAGGTTAAGTCTTTAAACGTTTCAACGAAACAATGATCACATTTTTCTAGCACGTTACGCGAGAACCGTGTAAAAAGTACAAGTTTTTGCACCATGTTTCAAAACGTGGAAAAGATGACATTTTTAAATTGTTATACGTAACAACGATGCATAAAGGTGAAGTCTTTAAACGTTTCAACAAAACATTGATCACATTATTCCTGCACGTTACGCGAGAACCGTGTAAAAAGTACTAGTTTTTGCACCATGTTTCCAAACAACTGTGGAAAAGATCACATTTTTACACTGATATACGTGACGACGACGCAAAAAAGGTGAAATGTTTAAACGTTTCAACGAAACAATGATCACATTTTTCTACCACGTTACGCTAGAACCGTGTTAAAAGTACTAGTTTTTGCACCATGTTTCAAAACAACGTTGAAAATATCACATTTTTACATTGTTATATGTAACAACGATGCATAAAGGTGAAGTCTTTAAACGTTTCAACGAAACAATGATCACATTTTTCTAGCACGATACTCGAGAACCGTGTAAAAAGTACATGTTTTTGCACCATGTTTCAAAACAACTGGGAAAAAGATCACTTTTTACACTGTTATACGTAACAACGATGCATAAATGTGAAATCTTTAAATGTTTCAAGAAAACAATGATCACATTATTCCTGCACGTTACGCGAGAACCGTGTAAAAAGTACTAGTTTTTGCACCATATTTCAAAACAACTGTGGAAAAGATCACATTGTTACACTGATATACGTGACGACGACGCAAAAAAGTTGAAATATTTAAACGTTTCAACGAAACAATGATCACATTTTTCTACCACGTTACGCTAGAACCGTGTTAAAAGTACTAGTTTTTGCACCATGTTTCAAAACAACTGTGGAAAAGATCACATTTTTACACTGTTATACGTAACAACGATGCAAAAAGGTTAAGTCTTTAAACGTTTCAACGAAACAATGATCACATTTTTCTAGCACGTTACGCGAGAACCGTGTAAAAAGTACAAGTTTTTGCACCATGTTTCAAAACGTGGAAAATATGACATTTTTACACTGTTATACGTAACAACGATGCATAAAGGTGAAGTTTTTAAACGTTTCAACAAAACAATGATCACATTATTCCTGCACGTTACGCGAGAACCGTGTAAAAAGTACTAGTTTTTGCACCATGTTTCAAAACAACTGTGGAAAAGATCACATTTTTACACTGATATACGTGACGACGACGCAAAAAAGGTGAAATGTTTAAACGTTTCAACGAAACAATGATCACATTTTTCTACCAAGTTACGCTAGAACCGTGTTAAAAGTAATAGTTTTTGCACCATGTTTCAAAACAACGTTGAAAAGATCACATTTTTACACTGTTATACGTAACAACGATGCAAAAAGGTTAAGTCTTTAAACGTTTCAACGAAACTGTAATACCCCGGGTAAGTCCGTTAGTTAAAAATATTATTCCGTTAAATTATTTAACCTTCACTTTGGTTATGGAAGCTTTCTCAGGATTCTTTACGAGACGCATTGCTATGGATGGAGGCTTTCGGTTTCATAAGGGGTGTTCTTCAACAACTCTGACTCACCTATGCTTTGCGGATGATCTTATGGTTTTTACTAAAGGGGATGTTGACTCGGTTCGTGTCCTAAAACATGCTTTGGATGATTTTGCGAGGGCTTCGGGCTTGCGGCCGAGTATGGCTAAAAGTTCAGTTTATTTCTCGAATGTGGACCCTCCAATTCGTGAAGCTATAGATCAAATTTTACCTTTTCAGACTGGAACTTTCCCGTTTCGGTATCTTGGTGTGCCTCTATCGTCTAAGCGGTTGCGTGTGGCTAACTTTCAGATTTTGATTGATAAGGTACGCTCCCGAATTTTAAACTGGAAAGCTAAATTCTTGTCTTTTGGTGGCCGTCTCCAACTGATTAAGTCGGTACTTGAGTCTATGCAACTGTATTGGATGATGGTTTTTTTGATTCCGACGTCGGTATTACATGATTTGGAGAAACTATTCAAGGATTATCTTTGGGCCAATGGTGAAAGCTCGAGAGGTAGAGCTCGTATAGCTTGGAGTGCGGTTTGTAAACCGAAGGTCATGGGGGGTTTGGGTCTTAAAAGACTTACTCTTTGGAATAGATGTCTTATTTCCGCTCATATCTGGGATATCTTAAGGAAGCGCCAATCTATATGGGTCTCGTGGGTTCATTTGCATCGCTTACGGGATTCTAGCTTTTGGAATGTCGCTCCCTCGGTATCTTCAACTTGGATTTGGCGTAGACTTCTAGCTTTACGAGAACAGTTCCGGCCTTTCTTTTTGCATGTTGTGGGAGATGGCCAGTCTACGAATGCATGGGATGATAAGTGGTTATCGGTTGGTCATCTGTCGCGGTTTATATCTTATAGACTCGTTCATGCGGGTGGTTTCTCTAAAGAGTCTAGTGTTGCGGAAGTTGTTCAGGCAATACATATGACTTGGCCGCAAGAGTGGGTATGGAGATATCCGGAACTTCAGGGGATTCCTGTGACGTGCATTGTCCAGGGGATGAGGGACTAGGTTATGTGGGGATGAGGGACCAGGTTATGTGGTTGAATAGGAGATCGCAGCCTGTTCGATTTTCAGTTTCGGAGGTTTGGGATACTTTAGATGGTCCTTATGAAAAGGTTTTTTGGTACGGGGCTTGTTGGTTCCCTTCTAACATTCCGAAACATGCGTTCTGTGTTTGGTTGTCTTTTCAAAATCGCTTACCAACGCAGGATCGGATGTAATCTTGGAGAGCGGATGCGACATCGTTAGTGTGTTCCTTATGCGGCACATGCATGGATTCTCATGATCATCTGTTTTTTGATTGCCCTTTCTCGTCTCAGATCTGGTCCTCTATAAAATAGGAGGTTGGCGTTCATTTGCAGGATCGTTGGGGATTAATTCTTAGCGACTTGGAAATCGGTAGGTGGAAACCGGGCGATACGCATGCACGTCTTCTTTTTGCAGCTACGGTGTATTACATTTGGCACGAACGAAATAACAGACTCTTTGGGGATAATAAACGGTCACCGGAACAGCTCATCACGGAAATCAGGAGCGCTGTGGACTTGAAGATGATTGGTGTGCATGGCAGGAAGCACAGGGGTGCTAGATCTCACTTTACGGCTAATAACCCATGATGTGGCTGTTTTATGATTGGTCGGGTTGGGAGTGCGGGGTTTTTAGAGCTTTGTGGATTTTTCGTCATATGCTTCTTAGCTCTATTACTCTTTGTCTGTTTTGGTTGCTCGTTGGTTGGTATATTTTGAGCTGTAGAATTATCTGTTTAGATTTGGTGCCTTCTCCTCCATTTTGGGTCTGTCCTTTATGGTGGGAGTGGCTCTTTTCTGGGAGGGAGTCCCTCGCCATTTAGGTGTATTTTTTCCTTTTCTCGTTTTATCTTTGCCAGGAGTGTCGTCTCCTTTCCAAAAAAAAAGTTTCTATTTTAGGTAAGTTAAGTAATTTTATAAGTTAAAAGGGGGTTATGGTCATTAAAGAATAGAATAGGGTTAAAAGGGTAAAACTTAGTAGATATTATCTAAAGGAAATTCAGATATTTCATAAAAATCAGATGTGCAGTGTGTGTTAGTGTGTGTTTTGAGAGAAAAGAAGAAGGAAGAAAGTTAAAAAGCTAGGGATCCAAATTGGTGCAATTGGAAGTAAAATTAAGGTATGTTTCTTGTATGTTTTATGTCTATAATTACCAATAGGTAGTTTCTATCGGAGTAGAATAACCGATTACGCATCCAGTAGTGATTTCTGTTGATTATGGGTCGAAAGTGGTGAAACCGATAGAGGTGTCCGGACACAGTATGAAGGTGTCCGGATAGTTTTGTTGAAGGTATCCGGGTAGTTCTTCGTCGGTGTCCGGACAAGTCTTTTTCCGGGTAAGTTCTCTTTTCTTGATTGTCCGGATGAAATATGTTTCCGGATAGTGTCCGGATTACTTATGCTGTCCGGAAAAGGCATGCTGTCTGGAATAGTCATGTTGTCCGGAATAGTCATGTTGTCCGGATTATTGGTGTTGTCCGGAAAACTCTGTGGTGTCCGGATACTTTTGCTGTTTGGCCAATTTTGAGAGTTTAGATGCTGTCGAGTATCCAGTAACCTGTATTTTGATAACCATAAGATGGGGAGTGAATGAGGACTGACTGTCCTGTGGTCTTGACTTGAGTACGGGTTTGGGGGCAACATTTGAGGGTTTGAGTTCTTTAGAATTTTTATCCTTAGTAAGACTTATGTGTTTTATGTGGTAAAGAGATGTCTGTATCTATGTGTTATAGATCTTGTGAATTCGGGGTAAAAGGCTGAACCGGTTAAGAAGACTTGGAAACGTGTTAATAAGCAATCATGTGAGTTTTACTTTAAAAACATTTTTAACTGGAATACGTATATGTGTGGATTGGGAATGTAATAGTTGATGACTATGTGTTTATATGTGAATTATAATACATTGAGGTATTATATTTACATGAGTATTATAAGGTGTTATAATACGTTGGTCGGGTTTAGGACCGGTGTGTTTGGCTATAGAATTCGTATAGCGTTGTTTGGTTGTAGATGTTGTACAGCGTTGTATATTATTAGTTGGCTTTCGTATAGCGTTGTTTGGTTGTCAGGGACCTTGTTCTGATCCACTCCAGAGGTGGGGACAGAAGTATCCTTGAGTTGACTCGGGGACTTGTCTAGAGTCCCTTCGTCTGTGTGCACTCTAAGTTCCTCTGAAGAGGTTTTGGGTCCTACAGTAGTGTGCGTGTCAGAGGAATCGAATTCCTCTATTGGGATTGCGGGTGTGATCTGGGGCGATTGATTACGAATAAGATGGATGCCCTGTGGAGAGGGCATCCTCTGTTGAATTTCCCCGGATGTTAGTGGCACAGAGGAGGAAAAAGATTCCTCTGTCCTGTTAGATGGGTTGCACTGGGAGGGGGTTGTGGTTGTGTGCCTATACTTTCTTCGGCATCTTTTTGGCTCTGTTCCTCTGTCATGCAACCTAAGATAGGGGATTCAAACTTGGATTCTATGTCTACCCGTGTGTCATCTGTTTCTACCATCACCTCTGTGAGATCAAGTTATGGGTCGTAGCTGGGAGGAGAGGCAAACAGGTCAGAGTTCATTCGACCTTCTGGGGTTTCAGCCTGAATTCCAGTAGGGGTTATGTCGCCTTTCTTTAGATCAGTGACAAAATCTGTCACGGTGACATTTTGTTGATCCAAACCCTCAGTGATTTGATAATGACTCTTTTATAAACACTTAGTGAAAATTGTAAGTAAACAATATGTATTAGTGTTTCACTATCGCTGATAAGTACTATGACTCTACAGTACCGCTGATGGGAAACTCATGCTTTTTAGTTTAGACATTCAGCGAAACTGTTCATCAGCAAGCTCTGAGCCTGTTCAGTCTTACTGATGATCGCTGACAGTTTTAGTTGTTTACTTATGATCCCTGAAGACAAGTTTCACGTCAACAAAGGTTCTACGCTGAAATCGAAGATCAAGCCCAAGAACTAGCAAAAAGTCTACTAATGAACTGATGCAGATATCAGCGAAGACAATACCCGTCCTTCGAGTTTGCCACTCGCTGATAAAGTACTGTTCAACGAACGCTGATCATGAAGTTTCCTCTACAAGTTAATTTTGTCTTATCCCCTTGCACGTCTCCGTACGAACTGTCAGAACGAACATCCCTTTTGTCCAGAATCGTACAAACAACTCCGATTCTACACTGTTCATCATGCGGCTACTAGGTTGTCTACCAAGGTCAAAACATGCAACCAATCAGTTGCTGCCACGTGTAAATTTATACTGCTTTGCATTAAATTCATGCAGTATATAAGGAGAAACCCTACTTCAAAATGAAGTGCTCGACCATCTTCTCTCTACTATCTTTGTGTTAGGATATTATTCGTAATTTTCTTGTCTCCTTTCTAGCTTAATTCTAGTGCAAGAAACTTAGTGTTCTTAACTTGTTTAGATTAAGCTTAGTCTTTAATCTTGTTCCGCAACAAGTTGTAAATTGTTTGATTATATCAATAAACAATTTAGAAAGTAAAAATCGTGTGTTTGTATTCAACCCCCCCTTCTACAAACTTGTATAACCCTCCGGGACCAACAAGTGGTATCAGAGCGGATTGTTTAATCTCATAAACAAGATCTTTCTTATACAAATCTTTTCTCTTCCTTGCTATTTCTTATAATGGCTACCAACACAAACACAAACTATATTGACAATGGTTGTCTTCCAAAACCCCCTAGATTTTCCAGAGATAACTTTAATCTGTGGAAAAATAGGATGATACTCTTCTTAGAAGGTGTAGACCCTACTATGCCTTACTACATCAAAAATGGCCCATATATTCCTGTTAGAATTGATCCTGAAGTTCCAGACAATGCTACTAGAGCTGCCATTCCTGAAAGATTTGTTCCTAAGGAAATTCATTTGTGGACTGATGAAGATAAGAAGAAAGTGTCTATCGACACTAAAGCCAGATCTATCCTCTCTATGGCTCTTCCTGACGAAGTCTACCATTCCATCATGAATTTAAAACCTCCAAAGCCATGTGGGACACAATCTGTGTTCAATATGAGGTACGTCTGAAGTCCAGGACTCAAGAAAGATAAACCTGGTAAGACAATACGAAAGCTTCATTTGTGGTAAAAATGAATCTCTCTCTGAAGTACATCAGCGGTTTAACTGTTTAATAATAGATCTGAAAACCGTTGGTAAGGAATATTCTAACTTTGAAGTTCTGACAAAGTTCTTAGAATGTTTACCTGAAAGCTGGGACAGTTATTCAATGTGTCTCAAGCTATCAAAGGATCTAAAATCTATGACTCTTTCTACCTTATATGGCACTATGCTCAATCATGAGCAGTCGAGTCATCTTAACAAGAATCTTGTAAAAGATTCAAAAAGCACTCCTGTTGCTTTAATCTAAGAGTCACCTTCCACTCAACGATCCACTGTTACTATCATTGAGTTGGAGACTAACTTTGAATGCTCGTCAGATCCTGACTCTTCAGATCTTGATGAATCTATGGCTCTCCTGTCTAATAAGTCAGGAGATTCGCCAAAAAGAAAATTTTCAGAAGGAACAAACCTCTTGGTCTCACTGACAAGCCTAGATCATCAACTCCTGTTGATTAGGCTACTTGTTGGTCTCGAAAGGCTATACAAGTTTGTAGAAGGGGGGGGGGGGGGGTTGAATACAAACACACAGATTTTACTTTTCTAAATTGTTTATTGATAAATCATTAACAATTTACAGCTTGTTGCGGAAACAAGATTAAGGATAAACCTAAATCTAAAGAAGTTGGAACACTAAGTTTCTTGCACTAAGAAAGAGAAGGAAATTACTAATAATAACCTATCTCAAGATAAGAAGGATGAACTTGTCCAGAGTTAGCAAGTTACTTCAAAATGAAGTGAGTTCTTCTTCTTATATACTACATGCATTTAATGCATTGCAGTTTACACTTTACACGTGGCAACAGCTGATTGGTTGCATGTCATTGACCTTTGTTGACAACCTTAGTAGCCGCATGTTTGAACAGTGTAGTATCAGAGTGGTTGTACGATTTCAGACAATAAGGAGGTTCTTTTTCTGACATATTGTACTTTGTACGGAGGACTTTATGATCAGCTTTTCGTTGATTCAGTGATCTATCATTCTATATCAACGAATGATAGAGTTCAGCGATAGCTAAAGTCCTGTACTTGATACTTCACGTTGAGTGGACAAATCTGAGTCTTCGCTGATCCGCATCAGTTCAATAGGAGACTTGTCGCTGGTTCTTGTGCTTGATCTTCGACTTCAGCGTAGAACCTATGTTGACGTGAAACTTGTCTTCAGGGATCGTAAGTAAACAACTAACTTATCAGCGATCACCATAAGTACTTAACAGACTCAGAGTATTATGGTGAACAGTGTTCGCTGAATGTTTAATCTAAAGAGCGTGAGTTCCTATCAGCGGTACTTTAAGATATTAGTACTTATCAGCGATAGTGAAACTCTGATACATATTGTTTACTTACAATTTTCACTAAGTATATAAGAGAGGGTCATTATCAAATCATTGAGGGTTTGGATCAACAATCTCCCCCTATTTGATTATGACATAGCAACAAAGAAAATTGCTATTTAGTGAAAACATAAGGATAAAAAGAACTTATAAAATATTTGTCCCTTTTACTGTTTTCTGGGATCTTTTCTGTACTGATGGAGTAAAGTACGTTCGCTGAAAATTTTCTTTAAACTTTGTAAAGATTACAGAGGGAAGTGGAAAAATTACAAGTACATCGAATAAAATTACAAGTACAAAAGATGTAGACAGATAAGGATAGAAAGAATTACAAGGCGATCGTATCCATCAAAAGGTTCTTCCTTAATGAGTTGTTCATCAAGGGCCATTGATGTGGGAATCATCCAGTCAGGGACATCTACTCCTTGATTCTTTTTGTTCATAGCTTCTTCAAAAATCAAGGGCTTCAGGTGTCTAGCTTTAATGTCGCGTCTGACTTCACACCAGTATATGAGATCTCTGAGTTGTTCGATGGGAACATGTGGAGCTCAGAGATACGTTGAAAGTGATGGTTTCCATCGTAGTCTAGAAAGAATATACCATAAGGATCACTTACAACTGTGCCAGGAATGAAAGTTTCTCCAGGTGGTAGGGAGGTGTCAAGCGCTGAGAGATCATCATCAGGGCCAAGAACTTCAGCACGAGAGAAACCAATACCTGTTTCATTTCGTATAGGAGGACCTGAGTCTGAGACTTTGTTTTCATTTGCAGAGACTCTTCTTTGTTGAGGAGGAAGAAGAGTAGATGGAGGAATATCCACATCAGAAGAAACCAGGTCGATCTGTTTGTTTAAGATCTTCTCGACATGGCTTTTGAACTTTGAGCGCGATCCCGGAATGGCTAATTTCACTTCTAACCATTCAGAGAGACCAAACTTTTCTAAGGTAGCAGCATAAAAGGTTTGCTTGGTTTCGTCTTCTCTGTAGACATCAACTTAAGCAACAGGAACGTCTGAGTACAGTCTTCCTCTGATGTTTACTTTGATGATTTTGGATGGTCGAGATCGATAGTTCAGCATTTCTTTACACCATTCCAAAGTCGTATCAGAGACCTTAGTCTTTTCTCTAACGATCCTTTGTGCATCATCCCATAGCTGACGTTGAACGTCAATGGGAGCTCTTTTCAGCTTGGGGTCTGTTATAGATCGTTGAGTAAGCTGGATGGCGTATTCTCTGTCTTTTTCTTCAGCTCCCTTCTTTCAGCGATTAGGCGTTCAGCTCCGAGGTGTTCCTTGTATTCCTTTTGGGAAATTCTGAACTTTGGAGGAACGGAAGGAAGTTGATCACGCTTCAGAATGATTCGCTGATCTTCGAGTCTCTTGATCATTTCATCTCTCTTTTCTTGGTCCTCTTAGCTTTTGAGGAGCCAAGGAAGGTCTGTTTTTGTGAGAGAGCATCTGTTCTTCAGGTTCATCAGTCTCAGAGATCAAATCCAAGACTGGGATTATTTCTTCAGCGTTGGGAGCTGGGATTATTGATGAAGTCGCAGCTGTAGGAACTTCTGTAACAACCCAAATCCCATAACACACATCATAATACATAACATTAATACATATCATTGATTTACAACAAAAGTTACATAACAAACCAAGTACGGTCTCATTAGTCTTGACATTACAAAATATATAAAAGCTTCCTAATCAACATCCATCAAAAGCTTCATACACTTCATCCTCTCCTGCCGATCCTTAACCTGGAAAACATATTTTTGAAAACAAAATGAGGGTTAGACCAAACGGGTCTAGTGAGTTACTCCCGGTCCTTTCCAAAATCATTATAAAACCTTTTATGTAAATCCTTTGTATCAAAATAGTTTAGATAAACCTTTGGTAATCCTTTCGTAAAATATAAACATACCACACGTATTTTAAATACCAATCTAGACTCGTGCATCGTGTACATCTCTTTCACCTTATTCCTCCACAAATGGCCATATTAGTTGGTAGCAAGCCAACTAATAAATCAACAACCGGTCCGCTCACCAGAACCCGGCTACCCGTCGGTCCGCACACCGGAACCCGACTACTCACCGGTCCGCACACCGGAACCCGGCTACACACCGGTCTGCACAACGGAACCCGGCTACACACCGGTCCGCACACCGGAACCCGGCAACAAGTGCACTCGTGTAGTGCAAAGCTTATATAAATACAATATATATCTCATTACATCATATTGTCATTTATATACACATAATCATATTCCTACCACATAATCATCTCATATATATATGTATCCCAGTTCAAAACGTTTTAAAGCAAAACTCACCTCGATCGCTTATCCATAAACACTTCCAAGCTTTTCTCCAAAAGATTCAGTCTTTCAATCCAAATCCACAGAATCTGTAACAAATTTAAATACAAATATCGCCTTACTAGTCAAACACATAAAGCCTACTAAAATCTTATCCTCAACAGTTCTCCCTTCAGCGATTTATCACGGGGGTTCCGCTACCCGGATAGCGGATGGGGTCAAGGGGCAACGCCCTTGCGGGGTCAAGGGGCAACACCCTTGAGCAACTTAATCCAAAAATACAATCAGAACTATATCCGGACACTACCAAAACTACCGAAACTCACTGTAACGGGACTTCACTGTACCGGGACTCTCCAGTACCGGGACTCCATATCACCGGGAGTTGGTATTACCGGGTCTTGTCATTACCGGGAGTTGACTCTACCGGGACTCTATACTACCGGGAGTCGATAATACCGGGATTCCAAACGAATCAATCGAAGCCTTAACCGTACGAATCCTTTTTCCGCTTCTTCTCGCCTCAGGAACACACACACACACACACACTGATAATATCTGGATGTTGCTGCTGAATGAAATATCTGAATATCTTAAGGGTGTATATCAATCCCATACTTACCATTTAGACCTTGAATTTCTCATTAATGACCCAAACACCCCTAAACTTATAACTTACCCAAACTTACCCTAAACCTCGTTTTATAAAGTTAACTAGATTTAACGGAATTAGGATTTAACTAACGAACTTACCCGGGGTATTACAACTTCAGCGATATCCTCAAACAGGGGAGAGGACTAGCTGAAACACAACGATCTTACGAGTAAGAACTTGGGTAGAATAGAGATAGAAAGAATGGGATAAAGTGTATGGAGGATTTAGTGTGTAGAACTGATAATGTATATAGAGGAGGGATGTAGTGTAAGATTAGTGTACCTGACAAACCGGATTTTTAAGCAAGATCGTCAGATTTTCATCATCTTCAGCGACACTTTTTCCTTTGCCCTTGTCAGTTTCAGATGCTGATGGCTTTGTCTTTGTCCGCTCCCCTGAAGGTTCATTTATCAGAATCCCTTTAAGAGCTTTAGCTCTCTGAGCAGGCTTGACGATAAAAGAGTCATCATCATCATCATCATCTTCATCATCATCATTCTTTGGAGAAGAGGATGGTTCATCATCAGACAAGTCGATGGCTTCTTCATCTTCAGCTTCAAACTCAGTTTCTTCAGCTTCTTCTTCGAGTTGCTCCCCCTCAGATACAGAGGTAAGCTTCTCGGTTCCCTCAGGGTGTTCATCTCCCTGAGGTCCAGCGGCTGCTGCTTCAATTGTCTTCTCACCTTCTTCAGTAAAAGTGAGGTCTTCAGTCTTCTCTCCCCTGATAGATTCATCATGGGAAAGGTCTTCATCGCTCTTGGAAAGGTCTTCAGCGCTCTTCTCCCCCTCTTTTTCATGATGAGTGGGGGAGGAATGTGATGATTCAGCAGCTTGTGTTGTTTCCCTGTCTTCTTGGCCAGGGATCCCGACACAGATTTCAATCGCTGATAATCTGTTTTCTAGACCAGAAATACCAGGATTGATCTTCACGAGTTCAGCACGATCCGCCGTAGTAAAAGATGAAGGTGCCGGGGCGGTCGTGTTGGTCAGGATCTGCTACAACAATGTCTGAATATAAGTGATGTCATTCTTCATCGTATTAACATCGGTCTTCACAGAACTCATGTCAGTTTTTACTGAGCTGACATCAGTCTTTACAGCAAACATATCACCTTCGAGTTTGCAAACCGATGTCTTCAGCGATGTGACTTCGCTGGACATGGTGTCAACTGATTTTTTGATGTCGAGGTAGTCTGTGTAGATGTCAGAGAGAACTTTGGCAAAGTTGGTGAGTGATTTATCAACCTTCTCCAAGTCAGCTTTGGAGGCATTCTTTTCGACCACAGTAGTCAGCTTTGTAAGATTCTCTCTAGCGTTTGTTACAGTTGAAGAGTTGTCGGAAAGAGTAGTAGTGAGACCTGTCAGCTTCGTCTCTATAGTCTTCAGAGAGGCGTTGATGTCTCCTAAATTAGGACCTGTAACAAATAAGAACTTGTGAACAGAGGAAAGCTCAGAAGTTTGGGGTTCAGTTACAGTGTATAGGGGTTGGTGTATACCTGCAGGAGGATTGGTGAATTCATCAAAATCTCGATGTCCTGAGAAAAGTTCCATGTCGTCAGCTAAAGTGCGTGGACGCATGGTCATCTCTGCAGGTCCTACGCCCATCATTCTATGAGTGTCATCATTAGTTTCTAGAGGAATGACAGGTGCTTCGGTGATAACTGGAGTAGAGTCCAATTGAATAGAGGGAGTAGCGACGGTTAAGAATGGAGGTTGGGTGCGGAGTTCAGCATTGGATTCGCTGAGAATCGCTTCGTCAGTCTTTTGAGAGACTGAAGGAGGTTGGGTAGATTCCAAGTTTATAACCTCAGCGTTTAGAGACGCTGAAGTTGGGATAGAGTGGGTGGCTTGTTCAGCTGTGGCAGAGCGTACCACTGAACTTTCCTTCAGCCCATCAAGAGGAGCTGAGGAGTCTTCAGCAAGAGATTGTTGGGGTTGCTCCTTGGTTTTCATAGTTCTTTTGGAACCAAGTTGGGTTTCAGAGTGTTTCCTTTTAAGAGAAGGAATGGAGGTTGCAGCTGAGGTATCAGCGGTGGGTTTGTCCGCTGAAGGAGATGCAGAAGTAGAAGAAGTAGGGTTTAGAAGAGTTAAAAGAGTAGAAAGACGTACCTCATTTGCCACAGGCTTTAAGTCGAGAACCTTAGGGCCAACCTGAGAGAGTTTCAGGTCACCCTCTTTTGGGTAGCTGTCCTTCAGGCCTTTTTGGAATACAGCGCTGATGAATCGAGGATAGGGAACCCATGGAGATCTGTCAGGGACGGAGTCCACTCTTAGTACCAGGTCATCATAGATAATCGATGCCCAGTCTATATGAAGACCTTTCAGCAATGCTAATCCCATTGCTTGTTGAGGCTGAGCGGCTTGGTCAGAGGAGCCGGTCTTGGCAGTCATGCAGCTGATTAAATGAGCGAAGATGAAGTTCATCTCGCTGGGCATTTTAGACTTCTTGATAAGGGTCAGCTTCTTCTCGGGCTTCTTGTCCCTTCCAGTTTCCCATACATAGCCCATTGCATCGAAGAATGCAATGATGGCTTCCCTGTCTGAGTTTTTCTTGGGGCTAGGGAGAGGAACAAAAGGTTTTTCTTTGGTTACGATGGGAAGGCTGAGGGCTTTGCGAATAATGGCAGGGGTGATCTTCATAGTGCCATAGTCAGTATCGCAGAGGATGCAGTCAATTGTTTTTTAGGGATCTTTGGCTGATGGTAGCTGAGAGTGTCTGGCAGAGTACTAGAATTGGGATAGCAGTAGCTGATGTGCAGGAGGTGTTATGGTCAGGGTTGTAGAGATGGAACAGTTCTTCAGGATGTTCACAGCATCATCTAGATGTGTGACTTGCTTTCGAGGAGGAAACTCGAGAAGCGCATAGAGGTTATTTACCTTGGTCCAGTCCAGTTTGTCAAGAGAGAACTTGACCTGAGGAGTCTTGAGGAATTCCACATCCTCAGCAGTATTATCAGCAGCAGTGTTCTCAGCGATGGTGTTCTTGGAAATGTCGGAAGATGCCATTTTCTGTATTATCAGTTCAACCAAAGATTAACAAATAAGAATAATCTTAATATGGAAAGATTTTCCAATAAGATGGTTCGAATTTTGTCCATTTCATTCAGACAAAATGTCTTAATGAAGATTAGGATTTTTCTTGTTTTTGAAAAACGAAATGTAAACCCAAAATAAATCTTGTTTTCCAGTTTCCTTTGAAGATTGGGATTCTGGAAAAACGTATGAAGAACAAGTTTAACATTTTGCATTTTAAACTTGAAGAACAACCATGAAAGGTTGTGTTCATAAAACCATGAAAGAAATGATTTCATTTTAAAAAGTTCTTTTGTTTGATCTTGTGAAAACAAAGAGAAGATCATTAACAAGTTTGAGGAGACAGGTAAAATAAAAGAATTATTAACCTGATTCGTTGAAGAAGATGAAGTTCTTAAGTTCTTGAAAAACTTGAGAGCACAAATGCAACAGTAAATTCTTTTTCTTAGCTTGGAGAAGAAGTTCACGTAAAAGAAAAATATAAACCCACAAAGTGTTTATATAGAGATTAGAGAGAGAGAAAATTTTGAGCGGGAAAATATTTTCATCATGACACGGACACGTGTTTGCATTTGATTGGCGAGTAAACGAAACGTGCAAACGTGTGTTAGAAAAAAGAACGTGTCGGGGCTTATCCGTTGCAATGACGTCACAACTGTCCTTTCATATTCTTGGATGTCTCTGAGGTTTTGAAAAACTCAGGGACACTTTTGAAAACATGAAGCACTGATTAGAAATATCAGTGTTGGATTTTAGAAATTTCAAAGTATCGCTGATAAGGAAGAGATATTCAGCGATGTAATTTTTTTTGAAATCTTGCATTTACATGCGATTGTCAGAGAGAGAAAAACATACCTTGATATCAGCGAATCAATTTATTCAGAGAGAAGATGATAGAATGGGTTATACAAGTTGGTTTTATCCTGTCGTTGATCAAATGTGAACCGCTGAAGATTTTATTCCTCATAGTTCAGCATTCCAAGCTCGCTGATGAGAAAGTTGAACCTTGTCTCATCAAGAGGTTTGGTGAACAGATCAGCTAACTGATACCCAGTTGGGATAAAATGAAGTTCTATATCACCATTCATCACATGATCTCTGATAAAGTGATACCTGATTTCGATGTGTTTTGTCTTTGAGTGTAGCACTGGATTATTTGCTATAGCGATGGCACTTGTGCTGTCGCAATAGATTGGAATATTTGAGAGCTGAAGGTCATAGTCCAGTAGTTGATTTCTCATCCACAAGACCTGAGAACAACAGCTTCCAGCGGCTACATACTCAGCTTCAGCTATGGAGGTGGACATTGAGTTTTGCTTTTTACTTGTCCAACTCACCAGCTTTCCACCCAGGAGCTGACATCCTCCTGTGGTGCTTTTCCTATCTATTTTGCAACCTGCAAAATCACTATCTGAATAGGCGATTAGATCGAATCCTGAGTCTTTGGGATACCAAAGACCTATATTCGCTGTACCCTTAAGGTATCGAAAAATTCGCTTTACAACTTTCATATGTGATATCTTAGGTTCAGCTTGATATCGTGCACACAAACATGTTGCATACATAATATCGGGTCGACTAGCTGTAAGATACAAAAGAGAGCCGATCATCCCACGGTACAACGTGACATTAACATAAATACCCTTAGTATCCTTATCAAGTGTCAGCGGTGGTGCCATAGGGGTTTTCATAGCTGAACATTGGGTTAAGTCGAATTTCTTCAGCATATCTTTAATATACTTTCCCTGATTAATGAAAGTTCCTTTTTCATTTTGCTTTATCTGAAGACCAAGGAAATATGTTAGTTCATCCATCATGCTCATTTTTTACTCATCTTTCATTCTATCTGCGAAACGAGTACAATGATCAGGGTTAGTAGAACCAAATATAATGTCATCAACATATATCTGAACAAGAATGATATGACCTTTTACTTTCCTGAAAAATAGAGTTTTGTCGATTTTACCTCGCTCAAATTGTTCAATATGGAGTTAAGTAGAAAGAGTGTCATACCATGCACGTGGAGCTTGCTTTAAGCAATAAAGTGCCTTATCCAGTTTATAAACATAACCTGGACGCTTAGGATCTGAGAATCCTGGAGGTTGTTCAACATAGACTTCTTCATTTAGCTTTCCATTTAGAAACGCTGACTTAACATCCATCTGATATACTTTGAAGTCTTTGTGTACAGCGTATGCTAAGAATAAACGAATAGATTCTAGTCTTGCTGCTGGAGCAAATGTCTCGTCATAATCTATGCCTTCCTCTTGTCTGTATCCCTGAGCAACAAGGCGAGCCTTGTTGCGGGTTACAGTTCCATGTTCGTCCACCTTGTTTCGATAGACCCATTTAGTGCCTATCACTGTTTTGTTAGTTGGTATTCGAACAAGTTTCCAAACTTTGTTTCTTTCGAATTCAGTCAGCTCTTCTTGCATGGCGCAGACCCAGTTTGGATCTTTGAGGGCATCATCTACTTTCTTTGGTTCAGTTAGAGAAATAAAGTTAACAAATAAACAAATATTACCTGCACTTCGTCGAGTCTGAATACCAGCGTTTGGATCACCAAGAATTTGATCAATTGGGTGATTTACAGTCCATCGCTGAGCCGGGGCGTGAGACGCTGACTTAACTTGAATTGGAGGAGCTGAAGATGAAGCTTCAGCGACATCTGGAGTATCAGCCAAGAGAGGAATGGGTGCAGTTATCATTATATTCACTGATTGCTGAGAAGTAGATGGAATGTCTGAGACATTGGGTTCAGAAGCAGGTATAGTGTTTAAAGGAACAACTGAGACCCATGATGTTTCAACTTCACTATTCTGCATATTTGGAATGATAGTAGGACCATCATCTTCAACTGTGTGAGCACGAGGAGTGGGAATATCTTCTGAATCACCAAGATGAGAAAACATCCATTGATTCAGTTCTTCAGTATCAGCGGACGGTTTATAGTTCGCTGAACGGGATTCGTCAAACGTGACGTGAATTGTTTCTTCAACAGTTTGTCTTCTTCGATTGAACACTCTGAAGGCTTTGGAGACTGAGGAGTATCCAAGAAAGATTCCATCATCAGCCTTAGGATCAAACATTCCAAGGGCATCTATGTTGTTCAGTATGAAACACTGACATCCAAAGATGTGAAGAAAGCTGATTGAAGGCTTTCTCCCATGAAAAAGTTCATAGGCAGTTTTATTGAATCTTTTGACTATCAGCGACCTGTTTTGCGTAAAACAAGCGGTGTTGACAGCTTCTGCCCAAAACTGAGTAGGCAGGTGAGAATCGCTGAGCATTGAACGTGCAGCTTCAATAATTGTTCTATTTCTTCTTTCAGCGACTCCATTTTGTTGTGGTGTTCTCACTGAAGAAAAGTTGTGAGAAATACCCTTACTCTCAAAGAAGGAATCAAGAGAACTGTTTTTGAATTCAGTCCCATGATCACCCGTTATTGAGCGAATGGTCAAATTGTTCAGGGTTTCCATCTTCCGAACAAAGGTGATGAGTTCTTCAGGGGTGTCACTCTTGGAACGGAGAAACATAACCCATGTATAACGAGAGAATTCATCAACTATGACCAGTGTATATTTCTTTCCAGCGATGGATTGTTTGTTAACAGGGCCAAACAAATCCATATGGAGTAGTTGTAGAGGATATGACACTGAGGAGACTTGTTTTGACTTAAATCTTGCTTTGGTCTGCTTCCCTTTCTCACACTCTGAACATAAAGACTCTTTGGCGTATGAGTGTTGAGGTAGACCAGTGACTAACTCTTTTGAAGAAAGAGTGTTCCGTGTCTTGAAATTTAGATGAGAGAGCCTCTTATGCCATAGCCAGTTGACATCAGATGAGGCTTTTGAGAAGAAACATGAGTTCTCAGTGGTTGTTGAGTCCATGTTTATTACATAAACATTTTCCAAACGATAACCGCTGAGAGCTATCTTCTCCTTTTTGTCAGTGACAAAGCAGGATTCCTTAGTAAAGATTACTTCGTTATCCTTGTCGCAAAGCTGGCTAATGCATAACAGATCATGCTTCAGCCCTTCAACATATGCGACTCTTCTGAAGGTGGTTGTACCATTAGAGAGTACACCAAACCCTTGAGTATGTCCTTTTCCATTTCCACCGAAAGTCACAGAGGGACCCTTCTCTTCCTTGTATTCAGCGAGCAGGCTTTTCTTTCCAGTCATGTGTCTAAAGCATCCGCTATCGAGATACCAGATACCCTTCTTAACCTGCATCACAAAGGAAGATTAGTTTTTCTTGGGTACCCACTTAACCATGTGTACACGTTTGTCAGTGGAAGTAGTTGGAATGGAAGGTTCAGCAATCTTCGCAGCATTTGAAGATTCAGCTTTGTCAGTCTTCACTTTGGTTAATTTCTTAACCTCAGTGGTCTTCTTTGCCTTAGGGGCAATCTTCACCTTAGCTATCTTTTCAGCTTTGGTGGCTGAGGGACACTTACTAGCAATATGATCAGTAAGTCCACAGTGATAACATTTCCTATAACTAAAAGTAATTATAGGACTATTTGAATGCTGAGCTTTTGATTTTGAATTTGAAGGACCAGCACCAAATAAGCTTTTGGCTTTTGAAATGGGAGGAACGTTTAGTTCTTCAGATTTCTTACCAAGGACATCCACTATAAGTCTAGGAGTAGATCGCTGAATAGACCCACGCTGAGTAGATCCAGAGATCTGATTCCTTGATCCAGAGGATTAAATCACTAAAGCTTTAGAAGCATTCAGCTTTGGTACTAAAGTACCCTTCTGAGGATTTTGGTTATAAGCAATTCCTTTACCTTTATCTTTAAAGACAGAGGTAGGTTTTGGATAAATCATTTTCTCTTTACCTTTTGAAGAGGTAGAAATTTCCTCAGGGATAGTTGGTCTGGACGAGGAACACTGAGAGGATGAAGTATCACCGACTGAGGATACCAAAGTTCCAAATAAGAGCATGGAACGATTAGTGGTTGATTATTGAGTTTCATATTTGTAACCGAGACCACGTTTATCACTTAGGGGTATCTGAGACTTAATTATCTCAGTGATCTTTGTTGAAGAATTACACCATCCTTCAACAGTAGCTTTTTCAGCTTTCAATGCAGCTATAGCTTCTGCTCGTTCGGTTTTGACTAGCTGATTTAAATGCACTTGATCTTTAAAATCTTCTTCAATTTTAGAAAGCTTTTCTATTTGAAGGTGACAATTTTTAAGTTGTTCAGCGAGATCAAGGTTTTGATTTTCAACTACAGTTTTGCCATTCATGGCTTCATATAAACTTCTAGTCAAGAGATCGATTTTCCGCAGACTATCAGCTTCATCAATATTTGCAATATTTGTAAAGAAGGAAGGTGATACCTGAATTGCAGAGGTTGAAGTAGAGGGAATGTCTGAACTTTCTTCCTCATCTTCAATCTTTGCCATAAGATAGAGATTGGCTTCATCATCCTCAGAGTCGGATGATGATTCTTCTTCTTCAGAGGCAGCCCAATCGTAGGCCATCAGGCCTTTGCCTTTCTTCTTGAAGCTTTTCATCTTCGCATACTTTTCTTTCAGCTTAGCATATTTGTCATCTTTATTCCTGGGAATAAAGGATTTCTTGGGAAACGCTGAGTTTCTCGATACTTTCTTAGACCTGCACTCGTTAGCGAAATGTCCAATCTTTTCGCAGTTAAAACAAGTAGCAGTAGCCTTATCAACATGAGCTGATGATCTTGGCTTATCAGTTATAGAAAGAGGTTTGTTCTTTCTGAACATTTTCTTTTTGGCGAATCTCCTGAACTTTTTAGTTAGGAGAGCCAAAGATTCATCATCATCTGAAGAGTCAGAATCTGATGACCTTTCAGAGTTACTTTCTAACTCAGTGATAGTAACCATGGGTCGCTGAGTAGAAGGTTCCTCTAAGATTAAAGCAACATGGGTGCTTTTGGAATCTTTTACAAGATTCTTCTTAAGATGGCTTGATTGCTCATGATTCAACATCGTGCCATATAAGGTAGCAAGGGTCATTGATCTTAGATCCTTTGACAGCTTGAGACACATAGAATAACTGTCCCAGCTTTCAGGTAAACATTCTAGAAACTTTGTCAACACTTCAAAGTTAGAATATTCCTTACCAACAGTTTTCAGATCTATTATTAAGCAATTAAAATGTTGGTGAACTTCAGAGAGAGTCTCATTCTTACCACAAATGAAACTTTCATACTGCCTTACCAGGTTGATCTTTTGAGAGTCTTGGACTTCAGCAGTACCTTCATACTGAACACATATTGTGTCCTACATGGCTTTTGAGGATTTCAGGTTCATGACGGAATGGTAGACTTCGTCAGGAAGAGCCATGGATAGTATGGATCTGGCTTTTGTGTCAATAGCCACTTTCTTCTTATCTTCGTCAGTCCACATATGAACTTCCTTAGGAACCAGCCTTTCTGGAATAGCAGGTCTATTCTCAGCGGCTGGAACTGCAACATCAATTCTTACAGGAATAAATGGGTCGTTTTCAAGATAGTAAGGCATAGTAGGGTCTACACCTTCTAAGAAGAGAATCATCCTATTTTTCCATAGATTAAAATTATCTCTGGAGAATCTAGGGGGTTTTGCAAGAGAACCATTGTCGATATAATTTGTGTTTGTGTTGGTAGCCATTTTCAGAAATAGCAAGGAAGAGAAATCTTAGTATAGATTAGATCTTGTTTATGAGATTAAAAAAATCCGCTATGATACCACTTGTTGGTCCCGAAGGGCTATACAAGTTTGTAGAGGGGGGGGGGGGGTTGAATACAAACACACATATTTTACTTTTCTAAATTGTTTATTGATAAATCATTAACAATTTAAAGCTTGTTGCGGAAACAAGATTAAGGATAACCCTAAATCTAAACAAGTTGGAACACTAAGTTTCTTGCACTAAGAAAGAGAAGGAAATTACTAATAATAACCTATCTCAAGATAAGAAGGATGAACTTGTCCAGAGTTAGCAAGTTACTTCAAAATGAAGTGAGTTCTTCTTCTTATATACTGCATGCATTTAATGCATTGCAGTTTACACTTTACACGTGGCAGCAGCTGATTGGTTGCATGTCATTGACCTTTGTTGACAACCCTAGTAGCCGCATGTTTGAACAGTGTAGTATCAGAGTGGTTGTACGATTTCAGACAATAAGGAGGTTCTTTTCTGACATATCGTACGGAGACATGCAAGGGTGGATAAGACAAAAAGTACTTTGTACGGAGGACTTTATGATCAGCTTTTCGTTGATTCAGCGATCTATCATTCTATATCAGCGAATGATAGAGTTCAGCGATAGCTAAAGTCCTGTACTTGATACTTCACGTTGAGTGGACAAATCTGAGTCTTCGCTGATCCGCATCAGTTTATTTGGAGACTTGTCGCTGGTTCTTGAGCTTGATGTTCGACTTCAGCGTAGAACCTATGTTGACGTGAAACTTGTCTTCAGGGATCATAAGTAAACAACTTACTTATCAGCGATCACCATAAGTACTGAACAGACTCAGAGTATTATGGTGAACAGTGTTCGCTGAATGTTTAATCTAAAGAGCGAGAGTTCCTATCAGCGGTACTGTACGATCTTAGTACTTATCAGCGATAGTGAAACTCTGATACATATTGTTTACTTACAATTTTCACTAAGTATATAAGAGAGGGTCATTATCAAATCACTGAGGGTTTGGATCAACACTACTTCTACTTGCTATAACTGTGAAAAAAATATGAATTTTGCTAGCGAGTGCAGGTCAAAGAAAGTTTCTAAAACCTCAGCTTTCTCCAAGAAATCCTCTAACCCCAAGGCTAGAGATGACAAGTACAACAAGCTGAAAGAAAAGTATGCAAAGCTGAAAGGCTTTAAGAAGAAAGGCAAAGGCCTGATCGCTGACTATGATTGGGCTGCTTCTGATAAAGAAGAATCATCTGACTCTGAAGATGATGATGAGGCCAATCTCTGTCTCATGGCCGAAATTGTAGATGAGGAAGAAAATTGTGACATTCCCTCTACTTCAACCTCTGCTACCAATGTATCAACTTCTTTCTTTACACATATTTCAGATCTTGATGAAGCTGATAGTCTTCGAAAGATCAATCTCCTGACTATGAGTTTCTATGATGCCATGAATGGAAAACTGTTGTTGAAAATCAAAACCTTGATCTCGCTGAACAACTTAAAATTGTCAACTTCAAATAGAAAAACTTTCTAAAATTGAAGAAGATTTAAAAGACCAAGTTCATATAAATCAGCTAGTCAAAATCGAACGAGAAGAAGCTATCGCTGCATTGAAAGCTGAAAAAGCTACTGTTGAAGGATGGTGTAAATCCTCAACAACGATCACTGAGATAATTAAGTCTCAGATTCCCCTGAGTGACAAACGTGGTCTTGGTTACAAAGTTGACGTTGAAGAACCAACCACTGATCATTCCATGCTTAAGTTTGGAATGTTTGTGTCCTCTGTTCTCGACACTTCATCCTCTCAGTATTCCACTTCAAAAACTCCCATCCCTGAGGAAAAAACCTACCTTAATCTCCAAAGGTAAGGGTAAAGAAAAAGTTTTCAACCAAAAACCTCAGAAGGGTACCTTTGTACCTAAGCTGAATGCTTCTAAAGCTTCAGTGACTCATCCCTCTACTTCTAAGTACAAGATCCATGGATTCATTCAGCAATCTACTCCTAGAATCAGAGTGGATGTTATTGGTAAGAAATATGAAGAACTGATTGTTCCTCCCATTTCCAATGCCAAAGGTATACTTGGTGCTGGCCCTGCTCATTTAAAATTAACTGCTCAGCATGCAAAAGTTCCTAAAGCTACTTTTAGTTATAGGAAATGTTATCACTGTGGACTTACCAATCATATTGCTAGTAAGTGTCCCACAGCCACCAAAGCTGACAAATTAGCTAAGGTGAAGATTAATGCCCCCAAGGCAAAGAAGACCACTGAGATTAAGAAATTAACCAAAGTGAAGACAAGTTCTGAAGCTGAATCTTCAAGTGATGCGAAGATCGCTGAACCTTCCACTTCCTCTACGACCATTGATAAGTGTGGGCCCATTGTTAAATGGGTGCCCAAGTCAAACTAATCTTCCTTTGTTTACAGGTTCGGAAGGGTATCTGGTATCTCGATAGCGGATGCTCTAGACCCATGACTGGAAAGAAAAACCTGCCCACTGAATACAAGGAAGAGAAGGGTCCCTCAGTGACCTTCGGTGGAAATGGAAAAGGCTATACCCAAGGGTTTGGTGTACTCTCAAATGGTACAACAACCTTTGGAAGAGTTGCATATGTTGAAGGACTGAAGCATAATCTTCAAAGGATCAGTCAGCTATGTGACAAAGATAACAAAGTGATCTTCACTAAGGAATCCTGCTTTGTCACTGATAAAAAGGAGAAGATAGCTCTCAGCGGTTATGGTATGGAAACTGTTTACGTTATAAACATGGACTTTACAACCACTGAGAACTCCTGTTTCTTCTCAAAAGCCTCATCTGAGGCCAACTGGCTATGGCATAAGAGGCTCTCCCATCTCAACTACGTCAACACTCATACGCGAAAGAGTCCTTATGTTCAGCGTGTAAGAAAGGGAAACAGACCAAAGCAAGCTTCAAGTCTAAGCAAGTTTCCTCAGTGTCATCTCCTCTACAACTTCTCCATATGGATTTGTTTGGCCCTGTTAACAAACAATCCATCGCTGGAAAGAAATATACATTGGTCATAGTTGAAGAATTCTCTGGCTATACCTGGGTAATGTTTCTCCGTTCTAAGAGTGACACCCCTGAAGAACTCATCACATTTGTTAGGAAAATGGAAGTCCTGAACAACATGACCGTTCGCTCAATAAGGAGTGATCATGGGCCTGAATTCAAAAACAGTTCTCTTGATTCCTTCTTTGAAAGTAAGGGTATTTCTCACAACTTTTCCTCAGTGAGAACACCGCAACAAAATGGAATCGCTGAAAGAAGATATCGAACTATCATCGAAGCTGCACGTTCAATGCTCAGCGATTCTCACCTGCCTACTCAGTTTTGGGCAGAAGCTGTCAACACTACTTGTTTTACTCAAAACAGGTCACTGATTGTCAAAAGATTCAAGAAGACATCCTATGTACTTTTCCATGGGAGAAAGCCTTCTATTAGCTTTCTTCACATCTTTGGATGTCAGTGTTTCATACTGATCAACAAAGATGCCCTTGGAAAGTTTGATCCTAAGGCTGATGATGGAATTTTTCTTGGATACTCCTCAGTCTCCAAAGCCTTCAGAGTCTTCAATCGAAGAAGACAAACTGTAGAAGACACAATTCATGTCACTTTTGACGAATCTCGTTCAGCGAATTCTAGACCTTTTGCTGCTACTGAAGAACTGAATCAATGGATGTTTTCTCATCTTGGTAATTCAGAAGACATTCCCACTCCTCCATCTCATACTCATCCCGCTGAAGATGATGATCCTACTATCATCCCAATGATGCAGAATAATGAAGCTGAAACATCATGGGTCTCAGCTATTCCTCTAAACACTATGCCTGCATCTGAACCTTCTATCTCAGATATACCATCTACTTCTCAGCAATCAGTGAACAAAATGACATCTGCACCTCTTCCTCTCTTGGCTGAAATACCAGAAGTTGTTGAAGCCTCATCTTCAGCACCTCCAGAAGTTCAGATTGAGCCATCAACTTACACTCCGGCTCAGTGACGGACTATCAATCACCCTATTTAACAAATTCTTGGTGATCCAAACGCTGATATTCAGACTCGACGAAGTGCATGTAATATCTGTTTATTTGTTAACTTTATCTCTCTGATTGAACCAAAGAAAACAGATGATGCCCTCCAAGATCTAAATTGGGTCAGCGTTATGCAAGAAGAGCTGACTGAATTCGAAAGAAACAAAGTTTGGAAGCTTGTTCCTCGTCTATCCGAGAAGTCAGTGATAGGCACTAAATGGGTCTATCGAAACAAGTTGGATGAACATGGAACTGTAACCCGAAACAAGGCTCGACTTGTTGCTCAGGGATACAGACAAGAGGAAGGCATAAATTACGACGAAACCTTTGCTCCAGTAGCAAGACTATAAGCCATTCGTCTATTCTTAGCTTACGCTGTACATAAAGACTTCAAAGTTTATCAAATGGATGTAAAGTCAACATTCCTCAATGGAAAGCTGAATGAAGAAGTCTATGTGGAACAACCTCCAAGATTCTCAGATCCTAAGCATCCAGGTTATGCTTAGAAGAGGGATAAGGCACTTTATGGCTTAAAACAATCTCCTCATGCATGGTATGACACTCTCTCTACTTATCTCCATATTGAAAAATTTGAGCGTGGTAAAATCGACAAAACTCTATTTTTCAGGCAAGTAAAAGGTCATATTATTCATGTTCAAATATATGTCGATGATATTATATTTGGTTCCACTAACCCTGACTTATGTACTCGTTTCGCTGAGAGAATGAAAGCTGAATATAAAATGAGTATGATGAGTGAGCTAACTTATTTCCTTGGTCTTCAAATCAAACAGAGTGAAAAAGAAACTTTCATTCACCAAGGTAAGTATGTTAAAGATATGCTGAAGAAATTTGACTTAACTCAGAGTTCAACTATGAAAACCCCTATGGCACCGCCGCTGACACTAAACAAGGATCCTAATGGAAAATATGTTAATGTCACAGCATACCGTGGGATGATCGGCTCTCTCCTGTATCTTATAGCTAGCCGACCTGATATTATGTATGCAACCTGTTTGTGTGCACGATATCAAGCTGAACCTAAGGAATCTCATTTGATCGCTGTAAAGCGAATCTTTTGTTACCTTAAGGGTACTCCTAACCTAGGCCTTTGGTATCCCAAAGATTCAGGGTTTGATCTAATCGCCGATTCAGATAGTGATTTTGCAGGATGCAAATTGGATAGGAAAAGCACCACAGGAGGCTGTCAGCTTTTGGGTGGAAAGCTGGTGAGTTGGACAAGTAAAAAGCAAAACTCAGTGTCCATCTAAACCGCTGAAGCTGAATACGTAGCTGCTGGAAGCTGTTGTCCTCAGGTCTTGTGGATGAGAAATCAACTACTAGACTATGATCTTCATCTCTCGAAGATTCCAATCTATTGCGACAACAATAGTTCCATCGCTATAGCCAATAATCTAGTGCTACACTCAAAGACCAAACACATCGAAATCAGGTACCATTTTATCAGAGATCATGTGATGAATGGTGATATAGAACTTCATTTTATCCCAACTGACTTTCAGTTAGCTGATCTATTTACCAAACCTCTTGATGAGACAAGATTCAACTTTCTCATCAGCGAGCTTGGAATGCTGAACTTTGAAGAGTAAAATCTTCAGCGGTTCACATTTGATCAGTGATAACAATGAACTTGTATAACTCATTAATCATCTTCTCTCTGAACAAAATTGATTCGCTGATATTAAGGTATGTTTTCTCTTGCTCGCTGACGTTCGCCTAGAACTGAAAGATTTCAAAACAAATAGCATCGCTGAATATCTCTTCCTTTCAGCGATACTTTTGAAATTTCTAAACTCAAACACTGATATTTCTGATTCAGTGCTTCATGTTTTCAAAATGTCCCTGAGTCTTTCAAAAACCTCAGAGACATCCTATAATATGAAAGGATGTTTATGACGTCATCATAACGGATAAGTCATGGCACGTTTTCTCTAACACGTTCACCCGTTTCGACTTCCTTGTCCAATCAAATTCAAGGGACGTGTCCTGTCATCATGAAAAACTTTTCCCGCTCATAGTTTTTCTCTCTCTACTCTCACTATATAAACCCTTTGAATTTATATTTTCACCTTTACGCGAACAACTTTTCCTTCAAGCAAGAACATTGTTGCATTTTGAACTCTCATTTCCAGAAATTGTTCATCTTCAATCTTCATCAACTAAGGTTAATATTCTTGTTATTTACCTTTTATTAACTTGTTTCTGGTCTTATTATTGCTTTTAAAAGATCAAACAAAAGAACTTCTTAAAATGAAATCATTTTCTTTTCATGATTTTATGAACTCAATCTTCATGGTTGTTCTTCAAGTTTAAATCAGAAATCTTAAACTTGTATCCTCATATGTTTTTCCAGAATCCTTCCTTTAAAAGGAAACTGGAAAATAAGACATTCACTAGTTTTGAATCTTTGCCAAAAGTAGAAAAACCTTAATTTCTCTAAAACCCTTATTTTGGATATTTTATTCATTTTAAGATTTTCTGTTCATATTCTTAGTGTTAAACAGAAATGGCATCTTCTACTGATGCTCCTACTACCAAGTCTCCTACTACTGCTGAGAAAGTGGTTCTCACCAAAGCCCCTCAGGTTACTTTTAAAATCGAGAAAGTTACCTTTCAGAACAACAATCCTTATGCTCTCTTCGATTTTCCTCAAAGTAAGCAGGTAACACATCTTGATGACGCTGTGAATTTTCTGAAAACATGCCCTAACTCCACAGCTCTAACCATCACTCCTCCAGCCAGTAAACATCTACTAGCTCAGTTCTGGTATTCTGCCAGAAGAGCTCAGATCACCTCTTCCGAAGACCCCAAGAAGAAAATCGATGTCATCCTCTTTAACACCGATCATGGCACTTCCAAAATTACACCTGGTAATATCAGGTGTGCCCTGAACCTCCCTACGGCCACAAAAGAAAACCGCTTCATCCCTCTTCCGAATCCCAAAAACTCATCCGACAAGGAAGCACTGATTGCATTCTTCGATACAATGAAATACGCATGGGACACTGGGAGAGATGGACTCCCTGAGAAGAAGCTGATTGCAATCAAGAAGTCCAAGATGCCAAGCGAGATGAACTTCATCTTTGCTCGTTTGATCAGTTGCCTGGCAGCAAAAACAAGTTCCTCTGATCAAGCTTCTCAACCCCAACAGGCCATGGGGTACTCACTACTGAAGGGTCTCCAAATTGATTGGGCAAAAATCATCTATGATGATCTGATGCTCAGGGTAGATGTAACAGACAGACCAACAACTGTTCCATATCCTAGGTTTGTCAGTGCTCTCTTCGAACAAGGCTTGAAAGACAAGTACCCAAAGGTGGGCGACCTGAGACTCTCAAAGGCCGGCCTTAAAGTTCTTGACTTCAAACCCCTACCGAACGAGGTACGTCTCTCTACACTCTTATCTATTCTCAATCCTCCAACTTCTTCTACTTATGCGGCTACCTCAGTGGTAATCCCAACTGCTAATACCCAAGCTGCAACCTCCACTCCTTCTAAGAAAAGGAAACACTCTACTACCCCACTTAATTCTCAAAGGATCAAGAAAATCAAGGAGCAACCCCCCAAACATTCACATGCTGAAGACTCCACGACTCTTTCTGTATAAGAGACGTTGGATAGTTTCGTGGTACGCTCTGCCACAGCTGCTCAAGCCACCCCTTCCATAACGACTTCAGCGCCTCTAAACGCTGAGGTTATAGACTTGGATCTGAACCCCCCTCCTTTAGACCATCTAAGGACTGAAGAAGTATTTCTCAGCGGATCCAACGCTGATCCTCTCACCAAAACCCTCTTCACAACCATCACTCCTCCCACCATTTCTTTGGACACTCCACCAGTATTCCCCTCATTCTCTGCACAGAACATCATCCTCGATACATCAACTACTACTTTATAGGGGATGATGCATCAAAATATAGGATCTGCAGGCACTTCTATGCGCCAAGGCACTCTGGAAGGCGATATGAAACACTACTCAGGTTATCGAGGTTTAGACGACTTCACCAACCCGCCTGCAGGTATACACAAAACCATACCCACTTCTCTCTCAAAATCCCCAACTTCTGAGCTTTCCTATGTTCATAAGTTATTAACTGTTGCAGGTCCTAATTTGGGAGATATTCACGCCTCCCTGAAAGATCTGGTGACGAAGGTGGAATCTCACACCACCACTCTATCTGCTAACTCTTCATAGGTTACAGACGCTGGAGAGAATCTCAAAAAGCTAACCACAGAGGTCGGGAAGAAGGCTCCAGTGCTGATCTGGAGAAGGTGGCAGGTAGCATTGGTATTTTTGCTACTACTCTTGCTGACAACTCTACCGCCATCAACAATCTCAACTTCACCAACACATCTCTCTCCACAAACTTCTCTACCTTGTCCAGCGAAGTCACATTGCTGAAGACAACGGTTGGTAACCTTCAGGGATAAGTGTCTTCCTTGAAGACGGATGTCAGCACTGCCACCAATCTACTGCAGCAAATCTTCGATCGCCTGAATGCTGCTACATGTGCTCCTTCGCATTTTACTCAGGTAGATCATGAGGATCTTCATAGAATCACTCCTGCGATATCTGGCATGGAAGACATATTACGTAGGATTGAAACCTGTGTTGGGATCTCTGGCCTGGAAGACAGAGACCCAATGCACACTGATGCTGCTGCTGCTTTTGTTTCCTCCCCCACTCATCATGTGGAAGAGGGGGAGACGACTGAAGACCTTCCCCATAATATTGAGGGGGAGGAGAAAAATCTTGAAGACCTTCCCCGTAACTCTGAGCGGGACGGTATTATTTCTGATGATGCTGCTACTACAACTGAACAACCTCAGGGAGTTGAAAACCCTGAGGGAACCGAGAAACCTCCCTCTGGACTTGAGGGGGAGCAACTCGATGAGCATCTCGAAACTGATGCTGATGTCATCGTACCCTATGCTGATGAGGAAGAATCTGAAGCTGAGGAAGAAGAAGAAGAAAATGAAGACTTCGATCTTGAGGACGATGAACCATCATCATCTCCTAAAAATGATGATGATGACGATGATGATGATGACTTCTTCTTTGTCCAGCCTAAGAAAGCCTCCGCTCAAAAAGGGGTTATCATCACTGAACAATCAGGGGAGGGGACCACCAAAAGGCCTGCAGCGTCTGAAGCTAACAAAGGCAAGAACAAAGGTGTTTCTTCTGAAGACAACTTGTCTATTCTCTTCAGGAAGCCAGTTTGTCAAGTAACATACACTTTATTTCCTTATACTGCATCCCTCCTCTATCCCTTCTCAATCTCAATTCTCCTCTCCATAAAACCTCTACACACTTAAACCCCATTCTTTTCTCTATCTCTTTCTTCCCAAATGATCTTACTTAAACGATCGCTGTGTTTCAGTTAGTCCTCTCCTCTGCTTGAGGATACAGCTGAAGATCCTCCTACTGCATCAACAATAATCCCAGCCTCTAGTGCTGAAGAAATAATCCCAGACTTGGATTTCACTACTGAGACTGAAGAACCTGAAGAACAGCTGCTCTCTCACAAAAATAGACCTTCCTTGGCTCCTCAAACGCTAAGTGAAGAAGATCAGAAAAAGAGAGATGCAATGATCAAACAACTTGAAGATCAGCGTATCATCCTTCCTCGTAACAAAGTCATCCCTGAACTCAACTTCAGACTATCAAAGAAGGAATACGTTGAACATCTTAGAGCTGAAAAACAACTCGCCGATCGAAGGAAAGCTGAAGAAAAAGATAAGGCCTTCGCCATGCATCTTGTCCAACACTCGGTGAAAGATCCTGATATGAAGAAAACTCCCATTGATGTCCAACGTCAATTGTGGAAAGACGCCAAGAAGATCATCGAAGAAAAGACCAAGGTATCTGACTCTACCTTGGAATGGTGCAAACAAAGACTGCACTATCAATTTCGGCCAGCCAGAATCAACAAAGTGTTCATCAAGGGAAGAGCGACAATAAAAGTTCCAGTTGTCGAGGTCGAGATTTTCAGAGAAAATGGTACCAAGGAAACCATCTACGCCTCTTCAATATAGAACTACGGTCTCTCTGAATGGTTGGAGATGCGAATAGCCATTCAGCGATCTCGCTCACAATTCAAGAGCCATGTCGAGAAAATGATAAATCAACAGATCGACTTGGTTTCTTCTGTTGTGGATATTCCTCCTCCTCCTAATCCAGATCAACGAAGAAGGGCCTCTGCAAAGAAAAAGATAATACCTTTAGATTCAGGTCCTCCTATCAGGAATGAAACTGGTATTGGTTTTTTTCGTGCTGAAGTACTTTGTCCTGAACCTGACCTCTCACCACTCGACACCTCCCTGCCCCCTGGTGAACACTTCATCCCTGGAAAAGTCTTAAGCGAACCTTATGGTATCTTCTTTCAAGACTATGATGGACGAGAACGCTTTCAACGCGTCTCTGAGCTACCCATCACTCCAATCGAACAGCTCAGGGATCTTGTCTACTGGTGCGAATTCAGAAAAGATCTTCTCGGACAATATCTCAAGCCCCTGATCTTTACTGAAGCACAAAATAGACGAAATCTCGGAGAAACTGTCCCTGACTGGATGATCCCTACGACAAGAACCCTTGATGAACTTCTCATTAAGGAAGAACCTTTCTAGCTGATAGGATTTCCTTGTAATTCTTCTATCCTTGTCAGCATGTATCTTTTGTACTTGTAAATTTATTTGCTGTACTTGTAATTTTTCCACTTCCCTTTGTAACCTTATACGAAGTTCAAAGAAAAATTTCAGCGAATGTATTTTACTCCATCAGTACTGAAAAGATCCCAGAAAATAGTAAAAGAGACAAATATCTTACGAGTTCTTTTTATCCTTATGTTTTCATAGTTAGCAATTTTCTTCATTACTATGTCATAATCAAATAGGGGGAGATTGTTGATCCAAACCCTCAGTGATTTGATAATGACTCTTTTAGAAACACTTAGTGAAAAATGTAAGTAAACAATATGTATTAGAGTTTCACTATCGCTGATAAGTACTATGACTCTACAGTACCGCTGATGGGAAACTCATGCTTTTTAGTTTAGACATTCAGCGAAACTGTTCATCAGCAAGCTCTGAGCCTGTTCAGTCTTACTGATGATCGCTGTTAGTTTTAGTTGTTTACTTATGATCCCTGAAGACAAGTTTCACGTCAACAAAGGTTCTACGCTAAAGTCGAAGATCAAGCCCAAGAACCAGTGACAAGTCTACTAATGAACTGATGCGGATATCAGCGAAGACAAGACATGTCCACTCAACGTGAAGTTATATGTGATTTCTGAAAATCATTTAAAATCTAACTTCTGATCTTGAAAACCTTTTTAAGAATCCAGAAGTAGTTTGAACAAGTGAAAAAAAATATCATTAAAAACTTGTTCTTTTTATAATGATTTGAGATAAGAGAAGAATACAAACCTTGTAAACATCTCAGAATGATTTCTAAAAGATATCAATGCCCCCCTTAACTCAAGCATATACTCAAACACATATTAGACATAACAGAATTATATGAAAAAGATTAAACAGAAAGGACTTAACAAATTGGAACACTTGTTATTTCCAGAAATGAGTATTCTGAAAGGTACAGTCAGAAGATCTGAGTAACCTAATCAGAAGAAAAAATTATTAAGTCAGATTTCTGAAGTATTGACTCAGAAGTTCTGAACTCAAGACTCAGAACATCTGCGTAAGAGAGTCAGAATTCTACGTACACTACTCTTAAAATCTTACTTAAAAAACAATTCATTTCTGAAAAATAACAAACATAATCAATTAGTCAGGTTAAGCATACCAATCTTGCATATCATAAAAGTGAAACATTTGTGATCAAGAGGCTTTGTGAACAAGTCAGCCAATTGATACTTTGTGTGCACAAAATGCATTTCTATGGTTCCCTTTTCCACATAATCCTTAATAAAATGATACCTTACATCAATATGTTTTGTCTTTGAGTGATGAACAGGATTCTGAGTGATTGTAATTTCACTTTCTGAATCAAAGTAAATGGGATTTTTGTTAAGTTGATAGCCATAATCCATCAGTTGTGTTTTCATCCAAAGTGTTTGAGAACAACAAGCAACAGCAGCTACATATTCTGCCTCAGCAGTTGATGTGGACACACAATTTTGCTTCTTTGAAGCCCAACTTACTATCTTATCTCCCAAAAAGTGACATGCACCAGAAGTGCTTTTCCTGTCCAGTCTTCTTCCTGCATGATCAGCATCAGTAAAGGCAGTTAACTTGAAATCAGTCTCTTTTGGATACCAAAGGCCCAAATCACGTGAACCTTTGAGATATCTTAAGATCCTTTTAGAAGCCAGTAAATGAGATTCTTTTGGATTAGATTGAAATCTAACACATAAACATGTAGCAAACTTGATATCTGGCCTACTTGCAGTCAGATAAAGTAAAGAACCTATCATGCCCCTATAAACCTTGTTATCTACTGAAACTCCAGAGAGATCAGCATCTAACTTGACATTAGTATCCATAGGTGTTCTCATAGCAGCACAATTAGACATCTTAAACTTTTTCAGAATATCTTTTACATATTTTCCTTGATTTATAAAAATTCCATTTGGTAATTGTTTTACTTGAAGACCAAGGAAAAAGTTCAATTCTCCCATCATGCTCATTTCAAATTTGGATTTCATGATGTCTGAGAATTCATCACATAATTATGCATTTGTAGAACCAAATATTATATCATCTACATATATCTAAATTAAAATTAAATCTTCACCTTCTTTCTTTAAAAATAAGGTAGTATCAATTTTACCTTTCTTGAAGCCAGATTCTAATAAGTACTGAGTTAGAGTGTCATACCAGGCTCGTGGGGCTTGTTTAAGACCATACAATGCTTTATCTAAAACATACACATGATCTGGAAACTTAGGATCAACAAATCCTTCTGGTTGATAGACATAAACTTCTTCATTGAGTATACAATTCAAAAATGCTGATTTAACATCCATTTGGTACACTTTGAAGTTCTTGTGTGCAACATATGCCAAGAATATTCTGATTGCCTCTATTCTTGCAACTGGTGAAAATGCCTCATCATAATCAATTCCTTCTTGTTGAGAATATCCCTTTGCAACCAATCTAGCCTTGTTTCTGACTACAACACCTGACTCGCCTCTTTTGTTTCTGAACACCCATTTTGTTCCAATAATTGATTTTCCTTCAGGTCTTGGAATGAGTCTCCAAACTTTATTTCTTTTAAACTGTAGCAACTCATCTTGCATTGCTAAAATCCATTCTGGATCCTCTAGGGCTTCAATGGCTTTCTTAGGTTCAATCATACTTAGGAATCCTGCAAACATTGCCTCATTTGATGTTGCTGATCTTGTCCGCACTCCAACTGATGGATCTCCTATCACTTGATGAATAGGATGGTCTTTTGTCCATTTGTTTGAACTTGGAAGCACATCAATATCTGATAGATTGTTGTTTGTATCATTCTCATCCATAACAGCTTGTAATTCTGAACTACCTCTATGCTCTAAGAATTGTTGAGGTGTCACATCTAAGTCCGGATTCTGAGTAGTAGAGTCAGAATTCTGAATGACTTGTTCAGAGTTCTGAGCACCTTATTCAGAATTATGAGTACCCTGTGCAAAATTCCGTATACCTTGTTCAGAATTCTGAGTACCCTGTCTAGAATTCTGAATACCTTGTTCAGAATTCTGAGTACTAGACTCAGATAAATCACTTGTATTTATCAAAATTGGACATTCCTCAGATGGACCAGAATCAGATATTACAGTTGTTGTTTGGTCCGTTGAGCTTTTACTTTTCATTTCTTGAACCATCTTTAGATTTTTATAATCTGCATAAGATTCACATGTTAGTTCCAGAAATGCATCCTTAAACAATAAACTGAGTTCTGAACAATTAGGATTAGAATTTGATTCAGAAATCATTGTTTTTGTCTTATTCTGATTGAGTTCTGAACTGCTTTGTTCAGAAGTCTTTGATCTTGATTCATCAAATGTGACATTGATGCTTTCCATTATCCTCTTGGTTCTTCTGTTGTAGATTCTGAATGCTTTGGAAGTTAGTGAATAACCAACAAAGTATCCTTCATCTGCTTTCTTGTCAAATTTTCCAAGATTTTCTCTATCCTTGAGAACATAACATCTGCAGCCAAAAATATGAAAGAATTTAATCAGTGGCTTTCTTTTATTAATCAGTTCATAAGCAGTAGCAATTGCTTCAGCCCATAGAAAGGTTGGAAGATTGGAATAAGCCAACATGGTTCTTGTAGCTTCAACTAATGTTCTGTTCTTTCTTTCAACAACACCATTTTGTTTAGGAGTTTTGACAGCAGAAAAATTATGAGAAATCCCAGTGCTTTGCAAAAAGTTCTGAAGAGTCTCATTTCTGAATTCTTTTCCATTGTCACTCCTGATCTTCTGACCTGAAAGTTGTAAGAACACTTGAATTCTTTTGATGAAATTTTTCAACGTTTCAGCAGCCTTAGATTTTGCTCTAAAGAATTCAACCCATGTATATCTGGAACACTCATCAACAATGACAAGTATATATGTCACACCCCGCTAAAGAGGAAATACGGGATGTCACAGCTAAAGATTTCATTGCGTAAGGTAGAAGACAACACACAATCGCCATAGCATAAAAAGTTTACAAAAGATACATCTTGTTCCAAAAATATAAAATTTGTCCAAAACATAATTTGACATGATAAGGAAAGACGTGTTGAATGCAGCTACTTGAGGTGCCTTCTAAAGTTCCAATCTTACTTGCTATTTCCTGAAAAGCATGTAAATGAGAGGGTCAACTATAAAATAGTTGGTGAGATCACAGGTTTAATGAGTACAACACGGTTTGTCATCGAAATAGTTTATAAACCACACAAGTGGATAAGTCAACCGGTTATAGAAAACAGTTTTAATCCGCACAAGTGGGTAAGTCAAAATAGTTTAAATCCGCACAAGGGATAATCAAAATAGTTTAAATCCGCACAAGTGGATTTTGTAAAGTGATTTAAATCCGCATAAGTGGATAAATCAAACCAAGTGAAATTCGTACAAATGGATAAAATAACCGGTCGTAAAATAGTTTTAAATCCGCACAAGTGGATAAAGAATTCATTTGTCAGCATGCGCAAGGTACAGTATTGTATGCAATTACATGTTAAAGTAATGAGCCACTACCCAAACCTACTGACTGTATCACGCCCTGTACGTCCTACCTCAGCGGTGGGTATCATTCCACATGGGTAAGACCAATTAGACACATGTTCAGTCCTACCTCAGCGGTGGGTATCATTCCACATGGGTAAGACCATTTAGACACATGTTCGGTTCTACCTCAGCGGTGGGTATCATTCCACATGGGTAAAACCATTTAACGTTATATTCAGTCCTACCTCAGCGGTGGGTATCATTCCACATGGGTAAGACCATTTAGACATATATTCAGTTCTACCTCAGCGGTGGGTATCATTCCACATGGGTAAAACCATTTAACGTAATCCATAATATATCAAGTGGCTCGCAAAATGAGCTAATGGGTAATGTAAAATCACCGGGGACTTAATAGAAAAACTCAGAATCAACTAACATAAGCATACATACCATAGCGCATAAGTATACGGAGAAAATATTCCGTATTTTAAATAAACAGTGAAATCGATGCGTAATAGAATCGGTGCGTAAAATAATTGTAGTAACGACATGCTTTTCACCCCAAATATGTAAAACCTTGAAAACGGGGCTGTGAACTCACATGGTAAGCGATAGAATCCGGGAATCTCCCACAAGTACTCCGAGATGATCCTACTTCAAACCTATGAACGTAAGGTCACTAGTGAGTTCTCAATCTCGAAGGTTCGATACTAACTATCCAAATCGTCATAAAATGCCTTGTTGTGTTTTAATATAATAACTTAATAAACATATACATTGTTCTTGTTGGATTAAAGTTTCCGCAATTTCGTCACATTAAGTAATGAAAAGGGTTTTAAAGAACATAAACATATATAGTACATATATATGTATAAACCGAAATTTTATCGTAAGAACGATAAGATTTGAAGGGTTTTGAATGTAAAGACAATATTTAAGTGCATAAATATATAGGTATAGTATATATTTATATTCCACGATTTCATCATAAAATGATGAAATGGGATCAAGAATATATAAAATGCAAAAACATATATAAATATATTATATATATATATATATGTATATTCCACAATTTCATCAAAAATGATGAAAAGGGATAAAGAATAAATAATGTGCATAAATAAAATGCATAAATAAAATGTAAGTATAAGATATACATATATATTCCACTATTTCATCATAAAATGATGAAATGGGATTTGAAGTTAGTCCTTAATAATAGTAAGAATTTGTCCTTTGCTGTCCATAATTTGATGTCACTTTGTGCCCAACTTTGGGTAACTTCCAGGGATAATTTGGTCATGAAATTTTATGTCCAGGTAGTTCAATGAGTTAGGAAACTTTTGGCATACGTTTCATAATTTTTGGAAGAGTCTAAGTACATGAAATAATATACGATGTAAAACCCGACAGAAAATGTTGCTGTTTGGGTACTGATTTTGTGAGGACTGTTTGGTAAATACATTCTTTGCGTTTTTTAGTGAAACCACTTGGGTTTGAATCTTAACACATAAAAATGATTTCCAGAAAAAGAATCACTCCATTTGGAGTTATATTGAGTGAGGTTTGACCCTTTGAAGTGGAGGGTGGAATTTGGCAGAAATCTGTCAAACCACACTTTGTGCATGTGCTCACATGTTGACTTATTAACCAAAATTCTTATTCTTTTGCATGCACAATCCGATTTGACTCTCTTCCATACACTTATTTTCAGTTCCCAAAACACATTTTGATCCAATTAAAATGCATGCAAGTTACCTATCAACTCAACTTTTATAAATTCTTGTAAAAGACTCATTATAGAAAAGGTTGATGTTCTTGCCAAGAACATCAACATGCAACTTAAAATTGTGGATCTTTAACGAATGCATGTTTGTTTAAGTATGTTTTTAGTGGGTTTCAAAGACTTATTCATAAAACTCTTGAATAAAAGATGATGGATTTCTCAAGAAAACTACATGCATGTGTTCAAAATGTTCATCTTTGGTCTTAACATTGGTTTGATTTTGGATTCACCATCTTTTACTAACAAAAGATGTTATGATGGTAAATCTACAGACATTAAGACATATGAAAGATGGTTTTTAAAAACATGAAGAAAGTGTAGAAAAGATGAAGAACATTCATAAAATGCAAGGAAGTTGAAAAAGATTTAAAAGAGTGTGTGTGGATTTCACCCAACACACTTGTTTTTACTTTTGATTATCTTGAACTCTTGAAGAAATGTAATTTAGGGGCTGGAGTTGGGATGAAGATATGAAGATTTGAAGATGAACACTTGAAGATTTGAAGATGGAGAGAGAAAGAGTGATGGCTAGTGAGAGAGTGACATGAGAGAATGATTCAAAATTATGAAGTGAAGTGTTTATTTTATGGAATTTGAGAGAGGGGGGGGGGGGGGGGGGGGACGGCCTCTCTAGGGGGTGGGGGGTGGGGTGTGTGGTGTGATAAAAATAAATTGTCAAATCTTGTCTTTTTGATTAAAATTTAAAATACAAGTATTTTCTTAATAATTAAAATACAAAGTAATTATATATAAAATAAAGTATTTATATATAATATGATTGAAATACATAAATTATCAACTACATAAATATTTGTAGTATAAATGTAGGTTAAATTGGCATTTTATGAGATTTATGGATAATTTCCTAATTCAAGGATTTCTTAGGCAAAATTTCTCGAATTTTTCCTATCGTACCATGTTTACTGCTAAAATTGCACTGTGTGAACTATGTAATGAGAAAATGAGGTATTGTAGGTTCCCAGATTCACGTTGTATCATATTAACGTCATGAGAAAATGAGGTATCCAGTGTAGTTCTAACCTGTGGTGTAAATTTGACAGTTGTCACAGTCTCCCCCGGTTAAAAGAATTTCGTCCCGAAATTCAAGTGTTACTAGCTTTAACAGGTTTGCTAGCAAGGAGATGAGGGTACTTATTAATTGTGTAATCCTCTCGTTCCCAAGTGTACTCAAGCCCACGCCTTGTGTTCCAATAGACTTTTACTATCGGGATTTTGCTTCGCTTAAGACGCTTGGCTTCCCTATCGAGTGTCTCCAATCTCTAACCAACAAAGTGGTGATCGACACTTGCATCCATACAGAGCTTCATATGGTGTACACTGAATACTAGGGTGATAGCTATTGCTATAAGAAAACTTGACCAAAGGTAAGTGATTATTCCAACTTCCTCCGAAGTCTAAAACGCATGCCGAAGCATGTCTTCTAACGTTTGAATAGTTTGTTCACTTTGCCCATCCGTTTGAGGATGGTAGGTAGTACTCAATTTCAATTGCGTACCCAACACTCTTTGGAGTGACTGCCAAAACCGAAATATGAAACGGCTATATCTATCTGATGTGATGGAAACTGGGACTCCATGACGTGTAACAATTTCCTTGATGTAGATCCGAGCAAGCTATTCCATCTCCTAATCTTCCCTAATCGGTAGGAAATGTGCCGATTTCGTGAATCGGTTTACTATAACCCAAATCGAGTCGTGCCCTTTGGCAGTTCTCGGGAGTTTGGTTATAAAGTCCATAGTGATTTGCTCCCATTTCCACTGGGGAATCTCTGTTTGTTGTAACAGTCCCGATGGCTTTTGATGAACAGCGTTGACTTTTGCACACGTTATGCATTTTCCTACCTATATGGCAATATCCTTCTTCATTCCTGGCCACCAATAGTATTCCCTTAAATCCTTATACATCTTATCCATACCAGGATGAATCAATATCGAGACTTGTGGGTTTCATCCAGAACCGTCTCTCGTATGTTGTTAGATTTTGGAATCCAAACTCTGTCCTTTAAGTAACGCACTCCATCAACCTTAGTTTTAAATCTACTCTTTAAATCATGAAGGGTCTCGTCCTTCAAGTTTTCCGTTTTCATTGTATGGACCTGAGCTTTTGAATTCGAGTCTTTAAACTAGTTTGTACCAGCGCTCCCAATGCTCGTACTCGCGAAGGTTTCACCCTTTCCTTTCTACTCAGGGCATCGGCTACCACTTTTAGCCGGTCCACGTTTAATTCCTTTCTCTCCAATTACGTGACCAAGAAAGTGTACTCTCTAATCCAAAATTCGCACTTTGAGAATTTGGCGTATGGTTTCTGTTCCTTAAGAAGTTCTAAGAGTAATCTTAAATGCTGCTCGTGATCATCCTTACTTCGAGAGTAGATCAAAATGTCATCTATAAACACGATCACAAACTTGCCAAGGTATGGTCTACATACTCTATTCATCAGGTCCATAAACACAGCTGGCGCGTTTGTCAATCCGAAGGGCATGACTAAAAACTCGTAGAGTCCATATCATGTCCTAAAAGATGTCTTAGGAATGTCCTCCTCACGGACTCTTAATTGGTGATAACCTGATCGAAGATCAATCCTTGAGACATAGGTTGTACCTTGCAATTGGTCGAACAAATCATATGTTCGAGGAAGAGGATATCGATTCTTGATCGTCAACTTATTCAGATCCCTATAATCGATGCTCATTCGAAACGATCCATCCTTCTTCTTGACGAAGAGAATCGAGGCTCCACAGGGTGATGAACTTGGTCGAATGAATCCCTCATCTAGAATTTATTGAAGTTGACTTGACAACTTTTGCATTTCGGCAGGTGCTAAGTGGTATGGTGCCTTAGCTACAGGTGCTGTTCTAGGTATGAGGTCAATCTGAAATTCCATTTGTCTAAACGGGGAAAGTCCAGGCAAATCGTTAGAGAACACCTCTGGGTGATCCTTCACCACAGGAATGTCTTGGATTAGCCTTTCCTCGGACTTTATCTCGACTACTTGTGCCAAAAATACGACACACTTCTTTCTCAAATACTTATGGACCTTCATACAAGACACTATCTTCAGGCTTTTCCCAGTTCTATCTCCTTGAACAACAAGGGTTTCTCCGCCTTGTAAGGGTAACCTGATAATCTTTTCGAAACAACTAACCTCTACTCGGTTCCTAGATAACCAATCCATGCATATTACTACGTCAAAACTCCCCAACTCAATAGGAATAAGATTAGATCTAAAAAGCTTATCAGCTAAGTTCAAGGTACAACCTAAGATTACATCCTTAGCCTCTAATTCATGACCATTATCATCCACAATAATATAAGCATCCGACATTCTCTTAGATTCCGAGTTAATTAGTGGCCAAAATTCCAATGAAACAAAACTTCTATCCGCTCCAGTGTTAAACAATACAGATGCATGGGGGTTGTTTAAGAGAACATACCTGTCACCATATTAGGGTCACGACGTGCTTCGTCAGCTCCAATGACAAATGTCCGTCCTCGAACTTGGCCTTCTTGATTTCCCTGATTTGTTTGCCTAGCATGATTCCCACTGTTGCTATTGCTTAGCCTTTTACCTAATTCCGAGCACTTATTCCGAAAGTGATCCCGACTTCCGCACTTGAAACTTACCCTTTTCCCATCAATGACACTCCTTTCCATCCAACCGTACTTAGCGAAATGACTCGCTCACTTACCATTGCCACAACCTTACAGGCTCCTTCATGATAGTGGTTACATTTGCTACACCTTGGGTGTGGACCATTAAACTGCCTAGAGTCCTAAGCCTTTATTCCGAAATGTTCCACTACCTTCCTATCCGCGCTCCAGATAACATGAAGATATAAATCCATTCCTATTTTTAGATAATGCCGCTAATACCAAATTTTGATGTTCATCAACCATTAATACCATAGTTTTTAAACGTTTCAACGAAACAATGATCACATTATTCCTTCACGTTACGCGAGAATCGTGTAAAAAGTACTAGTTTTTGCACCATGTTTCAAAACAACTGTGGAAAAGATCACATTTTTACACTGATATACGTGACGACGACGCAAAAAGGTGAAATGTTTAAACGTTTCAACGAAACAATGATCACATTTTTCTACCACGTTACGCTAGAACCGTGTTAAAAGTACTAGTTTTTGCACAATGTTTCAAAACAACTGTGGAAAAGATCACATTTTTACACTGTTATACGTAACAACGATGCAAAAAGGTTAAGTCTTTAAACGTTTCAACGAAACAATGATCACATTTTTCTAGCACGTTACGCGAGAACCGTGTAAAAAGTACAAGTTTTTGCACCATGTTTCAAAACGTGGAAAAGATGACATTTTTACACTGTTATACGTAACAACGATGCATAAAGGTGAACTCTTTAAACGTTTCAACAAAACAATGATCACATTATTCCTGCACGTTACGCGAGAACCGTGTAAAAAGTACTAGTTTTTGCACCATGTTTCAAAACAACTGTGGAAAAGATCACATTTTTACACTGATATACGTGACGACGACGCAACAAAGGTGAAATGTTTAAACGTTTCAACGAAACAATGATCACATTTTTCTACCACGTTACGCTAGAACCGTGTTAAAAGTACTAGTTTTTGCACCATGTTTCAAAACAACGTTGAAAATATCACATGTTTACACTGTTATACGTAACAACGATGCATAAAGGTGAAGTCTTTAAACGTTTCAACGAAACAATGATCACATTTTTCTAGCACGTTACTCGAGAACCGTGTAAAAAGTACCCGTTTTTGCACCATGTTTCAAAACAACTGGGAAAAAGATCACTTTTTACACTGTTATACGTAACAACGATGCATAAATGTGAAATCTTTAAATGTTTCAAGAAAACAATGATCACATTATTCCTGCACGTTACGCGAGAACCGTGTAAAAAGTACTAGTTTTTGCACCATATTTCAAAACAACTGTGGAAAAGATCACATTTTTACACTGATATACGTGACGACGACGCAAAAAAGGTGAAATGTTTAAACGTTTCAACGAAACAATGATCACATTTTTCTACCACGTTACGCTAGAACCGTGTTAAAAGTACTAGTTTTTGCACAATGTTTCAAAACAACTGTGGAAAAGATCACATTTTTACACTGTTATACGTAACAACGATGCAAAAAAGGTTAAGTCTTTAAACGTTTCAACGAAACAATGATCACATTTTTCTAGCACGTTACGCGAGAACCGTGTAAAAAGTACAAGTTTTTGCACCATTTTTCAAAACGTGGAAAAGATGACATTTTTACACAGTTATACGTAACAACGATGCATAAAGGTGAAGTATTTAAACGTTTCAACGAAACAATGATCACATTATTCCTTCACGTTACGCGAGAATCGTGTAAAAAGTACTAGTTTTTGCACCATGTTTCAAAACAACTGTGGAAAAGATCACATTTTTACACTGATATACGTGACGACGACGCAAAAAGGTGAAATGTTTAAACGTTTCAACGAAACAATGATCACATTTTTCTACCACGTTACGCTAGAACCGTGTTAAAAGTACTAGTTTTTGCACCATGTTTCAAAACAACTGTGGAAAAGATCACATTTTTACACTGATATACGTGACGACGACGCAAAAAAGGTGAAATGTTTAAACGTTTCAACGAAACAATGATCACATTTTTCTACCACGTTACGCTAGAACCGTGTTAAAAGCACTAGTTTTTGCACCATGTTTCAAAACAACGTTGAAAATATCACATTTTTACACTGTTATATGTAACAACGATGCATAAAGGTGAACTCTTTAAACGTTTCAACGAAACAATGATCACATTTTTCTAGCACGTTACTCGAGAACCGTGTAAAAAGTACACGTTTTTGCACCATGTTTCAAAACAACTGGGAAAAAGATCACTTTTTACACTGTTATACGTAACAACGATGCATAAATGTGAAATCTTTAAATGTTTCAAGAAAACAATGATCACATTATTCCTGCACGTTACGCGAGAACCGTGTAAAAAGTACTAGTTTTTGCACCATATTTCAAAACAACTGTGGAAAAGATCACATTTTTACACTGATATACGTGACGACGACGCAAAAAAAGGTGAAATGTTTAAACGTTTCAACGAAACAATGATCACATTTTTCTACCACGTTACGCTAGAACCGAGTTAAAAGTACTAGTTTTTGCACCATGTTTCAAAACAACTGTGGAAAAGATCACATTTTTACACTGTTATACGTAGCAACGATGCAAAAAGGTTAAGTCTTTAAACGTTTCAACGAAACAATGATAAAAATTTTTCTAGCACGTTACGCGAGAACCGTGTAAAAAGTACAAGTTTTTGCACCATGTTTCAAAACGTGGAAAAGATGACATTTTTACACTGTTATACGTAACAACGATGCATAAAGGTGAAGTCTTTAAACGTTTCAACAAAACAATGATCACATTATTCCTGCACGTTACGCGAGAACCGTGTAAAAAGTACTAGTTTTTGCACCATGTTTCAAAACAATTGTGGAAAAGATCACATTTTTACACTGATATACGTAACGACGACGCAAAAAAGGTGAAATGTTTAAACGTTTCAACGAAACAATGATCACATTTTTCTACCACGTTACGCTAGAACCGTGTTAAAAGTACTAGTTTTTGCACCATGTTTCAAAACAACGTTGAAAATATCACATTTTTACACTGTTATATGTAACAACGATGCATAAAGGTGAAGTCTTTAAACGTTTCAACGAAATAATGATCACATTTTTCTAGCACGTTACTCGAGAACCGTGTAAAAAGTACACGTTTTTGCACCATGTTTCAAAACAACTGGGAAAAAGATCACTTTTTACACTGTTATACGTAACAACGATGCATAAATGTGAAATCTTTAAATGTTTCAAGAAAACAATGATCACATTATTCCTGCACGTTACGCGAGAACCGTGTAAAAAGTACTAGTTTTTGCACCATATTTCAAAACAACTGTGGAAAAGATCACATTTTTACACTGATATACGTGACGACGACTCAAAAAAGGTGAAATATTTAAACGTTTCAACAAAACAATGATCACATTATTCCTGCACGTTACGCGAGAACCGTGTAAAAAGTACTAGTTTTTGCACCATGTTTCAAAACAACTGTGGAAAAGATATCATTTTTACACTGATATACGTGACGACGACGCAAAAAAGGTGAAATGTTTAAACGTTTCAACCAAACAATGATCACATTTTTCTACCGCGTTACGCTAGAACCGTGTTAAAAGTACTAGTTTTTGCACCATGTTTCAAAACAACTGTGGAAAAGATCACATTTTTACACTGTTATACGTAGCAACGATGAAAAAAGGTTAAGTCTTTAAACGTTTCAACGAAACAATGATAAAAATTTTCTAGCACGTTACGCGAGAACCGTGTAAAAAGTACAAGTTTTTGCACCATGTTTCAAAACGTGGAAAAGATGACATTTTTACACTGTTATACGTAACAACGATGCATAAAGGTGAAGTCTTTAAACGTTTCAACAAAACAATGATCACATTATTCCAGCACGTTACGCGAGAACCGTGTAAAAAGTACTAGTTTTTGCACCATGTTTCAAAACAACTGTGGAAAAGATCACATTTTTACACTGATATACGTGACGACGACGCAAAAAAGTTGAAATGTTTAAACGTTTCAACGAAACAATGATCACATTTTTCTACCACGTTACGCTAGAACCGTGTTAAAAGTACTAGTTTTTGCACCATGTTTCAAAACAACGTTGAAAATATCACATTTTTACACTGTTATATGTAACAACGATGCATAAAGGTGAAGTCTTTAAACGTTTCAACGAAACAATGATCACATTTTTCTAGCACGTTACTCGAGAACCGTGTAAAAAGTACACGTTTTTGCACCATGTTTCAAAACAACTGGGAAAAAGATCACTTTTTACACTGTTATACGTAACAACGATGCAAAATTTTGAAATCTTTAAATGTTGCAAGAAAACAATGATCACATTATTCCTGCACGTTACGCGAGAACCGTGTAAAAAGTACTAGTTTTTGCACCTTATTTCAAAACAACTGTGGAAATGATCACATTTTTACACTGATATACGTGACGACGACGCAAAAAAGGTGAAATATTTAAACGTTTTAACAAAACAATGATCACATTATTCCTGCACGTTACGCGAGAACCGTGTAAAAAGTACTAGTTTTTGCACCATGTTTCAAAACAACTGTGGAAAAGATCACATTTTTACACTGATATACGTGACGACGACGCAAAAAAGGTGAAATGTTTAAACGTTTCAACGAAACAATGATCACATTTTTCTACCACGTTACGCTAGAACCGTGCTAAAAGTACTAGTTTTTGCACCATGTTTCAAAACAACGTTGAAAATATCACATTTTTACACTGTTATACGTAACAACGATGCATAAAGGTGAAGTCTTTAAACGTTTCAACGAAACAATGATCACATTTTTCTAGCACGTTACTCGAGAACCGTGTAAAAAGTACCCGTTTTTGCACCATGTTTCAAAACAACTGGGAAAAAGATCACTTTTTACACTGTTATACGTAACAACGATGCATAAATGTGAAATCTTTAAATGTTTCAAGAAAACAATGATCACATTATTCCTGCACGTTACGCGAGAACCGTGTAAAAAGTACTAGTTTTTGCACCATGTTTCAAAACAACTGTGGAAAAGATATCATTTTTACACTGATATACGTGACGACGACGCAAAAAAGGTGAAATGTTTAAACGTTTCAACGAAACAATGATCACATTTTTCTACCACGTTACGCTAGAACCGTGTTAATAGTACTAGTTTTTGCACAATGTTTTAAAACAACTGTGGAAAAGATCACATTTTTACACTGTTATACGTGACGACGACGCAAAAAAGGTGAAATGTTTAAACGTTTCAACGAAACAATGATCACATTTTTCTACCACGTTACGCTAGAACCGTGCTAAAAGTACTAGTTTTTGCACCATGTTTCAAAACAACGTTGAAAATATCACATTTTTACACTGTTATACGTAACAACGATGCATAAAGGTGAAGTCTTTAAACGTTTCAACGAAACAATGATCACATTTTTCTAGCACGTTACTCGAGAACCGTGTAAAAAGTACCCGTTTTTGCACCATGTTTCAAAACAACTGGGAAAAAGATCACTTTTTACACTGTTATACGTAACAACGATGCATAAATGTGAAATCTTTAAATGTTTCAAGAAAACAATGATCACATTATTCCTGCACGTTACGCGAGAACCGTGTAAAAAGTACTAGTTTTTGCACCATGTTTCAAAACAACTGTGGAAAAGATATCATTTTTACACTGATATACGTGACGACGACGCAAAAAAGGTGAAATGTTTAAACGTTTCAACGAAACAATGATCACATTTTTCTACCACGTTACGCTAGAACCGTGTTAATAGTACTAGTTTTTGCACAATGTTTTAAAACAACTGTGGAAAAGATCACATTTTTACACTGTTATACGTAACAACGATGCAAAAAGGTTAAGTCTTTAAACGTTTCAACGAAACAATGATCACATTTTTCTAGCACGTTACGCGAGAACCGTGTAAAAAGTACAAGTTTTTGCACCATGTTTCCAAACGTGGAAAAGATGACATTTTTACAATGTTATACGTAACAACGATGCATAAAGGTGAAGTCTTTAAACGTTTCAACAAAACAATGATCACATTATTCCTGCACGTTACGCGAGAACCGTGTAAAAAGTACTAGTTTTTGCACCATATTTCAAAACAACTGTGGAAAAGATCACATTTTTACACTGATATACGTGACGACGACGTAAAAAGGTGAAATGTTTAAACGTTTCAACGAAACAATGATCACATTTTTCTACCACGTTACGCTAGAACCGTGTTAAAAGTACTAGTTTTTGCACCATGTTTCAAAACAACGTTGAAAATATCACATATTTACACTGTTATATGTAACAACGATGCATAAAGGTGAAGTCTTTAAACGTTTCAACGAAACAATGATAACATTTTTCTAGCACGTTACTCGAGAACCGTGTAAAAAGTACACGTTTTTGCACCATGAGTCAAAACAACTGGGAAAAGATCACTTTTTACACTGTTATACGTAACAACGATGCATAAATGTGAAATCTTTAAATGTTTCAAGAAAACAATGATCACATTATTCCTGCACGTTACGCGAGAACCGTGTAAAAAGTACTAGTTTTTGCACCATATTTCAAAACAACTGTGGAAAAAATCACATTTTTACACTGATATACGTGACGACGAATCAAAAAAGGTGAAATGTTTAAACGTTTCAACGAAACAATGATCACATTTTTCTACCACGTTACGCTAGAACCGTGTTAAAAGTACTAGTTTTTGCACCATGTTTTAAAACAACTGTGGAAAAGATCACATTTTTACACTGTTATACGTAGCAACGATGCAAAAAGGTTAAGTCTTTAAACGTTTCAACGAAACAATGATCACATTTTTCTAGCACGTTACGCTAGAACCGTGTAAAAAGTACAAGTTTTTGCACCATGTTTCAAAACGTGGAAAAGATGACATTTTTACACTGTTATACGTAACAACGATGCATAAAGGTGAAGTATTTAAACGTTTCAACAAAACAATGATCACATTATTCCTGCACGTTACGCGAGAACCGTGTAAAAAGTACTAGTTTTTGCACCATGTTTCAAAACAACTGTGGAAAAGATAACATTTTTACACTGATATACGTGACGACGACGCAAAAAAGGTGAAATGTTTAAACGTTTCAACGAAACAATGATCACATTTTTCTAGCACGTTACGCGAGAACCGTGTAAAAAGTACAAGTTTTTGCACCATGTTTCAAAACGTGGAAAAGATGACATTTTTACAATGTTATACGTAACAACGATGCATAAAGGTGAAGTCTTTAAACGTTTAAACAAAACAATGATCACATTATTCCTGCACGTTACGCGAGAACCGTGTAAAAAGTACTAGTTTTTGCACCATGTTTCAAAACAACTGTGGAAAAAGATCACATTTTTACACTGATATACGTGACGACGACGCAAAAAAGGTGAAATGTTTAAACGTTTCAACGAAACAATTATCACATTTTTCTACCACGTTACGCTAGAACCATGTTAAAAGTACTAGTTTTTGCACCATGTTTCAAAACAACGTTGAAAATATCACATTTTTACACTGTTATATGTAACAACGATGCATAAAGGTGAAGTCTTTAAACGTTTCAACGAAACAATGATCACATTTTTCTAGCACGTTACTCGAGAACCGTGTAAAAAGTACACGTTTTTGCACCATGTTTCAAAACAACTGGGAAAAAGATCACTTTTTACACTGTTATACGTAACAACGATGCATAAATGTGAAATCTTTAAATGTTTCAAGAAAACAATGATCACATTATTCCTGCACGTTACGCGAGAACCGTGTAAAAAGTACTAGTTTTTGCACCATATTTCAAAACAACTGTGGAAAAGATCACATTTTTACACTGATATACGTGACGACGAATCAAAAAAGGTGAAATGTTTAAACGTTTCAACGAAACAATGATCACATTTTTCTACCACGTTACGCTAGAACCGTGTTAAAAGTACTAGTTTTTGCACCATGTTTCAAAACAACTGTGGAAAAGATCACATTTTTACACTGTTATACGTAGCAACGATGCAAAAAGGTTAAGTCTTTAAACGTTTCAACGAAACAATGATCACATTTTTCTAGCACGTTACGCTAGAACCGTGTAAAAAGTACAAGTTTTTGCACCATGTTTCAAAACGTGGAAAAGATGACATTTTTACACTGTTATACGTAACAACGATGCATAAAGGTGAAGTATTTAAACGTTTCAACAAAACAATGATCACATTATTCCTTCACGTTACGCGAGAACCGTGTAAAAATTACTAGTTTTTGCACCATGTTTCAAAACAACTGTGGAAAAGATCACATTTTTACACTGATATACGTGACGACGACGCAAAAAAGGTGAAATGTTTAAACGTTTCAACGAAACAATGATCACATTTTTCTACCACGTTACGCTAGAACCGTGCTAAAAGTACTAGTTTTTGCACCATGTTTCAAAACAACGTTGAAAATATCCCATTTTTACACTGTTATACGTAACAACGATGCATAAAGGTGAAGTCTTTAAACGTTTCAACGAAACAATGATCACATTTTTCTAGCACGTTACTCGAGAACCGTGTAAAAAGTACCCGTTTTTGCACCATGTTTCAAAACAACTGGGAAAAAGATCACTTTTTACACTGTTATACGTAACAACGATGCATAAATGTGAAATCTTTAAATGTTTCAAGAAAACAATGATCACATTATTCCTGCACGTTACGCGAGAACCGTGTAAAAAGTACTAGTTTTTGCACCATATTTCAAAACAACTGTGGAAAAGATCACATTTTTACACTGATATACGTGACGACGAATCAAAAAAGGTGAAATGTTTAAACGTTTCAACGAAACAATGATCACATTTTTCTACCACGTTACGCTAGAACCGTGTTAAAAGTACTAGTTTTTGCACCATGTTTCAAAACAACTGTGGAAAAGATCACATTTTTACACTGTTATACGTAGCAACGATGCAAAAAGGTTAAGTCTTTAAACGTTTCAACGAAACAATGATCACATTTTTCTAGCACGTTACGCTAGAACCGTGTAAAAAGTACAAGTTTTTGCACCATGTTTCAAAACGTGGAAAAGATGACATTTTTACACTGTTATACGTAACAACGATGCATAAAGGTGAAGTGTTTAAACGTTTCAACAAAACAATGATCACATTATTCCTTCACGTTACGCGAGAACCGTGTAAAAAGTACTAGTTTTTGCACCATGTTTCAAAACAACTGTGGAAAAGATCACATTTTTACACTGATATACGTGACGACGACGCAAAAAAGGTGAAATGTTTAAACGTTTCAACGAAACAATGATCACATTTTTCTACCACGTTACGCTAGAACCGTGCTAAAAGTACTAGTTTTTGCACCATGTTTCAAAACAACGTTGAAAATATCACATTTTTACACTGTTATACGTAACAACGATGCATAAAGGTGAAGTCTTTAAACGTTTCAACGAAACAATGATCACATTTTTCTAGCACGTTACTCGAGAACCGTGTAAAAAGTACCCGTTTTTGCACCATGTTTCAAAACAACTGGGAAAAAGATCACTTTTTACACTGTTATACGTAACAACGATGCATAAATGTGAAATCTTTAAATGTTTCAAGAAAACAATGATCACATTATTCCTGCACGTTACGCGAGAACCGTGTAAAAAGTACTAGTTTTTGCACCATATTTCAAAACAACTGTGGAAAAGATCACATTTTTACACTGATATACGTGACGACGACGCAAAAAAGGTGAAATGTTTAAACGTTTCAACGAAACAATGATCACATTTTTCTACCACGTTACGCTAGAACCGTGTTAATAGTACTAGTTTTTGCACAATGTTTTAAAACAACTGTGGAAAAGATCACATTTTTACACTGTTATACGTAACAACGATGCAAAAAGGTTAAGTCTTTAAACGTTTCAACGAAACAATGATCACATTTTTCTAGCACGTTACGCGAGAACCGTGTAAAAAGTACAAGTTTTTGCACCATGTTTCCAAACGTGGAAAAGATGACATTTTTACAATGTTATACGTAACAACGATGCATAAAGGTGAAGTCTTTAAACGTTTCAACAAAACAATGATCACATTATTCCTGCACGTTACGCGAGAACCGTGTAAAAAGTACTAGTTTTTGCACCATATTTCAAAACAACTGTGGAAAAGATCACATTTTTACACTGATATACGTGACGACGACGTAAAAAGGTGAAATGTTTAAACGTTTCAACGAAACAATGATCACATTTTTCTACCACGTTACGCTAGAACCGTGTTAAAAGTACTAGTTTTTGCACCATGTTTCAAAACAACGTTGAAAATATCACATTTATACACTGTTATATGTAACAACGATGCATAAAGGTGAAGTCTTTAAACGTTTCAACGAAACAATGATCACATTTTTCTAGCACGTTACTCGAGAACCGTGTAAAAAGTACACGTTTTTGCACCATGTTTCAAAACAACTGGGAAAAAGATCACTTTTTACACTGTTATACGTAACAACGATGCAAAAATTTGAAATCTTTAAATGTTGCAAGAAAACAATGATCACATTATTCCTGCACGTTACGCGAGAACCGTGTAAAAAGTACTAGTTTTTGCACCTTATTTCAAAACAACTGTGGAAATGATCACATTTTTACACTGATATACGTGACGACGACGCAAAAAAGGTGAAATATTTAAACGTTTTAACAAAACAATGATCACATTATTCCTGCACGTTACGCGAGAACCGTGTAAAAAGTACTAGTTTTTGCACCATGTTTCAAAACAACTGTGGAAAAGATCACATTTTTACACTGATATACGTGACGACGACGCAAAAAAGGTGAAATGTTTAAACGTTTCAACGAAACAATGATCACATTTTTCTACCACGTTACGCTAGAACCGTGCTAAAAGTACTAGTTTTTGCACCATGTTTCAAAACAACGTTGAAAATATCACATTTTTACACTGTTATACGTAACAACGATGCATAAAGGTGAAGTCTTTAAACGTTTCAACGAAACAATGATCACATTTTTCTAGCACGTTACTCGAGAACCGTGTAAAAAGTACCCGTTTTTGCACCATGTTTCAAAACAACTGGGAAAAAGATCACTTTTTACACTGTTATACGTAACAACGATGCATAAATGTGAAATCTTTAAATGTTTCAAGAAAACAATGATCACATTATTCCTGCACGTTACGCGAGAACCGTGTAAAAAGTACTAGTTTTTGCACCATATTTCAAAACAACTGTGGAAAAGATCACATTTTTACACTGATATACGTGACGACGACGCAAAAAAGGTGAAATGTTTAAACGTTTCAACGAAACAATGATCACATTTTTCTACCACGTTACGCTAGAACCGTGTTAATAGTACTAGTTTTTGCACAATGTTTTAAAACAACAGTGGAAAAGATCACATTTTTACACTGTTATACGTAACAACGATGCAAAAAGGTTAAGTCTTTAAACGTTTCAACGAAACAATGATCACATTTTTCTAGCACGTTACGCGAGAACCGTGTAAAAAGTACAAGTTTTTGCACCATGTTTCCAAACGTGGAAAAGATGACATTTTTACAATGTTATACGTAACAACGATGCATAAAGGTGAAGTCTTTAAACGTTTCAACAAAACAATGATCACATTATTCCTGCACGTTACGCGAGAACCGTGTAAAAAGTACTAGTTTTTGCACCATATTTCAAAACAACTGTGGAAAAGATCACATTTTTACACTGATATACGTGACGACGACGTAAAAAGGTGAAATGTTTAAACGTTTCAACGAAACAATGATCACATTTTTCTACCACGTTACGCTAGAACCGTGTTAAAAGTACTAGTTTTTGCACCATGTTTCAAAACAACGTTGAAAATATCACATATTTACACTGTTATATGTAACAACGATGCATAAAGGTGAAGTCTTTAAACGTTTCAACGAAACAATGATAACATTTTTCTAGCACGTTACTCGAGAACCGTGTAAAAAGTACACGTTTTTGCACCATGAGTCAAAACAACTGGGAAAAGATCACTTTTTACACTGTTATACGTAACAACGATGCATAAATGTGAAATCTTTAAATGTTTCAAGAAAACAATGATCACATTATTCCTGCACGTTACGCGAGAACCGTGTAAAAAGTACTAGTTTTTGCACCATATTTCAAAACAACTGTGGAAAAAATCACATTTTTACACTGATATACGTGACGACGAATCAAAAAAGGTGAAATGTTTAAACGTTTCAACGAAACAATGATCACATTTTTCTACCACGTTACGCTAGAACCGTGTTAAAAGTACTAGTTTTTGCACCATGTTTTAAAACAACTGTGGAAAAGATCACATTTTTACACTGTTATACGTAGCAACGATGCAAAAAGGTTAAGTCTTTAAACGTTTCAACGAAACAATGATCACATTTTTCTAGCACGTTACGCTAGAACCGTGTAAAAAGTACAAGTTTTTGCACCATGTTTCAAAACGTGGAAAAGATGACATTTTTACACTGTTATACGTAACAACGATGCATAAAGGTGAAGTATTTAAACGTTTCAACAAAACAATGATCACATTATTCCTGCACGTTACGCGAGAACCGTGTAAAAAGTACTAGTTTTTGCACCATGTTTCAAAACAACTGTGGAAAAGATAACATTTTTACACTGATATACGTGACGACGACGCAAAAAAGGTGAAATGTTTAAACGTTTCAACGAAACAATGATCACATTTTTCTAGCACGTTACGCGAGAACCGTGTAAAAAGTACAAGTTTTTGCACCATGTTTCAAAACGTGGAAAAGATGACATTTTTACAATGTTATACGTAACAACGATGCATAAAGGTGAAGTCTTTAAACGTTTAAACAAAACAATGATCACATTATTCCTGCACGTTACGCGAGAACCGTGTAAAAAGTACTAGTTTTTGCACCATGTTTCAAAACAACTGTGGAAAAAGATCACATTTTTACACTGATATACGTGACGACGACGCAAAAAAGGTGAAATGTTTAAACGTTTCAACGAAACAATTATCACATTTTTCTACCACGTTACGCTAGAACCATGTTAAAAGTACTAGTTTTTGCACCATGTTTCAAAACAACGTTGAAAATATCACATTTTTACACTGTTATATGTAACAACGATGCATAAAGGTGAAGTCTTTAAACGTTTCAACGAAACAATGATCACATTTTTCTAGCACGTTACTCGAGAACCGTGTAAAAAGTACACGTTTTTGCACCATGTTTCAAAACAACTGGGAAAAAGATCACTTTTTACACTGTTATACGTAACAACGATGCATAAATGTGAAATCTTTAAATGTTTCAAGAAAACAATGATCACATTATTCCTGCACGTTACGCGAGAACCGTGTAAAAAGTACTAGTTTTTGCACCATATTTCAAAACAACTGTGGAAAAGATCACATTTTTACACTGATATACGTGACGACGAATCAAAAAAGGTGAAATGTTTAAACGTTTCAACGAAACAATGATCACATTTTTCTACCACGTTACGCTAGAACCGTGTTAAAAGTACTAGTTTTTGCACCATGTTTCAAAACAACTGTGGAAAAGATCACATTTTTACACTGTTATACGTAGCAACGATGCAAAAAGGTTAAGTCTTTAAACGTTTCAACGAAACAATGATCACATTTTTCTAGCACGTTACGCTAGAACCGTGTAAAAAGTACAAGTTTTTGCACCATGTTTCAAAACGTGGAAAAGATGACATTTTTACACTGTTATACGTAACAACGATGCATAAAGGTGAAGTATTTAAACGTTTCAACAAAACAATGATCACATTATTCCTTCACGTTACGCGAGAACCGTGTAAAAATTACTAGTTTTTGCACCATGTTTCAAAACAACTGTGGAAAAGATCACATTTTTACACTGATATACGTGACGACGACGCAAAAAAGGTGAAATGTTTAAACGTTTCAACGAAACAATGATCACATTTTTCTACCACGTTACGCTAGAACCGTGCTAAAAGTACTAGTTTTTGCACCATGTTTCAAAACAACGTTGAAAATATCACATTTTTACACTGTTATACGTAACAACGATGCATAAAGGTGAAGTCTTTAAACGTTTCAACGAAACAATGATCACATTTTTCTAGCACGTTACTCGAGAACCGTGTAAAAAGTACCCGTTTTTGCACCATGTTTCAAAACAACTGGGAAAAAGATCACTTTTTACACTGTTATACGTAACAACGATGCATAAATGTGAAATCTTTAAATGTTTCAAGAAAACAATGATCACATTATTCCTGCACGTTACGCGAGAACCGTGTAAAAAGTACTAGTTTTTGCACCATATTTCAAAACAACTGTGGAAAAGATCACATTTTTACACTGATATACGTGACGACGAATCAAAAAAGGTGAAATGTTTAAACGTTTCAACGAAACAATGATCACATTTTTCTACCACGTTACGCTAGAACCGTGTTAAAAGTACTAGTTTTTGCACCATGTTTCAAAACAACTGTGGAAAAGATCACATTTTTACACTGTTATACGTAGCAACGATGCAAAAAGGTTAAGTCTTTAAACGTTTCAACGAAACAATGATCACATTTTTCTAGCACGTTACGCTAGAACCGTGTAAAAAGTACAAGTTTTTGCACCATGTTTCAAAACGTGGAAAAGATGACATTTTTACACTGTTATACGTAACAACGATGCATAAAGGTGAAGTGTTTAAACGTTTCAACAAAACAATGATCACATTATTCCTTCACGTTACGCGAGAACCGTGTAAAAAGTACTAGTTTTTGCACCATGTTTCAAAACAACTGTGGAAAAGATAACATTTTTACACTGATATACGTGACGACGACGCAAAAAAGGTGAAATGTTTAAACGTTTCAACGAAACAATGATCACATTTTTCTACCACGTTACGCTAGAACCGTGCTAAAAGTACTAGTTTTTGCACCATGTTTCAAAACAACGTTGAAAATATCACATTTTTACACTGTTATACGTAACAACGATGCATAAAGGTGAAGTCTTTAAACGTTTCAACGAAACAATGATCACATTTTTCTAGCACGTTACTCGAGAACCGTGTAAAAAGTACCCGTTTTTGCACCATGTTTCAAAACAACTGGGAAAAAGATCACTTTTTACACTGTTATACGTAACAACGATGCATAAATGTGAAATCTTTAAATGTTTCAAGAAAACAATGATCACATTATTCCTGCACGTTACGCGAGAACCGTGTAAAAAGTACTAGTTTTTGCACCATATTTCAAAACAACTGTGGAAAAGATCACATTTTTACACTGATATACGTGACGACGACGCAAAAAAGGTGAAATGTTTAAACGTTTCAACGAAACAATGATCACATTTTTCTACCACGTTACGCTAGAACCGTGTTAATAGTACTAGTTTTTGCACAATGTTTTAAAACAACTGTGGAAAAGATCACATTTTTACACTGTTATACGTAACAACGATGCAAAAAGGTTAAGTCTTTAAACGTTTCAACGAAACAATGATCACATTTTTCTAGCACGTTACGCGAGAACCGTGTAAAAAGTACAAGTTTTTGCACCATGTTTCCAAACGTGGAAAAGATGACATTTTTACAATGTTATACGTAACAACGATGCATAAAGGTGAAGTCTTTAAACGTTTCAACAAAACAATGATCACATTATTCCTGCACGTTACGCGAGAACCGTGTAAAAAGTACTAGTTTTTGCACCATATTTCAAAACAACTGTGGAAAAGATCACATTTTTACACTGATATACGTGACGACGACGTAAAAAGGTGAAATGTTTAAACGTTTCAACGAAACAATGATCACATTTTTCTACCACGTTACGCTAGAACCGTGTTAAAAGTACTAGTTTTTGCACCATGTTTCAAAACAACGTTGAAAATATCACATTTTTACACTGTTATATGTAACAACGATGCATAAAGGTGAAGTCTTTAAACGTTTCAACGAAACAATGATAACATTTTTCTAGCACGTTACTCGAGAACCGTGTAAAAAGTACACGTTTTTGCACCATGAGTCAAAACAACTGGGAAAAGATCACTTTTTACACTGTTATACGTAACAACGATGCATAAATGTGAAATCTTTAAATGTTTCAAGAAAACAATGATCACATTATTCCTGCACGTTACGCGAGAACCGTGTAAAAAGTACTAGTTTTTGCACCATATTTCAAAACAACTGTGGAAAAAATCACATTTTTACACTGATATACGTGACGACGAATCAAAAAAGGTGAAATGTTTAAACGTTTCAACGAAACAATGATCACATTTTTCTACCACGTTACGCTAGAACCGTGTTAAAAGTACTAGTTTTTGCACCATGTTTTAAAACAACTGTGGAAAAGATCACATTTTTACACTGTTATACGTAGCAACGATGCAAAAAGGTTAAGTCTTTAAACGTTTCAACGAAACAATGATCACATTTTTCTAGCACGTTACGCTAGAACCGTGTAAAAAGTACAAGTTTTTGCACCATGTTTCAAAACGTGGAAAAGATGACATTTTTACACTGTTATACGTAACAACGATGCATAAAGGTGAAGTATTTAAACGTTTCAACAAAACAATGATCACATTATTCCTGCACGTTACGCGAGAACCGTGTAAAAAGTACTAGTTTTTGCACCATGTTTCAAAACAACTGTGGAAAAGATAACATTTTTACACTGATATACGTGACGACGACGCAAAAAAGGTGAAATGTTTAAACGTTTCAACGAAACAATGATCACATTTTTCTAGCACGTTACGCGAGAACCGTGTAAAAAGTACAAGTTTTTGCACCATGTTTCAAAACGTGGAAAAGATGACATTTTTACAATGTTATACGTAACAACGATGCATAAAGGTGAAGTCTTTAAACGTTTCAACAAAACAATGATCACATTATTCCTGCACGTTACGCGAGAACCGTGTAAAAAGTACTAGTTTTTGCACCATGTTTCAAAACAACTGTGGAAAAAGATCACATTTTTACACTGATATACGTGACGACGACGCAAAAAAGGTGAAATGTTTAAACGTTTCAACGAAACAATTATCACATTTTTCTACCACGTTACGCTAGAACCATGTTAAAAGTACTAGTTTTTGCACCATGTTTCAAAACAACGTTGAAAATATCACATTTTTACACTGTTATATGTAACAACGATGCATAAAGGTGAAGTCTTTAAACGTTTCAACGAAACAATGATCACATTTTTCTAGCACGTTACTCGAGAACCGTGTAAAAAGTACACGTTTTTGCACCATGTTTCAAAACAACTGGGAAAAAGATCACTTTTTACACTGTTATACGTAACAACGATGCATAAATGTGAAATCTTTAAATGTTTCAAGAAAACAATGATCACATTATTCCTGCACGTTACGCGAGAACCGTGTAAAAAGTACTAGTTTTTGCACCATATTTCAAAACAACTGTGGAAAAGATCACATTTTTACACTGATATACGTGACGACGAATCAAAAAAGGTGAAATGTTTAAACGTTTCAACGAAACAATGATCACATTTTTCTACCACGTTACGCTAGAACCGTGTTAAAAGTACTAGTTTTTGCACCATGTTTCAAAACAACTGTGGAAAAGATCACATTTTTACACTGTTATACGTAGCAACGATGCAAAAAGGTTAAGTCTTTAAACGTTTCAACGAAACAATGATCACATTTTTCTAGCACGTTACGCTAGAACCGTGTAAAAAGTACAAGTTTTTGCACCATGTTTCAAAACGTGGAAAAGATGACATTTTTACACTGTTATACGTAACAACGATGCATAAAGGTGAAGTATTTAAACGTTTCAACAAAACAATGATCACATTATTCCTTCACGTTACGCGAGAACCGTGTAAAAAGTACTAGTTTTTGCACCATGTTTCAAAACAACTGTGGAAAAGATCACATTTTTACACTGATATACGTGACGACGACGCAAAAAAGGTGAAATGTTTAAACGTTTCAACGAAACAATGATCACATTTTTCTACCACGTTACGCTAGAACCGTGCTAAAAGTACTAGTTTTTGCACCATGTTTCAAAACAACGTTGAAAATATCACATTTTTACACTGTTATACGTAACAACGATGCATAAAGGTGAAGTCTTTAAACGTTTCAACGAAACAATGATCACATTTTTCTAGCACGTTACTCGAGAACCGTGTAAAAAGTACCCGTTTTTGCACCATGTTTCAAAACAACTGGGAAAAAGATCACTTTTTACACTGTTATACGTAACAACGATGCATAAATGTGAAATCTTTAAATGTTTCAAGAAAACAATGATCACATTATTCCTGCACGTTACGCGAGAACCGTGTAAAAAGTACTAGTTTTTGCACCATATTTCAAAACAACTGTGGAAAAGATCACATTTTTACACTGATATACGTGACGACGACGCAAAAAAGGTGAAATGTTTAAACGTTTCAACGAAACAATGATCACATTTTTCTACCACGTTACGCTAGAACCGTGTTAATAGTACTAGTTTTTGCACAATGTTTTAAAACAACTGTGGAAAAGATCACATTTTTACACTGTTATACGTAACAACGATGCAAAAAGGTTAAGTCTTTAAACGTTTCAACGAAACAATGATCACATTTTTCTAGCACGTTACGCGAGAACCGTGTAAAAAGTACAAGTTTTTGCACCATGTTTCCAAACGTGGAAAAGATGACATTTTTACAATGTTATACGTAACAACGATGCATAAAGGTGAAGTCTTTAAACGTTTCAACAAAACAATGATCACATTATTCCTGCACGTTACGCGAGAACCGTGTAAAAAGTACTAGTTTTTGCACCATATTTCAAAACAACTGTGGAAAAGATCACATTTTTACACTGATATACGTGACGACGACGTAAAAAGGTGAAATGTTTAAACGTTTCAACGAAACAATGATCACATTTTTCTACCACGTTACGCTAGAACCGTGTTAAAAGTACTAGTTTTTGCACCATGTTTCAAAACAACGTTGAAAATATCACATTTTTACACTGTTATATGTAACAACGATGCATAAAGGTGAAGTCTTTAAACGTTTCAACGAAACAATGATAACATTTTTCTAGCACGTTACTCGAGAACCGTGTAAAAAGTACACGTTTTTGCACCATGAGTCAAAACAACTGGGAAAAGATCACTTTTTACACTGTTATACGTAACAACGATGCATAAATGTGAAATCTTTAAATGTTTCAAGAAAACAATGATCACATTATTCCTGCACGTTACGCGAGAACCGTGTAAAAAGTACTAGTTTTTGCACCATATTTCAAAACAACTGTGGAAAAAATCACATTTTTACACTGATATACGTGACGACGAATCAAAAAAGGTGAAATGTTTAAACGTTTCAACGAAACAATGATCACATTTTTCTACCACGTTACGCTAGAACCGTGTTAAAAGTACTAGTTTTTGCACCATGTTTTAAAACAACTGTGGAAAAGATCACATTTTTACACTGTTATACGTAGCAACGATGCAAAAAGGTTAAGTCTTTAAACGTTTCAACGAAACAATGATCACATTTTTCTAGCACGTTACGCTAGAACCGTGTAAAAAGTACAAGTTTTTGCACCATGTTTCAAAACGTGGAAAAGATGACATTTTTACACTGTTATACGTAACAACGATGCATAAAGGTGAAGTATTTAAACGTTTCAACAAAACAATGATCACATTATTCCTGCACGTTACGCGAGAACCGTGTAAAAAGTACTAGTTTTTGCACCATGTTTCAAAACAACTGTGGAAAAGATAACATTTTTACACTGATATACGTGACGACGACGCAAAAAAGGTGGAATGTTTAAAAGTTTCAACGAAACAATGATCACATTTTTCTAGCACGTTACGCGAGAACCGTGTAAAAAGTACAAGTTTTTGCACCATGTTTCAAAACGTGGAAAAGATGACATTTTTACAATGTTATACGTAACAACGATGCATAAAGGTGAAGTCTTTAAACGTTTCAACAAAACAATGATCACATTATTCCTGCACGTTACGCGAGAACCGTGTAAAAAGTACTAGTTTTTGCACCATGTTTCAAAACAACTGTGGAAAAAGATCACATTTTTACACTGATATACGTGACGACGACGCAAAAAAGGTGAAATGTTTAAACGTTTCAACGAAACAATTATCACATTTTTCTACCACGTTACGCTAGAACCATGTTAAAAGTACTAGTTTTTGCACCATGTTTCAAAACAACGTTGAAAATATCACATTTTTACACTGTTATATGTAACAACGATGCATGAAGGTGAAGTCTTTAAACGTTTCAACGAAACAATGATCACATTTTTCTAGCACGTTACTCGAGAACCGTGTAAAAAGTACACGTTTTTGCACCATGTTTCAAAACAACTGGGAAAAAGATCACTTTTTACACTGTTATACGTAACAACGATGCATAAATGTGAAATCTTTAAATGTTTCAAGAAAACAATGATCACATTATTCCTGCACGTTACGCGAGAACCGTGTAAAAAGTACTAGTTTTTGCACCATATTTCAAAACAACTGTGGAAAAGATCACATTTTTACACTGATATACGTGACGACGAATCAAAAAAGGTGAAATGTTTAAACGTTTCAACGAAACAATGATCACATTTTTCTACCACGTTACGCTAGAACCGTGTTAAAAGTACTAGTTTTTGCACCATGTTTCAAAACAACTGTGGAAAAGATCACATTTTTACACTGTTATACGTAGCAACGATGCAAAAAGGTTAAGTCTTTAAACGTTTCAACGAAACAATGATCACATTTTTCTAGCACGTTACGCTAGAACCGTGTAAAAAGTACAAGTTTTTGCACCATGTTTCAAAACGTGGAAAAGATGACATTTTTACACTGTTATACGTAACAACGATGCATAAAGGTGAAGTATTTAAACGTTTCAACAAAACAATGATCACATTATTCCTTCACGTTACGCGAGAACCGTGTAAAAAGTACTAGTTTTTGCACCATGTTTCAAAACAACTGTGGAAAAGATCACATTTTTACACTGATATACGTGACGACGACGCAAAAAAGGTGAAATGTTTAAACGTTTCAACGAAACAATGATCACATTTTTCTACCACGTTACGCTAGAACCGTGTTAAAAGTACTAGTTTTTGCACCATGTTTCAAAACAACGTTGAAAATATCACATTTTTACACTGTTATATGTAACAACGATGCATAAAGGTGAAGTCTTTAAACGTTTCAACGAAACAATGATCACATTTTTCTAGCACGTTACTCGAGAACCGTGTAAAAAGTACACGTTTTTGCACCATGTTTCAAAACAACTGGGAAAAAGATCACTTTTTACACTGTTATACGTAACAACGATGCATAAATGTGAAATCATTAAATGTTTCAAGAAAACAATGATCACATTATTCCTGCACGTTACGCGAGAACCGTGTAAAAAGTAGTAGTTTTTGCACCATATTTCAAAACAACTGTGGAAAAGATCACATTTTTACACTGATATACGTGACGACGACGCAAAAAAGGTGAAATATTTAAACGTTTCAACGAAACAATGATCACATTTTTCTACCACGTTACGCTAGAACCGTGTTAAAAGTACTAGTTTTTGCACCATGTTTCAAAACAACTGTGGAAAAGATCACATTTTTACACTGTTATACGTAACAACGATGCAAAAAGGTTAAGTCTTTAAACGTTTCAACGAAACAATGATCACATTTTTCTAGCACGTTACGCGAGAACCGTGTAAAAAGTACAAGTTTTTGCACCATGTTTCAAAACGTGGAAAAGATGACATTTATAAACTGTTATACGTAACAATGATGCATAAAGGTGAAGTCTTTAAACGTTTCAACAAAACAATGATCACATTATTCCTGCACGTTACGCGAGAACCGTGTAAAAAGTACTAGTTTTTGCACCATGTTTCCAAACAACTGTGGAAAAGATCACATTTTTACACTGATATACGTGACGACGACGCAAAAAAGGTGAAATGTTTAAACGTTTCAACGAAACAATGATCACATTTTTCTACCACGTTACGCTAGAACCGTGTTAAAAGTACTAGGTTTTGCACCATGTTTCAAAACAACGTTGAAAATATCACATTTTTACACTGTTATACGTAACAACGATGCATAAAGGTGAAGTATTTAAACGTTTCAACAAAACAATGATCACATTATTCCTGCACGTTACGCGAGAACCGTGTAAAAAGTACTAGTTTTTGCACCATGTTTCAAAACAACTGTGGAAAAGATAACATTTTTACACTGATATACGTGACGACGACGCAAAAAAGGTGAAATGTTTAAACGTTTCAACGAAACAATGATCACATTTTTCTAGCACGTTACGCGAGAACCGTGTAAAAAGTACAAGTTTTTGCACCATGTTTCAAAACGTGGAAAAGATGACATTTTTACAATGTTATACGTAACAACGATGCATAAAGGTGAAGTCTTTAAACGTTTCAACAAAACAATGATCACATTATTCCTGCACGTTACGCGAGAACCGTGTAAAAAGTACTAGTTTTTGCACCATGTTTCAAAACAACTGTGGAAAAAGATCACATTTTTACACTGATATACGTGACGACGACGCAAAAAAGGTGAAATGTTTAAACGTTTCAACGAAACAATTATCACATTTTTCTACCACGTTACGCTAGAACCATGTTAAATGTACTAGTTTTTGCACCATGTTTCAAAACAACGTTGAAAATATCACATTTTTACACTGTTATATGTAACAACGATGCATAAAGGTGAAGTCTTTAAACGTTTCAACGAAACAATGATCACATTTTTCTAGCACGTTACTCGAGAACCGTGTAAAAAGTACACGTTTTTGCACCATGTTTCAAAACAACTGGGAAAAAGATCACTTTTTACACTGTTATACGTAACAACGATGCATAAATGTGAAATCTTTAAATGTTTCAAGAAAACAATGATCACATTATTCCTGCACGTTACGCGAGAACCGTGTAAAAAGTACTAGTTTTTGCACCATATTTCAAAACAACTGTGGAAAAGATCACATTTTTACACTGATATACGTGACGACGAATCAAAAAAGGTGAAATGTTTAAACGTTTCAACGAAACAATGATCATATTTTTCTACCACGTTACGTTAGAACCGTGTTAAAAGTACTAGTTTTTGCACCATGTTTCAAAACAACTGTGGAAAAGATCACATTTTTACACTGTTATACGTAGCAACGATGCAAAAAGGTTAAGTCTTTAAACGTTTCAACGAAACAATGATCACATTTTTCTAGCACGTTACGCTAGAACCGTGTAAAAAGTACAAGTTTTTGCACCATGTTTCAAAACGTGGAAAAGATGACATTTTTACACTGTTATACGTAACAACGATGCATAAAGGTGAAGTATTTAAACGTTTCAACAAAACAATGATCACATTATTCCTTCACGTTACGCGAGAACCGTGTAAAAAGTACTAGTTTTTGCACCATGTTTCAAAACAACTGTGGAAAAGATCACATTTTTACACTGATATACGTGACGACGACGCAAAAAAGGTGAAATGTTTAAACGTTTCAACGAAACAATGATCACATTTTTCTACCACGTTACGCTAGAACCGTGTTAAAAGTACTAGTTTTTGCACCATGTTTCAAAACAACGTTGAAAATATCACATTTTTACACTGTTATATGTAACAACGATGCATAAAGGTGAAGTCATTAAACGTTTCAACGAAACAATGATCACATTTTTCTAGCACGTTACTCGAGAACCGTGTAAAAAGTACACGTTTTTGCACCATGTTTCAAAACAACTGGGAAAAAGATCACTTTTTACACTGTTATACGTAACAACGATGCATAAATGTGAAATCATTAAATGTTTCAAGAAAACAATGATCACATTATTCCTGCACGTTACGCGAGAACCGTGTAAAAAGTACTAGTTTTTGCACCATATTTCAAAACAACTGTGGAAAAGATCACATTTTTACACTGATATACGTGACGACGACCCAAAAAAGGTGAAATATTTAAACGTTTCAACGAAACAATGATCACATTTTTCTACCACGTTACGCTAGAACCGTGTTAAAAGTACTAGTTTTTGCACCATGTTTCAAAACAACTGTGGAAAAGATCACATTTTTACACTGTTATACGTAACAACGATGCAAAAAGGTGAAATGTTTAAACGTTTCAACGAAACAATGATCACATTTTTCTAGCACGTTACGCGAGAACCGTGTAAAAAGTACAAGTTTTTGCACCATGTTTCAAAACGTGGAAAAGATGACATTTTTACAATGTTATACGTAACAACGATGCATAAAGGTGAAGTCTTTAAACGTTTCAACAAAACAATGATCACATTATTCCTGCACGTTACGCGAGAACCGTGTAAAAAGTACTAGTTTTTGCACCATGTTTCAAAACAACTGTGGAAAAAGATCACATTTTTACACTGATATACGTGACGACGACGCAAAAAAGGTGAAATGTTTAAACGTTTCAACGAAACAATTATCACATTTTTCTACCACGTTACGCTAGAACCATGTTAAATGTACTAGTTTTTGCACCATGTTTCAAAACAACGTTGAAAATATCACATTTTTACACTGTTATATGTAACAACGATGCATAAAGGTGAAGTCTTTAAACGTTTCAACGAAACAATGATCACATTTTTCTAGCACGTTACTCGAGAACCGTGTAAAAAGTACACGTTTTTGCACCATGTTTCAAAACAACTGGGAAAAAGATCACTTTTTACACTGTTATACGTAACAACGATGCATAAATGTGAAATCTTTAAATGTTTCAAGAAAACAATGATCACATTATTCCTGCACGTTACGCGAGAACCGTGTAAAAAGTACTAGTTTTTGCACCATATTTCAAAACAACTGTGGAAAAGATCACATTTTTACACTGATATACGTGACGACGACGCAAAAAAGGTGAAATGTTTAAACGTTTCAACGAAACAATGATCACATTTTTCTACCACGTTACGCTAGAACCGTGCTAAAAGTACTAGTTTTTGCACCATGTTTCAAAACAACGTTGAAAATATCACATTTTTACACTGTTATACGTAACAACGATGCATAAAGGTGAAGTCTTTAAACGTTTCAACGAAACAATGATCACATTTTTCTAGCACGTTACTCGAGAACCGTGTAAAAAGTACCCGTTTTTGCACCATGTTTCAAAACAACTGGGAAAAAGATCACTTTTTACACTGTTATACGTAACAACGATGCATAAATGTGAAATCTTTAAATGTTTCAAGAAAACAATGATCACATTATTCCTGCACGTTACGCGAGAACCGTGTAAAAAGTACTAGTTTTTGCACCATATTTCAAAACAACTGTGGAAAAGATCACATTTTTACACTGATATACGTGACGACGACGCAAAAAAGGTGAAATGTTTAAACGTTTCAACGAAACAATGATCACATTTTTCTACCACGTTACGCTAGAACCGTGTTAATAGTACTAGTTTTTGCACAATGTTTTAAAACAACTGTGGAAAAGATCACATTTTTACACTGTTATACGTAACAACGATGCAAAAAGGTTAAGTCTTTAAACGTTTCAACGAAACAATGATCACATTTTTCTAGCACGTTACGCGAGAACCGTGTAAAAAGTACAAGTTTTTGCACCATGTTTCCAAACGTGGAAAAGATGACATTTTTACAATGTTATACGTAACAACGATGCATAAAGGTGAAGTCTTTAAACGTTTCAACAAAACAATGATCACATTATTCCTGCACGTTACGCGAGAACCGTGTAAAAAGTACTAGTTTTTGCACCATATTTCAAAACAACTGTGGAAAAGATCACATTTTTACACTGATATACGTGACGACGACGTAAAAAGGTGAAATGTTTAAACGTTTCAACGAAACAATGATCACATTTTTCTACCACGTTACGCTAGAACCGTGTTAAAAGTACTAGTTTTTGCACCATGTTTCAAAACAACGTTGAAAATATCACATTTTTACACTGTTATATGTAACAACGATGCATAAAGGTGAAGTCTTTAAACGTTTCAACGAAACAATGATAACATTTTTCTAGCACGTTACTCGAGAACCGTGTAAAAAGTACACGTTTTTGCACCATGAGTCAAAACAACTGGGAAAAGATCACTTTTTACACTGTTATACGTAACAACGATGCATAAATGTGAAATCTTTAAATGTTTCAAGAAAACAATGATCACATTATTCCTGCACGTTACGCGAGAACCGTGTAAAAAGTACTAGTTTTTGCACCATATTTCAAAACAACTGTGGAAAAAATCACATTTTTACACTGATATACGTGACGACGAATCAAAAAAGGTGAAATGTTTAAACGTTTCAACGAAACAATGATCACATTTTTCTACCACGTTACGCTAGAACCGTGTTAAAAGTACTAGTTTTTGCACCATGTTTTAAAACAACTGTGGAAAAGATCACATTTTTACACTGTTATACGTAGCAACGATGCAAAAAGGTTAAGTCTTTAAACGTTTCAACGAAACAATGATCACATTTTTCTAGCACGTTACGCTAGAACCGTGTAAAAAGTACAAGTTTTTGCACCATGTTTCAAAACGTGGAAAAGATGACATTTTTACACTGTTATACGTAACAACGATGCATAAAGGTGAAGTATTTAAACGTTTCAACAAAACAATGATCACATTATTCCTGCACGTTACGCGAGAACCGTGTAAAAAGTACTAGTTTTTGCACCATGTTTCAAAACAACTGTGGAAAAGATAACATTTTTACACTGATATACGTGACGACGACGCAAAAAAGGTGAAATGTTTAAAAGTTTCAACGAAACAATGATCACATTTTTCTAGCACGTTACGCGAGAACCGTGTAAAAAGTACAAGTTTTTGCACCATGTTTCAAAACGTGGAAAAGATGACATTTTTACAATGTTATACGTAACAACGATGCATAAAGGTGAAGTCTTTAAACGTTTCAACAAAACAATGATCACATTATTCCTGCACGTTACGCGAGAACCGTGTAAAAAGTACTAGTTTTTGCACCATGTTTCAAAACAACTGTGGAAAAAGATCACATTTTTACACTGATATACGTGACGACGACGCAAAAAAGGTGAAATGTTTAAACGTTTCAACGAAACAATTATCACATTTTTCTACCACGTTACGCTAGAACCATGTTAAAAGTACTAGTTTTTGCACCATGTTTCAAAACAACGTTGAAAATATCACATTTTTACACTGTTATATGTAACAACGATGCATGAAGGTGAAGTCTTTAAACGTTTCAACGAAACAATGATCACATTTTTCTAGCACGTTACTCGAGAACCGTGTAAAAAGTACACGTTTTTGCACCATGTTTCAAAACAACTGGGAAAAAGATCACTTTTTACACTGTTATACGTAACAACGATGCATAAATGTGAAATCTTTAAATGTTTCAAGAAAACAATGATCACATTATTCCTGCACGTTACGCGAGAACCGTGTAAAAAGTACTAGTTTTTGCACCATATTTCAATACAACTGTGGAAAAGATCACATTTTTACACTGATATACGTGACGACGAATCAAAAAAGGTGAAATGTTTAAACGTTTCAACGAAACAATGATCACATTTTCTACCACGTTACGCTAGAACCGTGTTAAAAGTACTAGTTTTTGCACCATGTTTCAAAACAACTGTGGAAAAGATCACATTTTTACACTGTTATACGTAGCAACGATGCAAAAAGGTTAAGTCTTTAAACGTTTCAACGAAACAATGATCACATTTTTCTAGCACGTTACGCTAGAACCGTGTAAAAAGTACAAGTTTTTGCACCATGTTTCAAAACGTGGAAAAGATGACATTTTTACACTGTTATACGTAACAACGATGCATAAAGGTGAAGTATTTAAACGTTTCAACAAAACAATGATCACATTATTCCTTCACGTTACGCGAGAACCGTGTAAAAAGTACTAGTTTTTGCACCATGTTTCAAAACAACTGTGGAAAAGATCACATTTTTACACTGATATACGTGACGACGACGCAAAAAAGGTGAAATGTTTAAACGTTTCAACGAAACAATGATCACATTTTTCTACCACGTTACGCTAGAACCGTGTTAAAAGTACTAGTTTTTGCACCATGTTTCAAAACAACGTTGAAAATATCACATTTTTACACTGTTATATGTAACAACGATGCATAAAGGTGAAGTCTTTAAACGTTTCAACGAAACAATGATCACATTTTTCTAGCACGTTACTCGAGAACCGTGTAAAAAGTACACGTTTTTGCACCATGTTTCAAAACAACTGGGAAAAAGATCACTTTTTACACTGTTATACGTAACAACGATGCATAAATGTGAAATCATTAAATGTTTCAAGAAAACAATGATCACATTATTCCTGCACGTTACGCGAGAACCGTGTAAAAAGTAGTAGTTTTTGCACCATATTTCAAAACAACTGTGGAAAAGATCACATTTTTACACTGATATACGTGACGACGACGCAAAAAAGGTGAAATATTTAAACGTTTCAACGAAACAATGATCACATTTTTCTACCACGTTACGCTAGAACCGTGTTAAAAGTACTAGTTTTTGCACCATGTTTCAAAACAACTGTGGAAAAGATCACATTTTTACACTGTTATACGTAACAACGATGCAAAAAGGTTAAGTCTTTAAACGTTTCAACGAAACAATGATCACATTTTTCTAGCACGTTACGCGAGAACCGTGTAAAAAGTACAAGTTTTTGCACCATGTTTCAAAACGTGGAAAAGATGACATTTTTAAACTGTTATACGTAACAATGATGCATAAAGGTGAAGTCTTTAAACGTTTCAACAAAACAATGATCACATTATTCCTGCACGTTACGCGAGAACCGTGTAAAAAGTACTAGTTTTTGCACCATGTTTCCAAACAACTGTGGAAAAGATCACATTTTTACACTGATATACGTGACGACGACGCAAAAAAGGTGAAATGTTTAAACGTTTCAACGAAACAATGATCACATTTTTCTACCACGTTACGCTAGAACCGTGTTAAAAGTACTAGGTTTTGCACCATGTTTCAAAACAACGTTGAAAATATCACATTTTTACACTGTTATACGTAACAACGATGCATAAAGGTGAAGTATTTAAACGTTTCAACAAAACAATGATCACATTATTCCTGCACGTTACGCGAGAACCGTGTAAAAAGTACTAGTTTTTGCACCATGTTTCAAAACAACTGTGGAAAAGATAACATTTTTACACTGATATACGTGACGACGACGCAAAAAAGGTGAAATGTTTAAACGTTTCAACGAAACAATGATCACATTTTTCTAGCACGTTACGCGAGAACCGTGTAAAAAGTACAAGTTTTTGCACCATGTTTCAAAACGTGGAAAAGATGACATTTTTACAATGTTATACGTAACAACGATGCATAAAGGTGAAGTCTTTAAACGTTTCAACAAAACAATGATCACATTATTCCTGCACGTTACGCGAGAACCGTGTAAAAAGTACTAGTTTTTGCACCATGTTTCAAAACAACTGTGGAAAAAGATCACATTTTTACACTGATATACGTGACGACGACGCAAAAAAGGTGAAATGTTTAAACGTTTCAACGAAACAATTATCACATTTTTCTACCACGTTACGCTAGAACCATGTTAAATGTACTAGTTTAGCACCATGTTTCAAAACAACGTTGAAAATATCACATTTTTACACTGTTATATGTAACAACGATGCATAAAGGTGAAGTCTTTAAACGTTTCAACGAAACAATGATCACATTTTTCTAGCACGTTACTCGAGAACCGTGTAAAAAGTACACGTTTTTGCACCATGTTTCAAAACAACTGGGAAAAAGATCACTTTTTACACTGTTATACGTAACAACGATGCATAAATGTGAAATCTTTAAATGTTTCAAGAAAACAATGATCACATTATTCCTGCACGTTACGCGAGAACCGTGTAAAAAGTACTAGTTTTTGCACCATATTTCAAAACAACTGTGGAAAAGATCACATTTTTACACTGATATACGTGACGACGAATCAAAAAAGGTGAAATGTTTAAACGTTTCAACGAAACAATGATCATATTTTTCTACCACGTTACGTTAGAACCGTGTTAAAAGTACTAGTTTTTGCACCATGTTTCAAAACAACTGTGGAAAAGATCACATTTTTACACTGTTATACGTAGCAACGATGCAAAAAGGTTAAGTCTTTAAACGTTTCAACGAAACAATGATCACATTTTTCTAGCACGTTACGCTAGAACCGTGTAAAAAGTACAAGTTTTTGCACCATGTTTCAAAACGTGGAAAAGATGACATTTTTACACTGTTATACGTAACAACGATGCATAAAGGTGAAGTATTTAAACGTTTCAACAAAACAATGATCACATTATTCCTTCACGTTACGCGAGAACCGTGTAAAAAGTACTAGTTTTTGCACCATGTTTCAAAACAACTGTGGAAAAGATCACATTTTTACACTGATATACGTGACGACGACGCAAAAAAGGTGAAATGTTTAAACGTTTCAACGAAACAATGATCACATTTTTCTACCACGTTACGCTAGAACCGTGTTAAAAGTACTAGTTTTTGCACCATGTTTCAAAACAACGTTGAAAATATCACATTTTTACACTGTTATATGTAACAACGATGCATAAAGGTGAAGTCATTAAACGTTTCAACGAAACAATGATCACATTTTTCTAGCACGTTACTCGAGAACCGTGTAAAAAGTACACGTTTTTGCACCATGTTTCAAAACAACTGGGAAAAAGATCACTTTTTACACTGTTATACGTAACAACGATGCATAAATGTGAAATCATTAAATGTTTCAAGAAAACAATGATCACATTATTCCTGCACGTTACGCGAGAACCGTGTAAAAAGTACTAGTTTTTGCACCATATTTCAAAACAACTGTGGAAAAGATCACATTTTTACACTGATATACGTGACGACGACCCAAAAAAGGTGAAATATTTAAACGTTTCAACGAAACAATGATCACATTTTTCTACCACGTTACGCTAGAACCGTGTTAAAAGTACTAGTTTTTGCACCATGTTTCAAAACAACTGTGGAAAAGATCACATTTTTACACTGTTATACGTAACAACGATGCAAAAAGGTGAAATGTTTAAACGTTTCAACGAAACAATGATCACATTTTTCTAGCACGTTACGCGAGAACCGTGTAAAAAGTACAAGTTTTTGCACCATGTTTCAAAACGTGGAAAAGATGACATTTTTACAATGTTATACGTAACAACGATGCATAAAGGTGAAGTCTTTAAACGTTTCAACAAAACAATGATCACATTATTCCTGCACGTTACGCGAGAACCGTGTAAAAAGTACTAGTTTTTGCACCATGTTTCAAAACAACTGTGGAAAAAGATCACATTTTTACACTGATATACGTGACGACGACGCAAAAAAGGTGAAATGTTTAAACGTTTCAACGAAACAATTATCACATTTTTCTACCACGTTACGCTAGAACCATGTTAAATGTACTAGTTTTTGCACCATGTTTCAAAACAACGTTGAAAATATCACATTTTTACACTGTTATATGTAACAACGATGCATAAAGGTGAAGTCTTTAAACGTTTCAACGAAACAATGATCACATTTTTCTAGCACGTTACTCGAGAACCGTGTAAAAAGTACACGTTTTTGCACCATGTTTCAAAACAACTGGGAAAAAGATCACTTTTTACACTGTTATACGTAACAACGATGCATAAATGTGAAATCTTTAAATGTTTCAAGAAAACAATGATCACATTATTCCTGCACGTTACGCGAGAACCGTGTAAAAAGTACTAGTTTTTGCACCATATTTCAAAACAACTGTGGAAAAGATCACATTTTTACACTGATATACGTGACGACGAATCAAAAAAGGTGAAATGTTTAAACGTTTCAACGAAACAATGATCACATTTTTCTACCACGTTACGTTAGAACCGTGTTAAAAGTACTAGTTTTTGCACCATGTTTCAAAACAACTGTGGAAAAGATCACATTTTTACACTGTTATACGTAGCAACGATGCAAAAAGGTTAAGTCTTTAAACGTTTCAACGAAACAATGATCACATTTTTCTAGCACGTTACGCTAGAACCGTGTAAAAAGTACAAGTTTTTGCACCATGTTTCAAAACGTGGAAAAGATGACATTTTTACACTGTTATACGTAACAACGATGCATAAAGGTGAAGTATTTAAACGTTTCAACAAAACAATGATCACATTATTCCTGCACGTTACGCGAGAACCGTGTAAAAAGTACTAGTTTTTGCACCATGTTTCAAAACAACTGTGGAAAAGATAACATTTTTACACTGATATACGTGACGACGACGCAAAAAAGGTGAAATGTTTAAACGTTTCAACGAAACAATGATCACATTTTTCTAGCACGTTACGCGAGAACCGTGTAAAAAGTACAAGTTTTTGCACCATGTTTCAAAACGTGGAAAAGATGACATTTTTACAATGTTATACGTAACAACGATGCATAAAGGTGAAGTCTTTAAACGTTTCAACAAAACAATGATCACATTATTCCTGCACGTTACGCGAGAACCGTGTAAAAAGTACTAGTTTTTGCACCATGTTTCAAAACAACTGTGGAAAAAGATCACATTTTTACACTGATATACGTGACGACGACGCAAAAAAGGTGAAATGTTTAAACGTTTCAACGAAACAATTATCACATTTTTCTACCACGTTACGCTAGAACCATGTTAAATGTACTAGTTTAGCACCATGTTTCAAAACAACGTTGAAAATATCACATTTTTACACTGTTATATGTAACAACGATGCATAAAGGTGAAGTCTTTAAACGTTTCAACGAAACAATGATCACATTTTTCTAGCACGTTACTCGAGAACCGTGTAAAAAGTACACGTTTTTGCACCATGTTTCAAAACAACTGGGAAAAAGATCACTTTTTACACTGTTATACGTAACAACGATGCATAAATGTGAAATCTTTAAATGTTTCAAGAAAACAATGATCACATTATTCCTGCACGTTACGCGAGAACCGTGTAAAAAGTACTAGTTTTTGCACCATATTTCAAAACAACTGTGGAAAAGATCACATTTTTACACTGATATACGTGACGACGAATCAAAAAAGGTGAAATGTTTAAACGTTTCAACGAAACAATGATCATATTTTTCTACCACGTTACGTTAGAACCGTGTTAAAAGTACTAGTTTTTGCACCATGTTTCAAAACAACTGTGGAAAAGATCACATTTTTACACTGTTATACGTAGCAACGATGCAAAAAGGTTAAGTCTTTAAACGTTTCAACGAAACAATGATCACATTTTTCTAGCACGTTACGCTAGAACCGTGTAAAAAGTACAAGTTTTTGCACCATGTTTCAAAACGTGGAAAAGATGACATTTTTACACTGTTATACGTAACAACGATGCATAAAGGTGAAGTATTTAAACGTTTCAACAAAACAATGATCACATTATTCCTTCACGTTACGCGAGAACCGTGTAAAAAGTACTAGTTTTTGCACCATGTTTCAAAACAACTGTGGAAAAGATCACATTTTTACACTGATATACGTGACGACGACGCAAAAAAGGTGAAATGTTTAAACGTTTCAACGAAACAATGATCACATTTTTCTACCACGTTACGCTAGAACCGTGTTAAAAGTACTAGTTTTTGCACCATGTTTCAAAACAACGTTGAAAATATCACATTTTTACACTGTTATATGTAACAACGATGCATAAAGGTGAAGTCATTAAACGTTTCAACGAAACAATGATCACATTTTTCTAGCACGTTACTCGAGAACCGTGTAAAAAGTACACGTTTTTGCACCATGTTTCAAAACAACTGGGAAAAAGATCACTTTTTACACTGTTATACGTAACAACGATGCATAAATGTGAAATCATTAAATGTTTCAAGAAAACAATGATCACATTATTCCTGCACGTTACGCGAGAACCGTGTAAAAAGTACTAGTTTTTGCACCATATTTCAAAACAACTGTGGAAAAGATCACATTTTTACACTGATATACGTGACGACGACCCAAAAAAGGTGAAATATTTAAACGTTTCAACGAAACAATGATCACATTTTTCTACCACGTTACGCTAGAACCGTGTTAAAAGTACTAGTTTTTGCACCATGTTTCAAAACAACTGTGGAAAAGATCACATTTTTACACTGTTATACGTAACAACGATGCAAAAAGGTGAAATGTTTAAACGTTTCAACGAAACAATGATCACATTTTTCTAGCACGTTACGCGAGAACCGTGTAAAAAGTACAAGTTTTTGCACCATGTTTCAAAACGTGGAAAAGATGACATTTTTACAATGTTATACGTAACAACGATGCATAAAGGTGAAGTCTTTAAACGTTTCAACAAAACAATGATCACATTATTCCTGCACGTTACGCGAGAACCGTGTAAAAAGTACTAGTTTTTGCACCATGTTTCAAAACAACTGTGGAAAAAGATCACATTTTTACACTGATATACGTGACGACGACGCAAAAAAGGTGAAATGTTTAAACGTTTCAACGAAACAATTATCACATTTTTCTACCACGTTACGCTAGAACCATGTTAAATGTACTAGTTTTTGCACCATGTTTCAAAACAACGTTGAAAATATCACATTTTTACACTGTTATATGTAACAACGATGCATAAAGGTGAAGTCTTTAAACGTTTCAACGAAACAATGATCACATTTTTCTAGCACGTTACTCGAGAACCGTGTAAAAAGTACACGTTTTTGCACCATGTTTCAAAACAACTGGGAAAAAGATCACTTTTTACACTGTTATACGTAACAACGATGCATAAATGTGAAATCTTTAAATGTTTCAAGAAAACAATGATCACATTATTCCTGCACGTTACGCGAGAACCGTGTAAAAAGTACTAGTTTTTGCACCATATTTCAAAACAACTGTGGAAAAGATCACATTTTTACACTGATATACGTGACGACGAATCAAAAAAGGTGAAATGTTTAAACGTTTCAACGAAACAATGATCACATTTTTCTACCACGTTACGTTAGAACCGTGTTAAAAGTACTAGTTTTTGCACCATGTTTCAAAACAACTGTGGAAAAGATCACATTTTTACACTGTTATACGTAGCAACGATGCAAAAAGGTTAAGTCTTTAAACGTTTCAACGAAACAATGATCACATTTTTCTAGCACGTTACGCTAGAACCGTGTAAAAAGTACAAGTTTTTGCACCATGTTTCAAAACGTGGAAAAGATGACATTTTTACACTGTTATACGTAACAACGATGCATAAAGGTGAAGTATTTAAACGTTTCAACAAAACAATGATCACATTATTCCTTCACGTTACGCGAGAACCGTGTAAAAAGTACTAGTTTTTGCACCATGTTTCAAAACAACTGTGGAAAAGATCACATTTTTACACTGATATACGTGACGACGACGCAAAAAAGGTGAAATGTTTAAACGTTTCAACGAAACAATGATCACATTTTTCTACCACGTTACGCTAGAACCGTGTTAAAAGTACTAGTTTTTGCACCATGTTTCAAAACAACGTTGAAAATATCACATTTTTACACTGTTATATGTAACAACGATGCATAAAGGTGAAGTCATTAAACGTTTCAACGAAACAATGATCACATTTTTCTAGCACGTTACTCGAGAACCGTGTAAAAAGTACACGTTTTTGCACCATGTTTCAAAACAACTGGGAAAAAGATCACTTTTTACACTGTTATACGTAACAACGATGCATAAATGTGAAATCATTAAATGTTTCAAGAAAACAATGATCACATTATTCCTGCACGTTACGCGAGAACCGTGTAAAAAGTACTAGTTTTTGCACCATATTTCAAAACAACTGTGGAAAAGATCACATTTTTACACTGATATACGTGACGACGACCCAAAAAAGGTGAAATATTTAAACGTTTCAACGAAACAATGATCACATTTTTCTACCACGTTACGCTAGAACCGTGTTAAAAGTACTAGTTTTTGCACCATGTTTCAAAACAACTGTGGAAAAGATCACATTTTTACACTGTTATACGTAACAACGATGCAAAAAGGTTAAGTCTTTAAACGTTTCAACGAAACAATGATCACATTTTTCTAGCACGTTACGCGAGAACCGTGTAAAAAGTACAAGTTTTTGCACCATGTTTCAAAACATGGAAAAGATGACATTTTTAAACTGTTATACGTAACAATGATGCATAAAGGTGAAGTCTTTAAACGTTTCAACAAAACAATGATCACATTATTCCTGCACGTTACGCGAGAACCGTGTAAAAAGTACTAGTTTTTGCACCATGTTTCCAAACAACTGTGGAAAAGATCACATTTTTACACTGATATACGTGACGACGACGCAAAAAAGGTGAAATGTTTAAACGTTTCAACGAAACAATGATCACATTTTTCTACCACGTTACGCTAGAACCGTGTTAAAAGTACTAGGTTTTGCACCATGTTTCAAAACAACGTTGAAAATATCACATTTTTACACTGTTATACGTAACAACGATGCATAAAGGTGAAGTCTTTAAACGTTTCAACGAAACAATGATCACATTTTTCTAGCACGTTACTCGAGAACCGTGTAAAAAGTACCCGTTTTTGCACCATGTTTCAAAACAACTGGGAAAAAGATCACTTTTTACACTGTTATACGTAACAACGATGCATAAATGTGAAATCTTTAAATGTTTCAAGAAAACAATGATCACATTATTCCTGCACGTTACGCGAGAACCGTGTAAAAAGTACTAGTTTTTGCACCATATTTCAAAACAACTGTGGAAAAGATCACATTTTTACACTGATATACGTGACGACGACGCAAAAAAGGTGAAATGTTTAAACGTTTCAACGAAACAATGATCACATTTTTCTACCACGTTACGCTAGAACCGTGTTAATAGTACTAGTTTTTGCACAATGTTTCAAAACAACTGTGGAAAAGATCACATTTTTACACTGTTATACGTAACAACGATGCAAAAAGGTTAAGTCTTTAAACGTTTCAACGAAACAATGATCACATTTTTCTAGCACGTTACGCGAGAACCGTGTAAAAAGTACAAGTTTTTGCACCATGTTTCAAAACGTGGAAAAGATGACATTTTTACAATGTTATACGTAACAACGATGCATAAAGGTGAAGTCTCTAAACGTTTCAACAAAACAATGATCACATTATTCCTGCACGTTACGCGAGAACCGTGTAAAAAGTACTAGTTTTTGCACCATGTTTCAAAACAACTGTGGAAAAGATCACATTTTTACACTGATATACGTGACGACGACGCAAAAAAGGTGAAATGTTTAAACGTTTCAACGAAACAATGATCACATTTTTCTACCACGTTACGCTAGAACCATGTTAAAAGTACAAGTTTTTGCACCATGTTTCAAAACAACGTTGAAAATATCACATTTTTACACTGTTATATGTAACAACGATGCATAAAGGTGAAGTCTTTAAACGTTTCAACGAAACAATGATCACATTTTTCTAGCACGTTACTCGAGAACCGTGTAAAAAGTACACGTTTTTGCACCATGTTTCAAAACAACTGGGAAAAAGATCACTTTTTACACTGTTATACGTAACAACGATGCATAAATGTGAAATCTTTAAATGTTTCAAGAAAACAATGATCACATTATTCCTGCACGTTACGCGAGAACCGTGTAAAAAGTACTAGTTTTTGCACCATATTTCAAAACAACTGTGGAAAAGATCACATTTTTACACTGATATACGTGACGACGAATCGAAAAAGGTGAAATGTTTAAACGTTTCAACGAAACAATGATCACATTTTTCTACCACGTTACGCTAGAACCGTGTTAAAAGTACTAGTTTTTGCACCATGTTTCAAAACAACTGTGGAAAAGATCACATTTTTACACTGTTATACGTAGCAACGATGCAAAAAGGTTAAGTCTTTAAACGTTTCAACGAAACAATGATCACATTTTTCTAGCACGTTACGCTAGAACCGTGTAAAAAGTACAAGTTTTTGCACCATGTTTCAAAACGTGGAAAAGATGACATTTTTACACTGTTATACGTAACAAAGATGCATAAAGGTAAAGTATTTAAACGTTTCAACAAAACAATGATCACATTATTCCTTCACGTTACGCGAGAACCGTGTAAAAAGTACTAGTTTTTGCACCATGTTTCAAAACAACTGTGGAAAAGATCACATTTTTACACTGATATACGTGACGACGACGCAAAAAAGGTGAAATGTTTAAACGTTTCAACGAAACAATGATCACATTTTTCTACCACGTTACGCTAGAACCGTGTTAAAAGTACTAGTTTTTGCACCATGTTTCAAAACAACGTTGAAAATATCACATTTTTACACTGTTATATGTAACAACGATGCATAAAGGTGAAGTCTTTAAACGTTTCAACGAAACAATGATCACATTTTTCTAGCACGTTACTCGAGAACCGTGTAAAAAGTACACGTTGTTGGACAACCTAAGGGGGGGGGGGGGGGGGGGGTAAGGTTGTATTTAAAATCTTTTTCTTTCAAAAATTCTTTGAACAAATAAATACAGTACAAACAATACAGTAAAAATAAAGCAGAGTATAAACAAGTAAATATACAACAATTATATAAACAGATATAATTTAAATGCACAGCGGAAATGTAAAGAGATAAGGGAAAGAGAATACTTGACAACGATATTTTTAAAGTGGTTCACCAAACACAAAGTTGGCTAGTCCACCTCGAGAAAATAACACTTCTCGGAGATCCAATACGAAACGTGTTCTTTACGGTAGAAACACAAACCTTAATACAACAAACGCGAAACACTCTTCTTTGAGAGATTAATGTGGATCACTCACTCTAATTCAAACACTTACAAGAGGGTAGAGATTTTAATATGAATAATCACTCTTGAATAAGGTTTATCACTTGGATATTTTTAGAGAGTTTGATCACTTGAGTTGTGTTGCTGATTCAACTAATCGAGAGATTTTAATCTGCTATCAACTCAAGATTTCTTGCTCAAAAATTAATTTTATCAGTTTAAGTGATTTAGTGTGAGTAAGAAAGCAGCAGAATAATAATCAAATGCTGAGGGAGAATTTATTGCTGAAGTTGGTGTAGTATTGAAGGCAGCTGGATGCTTGTATTTATACTGGATGATCATCAGCCTTGAGAGATTTCGCGGTATACCGCCAAACCATCGCGGTATACCTGCGTCAGAAAAAGTGTACTGCAAGGAGAAGGTCAACCTGCAAAAATCAACGGCTACAAAGTACCCGCGGTATACCGCGTTGCACACGGCGGTATACCGCCTAAAAAAGGTTGTCTGACAGAAGAAGCTTCCCATGCAGTTGAACTGTCGGGTGAATAGTGACGCGGTATACCGCGTGAACCTTGGCGGTATACCGCCTAAAGATTTGTCCACCGAGTATGCTCTCGTGTTTAGCGTTGTGTTTGTAATCATCAAAATAAATATGGAGATGTGATTTTATGTGTACCAAAAATATATCACAATATTTAAAGCAGGGTACACTTGCACCAACAATCTCCCCCTTTTTGATGATGACAAACACAACGCTAAACACGAGAGCATACTCGGTTTCTCTCCCCCTTTTGTCGAAGCAAAAAGGGTTTAAGAAAATCGCTTATGCTCCCCCTCAAAAGATGCTCCCCCTCAAAATATGAAATATTTGAGAGTTAGTATTTATCAAGGGTTATACTCAAGCATGCCTAAACCAAGTCTTAATTTAAAGAAGGCTTTTTTGTTAAGAGCTTTTGTGAAAATATCGGCCAAATTATCTTCCGAATCAACCTTTTCAAGCACGATCTTGCCTTTTTGAACATTATCTCGTAAAAAGTGATGTCTCAATTCAATATGTTTGGTACGAGAATGTAAAACGGGATTTTTACTTAAGTTTATGGCACTTGAGTTATCACACATAATTGGAATTTTGGTTAGGTGTACCTCAAAATCGGTAAGTGTGTGTTTCATCCATAGGACTTGAGCACATGCTCTTGCGGCGGCTACATATTCCGCTTCGGTTGTAGACAAAGCTACGGATTGTTGTTTCTTAGAAAACCAAGATACAAGTGAGAGACCTATAAAGGCACATACCCCACTAGTACTTTTTCGGTCAACAATAGATCCACCAAGATCGGAATCGGCGAAACATGTTACTTCTAACTCGGGTTTCTTTGCGTACCATAAGCCAAGATTAGTAGTACCTCGTAAATATCGAAAAATACGCTTGACAGCTTCATAGTGAGATTGTTTAGGTGAAGATTGAAAACGAGCACATAAACATACACTAAACATAATATCAGGTCTACTAGCAGTTAAATATAACAAGCTACCAATCATACCACGATAAATCTTTTCATTAAAATCGTTTCCCTCCTCGTCACGAGATAATTGCAAATTTGTGGTCATTGGAGTTTCAACGGGTTTGACATTTTCAAAATTAAACTTTTTCAACATATCTTTACAATATTTAGATTGACTAATAAAAATACCAGTTTCACATTGTTTTATTTGCAATCCTAAGAAGTATTTTAACTCTCCCATCATGCTCATTTCAAACTCGCTTGTCATTTTCGCAGAAAATTCATTACACAGTTTTTCATTAGTGGAACCAAAAATAATATCATCAACATATACTTGCACAACCACAATATCATTTTGAACATATTTCACAAATAAAGTATTATCAATTTTACCCATAATATAACCACTAACAATTAAAAAAGTTTTTAATCTATCATACCACGCACGCGGAGCCTGCTTTAAACCATAAAGCGCCTTTTTTAATTTATAAACATGTGTCGGGTTTTCAAAACTTTCAAAACCGGGAGGTTGAGAAACGTATACCTCCTCATTTATAATACCATTTAAGAAAGCACTTTTAACATCCATTTGAAATAATTTAAAATCTTTAGCATTTGCAAAAGCGAGAAGCATTCGAATAGACTCCAACCTTGCAACCGGTGCAAAGGTTTCGTCATAATCTATACCTTCTTGTTGACTGTACCCCTTGGCAACTAAACGTGCCTTGTTTCGTGTGACTCCACCGTTCTCGTCTACCTTGTTTCGGAAGACCCATCTTGTGCCAATAATGGTTTGACTACTAGGGCAAGGTACTAAGTCCCACACATCATTCCTAGTAAATTGGTTTAACTCATCTTGCATGGCCAAAATCCAATCCTCATCACCTAAAGCTTCATCTATGGTTTTAGGTTCTATGGTTGAGATAAAGGCATGGAAAGCACAATGGGTAAGGATTTGTGATCTAGTTGTCCTTTGGTTTAGGTCACCTATAATTTGATCTACGGGATGGCCTCGAGCGGTTCTAAGGTTAGGATCATCTATACCTTGTGGAATAAAGCACGGAGGGGCATCACTAGATTCAATATTATTTGTGGAAGGTTGGGTACCTAAATCCAAGGTACTAAGTTGTTGGGCTAAGACATCTCCTTCACGGATATTATCATTTGCTAAGGGTGCACTCGGTTTGGGAGGACTTTCGTCAAAACTAACATTAAGGGATTCTTCTACTACCATGGTCTCCTTATTTAGGATTCTATAGGCTTTGCTATTCCAAGAGTAACCTAGGAAAACTCCCTCATAGGCTTTGGGGTCAAATTTGGTTAGGTAGGATTTGGTGTTTAAAATGAAACATTTACAACCAAAAACTTTTAGGTGAGCTAGGGAAGGTTTTCTACCTCGGTAAAGTTCATAGGGTGTCTTATTTAGGATACCTCTAATTAGGACACGGTTAAGCACATAGGTCGCGGTAGCAACGGCATCACACCAAAACTTTTGGGGAACTTGATGTTCGTTTAGCATAGTTCTACTCATTTCTTGCAACGTTCGATTTTTCCTTTCAACAACCCCGTTAGATTGAGGAGTTCGAGGAGCCGAAAAGTTATGAGTTATACCATGTTTATCACAAAAGGCACCAAATTGTACATCATTATCGAATTCTCGTCCATGGTCCGTACGTATGGAAACAATCGTACAACCTTGTTGGTTTTGAATTCGTTTTCCCAAAATTTTAAACTTTTCAAAAGCCTCATTTTTATGTCTCAAAAATAAAGTCCAAGTATAACGGGAATAGTCATCCACAATAACCAAAGTATAAAAATTTCCTCCAAAACTTTGAATAGCCATCGGGCCAAAAAGATCCATATGTAAAAGTTCTAAAACTCTTTGAGTAGAAATAACATTTTTTGATTTATGAGAAACGTGATGTTGTTTGCCGACACGACAAGCATCACAAAAATGATTATCAAACTTTAATTTTGGCAGGTCACTCACAAGCTCCTTATTTTTTAAGTTTTGCATTAATCTTAGATTAGCGTGACCTAAACGCCTATGCCATAAAGTAGAAACATCATTAATAGAAGATAAGCATACATTATCAGATACAACAGTTTTACAAATATATAAATTTCCTTTTACAAAGCCATTTAAAAGAACTTTGCCATTTTTTATGATTTTACAAGAATCTTCTTCGAAGACAACAGTTGTATTATTTTTACACAATTGGCGAACACTCAATAAATTAAAATGTAAATTATCAACATGATTAACATTAAGAAATTGAACATTATTGCAAGAGACTGTACCTCTACCAATTATATTTCCTTTGGAGTTTCCTCCAAAAATTACCTGTCCACCATCACATGACTTATATGATGAAAAGAGATTATTGTTTCCGGTCATGTGACGTGTGCAACCACTATCGAGTATCCAGTCCATATCAAGGTCAATCTACAATAATGAAGATGTAACTTTTATGGTCCCCATTTCTCGTGGGTCCTTGACAATTAGTTTCAAAAGTCAACCAACATACATATATATAAAGTAAAACAGAATATATATATATATAATATATTACACAATATTAATATATATATATAATACATCAAATCATATTAATATATATATATAACAAACACCATATTATATATATATATATGTAATACGTATATATATGTAAACAAACAGTACATAGAATATATATTACTTATATATATAATGTATACAACAAAATATATTTAAACTATATATATATACATAACACATTTAAAACCATAAACGCATACCACCGGGATTATCATTACTAAACATTCCTTTTGGAATCCATTTATTTACCATTTTAATTTTGCGATTATATTTATCATACACATAAAAACAAGTATTTACATTCGCATTATTATTAGGTTTAGAATATTTATTATGGTACATGCGAGCATACGGTTTTCTCGTATTATAATTTACATTATTTATTTTACGCACATACGGAGGTTTTTGCACATATTGATTTCTTGTATTTACTTTAGGTGATTCATAGAATCTTTTGATGGGTATACATGAACATTTATCAACACAAGTATTGGAACCAATGCCTTTTCTACATTTTATACGGTTAGGCATATTAAGCATGTTAAGAACTTTCTCATTGCTACTTTCAAAGGCTTTAGCTAGCATGTTATCTTTTTCATATGAAGCACATTTAGCCTTTAAACATGTAATCTCATTATCAAGAATATCACATTTTGTACAAATAATATTTTCATGTGATTTTTTATTCAAGCATGCAATTTCTTTATTTAAAACATCACAAGATTTACAAAAATCTTTTTCTCCTAATTTAGTTTCTAATTTAGCAATTATATCTATATCATTTTCAGATTTTTGTTTAACATTTTTTATTTCCTTTTTACATGCATTTACAGTTTCTTTTAACATAGCATTCTCATCTTGGTAACGATTTGCAAGAGCGGCCATTTTATGAAAAGATTCATATAATTCTTCAAGATTATTTTCACTATCACTTTCATAATCACTATCGTAATCCGAGTAAGAAGATTTTACCTCGTCGTCGCTATCGGCCATAAGACAAATGGCTTGATAGTCATCTTCTTCTTCACTCTCGCTCCACGCGCCTCCAATGAAGGCTTTCTCCTTCTTCTTTTGGAATTTGTTCTTTTTTGGACATTCATTGGCGTAGTGGTCTTTGTCACCACATGAGTAGCAAAAGCCTCTCTTTGGCTTAGCTTTATCGTCTTCACTCGAGTCGCCATTTTTCTTAACTTTTTCGTCTCGTTTATGGAACTTACGACTTCGATTTTCACCACCACGACGGTAGTTACCGTTTCTTTGAAATCTGCCATTGTTAGAAAATTTATTATTATTATTAAGAAATTTGGAAAAGTTTCTTACCAACATGGCGACTTCATCGAGAGTTTCGGATGGATCTTTCGAGGAGCTAGCTTTCTCCTTTTTCTTCTCATCTTTTGGTGTTGAGACATTGAGAGCGATTGATTTCTTTTTAACTTGCTCCCGGTCTTTGTTTCTTTTAAGTGCAATTTCATGCACTTTAAGATTACCGATCAAGTCATCTATCTTCATTATGGAAAGGTCACGGGAGTCTTCTAAGGATGTTATCTTTTGCATCCACTCCGAAGGAAGAGCTCGTAGGATTTTCCTTATATAGTCCTCGTTAGGATAAGTGCGATCCAAACCTTTCAAAGTAGTCACAATAAGGTTAAATCTTTTAAACATTGAGTCAATTGACTCATCTTGTTTCATTTCGAATAGTTCATAATCGTGAACTAAAATATTTACTTTACTAGATTTAACCTCCGTGTTTCCACGATGAGTATTATTTAAACTTTCCCATATTTGATTTGCAGTTTTATAAGTATATACTCTTTCAATTTCGTCAGATGTTAAAGCAGCATATAAAATATTCTTAGCTTCAAAGTTTAAACAAAAATGAGCTTCATCAGAAGTAGTCCAGTCATCTATAGGTTTATCAATATAAACATCATCTTTCACAATGGTGGGTTTAAAATTCCCTTTTTCTATGATGTTCCAAATCTTTTGATTTTTGCCACGCACGTGACATTCAAATAGCTCGGCCCAAATGCCAAACTTTTCAGTATCTATCAAAGGAGGTTTTGAAAACACGATATTAGTTTGTTGAGCCATTTAGAAGAATAAGAGAAAAATATGCAGAATATTTTGAAAGACCTGCTCTGATACCAAATGTTGGACAACCTAAGGGGGGGGGTAAGGTTGTATTTAAAATCTTTTTCTTTCAAAAATTCTTTGAACAAATAAATACAGTACAAACAATACAGTAAAAATAAAGCAGAGTATAAACAAGTAAATATACAACAATTATATAAACAGATATAATTTAAATGCACAGCGGAAATGTAAAGAGATAAGGGAAAGAGAATACTTGACAACGATATTTTTAAAGTGGTTCACCAAACACAAAGTTGGCTAGTCCACCTCGAGAAAATAACACTTCTCGGAGATCCAATACGAAACGTGTTCTTTACGGTAGAAACACAAACCTTAATACAACAAACGCGAAACACTCTTCTTTGAGAGATTAATGTGGATCACTCACTCTAATTCAAACACTTACAAGAGGGTAGAGATTTTAATATGAATAATCACTCTTGAATAAGGTTTATCACTTGGATATTTTTAGAGAGTTTGATCACTTGAGTTGTGTTGCTGATTCAACTAATCGAGAGATTTTAATCTGCTATCAACTCAAGATTTCTTGCTCAAAAATTAATTTTATCAGTTTAAGTGATTTAGTGTGAGTAAGAAAGCAGCAGAATAATAATCAAATGCTGAGGGAGAATTTATTGCTGAAGTTGGTGTAGTATTGAAGGCAGCTGGATGCTTGTATTTATACTGGATGATCATCAGCCTTGAGAGATTTCGCGGTATACCGCCAAACCATCGCGGTATACCCGCGTCAGAAAAAGTGTACTGCAAGGAGAAGGTCAACCTGCAAAAATCAACGGCTACAAAGTACCCGCGGTATACCGCGTTGCACACGGCGGTATACCGCCTAAAAAAGGTTGTCTGACAGAAGAAGCTTCCCATGCAGTTGAACTGTCGGGTGAATAGTGACGCGGTATACCGCGTGAACCTTGGCGGTATACCGCCTAAAGATTTGTCCAATGAGAGCATGGCAACGCAGGTTACTTCGGCTGATCACAATCTTTTGCAACAGATGAACAGTAGTAGACAGCATATTAATATATATATATCAGTGATTTATATATAAAAACATATATATTATATATATTTGATTCAAATATATTTATATAGATACGAAATATCCAAGTGATAAAATATTTTAGGGTGTTTATCATTTTAAAATAAAATGACGAAACTCTTCAGACTTGGATTCTTCAGATAAAAAAATTTATCGAGATCATTTAAATATCTGCACACTCAGATAAAATATTAGACAACAAATAATGCGGTGTGTTTTGTAATCATCAAAATAAATATGGAGATGTGATTTTATGTGTACCAAAAATATATCACAATATTTAAAGCAGGGTACACTTGCACCAACACACGTTTTTGCACCATGTTTCAAAACAACTGGGAAAAAGATCACTTTTTACACTGTTATACGTAACAACGATGCATAAATGTGAAATCTTTAAATGTTTCAAGAAAACAATGATCACATTATTCCTGCACGTTACGCGAGAACCGTGTAAAAAGTACTAGTTTTTGCACCATATTTCAAAACAACTGTGGAAAAGATCACATTTTTACACTGATATACGTGACGACGAATCAAAAAAGGTGAAATGTTTAAACGTTTCAACGAAACAATGATCACATTTTTCTACCACGTTACGATAGAACCGTGTTAAAAGTACTAGTTTTTGCACCATGTTTCAAAACAACTGTGGAAAAGATCACATTTTTACACTGTTATACGTAGCAACGATGCAAAAAGGTTAAGTCTTTAATAGTTTCAACGAAACAATGATCACATTTTTCTAGCACGTTACGCTAGAACCGTGTAAAAAGTACAAGTTTTTGCACCATGTTTCAAAACGTGGAAAAGATGACATTTTTACACTGTTATACGTAACAACGATGCATAAAGGTGAAGTATTTAAACGTTTCAACAAAACAAAGATCACATTATTCCTTCACGTTACGCGAGAACCGTGTAAAAAGTACTAGTTTTTGCACCATGTTTCAAAACAACTGTGGAAAAGATCACATTTTTACACTGATATACGTGACGACGACGCAAAAAAGGTGAAATGTTTAAACGTTTCAACGAAACAATGATCACATTTTTCTACCACGTTACGCTAGAACCGTGTTAAAAGTACTAGTTTTTGCACCATGTTTCAAAACAACGTTGAAAATATCACATTTTTACACTGTTATATGTAACAACGATGCATAAAGGTGAAGTCTTTAAACGTTTCAACGAAACAATGATCACATTTTTCTAGCACGTTACTCGAGAACCGTGTAAAAAGTACACGTTTTTGCACCATGTTTCAAAACAACTGGGAAAAAGATCACTTTTTACACTGTTATACGTAACAACGATGCATAAATGTGAAATCTTTAAATGTTTCAAGAAAACAATGATCACATTATTCCTGCACGTTACGCGAGAACCGTGTAAAAAGTACTAGTTTTTGCACCATATTTCAAAACAACTGTGGAAAAGATCACATTTTACACTGATATACGTGACGACGACGCAAAAAAGGTGAAATATTTAAACGTTTCAACGAAACAAGGATCACATTTTTCTACCACGTTACGCTAGAACCGTGTTAAAAGTACTAGTTTCTGCACCATGTTTCAAAACAACTGTGGAAAAGATCACATTTTTACACTGTTATACGTAACAACGATGCAAAAAGGTTAAGTCTTTAAACGTTTCAACGAAACAATGATCACATTTTTCTAGCACGTTACGCGAGAACCGTGTAAAAAGTACAAGTTTTTGCACCATGTTTCAAAACGTGGAAAAGATGACATTTTTAAATTGTTATACGTAACAACGATGCATAAAGGTGAAGTCTTTAAACGTTTCAACAAAACAATGATCACATTATTCCTGCACGTTACGCGAGAACCGTGTAAAAAGTACTAGTTTTTGCACCATGTTTCCAAACAACTGTGGAAAAGATCACATTTTTACACTGATATACGTGACGACGACGCAAAAAAGGTGAAATGTTTAAACGTTTCAACGAAACAATGATCACATTTTTCTACCACGTTACGCTAGAACCGTGTTAAAAGTACTAGTTTTTGCACCATGTTTCAAAACAACGTTGAAAATATCACATTTTTACATTGTTATATGTAACAACGATGCATAAAGGTGAAGTCTTTAAACGTTTCAACGAAACAATGATCACATTTTTCTAGCACGATACTCGAGAACCGTGTAAAAAGTACACGTTTTTGCACCATGTTTCAAAACAACTGGGAAAAATATCACTTTTTACACTGTTATACGTAACAACGATGCATAAATGTGAAATCTTTAAATGTTTCAAGAAAACAATGATCACATTATTCCTGCACGTTACGCGAGAACCGTGTAAAAAGTACTAGTTTTTGCACCATATTTAAAAACAACTGTGGAAAAGATCACATTGTTACACTGATATACGTGACGACGACGCAAAAAAGGTGAAATATTTAAACGTTTCAACGAAACAATGATCACATTTTTCTACCACGTTACGCTAGAACCGTGTTAAAAGTACTAGTTTTTGCACCATGTTTCAAAACAACTGTGGAAAAGATCACATTTTTACACTGTTATACGTAACAACGATGCAAAAAGGTTAAGTCTTTAAACGTTTCAACGAAACAATGATCACATTTTTCTAGCACGTTACGCGAGAACCGTGTAAAAAGTACAAGTTTTTGCACCATGTTTCAAAACGTGGAAAATATGACATTTTTACACTGTTATACGTAACAACGATGCATAAAGGTGAAGTTTTTAAACGTTTCAACAAAACAATGATCACATTATTCCTGCACGTTACGCGAGAACCGTGTAAAAAGTACTAGTTTTTGCACCATGTTTCAAAACAACTGTGGAAAAGATCACATTTTTACACTGATATACGTGACGACGACGCAAAAAAGGTGAAATGTTTAAACGTTTCAACGAAACAATGATCACATTTTTCTACCACGTTACGCTAGAACCATGTTAAAAGTAATAGTTTTTGCACCATGTTTCAAAACAACGTTGAAAAGATCACATTTTTACACTGTTATACGTAACAACGATGCAAAAAGGTTAAGTCTTTAAACGTTTCAACGAAACTGTAATACCCCGGGTAAGTCCGTTAGTTAAAAATATTATTCCGTTAAATTATTTAACCTTCACTTTGGTTATGGAAGCTTTCTCAGGATTCTTTACGAGACGCATTGCTATGGATGGAGGCTTTCGGTTTCATAAGGGGTGTTCTTCAACAACTCTGACTCACCTATGCTTTGCGGATGATCTTATGGTTTTTACTAAAGGGGATGTTGACTCGGTTCGTGTCCTAAAACATGCTTTGGATGATTTTGCGAGGGCTTCGGGCTTGCGGCCGAGTATGGCTAAAAGTTCAGTTTATTTCTCGAATGTGGACCCTCCAATTCGTGAAGCTATAGATCAAATTTTACCTTTTCAGACTGGAACTTTCCCGTTTCGGTATCTTGGTGTGCCTCTATCGTCTAAGCGGTTGTGTGTGGCTAACTTTCAGATTTTGATTGATAAGGTACGCTCCCGAATTTTAAACTGGAAAGCTAAATTCTTGTCTTTTGGTGGCCGTCTCCAGCTGATTAAGTCGGTACTTGAGTCTATGCAACTGTATTGGATGATGGTTTTTTTGATTCCGACGTCGGTATTACATGATTTGGAGAAACTATTCAGAGATTATCTTTGGGCCAATGGTGAAAGCTCGAGAGGTAGAGCTCGTATAGCTTGGAGTGCGGTTTGTAAACCGAAGGTCATGGGGGGTTTGGGTCTTAAAAGACTTACTCTTTGGAATAGATGTCTTATTTCCGCTCATATCTGGGATATCTTAAGGAAGCGCCAATCTATATGGGTCTCGTGGGTTCATTTGCATCGCTTACGGGATTCTAGCTTTTGGAATGTCGCTCCCTCGGTATCTTCAACTTGGATTTGGCGTAGACTTCTAGCTTTACGAGAACAGTTCCGGCCTTTCTTTTTGCATGTTGTGGGAGATGGCCAGTCTACGAATGCATGGGATGATAAGTGGTTATCGGTTGGTCATCTGTCGCGGTTTATATCTTATAGACTCGTTCATGCGGGTGGTTTCTCTAAAGAGTCTAGTGTTGCGGAAGTTGTTCAGGCAATACATATGACTTGGCCGCAAGAGTGGGTATGGAGATATCCGGAACTTCAGGGGATTCCTGTGTCGTGCATTGTCCAGGGGATGAGGGACTAGGTTATGTGGGGATGAGGGACCAGGTTATGTGGTTGAATAGGAGATCGCAGCCTGTTCGATTTTCAGTTTCGGAGGTTTGGGATACTTTAGATGGTCCTTATGAAAAGGTTTTTTGGTACGGGGCTTGTTGGTTCCCTTCTAACATTCCGAAACATGCGTTCTGTGTTTGGTTGGCTTTTCAAAGTCGCTTACCAACGCAGGATCGGATGTAATCTTGGAGAGCGGATGCGACATCGTTAGTGTGTTCCTTATGCGGCACGTGCATGGATTCTCATGATCATCTGTTTTTTGATTGCCCTTTCTCGTCTCAGATCTGGTCCTCTATAAAATAGGAGGTTGGCGTTCATTTGCAGGATCGTTGGGGATTAATTCTTAGCGACTTGGAAATCGGTAGTTGGAAACCGGGCGATACGCATGCACGTCTTCTTTTTGCAGCTACGGTGTATTACATTTGGCGCGAACGAAATAACAGACTCTTTGGGGATAATAAACGGTCACCGGAACAGCTCATCACGGAAATCAGGAGCGCTGTGGACTTGAAGATGATTGGTGTGCATGGCAGGAAGCACAGGGGTGCTAGATCTCACTTTACGGCTAATAACCCATGATGTGGCTGTTTTATGATTGGTCGGGTTGGGAGTGCGGGGTTTTTAGAGCTTTGTGGATTTTTCGTCATATGCTTCTTAGCTCTATTACTCTTTGTCTGTTTTGGTTGCTCGTTGGTTGGTATATTTTGAGTTGTAGAATTATCTGTTTAGATTTGGTGCCTTCTCCTCCATTTTGGGTCTGTCCTTTATGGTGGGAGTGGCTCTTTTCTGGGAGGGAGTCCCTCGCCATTTAGGTGTATTTTTTCCTTTTCTCGTTTTATCTTTGCCAGGAGTGTCGTCTCCTTTCCAAAAAAAAAGTTTCTATTTTAGGTAAGTTAAGTAATTTTATAAGTTAAAAGGGGGTTATGGTCATTAAAGAATAGAATAGGGTTAAAAGGGTAAAACTTAGTAGATATTATCTAAAGGAAATTCAGATATTTCATAAAAATCAGATGTGCAGTGTGTGTTAGTGTGTGTTTTGAGAGAAAAGAAGAAGGAAGAAAGTTAAAAAGCTAGGGATCCAAATTGGTGCAATTGGAAGTAAAATTAAGGTATGTTTCTTGTATGTTTTATGTCTATAATTACCAATAGGTAGTTTCTATCGGAGTAGAATAACCGATTACGCATCCAGTAGTGATTTCTGTTGATTATGGGTCGAAAGTGGTGAAACCGACAGAGGTGTCCGGACACAGTATGAAGGTGTCCGGATAGTTTTGTTGAAGGTATCCGGGTAGTTCTTCGTCGGTGTCCGGACAAGTCTTTTTCCGGGTAAGTTCTCTTTTCTTGATTGTCCGGATGAAATATGTTTCCGGATAGTGTCCGGATTACTTATGCTGTCCGGAAAAGGCATGCTGTCTGGAATAGTCATGTTGTCCGGAATAGTCATGTTGTCCGGATTATTGGTGTTGTCCGAAAAACTCTGTGGTGTCCGGATACTTTTGCTGTTTGGCCAATTTTGAGAGTTTAGATGCTGTCGAGTATCCAGTAACCTGTATTTTGATAACCATAAGATGGGGAGTGAATGAGGACTGACTGTCCTGTGGTCTTGACTTGAGTACGGGTTTGGGGGCAACATTTGAGGGTTTGAGTTCTTTAGAATTTTTATCCTTAGTAAGACTTATGTGTTTTATGTGGTAAAGAGATGTCTGTATCTATGTGTTATAGATCTTGTGAATTCGGGGTAAAAGGCTGAACCGGTTAAGAAGACTTGGAAACGTGTTAATAAGCAATCATGTGAGTTTTACTTTAAAAACATTTTTAACTGGAATACGTATATGTGTGGATTGGGAATGTAATAGTTGATGACTATGTGTTTATATGTGAATTATAATATATTGAGGTATTATATTTACATGAGTATTATAAGGTGTTATAATACGTTGGTCGGGTTTAGGACCGGTGTGTTTGGCTATAGAATTCGTATAGCGTTGTTTGGTTGTAGATGTTGTACAGCGTTGTATATTATTAGTTGGCTTGCTACCAACTAATATGGCCAGGAGGAATGAGATGGGAAGGTACATGATATGTGAGCTTGATTAGATATATATGATTGTGTTGCGTGATTTATATGAATGAAGTTTATATAAATGATTTTTAAACTAACAGGGATTCTTCTCACTTAGACCACAAGGTCTATCCCTCATTTTGTTTTAAAATATGTATTCCAGGTGGTGGATCATGTAAGAGCAAGTAATTAGAGTAACCAAGGGATGGCTTTTGTGAAGAATTATAAGAAGGAGATTTTGGCTTGTTTAGCAGTTGTATCGAAATATTAAATGTTATGTATGTAAATAGTACAAAGTTTGTAGTAGAATGGTTTCTTTTATTTGTAAAAGACTGCGGGACCGAACTTGTAATATGATGTTTCTTTTGTTATATGAATGTTATGTTACATTATGTGAATTGTTGTGTATATGGGATATGGGATCTTAAAAATGGTACCAGAGCTTTAGTTAAGGGGATTTAGGTATTTGTATCTGTACCTAGACTTAAACTGCATGTGAAGTAGGATGTCCCTATCATTATAGAACCTTGGGATGATGAAGTATAAAAGGTAGAAGGAACATCATGTAAGGTAATTTCATATTACACCTGGCCAGTGTAATTGTGATCTTACAGGTACATGTTTGAACTGGAATACCTTGTTATATGGGGTATGTGCTTATGTGTATATTAACCTTGTTTAAATCTACAGAATGGCAAGCGGTACACGGAATTCGAATCGAGGAGGAGGAAGAAATCCGAATAGTACGAATCCGCCGATAGGAACGGGGGACAGGGGAGGCAGAACTGGGGGCAGAGCCAGGGGTAGAGCTGGAGGTCGAGCCGGAGGCAGAGTCCAGCCACAGGGTACAGAGTTTGTTACCAGGGATGATCTAATGGCAAAAATGGGAAGATTGTAGGCTAGCATACAAACAATGTTTGATCGGAACCGTCATAATGAAACTGGAATACCGGATCCCGTACCAGAAGATGAAATGCCAATCACATCGACTGTTGTACCAGTACAAAGGAGGTGCGACTACAAGGTAACATGGAAGACATACCTTACCTTTGGACTGCAGATGATGGTGTTCGGTTTTATGTCGGCAGAGGAGAGGCATTGGTCTTTTGGAGGTGGGAGACTTATCTTCTTCACTCCAAAAACAAGTCCCACTTGGAAGTCAGTCATGCTGTAGAGAAGAAGCTTCTCTCGCATGGCCGTTTTGATTTCATCGTACGCCCTCTAGACCTCAAGCCTGCAACCGTAGTTTTTCCTGGCCTAGCTTAGAAGATCAGGTAGATCATAAGGGCTAAGGTTCTTTAGATCTGCATCTGAGAATTTGTTCTCAGATCTGTCCGCCCTTTTTACATGGTAGAGGTTGTAGTGAAATTGACCGCCTTTTGTATGAGAGAGCTTGCAGAAGATGACTTGTGTGATCTTTGAAGTTGAGAAGACTTCTCTGACAGGTTTGGCTTTGTCTCTGTAGAAGTCTCCCCTTATCTGCTGGAGCATGTCACGTTTCAGAATAGGAGCTGGCAGAGGATTATTGACGGCTCTACTGTAAAGGTATTTGTACACCACCTCTTCCATTTGTCGTTGAGTTACAGAGGGTGGTGGCATGGGTTTTCGCAGAGCTTCTAAGTCACTGATCATTTTGGCCACTCTGTCTTATGTTGGCTTCGCCTTGGGGTTTAGAACAGGTTTGGCTGACAGAGGAGGTCCGTAAGCCCAGTCTTCTTCTTCTGGCTTTGGAGTGACAAAGGCATCAAAGGAGCTCTTAAGCAGTTTCTCTGTGACCTGAGTTTTTGGTTTCTTGGGCTTAGGTTCCTCTGTAAGAATGGACTTTCCTTTGTTCTTGGCCTTCGGCTGTGTTTCTTCTGTTTGTTTGGATTGGGTTGCCTCTGTTAGTTTTGTCTATTGAGCTTCTGAGGACTTTGTTGGGGGTGCCTCTGCGGTTGGTTTTGTTGGGTTTGTCTCTGTTGGTTTATATGGTGGTTGGGTTGAACAATCTTCTGTTGTTTTGGTTTGGGGTTTGATTGGAGATGCTTTTGCAGTTTTGCTTGGATACTTTCATTGTTTTGGAGCTAAGGCTTTTGTTTGGGTTTTGGATTTGGGTTGCTCTTCTATTGTTATTGGTGTGGGTTGTTCTTCTGTTATAGGTGTGGGTGATGGCAGTTTGGTTTCTTCCATTCTTGGTTTTGGTGTTGGGGAGGGAAGGTCTTCTTCTGAGTTTGAAGAAGAGATGATCTAGATATGCTCTGAGGCTGTCTTCGGTTTAGGCGAGGGTAGGTTTTCAGCCTGTTGAGTTGTTTCCACGGAGGTGGGTATTTCCTCTGTGGTTTTATTTTGGTTTTGGGTTTCAGAGGATGGTACTTAGGTTATAGGTTTTACGACAAGTGGTGGTGGTGCTGGCAAACCTCTGTTGGCTCTTATAGCTCTTTTCTCCCCGTCAGGATGATCTGATGACTCATCTGAATCACCATCAGACTCATCATGCCTTCTGCTCGAAGTGCCTTCTGCCCGGCACGAGGTGTCTGGTTTCTTTGGCTGAGTGGCCCCTCCAGCTATCATCTTCGCGCAGAGGTCATCGCAGATCCCCAACATATAGGCAACTTCGGCCTCAGACTTGATCCTTAATTTCCCCACACTGTTCTTGAAAGTCTTTCACATAGTTGGAGTTTGCAGTAGTGAAAGCTTTTATGAACTCTGTCATCTCGTTCAGGATGCTCTGGCCTAGATCTGTCAGTTGGGCTCTGGTCATGTAGTCAGAAGGCTTCATAGCTTGAGTCTGCCCTATGGTTTCCTCTTGGACCTTTTCTAGTGCATTTTTAAGATCCTATGTAGTGATGCCCGGAGATGCAGGTGTTTGGGTGAGGAGAGTTTTGGCCGTTGTTTTTGCCTTTTTGATTTGCTTCATGAGGTGGATGATAGAGGCCTCGAGTGCAGAGGTGGAGACAGTTTCAGGTGCAGAGGGTGCGGTGGTGGCAGAGGTTGTTGCAACATTCTTCATCAAGGAACTGGCATTCTTCACCTCAGTTGAAAGGTTTTCAACTTTGGTGGTCAGTTCATTAATCGCCTTGTGGGTGGATTCTGCAAGAGCGTCAATAGAGCTTTTCAACTCTTTCAACGAGTTGGTCATAGAGGTGATAAGGGTTTGGAACGCATCCCTTGCGACATATGAGCCTGGTGTAACCTCTGGGTGAACGAATCTATCACCAAAGTGAGTCTCCATTCCTGAGACGCCTTCTTTCGCTCCTATTTTGACGTTGAGAGCGGAAGAACTTCCTTCTGATCCTCGAACAGAGGTTTTTGAGGCCTCAAACTACAGAAGTTTTGTCAGGGACCTTGTTCTGATCCACTCCAGAGGTGGGGACAGAAGTATCCTTGAGTTGACTCGGGGACTTGTCTAGAGTCCCTTCGTCTGTGTGCACTCTAAGTTCCTCTGAAGAGGTTTTGGGTCCTACAGTAGTGTGCGTGTCAGAGGAATCGAATTCCTCTATTGGGATTGCGGGTGTGATCTGGGGCGATTGATTACGAATAAGATGGATGCCCTGTGGAGAGGGCATCCTCTGTTGAATTTCCCCGGATGTTAGTGGCACAGAGGAGGAAAAAGATTCCTCTGTCCTGTTAGATGGGTTGCACTGGGAGGGGGTTGTGGTTGTGTGCCTATACTTTCTTCGGCATCTTTTTGGCTCTGTTCCTCTGTCATGCAACCTAAGATAGGGGATTCAAACTTGGATTCTATGTCTACCCGTGTGTCATCTGTTTCTACCATCACCTCTGTGAGATCAAGTTATGGGTCGTAGCTGGGAGGAGAGGCAAACAGGTCAGAGTTCATTCGACCTTCTGGGGTTTCAGCCTGAATTCCAGTAGGGGTTATGTCGCCTTTCTTTAGATCAGTGACAAAATCTGTCACGGTGACATTTTGTTGATCCAAACCCTCAGTGATTTGATAATGACTCTTTTATAAACACTTAGTGAAAATTGTAAGTAAACAATATGTATTAGTGTTTCACTATCGCTGATAAGTACTATGACTCTACAGTACCGCTGATGGGAAACTCATGCTTTTTAGTTTAGACATTCAGCGAAACTGTTCATCAGCAAGCTCTGAGCCTGTTCAGTCTTACTGATGATCGCTGACAGTTTTAGTTGTTTACTTATGATCCCTGAAGACAAGTTTCACGTCAACAAAGGTTCTACGCTGAAATCGAAGATCAAGCCCAAGAACTAGCAAAAAGTCTACTAATGAACTGATGCAGATATCAGCGAAGACAATACCTGTCCTTCGAGTTTGCCACTCGCTGATAAAGTACTGTTCAACGAACGCTGATCATGAAGTTTCCTCTACAAGTTAATTTTGTCTTATCCCCTTGCACGTCTCCGTACGAACTGTCAGAACGAACATCCCTTTTGTCCAGAATCGTACAAACAACTCCGATTCTACACTGTTCATCATGCGGCTACTAGGTTGTCTACCAAGGTCAAAACATGCAACCAATCAGTTGCTGCCACGTGTAAATTTATACTGCTTTGCATTAAATGCATGCAGTATATAAGGAGAAACCCTACTTCAAAATGAAGTGCTCGACCATCTTCTCTCTACTATCTTTGTGTTAGGATATTATTCGTAATTTTCTTGTCTCCTTTCTAGCTTAATTCTAGTGCAAGAAACTTAGTGTTCTTAACTTGTTTAGATTAAGCTTAGTCTTTAATCTTGTTCCGTAACAAGTTGTAAATTGTTTGATTATATCAATAAACAATTTAGAAAGTAAAAATCGTGTGTTTGTATTCAACCCCCCCTTCTACAAACTTGTATAACCCTCCGGGACCAACAAGTGGTATCAGAGCGGATTGTTTAATCTCATAAACAAGATCTTTCTTATACAAATCTTTTCTCTTCCTTGCTATTTCTTATAATGGCTACCAACACAAACACAAACTATATTGACAATGGTTGTCTTCCAAAACCCCCTAGATTTTCCAGAGATAACTTTAATCTGTGGAAAAATAGGATGATACTCTTCTTAGAAGGTGTAGACCCTACTATGCCTTACTACATCGAAAATGGCCCATATATTCCTGTTAGAATTGATCCTGAAGTTCCAGACAATGCTACTAGAGCTGCCATTCCTGAAAGATTTGTTCCTAAGGAAATTCATTTGTGGACTGATGAAGATAAGAAGAAAGTGGCTATCGACACTAAAGCCAGATCTATCCTCTCTATGGCTCTTCCTGACGAAGTCTACCATTCCATCATAAATTTAAAACCTCCAAAGCCATGTGGGACACAATCTGTGTTCAATATGAGGTACGTCTGAAGTCCAGGACTCAAGAAAGATCAACCTGGTAAGACAATACGAAAGCTTCATTTGTGGTAAAAATGAATCTCTCTCTGAAGTACATCAGCGGTTTAACTGTTTAATAATAGATCTGAAAACCGTTGGTAAGGAATATTCTAACTTTGAAGTTCTGACAAAGTTCTTAGAATGTTTACCTGAAAGCTGGGACAGTTATTCAATGTGTCTCAAGCTATCAAAGGATCTAAAATCTATGACTCTTTCTACCTTATATGGCACTATGCTCAATCATGAGCAGTCGAGTCATCTTAACAAGAATCTTGTAAAAGATTCAAAAAGCACTCCTGTTGCTTTAATCTAAGAGTCACCTTCCACTCAACGATCCACTGTTACTATCATTGAGTTGGAGACTAACTTTGAATGCTCATCAGATCCTGACTCTTCAGATCTTGATGAATCTATGGCTCTCCTGTCTAATAAGTCAGGAGATTCGCCAAAAAGAAAAATTTCAGAAAGAACAAACCTCTTGGTCTCACTGACAAGCCTAGATCATCAACTCCTGTTGATTAGGCTACTTGTTGGTCCCGAAAGGCTATACAAGTTTGTAGAAGGGGGGGGGGGGGGGTTGAATACAAACACACAGATTTTACTTTTCTAAATTGTTTATTGATAAATCATTAACAATTTACAGCTTGTTGCGGAAACAAGATTAAGGATAAACCTAAATCTAAAGAAGTTGGAACACTAAGTTTCTTGCACTAAGAAAGAGAAGGAAATTACTAATAATAACCTATCTCAAGATAAGAAGGATGAACTTGTCCAGGGTTAGCAAGTTACTTCAAAATGAAGTGAGTTCTTCTTCTTATATACTACATGCATTTAATGCATTGCAGTTTACACTTTACACGTGGCAACAGCTGATTGGTTGCATGTCATTGACCTTTGTTGACAACCTTAGTAGCCGCATGTTTGAACAGTGTAGTATCAGAGTGGTTGTACGATTTCAGACAATAAGGAGGTTCTTTTTCTGACATATTGTACGGAGACGTGCAAGGGTGGATAAGACAAAAAGTACTTTGTACGGAGGACTTTATGATCAGCTTTTCGTTGATTCAGTGATCTATCATTCTATATCAACGAATGATAGAGTTCAGCGATAGCTAAAGTCCTGTACTTGATACTTCACGTTGAGTGGACAAATCTGAGTCTTCGCTGATCCGCATCAGTTCAATAGGAGACTTGTCGCTGGTTCTTGTGCTTGATCTTCGACTTCAGCGTAGAACCTATGTTGACGTGAAACTTGTCTTCAGGGATCGTAAGTAAACAACTAACTTATCAGCGATCACCATAAGTACTTAACAGACTCAGAGTATTATGGTGAACAGTGTTCGCTGAATGTTTAATCTAAAGAGCGTGAGTTCCTATCAGCGGTACTGTAAGATATTAGTACTTATCAGCAATAGTGAAACTCTGATACATATTGTTTACTTACAATTTTCACTAAGTATATAAGAGAGGGTCATTATCAAATCATTGAGGGTTTGGATCAACAATCTCCCCCTATTTGATTATGACATAGCAACAAAGAAAATTGCTATTTAGTGAAAACATAAGGATAAAAAGAACTTATAAAATATTTGTCCCTTTTACTGTTTTCTGGGATCTTTTCTGTACTGATGGAGTAAAGTACGTTCGCTGAAAATTTTCTTTAAACTTTGTAAAGATTACAGAGGGAAGTGGAAAAATTACAAGTACATCGAATAAAATTACAAGTACAAAAGATGTAGACAGATAAGGATAGAAAGAATTACAAGGCGATCGTATCCATCAAAAGGTTCTTCCTTAATGAGTTGTTCATCAAGGGCCATTGATGTGGGAATCATCCAGTCAGGGACATCTACTCCTTGATTCTTTTTGTTCATAGCTTCTTCAAAAATCAAGGGCTTCAGGTGTCTAGCTTTAATGTCGCGTCTGACTTCACACCAGTATATGAGATCTCTGAGTTGTTCGATGGGAACATGTGGAGCTCAGAGATACGTTGAAAGTGATGGTTTCCATCGTAGTCTAGAAAGAATATACCATAAGGATCACTTACAACTGTGCCAGGAATGAAAGTTTCTCCAGGTGGTAGGGAGGTGTCAAGCGCTGAGAGATCATCATCAGGGCCAAGAACTTCAGCACGAGAGAAACCAATACCTGTTTCATTTCGTATAGGAGGACCTGAGTCTGAGACTTTCTTTTCATTTGCAGAGACTCTTCTTTGTTGAGGAGGAAGAAGAGTAGATGGAGGAATATCCACATCAGAAGAAACTAGGTCGATCTGTTTGTTTAAGATCTTCTCGACATGGCTTTTGAACTTTGAGCGCGATCCCTGAATGGCTAATTTCACTTCTAACCATTCAGAGAGACCAAACTTTTCTAAGGTAGCAGCATAAAAGGTTTGCTTGGTTTCGTCTTCTCTGTAGACATCAACTTAAGCAACAGGAACGTCTGAGTACAGTCTTCCTCTGATGTTTACTTTGATGATTTTGGATGGTCGAGATCGATAGTTCAGCATTTCTTTACACCATTCCAAAGTCGTATCAGAGACCTTAGTCTTTTCTCTAACGATCCTTTGTGCATCATCCCATAGCTGACGTTGAACGTCAATGGGAGCTCTTTTCAGCTTGGGGTCTGTTATAGATCGTTGAGTAAGCTGGATGGCGTATTCTCTGTCTTTTTCTTCAGCTTCCCTTCTTTCAACGATTAGGCGTTCAGCTCTGAGGTGTTCCTTGTATTCCTTTTGGGAAATTCTGAACTTTGGAGGAACGGAAGGAAGTTGATTACGCTTCAGAATGATTCGCTGATCTTCGAGTCTCTTGATCATTTCATCTCTCTTTTCTTGGTCCTCTTAGCTTTTGAGGAGCCAAGGAAGGTCTGTTTTTGTGAGAGAGCATCTGTTCTTCAGGTTCATCAGTCTCAGAGATCAAATCCAAGACTGGGATTATTTCTTCAGCGTTGGGAGCTGGGATTATTGATGAAGTCGCAGCTGTAGGAACTTCTGTAACAACCCAAATCCCATAACACACATCATAATACATAACATTAATACATATCATTGATTTACAACAAAAGTTACATAACAAACCAAGTACGGTCTCATTAGTCTTGACATTACAAAATATATAAAAGCTTCCTAATCAACATCCATCAAAAGCTTCATACACTTCATCCTCTCCTGCCGATCCTTAACCTGGAAAACATATTTTTGAAAACAAAATGAGGGTTAGACCAAACGGGTCTAGTGAGTTACTCCCGGTCCTTTCCAAAATCATTATAAAACCTTTTATGTAAATCCTTTGTATCAAAATAGTTTAGATAAACCTTTGGTAATCCTTTCGTAAAATATAAACATACCACACGTATTTTAAATACCAATCTAGACTCGTGCATCGTGTACATCTCTTTCACCTTATTCCTCCACAAATGGCCATATTAGTTGGTAGCAAGCCAACTAATAAATCAACAACCGGTCCGCTCACCGGAACCCGGCTACCCGTCGGTCCGCACACCGGAACCCGACTACTCACCGGTCCGCACACCGGAACCCGGCTACACACCGGTCTGCACAACGGAACCCGGCTACACACCGGTCCGCACACCGGAACCCGGCAACAAGTGCACTCGTGTAGTGCAAAGCTTATAGAAATACAATATATATCTCATTACATCATATTGTCATTTATATACACATAATCATATTCCTACCACATAATCATCTCATATATATATGTATCCCAGTTCAAAACGTTTTATAGCAAAACTCACCTCGATCGCTTATCCATAAACACTTCCAAGCTTTTCTCCAAAAGATTCAGTCTTTCAATCCAAATCCACAGAATCTGTAACAAATTTAAATACAAATATCGCCTTACTAGTCAAACACATAAAGCCTACTAAAATCTTATCCTCAACAGTTCTCCCTTCAGCGATTTATCACGGGGGTTCCGCTACCCGGATAGCGGATGGGGTCAAGGGGCAACGCCCTTGAGCAACTTAATCCAAAAATACAATCAGAACTATATCCGGACACTACCAAAACTACCGAAACTCACTGTAACGGGACTCCACTGTACCGGGACTCTCCAGTACCGGGACTCTCCAGTACCGGGACTCCATATCACCGGGAGTTGGTATTACCGGGTCTTGTCATTACCGGGAGTTGACCTTACCGGGACTCTATACTACCGGGAGTCGATAATACCGGGATTCCAAACGAATCAATCGAAGCCTTAACCGTACGAATCCTTTTTCCGCTTCTTCTCGCCTCAGGAACACACACACACACACACTGATAATATCTGGATGTTGCTCCTGAATGAAATATCTGAATATCTTAAGGGTGTATATCAATCCCATACTTACCATTTAGACCTTGAATTTCTCATTAATGACCCAAACACCCCTAAACTTATAACTTACCCAAACTTACCCTAAACCTCGTTTTATAAAGTTAACTAGATTTAACGGAATTAGGATTTAACTAACGAACTTACCCGGGGTATTACAACTTCAGCGATATCCTCAAACAGGGGAGAGGACTAGCTGAAACACAACGATCTTACGAGTAAGAACTTGGGTAGAATAGAGATAGAAAGAATGGGATAAAGTGTATGGAGGATTTAGTGTGTAGAACTGATAATGTATATAGAGGAGGGATGTAGTGTAAGATTAGTGTACCTGACAAACCGGATTTTTAAGCAAGATCGTCAGATTTTCATCATCTTCAGCGACACTTTTTCCTTTGCCCTTGTCAGTTTCATATGCTGATGGCTTTGTCTTTGTCCGCTCCCCTGAAGGTTCATTTATCAGAATCCCTTTAAGAGCTTTAGCTCTCTGAGCAGGCTTGACGATAAAAGAGTCATCATCATCATCATCTTCATCATCATCATTCTTTGGAGAAGAGGATGGTTCATCATCAGACAAGTCGATGGCTTCTTCATCTTCAGCTTCAAACTCAGTTTCTTCAGTTTCTTCTTCGAGTTGCTCCCCCTCAGATACAGAGGTAAGCTTCTCGGTTCCCTCAGGGTGTTCATCTCCCTGAGGTCCAGCGGCTGCTGCTTCAATTGTCTTCTCACCTTCTTCAGTAAAAGTGAGGTCTTCAGTCTTCTCTCCCCTGATAGTTTCATCATGGGAAAGGTCTTCATCGCTCTTGGAAAGGTCTTCAGCGCTCTTCTCCCCCTCTTTTTCATGATGAGTGGGGGAGGAATGTGATGATTCAGCAGCTTGTGTTGTTTCCCTGTCTTATTGGCCAGGGATCTCGACACAGATTTCAATCGCTGATAATCTGTTTTCTAGACCAGAAATACCAGGATTGATCTTCACGAGTTCAGCACGATCCGCCGTAGTAAAAGATGAAGGTGCCGGGGCGGTCGTGTTGGTCAGGATCTGCTACAACAATGTCTGAATATAAGTGATGTCATTCTTCATCGTATTAACATCGGTCTTCACATAACTCATGTCAGTTTTTACTGAACTGACATCAGTCTTTACAGCAAACATATCACCTTCGAGTTTGCAAACCGATGTCTTCAGCGATGTGACTTCGCTGGACATGGTGTCAACTGATTTTTTGATGTCGAGGTAGTCTGTGTAGATGTCAGAGAGAACTTTGGCAAAGTTGGTGAGTGATTTATCAACCTTCTCCAAGTCAGCTTTGGAGGCATTCTTTTCGACCACAGTAGTCAGCTTTGTAAGATTCTCTCCAGCGTTTGTTACAGTTGAAGAGTTGTCGGAAAGAGTAGTAGTGAGACCTGTCAGCTTCGTCTCTATAGTCTTCAGAGAGGCGTTGATGTCTCCTAAATTAGGACCTGTAACATATAAGAACTTGTGAACAGAGGAAAGCTCAGAAGTTTGGGGTTCAGTTACAGTGTATAGGGGTTGGTGTATACCTGCAGGAGGATTGGTGAATTCATCAAAATCTCGATGTCCTGAGAAAAGTTCCATGTCGTCAGCTAAAGTGCGTGGACGCATGGTCATCTCTGCAGGTCCTACGCCCATCATTCTATGAGTGTCATCATTAGTTTCTGGAGGAATGACAGGTGCTTCGGTGATAACAGGAGTAGAGTCCAATTGAATAGAGGGAGTAGCGACGGTTAAGAATGGAGGTTGGGTGCGGAGTTCAGCATTGGATTCGCTGAGAATCGCTTCGTCAGTCTTTTGAGAGACTGAAGGAGGTTGGGTAGATTCCAAATGTGTAACCTCAGCGTTTAGAGACGCTGAAGTTGGGATAGAGTGGGTGGCTTGTTCAGCTGTGGCAGAGCGTACCACTGAACTTTCCTTCAGCCCATCAAGAGGAGCTGAGGAGTCTTCAGCAAGAGATTGTTGGGGTTGCTCCTTGGTTTTCATAGTTCTTTTGGAACCAAGTTGGGTTTCAGAGTGTTTCCTTTTAAGAGAAGGAATGGAGGTTGCAGCTGAGGTATCAGCGGTGGGTTTGTCCGCTGAAGGAGATGCAGAAGTAGAAGAAGTAGGGTTTAGAAGAGTTAAAAGAGTAGAAAGACGTACCTCATTTGCCACAGGCTTTAAGTCGAGAACCTTAGGGCCAACCTGAGAGAGTTTCAGGTCACCCTCTTTTGAGTAGCTGTCCTTCAGGCCTTTTTGGAATACAGCGCTGATGAATCGAGGATAGGGAACCCATGGAGATCTGTCAGGGACGGAGTCCACTCTTAGTACCAGGTCATCATAGATAATCGATGCCCAGTCTATATGAAGACCTTTCAGCAATGCTAATCCCATTGCTTGTTGAGGCTGAGCGGCTTGGTCAGAGGAGCCGGTCTTGGCAGTCATGCAGCTGATTAAATGAGCGAAGATGAAGTTCATCTCGCTGGGCATTTTAGACTTCTTGATAAGGGTCAGCTTCTTCTCGGGCTTCTTGTCCCTTCCAGTTTCCCATACATAGCCCATTGCATCGAAGAATGCAATGATGGCTTCCCTGTCTGAGTTTTTCTTGGGGCTAGGGAGAGGAACAAAAGGTTTTTCTTTGGTTACGATGGGAAGGTTGAGGGCTTTGCGAATAATGGCAGGGGTGATCTTCATAGTGCCATAGTCAGTATCGCAGAGGATGCAGTCAATTGTTTTTTAGGGATCTTTGGCTGATGGTAGCTGAGAGTGTCTGGCAGAGTACCAGAATTGGGATAGCAGTAGCTGATGTGCAGGAGGTGTTATGGTCAGGGTTGTGGAGATGGAACAGTTCTTCAGGATGTTCACAGCATCATCTAGATGTGTGACTTGCTTTCGAGGAGGAAACTCGAGAAGCGCATAGAGGTTATTTACCTTGGTCCAGTCCAGTTTGTCAAGAGAGAACTTGACCTGAGGAGTCTTGAGGAATTCCACATCCTCAGCAGTATTATCAGCAGCAGTGTTCTCAGCGATGGTGTTCTTGGAAATGTCGGAAGATGCCATTTTCTGTATTATCAGTTCAACCAAAGATTAACAAATAAGAATAATCTTAATATGGAAAGATTTTCCAATAAGATGGTTCGAATTTTGTCCATTTCATTCAGACAAAATGTCTTAATGAAGATTAGGATTTTTCTTGTTTTTGAAAAACGAAATGTAAACCCAAAATAAATCTTGTTTTCCAGTTTCCTTTGAAGATTGGGATTCTGGAAAAACGTATGAAGAACAAGTTTAACATTTTGCATTTTAAACTTGAAGAACAACCATGAAAGGTTGTGTTCATAAAACCATGAAAGAAATGATTTCATTTTAAAAAGTTCTTTTGTTTGATCTTGTGAAAACAAAGAGAAGATCATTAACAAGTTTGAGGAGACAGGTAAAATAAAAGAATTATTAACCTGATTCGTTGAAGAAGATGAAGTTCTTAAGTTCTTGAAAAACTTGAGAGCACAAATGCAACAGTAAATTCTTTTTCTTAGCTTGGAGAAGAAGTTCACGTAAAAGAAAAATATAAACCCACAAAGTGTTTATATAGAGATTAGAGAGAGAGAAAATTTTGAGCGGGAAAATATTTTCATCATGACACGGACACGTGTTTGCATTTGATTGGCGAGTAAACGAAGCGTGCAAACGTGTGTTAGAAAAAAGAACGTGTCGGGGCTTATCCGTTGCAATGACGTCACAACTGTCCTTTCATATTCTTGGATGTCTCTGAGGTTTTGAAAAACTCAGGGACACTTTTGAAAACATGAAGCACTGATTAGAAATATCAGTGTTGGATTTTAGAAATTTCAAAGTATCGCTGATAAGGAAGAGATATTCAGCGATGTAATTTGTTTTGAAATCTTGCATTTACATGCGATTGTCAGAGAGAGAAAAACATACCTTGATATCAGCGAATCAATTTATTCAGAGAGAAGATGATAGAATGGGTTATACAAGTTGGTTTTATCCTGTCGTTGATCAAATGTGAACCGCTGAAGATTTTATTCCTCATAGTTCAGCATTCCAAGTTCGCTGATGAGAAAGTTGAACCTTGTCTCATCAAGAGGTTTGGTGAACAGATCAGCTAACTGATACCCAGTTGGGATAAAGTGAAGTTCTATATCACCATTCATCACATGATCTCTGATAAAGTGATACCTGATTTCGATGTGTTTTGTCTTTGAGTGTAGCACTGGATTATTTGCTATAGCGATGGCACTTGTGCTGTCGCAATAGATTGGAATATTTGAGAGCTGAAGGTCATAGTCCAGTAGTTGATTTCTCATCCACAAGACCTGAGAACAACAACTTCCAGCGGCTACATACTCAGCTTCAGCTATGGAGGTGGACATTGAGTTTTGCTTTTTACTTGTCCAACTCACCAGCTTTCCACCCAGGAGCTGACATTCTCCTGTGGTGCTTTTCCTATCTATTTTGCAACCTGCAAAATCACTATCTGAATAGGCGATTAGATCGAATCCTGAGTCTTTGGGATACCAAAGACCTATATTCGTTGTACCCTTAAGGTATCGAAAAATTCGCTTTACAGCTTTCATATGAGATATCTTAGGTTCAGCTTGATATCGTGCACACAAACATGTTGCATACATAATATCGGGTCGACTAGCTGTAAGATACAAAAGAGAGCCGATCATCCCACGGTACAACGTGACATTAACATAAATACCCTTAGTATCCTTATCAAGTGTCAGCGGTGGTGCCATAGGGGTTTTCATAGCTGAACATTGGGTTAAGTCGAATTTCTTCAGCATATCTTTAATATACTTTCCCTGATTAATGAAAGTTCCTTTTTCATTTTGCTTTATCTGAAGACCAAGGAAATATGTTAGTTCATCCATCATGCTCATTTTTTACTCATCTTTCATTCTATCTGCGAAACGAGTACAATGATCAGGGTTAGTAGAACCAAATATAATGTCATCAACATATATCTGAACAAGAATGATATGACCTTTTACTTTCCTGAAAAATAGAGTTTTGTCGATTTTACCTCGCTCAAATTGTTCAATATGGAGATAAGTAGAAAGAGTGTCATACCATGCACGTGGAGCTTGCTTTAAGCAATAAAGTGCCTTATCCAGTTTATAAACATAACCTGGACGCTTAGGATCTGAGAATCCTGGAGGTTGTTCCACATAGACTTCTTCATTTAGCTTTCCATTTAGAAACGCTGACTTAACATCCATCTGATATACTTTGAAGTCTTTGTGTACAGCGTATGCTAAGAATAAACGAATAGATTCTAGTCTTGCTGCTGGAGCAAATGTCTCGTCGTAATCTATGCCTTCCTCTTGTCTGTATCCCTGAGCTACAAGGCGAGCCTTGTTGCGGGTTACAGTTCCATGTTCGTCCAACTTGTTTCGATAGACCCATTTAGTGCCTATCACTGTTTTGTTAGTTGGTATTCGAACAAGTTTCCAAACTTTGTTTCTTTCGAATTCAGTCAGCTCTTCTTGCATGGCGCAGACCCAGTTTGGATCTTTGAGGGCATCATCTACTTTCTTTGGTTCAGTTAGAGAAATAAAGTTAACAAATAAACAAATATTACCTGCACTTCGTCGAGTCTGAATACCAGCGTTTGGATCACCAAGAATTTGATCAATTGGGTGATTTACAGTCCATCGCTGAGCCGGGGCGTGAGACGCTGACTTAACTTGAATTGGAGGAGCTGAAGATGAAGCTTCAGCGACATCTGGAGTATCAGCCAAGAGAGGAATGGGTGCAGTTATCATTATATTCACTGATTGCTGAGAAGTAGATGGAATGTCTGAGACATTGGGTTCAGAAGCAGGTATAGTGTTTAAATGAACAACTGAGACCCATGATGTTTCAACTTCACTATTCTGCATATTTGGAATGATAGTAGGACCATCATCTTCAACTGTGTGAGCACGAGGAGTGGGAATATCTTCTGAATCACCAAGATGAGAAAACATCCATTGATTCAGTTCTTCAGTATCAGCGGACGGTTTAGAGTTCGCTGAACGGGATTCGTCAAACGTGACGTGAATTGTTTCTTCAATAGTTTGTCTTCTTCGATTGAACACTCTGAAGGCTTTGGAGACTGAGGAGTATCCAAGAAAGATTCCATCATCAGCCTTAGGATCAAACATTCCAAGGGCATCTATGTTGTTCAGTATGAAACACTGACATCCAAAGATGTGAAGAAAGCTGATTGAAGGCTTTCTCCCATGAAAAAGTTCATAGGCAGTTTTATTGAATCTTTTGACTATCAGCGACCTGTTTTGCGTAAAACAAGCGGTGTTGACAGCTTCTGCCCAAAACTGAGTAGGCAGGTGAGAATCGCTGAGCATTGAACGTGCAGCTTCAATAATTGTTCTATTTCTTCTTTCAGCGACTCCATTTTGTTGTGGTGTTCTCACTGAAGAAAAGTTGTGAGAAATACCCTTACTCTCAAAGAAGGAATCAAGAGAACTGTTTTTGAATTCAGTCCCATGATCACCCCTTATTGAGCGAATGGTCAAATTGTTCAGGGTTTCCATCTTCCGAACAAAGGTGATGAGTTCTTCAGGGGTGTCACTCTGGGAACGGAGAAACATAACCCATGTATAACGAGAGAATTCATCAACTATGACCAGTGTATATTTCTTTCCAGCGATGGATTGTTTGTTAACAGGGCCAAACAAATCCATATGGAGTAGTTGTAGAGGATATGACACTGAGGAGACTTGTTTTGACTTAAATCTTGCTTTGGTCTGCTTCCCTTTCTCACACTCTGAACATAAAGACTCTTTGGCGTATGAGTGTTGAGGTAGACCAGTGACTAACTCTTTTGAAGAAAGAGTGTTCAGTGTCTTGAAATTTAGATGAGAGAGCCTCTTATGCCATAGCCAGTTGACATCAGATGAGGCTTTTGAGAAGAAACATGAGTTCTCAGTGGTTGTTGAGTCCATGTTTATTACATAAACATTTTCCAAACGATAACCGCTGAGAGCTATCTTCTCCTTTTTGTCAGTGACAAAGTAGGATTCCTTAGTAAAGATTACTTCGTTATCCTTGTCGCAAAGCTGACTAATGCATAACAGATCATGCTTCAGCCCTTCAACATATGCGACTCTTCTGAAGGTGGTTGTACCATTAGAGAGTACACCAAACCCTCGAGTATGTCCTTTTCCATTTCCACCGAAAGTCACAGAGGGACCCTTCTCTTCCTTGTATTCAGCGAGCAGGCTTTTCTTTCCAGTCATGTGTCTAAAGCATCCGCTATCGAGATACCAGATACCCTTCTTAACCTGCATCACAAAGGAAGATTAGTTTTTCTTGGGTACCCACTTAACCATGTGTACACGTTTGTCAGTGGAAGTAGTTGGAATGGAAGGTTCAGCAATCTTCGCAGCATTTGAAGATTCAGCTTTGTCAGTCTTCACTTTGGTTAATTTCTTAACCTCAGTGGTCTTCTTTGCCTTAGGGGCAATCTTCACCTTAGCTATCTTTTCAGCTTTGGTGGCTGAGGGACACTTACTAGCAATATGATCAGTAAGTCCACAGTGATAACATTTCCTATAACTAAAAGTAATTCTAGGACTATTTGAATGCTGAGCTTTTGATTTTGAATTTGAAGGACCAGCACCAAATAAGCTTTTGGCTTTTGAAATGGGAGGAACGTTTAGTTCTTCAGATTTCTTACCAAGGACATCCACTATAAGTCTAGGAGTAGATCGCTGAATAGACCCACGCTGAGCAGATCCAGAGATCTGATTCCTTGATCCAGAGGATTAAATCACTAAAGCTTTAGAAGCATTCAGCTTTGGTACTAAAGTACCCTTCTGAGGATTTTGGTTATAAGCAATTCCTTTACCTTTATCTTTAAAGACAGAGGTAGGTTTTGGATAAACCATTTTCTCTTTACCTTTTGAAGAGGTAGAAATTTCCTCAGGGATAGTTGGTCTGGACGAGGAACACTGAGAGGATGAAGTATCACCGACTGAGGATACCAAAGTTCCAAATAAGAGCATGGAACGATTAGTGGTTGATTATTGAGTTTCATATTTGTAACCGAGACCACATTTATCACTTAGGGGTATCTGAGACTTAATTATCTCAGTGATCTTTGTTGAAGAATTACACCATCCTTCAACAGTAGCTTTTTCAGCTTTCAATGCAGCTATAGCTTCTGCTCGTTCGGTTTTGACTAGCTGATTTAAATGCACTTGATCTTTAAAATCTTCTTCAATTTTAGAAAGCTTTTCTATTTGAAGGTGACAATTTTTAAGTTGTTCAGCGAGATCAAGGTTTTGATTTTCAACTACAGTTTTGCCATTCATGGCTTCATATAAACTTCTAGTCAAGAGATCGATTTTCCGCAGACTATCAGCTTCATCAATATTTGCAATATTTGTAAAGAAGGAAGGTGATACCTGAATTGCAGAGGTTGAAGTAGAGGGAATGTCTGAACTTTCTTCCTCATCTTCAATCTTTGCCATAAGATAGAGATTGGCTTCATCATCCTCAGAGTCGGATGATGATTCTTCTTCTTCAGAGGCAGCCCAATCGTAAGCCATCAGGCCTTTGCCTTTCTTCTTGAAGCTTTTCATCTTCGCATACTTTTCTTTCAGCTTAGCATATTTGTCATCTTTATTCCTGGGAATAAAGGATTTCTTGGGAAACGCTGAGTTTCTCGATACTTTCTTAGACCTGCACTCGTTAGCGAAATGTCCAATCTTTTCGCAGTTAAAACAAGTAGCAGTAGCCTTATCAACATGAGCTGATGATCTTGGCTTATCAGTTATAGAAAGAGGTTTGTTCTTTCTGAACATTTTCTTTTTGGCGAATCTCCTGAACTTTTTAGTTAGGAGAGCCAAAGATTCATCATCATCTGAAGAGTCAGAATCTGATGACCTTTCAGAGTTACTTTCTAACTCAGTGATAGTAACCATGGGTCGCTGAGTAGAAGGTTCCTCTAAGATTAAAGCAACATGGGTGCTTTTGGAATCTTTTACAAGATTCTTCTTAAGATGGCTTGATTGCTCATGATTCAACATCGTGCCATATAAGGTAGCAAGGGTCATTGATCTTAGATCCTTTGACAGCTTGAGACACATAGAATAACTGTCCCAGCTTTCAGGTAAACATTCTAGAAACTTTGTCAACACTTCAAAGTTAGAATATTCCTTACCAACAGTTTTCAGATCTATTATTAAGCAATTAAAATGTTGGTGAACTTCAGAGAGAGTCTCATTCTTACCACAAATGAAACTTTCATACTGCCTTACCAGGTTGATCTTTTGAGAGTCTTGGACTTCAGCAGTACCTTCATACTGAACACATATTGTGTCCTACATGGCTTTTGAGGATTTCAGGTTCATGACAGAATGGTAGACTTCGTCAGGAAGAGCCATGGATAGTATGGATCTGGCTTTTGTGTCAATAGCCACTTTCTTCTTATCTTCGTCAGTCCACATATGAACTTCCTTAGGAACCAGCCTTTCTGGAATAGCAGGTCTATTCTCAGCGGCTGGAACTGCAACATCAATTCTTACAGGAATAAATGGGTCGTTTTCAAGATAGTAAGGCATAGTAGGGTCTACACCTTCTAAGAAGAGAATCATCCTATTTTTCCATAGATTAAAATTATCTCTGGAGAATCTAGGGGGTTTTGCAAGAGAACCATTGTCGATATAATTTGTGTTTGTGTTGGTAGCCATTTTCAGAAATAGCAAGGAAGAGAAATCTTAGTATAGATTAGATCTTGTTTATGAGATTAAAAAAATCCGCTATGATACCACTTGTTGGTCCCGAAGGGCTATACAAGTTTGTAGAAGGGGGGGGGGGGGGGTTGAATACAAACACACATATTTTACTTTTCTAAATTGTTTATTGATAAATCATTAACAATTTAAAGCTTGTTGCGGAAACAAGATTAAGGATAACCCTAAATCTAAACAAGTTGGAACACTAAGTTTCTTGCACTAAGAAAGAGAAGGAAATTACTAATAATAACCTATCTCAAGATAAGAAGGATGAACTTGTCCAGAGTTAGCAAGTTACTTCAAAATGAAGTGAGTTCTTCTTCTTATATACTGCATGCATTTAATGCATTGCAGTTTACACTTTACACGTGGCAGCAGCTGATTGGTTGCATGTCATTGACCTTTGTTGACAACCCTAGTAGCCGCATGTTTGAACAGTGTAGTATCAGAGTGGTTGTACGATTTCAGACAATAAGGAGGTTCTTTTCTGACATATCGTACGGAGACATGCAAGGGTGGATAAGACAAAAAGTACTTTGTACGGAGGACTTTATGATCAGCTTTTCGTTGATTCAGCGATCTATCATTCTATATCAGCGAATGATAGAGTTCAGCGATAGCTAAAGTCCTGTACTTGATACTTCACGTTGAGTGGACAAATCTGAGTCTTCGCTGATCCGCATCAGTTTATTTGGAGACTTGTCGCTGGTTCTTGAGCTTGATGTTCGACTTCAGCGTAGAACCTATGTTGACGTGAAACTTGTCTTCAGGGATCATAAGTAAACAACTTACTTATCAGCGATCACCATAAGTACTGAACAGACTCAGAGTATTATGGTGAACAGTGTTCGCTGAATGTTTAATCTAAAGAGCGAGAGTTCCTATCAGCGGTACTGTACGATCTTAGTACTTATCAGCGATAGTGAAACTCTGATACATATTGTTTACTTACAATTTTCACTAAGTATATAAGAGAGGGTCATTATCAAATCACTGAGGGTTTGGATCAACACTACTTCTACTTGCTATAACTGCGAAAAAAATATGAATTTGGCTAGCGAGTGCAGGTCAAAGAAAGTTTCTAAAACCTCAGCTTTCTCCAAGAAATCCTCTAACCCCAAGGCTAGAGATGACAAGTACAACAAGCTGAAAGAAAAGTATGCAAAGCTGAAAGGCTTTAAGAAGAAAGGCAAAGGCCTGATCGCTGACTATGATTGGGGGCTTCTGATAAAGAAGAATCATCTGACTCTGAAGATGATGATGAGGCCAATCTCTGTCTCATGGCCGAAATTGTAGATGAGGAAGAAAATTGTGACATTCCCTCTACTTCAACCTCTGCTACCAATGTATCAACTTCTTTCTTTACACATATTTCAGATCTTGATGAAGCTGATAGTCTTCGAAAGATCGATCTCCTGACTATGAGTTTCTATGATGCCATGAATGGAAAACTGTTGTTGAAAATCAAAACCTTGATCTCGCTGAACAACTTAAAATTGTCAACTTCAAATAGAAAAACTTTCTAAAATTGAAGAAGATTTAAAAGACCAAGTTCATATAAATCAGCTAGTCAAAATCGAACGAGAAGAAGCTATCGCTGCATTGAAAGCTGAAAAAGCTACTGTTGAAGGATGGTGTAAATCCTCAACAACGATCACTGAGATAATTAAGTCTCAGATTCCCCTGAGTGACAAACGTGGTATTGGTTACAAAGTTGACGTTGAAGAACCAACCACTGATCATTCCATGCTTAAGTTTGGAATGTTTGTGTCCTCTGTCTCTGACACTTCATCCTCTCAGTATTCCACTTCAAAAACTCCCATCCCTGAGGAAAAAACCTACCTTAATATCCAAAGGTAAGGGTAAAGAAAAAGTTTTCAACCAAAAACCTCAGAAGGGTACCTTTGTACCTAAGCTGAATGCTTCTAAAGCTTCAGTGACTCATCCCTCTACTTCTAAGTACAAGATCCATGGATTCATTCAGCAATCTACTCCTAGAATCAGAGTGGATGTTATTGGTAAGAAATATGAAGAACTGATTGTTCCTCCCATTTCAAATGCCAAAGGTATACTTGGTGCTGGCCCTGCTCATTTAAAATTAACTGCTCAGCATGCAAAAGTTCCTAAAGCTACTTTTAGTTATAGGAAATGTTATCACTGTGGACTTACCAATCATATTGCTAGTAAGTGTCCCACAGCCACCAAAGCTGACAAATTAGCTAAGGTGAAGATTAATGCCCCCAAGGCAAAGAAGACCACTGAGGTTAAGAAATTAACCAAAGTGAAGACAAGTTCTGAAGCTGAATCTTCAAGTGCTGCGAAGATCGCTGAACCTTCCACTTCCTCTACGACCATTGATAAGTGTGGGCCCATTGTTAAATGGGTGCCCAAGTCAAACTAATCTTCCTTTGTTTACAGGTTCGGAAGGGTATCTGGTATCTCGATAGCGGATGCTCTAGACCCATGACTGGAAAGAAAAACCTGCCCACTGAATACAAGGAAGAGAAGGGTCCCTCAGTGACCTTCGGTGGAAATGGAAAAGGCTATACCCAAGGGTTTGGTGTACTCTCAAATGGTACAACAACCTTTGGAAGAGTTGCATATGTTGAAGGACTGAAGCATAATCTTCAAAGGATCAGTCAGCTATGTGACAAAGATAACAAAGTGATCTTCACTAAGGAATCCTGCTTTGTCACTGATAAAAAGGAGAAGATAGCTCTCAGCGGTTATGGTATGGAAACTGTTTACGTTATAAACATGGACTTTACAACCACTGAGAACTCTTGTTTCTTCTCAAAAGCCTCATCTGAGGCCAACTGGCTATGGCATAAGAGGCTCTCCCATCTCAACTACGTCAACACTCATACGCGAAAGAGTCCTTATGTTCAGCGTGTAAGAAAGGGAAACAGACCAAAGCAAGCTTCAAGTCTAAGCAAGTTTCCTCAATGTCATCTCCTCTACAACTTCTCCATATGGATTTGTTTGGCCCTGTTAACAAACAATCCATCGCTGGAAAGAAATATACATTGGTCATAGTTGAAGAATTCTCTGGCTATACCTGGGTAATGTTTCTCCGTTCTAAGAGTGACACCCCTGAAGAACTCATCACATTTGTTAGGAAAATGGAAGTCCTAAACAACATGACCGTTCGCTCAATAAGGAGTGATCATGGGACTGAATTCAAAAACAGTTCTCTTGATTCCTTCTTTGAAAGTAAGGGTATTTCTCACAACTTTTCCTCAGTGAGAACACCACAACAAAATGGAATCGCTGAAAGAAGATATCGAACTATCATCGAAGCTGCACGTTCAATGCTCAGCGATTCTCACCTGCCTACTCAGTTTTGGGCAGAAGCTGTCAACACTACTTGTTTTACTCAAAACAGGTCACTGATTGTCAAAAGATTCAAGAAGACAGCCTATGTACTTTTCCATGGGAGAAAGCCTTCTATTAGCTTTCTTCACATCTTTGGATGTCAGTGTTTCATACTGATCAACAAAGATGCCCTTGGAAAGTTTGATCCTAAGGCTGATGATGGAATTTTTCTTGGATACTCCTCAGTCTCCAAAGCCTTCGGAGTCTTCAATCGAAGAAGACAAACTGTAGAAGACACAATTCATGTCACTTTTGACGAATCTCGTTCAGCGAATTCTAGACCTTTTGCTGCTACTGAAGAACTGAATCAATGGATGTTTTCTCATCTTGGTAATTCAGAAGACATTCCCACTCCTCCATCTCATACTCATCCCGCTGAAGATGATGATCCTACTATCATCCCAATGATGCAGAATAATGAAGCTGAAACATCATGGGTCTCAGCTATTCCTCTAAACACTATGCCTGCCTCTGAACCTTCTATCTCATATATACCATCTACTTCTCAGCAATCAGTGAACAAAATGACATCTGCACCTCTTCCTCTCTTGGCTGAAATACCAGAAGTTGTTGAAGCCTCATCTTCAGCACCTCCAGAAGTTCAGATTGAGCCATCAACTTACACTCCGGCTCAGTGACGGACTATCAATCACCCTATTGAACAAATTCTTGGTGATCCAAACGCTGATATTCAGACTCGACGAAGTGCATGTAATATTTGTTTATTTGTTAACTTTATCTCTCTGATTGAACCAAAGAAAACAGATGATGCCCTCCAAGATCTAAATTGGGTCAGCGTTATGCAAGAAGAGCTGACTGAATTCGAAAGAAACAAAGTTTGGAAGCTTGTTCCTCGTCTATCCGAGAAGTCAGTGATAGGCACTAAATGGGTCTATCGAAACAAGTTGGATGAACATGGAACTGTAACCCGAAACAAGGCTCGACTTGTTGCTCAGGGATACAGACAAGAGGAAGGCATAAATTACGACGAAACCTTTGCTCCAGTAGCAAGACTATAAGCCATTCGTCTATTCTTAGCTTACGCTGTACATAAAGACTTCAAAGTTTATCAAATGGATGTAAAGTCAACATTCCTCAATGGAAAGCTGAATGAAGAAGTCTACGTGGAACAACCTCCAAGATTCTCAGATCCTAAGCATCCAGGTTATGCTTAGAAGATGGATAAGGCACTTTATGGCTTAAAACAATCTCCTCATGCATGGTATGACACTCTCTCTACTTATCTCCATATTGAAAAATTTGAGCGTGGTAAAATCGACAAAACTCTATTTTTCAGGAAAGTAAAAGGTCATATTATTCATGTTCAAATATATGTCGATGATATTATATTTGGTTCCACTAACCCTGACTTATGTACTCGTTTCGCTGAGAGAATGAAAGCTGAATATAAAATGAGTATGATGAGTGAGCTAACTTATTTCCTTGGTCTTCAAATCAAACAGAGTGAAAAAGAAACTTTCATTCACCAAGGTAAGTATGTTAAAGATATGCTGAAGAAATTTGACTTAACTCAGAGTTCAACTATGAAAACCCCTATGGCACCGCCGCTGACACTAAACAAGGATCCTAATGGAAAATATGTTAATGTCACAGCATACCGTGGGATGATCGGCTCTCTCCTGTATCTTATAGCTAGCCGACCTGATATTATGTATGCAACCTGTTTGTGTGCACGATATCAAGCTGAACCTAAGGAATCTCATTTGATCGCTGTAAAGCGAATCTTTTGTTACCTTAAGGGTACTCCTAACCTAGGCCTTTGGTATCCCAAAGATTCAGGGTTTGATCTAATCGCCGATTCAGATAGTGATTTTGCAGGTTGCAAATTGGATAGGAAAAGCACCACAGGAGGCTGTCAGCTTTTGGGTGGAAAGCTGGTGAGTTGGACAAGTAAAAAGCAAAACTCAGTGTCCATCTAAACCGCTGAAGCTGAATACGTAGCTGCTGGAAGCTGTTGTCCTCAGGTCTTGTGGATGAGAAATCAACTACTAGACTATGATCTTCATCTCTCGAAGATTCCAATCTATTGCGACAGCAATAGTTCCATCGCTATAGCCAATAATCTAGTGCTACACTCAAAGACCAAACACATCGAAATCAGGTACCATTTTATCAGAGATCATGTGATGAATGGTGATATAGAACTTCATTTTATCCCAACTGACTTTCAGTTAGCTGATCTATTTACCAAACCTCTTGATGAGACAAGATTCAACTTTCTCATCAGCGAGCTTGGAATGCTGAACTTTGAAGAGTAAAATCTTCAGCGGTTCACATTTGATCAGTGATAACAATGAACTTGTATAACTCATTAATCATCTTCTCTCTGAACAAAATTGATTCGCTGATATTAAGGTATGTTTTCTCTTGCTCGCTGACGTTCGCCTAGAACTGAAAGATTTCAAAACAAATAGCATCGCTGAATATCTCTTCCTTTCAGCGATACTTTTGAAATTTCTAAACTCAAACACTGATATTTCTGATTCAGTGCTTCATGTTTTCAAAATGTCCCTGAGTCTTTCAAAAACCTCAGAGACATCCTATAATATGAAAGGATGTTTATGACGTCATCATAACGGATAAGTCATGGCACGTTTTCTCTAACACGTTCACCCGTTTCGACTTCCTTGTCCAATCAAATTCAAGGGACGTGTCCTGTCATCATGAAAAACTTTTCCCGCTCATAGTTTTTCTCTCTCTACTCTCACTATATAAACCCTTTGAATTTATATTTTCACCTTTACGCGAACAACTTTTCCTTCAAGCAAGAACATTGTTGCATTTTGAACTCTCATTTCCAGAAATTGTTCATCTTCAATCTTCATCAACTAAGGTTAATATTCTTGTTATTTACCTTTTATTAACTTGTTTCTGGTCTTATTATTGCTTTTAAAAGATCAAACAAAAGAACTTCTTAAAATGAAATCATTTTCTTTTCATGATTTTATGAACTCAATCTTCATGGTTGTTCTTCAAGTTTAAATCAGAAATCTTAAACTTGTATCCTCATATGTTTTTCCAGAATCCTTCCTTTAAAAGGAAACTGGAAAATAAGACATTCACTAGTTTTGAATCTTTGCCAAAAGTAGAAAAACCTTAATTTCTCTAAAACCCTTATTTTGGATATTTTATTCATTTTAAGATTTTCTGTTCATATTCTTAGTGTTAAACAGAAATGGCATCTTCTACTGATGCTCCTACTACCAAGTCTCCTACTACTGCTGAGAAAGTGGTTCTCACCAAAGCCCCTCAGGTTACTTTTAAAATCGAGAAAGTTACCTTTCAGAACAACAATCCTTATGCTCTCTTCGATTTTCCTCAAAGTAAGCAGGTAACACATCTTGATGACGCTGTGAATTTTCTGAAAACATGCCCTAACTCCACAGCTCTAACCATCACTCCTCCAGCCAGTAAACATCTACTAGCTCAGTTCTGGTATTCTGCCAGAAGAGCTCAGATCACCTCTTCCGAAGACCCCAAGAAGAAAATCGATGTCATCCTCTTTAACACCGATCATGGCACTTCCAAAATTACACCTGGTAATATCAGGTGTGCCCTGAACCTCCCTACGGCCACAAAAGAAAACCGCTTCATCCCTCTTCCGAATCCCAAAAACTCATCCGACAAGGAAGCAATGATTGCATTCTTCGATACAATGAAATACGCATGGGACACAGGGAGAGATGGACTCCCTGAGAAGAAGCTGATTGCAATCAAGAAGTCCAAGATGCCAAGCGAGATGAACTTCATCTTTGCTCATTTGATCAGTTGCCTGACAGCAAAAACAAGTTCCTCTGATCAAGCTTCTCAACCCCAACAGGCCATGGGGTACTCACTACTGAAGGGTCTCCAAATTGATTGGGCAAAAATCATCTATGATGATCTGATGCTCAGGGTAGATGTAACAGACAGACCAACAACTGTTCCATATCCTAGGTTTGTCAGTGCTCTCTTCGAACAAGGCTTGAAAGACAAGTACCCAAAGGTGGGCGACCTGAGACTCTCAAAGGCCGGCCTTAAAGTTCTTGACTTCAAACCCCTACCGAACGAGGTACGTCTCTCTACACTCTTATCTATTCTCAATCCTCCAACTTCTTCTACTTATGCGGCTACCTCAGTGGTAATCCCAACTGCTAATACCCAAGCTGCAACCTCCACTCCTTCTAAGAAAAGGAAACACTCTACTACCCCACTTAATTCTCAAAGGATCAAGAAAATCAAGGAGCAACCCCCCAAACATTCACATGCTGAAGACTCCACGACTCTTTCTGTATAAGAGACGTTGGATAGTTTCGTGGTACGCTCTGCCACAGCTGCTCAAGCCACCCCTTCCATAACGACTTCAGCGCCTCTAAACGCTGAGGTTATAGACTTGGATCTGAACCCCCCTCCTTTAGACCATCTAAGGACTGAAGAAGTATTTCTCAGCGGATCCAACGCCGAACCTCTCACCAAAACCCTCTTCACAACCATCACTCCTCCCACCATTTCTTTGGACACTCCACCAGTATTCCCATCATTCTCTGCACAGAACATCATCCTCGATACATCAACTACTACTTTATAGGGGATGATGCATCAAAATATAGGATCTGCAGGCACTTCTATGCGCCAAGGCACTCTGGAAGGCGATATGAAACACTACTCAGGTTATCGAGGTTTTGACGACTTCACCAACCCGCCTGCAGGTATACACAAAACCATACCCACTTCTCTCTCAAAATCCCCAACTTCTGAGCTTTCCTATGTTCATAAGTTATTAACTGTTGCAGGTCCTAATTTGGGAGATATTCACGCCTCCCTGAAAGATCTGGTGACGAAGGTGGAATCTCACACCACCACTCTATCTGCTAACTCTTCAGAGGTTACAAACGCTGGAGAGAATCTCAAAAAGCTAACCACAGAGGTCGGGAAGAAGGCTCCAGTGCTGATCTGGAGAAGGTGGCAGGTAGCATTGGTATTTTTGCTACTACTCTTGCTGACAACTCTACCGCCATCAACAATCTCAACTTCACCAACACATCTCTCTCCACAAACTTCTCTACCTTGTCCAGCGAAGTCACATTGCTGAAGACAACGGTTGGTAACCTTCAGGGATAAGTGTCTTCCTTGAAGACGGATGTCAGCACTGCCACCAATCTACTGCAGCAAATCTTCGATCGCCTGAATGCTGCTACATGTGCTCCTTCGCATTTTACTCAGGTAGATCATGAGGATCTTCATAGAATCACTCCTGCGATATCTGGCCTGGAAGACAGATTACGTAGGATTGAAACCTGTGTTGGGATCTCTGGCCTGGAAGACAGAGACCCAATGCACACTGATGCTGTTGCTGCTTTTGTTTCCTCCCCCACTCATCATGTGGAAGAGGGGGAGACGACTGAAGACCTTCCCCATAATATTGAGGGGGAGGAGAAAAATCTTGAAGACCTTCCCCGTAACTCTGAGCGGGACGGTATTATTTCTGATGATGCTGCTACTACAACTGAACAACCTCAGGGAGTTGAAAACCCTGAGGGAACCGAGAAACCTCCCTCTGGACTTGAGGGGGAGCAACTCGATGAGCATCTCGAAACTGATGCTGATGTCATCGTACCCTATGCTGATGAGGAAGAATCTGAAGCTGAGGAAGAAGAAGAAGAAAATGAAGACTTCGATCTTGAGGACGATGAACCATCATCATCTCCTAAAAATGATGATGATGACGATGATGATGATGACTTCTTCTTTGTCCAGCCTAAGAAAGCCTCCGCTCAAAAAGGGGTTATCATCACTGAACAATCAGGGGAGGGGACCACCAAAAGGCCTGCAGCGTCTGAAGCTAACAAAGGCAAGAACAAAGGTGTTTCTTCTGAAGACAACTTGTCTATTCTCTTCAGGAAGCCAGTTTGTCAAGTAACATACACTTTATTTCCTTATACTGCATCCCTCCTCTATCCCTTCTCAATCTCAATTCTCCTCTCCATAAAACCTCTACACACTTAAACCCCATTCTTTTCTCTATCTCTTTCTTCCCAAATGATCTTACTTAAACGATCGCTGTGTTTCAGTTAGTCCTCTCCTCTGCTTGAGGATACAGCTGAAGATCCTCCTACTGCATCAACAATAATCCCAGCCTCTAGTGCTGAAGAAATAATCCCAGACTTGGATTTCACTACTGAGACTGAAGAACCTGAAGAACAGCTACTCTCTCACAAAAATAGACCTTCCTTGGCTCCTCAAACGCTAAGTGAAGAAGATCAGAAAAAGAGAGATGCAATGATCAAACAACTTGAAGATCAGCGTATCATCCTTCCTCGTAACAAAGTCATCCCTGAACTCAACTTCAGACTATCAAAGAAGGAATACGTTGAACATCTTAGAGCTGAAAAACAACTCGCCGATCGAAGGAAAGCTGAAGAAAAAGATAAGGCCTTCGCCATGCATCTTGTCCAACACTCGGTGAAAGATCCTGATATGAAGAAAACTCCCATTGATGTCCAACGTCAATTGTGGAAAGACGCCAAGAAGATCATCGAAGAAAAGACCAAGGTATCTGACTCTACCTTGGAATGGTGCAAACAAAGACTGCACTATCAATTTCGGCCAGCCAGAATCAACAAAGTGTTCATCAAGGGAAGAGCGACAATAAAAGTTCCAGTTGTCGAGGTCGAGATTTTCAGAGAAAATGGTACCAAGGAAACCATCTACGCCTCTTCAATATAGAAGTACGGTCTCTCTGAATGGTTGGAGATGCGAATAGCCATTCAGCGATCTCGCTCACAATTCAAGAGCCATGTCGAGAAAATGATAAATCAACAGATCGACTTGGTTTCTTCTGTTGTGGATATTCCTCCTCCTCCTAATCCAGATCAACGAAGAAGGGCCTCTGCAAAGAAAAAGATAATACCTTTAGATTCAGGTCCTCCTATCAGGAATGAAACTGGTATTGGTTTTTTTCGTGCTGAAGTACTTGGTCCTGAACCTGACCTCTCACCACTCGACACCTCCCTGCCCCCTGGTGAACACTTCATCCCTGGAAAAGTCTTAAGCGAACCTTATGGTATCTTCTTTCAAGACTATGATGGACGAGAACGCTTTCAACGCGTCTCTGAGCTACCCATCACTCCAATCGAACAGCTCAGGGATCTTGTCTACTGGTGCGAATTCAGAAAAGATCTTCTCGGACAATATCTCAAGCCCCTGATCTTTACTGAAGCACAGAATAGACGAAATCTCGGAGAAACTGTCCCTGACTGGATGATCCCTACGACAAGAACCCTTGATGAACTTCTCATTAAGGAAGAACCTTTCTAGCTGATAGGATTTCCTTGTAATTCTTCTATCCTTGTCAGCATGTATCTTTTGTACTTGTAAATTTATTTGCTGTACTTGTAATTTTTCCACTTCCCTTTGTAACCTTATACGAAGTTCAAAGAAAAATTTCAGCGAATGTATTTTACTCCATCAGTACTGAAAAGATCCCAGAAAATAGTAAAAGAGACAAATATCTTACGAGTTCTTTTTATCCTTATGTTTTCATAGTTAGCAATTTTCTTCATTACTATGTCATAATCAAATAGGGGGAGATTGTTGATCCAAACCCTCAGTGATTTGATAATGACTCTTTTAGAAACACTTAGTGAAAAATGTAAGTAAACAATATGTATTAGAGTTTCACTATCGCTGATAAGTACTATGACTCTACAGTACCGCTGATAGGAAACTCATGCTTTTTAGTTTAGACATTCAGCGAAACTGTTCATCAGCAAGCTCTGAGCCTGTTCAGTCTTACTGATGATCGCTGTTAGTTTTAGTTGTTTACTTATGATCCCTGAAGACAAGTTTCACGTCAACAAAGATTCTACGCTAAAGTCGAAGATCAAGCCCAAGAACCAGCGACAAGTCTACTAATGAACTGATGCGGATATCAGCGAAGACAAGACATGTCCACTCAACGTGAAGTTATATGTGATTTCTGAAAATCATTTAAAATCTAACTTCTGATCTTGAAAACCTTTTTAAGAATCCAGAAGTAGTTTGAACAAGTGAAAAAAAATATCATTAAAAACTTGTTCTTTTTATAATGATTTGAGATAAGAGAAGAATACAAACCTTGTAAACATCTCAGAATGATTTCTAAAAGATATCAATGCCCCCCTTAACTCAAGCATATACTCAAACACATATTAGACATAACAGAATTATATGAAAAAGATTAAACAGAAAGAACTTAACAAATTAGAACACTTGTTATTTCCAGAAATGAGTATTCTGAAAGGTACAGTCAGAAGATCTGAGTAACCTAATCAGAAGAAAAAATTATTAAGTCAGATTTCTGAAGTATTGACTCAGAAGTTCTGAACTCAAGACTCAGAACATCTGCGTAAGAGAGTCAGAATTCTACGTACACTACTCTTAAAATCTTACTTAAAAAACAATTCATTTCTGAAAAATAACAAACATAATCAATTAGTCAGGTTAAGCATACCAATCTTGCATATCATAAAAGTGAAACATTTGTGATCAAGAGGCTTTGTGAACAAGTCAGCCAATTGATACTTTGTGTGCACAAAATGCATTTCTATGGTTCCCTTTTCCACATAATCCTTAATAAAATGATACCTTACATCAATATGTTTTGTCTTTGAGTGACGAACAGGATTCTGAGTGATTGTAATTTCACTTTCTGAATCAAAGTAAATGGGATTTTTGTTAAGTTGATAGCCATAATCCATCAGTTGTGTTTTCATCCAAAGTGTTTGAGAACAACAAGCAACAGCAGCTACATATTCTGCCTCAGCAGTTGATGTGGACACACAATTTTGCTTCTTTGAAGCCCAACTTACTATCTTATCTCCCAAAAAGTGACATGCACCAGAAGTGCTTTTCCTGTCCAGTCTGCTTCCTGCATGATCAGCATCAGTAAAGGCAGTTAACTTGAAATCAGTCTCTTTTGGATACCAAAGGCCCAAATCACGTGAACCTTTGAGATATCTTAAGATCCTTTTAGAAGCCAGTAAATGAGATTCTTTTGGATTAGATTGAAATCTAACACAGAAACATGTAGCAAACTTGATATCTGGCCTACTTGCAGTCAGATAAAGTAAAGAACCTATCATGCCCCTATAAACCTTGTTATCTACTGAAACTCCAGAGAGATCAGCATCTAACTTGACATTAGTATCCATAGGTGTTCTCATAGCAGCACAATTAGACATCTTAAACTTTTTCGGAATATCTTTTACATATTTTCCTTGATTTATAAAAATTCCATTTGGTAATTGTTTTACTTGAAGACCAAGGAAAAAGTTCAATTCTCCCATCATGCTCATTTCAAATTTGGATTTCATGATGTCTGAGAATTCATCACATAATTATGCATTTGTAGAACCAAATATTATATCATCTACATATATCTAAATTAAAATTAAATCTTCACCTTCTTTCTTTAAAAATAAGGTAGTATCAATTTTACCTTTCTTGAAGCCAGATTCTAATAAGTACTGAGTTAGAGTGTCATACCAGGCTCGTGGGGCTTGTTTAAGACCATACAATGCTTTATCTAAAACATACACATGATCTGGAAACTTAGGATCAACAAATCCTTCTGGTTGATAGACATAAACTTCTTCATTGAGTATACAATTCAAAAATGTTGATTTAACATCCATTTGGTACACTTTGAAGTTCTTGTGTGCAACATATGCCAAGAATATTCCGATTGCCTCTATTCTTGCAACTGGTGAAAATGCCTCATCATAATCAATTCCTTCTTGTTGAGAATATCCCTTTGCAACCAATCTAGCCTTGTTTCTGACTACAACACCTGACTCGTCTCTTTTGTTTCTGAACACCCATTTTGTTCCAATAATTGATTTTCCTTCAGGTCTTGGAATGAGTCTCCAAACTTTATTTCTTTTAAACTGTAGCAACTCATCTTGCATTGCTAAAATCCATTCTGGATCCTCTAGGGCTTCAATGGCTTTCTTAGGTTCAATCATACTTAGGAATCCTGCAAACATTGCCTCATTTGATGTTGCTGATCTTGTCCGCACTCCAACTGATGGATCTCCTATCACTTGATGAATAGGATGGTCTTTTGTCCATTTGTTTGAACTTGGAAGCACATCAATATCTGATAGATTGTTGTTTGTATCATTCTCATCCATAACAGCTTGTAATTCTGAACTACCTCTATGCTCTAAGAATTGTTGAGGTGTCACATCTAAGTCCGGATTCTGAGTAGTAGAGTCAGAATTCTGAATGACTTGTTCAGAGTTCTGAGCACCTTATTCAGAATTATGAGTACCCTGTGCAAAATTCTGTATACCTTGTTCAGAATTCTGAGTACCTTGTCTAGAATTCTGAATACCTTGTTCAGAATTCTGAGTACTAGACTCAGATAAATCACTTGTATTTATCAAAATTGGACATTCCTCAGATGGACCAGAATCAGATATTACAGTTGTTGTTTGGTCCGTTGAGCTTTTACTTTTCATTTCTTGAACCATCTTTAGATTTTCATAATCTGCATAAGATTCACATGTTAGTTCCAGAAATGCATCCTTAAACAATAAACTGAGTTCTGAACAATTAGGATTAGAATTTGATTCAGAAGTCATTGTTTTTGTCTTATTCTGATTGAGTTCTGAACTGCTTTGTTCAGAAGTCTTTGATCTTGATTCATCAAATGTGACATTGATGCTTTCCATTATCCTCTTGGTTCTTCTGTTGTAGATTCTGAATGCTTTGGAAGTTAGTGAATAACCAACAAAGTATCCTTCATCTGCTTTCTTGTCAAATTTTCCAAGATTTTCTCTATCCTTGAGAACATAACATCTGCAGCCAAAAATATGAAAGAATTTAATCAGTGGCTTTCTTTTATTAATCAGTTCATAAGCAGTAGCAATTGCTTCAGCCCATAGAAAGGTTGGAAGATTGGAATAAGCCAACATGGTTCTTGTAGCTTCAACTAAAGTTATGTTCTTTCTTTCAACAACACCATTTTGTTTAGGAGTTTTGACAGCAGAAAAATTATGAGAAATCCCAGTGCTTTGCAAAAAGTTCTGAAGAGTCTCATTTCTGAATTCTTTTCCATTGTCACTCCTGATCTTCTGACCTGAAAGTTGTAAGAACACTTGAATTCTTTTGATGAAATTTTTCAACGTTTCAGCAGCCTTAGATTTTGCTCTAAAGAATTCAACCCATGTATATCTGGAACACTCATCAACAATGACAAGTATATATGTCACACCCCGCTAAAGAGGAAATACGGGATATCACAGCTAAAGATTTCATTGCGTAAGGTAGAAGACAACACACAATCGCCATAGCATAAAAAGTTTACAAAAGATACATCTTGTTCCAAAAATATAAAATTTGTCCAAAACATAATTTGACATGATAAGGAAAGACGTGCTGAATGCAGCTACTTGAGGTGCCTTCTAAAGTTCCAATCTTACTTGCTATTTCCTGAAAAGCATGTAAATGAGAGGGTCAACTATAAAATAGTTGGTGAGATCACAGGTTTAATGAGTACAACACGGTTTGTCATCGAAATAGTTTATAAACCACACAAGTGGATAAGTCAACCGGTTATAGAAAACAGTTTTAATCCGCACAAGTGGGTAAGTCAAAATAGTTTAAATCCGCACAAGGGATAATCAAAATAGTTTAAATCCGCACAAGTGGATTTTGTAAAGTGATTTAAATCCGCATAAGTGGATAAATCAAACCAGTTGAAATTCGTACAAATGGATAAAATAACCGGTCGTAAAATAGTTTTAAATCCGCACAAGTGGATAAAGAATTCATTTGTCAGCATGCGCAAGGTACAGTATTGTATGCAATTACATGTTAAAGTAATGAGCCACTACCCAAACCTACTGACTGTATCACGCCCTGTACGTCCTACCTCAGCGGTGGGTATCATTCCACATGGGTAAGACCAATTAGACACATGTTCAGTCCTACCTCAGCGGTGGGTATCATTCCACATGGGTAAGACCATTTAGACACATGTTCGGTTCTACCTCAGCGGTGGGTATCATTCCACATGGGTAAAACCATTTAACGTTATATTCAGTCCTACCTCAGCGGTGGGTATCATTCCACATGGGTAAGACCATTTAGACATATATTCAGTTCTACCTCAGCGGTGGGTATCATTCCACATGGGTAAAACCATTTAACGTAATCCATAATATATCAAGTGGCTCGCAAAATGAGCTAATGGGTAATGTAAAATCACCGGGGACTTAATAGAAAAACTCAGAATCAACTAACATAAGCATACATACCATAGCGCATAAGTATACGGAGAAAATATTCGGTATTTTAAATAAACAGTGAAATCGATGCGTAATAGAATCGGTGCGTAAAATAATTGTAGTAACGACATGCTTTTCACCCCAAATATGTAAAACCTTGAAAACGGGGCTGTGAACTCACATGGTAAGCGATAGAATCCGGGAATCTCCCACAAGTACTCCGAGATGATCCTACTTCAAACCTATGAACGTAAGGTCACTAGTGAGTTCTCAATCTCGAAGGTTCGATACTAACTATCCAAATCGTCATAAAATGCCTTGTTGTGTTTTAATATAATAACTTAATAAACGTATACATTGTTCTTGTTGGATTAAAGTTTCCGCAATTTCGTCACATTAAGTAACGAAAAGGGTTTTAAAGAACATAAACATATATAGTACATATATATGTATAAACCGAAATTTTATCGTAAAAACGATAAGATTTGAAGGGTTTTGAATGTAAAGACAATATTTAAGTGCATAAATATATAGGTATAGTATATATTTATATTCCACGATTTCATCATAAAATGATGAAATGGGATCAAGAATATATAAAATGCAAAAACATATATAAATATTATATATATATATATGTATATTCCACAATTTCATCAAAAATGATGAAAAGGGATAAAGAATAAATAATGTGCGTAAATAAAATGCATAAATAAAATGTAAGTATAAGATATACATATATATTCCACTATTTCATCATAAAATGATGAAATGGGATTTGAAGTTAGTCCTTAATAATAGTAAGAATTTGTCCTTTGCTGTCCATAATTTGATGTCACTTTGTGCCCAACTTTGGGTAACTTCCAGGGATAATTTGGTCATGAAATTTTATGTCCAGGTAGTTCAATGAGTTAGGAAACTTTTGGCATACGTTTCATAATTTTTGGAAGAGTCTAAGTACATGAAATAATATACGATGTAAAACCCGACAGAAAATGTTGCTGTTTGGGTACTGATTTTGTGAGGACTGTTTGGTAAATACATTCTTTGCGTTTTTTAGTGAAACCACTTGGGTTTGAATCTTAACACATAAAAATGATTTCCAGAAAAAGAATCACTCCATTTGGAGTTATATTGAGTGAGGTTTGACCCTTTGAAGTGGAGGGTGGAATTTGGCAGAAATCTGTCAAACCACACTTTGTGCATGTGCTCACATGTTGACTTATTAACCAAAATTCTTATTCTTTTGCATGCACAATCCGATTTGACTCTCTTCCATACACTTATTTTCAGTTCCCAAAACACATTTTGATCCAATTAAAATGCATGCAAGTTACCTATCAACTCAACTTTTATAAATTCTTGTAAAAGACTCATTATAGAAAAGGTTGATGTTCTTGCCAAGAACATCAACATGCAACTTAAAATTGTGGATCTTTAACGAATGCATGTTTGTTTAAGTATGTTTTTAGTGGGTTTCAAAGACTTATTCATAAAACTCTTGAATAAAAGATGATGGATTTCTCAAGAAAACTACATGCATGTGTTCAAAATGTTCATCTTTGGTCTTAACATTGGTTTGATTTTGGATTCACCATCTTTTACTAACAAAAGATGTTATGATGGTAAATCTACAAACATTAAGACATATGAAAGATGGTTTTTAAAAACATGAAGAAAGTGTAGAAAAGATGAAGAACATTCATAAAATGCAAGGAAGTTGAAAAAGATTTAAAAGAGTGTGTGTGGATTTCACCCAACACACTTGTTTTTACTTTTGATTATCTTGAACTCTTGAAGAAATGTAATTTAGGGGCTGGAGTTGGGATGAAGATATGAAGATTTGAAGATGAACACTTGAAGATTTGAAGATGGAGAGAGAAAGAGTGATGGCTAGTGAGAGAGTGACATGAGAGAATGATTCAAAATTATGAAGTGAAGTGTTTATTTTATGGAATTTGAGAGAGGGGGGGGGGGGGGGGACGGCCTCTCTAGGGGGTGGGGGGTGGGGTGTGTGGTGTGATAAAAATAAATTGTCAAATCTTGTCTTTTTGATTAAAATTTAAAATACAAGTATTTTCTTAATAATTAAAATACAAAGTAATTATATATAAAATAAAGTATTTATATATAATATGATTGAAATACATAAATTATCAACTACATAAATATTTGTAGTATAAATGTAGGTTAAATTGGCATTTTATGAGATTTATGGATAATTTCCTAATTCAAGGATTTCTTAGGCAAAATTTCTCGAATTTTTCCTATCGTACCATGTTTACTGCTAAAATTGCACTGTGTGAACTATGTAATGAGAAAATGAGGTATTGTAGGTTCCCAGATTCACGTTGTATCATATTAACGTCATGAGAAAATGAGGTATCCAGTGTAGTTCTAACCTGTGGTGTAAATTTGACAGTTGTCACAGTCTCCCCCGGTTAAAAGAATTTCGTCCCGAAATTCAAGTGTTACTAGCTTTAACAGGTTTGCTAGCAAGGAGATGAGGGTACTTATTAATTGTGTAATCCTCTCGTTCCCAAGTGTACTCAGGCCCACGCCTTGTGTTCCAATAGACTTTTACTATCGGGATTTTGCTTCGCTTAAGACGCTTGGCTTCCCTATCGAGTGTCTCCAATCTCTAACCAACAAAGTGGTGATCGACACTTGCATCCATACAGAGCTTCATATGGTGTACACTGAATACTAGGGTGATAGCTATTGCTATAAGAAAACTTGACCAAAGGTAAGTGATTATTCCAACTTCCTCCGAAGTCTAAAACGCATGCCGAAGCATGTCTTCTAACGTTTGAATAGTTTGTTCACTTTGCCCATCCGTTTGAGGATGGTAGGCAGTACTCAATTTCAATTGCGTACCCAACACTCTTTGGAGTGACTGCCAAAACCGAAATATGAAACGGCTATATCTATCTGATGTGATGGAAACTGGGACTCCATGACGTGTAACAATTTCCTTGATGTAGATCCGAGCAAGCTATTCCATCTCCTAATCTTCCCTAATCGGTAGGAAATGTGCCGATTTCGTGAATCGGTTTACTATAACCCAAATCGAGTCGTGCCCTTTGGCAGTTCTCGGGAGTTTGGTTATAAAGTCCATAGTGATTTGCTCCCATTTCCACTGGGGAATCTCTGTTTGTTGTAACAGTCCCGATGGCTTTTGATGAACAGCGTTGACTTTTGCACACGTTATGCATTTTCCTACCTATATGGCAATATCCTTCTTCATTCCTGGCCACCAATAGTATTCTCTTAAATCCTTATACATCTTATCCATACCAGGATGAATCAATATCGAGACTTGTGGGTTTCATCCAGAACCGTCTCTCGTATGTTGTTAGAATTTGGAATCCAAACTCTGTCCTTTAAGTAACGCACTCCATCAACCTTAGTTTTAAATCTACTCTTTAAATCATGAAGGGTCTCGTCCTTCAAGTTTTCCGTTTTCATTGTATGGACCTGAGCTTTTGAATTCGAGTCTTTAAACTAGTTTGTACCAGCGCTCCCAATGCTCGTACTCGCGAAGGTTTCACCCTTTCCTTTCTACTCAGGGCATCGGCTACCACTTTTAGCCGGGTCCACGTTTAATTCCTTTCTCTCCAATTACGTGACCAAGAAAGTGTACTCTCTAATCCAAAATTCGCACTTTGAGAATTTGGCGTATGGTTTCTGTTCCTTAAGAAGTTCTAAGAGTAATCTTAAATGCTGCTCGTGATCATCCTTACTTCGAGAGTAGATCAAAATGTCATCTATAAACACGATCACAAACTTGCCAAGGTATGGTCTACATACTCTATTCATCAGGTCCATAAACACAGCTGGCGCGTTTGTCAATCCGAAGGGCATGACTAAAAACTCGTAGAGTCCATATCATGTCCTAAAAGATGTCTTAGGAATGTCCTCCTCACGGACTCTTAATTGGTGATAACCTGATCGAAGATCAATCCTTGAGACATAGGTTGTACCTTGCAATTGGTCGAACAAATCATCTGTTCGAGGAAGAGGATATCGATTCTTGATCGTCAACTTATTCAGATCCCTATAATGGATGCTCATTCGAAACGATCCATCCTTCTTCTTGACGAAGAGAATCGAGGCTCCACAGGGTGATGAACTTGGTCGAATGAATCCCTCATCTAGAATTTATTGAAGTTGACTTGACAACTTTTGCATTTCGGCAGGTGCTAAGTGGTATGGTGCCTTAGCTACAGGTGCTGTTCTAGGTATGAGGTCAATCTGAAATTCCATTTGTCTAAACGGGGAAAGTCCAGGCAAATCGTTAGAGAACACCTCCGGGTGATCCTTCACCACAGGAATGTCTTGGATTAGCCTTTCCTCGGACTTTATCTCGACTACTTGTGCCAAAAATACGACGCACTTCTTTCTCAAATACTTATGGACCTTCATACAAGACACTATCTTCAGGCTTTTCCCAGTTCTATCTCCTTGAACAACAAGGGTTTCTCCGCCTTGTAAGGGTAACCTGATAATCTTTTCGAAACAACTAACCTCTACTCGGTTCCTAGATAACCAATCCATGCATATTACTACGTCAAAACTCCCCAACTCAATATGAATAAGATTAGATCTAAAAAGCTTATCAGCTAAGTTCAAGGTACAACCTAAGATTACATCCTTAGCCTCTAATTCATGACCATTATCATCCACAATAATATAAGCATCCGACATTCTCTTAGATTCCGAGTTAATTAGTGGCCAAAATTCCAATGAAACAAAACTTCTATCCGCTCCAGTGTTAAACAATACAGATGCATGGGGGTTGTTTAAGAGAACATACCTGTCACCATATTAGGGTCACGACGTGCTTCGTCAGCTCCAATGACAAATGTCCGTCCTCGAACTTGGCCTTCTTGATTTCCCTGATTTGTTTGCCTAGCATGATTCCCACTGTTGCTATTGTTTAGCCTTTTACCTAATTCCGAGCACTTATTCCGAAAGTGATCCCGACTTCCGCAATTGAAACTTACCCTTTTCCCATCAATGACACTCCTTTCCATCCAACCGTACTTAGCGAAATGACTCGCTCACTTACCATTGCCACAACCTTACAGGCTCCTTCATGATAGTGGTTACATTTGCTACACCTTGGGTGTGGACCATTAAACTTCCTAGAGTCCTAAGCCTTTATTCCGAAATTTTCCACTACCTTCCTATCCGCGCTCCAGATAACATGAAGATATAAATCCATTCCTATTTTTAGATAATGCCGCTAATACCAAATTTTGATGTTCATCAACCATTAATACCATAGTTTTTAAATCTGATACCACCAAATACTAGAATTTACTTAAAATACATAGTTCTTAATAACTTCAAGAAAATACTTTTCCTTTGAACCAAAAGTTTTATCAAAAGCTGCCACTATCAACTATCTTAATCAAGACCATCTCTAATACACAACTATCAAGATCATCAACACAAGCATAGCTAGCACTACTCCTCTAATCACGCATGCGAGCTCCGCCCTCAACGCGGTCTGCCTAGCCGTCCTAGCGCTTTCCAAAGCATGGGTTAAATTGTGGGACAATTGATGTACTAGTTCTACTAGTTCTGTTAAGACCTGGCCTTGATGAGTTACTCTTACATGGCAACCATGCAACTCGATTGTCATCGCTCTTATGTGTTGATCTTCTGCCCAAGTCATATCGGTCACTCGTCCGATTGGCACAGTGGTGATCACACGTGGCGGCTCTGGTACCTCCGGACGCTCCGTCCTAACCATCCCCCGTCTAGGAATTTGGGACGTTCCTTCTCGTCGTTTGCCCAACGCGAGGCCCTCCTAGGTGTGGTTGAAAAAAATTTCCGGAGTGGGTCGTGGTAGTACTAGGGTCGGTGACACTCTTAGTTTGTTGTAGGGGTATTATTCACTTGACACTTCTTCTTCCGACTCCGTGCTACTAGAATTTTCATCTTCCCGGATGTCGAGTGGGTTGTCTTGAGGTTGACCAGTGACGTGATCCGACACATCGGTCGAGTAAGAATTGGGAGTGTAGGATAGTGACGATGACGACATAGTGGAACTGAAGCAAAAGTGTGCTTAGCAACTAATCACATAAGTGATATGTCTATCCTATGCAATGTCTACGCTCTAAGCATGCTCCTAGAGAGTGCAAGTAAAAATCAACATACTCCTACTATAACCATTTCTAGTCTCGCATTAACCTTCCTTAACCGAACATAGGTGATCAGGCTATGTTTAATTAAAGTCTGTTAATGCCATTCTAGACTTAGTTATACTAGTAGTAGGTTCAGTTGTTTTCATGTCAGTTTTGGAATTTTGGTTATAGTTTGGTTTTTCCAAAGAAAGACCGGTATTCTCTATAACCTTCGGCTCTAATACCAAATCTGTCACACCCCGCTAAAGCGGAAATACGGGATGTCACAGCTAAAGATTTCATTGCGTAAGGTAGAAGACAACACACAATCGTCATAGCATAAAAAGTTTACAAAAGATACATCTTGTTCCAAAAATATAAAATTTGTCCAAAACATAATTTGACATGATAAGGAAAGACGTGTTGAATGCAGCTACTTGAGGTGCCTTCTAAAGTTCCAATCTTACTTGCTATTTCCTGAAAAACATGTAAATGAGAGGGTCAACTATAAAATAGTTGGTGAGATCACAAGTTTAATGAGTACAACACAGTTTGTCATCGAAATAGTTTATAAACCACACAAGTGGATAAGTCAACCGGTTATAGAAAACAGTTTTAATCCGCACAAGTGGGTAAGTCAAAATAGTTTAAATCCGCACAAGGGGTAATCAAAATAGTTTAAATCCGCACAAGTGGATTTTGTAAAGTGATTTAAATCCGCATAAGTGGATAAATCAAAGTAGTTGAAATCCGTACAAATGGATAAAATAACCGGTCGTAAAATAGTTTTAAATCCGCACAAGTGGATAAAGAATTCATTTGTCAGCATGCGCAAGGTACAGTATTGTATGCAATTACATGTTAAAGTAATGAGCCACTACCCAAACCTACTGACTGTATCACGCCCCGTACGTCCTACCTCAGCGGTGGGTATCATTCCACATGGGTAAGACCAATTAGACACATGTTCAGTCCTACCTCAGCGGTGGGTATCATTCCACATAGGTAAGACCATTTAGACACATGTTCGGTTCTACCTCAGCGGTGGGTATCATTCCACATGGGTAAAACCATTTAACGTTATATTCAGTCCTACCTCAGCGGTGGGTATCATTCCACATGGGTAAGACCATTTAGACATATATTCAGTTCTACCTCAGCGGTGGGTATCATTCCACATGGGTAAAACCATTTAACGTTATCCATAATATATCAAGCGGCTAGCAAAATGAGCTAATGGGTAATGTAAAATCACTGGGGACTTAATAGCAAAACTCAGAATCAACTAACATAAGCATACATACCATAGCACATAAGTATACGGAGAAAATATTCGGTATTTTAAATAAACAGTGAAATCGATGCGTAATAGAATCGGTGCGTAAAATAATTGTAGTAACGACATGCTTTTCACCCCAAATATGTAAAACATTGAAAAAGTGGTTGTGAACTCACATGGTAAGCGATAGAATCCGGGAATCTCCCACAAGTACTCCGAGATGATCCTACTTCAAACCTATGAACGTAAGGTCACTAGTGAGTTCTCAATCTCGAAGGTTCGATACTAACTATCCAAATCGTTATAAAATGCCTTGTTGTGTTTTAATATTATAACGTAATAAACGTATACATTGTTCTTGTTGGATTAAAGTTTCCGCAATTTCGTCACATTAAGTAACGAAAAGGGTTTTAAAGAACATAAACATATATAGTACATATATATGTATAAACCGAAATTTTATCGTTAGAACGATAGGATTTGAAGTGTTTTGAATGTAAAGACAATATTTAAGTGCATAAATATATAGGTATAGTATATATTTATATTCCACGATTTCATCATAAAATGATGAAATGGGATCAAGAATATATAAAATGCAAAAACATATATAAATATATTATATATATGTATATTCCACAATTTCATCAAAAATGATGAAAAGGGATAAAGAATAAATAATGTGCATAAATAAAATGCATAAATAAAATTTAAGTATAAGATATACATATATATTCCACTATTTCATCATAAAATGATGAAATGGGATTTGAAGTTCGTCCTTAATAATAGTAAGAATTTGTCCTTTGCTGTCCATAATTTGATGTCACTTTGTGCCCAACTTTGGGTAACGTCCAGGTATAATTTGGTCATGAAATGTTATGTCCAGGTAGTTCAATGAGTTAGGGAACCTTTGGCATAAGTTTCATAATTTTTGGAAGTGTCTAAATACATGAAATAATATACGATGTAAAACCCGACATAAAATGTTTCTGTTTGCGTACTGATTTTGTGAGGACTGTTTGGTAAATACATTCTTTGATTTTTTGAGTGAAACCACTTGGGTTTGAATCTTAACACATAAGAATGATTTCCAGAAAACGAATCACTCCATTTGGAGTTATATTGAGTGAGGTATGACCCTTCGAAGTGGAGGGTGGAATTTGGCAGAAATCTGTCAAACCACACTTTGTGCATGTGCTCACATGTTGACTTATTAACCAAAATTCTTATTTTTTTGCATGCACAATCCGATTTGACACTCTTCCATACACTTAATCTCAGTTCCCAAAACACATTTTGATCCAATTAAAATGCATGCAAGTTACCTATCAACTCAACTTTTATAAATTCTTGTAAAAGACTCATTTTAGAAAAGGTTGATGTTCTTGCCAAGAATATCAACATGCAACTTAATATTGTACATCTTTAGGTCATGCATGTTTGTTTAAGTATGTTTTTAGTGGGTTTCAAAGACTTATTCATAAAACTCTTGAATAAAAGATGATGGATTTCTCAAGAAAACTACATGCATGTGTTCAAAATGTTCATCTTTGGTTTTAACATTTGTTTGATTTTGGATTCACCATCTTTTACTAACAAAAGATGTTATGATGGTAAATCTACAAACATTAAGACATATGAAAGATGGTTTTTAAAAACATGAAGAAAGTGTAGAAAAGATGAAGAACATTCATAAAATGCAAGGAAGTTGAAAAAGATTTAAAAGAGTGTGTGTGGATTTCACCCAACACACTGGTTTTTACCTTTGATTATCTTGAACTCTTGAAGAAATGTAATTTAGGGGCTGGAGCTGGGATTTGAAGATGGAGAGAGAAAGAGTGATGGCTAGTGAGAAAGTGAGATGAGAGAATGATTCAAAATTGTGAAGTGAAGTGTTTATTTTATGGAATTTGAGAGGGGGGGGGGGGGCTCTCTAGGGGGGGGGGGGTGTGGTTTGATAAAAATAAATTGTCAAATCTTGTCTTTTTGATTAAAATTTAAAATACAAGTATTTTCTTAATAATTAAAATACAAAGTAATTATATATAAAATAAAGTATTTATATATAATATGATTGAAATACATAAATTATCAACTACATAAATATTTGTAGTATAAATGTAGGTTAAATTGGCATTTTATGAGATTTATGGATAATTTCTTAATTCAAGGATTTCTTAGGCAAAATTTCTCGAATTTTCCTATCGTACCGTGTTTATTGCTAAAACTGCAATGTGTGAACTATGTCATGAGAAAATGAGGTATTGTAGGTTCCCAGATTCACGTTGTATCATATTAATGGTAGTAAAATAGACAGCGGAAGCATATTAAATAAAGCCATTAAAATGAGTGATTGTGTAAACAATAAGTGAACTATGAGAATCAAATATTGAACAGTAAAATGATAACAAGATCAGATATAAAAGTTGCTCATATATTGATAATGAATCACACCAAGAACAAGTTAAAGTGTGTTCGGAAATCTCATAGGACAACAATATCGTACGGAGGTAGTGCTCGGGATTGCTGCAGTGTGTGCTTAAACAATTGTGGAAAAACTACTCTTCCCAAAAGCTTACAATTGTTGTTCCACTACCTCGCTATTTATAGACCTGATAAAGTGTAGACAGTGTACTATCGTACCCTTGAATGACACGTAGAATGTGTGTCTCCAATCTTTAGGGCATACGTGGAAAGTATGGACACGTGTCTAACACTTAAGGTTTCCTACGAGACTTAGGCTGACAAAGGTCTTTTACTTCACAGAGCTCTGTCGCAAGAGCTCTGTTGGTCTTCTGTTGAATACTTGTTCTCTTGTTGGAATTCTTCGACAGAGCTCTGATGAGCTCTGTTGGATCCGACAGAGCTCTGTTGAGCTCTGTTGGTCTTCTTAATGAACTTCTTCCAAGTCTTCTGTCTGATCTCTGTTGGTCTTCTGACTTGAACTATTTTCAATACTTTTACATAACATATACTTGGGGCTAACAATCTCCCATAAGTATTGAAAATACAAATTTACATTTGACAGAGATTTAAACAAAAGAACAGAGAACTTTTACCTCTGTTGAAACCTTGCACTAATCTTTTAGAATGTTACAAAAAGATTAAAAGACCAGTACATTTAAGCAAAATTATCTCCCCTTAAGATTCTGTCAAATCTTCTGATGAGTTCTCGGAAGTTGATCATAAGATAGATCTGGGTGATGAAGTTTCTCTGTTGCTCTTCCGGACATTTTTCTCTTGGGAGATTTTGAATGATATCTCTGAGGTATTCCAGCGACTCTGTTGAGTACTTGTGGATTTCAGAAGCTCTGAGGGTCTTCTTGATTTTTCTCTGTCGGCAGATGAACACTGGTGGATCTCCAACTACGGTCCGGTTCTGTAGTGCTCATAGCCTTGAAGGCTCTCATTTGGTGGAGCAGTCGCTAGTTCTTCTACTTCGAACTCTATGCCTAGCTGAAAGTCAATCTGAATTCTTAGATTTATGTGCTCTTGCATAGCGAAGCGTACCTCAGGAAGTGCTGTTCTTGCCTCTTTGTATCTGTCACTGAAGTTGTAACAGTAGGCATGGAGTTGAATCAGATCATAAGGGTTCAGAAGTACCAGGTCGTTTTCATTGAAGTGCTCAACCCTGTTGTCGTTTGATTCAACTATGAACTCGTGATAGCTCATTTATATTCTGTTGTGCCGAAAGGTCTTCTGCTTGATGTCTACGATTCTGCGGATTCCAAAGTCTGAGTTTATATTGCTGTTCAATCTGGACTTGGTTTCGATGAATTTCCGTCTAACGTCAGAGATCGTATTTATCCTGCAGGGGCTTAAGTATGGATTGATGGGCACATCATTTGTGGGGATGGTGTCATGGTCACCATAAAGATAGGCAAAGATTTCTTCTAGTGGAGGTTTGCCAGAATGTTGAGTTGAGGATTCGGGGTTCTGTTCTGTTGGCATGGGATTTGGGTCTTCATGAGTTTCTGCCATGAGTATGTCAATGTGGGCAGATTCTTGTGTTGTTTGGGTTTGGACTTGAGGTTGGGCTTGTTTCAATGTTTCTTCAGCAGAGAATGGGTCGGTTCTCTCTGGTTCTGTTCTTGGTGAAGTAGGAGGGGTGTCCAGGATAATAACCTCAGGTGGTTGTTGAGAGGATTCTGTAGGCTTGATGATTCTGTCTTTGAACATGTAATCAAAAACCACCATAGTCACCTCTGGTAAGTCTTCAGAAGTATTCCCTTGGTCTCCTACTTTAGTTGCCTCAGCCTCAGATACCTTTTCTTTTCCCTTAGCAGATCCCTCAGCCTCTGTTGCAGGTTCCTTTTCCTTCTCTTTTTCCTTCTCTTTCTCCTTCTCCTCCTCTTTATCCTTCTCTTTCTGCTTCTCTTTCTCCTTCTCCTTCTCTTTATCCTTCTCTTTCTCCTTCTCTTTCTCCTTCTCCTCTTTATCCTTCTCTTTCTCCTTCTCCTCCTTCTCCCCCTTTTGTTGTTCTGAGGACTCACCCATCTGATTGTCTGACTGGTCTTCTGTAGCATCCTCAAAGTCATCATCATCGTCAGAGGATTCAATTCGAGCTTTTGGTGAGGGCGGAACAACAAACTTTGGGTTAGCCTTATGCCTTTTGCTCGAAGGTTCTTCTGCAGGTGCTTCTTCAGTAGGTCGTTTTGATGTAGAGGTCTGTAAAATAATATTATTGAAGTCTAAGGCTGCTTTTCGCATCACCTCTTCTACCTCTGTTGCTGCACCTCTGATTTCTTCCACTTGAGATTTGAAGTTGACCTTGTGTGTATCGAGTGAGGCTTGCACATGCTGTTCTGTTGATTTGGCCTTCATCACGAATTTTGAGGAGATTGACATCATTTTGCTTAGAACTTTTCTACTGAACTCACCCATCTGACCGACAGTCATTGGTAAGTCATTGGGTCTGGGGCCAGAGAGCTGGATAGGTGCGGCAGAAGAAGTCGTGGCTTCTGTGATGGCGGTCTTAACAGAGTTGTTGATCAGCTCTGTCAAGGTTCTGATGTTGGAGTCTGATAGAGAAGGGGTTGGCAGGGTTCTGTTCATCTGAGCCGTATGATTTTCTGCTAAGAGCGTCTTCAGAGCGGCTACTTCTGTCGTTAATGTATGAACCTTTTCCTGGAGAGAAGCATTCTCCTTGCGGATCAGCTCCTCCTTTTGATCATTGATGAGTTTATACTCATTCAAGGAGTTGTTGATACTGTCACAGAAGCTTGTGAACTATGCTCGTGTGACAGTGTCAACGGGGATATCCTTGGTACCAACACATGGTTCCATGTTAACCTCGAGCTCAGAGGTGCCTGCTTCAAGAGTTGTTTTTAGGTTGGCTCTTGCAGGACTTCCACCCGATCCTTGATGTTCCCTTTGAGGGGAAACAACTACAGGTGTTCTGATCAGAGTTTCCTCTTCCAGCTCAGGTTCTGAAGAAGGAAATCTGGTGTGATGGGAAGCATTTGGATCAAGCATTGTCTTCCCTTGTTCTACTATGGTCTCCCATTGTCCCTGAGTCGGACAGATGCTACGTGAGATTACAAAGATCTCTGGTCTAATTTGTGTAGTCTCTAAATGAGCCACAGAGGCATCATCGTGTGGAGGTCACCTATCGATGTCGTGGGGCAAAGTGACATCATTACCGAATATGGATCCCCCAGTTTCGTGCATATCAGAGGCATGAAGAGTTGCCTCTGATGGTATAGGCTGGTTGGGGTTCGAGGTGTGCACCTCTGTTTCAATATCCCTCTGGTCTTGATCACCAGGGATGGCATGTGTGGAAGCACTGGGATGTGGGGTAGGATTTCTCTCAGATGTGTCATCTTGGACATCTTCTTCTATCCTCACATTTTCCTCGGATCCTATGGCTGTAGAACAGTCGGGTTCCTCTCTGTTATCCTCTTTCTCACCAGTATCAGAGGAAAGAACTTCGACCTCTGGTGACTCCTGTACTTTTTGAACAGCCTCTCTAGGAGATGCTCTGTTCTCTAATTCCACTCTAGAGGAAGACCCCACTTCGGGTACTCTTGCCTCTTCTTCCACTCCTATTTCCTCACTTGTACTCTCTTCAGATGGCTCAGAGCCTAAGTATGCTGGGGTTCTCACCTCAGGTTCTTGAGGTTGAGCAGCATGTCTATAGTTTTGGATAGAAATGTGGTCTGGGCTTATCAAAGCGAGCATTGTACCTGGAACGCGTCGAATGAGGGGATATTCTCCTGAAGAGGTGGGATTGAATATGGTCATGACCAAGTTCCTGAACGTGTTGCCTTGTTGAGTCAATTCCAGACTCTGAAATGCTCTTCTGATCACCAACCCGATAAACCTTGGAAACTTGATGTTCTTTAGGAATTTATGTTGCCCAACTTCTCCTCCTTTGGTAATGGCAGAGGTCTTGAGATTGACAGCAGTGAGAAGGTCGGTGTAGAGAATGCTGGCATAGTCAAGATTTCTTTGAAAGAACAATCCATACATTATCTATAGGATTTCTATGTTGGCTTGATCTTGACCACCAGATTTTCCTGTGAGGGTTCGGTTCAGTGCAGAGAACATGAAATTCCACACTGGTGGTAGATTCTGTCTTTTGAATGCTCCGATTCGAGTGATATCTTTGTTGTAGCCTAGAAATCGTACAAACTCCAGAAGGACAGCAGTATTGGGTGGCTTCTCGAAAGCTTCTATGTTGAGCTGTTGCTTGCTCTTCATTCCAAGGATTCTCCGCAGGGTAGTTGCTCTGATTCTGATCGTTCCAGAACCTCCATCTCGACCGGAATCCACATTGTCGATTATTCCGTTGAGCTCTTCTACGTGTTGGCATGTAGTCCACCATTGCTTGATGTAGAGCTCAGGAATGTTGTCGTCGAAGTCTGTTAGGGCTTTGAAGATTTATGAGTTTCTGAAGAACTCCAGAAATATGTGGTATGTGGGTAGATAGAGAGTAGGGTTTGGATCTAATCGATGGTTGCTTTCAGCAAATTCGTATGGAATAATAACAATTTGGTCGACGGGACCAATGCGGCTTGAATCTGCTGAGTGTTGGGGGTTTGCCATTGTTGCAGGTTTGGGTTTTGAAGGTTTGAATGAAGAGAAAAGCTGAACAGGGTTTTAGATAACTTAGAAGGCGTAAGAAATGGAAAGGTTTAAAGGAAATGGGTATTTATATAGGAAATGTGTGGCTGGATCACGGTCATAGGTACTGTAGGTACTCGAGGGTTGATTAGTGGAACGGTTGCTACAGTGAGAACGTGGGAACAACTAGCGGTTTGTCTTTCAATCAGAGATTGCCACGTGGATTTGTTCTGACCACTTTTTGTGCAAGTAAACCGTCGTGGTTAGAGATGTGTGGGTTACAAGTGGTTGACGTTTAGAAATGTCCCGCACTCTGATGACGTGTTTCTGATGACGTGGCAGAACAAGCTAACAGAGCTCTGATGGAGCTGTGTTAAGTTGCTTCTTGTGTGGCCTTCATTTCTTACTGTTACCTTTACCAGAACTTGTTCTGATGTGAGATGGTCAGAACTTTACATGATTAAACAGAGTTCTGATGAGAAGCAACATAGGCTCTGATGAGATGTCAGAGTTCTGACTGGTTCTCCAAAAGATTTAGCTTTAAGCTCAAAAAGCAAAGTCAATTTGGTTTGGAAATTTGATTATTGACTTGCTCCCCCTAAAACCATGCAATTTTCCTTTATAAGCTCCCCCTCGATAGATTAGTCCCCCTCCTTTTTTTTTTTTTTTTGATAAACAAAAGAACGCTTTTGTACGACCATGGAGAGAAAAAATGCGTGACAGAATTCTTGTGTACAACAGAACTCTGTTGAACTATCCTACCCAACCTTTTGACAGAGCTCTGGTAGAAACAACAGAGCTTCTGTTGATTTTAAACAGAGTTTGGAGGACAAGTTCAGCATACCCAGTTTGCTGATTAGGAAGTTAAATCTCCTTTCATTTAGGGCTTTTGTAAACAAATCAGCAAGCTGGATGTCTGTTGAAACAAAGTATATTTCAATAGTCCCTTTTTCAACATGATCCTTTATGAAGTGATACCTTATGTCGATGTGCTTGGTCTTTGAGTGCTGAACTGGATTCGCAGTTATGGCAATGGCACTCTTGGAGTCGCATAGAATTAGAATCTTACCATACTTCAGACCATAATCTCTGAGTTATGTCTTCATCCATATTACTTGGGAACAACAACTAGCAGCAGCAACATATTCCGCTTCTGCTGTAGAGGTTGAAACACAGTTCTGTTTCTTGGATGTCCAACTCACCAACTTTTCTCCAAGCATTTGGCAGCTACCAGAGGTACTCTTTCTGTCGTTCTTGCATCCTCCATAGTCTGAGTCTGTGTAAGCGACAAGCTCGAAACCAGAGTTAAGAGGATACCAGAGACCCAAAAATTGAGTCCCTTTCAGATATTTAAAGATACGTTTGACAGCTGTTAAATGAGTTTTGGTAGGATTTGCCTGAAATCTGGCACAGAGACAGGTTGCAAACATTATATCAGGTCTACTGGCGGTTAAGTACAAAAGTGACCCTATCATGCCTCTGTAGTGCTTGACATCTGTTGGTTCACCATTAGGATCAGAGTCAAGTTTAACTCCAGTGGCAATAGGAGTTTTCATTGGTTTTGAATCATTGAGCTTATATTTTTTCAACATGTCAGAGATGTATTTGGACTGACTTATGAAAGTCCCTCTGTCAGATTGTTTGACTTGTAAACCCAGGAAGAAAGAGAGTTCTCCCATCATGCTCATTTTGAATTCACTTTTCATTAAAGTTTCAAAGTTATCACAGTACTCTTGCCGTGTAGACCCAAAGATAATATCATCAACATATATTTGTACCAGAAGTATATCATTTTTATATCTCCTGAAGAATAGAGTTTTATCGACGGTACCTTTTTCGAAGTGATTGACCAACATAAATTTGGACAGGGTTTCATACCAGGCTCTGGGAGCTTGCTTAAGACCGTATAGAGCTTTGTCTAGCTTGTAAACGTGGTCTAGAAACTCTGAGCATTCAAAACCAGGTGGTTGCTGGACATAGACTTCTTCTTGTAGTTTGCCATTCAGAAATGCAGACTTGACATCCATTTGATAGACCTTGAAACCCTTATGAGCAGCATAGGCTAGGAAGATTCTGATTGCTTCTACCCTAGCCACAGGAGCAAAGGTTTTGTCATAGTCAATCCCTTCTTCCTGTCTATATCCCTTTGCAACCAGACGGGCTTTGTTTCTGATGATAATCCCATCTTCATCCTTCTTGTTTCTAAACACCCATTTGGTTCCAATGGCTGTTTTTCCTTTTGGGAGTGGAACCAAGGACCAGACTTTATTTCTCTCAAATTCCAGAAGCTCTTCTTGCATAGCTTCGATCCAATTTGGGTCCTCTAGGGCTTCAGAAATCTTCTTCGGCTCAATCATGCTTAGAAAATTTACAAAGAAAGCTTCATTGATTGTGGCCGATCTTGTCTTTATACCATCTTCAGCATCACGAATTATAAGATGATGAGGATGATCCTTTGTCCATCGTGTCATGGGAGCATGGACAACGGGTGGCGTTTGTGCTTCTGATGGGAAAAGACGAACTTCAGCATCAGAGTTCTGTAGGTTTGGACCAGGGCTCTGTGGCACACAACTTTGGAGAGTGGCCTCATTGCTCTGAGAGTCATTAACAGGGCTCTGTGATGGTGAACTTTCAAACAAGGAATTTCTTCTGACGTTTGTCATCAGAGGTGATGAAGGCTCTTGTTCAGGTTCTCTTTCAATCTGGTGAGGTTCCTCATTTCTCTGAATTACTCCTGTAGACAGAGTAGATAGTGAAGTATTAGAGGGACCAGTGAGAGATGTACCTGTCAGATTTTGATCTGTTGAGTTTTGAGCTTGATCTCCTCTGTTAATGTTATCATAGGAATCATCATCGAAGAAATCATTGAACATGAGATTGATGTCTTCTTCCCTTGATCTAGAGGAAGTTATCTTCTCTTGTTCTGTCTGTATCCCCTCTGTTGATTTTCGATCAGAGGAGCTTGATATGCTTTCATCAAAGGACACATTTACACTCTCTTGAATGACCCGACATCTAGTGTTGTAGACTCTGTAGGCTTTAGAGGTTAAGGAATAACCAATAAAGATTCCTTCGTCTGCTTTCTTGTCAAACTTTCCCAGATGTTCTCTGTCATTCAGTATGAAGCACTTGGAACCGAAGACATGAAAGAATTTCACATTTGGTCTTCTGTTGTTAATGAGTTCATAAGGAGTCTTCTTGAATCTTTTTACAATTACATCTCTGTTTTGGGTAAAACATGTTGTTGAGACTGCTTCTGCCCAGAAGTTCATTGGAAGGACAGAGCCAGCCAACATGGTTCTGGCGGCTTCTACCAGAGTTCTGTTCTTTCTTTCCACAACTCCATTCTGTTGTGGAGTTCTGGCAGCTGAGAAGTTTTGGGAGATTCCTTCCCCTGTTAGGTATGCATTGATTCTGTCATTCTTGAATTCTGTCCCATTATCACTTCTCAACTTCTGTACCTTTAGATCTAACAGAACCTGTATCCTTTTCAACAAACTTATCAGAATTTCTGGGACATCAGATTTTATTCTGATGAACTCAATGCAAGTATATCTAGAGTATTCATCAATTAAAACAAGGATATACTTCTTGCCCGACAGACTTTGCACAGAGATTGGACCGCATAGATCCACATGAAGCATATGCAAAGGTCTGGGACAACTATGATCACTCTTTGTTCTGTGTGAAGATCTTTTCATCTTTCCAAGTTCACAAGCAGAACAGAGATGGTCTTTGTCAAATTTCAGAGAAGGAAGTCCTTTTACTAAATTCAGTTTCACGAGTTTGTCAAGATTTCGAAAGTTTAAATGAGCAAATCTTTTGTGCCAGAGCCAGGCATCTTCATTATTCAAAGACACTAAACAGAGTCTCTCTGTTGTAGTGTTTTGGTTTGGTTTGAAATTCATTTTGTAAAGATTGCCTTTTCTATCAGCTCTTAAGAGTTCTTGACCAGTCTCGGAAAGTAACAAGGAACAATACTTCTTCCTAAAACTGACATCGAAACCGTGATCACAGAGTTGACTTATACTGAGAAGATTATGATTTAATCCTTCAACATAAGCAACTTCAGAGACTGAAACACCACCATTTACTAATGTACCATAACCTTTAATCTGTCCGCCATTGTCTCCTCCGAAGGTTACCGCACTTCCCATCTTGTTTTTGAAAGAAGTTAACAACTCCTTATTCCCCGTCATGTGCCTGGAGCATCCAGAATCCAAGTACCAGATCTACACATGAGGTTTCTGCAAGACAGATTAGTTCTTTTTAGGTACCCATCTCATAATGGGTCCTTTCTTGTTAGGTTTTGGTGGTGCGTCAGAGGTTTTCCTTTGTGTGTTCGGAGTGGTCGTGGAGTTTTTCTTTTGAACAGAACGACTCAGAACACAGTGAGGACCATTCAGATGATTCTGTAATTTCAATAACAGTTGAATACAATTGCAGTTGATGGAGCATGACTGATGCACATTGTTTTTATTCAAAAACTGTTTTGATGAAGCTTGATTCTGAAAGATTTTAGGACCAGATGTCTTTGCATACAATCTGTCCTGACTTCGTTTCTTAAAAACAGACTCGATTGATGTGAGGTTCTTTGAATTTGACTCTTTTGACATGAAATTCTTGGAAATGGACTCATTTGAGCGAAAAGAATTTCTTCCTTGATTTACACCGGAATTCGGAACAGACTTAGCTATCCACTTTCCCTTCTGTTCTGGTGTGAATCTTACAGGTTTGAAAGCAAGAGGAACATTTGAGTTTACAAAGACATTTTTGTTTTTCTCTTTCTTCTCTACTTCTACTGCATTAGAAGCAAGAATCTTGAAATCTTTGTTGTTAAAGCTTGTTACTGGTATAAATCTTGACTGTTTCTTAAAGAAAGAATCATCCTCTTTTAGATCCGGAGATCCTACCGGTAGTTGCTTTAACTTGTGTAAGATGTTCTTTCGACCACAGAAGATCTGTTCATCTACCTCGGAGTCAGAGTCACAATTAGAGGCTAGAAAGTCTCTAGTGGCTCTGTTGGAGGAATTTGATTCAACGGGTATGACAGGAATATTTGTTTTAACAGATCTGAACTTTCTCATCTTTGGTTTTAAAGAATCAGAGATAGCATTTTCTTCAATAACTTTCAACAAATCTTCTTCAAAAGATGTTCTTATAGATTCAGAGGTATGAGAGAAAACTAGTGCTTCTGGATTCAGCTTGCTCTGTGGTATTTCAACAGAGGGGTCTGTCGCAGAAGTAACAGACTTCTGTCCTTTGAAAGAATTGAAGTTGAAGATCTCTTTAGTGCCCAAGTTCTTAACAGAATTTGGAAGTATGATTCTAGCTCTTCCTTGATCAAGAATAAACTCTGATGATGGTTTTAAAACCTTCTTTTGACCAGAGGAGTCATAGCTGACGTTCCTATAGTTAAGATGTTTTGGTTTTGAGAAAGCATATGAGATTTTGGTTCTTTTGAAAACGGCATTACCAGATATCACGTCCTCTTGGATTTTCCCAATACAGAAGGCGGAGGACAGAGATGTCTTCTTCCTTTCGTTGTAGGGAGCAAGGTCAGAGAAACCAAGACCTTGCGTATCCATCTGTGAATTTATCTTGATATGCACATCTTGTGCATCTTGGTACTTTTTAATCTGAATTTCTTTCTTTTGTAGGGATTGATGAAGTATTTCCCTTTCTCTTTGAAAATAATCAGTTAGAGCAACAGAGTTGAGTCTCCCTGTTTCAGACTGTTTCAACTTTTCAGACTTCTGTTTCAAATCATTTTCATAAACTTTGATCTTTTCAGAAAACAGACTTTCCTTCTTCTTTTGTAAGATTTCTAACTCAGATTTTTCTTTGAAGATTTCTTCCTTTTCCTGTTCCAAGAGTGTCTTTTCTCTCTTGTAAAAAGATAGGTCCTTCTGAGCTAGTTTTCTTAGCTCCTTTTCTTCAGAAAGTTTTTGTTTTAGAAGCTGAAATTCCTCATTCAACATGGAAACATGCATTTCTAATTCTGAGTCAGATTTAGATTTAGATGAGCATACCTTGGCACTGGGTCTGGTGGTCTCCAGCGCTCTGTCGTCAGATTCTGTCGTGGTAAGAGCAAATGCATGAGCTAGATCTTCTTCTTCTGTTGTTCCCTTCAATATTTCTGGTTCTCCAGTCATCCAGTCAACAGCTGCTTCTAAACTTTCATCATCCACAGCAACTCCACAGAAGTTGGCTTGTTCTGGTTCATCATCAGAAGATGAGTCACAGACCCAATTTTCCATTTCAGCAACATAACTTCTTTCTCTGTAATTGTACTTGTATTTGTTTTTGTAGTAGTCCTGGTCTTTTACCAGTTTGCCTCTACAATTAACAGAGAAGTGTCCAGGTTTGCCGCATCTGAAGCAGCGTCCATCATTTATATTGATGGGCTGGGCTGCATCGGCCTTCTGTTGTGCTGGTGGATTTTCTCTTCTTTGTGGAGGTTTCCCTAATTCTGTGGCAACTCTGTTGGAACTTTGCTCTGGTGCTGTATATCCTCTTCTGTCTTCCCTTCCTTCTCTCTCATATCTGCCTCTTCTGTCGAACTTATTGCCAAATCTCTTGTTAAATTGCTGAGTTATTAAAGCAAGAGATTGGGCAAAGGCTTGAATGTCATCATCCTCTGATGAGCTCTCATCTGTTTCACTTTCTGCAATCAAACTTTTCTTTCCTTTCTTTTTATCAGACTTTTCTTTCTTTTTTTCTTTGCTTGAACTCTCTCTGTTGGACCTTTCAGATGTGGTTTTCTTAGAATCAGAAACTAAGGCGATTGGACCAGCACTGATGGATTTGCCTTTTTGCTTGACAACCTCCTTTTCTTGTGCGGCCAAAGTGCCATACACATCCGTTAAAGACCATACGTCTAAGTCCTGATTAGCTTGTAAAGACATGGACAGATTTAACCATTCATCATTCAAACTTTTCAAAAACAGAACATTGTTATCTTCCTTCGACCTAACAACCCCACATTTTTTGCATTTATTGATCAACACATTAAATCTGTTGTAGGTTTGCTGTAAGGTTTCCTCAGGAAGTGCCTTGAAATCGTTGTATTCATTTATACATTGGGTCCTTCTGTTCTTTTGGGTCTTGATACCACCCTCAAGTTGATTAAGAAGTTGATCCCAGATTTCCTTAGCAGTAACACATGAATATAGTTCTTGAAATATTTCGTTTGGAATGGCCATAATCAGTAGTCTAACTGCTTTAAGATCATTTTCCATTTTTAGATTTTCCTCATCAGTAAAACCTGTGGTTTTAACTTAATAATGAGCTGGAATCTCAGCAGTAGTTCCTGTTGCGGGTACACGGGGAACAAAAACCATGGGTTGGAATGGTCCATCCGTGACAGATCGCATGAGGTCTTTATCCATACCATCGAAAAAATTAACCATCCTGATTTTCCATTGAGGATATTCATCTCTCAGAAGAGTAGGAGGTTTTGTTAAAGAGCCAGTAGTATAGATAGCATTTATACCGTTGTTAGCCATTTTGAAAGAAAAAACAGAGTACTGTTTGTTGCAAAACGATTTTTGGCTAGAAACAGAGTTTCAAACAGTAACCAATGGAACGGTAACTTTTTGAGAAGATTTTAAGCTAAACTAGTAAGTTTTAAACACAGTTATATGAGCTCTGAAGGATTGGTTAGACTAGAAAGCAGTAAAACATAGTATATTATGAAGCTTTTAAAGTCGCACAGACACAATCAACAACAGTGAATCAACCTTGGTAGATTGGATCGTTTGGCTTAAGAAAACCAAAGATGCTCTGATACCAGTTGTAGGTTCCCAGATTCACGTTGTATCATATTAATGGTAGTAAAATAGACAGCGGAAGCATATTAAATAAAGCCATTAAAATGAGTGATTGTGTAAACGATAAGTGAACTATGAGAATCAAATATTGAACAGTAAAATGATAACAAGATCAGATATAAAAGCTGCTCATATATTGATAATGAATCACACCAAGAACAAGTTAAAGTGTGTTCGGAAATCTCATAGGACAACAATATCGTACGGAGGTAGTGCTCGGGATTGCTGCAGTGTGTGCTTAAACAATTGTGGAAAAACTACTCTTCCCAAAAGCTTACAATTGTTGTTCCAATACCTCGCTATTTATAGACCTGATAAAGTGTAGACAGTGTACTATCGTACCCTTGAATGACACGTGGAAAGTGTGTCTCCAATCTTTAGGGCATACGTGGAAAGTATGGATACGTGTCTAACACTTAAGGTTTCCTACGAGACTTAGGCTGACAGAGGTCTTTTACTTCACAGAGCTCTGTCGCAAGAGCTCTGTTGGTCTTCTGTTGAATACTTGTTCTCTTGTTGGAATTCTTCGACAGAGCTCTGATGAGCTCTGTTGGATCCGACAGAGCTCTGTTGAGCTCTGTTGGTCTTCTTGATGAACTTCTTCCAAGTCTTCTGTCTGATCTCTGTTGGTCTTCTGACTTGAACTATTTTCAATACTTTTACATAACATATACTTGGGGCTAACAGGTATCCAGTGTAGTTCTAACCTGAGGTGTAAATTTGACAGTTGTCACAATATACTTCTTCCCCTCCCATTGATTGGACTACTATAGGACCACATAAGTCAGTATGTAGCATCTCTAATGGTGACATGCATGATGAGTCCATTTTCAACTTATGAGAACTCTTCTTCATTTTGCCCATTTCACATGTTGAACATAATTAGTCCTTTTCAAACTTAATCTTTGGCAGTCCTTTAACCAAATGTTTGCCAACAAGATTGTTCAACTCCTTAAAGTTCAAGTGAGAACATCTTCTGTGCCATAGCCAACATTCATTACAGTTGCATTTGACAGTAGACATACTGGAGTTAAAGCTTCAATTTTAGAAAGATTAACCACAAATAAGTCCATGTGTCTTTTAGCCCAGAACACTTTTATTTCATTTTCACTCAGAATTAGACATCCTGTTATAATGAACTTGATCTCACAAAGACTATCCAAGAACTGACTTATACTTAACAAATTATGTTGTAAACATTCCACTTAGAACACTTTCTGAATGGTTAAATCTCCCTTTGTTAAATCACCATAGACTCTAACTTGCCCTTTACTGTTATTGCCAAAATTAACTGCTCCTCCAGCCTTTTCTGTGAAATTTGTCAGAGAAGACTTGTGACCTGTCATGTGTCTTGATGCTCCTGAGTCTAAAAACCACACATGACAGCCGTGCAAAAACATTTAGTTAGATTTAGGTACCCATATTGGAATGGGTCCTTCTTTGTTAGTTTCAATAACAGATTTAACAAACATTCCTCTAACTTTCCATTCATAATTCTCTTTTAAGCACCATTTTCCTTTTATTTTTATGAAATCAGAACATCTTCTGTTCACAAAATTGTTTCTTTTTATCTTGAAAATTTTAGGTTGAGACTTAGAAACATTTTCAGATTTCTTTTCTTTTGACTGGGATTGAGAAATGTTTACAGTCTTCTTTTATGAATTCTGTTTTGCTTTAGACTTGAAAGATGTTTTAGAATTTTGATTATGAGAAAGTTGAAATGATTGACTACCACATTGAACACATTTAAGATTCTTTCTTGCAAGAGACAATAAATATGAATGAAAAGAATTTTCATTTTTATTGATAGTATTCAGATTACATTTGCATCTATTACAAGAACTACTAGCTTTGAGTTCAGAAGTAGTATTCAAGAAAATCTTCTCAATCAAGTCATCTTTCCTTTTGCAATCTTCCTTTTCTGGAACATTTAACTTTATAGAATTAGTAGATGTAGATGATTCACCATGCTCATAAGTACTTGATTCATTAAAAAATTCCTTATTTTCTTATAAGGCATTAATCTTAAAAAGATCATACTCAGCTCTCAGCTTCTCAAGCACTTCTATTTTCAAGACATATCTTTTATTTTCTTTTAAAGCTTCTTCAAGTTTAAAATCAACATCACAAAAATCATTTTCATGTCCATCAAAGCTTTTTCTCCTCAAGTTCTTGATTAACCTGTTTAAATCTATTTTCAAGATCTGAGTAACTTACTGATTTTGACTCAGAATTTTCAGTTGACTCAGAATTCTAACTAACAGACTCAGAATTCTGACTACATGACTCAGAATTCTGACTAACTGTTTCAGAATTCTCTGTATTTTCAGAAACCTTGCTTGCTTCAAATATATTCTCAATGTCATTATAGAAGAAACTTGGTTGTTTATCTTTGTAACTAACATTCAGAGAATCATACTTGAATTTTGTAGTATTGTATCTTGGTTTCTCTTCATTTGGTTTTGAAATTTCTTTCTTAACCTTGTCTTCTGAAATTTCTGATTTTTCTACTTTTGGTTCAGAAATGATTTCCTTTGCTTTTTCAGAACTTGATTTTTGTAAATTATCAGAACTTGTTATTGAGCTTGCAGGTCTTACAAAAATTTCATCTAAATCTGGGAGTTCTGGTTTAGGACATTTTAGTTCCTCAAAATTATAAAGATTTATTGGAGCCTTTTTCAAAATAGCATTTTCCTCCAAACCTAATCCCATTTTTGGATTGTAAAACCTTGTGTCTTTAACATTGCTTGTGAGAAGACTCAAAGTTTGTTGAGTTTGACCTCTTTTCAGATAAAGATCTTATAATTCTTTGATTTTAGTATATAAATTATTTCTTTCATCAAGTAACATATCCACTTTAATTTGCAAATCACCTTTTTCACCTTGTACTTCTGAAAGTTCATTTTTTAACTCAGAAATCTTTTCCAAAAGATAAGAATTCTCTTTTTTGACTTCTTGTTTTTCAACCTCAGTTTCTTCAAATCTTATTTTAAACATTTCTTTTTCTAATCTGAATTTGCTAACCATAATCCTTTCTCCTTTTATCTGTTTTCCGAGATTAACAAATTCAGATTTCATGTTTCCAATTTGAATCATTAAATCAATTTCAAGACTAGAGTGTACCTTAGCTGAAGACTCAGAACCTCCTTCGTCATAGTCTGAATCATCTTCATCACCCACTTTGCATTTGTGAGAAGTGAATGCAGTCCTCTTCATCAGATGAATAATACAGCCAGTTCTCTTGTTCTGCTAGGAGTGCAATCCCACTGTCTTTGGTTTTGGCCAACTGAGCTTTTTTTGCATAATACTCATAGTCTTTAACAACCTTCATTCTACAATCCCTTGCCTAGTGACCAGATTTTCCACACTTAAAACATAGATCCTTCTCTTCTTTCTTCTCATACTTATTTTCTTCTCTATCTTCCTTCTTCTTATATCTCTCTTCTGAGCTCCCCTATCCATCTCTTCTGAACATACCCTCAACATACTTCTTCTTTCCATATCTCTTATTGAAGGTGTTAGTCAACAAGGCCAATTTCTCAGCTATCAACTTGATATCAGCATCCTCATCAGATTCTTCCTCTTTTTCTGATTCCTCTTCTAACTTTGGAATTTCAGAAACAAACACAGACTTCTTTGTTGTCTTGTTGATCTTGGATTTTCTTTCTGAAAGTAATGCTAACTGATCTGAAACATTTTTCTTTCCTTCAACAACCTGTTTAACAGAATCTTCATGTTGATTTAACACACAGAACAAATCATTCAGATCTTCCTCACACATATCCTTGTTCATCTGAAGACTTATAGCAAAAGATGACCATTCTGAATTAAGACAATTCAGAAATTTGTAGTTTATCTCTGACTTGGTTTTCTTTAGCCTATTCCTTCTAAGATCATTCAAGATAGTGCAAAACTTATTGTATGTCTGAGTTAGACTCTCACAATCCTTTGCTTTGAATCTTTCATATGCATTGATGTATTGATTTAGTTTTGCCTGGATTGATTTGGTTGTGCCGAGCATCTGCTTCTCCAATTCATCCCACATTTCTTTAGCAGCTGTTCCACTATCAATTCGATTAAAGATGTCATTAGGAATTGCCAGAGTCAACAAAGTAACAACCCTCTTATCTATTGCATGTCTCTTCTTTTGTGCTTCAGTCTATTGCGAGAAACTTTTCCTCACTCTGGTAGCAGGAAACTCTGGTCTAGTAGTAGTTGCAGGTGTAGCAGCAACATCAACGTATACTTCAATTGGACCTTCACGAATTGAGATCATCAAATTCTCATCAATATTATCCAAGAATTGAATAATTCTGATTTTCCATTGTTGATACTCTTCAGGAATTAGAATAGGTGGCTTCGTCTCAGATCCCATCGAGAGAAATTCTTTAGAAGACATGATTGTAAGATGAATTAAATCGATTCAACAGAAAGACAAATTAGAATTTCTTGATCAAAGACAGAACGAATTCAAGAATTACGAAAAATTCAAGAATTACGCGTAGCAGCGGAATTCAATTATCGAATTGATCAAGAAACTGTCAAGAACACGATCAAGAAACCTTCAAGAACACGATCTTGACCTAATTTGTTTGTTGATTGGCTCTGATACCAATTGTAGAAACCAGAATTCGATCTTACAATGTAATTGACTAATATGAACACAATCAAACAGTAGAATAATAGAGAATTGGATCCAAAAGCTTTGTATTCATTCAAGAACAAATTACAGATCTAGAGAGAGAATCTCTCAAAGATTACAAAGTGAATACGAAAGATATTCAAAAGTTATGCGAAAGTTAGTTAGCTTACAGTTGCTAACTCCTATATATAATGTAAAGAAAAGCTAAAGCTACAGTAAATATACATGACAAACCAATAGAACAATTACACGTGTTCTAATGAATAACCGACTAAGACTGAAAATGTCTAAGACATAATTTCTGAACCACATGTTTAGAACTTCTGAACATCCTTCTGATTAAGCATACTCAGAACATTCACTTAGAGCATATTGACATTTTCATATTCTTCAGAACTTCTGAGTCTCTTACTCAGAACTCTGACCCTTCTAATCAGATTCCAACACTTATGCTTTTTGACAAACTTCAGATCTAACAACCTTTCTTCTTGAAGTTCTTCAACTTAAGATATTTTTCTATGAGTTTAAGGTATTTGTCATCTCTGGACTTAGAGGATGAAGAATGTTTGAAAGATGAAGAAGGCTTGTAGACTTTCTTTGACCTGCATTCACTAGCAAAATGTCATTTCTTTTCGCAGTTATATCAAGTAGCAGTTGCCTTATCAATAGGAGTTGATTTAGGCTTGTTAGTGATAGTAAGAGGTTTATTTCTTCTGAAGTTACTCTTTCTTGCAAATCTCCTGAAAGAGTTTGTCAAGAGTGCGAGGGATTCATCAAGTTCTGACAGATCAGTTTCTGATGAATCGTCAGATTTTGATCCCAACTCAGTGATAGTGACAGAGGATCACTGAGAATGTATCATCTCTGAGGAGAGTAAAGCAACATGTGTGCTTTTAGAATTTTTTGAATCTTTCACAAGATTTTTCTTAAGCTGACAAGATTGCTCATGATTGAGCAAGGTGCCAAAAAGAGTCTTTAAGGTCATATATTTGAGATCATTAGAGAGTTTAAGACACATGGTAAAATTCTTCCAACTTTCAGGAAGACATTCCAAAAATTCTACCAACAGTGTTTAGGTTAATTAATAAACAGTTAAATTGTTGGTGCACTTCAGATAAAGTTTCATTCTTACCACAAATGAAGTTTTCATATTGTCTTACCAGATTTATTATTCTGGACTCTTGTACTTCAGATGTACCTTCATATAGAACACAGATTGTGTCCCACATGACTTTAGAGGTTTTGAGGTTCGTAACAGAATAATAAACGTCATCAGGTAGAGCCATAGATATTATTGATCTGGCTTTTGTATCAATGTCTACCTTCTTTTTGTCTTCATTAGTCCATCTAGAGATCTCTTTAATGAGCTTGCTTTCAGGTATGGCTACGGTGGTAGCAGTGGCAGGAACGATAGGAGAAAGAACAGAAGGAACATATTGACCAATTTCCACATAGTAAGGCATAGTGGGATCTACACCTTCTAGAAATAGCATCATTCGATTCTTCCATAGATTAAAGTTATCTCTGCTGAATCGAGGAGATTTTGCAAGAGACCCATTATCGATATTGTTTGTGTGTGTGTTTTGTGCCATTTGAAGAATAGCAAGGAAGAGATTAGTATAAGCAATATCTTGTTTGTGAGATTAAACAATCTGCTCTGATACCACTTGTTGTTCCCAAAGGGGTTATACAAGTACATATTTTTTAGAAGGGGGGGGGGGGGGGTCAAATCAAACACAAACTTTGGTTTTCTAAATTGTTTATTGATAAATCAAAATACAATTTACAGATTGTTATGGAATAAGATTAAGTAAAACATAATTTAAACAAACTTGAGAATCAGTAAGTGTTCTTGCATAAGAATTAGAGAGAAAAGAAGATATACAAAAGACAAAGGTTTTTCTATGTACTAAGTAGTTCAGGGGAGACCACCTTGAAACTGAATGGGCATTCCTCTTATTTATACCGATTGCATTAAATGCATGGAGGGAGGACTTTACATGTGTCAGCATGTGGTTGGGCGTACGCTTCTGACTTTTAGCAAGACATGCTTTGGGCCGCCTGGTGAACATTGTAGTGGCAGAGTGATTGTACGATCTTGGACAAAAGCATGTATCTTCTAACAAATTGTACGATGTGTGCAAGGAGGTAAGACAAACATATCTTGAAGTAGAAGCTTCATGATCAGCTATCGCTGAGTAGGTCTTCCATTAGGGTAGAGCTGATGTAAGTCAGCTATCATCGAAGTCTTCTCATTAATATGTCGCGTGTGTGGACTTGTCTTGGTTTCACTGATGTCCGCATCAGATCATTAGTAGACTTGTCACTTGTTCATCAGTTTTGTCTTCGATGTCAGTGATGAACTCTTTGTCACGAAACTTGTCTTCAGGGATTACATTTAACATAGATACATTAGATACCATTAGCGATACTGAACAGACTCCGTATGCTTATCGCTGATGGTGAAACACTAATACATAAGCTATCATCAACGATACTGAATAGACTCAATGTGTTATCGCTGATGGTGAAACACTTATACATACAAGTTAAATGCAATTTTCACTAAGTTATTCTAAGGGTCATTATCAAATCACTGAGAGAGTTTGGATCAATAAAAGCATTATTTTATTAGTATCATATTTTCTTTATTGTTCCTTCTGCATATGAAATGATGAGATGGGTTAACAAGTGTCTACATTAACTACGAAGATTAAAGTGAAAAGTACAAGCATGCATGGATCAACAAATTAGATAAAGATACGTGTTAAAGGTAAAAGATTGCATTTAATGCAATGGTAGCTATACAAATGTCACATTTGTCATTAGCTACAACTCGCTTGTTTTGAAAGAATTTCTCTGTGAAAGTTTCTTAGGAAACACCAACATCACTTTTGAAGACTATCTTAGTACTTCAAATATGAATGAGAACATTTTTTCTTCTTTCTTCTTTCTTCTTTCTTTTTTCTATTAGTGTTATTAGTAAATATGTCACGAGTCAGATTGTTTATGATCACAAGTGTTACCTTTCTAGCTTTCACAACGAATCTGTAATTTTATGTTTTAATAAAATATAAGTGAAAATTATTGTGTTTGTATTCAACCCCCCTTTTACAAACACATTTTGTGTAAGTCATTGTGTTACAAGACGAACAAATATCAGTGCAGATAATAAGTTGATGTAGGAGGAGAGGGGGAGAGAAATTAGTACGGTACATGGGGGGGGGGGGGACAATTCGAAGATTATCCAACACAAAATTGAGGACGTGAGAGAGGTTAGTAGTTGTGAGACTAGTACATCTAGCATCAAAATTGATATCTATTAACACTAAACAATATCTACTATTTATGCCTATTAATATAGTTATATATTTATGATATTTAATAATATGATTTAAATCTAAAAATATTAGATATTTCACTCATTTTAAATGTATTGATGAGACCATTATAATAACATAATTTGTAAAAAAATGTATGCTTTAATGTATTTTAGTTCATAAATGATTATTTTTGTTAATATGATAAGGATATAAAGTGAAAAATTAAAAAGTAAGGGATATGAAATAAATTAAATAATTAATTATAAAGATATAAAGTGTAATTTAAATATAAAAAATGATTTGATTTTTAGGATATGTTTGGCAAATTAGACAGGGATGGTGATGTGCCCCGGCCCGGTGGGGAACCCGGTTCACCCGACCCGGACGGAGCCGGGGATTCCCCACCAAAACGGGTCTTGGGGCCGAGGATACCCGGTAGACTCAAACTGGGGCCAGGGTCGGGTAACGCATCCCCCTCCCCATACTCGATATATTTATTATATTAAATATAATTATTAATAATTTTATGTAATTCACTTAAATTGTTATTTCCCAATTAGGTTCTGTTTCCCCGTTTCTTTTTTTCCTTGTTGCCAGATCCCACAACCCACTGTGTGGTAACTCCTAATTCCTTTTTTTATTGGTTGCCACATCCCACACAACCCATTATGTGGTAATTCCTCAACCAACTTATGCTTGCTTTTTTTCCTTATTTGCTTTTACTTTCTATAGTTGTTTCTGACTTGAAAACAGGAACTATAATTTTAGACAAATTTCTATATTTTGGCATTATGAAGACGATTTTTTCAGATGTTGCTTTATGTGGATGAATTAGGGAAATTTTCTCTTGGGATTGAACCGGGTCACGGTCGGGTCTGAACCGGGGACGAGGAACGGGGAGACGACCGACGATTGACCAGGTTTGACCGGTGTTTGAACTCCTTACAGACTGGGCCGAGATTAGGATCCCCGTACCCGCCGGTGACAGGGTCGAGACCCTTTACCATAAACCGGGGCCAAGGAATGTGAAACCCGCCCCAAACCCGCTTTGTTTCCATCCCAAAAAGTCTAAAACTAATCGATAAGTTAGCTAATGACCGTTAAGATAGTTGGTAGCTGGTAGTTGATAAGCTAACTGATGAACGAGATATGTTTAGCAAAAACTAACTGATAATCTAGCTGACAATTGTGAAATGACCAAAAAGGACATGCTTAAAAACTATTTAGATTTCACATTATATATTTAAACAAATAATGTTTATGTTGGTCCCGGAGGGGTTATACAAGTTTGTAGAGGGGGGGGGGGGTTGAATACAAACACACATATTTTACTTTTCTAAATTGTTTATTGATATGTATCAAACAATTTACAATTTGTTGTAGAACAAGATTAAGGAATAAACCTAATCTAAACAAGTTATGAGAAACACTAAGTTTCTTGCACTAGAATTAAGACAGAAAGGAGATAAGAATATTAAGGATAGTATTCTAACACAAAGTAGTAGAGAGAAGAAGATGGCCGAGCACTTCATTTCTGAATTAGGGTTCTTGTTATATACTGCATGCATTTAATGCACAACAGTACAACTTTACACGTGGCAGCAACTGATTGGTTGCATGGTTTGACCTTTGTAGACAACCTTAGTAGCCGCATGATGTACAGTGTAGAATCAGAGTTGGTTGTACGATAATGGATATAAGGGATGTCCTTTTCTGACATTTCGTACGGAGGCGTGCAAGGGGAAAGACAAAAGTAACTTGTAGAGGAAGACTTCATGATCAGCGCTCGCTGAATAGATCTTTATCAGCGAGTGATAAAGTTCAGCGTTCGCTGAAGTCTTCTACTTGTAACTTCACGTTTAGTGGACAAATCTTGGCTTCACTGATATCCGCATCTGTTCATTAGTAGACTTGTCTTCAGCGATCATCAACAGGACTGAACAGGCTCAGGGCTTGTTGATGAACAGTGTTCGCTGAATGTAAATTAAAGTGTATGTTTTATTAGCGATACTAAACAGACTTAGTATTTTCTTGGATGACAAAACATTAATACATATTGTCTACTTACAATTTTCACTAAGTGATTCTTGGAGAGTCATTATCAAATCACTGAGGGTTTGGATCAACAATCTCCCCCTATTTGATTTTGACTTAGCAACAAAAGAAAATTGCTAACTATGAAAACATAAGGATAAAAAGAACTCATAAAATATTTTTCCCTTTTACTGTTTTCTGGGATCTTTTAAGTACGGATGGAGTAAAGTACATTCGCGGAAATTTTTCTTTAAAATTCGTATAAGATTACAGAGGGAAGTGAAAAAAAATTTCAAGTACAACAAATAAATTTACAAGTACAAAAGATACAAGCTGATAAAGATAGAAGAATTACAAGGAAATCCTATCAGCTATTCTGGTTCTTTCTTGACAAGTAGTTCAACAAGAGATTTCGTTGTGGGGATCATCCAGTCAGGGACTGTTTCTCCAAGTTCCCGTCTATGATTTGCTTCTTGGAAGATCAGGGGCTTCATGAAGTGTCCGAGAAGGTCTTCTTTGAATTCGCACCAATAGACGAGATCCCTAAGATGTTCGATAGCAGTGATGGGTAGCTCATATATGCGTTCAAAGCATTCTCGTCTATCGTAGTCATTTAAGAATATACCATAAGGTTCGCTTAAGACTTTACCAGGGAAAAAACGTTCACCAGGAGGCAGGGAGATGTCGAGAGCTGAAAGATCGGGTTCAGGACCAAGGACTTCAGCACGTGAAAAACAGATTCCGGTTTCGTTTCTTATAGGAGGAACTGAGTCTGAAGGAATGATCTTTTTCTTTGCAGAGGCCCTTCTATGTTGAACTGGATTAGGAGGAGGAGGAGGAATATCCATAGAAGATGTAACCAAGTCGATCTGAGAATTTATAATTTTCTCGACATGGCTTTTAAATGCTGAGCGATATTTCTGTATGGCTATTCGCATCTCCAACCACTCATAGAAACCGTACTTCTTGATCGTAGAAACATAGATGGTTTCCTTAGTACCATTTTCTCTGAATATATCAGCTTCAACAACAGGAACGTTTATGGACATTCTTCCCCTGATGTTCATCTTGTTGATTCTGGAGACATGGAATCGAAAGTTAAGTCGTTCTTTGCACCATTCCAAGGAAGAGTCAGATACCTTGGTCTTCTTTTCGACTATCTTTTTGGCGTTCTTCCACAATTGACGTTGGACATCAATGGGAGTCTTCTTCAGATCAGGGTCTTTCACCGATTGTCGAACGAGCTAAATGGCATAGGCTTTATATTCTTCTTCATCTCTTCTTTTATCGGCGAGTTGTTTTTTAGCTTCGAAGTGTTCAGCGAGTTCCTTTCTGGATAGTTTGTATCGAGGAGCACGGATGATTCGTTGATCTTCGAGTTGTTTCATCATTGCTTCTCTCCTTTGCTGATCTTCTTCACTTAGCTTTTGAGGAGCCAAGGAAGGTTTGTTTTTGTGAGAGAGCAGTTGTTCTTCAGGTTCATTAGTCTCATCGAAGTTTAAGACTGGGATTATTTCTTCAGCGCTAGGGGCTGGGAATATAGTTGATGCAGTAGGAGGAACTTCAGCTGGATACTCAAGCAGGGGAGGGGACTAGCTGAAACACATCGATCGTTTAAGTAAGATCATTGGGGAAAGAAGGAGATAGAGAAAAGAATGAGGTTAAGTGTATAGAGGTTTTATGGAGAGGGGAACTCAGGTTGAGAAGGGATAGAGGAGGGATGCAGTGTAAGGGAATAAAAGATATTGTACCTGACAAACTGGCTTTCTTTGAAGGATAGTCAGATTTCCTTCTGCAGCGAGGCCTTTATTTTTGCCTTTGTCAGCTTCAGTTGCTGCAGGTTTTGTCTTTGTCCCCTCCCCTGATGGTTCATTTATCATAACCCCTTTTTGAGCAGGGACCTTCTTGGGCTAGACGAAGAAGTCGACGTCATCATCATCGTCATCATCATCATCATCGTTTTTAGGGGATGATGATGGTTCGTCGTCCTCAAGATCGAGGTCGTCATCATCTTCTTCTTCTTCAGCTTCAGATTCTTCCTTATCAGCATAGGGTTCTATGACATCAGCTTCAACTTCCTTTTCCTTATCGAGTTGCTCCCCCTCAAATTCAGAGGGAGGTTTCTCGGTTTCCTCAGGGTTTTCATCTCCCTGAGGTTTATTAGTAGCAGCATCAGAAACAATACCCTCCCCCTCAGCGTTATGGGGAAGGTCTTCAAGAGTTTCTTCTCCCCTCAACATTATGGGGAAGGTCTTCAGTCTTCCCCCCCTCTTCCACATGATGGATGGGGGAGGAAATAGGAATATCAGCAGCAGCAACAACATTCTTAGGATCACTGTCTTCCAGGCCAGTGATTCACATGAAGGTTTCAATCACTAATATTCTGTCTTCTAGGCCAAAAATAGTAGGACTGATCTTTTGAAGGTCTTCTCGATCAGCCTGAGTTAAGTGAGATGGAGTACAAGTTGGTGCGTTTGGGCGGTCGAGAATCTGCTGCAGGAGAGTCTTCACATTGCTCAACTCTGACTTTACAGTAGTCACCTCTCCCTTAAGATCGCCAACCACTATCTTCAATGATGTGACTTCATTGGACGGGGTTGTAAAGTTGGTGGACAGGGTGCTGTTGGTGGTGTTGAGATTGTTGATGGAGGTGGATTTTTCAGCGAGAGTAGTAGCAAAATTTACATTGCTACCTTCCACCTTCTCCAGATCAGCACTAGAAGCTTTGCCTTTGACCTCTGTGGTCAGCTTTTTGAGATCCTCTCCAGCGTTTGTAACCACTGAAGAGTTTGTAGATAGGGTAGTGGTGAGAGATTCCACCTTTATTGACAGATCTTTCAGATAGGTGTCGATATCTCCCAAATTAGGACCTGTAACAGTTAATAACTTGTGACCAAAGGAAAGCTCAGAAGTTGGGGATTTTGAGAGAGGAGTGTTTAGGATGTTGTGTATACCTGCGGGATGGTTGACGAATTCCTCATAGGTTCGATAACCTGAAAAGGTTTCCATGTCACCTTCCAGTGAGCCTTAACGCTTGGAGGTGTCCGCAGGTCCTTTATTTAGATCCTTCAGCCACTGTAGTTCTTCAGCAGAAGAGTCACTCAGATGAATGACCTTTGTTGTGGAGAATGGAGGAATAGATGGAGTGACCATAGAAGTAGTGGGAGGAATGAAGGTTGAGAAGAGGGATTGGGTTAGAGGTTCAGCATTGGATTCGCTGAGAATGACTTCCTCAGTACTTAGAGGTACTGAGGGAGGAAGGTTATGTTCCAAGTTAATAACCTCAGCGTTTAGAGACGCTGAAGTTGGTATGGAAGGGGTGGCTTCATCAGTTGTGGCAGAGCATACCACTGAACTATCCAACGGCTCTAGAGAAGAGTGAGCCGTGGAGTCTTCAGCCCGTGAAGGCTTGGAGGATTGCTCCTTGGTTTTCTTGTTCCTTTGAGTATCAAGAGAGGTGGAAGAGTGTTTCCTTTTCTTAGAAGGAGTAGTTTTTGCAGCCTGGGTACCAGCGTTTGGGATTACCGTGGAGGTAGCTGCAGAAGTAGAAGAATTGGGGTTGAGAAGAGATAAGAGAGTAGAAAGACGTACCTCGTTTGGCAGGGGCTTGAAGTCAAGAACTTTAACACCAACCTGAGAGAGTTTCAGGTCACCCACTTTTGGGTATTCGTCCCCAAGTCCATTTAGAAAGAGAGCACTGACAAACCTGGGATATGGAACAGTTGTTGGTCTGTCAGCCACATCCACCCTTAGCACCATATCGTTGTAAATGATTGTTTCCCAATCAATGTGAAGGCCCTTCAGCAGTGCATATCCCATGGCCTGCTGAGGTTGTGATGCTTGGTCAGTTGACCAAGTTTTCGCTGTCAGGCAGCTGATCAAATGGGCGAAGATGAAGTTCATCTCGCTGGGCATCTTTAATTTCTTGATGGAGGCCAGCTTCTTCTCAGGGAGTTCATCTCTCCCTGTTTCCCACACATACTTCATTGCATCAAAGAATGCAATCAGTGCTTCCCTATCAGCTAGGTTTTTGGGGTTTGGCAAAGGGACAAAGCGTTTTTCTTTAGAACTACTAGGAAGGTTTAGGGCATGCTTGATAGTACCAGAGGTGATCTTGGAAGTTCCATGTTTGGTGTCACAGAGAATGACATCGAGCATTTCTTTGGGTCTTTGGTTGAGGGTACCTGAGCTCTTCTGGCAGTATACCAGAACTGAGCTAGAAGATATCGATGAGCCGGGGGTGCAATGGTCAGAGTTGATATTGGTCCCGAAGGGTTATAAAAGTTTGTAGAGGGGGGGGGGGGGGTTGAATACAAACACACGATTTTTACGTTTCTAAATTGTTTATTGATAAATCAAGACAATTTACAACTTGTTGCGGAACAAGATCAAGGATTAACCTAATCTAAACAAGTTAAGAACACTAAGTTTCTTGCACTAGAAGGAGATAAGGAAATTACGAATAATAACCTAACACACAGATAGAAAGAAGAAGATGGTCCGAGCACACTTCATTTCTGAAGTAGGGTTCTTCTTATATACTGCATGCATTTAATGCATGGCAGTATTGCTTTACACGTGGCAGCATCTGAGTGGTTGCATGTCATTGACCTTTATAGACAACCTTAGTAGCCACATGGTGCACAGTGTAGAATCAGAGTTGTTGTACGATTATAGACAAAAAGGATGTACGTTCTGATAGTTCGTACGGAGACGTGCAAGGGAGGTAAGACAATAGTACTTTGTAAGGAGTCTTCATGATCAGCTTTCGTTGAAACAGTTCTTTTTCAGCGAATGATAAAGTTCAGCGATTGCTAAAGTCTTCTACTTGATACTTCACGTTGAGTGGACAAATCTTGGCTTCGCTGATATCCGCATCAGTTCATTAGTAGACTTGTCGCGGGTTCTTGAGCTTGATCTTCGACATCAGCGTAGAACATATGTTGACGTGAAACTTGTCTTCAGGGATCATAAGTAAACACCTAACTTATCAGCGATTATCTCATAGACTGAACAGGCTCAGAGCTACTCGATGAACATAGTTCGCTGACTATTTAACTTTAAAGAGCGAGAGTTACTATCAGCGGTACTGAAACAGTCTTAGTACTTATCAGCGATAATGAAACTCTAATACATATCATTTACTTACAATTTTCACGAAGTGTTATGTTAGCTTTAATTAGCTCCTAATTAAATGAATGTTTTATAAAGATATTTTAATGTTTTAGATATTTTCTTATAGATATTTACTTAGATATTTTATATAGATATTTTAGATATTGTCTAGATGAGAGATATGGAAAGCACACAAAAACACATATAGACTAGTTTCTTATGAGAGTCGTTTCATGTTTAGTGTGGTGTTCTTCAACATTTCTCCTCTCCATATTTAATCATCAATGAATATGAGATAAGTTTCTTTATGATTGTTCTTCATGTATATCTTATCTCTATATTTAAATATGGACATTATATTTCTTCTATTGTTGCTCAAAAATGGGATCAACAATTGGTATCAGAGCCGATTGAAGAAACTTTTCTTCAAAATCGATCATCTATGCAACAATGGAAGTTTTAGATGGTTTAGTTTCTGATATACTTCATGTGTGTGTTTTTTATTCTTTCTCATTCATTGGTTTTATTTGATAAGCACTAAGTAGATGGTTGATCTATGATCTCATCCTTGTGTGTGCTTAAGTCCATAGCAATTCTTTTTGCATCTTGGTAGTAAGGTTGTTGATCTTTGTTTGATCTGACCTTTATTTTCAAGATTGGACTATCTTTGATCCAGATTTTGTTTGTCTTCCGCTGCTCATAAACATTTATATATGGATAACAAAATCATTTGGGTCTTGAGAAAGTTGTTTGAGAAAGATTTGATGTTTTGTTACATGTTCAAAGTCTGATTTGAAACGTTTTTTAAAACTTTGAGTTCTTCTAATTAGTTTTCTGACTTGATCAATTAGAGATCGAATTATTTGCACTCACGGTTTTAAAAATTATATGAAGATCGTCTTATCTTTTACATCAAATCAGATTTAATGACAGATTTGCGCTGCTGTATTAAACTGATCATATCTCACTCATAAAAACACCGATTGATGCGATTCAAAAGGCTCTGGATTCCTAAGACACAGATGAACAGATTTCGTGTTTTGAGAATTCAGAGATTCTAAATTTATAAGGGTCATATGCATCGTTGAAGTAGACAACAGTGTGCTGATGGAAAGCTGATGGACAGATCTGCGCGACTGTGGTAAAACAACCATATCTTTGTCGTACGAGCTCGAAAAGAGATGATTCAAGATGATCTGAACAGCTAACAAACAAATTCAAGTTGTTTGTGTTTTGAGTTTTTGCAAACTCCAGAGGTAAAATGGTCTAAATTAGTGTCAAAGTAAGTGTAAACACTTCTGCCAAGCCTCTGCCGCACACGACCAAGCTTCTGCCGCACGCGACCAAGCTTCTGCCGCACGCGACCAAGCCTCTGCCGCACACGACCAAGCCTCTGCCGCACGCGACCAAGCTTCTGCCGCACGCGTCCAAACCTCTGTCAGCCACGACTAAACCTCTGCCGAGCAGAGACAACCTCTGTCGAGCCACGACGAAACCTCTGCCGCCAAACCTCTACCAAGCGGCGACCAACCTCAACCAAGCAACGACCAAACCTCTGCCGAGCAGCAAACTACCTCTGTGGTACTGTTCATCACAGAGCCTCTGTGGACAGAACCTCTGCGATCGAACCTCCGAGCCCGATTTTTGTTTACTTGCTGTCAGCTTTGCGCCGCTTCAGAAAAATGCGCATAACTTTTAACTCGGTGCTCCAAATTACTCGATTCCAGTGGCATTGGAAAGATTATTCACAGATGCACGACTTTGATGTTTTGAGTTTTCTCAAATTATGTGTGCTGATATGCCAAACTCAGCCTCAAAGTCTGCTGCAAGGTGCTGGACCGAAAGCATCGCATTTCACTCATGCTCTTTCCGCTTTCAAGAACGGTGTTCTCTCAACGGTTCTTCATGGTGTCAAGCTACATTAGTCACATTTTAAATGTCACTCCATCCTCTGTTATTCACGTTTAAAGCTCGGTGGATGAGCCTACATTTGAGGGGGAGCACATGATGCTTTGAAGACTTGAAGAACGGAACATCAAAGGTTCTAAAGAAAGCAAACGGGAGACTATAAGATGATGCTTTCTTTATAAAACATTAGGGGGAGATTGTTAGCTTTAATTAGCTCCTAATTAAATGAATGTTTTATAAAGATATTTTAATGTTTTAGATATTTTCTTATAGATATTTACTTAGATATTTTAAATAGATATTTTAGATATTGTCTAGATTTTAGATATCTTGAATATCTAAATGTGTAAATGGCCCTATATAAGAGGTGTCCATAGTCTTATTTCAAGAAGTGAGAGATATGGAAAGCACACAAAAACACACATAGACTAGTTTCTTATGAGAGTCGTTTCATGTTTAGTGTGGTGTTCTTCAACATTTCTCCTCTCCATATTTAATCATCAATGAATATGAGATAAGTTTCTTTATGATTGTTCTTCATGTATATCTTATCTCTATATTTAAATATGGACATTATATTTCTTCTATTGTTGCTCAAAAATGGGATCAACAATTGGTATCAGAGCCGATTGAAGAAACTTTTCTTCAAAATCGATCATCTATGCAACAATGGAAGTTTTAGATGGTTTAGTTTCTGATATACTTCATGTGTGTGTTTTTTATTCTTTCTCATTCATTGGTTTTATTTGATAAGCACTAAGTAGATGGTTGATCTATGATCTCATCCTTGTGTGTGCTTAAGTCCATAGCAATTCTTTTTGCATCTTGGTAGTAAGGTTGTTGATCTTTGTTTGATCTGACCTTTATTTTCAAGATTGGACTATCTTTGATCCAGATTTTGTTTGTCTTCCGCTGCTCATAAACATTTATATATGGATAACAAAATCATTTGGGTCTTGAGAAAGTTGTTTGAGAAAGATTTGATGTTTTGTTACATGTTCAAAGTCTGATCTGAAACGTTTTTTAAAACTTTGAGTTCTTCTAATTAGTTTTCTGACTTGATCAATTAGAGATCGAATTATTTGCACTCACGGTTTTAAAAATTATATGAAGATCGTCTTATCTTTTACATCAAATCAGATTTAATGACAGATTTGCGCTGCTGTATTAAACTGATCATATCTCACTCATAAAAACACCGATTGATGCGATTCAAAAGGCTCTGGATTCCTAAGACACAGATGAACAGATTTCGTGTTTTGAGAATTCAGAGATTCTAAATTTATAAGGGTCATATGCATCGTTGAAGTAGACAACAGTGTGCTGATGGAAAGCTGATGGACAGATCTGCGCGACTGTGGTAAAACAACCATATCTTTGTCGTACGAGCTCGAAAAGAGATGATTCAAGATGATCTGAACAGCTAACAAACAAATTCAAGTTGTTTGTGTTTTGAGTTTTTGCAAACTCCAGAGGTAAAATGGTCTAAATTAGTGTCAAAGTAAGTGTAAACACTTCTGCCAAGCCTTTGCCGCACACGACCAAGCTTCTGCCGCACGCAACCAAGCTTCTGCCGCACGCGACCAAGCCTCTGCCGCACACGACCAAGCCTCTGCCGCACGCGACCAAGCTTCTGCCGCACGCGTCCAAACCTCTGTCAGCCACGACTAAACCTCTGCCGAGCAGAGACAACCTCTGTCGAGCCACGACGAAACCTCTGCCGCCAAACCTCTACCAAGCGGCGACCAACCTCAACCAAGCAACGACCAAACCTCTGCCGAGCAGCAAACAACCTCTGTGGTACTGTTCATCACAGAACCTCTGTGGACAGAACCTCTGCGATCGAACCTCCGAGCCCGATTTTTGTTTACTTGCTGTCAGCTTTGCGCCGCTTCAGAAAAATGCGCATAACTTTTAACTCAGTGCTCCAAATTACTCGATTCCAGTGGCATTGGAAAGATTATTCACAGATGCACGACTTTGATGTTTTGAGTTTTCTCAAACTATGTGTGCTGATATGCCAAACTCAGCCTCAAAGTCTGCTGCAAGGTGCTGGACCGAAAGCATCGCATTTCACTCATGCTCTTTCCGCTTTCAAGAACGGTGTTCTCTCAACGGTTCTTCATGGTGTCAAGCTACATTAGTCACATTTTAAATGTCACTCCATCCTCTGTTATTCACGTTTAAAGCTCGGTGGATGAGCCTACATTTGAGGGGGAGCACATGATGCTTTGAAGACTTGAAGAACGGAACATCAAAGGTTCTAAAGAAAGCAAAGGGGAGACTATAAGATGATGCTTTCTTTATAAAACATTAGGGGGAGATTGTTAGCTTTAATTAGCTCCTAATTAAATGAATGTTTTATAAAGATATTTTAATGTTTTAGATATTTTCTTATAGATATTTACTTAGATATTTTATATAGATATTTTAGATATTGTCTAGATTTTAGATATCTTGAATATCTAAATGTGTAAATGGCCCTATATAAGAGGTGTCCATAGTCTTATTTCAAGAAGTGAGAGATATGGAAAGCACACAAAAACACACATAGACTAGTTTCTTATGAGAGTCGTTTCATGTTTAGTGTGGTGTTCTTCAACGTTTCTCCTCTCCATATTTAATCATCAATGAATATGAGATAAGTTTCTTTATGATTGTTCTTCATGTATATCTTATCTCTATATTTAAATATGGACATTATATTTCTTCTATTGTTGCTAAAAAATGGGATCAACAATTGGTATCAGAGCCGATTGAAGAAACTTTTCTTCAAAATCGATCATCTATGCAACAATGGAAGTTTTAGATGGTTTAGTTTCTGATATACTTCATGTGTGTGTTTTTTATTCTTTCTCATTCATTGGTTTTATTTGATAAGCACTAAGTAGATGGTTGATCTATGATCTCATCCTTGTGTGTGCTTAAGTCCATAGCAATTCTTTTTGCATCTTGGTAGTAAGGTTGTTGATCTTTGTTTGATCTGACCTTTATTTTCAAGATTGGACTATCTTTGATCCAGATTTTGTTTGTCTTCCGCTGCTCATAAACATTTATATATGGATAACAAAATCATTTGGGTCTTGAGAAAGTTGTTTGAGAAAGATTTGATGTTTTGTTACATGTTCAAAGTCTGATCTGAAACGTTTTTAAAACTTTGAGTTCTTCTAATTAGTTTTCTGACTTGATCAATTAGAGATCGAATTATTTGCACTCACGGTTTTAAAAATTATATGAAGATCGTCTTATCTTTTACATCAAATCAGATTTAATGACAGATTTGCGCTGCTGTATTAAACTGATCATATCTCACTCATAAAAACACCGATTGATGCGATTCAAAAGGATCTGGCATCCTAAGACACAGATGAACAGATTTCGTGTTTTGAGAATTCAGAGATTCTAAATTTATAAGGGTCATATGCATCGTTGAAGTAGACAACAGTATGCTGATGGAAAGCTGATGGACAGATCTGCGCGACTGTGGTAAAACAACCATATCTTTGTCGTACGAGCTCGAAAAGAGATGATTCAAGATGATCTGAACAGCTAACAAACAAATTCAAGTTGTTTGTGTTTTGAGTTTTTGCAAACTCCAGAGGTAAAATGGTCTAAATTAGTGTCAAAGTAAGTGTAAACACTTCTGCCAAGCCTCTGCCGCACACGACCAAGCTTCTGCCGCACGCGACCAAGCTTTTGCCGCACGCGACCAAGCCTCTGCCGCACACGACCAAGCCTCTGCCGCACGCGACCAAGTTTCTGCCGCACGCGTCCAAACCTCTGTCAGCCACGACTAAACCTCTGCCGAGCAGAGACAACCTCTGTCGAGCCACGACGAAACCTCTGCCGCCAAACCTCTACCAAGCGGCGACCAACCTCAACCAAGCAACGACCAAACCTCTGCCGAGCAGCAAACAACCTCTGTGGTACTGTTCATCACAGAGCCTCTGTGGACAGAACCTCTGCGATCGAACCTCCGAGCCCGATTTTTGTTTACTTGCTGTCAGCTTTGCGCCGCTTCAGAAAAATGCGCATAACTTTTAACTCGGTGCTCCAAATTACTCGATTCCAGTGGCATTGGAAAGATTATTCACAGATGCACGACTTTGATGTTTTGAGTTTTCTCAAATTATGTGTGCTGATATGCCAAACTCAGCCTCAAAGTCTGCTGCAAGGTGCTGGACCGAAAGCATCGCATTTCACTCATGCTCTTTCCGCTTTCAAGAACGGTGTTCTCTCAACGGTTCTTCATGGTGTCAAGCTACATTTGTCACATTTTAAATGTCACTCCATCCTCTGTTATTCACGTTTAAAGCTCGGTGGATGAGCCTACATTTGAGGGGGAGCACATGATGCTTTGAAGACTTGAAGAACGGAACATCAAATGTTCTAAAGAAAGCAAAGGGGAGACTATAAGATGATGCTTTCTTTATAAAACATTAGGGGGAGATTGTTAGCTTTAATTAGCTCCTAATTAAATGAATGTTTTATAAAGATATTTTAATGTTTTAGATATTTTCTTATAGATATTTACTTAGATATTTTATATAGATATTTTAGATATTGTCTAGATTTTAGATATCTTGAATATCTAAATGTGTAAATGGCCCTATATAAGAGGTGTCCATAGTCTTATTTCAAGAAGTGAGAGATATGGAAAGCACACAAAAACACACATAGACTAGTTTCTTATGAGAGTCGTTTCATGTTTAGTGTGGTGTTCTTCAACATTTCTCCTCTCCATATTTAATCATCAATGAATATGAGATAAGTTTCTTTATGATTGTTCTTCATGTATATCTTATCTCTATATTTAAATATGGACATTATATTTCTTCTATTGTTGCTCAAAAATGGGATCAACAATTGGTATCAGAGCCGATTGAAGAAACTTTTCTTCAAAATCGATCATCTATGCAACAATGGAAGTTTTAGATGGTTTAGTTTCTGATATACTTCATGTGTGTGTTTTTTATTCTTTCTCATTCATTGGTTTTATTTGATAAGCACTAAGTAGATGGTTGATCTATGATCTCATCCTTGTGTGTGCTTAAGTCCATAGCAATTCTTTTTGCATCTTGGTAGTAAGGTTGTTGATCTTTGTTTGATCTGACCTTTATTTTCAAGATTGGACTATCTTTGATCCAGATTTTGTTTGTCTTCCGCTGCTCATAAACATTTATATATGGATAACAAAATCATTTGGGTCTTGAGAAAGTTGTTTGAGAAAGATTTGATGTTTTGTTACATGTTCAAAGTCTGATCTGAAACGTTTTTTAAAACTTTGAGTTCTTCTAATTAGTATTCTGACTTGATCAATTAGAGATCGAATTATTTGCACTCACGGTTTTAAAAATTATATGAAGATCGTCTTATCTTTTACATCAAATCAGATTTAATGACAGATTTGCGCTGCTGTATTAAACTGATCATATCTCACTCATAAAAACACCGATTGATGCGATTCAAAAGGCTTTGGATTCCTAAGACACAGATGAACAGATTTCGTGTTTTGAGAATTAAGAGATTCTAAATTTATAAGGGTCATATGCATCGTTGAAGTAGACAACAGTGTGCTGATGGAAAGCTGATGGACAGATATGCGCGACTGTGGTAAAACAACCATATCTTTGTCGTACGAGCTCGAAAAGAGATGATTCAAGATGATCTGAACAGCTAACAAACAAATTCAAGTTGTTTGTGTTTTGAGTTTTTGCAAACTCCAGAGGTAAAATGGTCTAAATTAGTGTCAAAGTAAGTGTAAACACTTCTGCCAAGCCTCTGCCGCACACGACCAAGCTTCTGCCGCACGCGACCAAGCTTCTGCCGCACGCGACCAAGCCTCTGCCGCACACGACCAAGCCTCTGCCGCACGCGTCCAAGTTTCTGCCGCACGCGTCCAAACCTCTGTCAGCCACGACTAAACCTCTGCCGAGCAGAGACAACCTCTGTCGAGCCACGACGAAACCTCTGCCGCCAAACCTCTACCAAGCGGCGACCAACCTCAACCAAGCAACGACCAAACCTCTGCCGAGCAGCAAACAACCTCTGTGGTACTGTTCATCACAGAGCCTCTGTGGACAGAACCTCTGCGATCGAACCTCCGAGCCCGATTTTTGTTTACTTGCTGTCAGCTTTGCGCCGCTTCAGAAAAATGCGCATAACTTTTAAATCGGTGCTCCAAATTACTCGATTCCAGTGAAATTGGAAAGATTATTCACAGATGCACGACTTTGATGTTTTGAGTTTTCTCAAATTATGTGTGCTGATATGCCAAACTCAGCCTCAAAGTCTGCTGCAAGGTGCTGGACCGAAAGCATCGCATTTCACTCATGCTCTTTCCGCTTTCAAGAACGGTGTTCTCTCAACGGTTCTTCATGGTGTCAAGCTACATTTGTCACATTTTAAATGTCACTCCATCCTCTGTTATTCACGTTTAAAGCTCGGTGGATGAGCCTACATTTGAGGGGGAGCACATGATGCTTTGAAGACTTGAAGAACGGAACATCAAAGGTTCTAAAGAAAGCAAAGGGGAGACTATAAGATGATGCTTTCTTTATAAAACATTAGGGGGAGATTGTTAGCTTTAATTAGCTCCTAATTAAATGAATGTTTTATAAAGATATTTTAATGTTTTAGATATTTTCTTATAGATATTTACTTAGATATTTTATATAGATATTTTAGATATTGTCTAGATTTTAGATATCTTGAATATCTAAATGTGTAAATGGCCCTATATAAGAGGTGTCCATAGTCTTATTTCAAGAAGTGAGAGATATGGAAAGCACACAAAAACACACATAGACTAGTTTCTTATGAGAGTCGTTTCATGTTTAGTGTGGTGTTCTTCAACATTTCTCCTTTCCATATTTAATCATCAATGAATATGAGATAAGTTTCTTTATGATTGTTCTTCATGTATATCTTATCTCTATATTTAAATATGGACATTATATTTCTTCTACTGTTGCTCAAAAATGGGATCAACAATTGGTATCAGAGCCGATTGAAGAAACTTTTCTTCAAAATCGATCATCTATGCAACAATGGAAGTTTTAGATGGTTTAGTTTCTGATATACTTCATGTGTGTGTTTTTTATTCTTTCTCATTCATTGGTTTTATTTGATAAGCACTAAGTAGATGGTTGATCTATGATCTCATCCTTGTGTGTGCTTAAGTCCATAGCAATTCTTTTTGCATCTTGGTAGTAAGGTTGTTGATCTTTGTTTGATCTGACCTTTATTTTCAAGATTGGACTATCTTTGATCCAGATTTTGTTTGTCTTCCGCTGCTCATAAACATTTATATATGGATAACAAAATCATTTGGGTCTTGAGAAAGTTGTTTGAGAAAGATTTGATGTTTTGTTACATGTTCAAAGTCTGATCTGAAACGTTTTTTAAAACTTTGAGTTCTTCTAATTAGTATTCTGACTTGATCAATTAGAGATCGAATTATTTGCACTCACGGTTTTAAAAATTATATGAAGATCGTCTTATCTTTTACATCAAATCAGATTTAATGACAGATTTGCGCTGCTGTATTAAACTGATCATATCTCACTCATAAAAACACCGATTGATGCGATTCAAAAGGCTTTGGATTCCTAAGACACAGATGAACAGATTTCGTGTTTTGAGAATTAAGAGATTCTAAATTTATAAGGGTCATATGCATCGTTGAAGTAGACAACACTGTGCTGATGGAAAGCTGATGGACAGATATGCGCGACTGTGGTAAAACAACCATATCTTTGTCGTACGAGCTCGAAAAGAGATGATTCAAGATGATCTGAACAGCTAACAAACAAATTCAAGTTGTTTGTGTTTTGAGTTTTTGCAAACTCCAGAGGTAAAATGGTCTAAATTAGTGTCAAAGTAAGTGTAAACACTTCTGCCAAGCCTCTGCCGCACACGACCAAGCTTCTGCCGCACGCGACCAAGCTTCTGCCGCACGCGACCAAGCCTCTGCCGCACACGACCAAGCCTCTGCCGCACGCGTCCAAGTTTCTGCCGCACGCGTCCAAACCTCTGTCAGCCACGACTAAACCTCTGCCGAGCAGAGACAACCTCTGTCGAGCCACGACGAAACCTCTGCCGCCAAACCTCTACCAAGCGGCGACCAACCTCAACCAAGCAACGACCAAACCTCTGCCGAGCAGCAAACAACCTCTGTGGTACTGTTCATCACAGAGCCTCTGTGGACAGAACCTCTGCGATCGAACCTCCGAGCCCGATTTTTGTTTACTTGCTGTCAGCTTTGCGCCGCTTCAGAAAAATGCGCATAACTTTTAAATCGGTGCTCCAAATTACTCGATTCCAGTGAAATTGGAAAGATTATTCACAGATGCACGACTTTGATGTTTTGAGTTTTCTCAAATTATGTGTGCTGATATGCCAAACTCAGCCTCAAAGTCTGCTGCAAGGTGCTGGACCGAAAGCATCGCATTTCACTCATGCTCTTTCCGCTTTCAAGAACGGTGTTCTCTCAACGGTTCTTCATGGTGTCAAGCTACATTTGTCACATTTTAAATGTCACTCCATCCTCTGTTATTCACGTTTAAAGCTCGGTGGATGAGCCTACATTTGAGGGGGAGCACATGATGCTTTGAAGACTTGAAGAACGGAACATCAAAGGTTCTAAAGAAAGCAAAGGGGAGACTATAAGATGATGCTTTCTTTATAAAACATTAGGGGGAGATTGTTAGCTTTAATTAGCTCCTAATTAAATGAATGTTTTATAAAGATATTTTAATGTTTTAGATATTTTCTTATAGATATTTACTTAGATATTTTATATAGATATTTTAGATATTGTCTAGATTTTAGATATCTTGAATATCTAAATGTGTAAATGGCCCTATATAAGAGGTGTCCATAGTCTTATTTCAAGAAGTGAGAGATATGGAAAGCACACAAAAACACACATAGACTAGTTTCTTATGAGAGTCGTTTCATGTTTAGTGTGGTGTTCTTCAACATTTCTCCTCTCCATATTTAATCATCAATGAATATGAGATAAGTTTCTTTATGATTGTTCTTCATGTATATCTTATCTCTATATTTAAATATGGACATTATATTTCTTCTACTGTTGCTCAAAAATGGGATCAACAATTGGTATCAGAGCCGATTGAAGAAACTTTTCTTCAAAATCGATCATCTATGCAACAATGGAAGTTTTAGATGGTTTAGTTTCTGATATACTTCATGTGTGTGTTTTTTATTCTTTCTCATTCATTGGTTTTATTTGATAAGCACTAAGTAGATGGTTGATCTATGATCTCATCCTTGTGTGTGCTTAAGTCCATAGCAAATCTTTTTGCATCTTGGTAGTAAGGTTGTTGATCTTTGTTTGATCTGACCTTTATTTTCAAGATTGGACTATCTTTGATCCAGATTTTGTTTGTCTTCCGCTGCTCATAAACATTTATATATGGATAACAAAATCATTTGGGTCTTGAGAAAGTTGTTTGAGAAAGATTTGATGTTTTGTTACATGTTCAAAGTCTGATCTGAAACGTTTTTTAAAACTTTGAGTTCTTCTAATTAGTTTTCTGACTTGATCAATTAGAGATCGAATTATTTGCACTCACGGTTTTAAAAATTATATGAAGATCGTCTTATCTTTTACATCAAATCAGATTTAATGACAGATTTGCGCTGCTGTATTAAACTGATCATATCTCACTCATAAAAACACCGATTGATGCGATTCAAAAGGCTCTGGATTCCTAAGACACAGATGAACAGATTTCATGTTTTGAGAATTAAGAGATTCTAAATTTATAAGGGTCATATGCATCGTTGAAGTAGACAACAGTGTGCTGATGGAAAGCTGATGGACAGATCTGCGCGACTGTGGTAAAACAACCATATCTTTGTCGTACGAGCTCGAAAAGAGATGATTCAAGATGATCTGAACAGCTAACAAACAAATTCAAGTTGTTTGTGTTTTGAGTTTTTGCAAACTCCAGAGGTAAAATGGTCTAAATTAGTGTCAAAGTAAGTGTAAACACTTCTGCCAAGCCTCTGCCGCACACGACCAAGCTTCTGCCGCACGCGACCAAGCTTCTGCCGCACGCGACCAAGCCTCTGCCGCACACGACCAAGCCTCTGCCGCACGCGTCCAAGTTTCTGCCGCACGCGTCCAAACCTCTGTCAGCCACGACTAAACCTCTGCCGAGCAGAGACAACCTCTGTCGAGCCACGACGAAACCTCTGCCGCCAAACCTCTACCAAGCGGCGACCAACCTCAACCAAGCAACGACCAAACCTCTGCCGAGCAGCAAACAACCTCTGTGGTACTGTTCATCACAGAGCCTCTGTGGACAGAACCTCTGCGATCGAACCTCCGAGCCCGATTTTTGTTTACTTGCTGTCAGCTTTGCGCCGCTTCAGAAAAATGCGCATAACTTTTAAATCGGTGCTCCAAATTACTCGATTCCAGTGAAATTGGAAAGATTATTCACAGATGCACGACTTTGATGTTTTGAGTTTTCTCAAATTATGTGTGCTGATATGCCAAACTCAGCCTCAAAGTCTGCTGCAAGGTGCTGGACCGAAAGCATCGCATTTCACTCATGCTCTTTCCGCTTTCAAGAACGGTGTTCTCTCAACGGTTCTTCATGGTGTCAAGCTACATTTGTCACATTTTAAATGTCACTCCATCCTCTGTTATTCACGTTTAAAGCTCGGTGGATGAGCCTACATTTGAGGGGGAGCACATGATGCTTTGAAGACTTGAAGAACGGAACATCAAAGGTTCTAAAGAAAGCAAAGGGGAGACTATAAGATGATGCTTTCTTTATAAAACATTAGGGGGAGATTGTTAGCTTTAATTAGCTCCTAATTAAATGAATGTTTTATAAAGATATTTTAATGTTTTAGATATTTTCTTATAGATATTTACTTAGATATTTTATATAGATATTTTAGATATTGTCTAGATTTTAGATATCTTGAATATCTAAATGTGTAAATGGCCCTATATAAGAGGTGTCCATAGTCTTATTTCAAGAAGTGAGAGATATGGAAAGCACACAAAAACACACATAGACTAGTTTCTTATGAGAGTCGTTTCATGTTTAGTGTGGTGTTCTTCAACATTTCTCCTCTCCATATTTAATCATCAATGAATATGAGATAAGTTTCTTTATGATTGTTCTTCATGTATATCTTATCTCTATATTTAAATATGGACATTATATTTCTTCTACTGTTGCTCAAAAATGGGATCAACAATTGGTATCAGAGCCGATTGAAGAAACTTTTCTTCAAAATCGATCATCTATGCAACAATGGAAGTTTTAGATGGTTTAGTTTCTGATATACTTCATGTGTGTGTTTTTTATTCTTTCTCATTCATTGGTTTTATTTGATAAGCACTAAGTAGATGGTTGATCTATGATCTCATCCTTGTGTGTGCTTAAGTCCATAGCAATTCTTTTTGCATCTTGGTAGTAAGGTTGTTGATCTTTGTTTGATATGACCTTTATTTTCAAGATTGGACTATCTTTGATCCAGATTTTGTTTGTCTTCCGCTGCTCATAAACATTTATATATGGATAACAAAATCATTTGGGTCTTGAGAAAGTTGTTTGAGAAAGATTTGATGTTTTGTTACATGTTCAAAGTCTGATCTGAAACGTTTTTTAAAACTTTGAGTTCTTCTAATTAGTTTTCTGACTTGATCAATTAGAGATCGAATTATTTGCACTCACGGTTTTAAAAATTATATGAAGATCGTCTTATCTTTTACATCAAATCAGATTTAATGACAGATTTGCGCTGCTGTATTAAACTGATCATATCTCACTCATAAAAACACCGATTGATGCGATTCAAAAGGCTCTGGATTCCTAAGACACAGATGAACAGATTTCATGTTTTGAGAATTAAGAGATTCTAAATTTATAAGGGTCATATGCATCGTTGAAGTAGACAACAGTGTGCTGATGGAAAGCTGATGGACAGATCTGCGCGACTGTGGTAAAACAACCATATCTTTGTCGTACGAGCTCGAAAAGAGATGATTCAAGATGATCTGAACAGCTAACAAACAAATTCAAGTTGTTTGTGTTTTGAGTTTTTGCAAACTCCAGAGGTAAAATGGTCTAAATTAGTGTCAAAGTAAGTGTAAACACTTCTGCCAAGCCTCTGCCGCACACGACCAAGCTTCTGCCGCACGCGACCAAGCTTCTGCCGCACGCGACCAAGCCTCTGCCGCACACGACCAAGCCTCTGCCGCACGCGTCCAAGTTTCTGCCGCACGCGTCCAAACCTCTGTCAGCCACGACTAAACCTCTGCCGAGCAGAGACAACCTCTGTCGAGCCACGACGAAACCTATGCCGCCAAACCTCTACCAAGCGGCGACCAACCTCAACCAAGCAACGACCAAACCTCTGCCGAGCAGCAAACAACCTCTGTGGTACTGTTCATCACAGAGCCTCTGTGGACAGAACCTCTGCGATCGAACCTCCGAGCCCGATTTTTGTTTACTTGCTGTCAGCTTTGCGCCGCTTCAGAAAAATGCGCATAACTTTTATATCGGTGCTCCAAATTACTCGATTCCAGTGAAATTGGAAAGATTATTCACAGATGCACGACTTTGATGTTTTGAGTTTTCTCAAATTATGTGTGCTGATATGCCAAACTCAGCCTCAAAGTCTGCTGCAAGGTGCTGGACCGAAAGCATCGCATTTCACTCATGCTCTTTCCGCTTTCAAGAACGGTGTTCTCTCAACGGTTCTTCATGGTGTCAAGCTACATTTGTCACATTTTAAATGTCACTCCATCCTCTGTTATTCACGTTTAAAGCTCGGTGGATGAGCCTACATTTGAGGGGGAGCACATGATGCTTTGAAGACTTGAAGAACGGAACATCAAAGGTTCTAAAGAAAGCAAAGGGGAGACTATAAGATGATGCTTTCTTTATAAAACATTAGGGGGAGATTGTTAGCTTTAATTAGCTCCTAATTAAATGAATGTTTTATAAAGATATTTTAATGTTTTAGATATTTTCTTATAGATATTTACTTAGATATTTTATATAGATATTTTAGATATTGTCTAGATTTTAGATATCTTGAATATCTAAATGTGTAAATGGCCCTATATAAGAGGTGTCCATAGTCTTATTTCAAGAAGTGAGAGATATGGAAAGCACACAAAAACACACATAGACTAGTTTCTTATGAGAGTCGTTTCATGTTTAGTGTGGTGTTCTTCAACATTTCTCCTCTCCATATTTAATCATCAATGAATATGAGATAAGTTTCTTTATGATTGTTCTTCATGTATATCTTATCTCTATATTTAAATATGGACATTATATTTCTTCTATTGTTGCTCAAAAATGGGATCAACAATTGGTATCAGAGCCGATTGAAGAAACTTTTCTTCAAAATCGATCATCTATGCAACAATGGAAGTTTTAGATGGTTTAGTTTCTGATATACTTCATGTGTGTGTTTTTTATTCTTTCTCATTCATTGGTTTTATTTGATAAGCACTAAGTAGATGGTTGATCTATGATCTCATCCTTGTGTGTGCTTAAGTCCATAGCAATTCTTTTTGCATCTTGGTAGTAAGGTTGTTGATCTTTGTTTGATCTGACCTTTATTTTCAATATTGGACTATCTTTGATCCAGATTTTGTTTGTCTTCCGCTGCTCATAAACATTTATATATGGATAACAAAATCATTTGGGTCTTGAGAAAGTTGTTTGAGAAAGATTTGATGTTTTGTTACATGTTCAAAGTCTGATCTGAAACGTTTTTTAAAACTTTGAGTTCTTCTAATTAGTTTTCTGACTTGATCAATTAGAGATCGAATTATTTGCACTCACGGTTTTAAAAATTATATGAAGATCGTCTTATCTTTTACATCAAATCAGATTTAATGACAGATTTGCGCTGCTGTATTAAACTGATCATATCTCACTCATAAAAACACCGATTGATGCGATTCAAAAGGCTCTGGATTCCTAAGACACAGATGAACAGATTTCGTGTTTTGAGAATTCAGAGATTATAAATTTATAAGGGTCATATGCATCGTTGAAGTAGACAACAGTGTGCTGATGGAAAGCTGATGGACAGATCTGCGCGACTGTGGTAAAACAACCATATCTTTGTCGTACGAGCTCGAAAAGAGATGATTCAAGATGATCTGAACAGCTAACAAACAAATTCAAGTTGTTTGTGTTTTGAGTTTTTGCAAACTCCAGAGGTAAAATGGTCTAAATTAGTGTCAAAGTAAGTGTAAACACTTCTGCCAAGCCTCTGCCGCACACGACCAAGCTTCTGCCTCACGCGACCAAGATTCTACCGCACGCGACCAAGCCTCTGCCGCACACGACCAAGACTCTTCCGCACGCGACCAAGCTTCTGCCGCACGCGTCCAAACCTCTGTCAGCCACGACTAAACCTCTGCCGAGCAGAGACAGCCTCTGTCGAGCCACGACGAAACCTCTGCCGCCAAACCTCTACCAAGCGGCGACCAACCTCAACCAAGCAACGACCAAACCTCTGCCGAGCAGCAAACAACCTCTGTGGTACTGTTCATCACAGAGCCTCTGTGGACAGAACCTCTGCGATCGAACCTCCGAGCCCGATTTTTGTTTACTTGCTGTCAGCTTTGCGCCGCTTCAGAAAAATGCGCATAACTTTTAACTCGGTGCTCCAAATTACTCGATTCCAGTGGCATTGGAAAGATTATTCACAGATGCACGACTTTGATGTTTTGAGTTTTCTCAAATTATGTGTGCTAATATACCAAACTCAGCCTCAAAGTCTGCTGCAAGGTGCTGGACCGAAAGCATCGCATTTCACTCATGCTCTTTCCGCTTTCAAGAACGGTGTTCTCTCAACGGTTCTTCATGGTGTCAAGCTACATTTGTCACATTTTAAATGTCACTCCATCCTCTGTTATTCACGTTTAAAGCTCGGTGGATGAGCCTACATTTGAGGGGGAGCACATGATGCTTTGAAGACTTGAAGAACGGAACATCAAAGGTTCTAAAGAAAGCAAAGGGGAGACTATAAGATGATGCTTTCTTTATAAAACATTAGGGGGAGATTGTTAGCTTTAATTAGCTCCTAATTAAATGAATGTTTTATAAAGATATTTTAATGTTTTAGATATTTTCTTATAGATATTTACTTAGATATTTTATATAGATATTTTAGATATTGTCTAGATTTTAGATATCTTAAATATCTAAATATGTAAATGGCCCTATATAAGAGGTGTCCATAGTCTTATTTCAAGTAGTGAGAGATATGGAAAGCACACAAAAACACACATAGACTAGTTTCTTATGAGAGTCGTTTCATGTTTAGTGTGGTGTTCTTCAACATTTCTCCTCTCCATATTTAATCATCAATGAATATGAGATAAGTTTCTTTATGATTGTTCTTCATGTATATCTTATCTCTATATTTAAATACGGACATTATATTTCTTCTATTGTTGCTCAAAAATGGGATCAACATGTTAAGAGAGGGTCATTATCAAATCACTGAGGGTTTGGATCAACAATCTCCCCCTATTTGATTATGACATAGCAACAGAGAAAATTGCTATTTAATGAAAACATAATGATAAAAAGAACTCATAAAATATTTGTCCCTTTTACTGTTTTCTGGGATCTTTTCAGTACTGATGGAGTAAAGTACATTCGCTGAAATTTTTCTTTATACTTCGTAAAGATTACAGAGGGAAGTGGAAAAACTACAAGTACAGCAAATAAAATTACAAGTACAGAAGATGTTCTTCCTTAATGAGAAGTTCATCAAGGGTCTTCGATGTGGGAATCATCCAGTCAGGGACCGTTACACCTTGATCCTTTTTGTTCTTTGCTTCTTTAAAGATCAGGGGCTTGAGGTGACGTGCCTGAATGTCGCGTCTGACTTCACACCAGTGTATTAGGTCTCTGAGCTGTTCGATGGGAGTGATTGGAAGCTCAGATATGCGTTGAAAGTGTTGTTGTCCATAGCAGTCTAGAAAGAATATGCCACAGGGTTCACTTAAGACTTTTCTAGGGATGAAAGTTTCACCAGGAGGCAGGGAGGTGTCATGTACTGAGAGGTCAGGGTCACGACCAAGTACTTCTTCGCGTGAGAAACCTATACCTGTTTCATTTCATATAGGAGGACCTGAGTCTGAGGTTTTCTTTTTCTTTGCAGAGGCCCTTCTTTGTTGAGGTGAAAGAATAGTGGAAGGAGGAATATCCACAGCAGAAGAAACCAAGTCGATCTGAGAATTTTAAATTTTCTCGACATGGCTCTTGAACTTGGAGCGAGATCGCTGAATGGCTAATTTCACTTCCAAACATTCAGAGAAACCAAACTTATCTAATGAAGCAGCATAAAAGGTTTGTTTGGTCTTGTCTTCTCTGAATACGTCAACTTCAACAACGGGAACGTCTACGAACGTTTTTCCTCTGATATGTACCTTGATGATTTTGGATGGTCGAGATCGATAGTTCAACATTTCTTTACACCATTCCAAAGTCGAATCAGATACCTTAGTCTTTTCTTCAACGATCCTTTGGGCATAATCCCATAGCTGACGTTGGAGATCAATGGGAGTTCTTTTCAGCGCGGGGTCTTTCACCGATTGTTGGACAAGCTGGATGGCGAGAGCCTTATCTTTTTCTTCAGCTTCCATCTTTTCGGCGAGTAATCTTTCAGCTCTTAAATGATCCTCGTATTCTTTCCTTGATATCCTGAACTTTGTGGTAGCAGGGATTTTGTCACGAGGAAGAATGATTCGCTGATCTTCAAGCTGTTTGATCATTGCATCTCTCTTTTCTTGATCCTCTTCACTTAGATTTTGATGAGCCAAGGAAGGCCTGTTTTTGTGAGAGAGCAGCAGTTCTTCTGGTTCATCAGTCTCAGTGGTTAAATCCAAGACTGGGATTATTGGTGTAGCTGTAGGAGCTTCAGCAGGATCCTCAAACAGGGGAGAGGACTAGCTGAAACACAGCGATCGTTTAAGTAAGAAAAGTTGGGAAGAAAGATAAAAGAATAGGGTTAAGTGTATAGAGGTTTTATGGAGAGGAGGATTGATATTGAGAAGGGATAGAGGAGGGATGCAGTATAAGGGAATAGAAGATATTGTACCTGACAAGCTGGCTTAATCTGAAGGATAGCCAGATTGCCTTCTGCAGCGAGACCTTTGTTTTTGCCTTGATCAGCTTCAGATGCTACAGGCTTTGTCTTCTCCCCTAATGGTTCGTTTATCAAAATCCCTTTCTCAGAGGCCTTCTTGGGCTCAACGAAAAAGAAGTCATCATCATCATCGACATCATTATCATCTTTAGGGGATGATGATGGTTCTTCATCATCGATATCGATGGGTTCTTCGTCTTTAGCTTCTTCTTCTTCTTCAGACTCGACCTCATCAGCGTAAGGTACGGTCAAATCAACAACGTCTTCTTTGTGTTGCTCTTCGAGTTGTTCCTCCTCAAAATCAGAGGGAAGTTTCTCGGTTCCCTTAGGGTTTTCAACTCCCTGAGGTTGTGAAATAGAAGAAGCAGTTTCATTTTTCTTCTCCCCCTCATCATTATGGGGAAGGTCTTCAGCTCTCTTCTCTCCCTCTTCCACATTATGAGGAGGGGAGGCAAGAGGAATATCAGCAACACCAGCAGCAGCAGTAGTATGAGGATTACTGTCTTCTTGGCCAATGAGTCCCATACAAAGTTCAACCGCAGCTAATCTGTCTTCAAGGCCAGATATTGCAGGGGCGAGTTTCTGAAGATCTTCTCTATCGGCCTGAGTAAAGTGAGACTTTGGAGCATCCAGGCGATTGAGTATCTGCTGAAGTAGATCTTTGACCGTCGTAGCCTCACCCTTAAGAGTAACAACCACTGTCTTCAATGATGTGACTTCATTGGACAGAGTGGTAAAGTTTGTTGCGAGGGTGGTGTTGGTGAGGTTGAGATTGTTGACGTTTGAGGAAGTTTCAGCGAGGGTGGTAGCAAAAGTTGCAATGCTGCCATCCACCTTCTCCATATCAGCTTTGGAGGCTTTCGGGTCAACAACCTTAGTTAGCTTCTTGAGGTTCTCTCCAGCGTCTGTAACCGCTGAAGAGTTGGTGGAGAGAATGGTGTTGTATGATTCCATCTTTGTTTCCAGGGCCTTCAGGGAGGTGTTGATATCCCCCAAATTAGGACCTGAAACAGTTATTAACTTATGAACAGAGGAAAGCTTAGAAGTTTGGGGTTGAGAGAAAGAAGTGCTTGGGATAATGTGTATACCTGCAGGCGGGTTGGTGAAGTTGTCGAAGCCTCATAACCCTGAGAAAGTTTCATAGTCTCCTTCAATAGTTCCCTGACGACTGGAAGTACCTGCAGGTCCTGTGTTGTTCTATCATCCTCTGAAGATGTTCAGCAGTAGTGTCGCTGAGGACGATGTTTGTTGAGGATAATAGGGGAAAAGATTGAGTGACCAAAGGAGAGGTGGGAGGAATGATGGTTGAGAAAGTGGGTTGGGTGCGGGGTTCAGATTTGGGTTCGCTGAAAATCACTTCAGTCTCTAGAGAGGCTGAAGGAGGTGGGTTCAGTTCCAACTTTATAACTTCAACGTTTAGAGACGCTGAAGCTGGGATGGAAGGGGTGGCTTGATCAGCTGTGGCAGAGCGTACCACTGAACTATCCATCAACTCTTCAAGATGAGCTGTGGAGTCTTCAGCATGTGAATGCTGGGGGGTTGCTCCTTGGTTTTTTTGATTCTTTTGGAACCAAGTTGGGAAGTAGATTGTTTTCTTTTTCGAGAAGGAGTGGAGGGTGCAGCTTTGGTATCAGCGGTGGGGATTTCCACTGAATGAGCCGCAAAAGTAGAAGAAGGAGGATTAAGAATAGATAAAAGAGTAGTAAGACGTACCTCGTTTGCCAGCGGCTTAAAGTCAAGCACCTTAGGGCCAACCTGAGAGAGTCTCAGATCACCCTCTTTTGGGTATTTGTTCCCAAGTCCAAGTTGAAAGATGGCGCTGATGAATCTGGGATAAGGAACCCATGCAGATTTATCGGCCATATCTACTCTGAACGCAAGATCGTCATTGATGATTGAGGCCCAGTCAACATGTTGACCTTTCAGCAATGCATAGCCCATTGCTTGCTGAGGTTGAGCAGCTTAATCAGAGGAGCCACTCTTCGCTGTCATGCAGCTTATCAGGTGTGCGAAGATGAAGTTCATCTCGCTTGGCATTTTGGACTTCTTGATGAGGGTCAGTTTCTTCTCAATCTCCTTGTCCCTCCCTGTGTCCCATGCGTAACCCATTTCACCAAAGAATGCAGTGATGGCTTCCCTATTAGCATGGTTTTTGTGATTTGGCACAGAGACAAAAGGTTTTTCTTTGGTGGCAGTGGGTAGGCTGAATGCTTTCCTTATAATAGCAGGGTTGATTTTGGTTGTGCCAAATTTGGTGTCACAGAGAATGACATCAAGGAGTTTCTTAGGATCCTTTAAAGAAGGAACCTGAGTGTGTCTAGTAGTATACCAAAACTGAGATAGAAGAAATTTATGGGCAGGGGGTACGAAGGTTAAGGCTTTGAATAGGCAGCAGGTTTGGAGAAATTCACAGCATCATCCAGATGTTTGACTTGCTTCTTCGGAGGAAAATCGAAAAGCGCATAGAGATTGTTGGATTTTGAGAAGTCTACTTTTTCAAGAGTGAACTTGACCTGAGGAGCCTTTGGTAGATTCAGTTTCTCCGTAGCAGGAGATTTCTCAGCGGTAGGAGCAGTAGTAGAAGATGTCATTTCTGTTTATCATATCAACCATGAATCATAAAAAAATACAGTCTTAATGTGGAAAGATTTTCCAATAAGATGTTTTCGAATTTTGTCCATTTCATTCAGACAGAAATGCCTAAATGAAGATTAGGGCTTTTTTGTTTTGAAAAAAAAGCAAACCCAGTAAAAGTCTTGTTTTCCGTTTTCCTTTAGATAAGGATTTTGGAAAAACGAATGAAGAACAAGTTTAAGATTTTGAGTTTTAAACTTGAAGAACAACCATGAAAAGGTTGTGTTCATAAAACCATGAAAGAAATGATTTCATTTTAGAAAAGTTTCTTTTGTTTGATCTGTTAAAAGCAACAAGAAGACCAGAAACAAGTTAAAACAGGTAAATAATGAGAATATTAACCTGGTTGTCGAAGAAGAAGATGAACAGTTTTCTGGAAAAACTCGATTTCAATAAGCAACAGTAAATCTTTTATTTCTTGGAGAAGAAGTTCGCGTGAAGAAAAAATATAAATTCGAAATAGTTTATATAGTGAGATTTGAGAGAGAGAAAAACCAGAGCGGGAAAGTTTTTCATCATGACACGGACACGTGTTTGCATTTGATTGGATGGTAAACGAAACGTGCAAACGTGTGTCAGAAAAAAGAACGTGTCAGGGTTTATCCGTTGTGATGATGTCACAAACGTCCTTTCATATTTTAGGATGTCTCTGAGGTTTTGAAAGCTCAGGGACTATTTTGAAAAACATGAAGCACTGAATAGAAATATCAGTGTTAGTTTAATAAATTTCAAAGTATCGCTGTTAAGGAAGAGATATTCAGCGATGTGATTTGTTTTGAAATCTTGCATTTACATGAGAATGTCAGTGAGTAAAGAGAGAACATACCTTGATATCAGCGAATCAACTTTGTTCAGAGAGAAGATGATAGAATGGGTTATATAAGTTGGTTTTATCCGATCGCTGATCAAAATGTGAACCACTGAAGATTTTATTCTTCAAAGTTCAGCATTCCAAGCTCGCTGATGAGAAAGTTGAATCTTGTCTCATCAAGAGGTTTGGTGAACAGATCAGCTAACTGATAGTTAGTTGGAATAAAATGAAGTTCTATATCACCATTCATCACATGATCTCTGATAAGATGATACCTGATTTCGATATGTTTGGTCTTTGAGTGTAGTACTGAATTGTTGGCTATAGCGATGGCACTTGTGCTGTCGCAATAGATTGGAATTTTCGAGAGCATAAGGTCATAGTCTAGTAGTTGATTTCTCATCCGCAAGACCTGAGAACAACAGCTTCCAGCGGCTACATACTCAACTTCAGCAGTTGAGGTGGACACTGAGTTTTGCTTTTTACATATCCAACTCACCAGCTTTCCACCCAGGAGCTGACAGCCTCCTGTGGTGCTTTTCCTATCCAATTTGAAACCTGCAAAATCACTATCTGAATATGCGATTAGATCAAACCCTGAATATTTGGGATACCAAAGACCTAGGTTCATAGTACCCTTAAGGTAACGAAAGATTCTCTTTACAGCGATCATATGAGATTCCTTAGGTTCACCTTGATATCGTGCACACAAAGAGGTTGCGTACATAATATCGGGTCGGTTAGCTGTAAGATACAAGAGAGAGCCGATCATCCCACGGTACAGCCTGACATTAACAGGTATTCCATTTGAATCCTTGTTTAGTGTCAGCGGTGGTGCCATAGGGGTTTTCATATCTGAACTCTGAGTTAAATCGAATTTCTTCAGCATATCTTTAACATACATTCCCTGAGTAATGAAAGTTCCTTTTTCATTCTGTTTTATCTAAAGACCAAGGAAATATGTTAGCTCACCCATCATACTCATTTTATACTCTTCTTTCATTCTATCAGCGAAACGAGTACAAAGGTCAGGGTTAGTAGAACCAAATATAATGTCATCAACATATATCTGAACAAGAATGATATGACCTTTCACTATTCTGAAAAATAGAGTTTTGTCAATTTTACCTCGCTTAAAATTTTCAATTAGGAGATAAGAGGATAGAGTGTCATACCATGCACGTGGAGCATGATTTAAGCCATAAAGTGCCTTATCCTGTTTATAAACATTACCTGGACACTTAGGATCTGAGAATCCTGGAGGTTGTTCCACATAGACTTCTTCATTCAGCTTTCCATTGAGAAATGCTGACTTAACATCCATTAGATATACTTTGAAGTCTTTGTGTACAGCGAGGCTAAGAATAGACGAATAGATTCTAGTCTTGCTACTGGAGCAAATGTTTCGTCATAGTCTATACCTTCCTCTTGTCTGTATCCCTGAGCAACAAGTCGAGCCTTGTTGCGGGTTACAGTTCCATGTTCGTCTAACTTGTTTCGATAGACCCATTTAGTGCCTATCACTGTCTTGTCAGTTGGTCTTCGAACAAGATTCCACACTTTGTTTCTTTCGAATTCAGCCAGCTCTTCTTGCATGGCGCTAACCCAGTTTGGATCTTTGAGGGCATCATCTATTTTCTTGGGTTTAATCAGAGAAATAAAGTTAACAAATAAACAAATATTACCTGCACTTCGTCGAGTCTGAACACCAGTGTTTGGATCACCAAGAATTTGATCAATTGGGTGATTGACAGTCCATCGCTGAGCCAGAGCATGAATCGCTGACTCAAATTGAACTGGAGGAGCTGAAGATGAAGCTTTAGCAACTTCTGGAATATCAGCCAAGAGAGGAGTAGGTGCAGATGTCATCACATTCACTGATTGCTGAGAAGTAGATGAAATGTCTGAGACATTTGGTTTAGAAGCAGACATAGTGTTTAGAGGAACAACTGAGACCCATGAAGTTTCAGCTTCACTATTCTGCATGTTTGGGATGATAGTAGGACCATCATCTTCAATGGTATGAGTATGAGGACTGGGAATATCTTCTGAATCACCAAGATGAGAAAACATCCATTGATTCAGTTCTTCAGTATCAGCAAAAGGTCAAGAATTCGCTGAACGGGATTCGTCAAAGGTAACGTGAATAGTTTCTTCAACAGTTTGTCTTCTTCGATTGAAGACTCTGAAGGCTTTGGAGACTGAGGAGTATCCAAGAAAAATTCCATCATCAGCCTTAGGATCAAACTTTCCAAGGGCATCTCTGTTGTTCAGTATGAAACACTGACATTCAAAGATGTGAAGAAAGCTAATTGAAGGCTTTCTCCCATGAAAAAGTTCATAGGCTGTTTTATTAAATCTTTTGACTATCAGCGACCTGTTTTGCGTAAAACAAGCAGTGTTGACAGCTTCTGCCCAAAACTGAGTAGGCAAACGAGAATCGCTGAGCATTGAACGTGCAGTTTCAATAATAGTTCTATTTCTTCTTTCAGCGACTCCGTTTTGTTGCGGTGTTCTCACTGAAGAAACGTTGTGAGAAATACCCTTACTCTCCAAGAAGGAATCAAGAGAACTGTTTTTGAATTCAGTCCCATGATCACTCCTTATTGAGCGAATGGTCGAGTTGTTCAGGACTTCCATTTTCCTGACAAAGGTGATGAGTTCTTCAGGTGTGTCACTCTTAGGACGGAGAAACATTACCCATGTATAGCGAGAGAATTCATCAACTATGACCAGCGTATATTTCTTTCCAGCGATGGATTGTTTGTTAACAGGGCCAAACAAATCCATATGGAGAAGTTGTAGAGGAGATGACACTGAGGAAACTTGCTTAGACTTAAAGCTTGCTTTGGTCTGCTTCCCTTTCTCACACGCTGAACATAAGGACTCTTTGGTGTATGAGTGTTGAGGTAGACCAGTGACTAACTCTTTAGAAGAAAGAGTATTCAGTGTCTTGAAGTTTAGATGAGAGAGACTCTTATGCCATAACCAGTTGACATCAGATGAGGCTTTTGAGAAGAAACAGGAGTTCTCAGTGGTTGTTGAGTCCATGTTTATTACATAAACATTTTCCAAACGATAACCGCTGAGACCTATCTTCTCCTTTTTGTCAGTGACAAAGCATGATTCCTTAGTAAAGATTACTTTGTTATCCATGTCGCAAAGCTGTCTGATGCTTAGAAGATTATGCTTCAGCCCTGCAACATATGCGACTCTTTTGAAGGTTGTTGTACCATTAGAGAGTACACCAAACCCTCGGGTATGTCCTTTTCCATATACACAGAAAGTTACAGAGGGACCCTTCTCTTCTTTGTACTCAGTAAGCAGGTTCTTCTTACCAGTCATGTGTCTAGAGCATCCGCTATCGAGATACCAGATACCCTTCTTAACCTGCATTACAAAGGAAGATTAGTTTGTCTTGGGTACCCACTTAACCATGTGTACACACTTGTCAGTGGGGGTAGAAGATGAGGTGGAAGGTTCAGCAGTGTTCGCAGCATTTGAAGATTCAGCTTTGTCAGTCTTCACTTTGGTTAATTTCTTAACCTCGGTAGTCTTCTTTGCCTTTGGGGCAATGATCTTCACCTTAGCTATCTTTTCAGCTTGGGTGGCTGTGGGGCACTTACTAGCAATATGATTGGTAAGTCCACAATGATAACATTTCCTATAACTAAAAGTAGTTCTAGGACCATTTGCATGCTAAGCTTTTGATTTTGAATTAGAAGGACTAGTACCAAGTAAACTTTTGGTATTTGAAATACGAGGAACATTCAGTTCTTCGGATGTCTTACCAATAGTATCCACTTTGATTCTAGGAGTGGATCGCTGAATAGATCCACGCTGAATAAATCCAGGGATCTTATTCTTTGAACCAGAGGGATAAGTCACTGAAGCTTTAGAAGCATTCACCTTTGGTACAAAGGTACCCTTCTGAAGATTTTGATTAAAAATAATTCATTTACCTTTGTTTTTAATGACTGAGGTAGGATTTGGATAAACAACTTTTTCTTTACCTTTAGAAGTTAAGGTAGAGATTTCCTCAGGGATAGGCGGTTTGGAAGAGGAACACTGAGACGAGAAAGTGTCAGGGATAGAGGATACGAACATTCCAAACTTAAGCATGGAACGGTCAGTCGTTGGTTCTAGAGTGTCAGCTTTGTAACCAAGACCACACTTATCACTCAGAGGAATATAAGACTAAATTATCTCAGTGATCTTTGTTGAGGAATTATACCATCCATCAACAGTAGCTTTTTCAGCTTTTAATGCAGCGATAGCTTCTTCGCGCTCGATTTTGACTAGCTGATTTAGGTGAATTTGATCTTTAAAATCTTCTTCAATTTTAGAAAGATTTTCTATTTGAAGGTGACAGTTTTTAAGCTGTTCAGCGAGATCAAGGTTTTGATTTTCAACAACAGTTTTGCCATTCATGGCTTCAAATAAACTTCTAGTCAGTAGATCGATCTTTTGAAGACTATCAGCTTCATCAATATTTAAAATATTGGTAAAGAAGGAAGGTGATACTGTAATACCCCGGATAAGTTCGTTAGTTAACTTTAAAGTTTCTATTTAGGGAAAGTTTGGATAAGTTTATAAGTTAAGGGTGTTTGGGTTATTGTTGAATAGTTTAAGGGCTAAAAGGAAAATTTTGTTAGATATTATCTCTTTAGTGTTTAGATATTTCACAAAATCAGATTTTTAGTGTGTGTGTGTTTTGGGAGAAAAAGAAGAAGAAGAAGAAAGGTGTGGTTAAGGCTTCAATTGGTGTGATTAGAAGTGATTCAAGGTATGTTTCCTTTATATTTTGTGTTTGTAATTGCTTTTAGAAGGGTTCTATCGGAGTAGAATAATCGAAAACACTTCTGGTATTGATTCTGTCGATTTCTGGGCAAAAATGGGGTAAACCGACAGAGGTGTCCCGGTAAATTCTTGAAGGTGTCCGGGTAAATTCTTGAAGGTGTCCGGGTAAATTCTTGAAGGTGTCCGGGTAAGTTATTGATAGAGTCCGGACGATTTGATTGTGGTTTCCGGATGATTTAGAGTCCGGATGGCGTCCGGATTCCTTGTGTTGTCCGGATAAGTCGTGTTATCCGGATTAGTCTTGCCGTCCGGATTACTGAGGTTGTCCGAAAAAGTCGTGTTGTCCGGAAAAGGTGTTTTTGTCCGGGATGTTTGGGTTGTCCGGAAACTTTAGCTGTTTTGGTCACTTTTGAGGATTTGAGTTATCTAGAGTACTTGGTCTTCTAGTATGTTTTATGTGATCAGTTAGTAAGGGGATATTTGTATTAAATCTATTTGCATACTCTGTGGATTGGGATTGATAGACTGAATCTTTTGGAGAAAAGCTTGGAAGTGTTTATGGATAAGCGATCGAGGTGAGTTTTGCTTTAAAACGTTTTGAACTGGAATACATATATATGTGTATAAATATATATATGAGATGATTATGTGGTAGGAATATGATTATGTGTATATAAATGACAATATGATGTAATGAGATATATATTGTAAATATATATGTTTTGCACTACACTAGTGCACTTGTTGCCGGGTTCCGGTGTGCGGACCGGTGTGTAGCCGGGTTCCGGTGTGCGGACCGGTGTGTAGCCGGGTTCCGGTGTGCGGACCGGTGAGTAGTCGGGTTCCGGTGTGCGGACCGACAGGTAGCCGGGTTCCGGTGAGCGGACCGGTTGTTGATTTATTAGTTGGCTTGCTACCAACTAATATGGCCATTTGTGGAGGAATAAGGTGAATGAGATGTACACGATGCATGAGTCTGGATTGGTATTTATATACGTGTGGTATGTTTTTATTTTACGAAAGAATTACCAAAGGTTTATCTAAACTATTTTGATACAAAGGATTTACACGAAAGGTTTTATGATGATTTTGGAAAGGACCGGGATTAACTCACTAGACCCGTTTGGTCTAACCCTCATTTTGTTTTCAAAAATATGTTTTCCAGGTTAAGGATCGGCAGGAGAGGATGAAGTGTAGGAAGCTTGTGATGTATCTTTTCTTATGAATGTAATGAAGTTATGCAATGTATGTTATTTGTTGTACGTTTGGGAAACCGGGTTGTTACAAATGGTATCAGAGCCCTAGTTTAAGAGATTTAGGTATTTGGATTTATACCTAGACTTAAACTGCATGTGAAGTAGGATGTCCTTATTATTTTAGAACCTTGGGATGTTAAGTATAAAAAGGTAGAAGAAACATCATGTAAGGTATGTTCAAATTACACCTGGCCAGTGTAAGCGGGAACTTACAAGTACATGTTGAACCGGAATATCTTGTTATATTGGGTATGTGCTTACGTGTATATTAACCTTGTTGAAATCAACAGAGTGGCAAGTCGAACTCGACGTATGGATAGAGATGAAGACAGGTATATTTCTATAAACTTTATACGTGCTAAAGTGTTATCTGACTTCGGTGCAAACCGATTCTTTTGTGTTTTCAATTTTATTATTTGTGCTAGAAAAATATTTGATAATTGTGTTAGAGATATAGAAGGGTGTGTTTAATTATTGTTGTTCTAATTTGTTAGTGTGTGGAGTGTGATGGCTTGAGTGTAAAGATTAATAGCAGTATATAGAACGTGATGAATTGTGTGTGGAAGGTAACGATAGTGCGTAAAGTCTTGACCTAGTCATGAAGGCGACAGTTTAGTATGTTGTGTAGATTATACTTAATGTGATTGTTGACGCTATCAAGAAAGGTATTGTTTAAATGTGTGGGGTAATGTGGATAAGATGGTGGCAGTTTATAATTAGTGAATGTGCGAGGTGTAGTAGTAATGAATTTCGTGAGATTAAGTGGTGGATTTGTGAGGATATGGAGTGAGTATAAGTGGAAACCTCTGCTCGGAATTGTGTTTGTAAGTTGTGTAAAGGTGCCAAAAGTATGTGGGGAGAGGTATGGATGTCTAGGCGGTGTGTAGTAGTGTTATTCAAGAATAAGATAATGGAGTGGCAGTAGATGGTTAGCTAAAGAATAGAGTATTACCGTTTGAGAAATGGAAAATGTGAAGTTATTTTGAGCATTGAGTGTGATTTCGGATTGACTCGATTAAGCTTCTGATAAGAGGTATGGTGAAGTTGTTAGTAAAGTATAGTAGTTGTTGAAATTAGGTGCGTGCAATTGGTTTGGAGGCGAAAGAAAGCTAGCTTATAGGATCTGTTAAGAGTGAGTACCTTCTAGTGTGTTATCCTTGGAGAAAACGTGTTTTATGTTGAGAAGAGAATGGGAGAAAATATTTGAATGTGATGATTGGGGTGAAGGACCATGGGGTAGGACGTAGTAGTGGTACGAGAATGATGTTGTGGCAAGTGTAGAAATCAATTGTAATCTAAGGTTCGTGGTCGGTGTATTTAATGCAAGAAAGTGTTGTCTGTATTAGATATGTTTTGGATTAGAGAAGTGACGGTAGAGTTGGGGATGACCTATGGAGAAAAGTTCAATTAAGGGTTAAGGTGATACTCCGAGTTGTTGTTGTAACCTATTGGGAAGTAGAATGTTGTTATTTTTTTTGAGTATTGGATTGTTGGAACATTTTAGAGTCGGTGATTGAAAGCGCGGTGTGTACAATCGGACGATGCCAAGGGAAAAGGTAGAGTACTCAGTGTAAATTTTTGCTCTCTAGAACATGGGAGTATGTATGCTAGATTGCCTGGTACTTATTACACTTTGTTGCATGACTATTACTTGCTAGTAGGAATTTATGTTAGTCCTGATAGGTTGTTAAGTGAATGCCTTATAAGTGGTGTACAGTAGGAACTAAATAGCCTTAGAATAATTGATTTAGTTCTATTGCGCAGCTCTTGTTTGAGTCTAACCGTTGTGGGATAGAATCTTTATTTCGAATGTCTATCTGATTTCACACTGTATGCGACTGTGCATTCGCGAGGCGACTCATCATGATTAGTGGAGATTCCGTCATAGCAAGGGTAGTAGGATGAGGTGAACCTGGAGTCTGGATTTGTGAATGATATTGGTATGATTGATCTGGGATATTATACCTTGTTTGTATCACGCGGGTTTTCTTCTTGGAGTAAGAGTTGTTTTAAACTTGGTGCAAGACTTTGCATAATAAGCCGTTAATGAGTTATATGATTAGTGACAGGAAGTTTTTAACGGAGTTGTGATGAATTCTTTTCGGCTTAGTTTTGTAGTGAAGTTATTATATGATGATTTGGTAATTATATTAGTTGGGTAAGGTGAGACCGGTGTTGATAAATTTCAAATTGCGGAGTGGTTTAAGTGAAGCAAATGTCTAAAGTTTTGTGTTAGTATTTTTGTGCTAAGTTGGAGATTGTGTGTTGCTGATATTCTATTTAGACTTTATTTTAATTTGATGAATGAATTGGTGTCAAGTGCAATTAAGTATGGTTGTGTGATTGTAGTAATTATGTTATGCTTTCATGAGAAATGGAAATGGTAGGATGAAGTTTTCGGGTTTGATAAAATTAAGAAATTTTTCCGTGTTATAAAGTGATTCGTGTTGAGTATATTCTATTCCTTGAAAGAGTATAAGAAATAGGTTGTATTTACTAAGCAAGTTTTATATTGAAAGTATATGTTTACGTTTTAGAGTTAAAGTATAGAACACGGCGTTTGTAGTAATAGGCCGGTGAGGTTAAAATTAGTATTAGCGTGGTAAATGTCCCGAGTAAGCTTATAATGTTGTGTTATTTGGATTAGATTCATATAAGTGTAAGTTATTTATTTCTAGGAGATAAGTGAATTTTTCAAGTTAATTTGAACCTTCGTAGGATCTGATTATTGAGTGTGAATCGTTGGTTTAGAGGGGCGGATTTCTTGGGAGAAATTAAAACTCTTGATGATTTGGGTTGAAATAGTGAAGTGGGAACAAATGGTAAACTAGAAGCAGTAAAAAGTCCTTTGAGGGTTTCGTAAACACTTTGAGGTGTTCATAGAATTTGATATCTTTTCAATAGTAGTTATCCCAGTTCGTTGCTTAACCGAATTCCGGGACGGAATTCTTTTAAGAGGGAGATAATGTAATACCCCGGATAAGTTCGTTAGTTAAAAGATATCTTTCCGTTAAGTTTAGTTAACTTTAAAGTTTCTATTTAGGGAAAGTTTGGATAAGTTTATAAGTTAAGGGTGTTTGGGTTATTGTTGAATAGTTTAAGGGCTAAAAGGAAAATTTTGTTAGATATTATCTCTTTAGTGTTTAGATATTTCACAAAATCAGATTTTTAGTGTGTGTGTGTGTGTGTTTTGGGAGAAAAAGAAGAAGAAGAAGAAAGGTGTGGTTAAGGCTTCAATTGGTGTGATTAGAAGTGATTCAAGGTATGTTTCCTTTACATTTTGTGTTTGTAATTGCTTTTAGAAGGGTTCTATCGGAGTAGAATAATCGAAAACACTTCTGGTATTGATTCTGTCGATTTCTGGGCAAAAATGGGGTAAACCGACAGAGGTGTCCGGGTAAATTCTTGAAGGTGTCCGGGTAAATTCTTGAAGGTGTCCGGGTAAGTTGTTGATAGAGTCCGGACGATTTGATTGTGGTTTCCGGATGATTTAGAGTCCGGATGCCGTCCGGATTCCTTGTGTTGTCCGGATAAGTCGTGTTATCCGGATTAGTCTTGCCGTACGGATTACTGAGGTTGTCCGGAAAAGTCGTGTTGTCCGGAAAAGGTGTTTTTGTCCGGGATGTTTGGGTTGTCCGGAAACTTTAGCTGTTTTGGTCACTTTTGAGGATTTGAGTTATCTAGAGTACTTGGTCTTCTAGTATGTTTTATGTGATCAGTTAGTAAGGGGATATTTGTATTAAATCTATTTGCAGACTCTGTGGATTGGGATTGATAGACTGAATCTTTTGGAGAAAAGCTTGGAAGTGTTTATGGATAAGCGATCGAGGTGAGTTTTGCTTTAAAACGTTTTGAACTGGAATACATATATATGTGTATAAATATATATATGAGATGATTATGTGGTAGGAATATGATTATGTGTATATAAATGACAATATGATGTAATGAGATATATATTGTATTTATATAACCTTTGCACTACACGAGTGCACTTGTTGCCGGGTTCCGGTGTGCGGACCGGTGTGTAGCCGGGTTCCGGTGTGCGGACCGGTGAGTAGTCGGGTTCCGGTGTGCGGACCGACAGGTAGTCGGGTTCCGGTGAGCGGACCGGTTGTTGATTTATTAGTTGGCTTGCTACCAACTAATATGGCCATTTGTGGAGGAATAAGGTGAATGAGATGTACACGATGCACGAGTCTGGATTGGTATTTAAATACGTGTGGTATGTTTTTATTTTACGAAAGAATTACCAAAGGTTTATCTAAACTATTTTGATACAAAGGATTTACACGAAAGGTTTTATGATGATTTTGGAAAGGACCGGGATTAACTCACTAGACCCGTTTGGTCTAACCCTCATTTTGTTTTCAAAAATATGTTTTCCAGGTTAAGGATCGGCAGGAGAGGATGAAGTGTAGGAAGCTTTTGATGAATGTAGATTAGGAAGTTTTTATATATTTTGTAATGTCAAGACTTTTGAGACCGTACTTGGTTTGTGATGTATCTTTTCTTATGAATGTAATGAAGTTATGCAATGTATGTTATTTGTTGTACGTTTGGGAAACCGGGTTGTTACAAATGGTATCAGAGCCCTAGTTTAAGAGATTTAGGTATTTGGATTTATACCTAGACTTAAACTGCATGTGAAGTAGGATGTCCTTATTATTTTAGAACCTTGGGATGTTAAGTATAAAAAGGTAGAAGGAACATCATGTAAGGTATGTTCAAATTACACCTGGCCAGTGTAAGCGGGAACTTACAAGTACATGTTGAACCGGAATATCTTGTTATATTGGGTATGTGCTTACGTGTATATTAACCTTGTTGAAATCAACAGAGTGGCAAGTCGAACTCGACGTATGGACAGAGATGAAGACAGGTATATTTCTATAAACTTTATACGTGCTAAAGTGTTATCTGACTTCGGTGCAAACCGATTCTTTTGTGTTTTCAATTTTATTATTTGTGCTAGAAAAATATTTGATAATTGTGTTAGAGATATAGAAGGGTGTGTTTAATTATTGTTGTTCTAATTTGTTAGTGTGTGGAGTGTGATGGCTTGAGTGTAAAGATTAATAGCAGTATGTAGAACGTGATGAATTGTGTGTGGAAGGTAACGATAGTGCGTAAAGTCTTGACCTAGTCATGAAGGTGACAGTTTAGTATGTTGTGTAGATTATACTTAATGTGATTGTTGACGCTATCAAGAAAGGTATTGTTTAAATGTGTGGGGTAATGTGGATAAGATGGTGGCAGTTTATAATTAGTGAATGTGCGAGGTGTAGTAGTAATGAATTTCGTGAGATTAAGTGGTGGATTTGTGAGGATATGGAGTGAGTATAAGTGGAAACCTCTGCTCGGAATTTTGTTTGTAAGTTGTGTAAAGGTGCCAAAAGTATGTGGGGAGAGGTATGGATGTCTAGGCGGTGTGTAGTAGTGTTATTCAAGAATAAGATAATGGAGTGGCAGTAGATGGTTAGCTAAAGAATAGAGTATTACCGTTTGAGAAATGGAAAATGTGAAGTTATTTTGAGCATTGAGTGTGATTTCGGATTGGCTCGATTAAGCTTCTGATAAGAGGTATGGTGATGTTGTTAGTAAAGTATAGTAGTTTTTGAAATTAGGTGCGTGCAATTGGTTTGGAGGCGAAAGAAAGCTAGCTTATAGGATCTGTTAAGAGTGAGTACCTTCTAGTGTGTTATCCTTGGAGAAAACGTGTTTTATGTTGAGAAGAGAATGGGAGAAAATATTCGAATGTGATGATTGGGGTGAAGGACCATGGGGTAGGACGTAGTAGTGGTACGAGAATGATGTTGTGGCAAGTGTAGAAATCAATTGTAATCTAAGGTTCGTGGTCGGTGTATTTAATGCAAGAAAGTGTTGTTTGTATTAGATATGTTTTGGATTAGAGAAGTGACGGTAGAGTTGGGGATGACCTATGGAGAAAAGTTCAATTAAGGGTTAAGGTGATACTCCGAGTTGTTGTTGTAACCTATTGGGAAGTAGAATGTTGTTATTTTTTTTTAGTATTGGATTGTTGGAACATTTTAGAGTCGGTGATTGAAAGCGCGGTGTGTACAATCGGCCGATGCCAAGGGAAAAGGTAGAGTACTCAGTGTAAATTTTTGCTTTCTAGAACATGGGAGTATGTATGCTAGATTGCCTGGTACTTATTACACTTTGTTGCATGACTATTACTTGCTAGTAGGAATTTATGTTAGTCCTGATAGGTTGTTAAGTGAATGCCTTATAAGTGGTGTACAGTAGGAACTAAATAGCCTTAGAATAATTGATTTAGTTCTATTGCGCAGCTCTTGTTTGAGTCTAACCGTTGTGGGATAGAATCTTTATTTCGAATGTCTATCTGATTTCACACTGTATGCGACCGTGCATTCGCGAGGCGACTCATCATGACTAGTGGAGATTCCGTCATAGCAAGGGTAGTAGGATGAGGTGAACCTGGAGTCTGGATTTGTGAATGATATTGGTATGATTGATCTGGGATATTATACCTTGTTTGTATCACGCGGGTTTTCTTCTTGGAGTAAGAATTGTTTTAAACTTGGTGCAGGACTTTGCATAATAAGCCGTTAATGAGTTATATGATTAGTGACAGGAAGTTTTTAACGGAGTTGTGATGAATTCTTTTCGGCTTAGTTTTGTAGTGAAATTATTATATGATGATTTGGTAATTATATTAGTTGGGTAAGGTGAGACCGGTGTTGATAAATTTCAAATTGCGGAGTGGTTTAAGTGAAGCAAATGTCTAAAGTTTTGTGTTAGTATTTTTGTGCTAAGTTGGAGATTGTGTGTTGCTGATATTCTATTTAGACTTTATTTTAATTTGATAAATGAATTGGTGTCAAGTGCAATTAAGTATGGTTGTGTGATTGTAGTAATTATGCTATGCTTTCATGAGAAATGGAAATGGTAGGATGAAGTTTTCGGGTTTGATAAAATTAAGAAATTTTTCCGTGTTATAAAGTGATTCGTGTTGAGTATATTCTATTCCTTGAAAGAGTATAAGAAATAGGTTGTATTTACTAAGCAAGTTTTATATTGAAAGTATATGTTTACGTTTTAGAGTTAAAGTATAGAACACGGCGTTTGTAGTAATAGGCCGGTGAGGTTAAAATTAGTATTAGCGTGGTAAATGTCCCAAGTAAGCTTATAATGTTGTGTTATTTGGATTAGATTCATATAAGTGTAAGTTATTTATTTCTAGGAGATAAGTGAATTTTTCGAGTTAATTTGAACCTTCGTAGGATCTGATTATTGAGTGTGAATCGTTGGTTTAGAGGGGCGGATTTCTTGGGAGAAATTAAAACTCTTGATGATTTGGGTTGAAATAGTGAAGTGGGGACAAATGGTAAACTAGAAGCAGTAAAAAGTCCTTTGAGGGTTTCGTAAACACTTTGAGGCGTTCATAGAATTTGATATCTTTTCAATAGTAGTTATCCCAGTTCGTTGCTTAACCGAATTCCGGGACGGAATTCTTTTAAGAGGGAGATAATGTAATACCCCGGATAAGTTCGTTAGTTAAAAGATATCTTTCCGTTAAGTTTAGTTAACTTTAAATTTTCTATTTAGGGAAAGTTTGGATAAGTTTATAAGTTAAGGGTGTTTGGGTTATTGTTGAATAGTTTAAGGGCTAAAAGGAAAATTTTGTTAGATATTATCTCTTTAGTGTTTAGATATTTCACAAAATCAGATTTTTAGTGTGTGTGTGTGTGTGTTTTGGGAGAAAAAGAAGAAGAAGAAAGGTGTGGTTAAGGCTTCAATTGGTGTGATTAGAAGTGATTCAAGGTATGTTTCCTTTACATTTTGTGTTTGTAATTGCTTTTAGAAGGGTTCTATCGGAGTAGAATAATCGAAAACACTTTTGGTATTGATTATGTCGATTTCTGGGCAAAAATGGGGTAAACCGACAGAGGTGTCCGTGTAAATTCTTGAAGGTGTCCGGGTAAATTCTTGAAGGTGTCCGGGTAAATTCTTGAAGGTGTCCGGGTAAGTTGTTGATAGAGTCCGGACGATTTGATTGTGGTTTCCGGATGATTTAGAGTCCAGATGGCGTCCGGATTCCTTGTGTTGTCCGGATAAGTCGTGTTATCCGGATTAGTCTTGCCGTCCGGATTACTGAGGTTGTCTGGAAAATTCGTGTTGTCCGGAAAAGGTGTTTTTGTCCGGGATGTTTGGGTTGTCCGGAAACTTTAGTTGTTTTGGTCACTTTTGAGGATTTGAGTTATCTAGAGTACTTGGTCTTCTAGTATGTTTTATGTGATCAGTTAGTAAGGGGATATTTGTATTAAATCTATTTGCAGACTCTGTGGATTGGGATTGATAGACTGAATCTTTTGGAGAAAAGCTTGGAAGTGTTTATGGATAAGCGATCGAGGTGAGTTTTGCTTTAAAACGTTTTGAACTGGAATACATATATATGTGTATAAATATATATATGAGATGATTATGTGGTAGGAATATGATTATGTGTATATAAATGACAATATGATGTAATGAGATATATATTGTATTTATATAAGCTTTGCACTACACGAGTGCACTTGTTGCCGGGTTCCGGTGTGCGGACCGGTGTGTAGCCGGGTTCCGGTGTGCGGACCGGTGTGTAGCCGGGTTCCGGTGTGCGGACCGGTGAGTAGTCGGGTTCCGGTGTGCGGACCGACAGGTAGCCGGGTTCCGGTGAGCGGACCGGTTGTTGATTTATTAGCTGGCTTGCTACCAACTAATATGGCCATTTGTGGAGGAATAAGGTGAATGAGATGTACACGATGCACGAGTCTGGATTGGTATTTAAATACGTGTGGTATGTTTATATTTTACGAAAGAATTACCAAAGGTTTATCTAAACTATTTTGATACAAAGGATTTACACGAAAGGTTTTATGATGATTTTGGAAAGGACCGGGATTAACTCACTAGACCCGTTTGGTCTAACCCTCATTTTGTTTTCAAAAATATGTTTTCCAGGTTAAGGATCGGCAGGAGAGGATGAAGTGTAGGAAGCTTTTGATGAATGTTGATTAGGAAGGTTTTATATATTTTGTAATGTCAAGACTTTTGAGACCGTACTTGGTTTGTGATGTATCTTTTCTTATGAATGTAATGAAGTTATGCAATGTATGTTATTTGTTGTACGTTTGGGAAACCGGGTTGTTACAGATACCTTAGCAGCAAAGGTTGAAGTAGAGGGAATGTCAGAATTTTCATCCTCATCTTCAAGTTTGGCCATGAGACATAGATTTGCTTCATCATCATCTTCAGAGTCGAATGATTCTTCTTCGTCAGAGGCAGCCCAATCATAGTTAGCCATAAGGCCTTTGCCTTTCTTCTTAAAGGTTTTCAGCTTTGAATACCTTTCTTTCAGCTTTTTGTATTTTTCATCTCTAGTCCTGTGAGTAAAGTTTTTCTTGGGAAAAGCTGAGGGTCTAGAGACTTTCTTTGACCTACACTTGCTTGCAAAATGTCCTATCTTTTAACAGTTATAGCAAGTAGCAGTAGCCTTATCAACAGGGGTTGATGATCTTGGCTTGTCAGTAATAGCAAGAGGTTTGTTCTTCTTGAAATTACTCTTTCTAGCAAATCTCCTGAACTTATTAGCCAGGAATGCTAGAATTTCGTCATCATCTGAAGCGTCAGAGTCTGATGAACGTCAGAGTTAGTTTCCAACTCAGTGACAGTGATCGTAGATCGCTGAGTGGAAGGTAACTCTGAGAGTAAAGCAACATGGGTGCTTTTGGAATCTTTTACAAGATTCTTCTTAAGATAACTCGATTGCTCATGATTCAACATCGTGCCATATAAGATAGAAAGAGTCATAGATCTTAGATCTTTTGACAGCTTGAGACACATTGAATAACTATCCCAGCTTTCAGGTAAACATTCTAAGAACTTTGTCAGTACTTCAAAGTTCATTCTAAGAACTTTGTCAGTACTTCAAAGTTAGAATATTTGTTGGGAACTGAAGATATGCTAAGTATGGTTAGTGCTGCCAGAACAAAGATACTACTGCTAGTTCAAGGTTAGTACTGCTAGTTCAATGTTAGTGCTGCCAGAACAAAGTTACTACTGCTGGTACATGGTTAATGCTGCCTGAACAAAGTTAATACTGCTGGTATATTAATACTGCTGGAACATTATTAATGCTGCTTATGTGAGGTTAGTGCTGCTTGTCAAAGTTACTACTGCAAGTCAAGGTTACTACTGCTGGTACAAAGTTAATACTGCTGGAGATTGTTAGTACTGCTCATGAAGAATGAAGGTTAATACTGCTGAGTTTGTTAAGATTGGTATGCGATACTTTTGGAGACAAAGAAGGAATTGATCAAGATATGTTTAACGAAGATTTAGAAGATCAAGTTACTTTTTGATAGTTATCTTGTAATTATTCTTGTATAAATAGTATTGATAGATAGCTATTAGAATATACAGATGATATACGTGTGAAAAAGAATTCGATATCGTTTTCAGAGAGATTTAACCTCAAGGTGTAAGAACCCTATTTCTAGAGAAGTAGAAGTCGTCTTGTTGAGCCTGTTCAACAAGATTGAGGTTTGGTTGTAATCTTGTGAGTCGATTTAGTGAATATACAAAGTGGTGAATTTTCTGTTACATTGTTCTTGATTGTGAGAATTAAAGTTCTTTTCCGCAGGTTCTTTAATTCTGAATTCTAAGTGTTTGTTGTCTTGTTAAGATTCGATCCTGACAAGTGGTATCAGAGCTAGTGTTTCTTAGAATTCTACAGTCATTATGGAAAATTCTTTTGAATCAAACAGTACTCTTGTATCTATGGTTCCCATGCTCAGACCCAATGAATTTGACATGTGGAAAATTAGAATCAAGCAGTACATTCTGCTTACTGATTATTCCATCTGGGATATCATTGAGAATGGTCCATGTGCTGAAGGAAGAACTGGACCAGATGGCAAAAGACCTCCTCCAAAGACTGATGCAGAGAGGAAAGTCAGACAGACAAAGATGAAGGCCTTAAGCACCCTGCTTTTGGCTATTCCCAATGAGTATCAGCATCAATTCCATCACTGCACTGATGCTCAGATTCTATGGAATGCTTTGGAGAAAAGATTTACTGGCACCAAAAGCACAAAGAGAAATCAAAAGGCAATTCTCAAGCAGCAGTATGAAAACTTTACTTCTACCAAGAATGAGTCCATGACTCAAACGTTTGATAGATTTAATAAGCTGATTGGAGAATTAGCCAATGTAGGAGTCAAGATGGAGGCTGATGATGTCAACAGGAAGTTCTTAAGATCATTGGGTGAAGAATGGACAATGTACACTGTGTCCTTCAGACAGAATGACCAACTGGAAGATAAGGAACTTGATGATCTGTACAATGATCTTAGAGTATTTGAATCAGAGGTTGAAGCCAAAAAGAAGCCCTCTGGATATGTTCATAATGCTGCACTTCTTTCAGCATCACCTGATTCTACTGCTAACCATGAATCAGTTAGTACTGCTGGTTCAGTTAATGCTGCTGGTTCAGTCAATCAAGAAAAGTCCAAAGATACAGTACTAGAAGCTTTCTTTTCCAGTCATATAAATTCCTCTTTGATTATTGATGATTTAGAACAGGTTAATGCTGATGATCTTGAAGAGATGGATATAAAGTGGCAGATGGCTATGCTGTCTATGAGAGTGAAGAGATTCATTAAGAGGACAGGGAGAAACAATTTTTCCCAAAGAAGAGAGGATGGTGCTGGATTTGACAAATCCAAAGTTGAATGCTACAAGTGTCACAAGATGGGACACTTTGCCAGGGAATGCAGAGGAGGAACATCTTACAACAGCCATCAACAAACTCAGGCTGGAAGTTCCAATCAAAACAGAAGCTCCATTCAAGCTCTTGTTTCTCAACAAGGAATGGGATTTGACTGGAGTGACCAAGCAGAAGAAGCCATCCAAAATCAAGCACTTATGGCTGAAGTTTCAGATCTTCCCACTGAGGTAAAATCTAATCTCTGTACTCAAGCTTGTATAGACACTGTTAAAAGGTATAGAGATCACAATCAGGGTATGTGTGATGATCTTAAAAGGTTAGAAAAGGATAGAAGAGACTATGTGTTGATTGTTGAGAGGTTTGAAGAACAGATTAGGGCCTTTCAAGCCAATGAACTTCAACACTCATATGATACTAACTACTGGAAGTGGGAAAAAGGTGGTCTGGAGTTCCAACTGAAAGAGTCTAGGGAAGAGTGTGAAAAATTAAAAGAAGAACTTAAGAAAGTTACAGCTGATGTTGAAAAGTTTTCAAAAGCTTCTAAAGCCATGGACACAATAATAAATGCTCAAGTCCATGGTAAGATGAAAACAGGCCTAGGGTATAATGCCACTCCCCCACCCTACAACAACAACTACATCCCTCCTAGGTCAGACCTTTTAGAAACCTTGGATAGTAAGGACTTATCTGAAGGAGCCACTAGTGTAGACCCATTAGATGCAGTTGTTGTTGAAGATGGATCTGATGGGGAAGATTCTAAGAAGGACAGTGATGAGATCCCATTAGAAAATCACATCAAGACTAATGAGGAAGGTGGAAGTTCTTGGGATAGGAGTAAGGAGATGAAAAGGACTGTAAAAGGAAAGAAAGTTCATTACACACAGACCACAGTTGTGAACTCTAATGCTTGTGAACAGTGTTCTTGCAGGAAATCTCAAGAGTATCAGCCCCAAAAACATGATAATAAGAGGGGAAATCAAAGGAACTGGAATAACCAGTGGGCACTAAGGCAAGGAGTTGACCTGCAAAAGATTAACAGACCAAAACCTTGCTTTATTTGTGGCAAACTGAATCATCTTGCCAAATACTGTTTCTTCAATCCTATTAACCAAAAGAGAAGTTTTCAAAGAAGTTATCAAAAACCTTCTGGCTATAGGAAGCCTACAAGAACAAATGTGGCTAAGAAACAAGCTGAACCAAAAAGCCACATGAAGAAAAAGCCTGAAAAGGAATGTGTTACAATGTGGGTTACAAAAGGCACTAAAAATAATACTGCTCAGTAGTCAATACTGCTTCGTGGTTAATACTGCGTATGTCGTTAATACTGCTTTTGAAAATCTAGGGCAAATACTGCTATAAATACCCCTGTTTGCCCGCCAAAGTTCATAACGACTCTTCGCATTAACTTCTTCTCTCTCGTTCTAACCCCTTCTCCCTAGAATCTCTGTGTTTTCTTTACAAATCCTTAGGAAGCACAACGATTATGGAGTCTGTCGACGAGCATAATGAGATTGCAATGCTTCAGAAGCCGAAGCAGGCCGAAGGATTTCATGAAATTGTGGATTTTCTCAAGTCCACTCATATTTCGTATGCCCTAACGGTGAATCCGACAATATACATCGAGCATCAGACGCAATTTTGGGCCAATGCCACCGTAGAATCCGAAGATGGGCATAAAGTCATTCAAACAAGGGTATGTGACAAACCCTTGAAAGTTTCAGAAGAACTCATTCGCATCACTCTTCGACTAGATGATGCCTCAGGTATATCTTCTATTCCCAATGAAGAACTCTTCTCAACTTTACAAAGTATGGGGTATGAAGGTCCCATTGGATTTTTTAAATTCTACAAGTCAAAGTTTTTTACTCAATGGAGATTCTTTGTTCATACCCTAATGCATTGTATTTCAAAGAAAACTAATGGATGGAGTGAGTTCAGCAGTACTATTGCTTATGCTCTAGTCTACTTAGCCACTAACAGGAAGTTTAATTTTTCTCAAATGATTTTCAATGATCTTGTGGCAAACCTGGAATCCAAAAAGCGTTTCTATATGTATCCAAGGTTTGTTCAGGAAGTAATTACCAAGGAATTGACGGATATGCCTCAATTTGATGAGGTATATGTGCCAAAATCCCCTAAAGGGAAGGTTTTTTCAAATATGAAAAGACTTCCTAGGGACTCGGAAGGAGTTGACACACCATTGTTCTCTACAATGATGGTTGTGTCCCACACATTTGAAGGTATGTCATCAGGGTCAAGGCCCTCATTAGACACACCCGCTGATGACCAATCCCACCCTTCCATCTCAAAAGACATCCCTCAGTCCATTCTTGAACGACCCACTCCCACAATAACCAAAAGGTTTGAAAGAAGAAAGGTACACAAGGTTCCTTCCCTTGATGTATCTCCTAAGAGCCCGAAGCCTTTAAGCCCTCTGTTGGAGCATTCTCCAATGGAGAATATCGACAGGGAAACCACAGGGGTGTCTCCCAACCCCAAGAAGGTGCTCACTAAGGAGAAGGTTGAGCATGTGAGTCGCAAGGCTGCCACTACTTCTGCTAGCAAATAGAAGGCCAGTGGTAAAATAATTAAGCCCTTCCTCACGGCAACTCAGGGTGAGAAATCATCCAGAGGTCCCAGGTGCCAAGAAACCAATGGGGTAGGTAGTGCTTTTGCTAGGCAAGAGACACCTGCTAAAACTTCCAATGATCCTTTAAGGGAGGTAAAAACTCCTAAACAGGGTGAGGATAGATATACGTACGTGGAATTGATGGAAACTATTGCAAATATCAACATTGAGGTCATGGATCAGAAAAAGGAAATTGATGAACTCAAGAAAGTGGTCCTCTATCAAAACTCACAGCTTGAGAACCAAAGGAAGATGATCACTAAGTTGATGCACAGAAAGAAGAGAGCTCAGTTTGTCCTTAGGAGAAGAAACCCTACCAATGATGCTTCCAAAAAGGGGGAGTCAGACTCAGATCTAAACATGGAGGATGCAAACATTGAGGGGGTGTATAAGGTTGAGGGGGAGACTGAGGAGGCTGCAGATATTACAAAGGAAGCAGAAACAGAAACAGCAGCAGAAACCGTTACTGCTGCTGATATTACAAAAGAAGCAGAAACAGAAACAGCAGCAGAAACCGTTACTACTGCTGATATTACAAAGGAAGCAGAAACAGAACCAGCAGCAGAAACGGTTACTACTGCTGAGGTTGCAAAAGAAGTAGAAACAGATAATGCTGCTGAAAAACAAAAGACAGCAGAAACTGTTAGTGCTGCTAAGAGCCACAAAGAAGAAACAGCTGAAACCACTCCTGAAGCTGTTAAATCTTTCAAAAGAACAAAGAGGCCAAGAACAAAGTCAATAGCCTCAAAGAAGAAAGATATAAAGAAGCCAAGGGTGGATCCAACTGTAGAAGAAGCACAGGAGGAAGCAGTTAAAGAGAAATCTAATCCAAAAGTTGCTGAAGAAGAAGTGGCAACTTCATCAGGTCAACCAAGCAATGTACAATCACAATCAAATGCTCAATGTGATTTGTATATTACTGTGGTTGATACTAATCCAATCAAGACTACACCATTGTCTTCCATGCCTCCTGAGATCATCTTCTGGGACACATTGAAAGATGGAAGAAAGGAGTTCATCAGAATCAAAAGGGCAGATGGAAAGTTTGAAGTTTGTCCTACTTGGGGAAAACTTATCAAAACATGCTCTAGATCTGACCTGGAAGAGATGTTCAAGGTGGGAATGAGGCTATATGGAAACATGCTGACAGAGCAAGGTATGTCTATCACAAAGATGGTTCTTGAATACTTGTGCTTAATGTTCAAACCAGAAGCAGTTCAGCATTTGATGGCAAGGAATTTTCAAGTCATTTCCAACTGGATGCTCATTGAGAATTGTGGAGTGTATGTCATCTCTCTTGACAATACATTTCATGAATATTATTTGGTGGATGTTGTATACAAGCACAGCATGAAAAAGTTGAAAGGAATGCTGCATGCTAAGTTGGTGAGTGACAAAGACTCTAAAATGGCAAGATACCTTGTAAAAAGGATCCTCAATCAAAGTCTGGGATTGGATCCAAATCTATGCGTTGATGACTAGGTTTTGGAAGCATCATCTGAAGAACTTAACTTCTCATCCTGAAAAGTCAAGTTAGGGGGAGATTGTTGGGAACTGAAGATATGCTAAGTATGGTTAGTGCTGCCAGAACAAAGATACTACTGCTAGTTCAAGGTTAGTACTGCTAGTTCAATGTTAGTGCTTCCAGAACAAAGTTACTACTGCTGGTACATGGTTAATGCTGCCTGAACAAAGTTAATACTGCTGGTATATTAATACTGCTGGAACATTATTAATGCTGCTTATGTGAGGTTAGTGCTGCTTGTCAAAGTTACTACTGCAAGTCAAGGTTACTACTGCTGGTACAAAGTTAATACTGCTCATGAAGAATGAAGGTTAATACTGCTGAGTTTGTTAAGATTGGTATGCGATACTTTTGGAGACAAAGAAGGAATTGATCAAGATATGTTTAACGAAGATTTAGAAGATCAAGTTACTTTTTGATAGTTATCTTGTAATTATTCTTGTATAAATAGTATTGATAGATAGCTATTAGAATATACAGATGATATACGTGTGAAAAAGAATTCGATATCGTTTTCAGAGAGATTTAACCTCAAGGTGTAAGAACCCTATTTCTAGAGAAGTAGAAGTCGTCTTGTTGAGCCTGTTCAACAAGATTGAGGTTTGGTTGTAATCTTGTGAGTCGATTTAGTGAATATACAAAGTGGTGAATTTTCTGTTACATTGTTCTTGATTGTGAGAATTAAAGTTCTTTTCCGCAGATTCTTTAATTCTGAATTCTAAGTGTTTGTTGTCTTGTTAAGATTCGATCCTGACAATATTCCTTACCAACAGTTTTCAGATCGATTATTATGCAGTTAAAACATTGGTGTACTTCAGATAGAGTTTCATTCTTACCACAAATGAAGCTATCGTACTGTCTTACCAGGTTGATCTTTCGTAAGTCCTAGACTTCAGAAGTACGTTCATACTGAACACATATTGTGTCCCACATAGCTTTTGAGGTTTTCAGATTCATGACGGAATGGTAGACTTCGTCAGGAAGAGCCATGGAGTGTATGGATCTGGCTTTGGTGTCGATAGCCACTTTCTTCTTATCTTCGTCAGTCCACATATGAATTTCCTTGGGAATCAGCCTTTCTGGAATAGCAGGTATATTCTCAGCGGCTGGAACTGCAGGATCAATTCTTATAGGAATATATGGGCCATTTTCAAGATAGTAAGGCATAGTAAGGTCTACACCGTCTAAGAAGAGAATCATCCTATTTTTCTATAGATTAAAATTATCTCTGGAGAATCTAGGGGGTTTTGCAAGAGAACCATTGTCAATATAATTAGTGTTTGTGTTGGTGGCCATTTTTAGAAATAGCAAGGAAGAGAAATCTTAGTTTAGATCAGATCTTGTTTATGAGATTAAACAAATCTGCTCTGATCCCACTTGTTGGCCCCGAAGGGTTATACAAGTTTGTAGAAGGGGGGGTTGAATACAAACACACGATTTTTACGTTTCTAAATTGTTTATTGATAAATCAAGACAATTTACAACTTGTTGCGGAACAAGATTAAGGATTAACCTAATCTAAACAAGTTAAGAACACTAAGTTTCTTGCACTAGAAGGAGATAAGGTAATTACGAATAATAACCTAACACACAGATAGAAAGAAGAAAATGGTCCGAGCACACTTTATTTCTGAAGTAGGGTTCTTCTTATATACTGCATGCATTTAATGCATGGCAGTATTGCTTTACACGTGGCAACAACTGAGTGGTTGCATGTCATTGACCTTTGTAGACAACCTTAGTAGTCGCATGGTGCACAGTGTAGAATCAGAGTTGTTTTACCATTATAGACAAAAAGGATGTCTGTTCTGACAGTTCGTACGGAGACGTGCAAGGGAGGTAATACAATAGTACTTTGTAAGGAGACTTCATGATCAGCTTTCTTTGAAACAGTTCTTTATCAGTGAATGATAAAGTTCAACGATTGCTGAAGTCTTCTACTTGATACTTCACGTTGAGTGGACAAATCTTGGCTTCGCTGATATCCGCATCAGTTCATTAGTAGACTTGTCGCTGGTTCTTGAGCTTGATCTTCGACTTCAGCATAGAACATATGTTGACGTGAAACTTGTTTTCAGGGATCATAAGTAAACACCTAACTTATCAGCGATTATCTCATAGACTGAACAGGCTCAGAGCTACTCAATAAACATAGTTCGCTGACTATTTAACTTTAAAGAGCGAGAGTTACTATCAGCGGTACTGAAACAGTCTTAGTACTTATCAACGATAGTAAAACTCTAATACATATCATTTACTTACAATTTTCACTAACTGTTAAGAGAGGGTCATTATCAAATCACTGAGGGTTTGGATCAACAGTTGACGATGGAGGACAGGTCTTGAGAAAGTTTACAGCGTCATCAAGGTGTGTGACCTGCTTCTTTTGAGGGAAGTCGAAGAGAGCATAAGGGTTGTTGCTTTGAAAGGTAACTTGATCGAGTTTAAAAGTAACCTGAGGAGCTTTTGTAAGTACAGTAACTTCAGCAGCAGTGGGGGACTTAGCAGTAGAAGCTTCAGTAGCAGATGCCATTTCTGTTTATAATTACAACCATGAAGAATATGAAAAACAATGTCTTAATGTGGAAAGATTTTCCAAAATAAGATGTTTTTGGGTTTTGCACATTCCATTCAGACAAAAGATATCTAAATGGAGATTTGGGTTTTTCTTGTTTTGAAAAAAATACAAAACATAGTAAACATTTGTTTTCCAGATTCTGTTTAAAGAAGAGATTCTGGAAAAACATATGAAGATGCAAGTTTAAGATTTTTGTTTTAAACTTGAAGAACAATCATGAAGATTGTGTTCATAAAATCATGAAAAGAAATGATTTCATTTTAAAAAGTTATTTTGTTTGATCTTTTAGAAACAAGAATAAGATCAAAAACAAGTTTATTAGTTGCAAAATAAAGGAAATATTAACCTGTGATGGTGAAGAAGATGAAGATGAACAGGTTCTTCAGTTAATATTTTGAATGCAACAGAGAGTTCTTGCTTTGAAGGAGATGATGTTCGCGTGAAAGGTAAAAATATAAACACAAAGGGTTTATATAGTGAGAGTAGAGAGAGAAAAACTGTGAGCGGGAAAGTTTTTCATGATGACACGGACACGTTTCTTGAATTTGATTGGACAAGGAAGTCGAAACGGGCGAACGTGTCAGAGAAAACGTGCCATGGTTTATCCGTTGTGATGACGTCACAAACGTCGTTTCATATTTTAGGATGTCTCTGAGGTTTTTGAAAGCTCAGGGACATTTTGAAAAACATGAAGCACTGACTAGAAATATCAGTGTTAAGTTTTGAAATTTCAAAGTACCACTGAAAGGAAGAGATATTCAGCGATGCAATTTGTTTTAAAATCTTGCATTCATAGGCGAACGTCAGTGAGTAAGAAAGAACATACCTTGATATCAGCGAATCAATTTTGTTCAGAGAGAAAGTGAGATATGGTTATACAAGTTTGTTTTATCCCTGATCAAATGTGAACCGCTGAAGATTTTACTCTTCTAAGTTCAGCATTCCAAGCTCGCTGATGAGAAAGTTGAATCTTGTCTCATCAAGAGGTTTGGTAAATAGATCAGCTAACTGAAAGTCAGCTGGGATAAAATGAAGTTCTATATCACCTGATTTCGATGTGTTTGGTCTTTGAGTGTAACACTGGATTATTGGCTATAGCGATGGCACTAGTGCTGTCGCAATAGATTGGATATTTGGAGAGCTGAAGGTCATAGTCCAGTAGTTGATTTCTCATCCACAAGACCTGAGAACAACAGTTTCCAGCAGCTACGTACTCAGCTTCAGCAGTTGAGGTAGACACTGAGTTTTGCTTTTTACTTGTCCAACTCACCATCTTTCCACCCAGGAGCTGACAGCCTCCTGTGATGCTTTTCCTATCCAATTTGCAAGCTGCAAAATCACAATCTGAATAGGCGATTAGATCAAACCCTGAGTCTTTGGGATACCAAAGACCTAGGTTAGGAGTACCTTTAAGGTAGCGAAAGATTCGCTTTACAGCGATCAAATGAGATTCCTTAGGTTCAGCTTGATATCGTGCACACAAACAAGTTGCATACATAATATCAGGTCGGCTAGCTGTTAAATACAGAAGAGAGCCGATCATCCCACGGTACGCTGTGAAATTGGCAGGTTTTCCAGAAGGATCCTTGTTTAGTGTTAGCGGCGGTGCCATAGGGGTTTTCATATCTGAGCTCTGAGTTAAATAAAATTTCTTCAGCGTATCTTTAAGATACTTACCTTGGTGAATGAAAGTTCCTTTTTCACTCTGTTTGATTTGAAGACCTAGGAAATATGTTAGCTCACCCATCATACTCATTTTATATTCAACTTTCATTCTTTCAGCGAAACGAATACATAGATCAGGGTTAGTGGAACCAAATATAATATCATCGACATATATTTGAACAAGAATAATATGACCTTTTACTTTCCTGAAAAATAGAGTTTTGTCGATTTTACGTCGCTCAAAATTTTCAATATGGAGATAAGTAGAGAGAGTGTCATACCATGCACGAGGAGCTTGCTTTAAGCCATAAAGTGCCTTATCTAGTTTATAAACATAACCTGGATGCTTAGGATCTGAGAATCCTGGAGGTTGTTCCACGTAGACTTCTTCATTCAGCCTTCCATTGAGGAATGCTGACTTTACATCCATTTGAGAAACTTTGAAGTCTTTGTGTACAGCGTAAGCTAAGAATAGACAAATAGCTTCGAGTCTTGCCATTGGGGCGAACGTTTCGTCGTAATATATACCTTCCTCTTGTCTGTACCCCTGAGCAACAAGACGAGCCTTGTTGCGGGTTACAGTTCCATGTTGATCCAGCTTGTTTCGATAGACCCACTTAGTGCCTATCACTGACTTATCAGATGGTCTAGGAACGAGCTTCCAAACTTTGTTTCTTTCGAATTCTGTCAGCTCTTCTTGCACAGCGCTGACCCAGTTTGGATTTCTGAGAGAATCATCTGTTTTCTTTGGTTTAATCAGAGAAATAAAGTTAACAAATAAACAAATATTACCTGCACTTCGTTGAGTCTGAACACCAGCGTTTGGATCACCAAGAATTTGTTCAATAGGGTGATTAATAGTCCATCGCTGAGCCGGAGCATAAGTCGCTGACTCAACATGAACTTCTGGAGGAACTGAAGATGAGGCTTCAGCAACTTCTGGTATATCAGCCAAGAGAGGAAGAGGTTCAGATGTCATTTCATTCACTGATTGCTAAGAAGTAGATGGTATATCTGAGATAGAACGTTCAGAAGTAGGCATACTGTTTAGAGGAACAACTGAGACCCATGATGTTTCAGCTTCACTAGTATGCATGCCTGGGATGATAGTAGGATCATCATCTTCAGTGGGATGAGTATGAGATGGTGGAGTGGGAACGTCTTCTGAATCACCAAGATGAGAGAACATCCATTGATTTAGTTCCTCAGTATCAGCAGAAGGTCTAGAGTTCGCTGAACGGGATTCGTCAAAAGTGACTTGGATTGTTTCTTCTACAGTTTGTCTTCTACGATTTAAGACTCTGAAGGCTTTGGAGACTGAAAAGTATACAAGAAAAATTCCATAATCAGCCTTAGGATCAAACTTTCCAAGGGCATCTCTGTTGTATGGTATGAAACACGGACATCCAAAGATGCGAAGAAAGCTAATTGAAGGCTTTTTCCCATGGAAGAGTTCATAGGATGTTTTCTTGAATCTTTTGACAATCAATGACCTGTTTTGAGTAAAACATGTAGTGTTGACAGCTTCTGCCCAAAACTGAGTAGGTAGATGAGAATCTTTGAGCATTAAACGTGCAGCTTCGATGATAGTTCGATTTCTTCTTTCAGCGACTCCATTTTGTTGCGGTGTTCTCACTGAGGAAAAGTTGTGAGAAATACCCTTACTTTCAAAGAAGGAATCAAGAAACATGTTTTTGAATTTAGTCTCATGATCACTCCTTACTGAGTGAACGGTCATGTTATTCAGGACTTCCATTTTCCTGACTAAAGTGATGAGTTCTTCAGGGGTGTCACTCTTAGAACGGAGAAACATTACCCAGGTATAGCGACAGAATTCATCAACTATGACCAATGTATATTTCTTTCCAGCGATGGATTGTTTGTTAACAGAGCCAAACAAATCCATATGGAGAAGTTGTAGAGGAGATGGCACTGAGGAAACTTGCTTAGATTTGAAACAAGCTTTTGTTTGTTTCCCTTTCTCACACGCTGAACATAGAGACTCCTTAGCGTATGAGTGTTGAGGTAGACCAGTGACCAACTCTTTTGAAGAAAGAGTATTCAGTGTCTTGAAGTTGAGATGTGATAGCCTCTTATGCCATAGCCAGTTGACATCAAATGAGGCTTTTGAGAAGAAACAGGAGTTCTCAGTGGTTGTAGAGTCCATGTTTATAACATAAACATTTTCCATACGGTATCCGCTGAGAGCTATCTTCTCCTTTTTATCAGTGACAAAGCAGGATTCCTTAGTGAAAATCACTTTGTTATCCTTGTCACACAGCTGACTGATGCTAAGAAGATTATGCTTCAGTCCTTCAACATATGCGACTCTTCTGAAGGTTGTTATACCATTAGAGAGTACACCAAACCCTCGGGTATGTCCTTTTCCGTTTCCACCGAAGGTCACTGAGGGACCCTTCTCTTCCTTGTATTCGGTGAGCAGGCTTTTCTTTCCAGTCATATGTCTAGAGCATCCGCTATCGAGATACCAGATACCCTTCTTAACCTGCAAACAAAGGAAGATTAGATTGACTTGGGCACCCATTTTACTATGGGCCCACACTTGTCAGTGGTGGTAGAGGAAGTGGAAGGTTCAACACTCTTCGCAGCATTTGAAGATTCAGCTTCTAAACTATTCTTCACTTTGGTTAATTTCTTAACCTCAGTGGTGGTTTTCACCTTAATCTGATTTGCACCAGGATTGGTCTTCTTTGCCTTGGGGGCATTGATCTTCACCTTAACTAATTTTTCAGCTTTGGTGGTTGTGGGGCACTTACTAGCAATATGATTTGTAAGTCCACAATGATAACATTTCCTATAACTAAAAGTAGCTTTAGGACCTTTTGCATGTTGAGCCGTTAATTTTAAATGAGCAGGGCCAGCACCAAGTATACCTTTGGCATTGGAAATTGGAGGAACAATCAGTTCTTCAGAATTCTTACCAATAATATCCACTCTGATTCTAGGAGTAGATCGCTGAATAAATTCAGGGATCTTGTTCTTAGAAGTAGATGGACAAGTCACTTAAGCTTTAGAAGCATTCAGCTTAGGTACAAAGGTACCCTTCTGAAGGTTGTTGGTTGAAAACGTTTTCTTTGCCTTTACCTTTAAAGATTAAGGTAGGTTTTTCCTCAGGGATAGGAGTTTTTGAAGAGGAACACTGAGATGAGGAAGTGTCAGGGATAGAGGACACGAACATTCCAAACTTAAGCATGGAATGATCAGTGGTTGGTTCTAGAGTATTAGCTTTGTAACCAAGACCACGTTTGTCACACAGGGGAATCTGATACTTTATTATCTCAGTGATCGTTGTTGAGGATTTACACCATCCTTCAACAATAGCCTTTTCAGCTTTTAATGCAGCGATAGCTTCTTCACGTTCGATTTTGACTAGCTGATTTATATGAACCTGGTCTTTTAAACCATCTTCAATTGTAGAAAGATTTTCTATTTGAAGGTGACATTTTTGAGTTGTTCGACTAGATCAAGGTTTTGATTTTCAGCTACAGCTTTGCCATTCATGGCATCATATAAGTTTATAGTCAAGAGATCGATTTTCCAAAGACTATCAGCTTTATCAATATCTGAAATATTAGTAAAGAAAGAAGTTGATACCTTAGAGGTAGAAGATGAAGCAGAGGGAATTTCAGTTTGTTCTTCCTCTTCTTCTATTTTTGCCATGAGGCAGAGATTGGCCTCATCATCATCTACTGAGTCAGATGATTCTTCTTCATCAGAGGCAGCCCAGTCAAAGTCAGCCATCAGGCCTTTGCCTTTTTTCTTAAAGCTTCTCAGCTTTGCATACTTTTCTTTCAGCTTTTGATACTTGTCATCTCTAGCCCTAGGGTTAGAGGATTTATTGGGGAAAGTTGAGGGTTTAACGACTTTCTTTGACTTGCATTCACTAGCAAAGTGTCCTACTTTCTCACAGTTAAAGCAGGTAGCAGTAGCCTTATCAACAGGGGTTGATGATTTAGGCTTATCAGTGATGTGCAAGGGGTTTATTCCTTCTAAAGCTACTCTTTCTAGCAAATCTCCTGACCTTATTAGCCAGGAGTGTCAGAGATTCATCAAAATCTGAAGAGTCAGCATCTGATGAGCATTCAGAGTTAGTTTCTAACTCAGTGACAGTGATAGTAGATTGCTGAGTGGAAGGTGACTCTGAGAGTAAAGCAACATGTGTGCTCTTGGAATCTTTTACAAGATTCTTCTTAAGATGACACGATTGCTCATTGTTGAGCATAGTGCCATATAAGGTAGAGAGAGTCATAGATTTTAGACCCTTTGATAGCTTGAGGCACATTGAATAACTGTCCCAGCTTTCAGGTAAACATTCTAAGAACTTTGTCAGAATTTCAAAGTTAGAATATTCCTCACCAACGGTTTTCAGATCTATAATTAAACAGTTAAACCGTTGGTGTACTTCAGAGAGAGTTTCATTCTTACCACAAATGAAGCTTTTGTACTGTCTTACCAGGTTGATCTTTCTTGAGTCCTGGACTTCAGACGTACCCTCATACTGAACACAGATTGTGTCCCACATGGCTTTGGAGGTTTTCAGGTTCATGACGGAATGGTAGACTTCATCAGGAAGAGCCATGGAAAGAATGGATCTGGATTTTGGGTCGATAGCCACTTTCTTATTATCTTCATCAGACCAATTGTGAGGTTCCTTAGGAATAATTCTTTCAGAGATGGCAGCTCTAGTAGTAGTGCCTGGAACTTCAGGATCAATCCTAACAGGAATATATGGACCATTTTCGATGTAATAAGTCATAGTAGAGTCTACACCTTCTAAGAGGAGTATCATCCTATTTTTCCACAGATTAAAGTTATCTCTGGAAAATCTTGGGGGTTTTACAAGAGAACCATTGTCAATATAGTTTGTGTTTGTGTTGCTAGCCATTATGAGAAATAGCAAGGAAGAGAAAAGATTAGTATAAGCAAGATCTTGTTTATGAGATTAAACAATCTGCTCTGATACCACTTGTTGGTCCCGGAGGGGTTATACAAGTTTGTAGAAGGAGAGGGGGGTTGAATACAAACACACAGATTTTACTTTTCTAAATAGTTTATTGATATGTATCAAACAATTTACAACTTGTTGCGGAACAAGATTAAGGAATAAACCTAATCTAAACAAGTTATGAGAAACACTAAGTTACTTGCACTAGAATTAAGACAGAAAGGAGATAAGAATATTAAGGATAGTATTCTAACACAAAGTAGTAGAGAGAAGAAGATGGCCGAGCACTTCATTTCTAAAGTAGGGTTCTTCTTATATATTGCATGCATTTAATGCACAACAGTACAACTTTACACGTGGCAACAACTGATTGGTTGCATGGTTTGACCTTTGTAGACAACCTTAGTAGCCGCATGATGTACAGTGTAGAATCAGAGTTGGCTGTACGATAATGGACAGAAGGGATGTCCTTTTCTGACATTTCGTACGGAGGCGTGCAAGGGGAAAGACAAAAGTAACTTGTAGAGGAAGACTTCATGATCAGCGCTCGTTGAATAGATCTTTATCAGCGAGTGATAAAGTTCAGCGTTCGCTGAAGTCTTCTACTTGTAACTTCACGTTGAGTGGACAAATCTTGGCTTCACTGATATCTGCATCAGTACATTAGTAGACTTGTGGCTGGTTCTTTGGCTTGATCTTCGACTTCAGCGTAGAACATAATTGACGTGAAACTTGTCTTCAGGGATCATAAGTAAACAACTATGATTATCAGCGATCATCAACAGGACTGAACAGGCTCAGGGCTTATTGATGAACAGTGTTCGTTGAATGTAAATTAAAGCATATGTTTTATCAGCGATACTAAACAGACTTAGTATTTTCTTGGATGACAAAACATTAATACATATTGTCTACTTACAATTTTCACTAAGTGATTCTTGGAGAGTCATTGTCAAATCACTGAGGGTTTGGATCAACAGTTTAACATTCTTCTATTCTAACATTATATAACTAAAATAAAACACTGGCGTATTTTTAACATTATATAATTAAAATAAACCACTAACATATTTTTGACATCATACAATTAAAATAAACCATCAACACATGAAATCGTACTAAGATCCGTAGCACCAAAAATAATAAGATTTTTAACATCATATTTAAATAATTAGCAATAAGAACAATAATAACCTACTAACATATTTCAATTGCTTAGGTTTAATAGTATTTGCATTCCATATCATATTTGCAATATTGTTACAAAGTTCTCGCATCTCATTGCTTGACCCTCGCATGTTACCTTGATTAAAACTTGTTTCGCCATCTAAATCTTCCATAGGTATGTAATCAGGATGTTGTTGAACAGTGTTGAAAACCATATCTTCCGCGTAATTCTTTCTAATATAATTATGAAGAGAAAATGTTGTCATTATAACATCTATTTGTGTTGTCTCGCTAAGCCATGGCATTCTATTCAATATTTTCCACCTCTTCTTCAAGAATCCAAATGATCGTTCAATACAACTCCAAAGAGATTAATGTACACGGTTGAAAGCCTCTACAACATTAGTTGGAAGCACATGCTCAATTTGTGATTGGTGATATCTAATACAAGAATATGTGCTAGATATCCTTTTTGGTCAGGATATCCTTTGTATACTATGTAATATTTTCCAACGAGAAAGAGACAAAAATTATGAGGTTAATAACATATAAATTATAAAAGAATGTCAAATTAGTTATACCTTATGGTGGCTTCGGAAAATTGATAGGTGGTGTCTCAATTGCATGAATGAAGACTCGAGTATCAAGTGTTAATCCTTCCCACCCAACGGATACAAACATAAAACACATGTCAAAGACACATACGGTCATTACATTGAAGGTGGGAACTCCTTTTCTGCCCCCTATATCGCATTTGGTCTGCGACTAGAATAAAAACATCAATATGAGTACCGTCAATGCACCCGATACAGTCCTTAAACAAAGTTGATTGAATTACTATTCATAAACTTGAGGTAATGATAGTTAATATATAAATAAGCATATTTACCTTGAAGCAAGGCATGTATCTACTGTCATTTTAAATATGTGGTGGTATGCATTTAAATGTTGAATCTTTTGGTCTAATATAGTCACGTGCAAGACCCATGAATCCTTTGCTCCATCCACATATGGATTCCAACACATCATGAAAAGCTCGACTGATTGTTTCTCCAGAGCGTTGGAACCTTTCACTAACATATGTGTTCGAAAGACCTAAAGCAAATGTATACAAGAATATTCCAACCTTTTCGTCCACTGAGATTTTACGACTTGACGTTAACCCATACTTTTATTATAACTCTTCACAAAGTTGAATATATAGACTTGCACTCATTCAAAATGCATTAACACACCGGATTGGATGAGCACTCAAAATATCCTTCATCCATGCATGTCTCGTTTGTGTCGATGTCATGCATGGCTCCTTGTAAATACGAGTGTAGTAATAAGTAACTAGTGCTACATTTTTTTCAAATTAGCCAAGTCCAAAAGTAAAAGAAGTTGGTTCCTTTGAGTGTCATCCATTTTAAGTTGTAACTATATTAAGTTTTTTAACACAATACAATTCAAGTAAAAGGTATTACAATCACATAAAGTTCAAAATATACGATCCTACTACAAAAGATACCATCACATAAAGTTCAAAATATACCATACTACTATAAAATATACCAAACTAAAATATTCAAATCGTGTTTTGTGCTTGAGCAAACTCCAACCAAGATAACCTAGCATCATCACTCGATCGCCATCTTAAAGAAGATTTCCCTACTAGTGGGATCCTAAAACATGAGCATCGCATGGCACCAAGTATCTCCGCCAACCTCAAAATTACTATTTGCATCTATTCGATTCATAATGTCCATAATTCGATAAATACTTACCTCATACTTTTTAGTGTTGTCCCTTTCTTTATCAAACCCATAATTTCATAATGTCTTTCGTCAACCTTTTTTAGATGTTGCCTTAAAAGAGTTGACCCCCCCTAGACTCCCTCTTTTTACGCTTCACTCCTTTAGTAGTATTTAGACCACATGTATTTAGGAGGTTACTCTTTGGTACAATAGTAATTAGAAGGTTACTCTTTGGTACAACAGTATCTCCAACATCTTCTATAAAACCTTACCAAAATCCAGCTTCTTGATCATCTAGATTTTCCAATATATTAGAATATTGAGAACAACATTATAAGCATCTTCAATCCCACCTTCTTTAACTTGAATCTCACCTTCTTTATCTTGGACTTCCTCCATTTGACTAACCAATTGACTAACTGATTGATCTACAAAGTCTGGAGTTGATGAGGGTGCTACACAACTCTCCCAGTTGCCACGACATCTCCGAACAAGTGATCCCACCTTTCTTTAACTAATGGAGAAAGTCCCTTAAATCGAAAAGTTTTGGCTTTACGTCTCTCCTAAATAATTAATTTTGGTTCCAGATTCACCTTGTCTCACTCAAACAGAGATATCAAAGATAGCAGAAGCATAAACATTCTGTTTGATAATGAGTGATTGTTTTCAAGCAAGAATAATAAAAGAACAGTAATATACTTGAACAGTAGATAATATATGAATAAACAACAAACTGCTCGTATATTAATATGAAGAACACTAAGAACACCTAAGTTTGTGTGTTTCTTCTGAGTTCTCTCGGGCTACAAAACGTACACAGATAGTGGAATGGAATTGTGTAGTGAGTGTGCTCTGGCAGATAATTCTTACAATTGTGTGCTCCACTACTCTCTTATTTATAGCCAGATAAAGTGTAAATCAGTGTACTATCAAACCCTGGGATGACACGTGTAAAGCGTGTCTTCGTCCTTTAGGGCTGACGTGGAAAGTGTAAACACTAATCTAACACTTAGTGAATTTCTACGAGTCTTCGGCTTCACAGAGGTTTGGTCATCAGAGATCATTTGCCAAAGCTCTGATGGCCTTCTAATGGTTTGGTCCCTGACGTTTGGTCTCTGACGTTCTGTTGTTGATCTTCTGAGCCATCTATGATGTCTTCTGACTTGTAAGATTTTCAATACTTTTACATGGAAACACTTGGGGCTAACAATCTCCCCCTAAGTATTGAAAATACAACTTTTGCTATACTACAGAGATAAGCTAAATAAAGCCAAAGAGGAGAAAGTCATCCTCTATAAAACCATTTGCTTCTTTTAAACATAAGTTACATTGCAGTACAAAAAAAAGTAAATTTAATCATAAAAGATGCCTCTTAGAATTCTATCAAACTTCATAATTAAAGACCAAAATTCTAGGGTAAGGTCTATATTCATGATGAAACTTTTGATGACATTCTCTGGGCATTTTGAACTTCCAACACAGCCTTGAACAATCTTCTTCAGATACATCATCGATTGAGATGAGTACTTGTGTACCTCTGAAGAACGAATAGCCTTCTTGATTCCCTTCTGTCATACGATGAAGGGTTCAGGTTCTGCTACCAATGATCCTGAGGGATAATGCTCCAATCCCTCCATACTCTCATCTGGGGGTCCGATGCTCAACTTCTCCAATTCAAATACAATGCCATGTTGGAAATCTGTCTGGGTTCTAAGGTTAACATGTTCTTCCATGGCTAGTTCAACCTCGTACCTGGCCGTTCTGGCGGTCTTTCTTCGGTCTGAGAAGTTTACGTAGTAGGAGTGCAGGTGTAGTAGATCATAGGGGTTGATGAGCACCATGTCATTATCATTTAATACATGCATTTGGTTGTCAGTTCTTTGCATGATGTATTCATGGTAGAGTACCTTGTTTTTGGCGAACGTTTTGTTGTTTATGCGTTAGATCTTTGTGATAGGGAGCTCTGAGTATACTCCCCCACCAATGTTGGTCTTCTATGTTATAAACCTTCTTCTGGCATCATCTGGCAGATTGGCTCTTTTGGGGTTCAGCCTTGGGTTTATAGGTACAGAGTCCTGTTGAATGAGGTCTCTGTCATCATAGAGATAATGAAATACCTCTTCTAAGGATGGTGGATGTTCTTGGCATGTGTAGCTCTCTGGAGCTTGGTGTTCTAAAGGTTGATGTGTTGGTGCCTCTGGATTGGCTTCAATGTTGGGCTCTGTTTGGTGTTCAGTGTTGATGGCAGAGAGAACTTCTAGTATTACTTGATCTGGATCACGTTCTTCTGTTATCTTGCCCTTGGCTCTGTCGTCTTTTTCTTTTTGAGCCCTTCCTTATTCAGTAAGGATCTCTATGGTTTATGCGGTTTCATTCTGGTGTTGGTCATGGAGGATCATAGTGGTATCGATGTTTGGTTGGGGTTGGTTGTCTTCAGCAGAGGTTTGGTTTGTCCTCTATGGGTCTCTTCTGGTGGGTGAGGGTGTTGGTGAATCAAGGTCAATGGTTTCAATGATGGGTTCAGCAGAGGTAGAGGTAGAGGATTCAACATCTGTTGGTTTTGGGGTTTTATCTTTGAGCGTGTAATCAACAGTGGCCTCATTCTCCCCCTTTTGTTGTCTCGACATGTCAGAATCATTCAATGCTGACTCTGTTTCATTGTCGACAACAAACTTCTTCTTTTTAAACTTCCTCTCTGTTGGCTCACCAGTAGCTGATCGCTTTCTGGAAGCAATATCGTAGATAAGTTCATCGAACTTCTTGGCAACATCTTTTAGAGTATATTCTAGTTCTGCAGCAGAGGCTCTGACCTCATCCACTTGATCTGAAAAGTTTACCTTGTGGGTGTCAAGGTATGTTTGCACATGTTTCTCTGTTGCCTGTGCTTTGGCCATGAACTTTGTAGAAATAGTCATTATTCTGCTGAGAACTTCTTTATGAAGGCTCCCATATATGCTCTGGTGATGTGAAGCTCATTTGGATGTGTAGGGGCAGAGATAGGAGTAGCAGCAGCAGGGGGTGTCTCTATAGATGATTATGGAAGATTTGCAATAGCAGCAGATATAGTTTTGGTGATTACCTCTGATATGGTGCTGAGGTTGGCCTATGATAATTCTACAGAGGGAGGTTGGGCAGTTCTGGTGGAAGTCTCCCTCTGATGGTTGGCTAACTTATCCTTCAGAGCTTTGATCTCTGACTACAGCTTCTGAGATTCTTTAGAGCTCTTCTTCTCCAGATTGACCAATCTCTGAATGGTCTCTGTCAGCTAATCCTTTACATGTTTGAGTTCATCCTTTAAAGATTCATTAGCACTGGACCTCTGATCAACAACACCTATGGTTGTAAGTTTATACTCATTCAAGGAGTCTCTGATATCCTTGCAAAAATCTGTGAACTACACTTTTGTAATAAGATCAGAAGGGGTAATCTTGGGGTCAACACATGACTCCAAATTTCTCTCGAGTTTAGAGAGGCCTTCCTTTAGAGGTTGTTTGAGGTTGCCTCTGGAAGGACTTCCACCCGATCCTTGATGATCTCTCAGAGGAGAATCATCTCTGGGTGTTCTATTTACTTCTGCTCCCTCGTCCTCAGAATCTGAGAGAGTGAAGTAAATGTGGGAATTGACATTGCAATCCAGGCAATCCAATCCCTGTGAGACTAGGATTTGATTGTCCCTGAGTAAGACAATCCCTACGGGTAAATCTGAAATTACCCAGGTTTATAAGTTGTTCCTCCTTAGAAAGATGAGCCACAGAGGCATCATCGTATGGATGTGTCCTATCATTACTCTGGGGCGAATGGGTAATACTATAAAAGTTGGCTTACCTGGTTATGTGCACATCAAAGGCATGAAGAGTTGCCTCTGACGGTCCATGTTGGTTAGGGTTCGAGGTGTGCACCTCTGTTTCAATAACCATTTGGGCTGGATCACTATGGCTAGATGATGTGCTTGCATTGGGAGTTGGGGTAGGAGTCCTAAAGCGCACATGTGTGTTCACTCGAACATCTTTTTCTAAGCTCACTGGACTCTCGGCTCCTATTTGGTTAGAAATCTCAGGGTTCTCCTCACTTTGCTTACTCTCTTCAGAGGAGGACGAGCTCTATGGTCCACTATCTGAAGATTTTTCTACTCCTTCTGAGTCATACTCCTCTGAGGATACTCTGTTTCATTATTTTGTACGTCTTCCTCCTCTTCTCTCTCTGAGGCAGACCACTCTATGGGTTATCTGACCTCTACTCTTTCTTCCACTTCTTCAGAAACTTCGTACAATTGAGGCTCAGAACCTAAATATGTTGGGGATCTCACCTTAGGTTCTTGAGGTTGAGCAACATGTCTATAGGAGGATAGAGAGATGTAATTCGGGTGAATCGGAGATAGCATTGTCCTGGGGACTCTGCGAGTGTTAGGGTACATACCTGATTTTGTTGGCTTGAACGACGCCATTGTCCATTATGGCATAGGTGCTCCTTCTTGAAGTAATTGCAGCTTGTCAAAGGCTGCTCTGATGGCCAGGCTGATGAACCTTGGAAACAGGATGGATTCCAGAGCCTTGTCATCTCCAACTTCTTTCCCTCTAGCCAGACCCTTGTCTTATTGTCGACTACCGTCTGGAGTTCTTCATACATGATTGTGGCGTCTTCAAACTTTCTTCCAAAGTACAAGCCATACATAATCTTGAGTATGGCAGGCCTGGACTTGTCTATGCTACCAGATGTCTATGAGAGGGTTATGTTCAATACTGAGAACATGAAGTTCCAGATTAGGGGTAAGTGCTTCCTCTTGAATGCACTAACTTTGTTGATGGTTTCGTTGTAGCCCAGAAACCTGACAAAATCAATAAGGGTTGGTTGCTTTGGTGGGAGTTCATAAGCTGCGATTTGAAGTTGTTCAGGGGTTTGAAGGTTGAAGATCCTATGTAGCTTTCTGGGCCTGATCCTTACGATCCCTACTCCTCAACGAGCACCAGCATCAACTTTCCCAATTATTCCTCCTTGTTCTTCGATATATTGGCAAGTGGACCACCATCGTTGAACATAAACCTAGGGCATAGTGGTGTCTACCATTGTTAGGTCGTTGAAAAGCTCAGAACGGTGGAAAAATTCCAGAATGACATGGTAGAGTGGTTCGTATCGGGTAGGGTCAAGATTCACACGGAAGTTGTTACTGTTGAATGGGAATGGAAGGATGTCGATTTGATCGACATGGGCTACTCTGTTTGATTCAACTGAGTTTTTTTTGGTGAGGGGGGGGGGGTATTTGTTTGCAGTTGCAAGTTGGATGAACACAAAGAAGGTTGGTAAGCAAGAGAGGGAAAAAGAGATGAATTCAAAGGATTTGAAAGCGTAAAGAATAAAATGAGTTTTGAATTGGGTTTTTATACTCGATCGATTCTCAGGGATAACGTTGGAAGAGTACTCGAGTGTCAGATAGTGGAACGTCTTCTCAGGAGACATGGTTACGGCTATTGTTAGTTGGCCAATCGTATGATGCCACGTGTGTCTTGGGAACTGACAAATTTCTGAGATGGAACCGTCACGGTTAGGGTTTAGCAAGTGACAGGTGGTTGAGGCTCAGAAATAACCCGCACTCAGAGTCTATGTAGTTTCATAAATGCACAAGGCATTTAAAAGTGACAGGGCTCTGTTGAGCCCTTATTCTGATAGTAAGACTCTGATGACATTTCCTTTTGATGTTATCATAAGTAACCCTTTTCAACATGTTTCACCTTTCATACCCAAAACTCATTAAAATCCTAATTCTGATGTGGAAATAATCATTGAATCCTTTTAAAACAGAGATTTGACATCAGAAAGTATCACAGGGGCTCTGATGTTGATGTCAAAGGCTCTGATGAAGTTTCAGAGACCCAATTCTGAGAGAAAAGTTCAAAGATGTATTCAAAGTGGTTTTCATTAGAATAGGTTTTCCCTTCTCAAAGATGGTTTCTTCTTGAATATCCTTTGCCAAGTCATAGATTTGAAAGAATTGATTCTTTGGACTTGCTCCCCCTTGAAAAATGAGCTAGTTTTCAAAAGTTAAGCTTTTAAGCTCCCCCTTAAATGTGCATGATTTAAAAAAGTGTTTACAAAATATACATCAAAAGGAACAAACAATAGAGTCTATGATGGACAGATCAGAGGCTCTGAGAACAAGAGAATGTTGAAAGTATGCTAACAGAGCTCTGAAGAGAACAATAGTGGTTCTGACAAAATGTACAACCTAATTACTCTTTCAGAGGCTCTGATGTTCTGTCCAGAGATTAGGAGGACATGTTTTAGCATACCCAACTTACTGATTAAGAAATTAAATCTCCTTTCATCAATGGCTTTTGTAAACATATCAGCAAGTTGAAAGTCAGATGAAACAATGTAGAATTCAATTGTTCTTTTTTCAACATGATCTTTGATAAAAATGGTACCTTATATCAATATACTTTCGATTTGTCAACCTTTCTTAGACAAGTCAGTCATCGTGTTCATAGATGACATACTTGTTTATTCAAAGAATGAAGCCAATCATGAATGTCTCTTTCGTGAAGTCTACGATGTTCTAAGCAAGGAGAAATTGTATGCTAAATTCTCAAAATGTGAATTTTGGTTAAAAGAGGTGCAATTCTTTGTCATGTAATCACTTCTGAAGGAGTTAAGGTGGATCTGACAAAAATAGAAGCGATGATAAATTGGGAAACACCGAAGAACTCATCGGAGATTCGAAGCTTCTTGGGTTTAGCAGGTTATTACCGAAGATTTATAAAAGACTTTTCTAAGATTGCCTCTTCACTGACAGTTCTAACACGGAAGAATGTAAAGTTTGTATGGACTGAAAAGCAAGAGTCAACTTTTAGAACTTGGCAAAAGAAATTATGTGAAGCTCCTGTCCTTGCATTACCAGAAGGAACAGAAGATTTGGTGGTATATAGTGATGCATCAATGATGGGTTTGGGGTGTGTATTGATGCAACGCGACAAAGTGATTGCTTATGCATCAAGACAACTCAAAGAGCACGAAAAGAATTATCCTACCCATGATTTAAAACTGACAACATTAGTGTTTGCTTTGAAGCTATGGCGGCATTACTTGTATGAACAAAGTGCACTCTTTTTATTGATCATAAAAGTTTGAAACATGTTTTTGATCAGAAAGAGCTGAATATGAGACAATGGCGTTGATAGAAATACTCAAGGGTTATGATTGTGAATTACATTACCACCCTGGTAAAGCAAATGTAGTAGCTGATGCCTTAAGTAGAAAAGAATATAGTGGATGTTTGAAAGCGACTAACGCCAGAATTGATGTAATGTCAAGTCTGATTGAAAAGATCAAGACGGCACAAACGAAAGCTTTATTTGAAGAAAATCTTAAGAGATACGTTATGGTTAAGAAACATCTTCAATTGACTGAAGATGGTCGAGGAGTTATACTTTTTTTGGGCCGCATATGGGTACCAAAGATTGGAGGAAATCGAGAATTGCTTCTTGAAGACGCTCACAAGTCTAAATATTCTATGCACCCTGGAAGTACTAAGATGTATAGAGACTTAAAGCTACACTATTGGTGGTCGGCTATGAAGTTGGATGTGGGGCAGTGTGTAGAAAAATATGTGACGTGTTCGTTGGTAAAGGACGAACATCAACGTCCTTACGGGAGGTAACGATGGATTTTGTGACTAAGTTACCGAAGACGTCGATAGGTAACGATACCATTTGGGTAATAATAGATCGTTTGACCAAGAGCGCTCACTTCTTACCATTGCGAGAATCTTCACCAATAGATAAGCTAGCCAAGTTATACATTGATGAAGTAGTGTCAAGATATGGCATACCTGTGTCTATAGTCTCTGACCGGGACAGTCGATTTACTTCAAGATTTTGGCAAACTCTGCAAGAAGAATTGGGTACTAGAGTAAACTTGAGCACAGCGTACCATCCACAAACGGATGGGCAAAGTGAAAGGGCAATTCAAACCTTGGAAGACATGCTAAGATCTTGTGTAATTAATTTCGGAGGCAATTGGGATATGCATTTACCCTTAGTGGAGTTTGCTTATAACAATAGCTATCGCTCAAGCATCGGGATAGCAACTTTTGAAGCTCTATATGGGCAAAAGTGCAGGACTCCGATATGTTGGTTGGAAGCTGGAGAAAAGCAATTTGCTGGTCCCGAAATTGTGCAACAAGCAACTGATAAGGTTAAAGAGATTCGGAAACACTTGAAGGCGGCTTAAGATAGACAAAAGAGTTACGTCGATCAGAAAAGGAGACCTATAGAATTCCAAGTTGGAGAGTGGGTGATGTTAAAAGTATCCCCTTGGAAAGGTATAATAAGATTTGGGAAGCGTGGAAAACTGAGTCCTCGTTTTCTTGGACCTTTCACTATAATCAAACAAGTAGGACATCAAGCTTAACAGTTAGATCTTCCACCATGTATGTTATCTTCGAAAATGCTTCGAAAATGCCTAGCTGAAGAAGAGAATATTATACCGATGTCTGAAATAAAAGTAGACGAGAAAAACCGTTGCATGGAAGAACCAGAAGCAATTTTGGAAACAACGACTAAGAAGCTACGTCATAAAAAATTGTTATAGTCAAAGTACACTAGAAACATCATAGAGGTGCCAATGTAACATGGGAAGCAGAAGAGGATATGAAAAACAGGTATCCTCACTTGTTTGTATAGTTCAGATTTCGAGGACTAAATCATTTTCAAGTTGGGGAGATTTGTAACACCTTAAATTTTACCTTAAATATCATCAGGTTATTTTTAAGTTGTGTTATAATTGATGTCTAAGGACCAATATAGTATTTAGCCAAAGTGTTGGGCTAATTGTAGAATTTGGACTCGAGGTATAAATTAACGGAATTTGACTTTTGGTGGAAAATATCTGAGTTTGATTTCATGAAGTAGGTTCAAGCCTGGAAGAAGGAAAATCTAGATTTTGGTTCTGTGGGTAAGGGTTTTGATCATCTCCTTGGATTACTTTTTTAGGATTGAGTAATTAAGTTTAATTGTAGTTCAAATCCAGGACTAAATGAATTTTGGTGAATCGGGATCAAAAGAATTTCATTGATTTCATGTTTTCGACCCTGAGTTCTTCAGGAAGGTGAATTCATTCTCCCAGATAAATTCCTAAGCATTCATATCATAAAAACACTACAAAATGATAATCTTCAATAATTCAACACATATGTGTTCTTAAATAAGCATAAAAGAAAAATAAAACTTGGAATTATCAACATTAATATCAGAAGATCAAGATGAGTGAAGAGTTAACTAACACCAAAAATAATATTCATAAAGAAATACATGTCTACGATAAAAAATGTACGTCGTTTTAAGAGTGTTTAATTATTACACTTAATTAACCAAAATACAATTTTACTCTTAATTACAGAGAGAAAAAATTTATCCAATCACATAATTAAGGGTAAAATGGGAAAGTGAAAATTCACTTTTGAAAGTGGACATTTATTTTGGACAAACAAAAATAGTAATGTAGACACTTATTTGAGGACGGAGGGAGTAATAATAGATCAAGAACCGTGTGTTGCAATGTGACATCGTTTTTGGTAATGTTAATATGCTCTTTCTAAAGGGCTGTTTACTAAACGTTTACCCGAGTAAGTAACTACTTACCGGGCAACTTACCGGAGATATATGGTAATGAGTTAGAATTTTACCCGGTAAGAACGATGACATGGAACGAGAGTCGTACCCGTAAGTAAGGTGATGACTCTTACCTGCTTAGCGCTTAGCAGATAAATTATTGCATATGATGTCATTCCAAATGACTAGAATCTAAACGGGTAAGATAAAAAATTATGCTTATCGGATAAGCGTTTGGGTAAATGGCTAATTTGTTAACAACCTGTTTTCTACTGTTTTCTACCACTCTGCTTTACGTACCAGTATTGGCAATTGCATCCATTACTTTCCCTGTCTCAATATTCCAAATGTGATTTGTGTGTATTTACTTTTGGCAGATACCAATAACAGGATCACAAATTTAATAAGGAAGAGTATGCGTTGAGACGGTTGGTTGAAGATTTTTTTATATATATTTACTAAATTATTAGATTATTAGATTTATAGTTTTTATTTGCAAATTTTTAGTTTTGACATGTATTTGTTATGATCTTATTATTTACTTTTCTTTGATGTGTGTTGCAACATTCTTGAAAAAGAATTCAACAGCTACTATTTTAGTTGGTTGAATTTATTTTATTATAAATTTGACTAAGTTATTAAGTTACCAGGTGTTTTGGTAACTTTTGAACTTGTAGTCGGGTTAACTCTAATAGATGAATGGACTGTTTTGTTCCGATGAAGTTCACTGTTATGGATACAAGGTATAGAGAGATGGACATTTTGGGAACACGGTTGTTTATTTTGTTGGTTATGCGAACTTTCTCATGTAATTTTTAAAAATTCCAATGGTTCATATCTTTTATAAAAGGGGTATACAATCTATTGTGGTTCAATCAGTTGCTATCTTTATTTTTCTCTTCATATTTTTATTACTTACATACGTGATTCAATTTTGGTTTACGAAGGAACTCCTCCGGTAAGTTACATATCTTCCCCTTCAATTTATATTCCACGGCATTGCGCGACAGTTTTGGTACACAAAGGACCACGTACCTATATTCCTCTTCAATTTACTTTAAAACATTTTTTAGTCAGTTACAAACAATTTTAAAAGTTTAGTGATTTATATTTTAAAGAAAAATATTCAAAGACTTAATCATTTAAAATGAGAAAGTTCAATGATTTTTTCATACAAAAAAATAGTTTAGGGATTTAATAATTCAAAATGAGAAAGTTTAATGGTTTTCTCATTAAAAATAATAATTTAGGGACATAATCATACAAAATGAGATTGTTCGTTGGGTTTTTCTGAACATTTTTCTTTTGAAAATCTAAATTGTTTAAATTGTAAATAAAAATTCGATTAGATAAGTTATACCTAAAAACGAGAGTTTGCAATACATGTTCAACCATTACTTGTGATTTCTATTTTACTCAAACATAAAATAAGAGATTGCTTTAATTTTTCATTCTTGGTTTACAATACAATTTCTAAAAAATTAAGGATACAACTTACTACATACATACAATTTTTTAAGACTTTAAACTCGATGAAAACTAATTGAAACACGTTACATTTAAAAATACACGATAAATCTTACTTAATAATGTAAAATATTCAATAAGTTTGTGTTTTCCTAACGAAAAATTGAATTGATTTTTTATCCTCGATTACAGGAAAATTTTGCATTCCGTGTATTGCACGGGTAGATAACTAGTATATATATATATATGGGCTTAATCAAATGAGAACTGTATAGTTTGTGATAACCGTGGATCCAATATGAGCCAATCATTTTAAGATAATTAATGTTATTTACTAAAATAAAATAAAGGGTAATCTGGTAGTTTAAAATTGTTTGACAACTCATCAAACCCTAATATTTTTCCAAACCGCCGCTGCACTCCAAACATTGCATACATTTATTTTCTTTTCATAAAATGTAATTCAAACTGAAGGAGCCTCCATGCCACACATGAGAAGAATTACCCTATTTGTTAGTGATTCTCTTGAAGGCTTCTTGGTGTAAATCATTGACCCCTTACGAGGAACTATCAAACAACGATTTATCAGTAGAAAATCATGGGGAACGATATCAAACATCTCTCGAATGAGTCTTGGGGTCGTGGCCCGAGGGGGAAAATCAAGATGGGTTGAGTTTTTGAGTGACATCGTTGCGAACCATCAAAACAGAAACTCTAACTCCTGCTCATCTTACCTAGGTAGGTGATAACTCTATTTTTAGAGTTATTATTTCCATTTATTTTCCACTTTATTTTGTCAATTTTAGCCATTTCACTTCTAAAAACCCCCATTCTTGGTATGATTTACGAAAACGAGCAAAAGGAGTGAACCATGGTCTTTAATAAATTATTTGGGGAAGTTTTAGGTGTTTTCACGATTTTTCATCCGCAGTGACGTATACAGTGCCCACTCCGGTTCCCCACTCTTCGAGCTGGTCAAAAAGAAATCAAAAAGAAACTTTTAGTTGGGATCTAATTTTCTGGAGGAGGAAGGTTCAATGACAGAGAAGCTGAGATTTGGCTGTTACAAGTGTTCCTCAAGGCTTCACATCATGATTGTACCTTTGTACTTGCAAAAGTTGACTTCTAATGGACCATTGGGTAAAAAGGGCTATACATGGAGGATTGAAGTTTTATCCTTTGAGCTGATTTCTGCATCTCCCTGCAGTCCTTGCACCTTGGAAAACCTTTTTTGTGTAAAGACCAACACCTCCTTCTTAGTATAAAAAGGGGTGTTGGGTCTCATTTATTACAATCCATCTATCTTGCAATTTATCTAGCATTTCCTTAAGTTGTAAGCTTTCATTTACTGCAGTAACTTAGCATTTAATTTCAGTAATTTATTTTCTGTTGTAGTTCGAAATACACAGTGCAGGGACGACTTCTCGTTCCCCACTGTGAGCAGTTAATGCAAATCACTTTCAGTTTTATTATGTGCAATTCTTCATCTTTTGTTTTCTTTACTTCGGAAATGTTAGGCTAAACATCCTTTGGGATGTAGGAAGGAGAAGTACCTGGATTTTATCAAAAATGCTTGAGTAATCTTTATACTTAGAATATTTGTTGTTTTGGTCTTTCATTCTCGATATTTACCCAAGGATGCGAACAAGCTGATCACTTGCAAGGATCTAAAGTCTAGTTCTTAACTTAGAAATAAGTAGAGCGCAGTGACACGAGCTTGAATGATGCTAGGGGATTCGAAAGAATTCTTTTAACACTTACGAAAGTGAGGTCGGCACAGTGAGCTAATCTCTGCCCACTGGAGTAGTAGGCAAGCTAATTTGTGTATTAAAAACACTTAGAGTATTTGTCTCTACACATTCCATCGAGGCCTGAAAAGGTCCATTTAGAGATTACCATTGACAAAACAACAAGTATTAAGAGTATGGGATTTTTATCTAACGGTGTGAGTATTTTGTAACCGGGATTTTCTAGCGAAAATGTCCACCACGAATACGAGGATCACTCTAAGGACCGAGTATTTGAGATAAAATTTAGGGAAAATCCAACCTACATTCCTCCTTTTTAGCATTTAGTAAATCGTTTCATGTAGCTATTTTACCAAACCAAACCAAAGTATTATTTTCCTCCCTAGTTGAAACTTGTAAAAGGAGCTCATGAGAACCGTATTGTCTTGATTGTCCAGTCTCTGTGGATTCGATTCTGGTATTTTACCAACTATTACTTGCTGTGACGATCATAGTGGACAGTGTACACTTGCACTTCCCACTGTGGACAGTTTGCAACCCACTGCGATTAAAACACACATTTCGCACGTACCAAGTTTTTGGCGCCGTTGCCGGGGACTGGCGTGATTTTAAATCTCAAGACATTAGTTTTTGTTCGAGCCCGAGTAACTAGTTTTTCTAAGCTGTTCGTATTGTATGCCACGGCGACAACTCGAACATTTGGTTCCAATAGATCTCGAAATAGAAAAAACGTTGCGAAAAACACGAAGAAGCAAGAAAACAAATCGACAACCTCCTGTGATCCCCACTGTGAACATGGCTGCAGTACCGCCACCTATAGTGGAGACCACAATCACGATTGCCGATAACAAAGATCGAAAAATACGGGACTATGCTACTTCCGGAGTTGGTGATTTAAGCTCCGGAATTTTGAGACCCAATATTGTTGCAACGCATTTTGAACTCAAACCGGTGATGTTTCAAATGATCCAAGCCATGGGTCAATTTGGAGGATCGCCATCTGAGGATCCGCACTCGCACTTAAAATCTTTTTTAGAAATGACCGATTCCTTTCAATTGCAAGGTGTTAGTGATGAGGCATTAAGACTAAGACTTTTCCATTTTTCATTAAGGGACAAAGCAAAATCTTGGCTGAACGCACATGCACCTCACTCGATAACCACTTGGCAAGAACATGCCGATAGATTTTTGCAAAAATACTTTCCTCCAACAAGGAATGTTAGATTTCGAAATGATATAATTTTATTTAGGCAAGAGGAAGATGAGGCTGTTTCGGATGCATGGGAACGATTTAAAGATTTACTTCGAAAGTGCCCACATCATGGCATCCCACATTGCATCCAATTGGAGACCTTTTACAATGGTCTTTCCAATGCAGCCAAAATCATCTTAGATGCAACAGCCGGTGGAACATTTACGAGTATGACTTACAACGAAGGATATCAAATCTTAGAAAAAGTGTCCAACAACAATACCGAATGGTCAAATCCGAGAGCACCCATGTCAAAGACCAACACCATAGATTCCGAAGCACTCAAAACCATGAATGCACAATTAGTGGCCTTGACAAAAATCGTTTTAAATCAAAATCGAGGCCAAGTCAATTCCGCAACCCATCTCGCTGATAACTGCTCCCTTTGTGGAGAGGAGCATGTTTTCGACTATTGTCCAGCAAACCCCGAATCTGTTAATGTCATAGGGACCAACCAAAGGAACAACCCTTATTCGCAGACTTATAATCCAGGTTGGAGAAATCATCCGAATTTCTCTTGGTCCGGTAATCAAGGACTCCAACCCCAAGGACCGAGTCACATCCAGCAAAGACCATACAATCCCCCGGGATTTCAGCAACATCACAGTGGGCAATCCCCACATCACAGTGGGCAGTCCCCATAAGCATACCAACCACGATCCAACCAACCAGCTGAGGCTCAACAATCGATCGAGTCGATTCTCAAAGGTTTTATGAATCAAACCCAAGCAGCCATTAGGAATATAGAGACCCAAGTAGGACAGCTAGCCGTTGAAGTTAAGAATAGACCACCAGGAACGTTACCGAGTGATACCAAGCAAGCTAGAGTGATAGGAAAAGGACCAGAACATGTCAAGTCCATAACTTTAAGGAGTGGAAAGGATCTGAAAAATATCATTTTTGAATCTGATGATTCGCCTCAAAAACCCACTGTGAGCACCACAGTGGGCACTCCTCAAGTCACTGTGATCCCCACAGTGGGGACCGACATCCCTGACCTTCCCACTTTTGGACCTGTCCCAAAGACTACTGTTCCAAAGCCAATACCACAGCAAACTCAGATTGACCCGCGAAACATTCCATTTCCTCAAAGAATGAAGCCTAAAAATGTCGATGTTCAGTTTAAAAAATTCTTAGACATTTTTAAGCAACTTCACATTAACATACCCTTGGAAGAAGCTCTCGAGCAGATGCCAAGCTATGTTAAATTCTTAAAAGATATTTTGAACAAAAAGAGGAAGTTGGGTGAATTTGAAACTGTGGCTTTGACCGAAGAATGTAGTGCCCTCCTAACAAGCAAGATTCCACCTAAGTTGAAAGACCCGGGTAGTTTCACCATTCCATGCACAATAGGAGGACAAGAAGTAGGCCAAGCACTCTGTGATTTAGGAGCTAGTGTCAACTTGATGCCTTTGTCCATTTTTAACAAGTTAGGTATTGGAGAGGCTAGACCCACAACCGTGACATTACAACTAGTCGATCGGTCCATTGCCTACCCCAAGGGAAAAATAGAAGACGTATTGGTCCAAGTGGATAAATTTATCTTCCCCGCCGATTTTCTTGTTTTAGATTATGAGGCCGATAAAGAAATCCCAATCATCTTAGGACGTCCGTTTCTTGCAACCGGACGTACTTTGATCGATGTGCACAAAGGAGAACTCACGATGCGAGTTAATGACCAAGAGGTAACTTTTAATGTTTTCAAGTCTCTCAAATATATAGACACCGAAGATTGTTTTGCCTTAAGTTCGATTTATGAAACCCACAATTTTGGCAATTTGCCCACAGTGGGGAGTACAGTTCCCACAGTGGGGATTGACAGTGAGCACTCTAAATCAGAGAGTAATGACACTTTTAAGGATGAGTGTGACGAAATGGTTGCAGCTTTTGAACCTCTGGACTTCAAAGATAGAGATGTTCAATCCCCTTCAATAGAACAACCTCCCGAGTTAGAGCTTAAACCATTGCCTTCCCATCTAAAGTATGCTTATCTCGATAAGGATAATAAACTTCCCGTCATTATCTCTTCCAAACTTAGTGAGAAACAAGAACAACTTCTGATTGATTTGTTGATGAAGCATAAGGGAGCAATTGGTTGGACCATAGCGGACATTCGAGGGATTAGCCCCTCTTTATGTCAATATAAGATTAACTTGGAGAGTAACCACCCGGGGAAAGTCCAACCTCAAAGAAGGTTGAACCCCATCATGAAGGAGGTAGTTAAGAAAGAAGTCTTGAAATGGTTAGATGCCGGTATTATCTATCCCATTGCCAGTAGTAGTTGGGTGAGCCCCGTTCAATGTGTCCCTAAAAAGGGAGGAACAACAGTGGTCAGAAATGAAAAGAACGAACTCATTCCAACTAGGACTGTCACGGGATGGAGAATATGCATGGACTATAGGCAACTGAATCTAGCAACAAAGAAAGACCATTTCCCGTTACCTTTTATTGATCAAATGCTTGATAGATTAGCGGGAAAGGAATTTTATTGTTTTCTAGATGGATACTCCGGATATAACCAAATCCACATCGCACCCGAGGACCAAGAAAAGACCACCTTTACTTGTCCATATGGTACTTTTGCATTCCGGAGAATGCCTTTTGGTTTATGTAATGCTCCCGCTACTTTTCAACGCTGTATGATGGCCATTTTTACTGATATGATAGAAGATACCATAGAAGTTTTTATGGACGATTTTTCTGTGATCGGCACATCATTTGATAACTGTTTGAGGAATCTAGAAAAAAGTTTGGTGAGATGTGAAACCCACGACCTTATTCTAAATTGGGAAAAATGTCATTTCATGGTCGAAGAGGGCATTGTTTTGGGTCATCTTGTGTCGAAAAAGGGTTTGGAAGTTGATAAAGCAAAACTAGAAGTAATCTCCCAACTTCCCGAGCCCACAACGGTAAAAGGCATTCGCAGTTTTTTAGGTCATGCAGGTTTCTATAGGAGGTTCATAAAAGATTTTTCCAAAATAACTAAACCCCTATGTAACCTGCTGCAACATGAAAGAGAGTTTGTTTTTACCAAAGAATGTAGAAACGCATTTGAAATAATCAAAAATGCCTTAGTTACTGCACCCATAGTGACCACTCCTGACTGGTCACTCCCATTTGAAGTCATGTGTGACGCCAGCGATTGGGCTATAGGTGCAGTACTAGGCCAACGAAAAGATAAGATTTTTCATCCAATATACTATGCAAGCAAGACTTTGATCGAGGCTCAAATCAACTACACTGTAACCGAAAAAGAACTACTTGCAGTAGTTTTTGCTTTTGATCGTTTCAGGTCTTACTTAATTGGAGCAAAGGTCATAGTACACACCGATCACGCAGCCATCAAATATTTGTTCAACAAGGCTGACTCTAAACCGAGGTTGATCAGATGGGTGCTGTTGCTGCAGGAATTTGACCTCCAGATCGTCGACAGAAAAGGAACGAGCAATCAGGTTGCCGATCATCTGTCCAGGCTCGAGAAGACAGTGGGCACTGTTGACCCCACTCCTGACCCCACTCCGGTAAAAGAAACTTTTCCCGATGAACAATTATTATCTGCGCAACATCATAATGAAACTCCTTGGTATGCTGATATTGCAAACTTTTTAGCAAGTGGACTTAAGCCCCACGGGATGAGTGGACAACCATTCAAGAAATTTTTACACGACACACGACAATACGTTTGGGACGATCCCTTCTTGTACAAGATAGGGACGGACCAATTATTGAGGCGTTGTGTCCATGGGAGTGAACAACATCAAATACTCCATGGTTGTCACACATCCCACTACGGTGGCCACTTCGGTGGAAACCGTACCGCAGCAAAAATTTTGCAAAGTGGATTCTTTTGGCCCACTGTTTTTAAAGACTCATTTGAATTCGTGAAAAATTGTGAGCAATGTCAACGTACGGGGAATATATCGCAAATAAATGAAATGCCTCTTAACAACATTCTAGAGGTCGAACTTTTTGATGTATGGGGGATAGATTTTATGGGACCTTTTCCAAATTCCAACAATAACTTTTACATCTTGGTTGCGGTAGATTATGTTTCAAAATGGGTAGAAGCCATTGCTTGTCACTCCAATGATGCTAACACTGTGGTGAAGTTCTTACACAAAAATATATTCACTCGCTTCGGAACACCACGAGCATTAATTAGTGACGAAGGCACCCATTTTGTAAACAAAGTCATGGCCTCGGTTCTTGCTAAATATGATATTCATCATAGAGTGGCCACCGCATACCACCCACAAACCAATGGGTTGGCCGAGCTTTCAAATCGTGAGATCAAGGGAATTTTGGAAAAAGTTGTTAAGCCACACCGTAAAGATTGGTCAATCAAACTCGATGATGCTCTTTGGGCCTATCGAACAGCCTATAAAACTCCTCTGGGAATGTCTCCATTCAAATTAGTTTTTGGCAAAGCTTGCCATTTACCGATTGAATTAGAGCACAAGGCGTTCTGGGCCCTTAAAGAGCTTAACATGAGTGAGGATGCCGCGGGAATCAAAAGGAGTCTGCAAATACATGAGCTAGAGGAGTTGCGATATCACTCCTATGAGAATGTAAAGTTGTACAAGGAAAAGACCAAGATGTGGCACGATCGTCGAATCAACCATAGGGAGTTCATGGAAGGACAACAGGTACTATTGTTCAATTCCCATCTCAAACTCTTTCCAGGTAAACTTAAATCAAGATGGACGGGACCATACACCATTGTCAAGGTGAGTCCTTTCGGAACAGTGGAGTTGAAATCCCCACAATCAGGTCAAACCTTTAAAGTCAATGGGCAAAGGGTAAAGCATTTTTTGCATGAAAGTGCCCACATCCCTGCCCACTCTCCATCCCGCTCTGGTTAAGCAATGTCACAACCGTTTGTAAATATTTTATTTCACTTATTTGCTGTCTTTTTATTATTTTTGGTTTTTTTTTAATTCTGCATGGTAGTTTGTTTCAATGTGTGTAGGAGAAATTGCCGCTTTTTGAAGAAAAATCAAGGAAAGTACTTTGCAGTGGGGAAGGCTCAGGTCACTGCACTCCCCACTCCCCATCTGACGAATGAAAGGACCATTTTTGGGGCCCAATGCTGACAAGCTTTCACCTTTTGCTGCCATCAAGTCTACTTTTAGGCCATGTTGTCATAGTTCATCATTTCCCAAGCAAAGCTATCATTGTCCTTCCTCTCCCTCTCTCCTAAAACCGGCGGTTTCCCCCCATTTTTGACAAGAAAACATTTCCAAAAACCACCTTAACCTCTTTTGCTACCAAAATTTACCCAGCAAACTTTTCTTCTTCATTTCTCTCTCTACGAAAAACCCACCAGCAAAACCCTTCCAGAACCCTAAAAATGGCAAGAACCAAGAGAATGAACACCAACCCCGATGCACTCACACGTGCGGCCGTCCGCCGTAGGACCGCCGAGGAACAACCACCGGAAGCCGTCACCAATGACCTGAACGAACCGCCACCGGTCTCCGGCGAAAACCCGATCATCTCCGGTGCGGCCGACGAGGGTTCTTCAAAGCACGAAAGCCCAAAGGCTACTTCATCATCGCAAGTCTCAGACAACAGTATCACCCATTTCGAGACCGAGACACTTCTAGCCGAAGAAGAAGAGAGGCGGTTAGCAGAGGAGTTCAAACAGAAAATGGAAGCCATTAGAAAAAGAAAGGAAGAGGTCGAGAGGAGGCGTCGAGAGGAAGAAGAAAGAATCAGAAAGGAAGAAAAGGAAAAGCGAATGGAAGAAGAAAGGTTGAAGGCTGAGAAGGAAAGGATTTTTGAGAAAGAAAGGAAAAGGGCTGAGGCAGAAATTTTTGCTGAAGAAGTGGAATTTCAGAGGAAGGTTGATGATGACTATCAGGAACAATACCGCAAGCTTGGGGATAGTGTTGAAAGAGAGACAGTGAGGAAGACTGCCCACAGTGGGGAAAACCTAATTCTGCGGGCCACAAGAAGGAAAGGAGTGGTCACCCGGTCTGCGGTGACCAAAGCTCTGAAACAACCGACAAAAAGGCCGGCAAAACAACCGTCAAAGAAAGGTACAAGTCTTCAGCCCTCTTTAAGTTCATCTTCTGTTGAGATTGATGTTGGGGATGACCAAGTTCAAACCAAAAACCCACATCAATCCACAGTGGGCACTGCGCATGCCCCCAGTGGGGTGCCCAGGCAGTTCACCACTCCGGAGGTGGCTGCCCACTATGAGTGCATTGCTACACAGAAACTGAAGTTAGAGAGGGGTTTCGACCCTGAGTTTGTTGAGGCCAATCCATTTGTTAAGAATAGGATTGTAGCGCAAGACTGGTCGATTTTGGCTGAAGCCAATCGACGCGCGAATGCCTCGTTAGTGCGTGAATTTTACGCCGAGGCCTCTCAAGCAAAGGATCCCACTGTGGTAGTTCGGGGTAAGCAAGTAAGCTATACTCCAGGAGCGATTAACCGGGTATTAGGAAGAAGGAGCCCGGCTGTGTGTGAGTTTGCCCAGTTTTTAAAGAAAATGACCCCGACGGACGAGGATCTTGTCTTGCGCGAAATAGCAGTCGAGGGGAAGCCGTGGAATAAAGACGGCCAGAGAAGGTGCCTAAACGCTAGCTCCCTCACTACCGAGGCCGCTGTTTGGTTCCAATTTCTCCGGGCCTCTGTGTCCCCAACATCGCACGATACCACATTGTCTATGCATAAATGTGCTTTGTTGTACTGCCTCCTCACTGGACGAAAAATCAACGTCGGAATTGTTATGCATGCGGCCATAGATCAAGCTCGAAACAGAAAGAAGGTAGTCTTGCCCCTTCCTTGCCTCGTTACGTTACTAATGATAGACGCAGGTGTACCCTCGGCGGTGGAGGATCAGTGGTTTGACTCCACGAGCAACATCAGCGCACAAACCATCCGCAAGATGGGAAGGTACGTCGCCACTCCTCCAGCTGAACAAACAGAAGATATCCCCACAGTGGGGACTGTTCACCCGACTATGACCATTGCTGAGGAGCATGTTGTGAGAACGCCGCGTACACCACTCCATTCAACCGAGGCCGGATCATCAAGCAACCAAATGGGAGAGATTTTGGCAGCTTTGAAGAGGCTCACATACAGGATCGAGTTGCTGGAAAGTGAGCAGAGATATCAGAACCGGGCCACGCAGAAATTTTGGATGTATACAAGAGAACGGGATGAGGTGACGGGCCTGATGATGAAAGAGGCCAACCCAATGCTAGCTGCTCAGCTCCCAGATTTTCCTGAGGATATTTGCCCAACCAATGCCAGTGATGACGAGTTTGAAGAGGATGACGTCGCCAGTTCACCAGATGCCACCCCGACCCGTTGAATGGTTTGTTAAAACTTTGGTTCCACTCTTTTGCTCTCAAAAACAATTTTAAATTTCGGTTTGTTTTATATTTTGTGCCTTTGGCTAGGCTTTTGACACTTTGCTAAATTCTTATTTTGGTTCGTAATGCATGAAATCCTATCGCTCGGTAGGTACTTTTGGGTACTAACGTATTTGTTGTTTGAATGCTTGTTTGATCTCGTTCCATTTCAAGGTACAACTTTCGGCTTCCAACTTAAAAAGGTCCCTTTTGTAAGTACGAATCTCAACTTAATACCATGAAATGATATAGGCCATTTTTCGCATCCAAACACGATCCTTTTTGTACCCCCAAACCACCACATTTGTTCATTAATTCAATGTCACAGTGGGGACACTGTGAGATTTTAAGTTTGAGGTGGGAACTTCCAGAGTGACCTCCAGTTTGCTCACAGTGAGGACACTGTGATGTCCAAGTTTGAGGTGGGTAAGCCGTACCCCCCTCCCAAAAAAAAAAGAGAAAACAAAAAAATACAAAAACAGAAGAAAATCGGAGTAGCACTAACAAAATTGATGGTGTGCCTTTTCTGGACCATCAAAGTGCTCACTCCCAGAAAACGATGGTGTGCCTATTCTGGACCATCAGAATAGCCACCCTCACAAAAATAGCCATACTCATTATACCCAAATAAAGCCTGAAAGTGTACGTTCTTATCATAGCAAAATACTAAAACACCCACTTCTTGAAATAAAAATCTCAAAGCGAGATCTTCGGTCCATGTTTGGAAATTCTTGTCAAAACCCTTGGGAAAAGATTCAAAGCCATAAACCCTTCAAACCCAAGAAAGCCCTATTGATCAAAAGGTAAACAAGGGAAAGGTTTCGGCAAACACAAAAGTGAAATTTTCAAGTTTCGGACCGAAGGAAGTATCGGAGGAAGGAGATCAAACGCTCATTCAAGTCAAGAAGTATGTAAGTCCCTCAAAGTTTCAAATGCATTGTTTTTCATTTTATTTCTTTCTTTTTATTACTTGGGGACAAGTAATGATTTAAGTTTGAGGTTGTGATAACTCTATTTTTAGAGTTATTATTTCCATTTATTTTCCACTTTATTTTGTCAATTTTAGCCATTTCACTTCTAAAAAACCCCATTCTTGGTATGATTTACGAAAACGAGCAAAAGGAGTGAACCATGGTCTTTAATAAATTATTTGGGGAAGTTTTAGGTGTTTTCACGATTTTTCATCCGCAGTGACGTATACAGTGCCCACTCCGGTTCCCTACTCTTCGAGCTGGTCAAAAAGAAATCAAAAAGAAACTTTTAGTTGGGATCTAATTTTCTGGAGGAGGAAGGTTCAATGACAGAGAAGCTGAGATTTGGCTGTTACAAGTGTTCCTCAAGGCTTCACATCATGATTGTACCTTTGTACTTGCAAAAGTTGACTTCTAATGGACCATTGGGTAAAAAGGGCTATACATGGAGGATTGAAGTTTTATCCTTTGAGCTGATTTCTGCATCTCCCTGCAGTCCTTGCACCATGGAAAACCCTTTTTGTGTAAAGACCAACACCTCCTTCTTAGTATAAAAAGGGGTGTTGGGTCTCATTTATTACAATCCATCTATCTTGCAATTTATCTAGCATTTCCTTAAGTTGTAAGCTTTCATTTACTGCAGTAACTTAGCATTTAATTTCAGTAATTTATTTTCTGTTGTAGTTCGAAATACACAGTGCAGGGACGACTTCTCGTTCCCCACTGTGAGCAGTTAATGCAAATCACTTTCAGTTTTATTATGTGCAATTCTTCATCTTTTGTTTTCTTTACTTCGGAAATGTTAGGCTAAACATCCTTTGGGATGTAGGAAGGAGAAGTACCTGGATTTTATCAAAAATGCTTGAGTAATCTTTATACTTAGAATATTTGTTGTTTTGGTCTTTCATTCTCGATATTTACCCAAGGATGCGAACAAGCTGATCACTTGCAAGGATCTAAAGTCTAGTTCTTAACTTAGAAATAAGTAGAGCGCAGTGACACGAGCTTGAATGATGCTAGGGGATTCGAAAGAATTCTTTTGACACTTACGAAAGTGAGGTCGGCACAGTGAGCTAATCTCTGCCCACTGGAGTAGTAGGCAAGCTAATTTGTGTATTAAAAACACTTAGAGTATTTGTCTCTACACATTCCATCGAGGCCTGAAAAGGTCCATTTAGAGATTACCATTGACAAAACAACAAGTATTAAGAGTATGGGATTTTTATCTAACGGTGTGAGTATTTTGTAACTGGGCTTTTCTAGCGAAAATGTCCACCACGAATACGAGGATCACTCTAAGGACCGAGTATTTGAGATAAAATTTAGGGAAAATCCAACCTACATTCCTCCTTTTTAGCATTTAGTAAATCGTTTCAAGTAGCTATTTTACCAAACCAAACCAAAGTATTATTTTCCTCTCTAGTTGAAACTTGTAAAAGGAGCTCATGAGAACCGTATTGTCTTGATTGTCCAGTCTCTGTGGATTCGATTCTGGTATTTTACCAACTATTACTTGCTGTGACGATCATAGTGGACAGTGTACACTTGCACTTCCCACTGTGGACAGTTTGCAACCCACTGCGATTAAAACACACATTTCGCACGTACCAGTAGGAACATTGAAATCCCAAGATCCGGGATCCCGAAATAGGCGATACATACGTACAACGTACTGGGTCGGTATGAAAGAAGGCGGGTGGGATGATTTCGACGTGTCACAAATCATGGATGTCTCCTCCTACGGCTTCTTCGATGGCGATATGGTGTTAGTAGACAACCAATCCGTTCTCCATGCTCTTTTTCTGAAAGTCGGTCGGTTATCGAAATCACTCTAGAAACCCGGGTGGAGATCCGAAGAGGTTTCAGATACTTTCGGTTTTGATTTCAGATAGGTTAACGTTTAACCGACGAAGAAAATATCACCAAAGTGGTGGAGAAGATCGAAAAAATTGTTGAATCTATATCTGTAGCAGGTCTGCTGTATGGGTATCATAGTGGGTATAATGGGTATCACAATGGGTATCACAGTTGGTATTTTCTACCACATTATTTTCTACCACGCTAGGTTTTGTATGTATTTTATATCACGTTGGGTATTATAAGCTACTATGTATCACAATAGGTATCACATTGTATTTTGATGACAGTGGGGATCATAGTATATTTTGGTTGGTATCACAGGTATCACAGTTGGGTATCATAGTATATTTTGGTTGTTATCACAGGTATCACAGTTGGTATCTTGTTTTTATTTGGTGTTCACCGGAATAAGGTTGAGCGAAGAGAGGAGAGAAGGGATAAGAGAGAGGATAATTTTATGATACCTAAAATGCCCCTTAGTTAAAATCATAAGTCAAAAATACCAAAATTATTAGTTTATGGGTTGATTTGTGGCTGAGATTGGATCTCACGGTTATCACAAATAACGTCGTTCTTCCTTGAATGGGCAGGTTCAAACGAGAAGACAGTCCATTTGCGAGAAGACGAGAAAGAATGTGAGCCACATACTTCATTATTTAAAAAATAACATAAAAAATAAAAAATATAATAAAAATTAGGATAAGTATCATTTTAAATTGGATAACTCCGTAAATATTTCATACATCTTTTAAATTTATTTATTTTTTAATTTTAATAAATTCATATTTTTATCAACTTTTATATTTTTTTCTAGATACACTTTTTATTAAAAAATCACAATTTTCATCAAATATCACATGTGAGTTCCACCATCAATTTATTATCTTTTTCATCATTTTATATCTAGTTTCTTGATCCATGTTTTTAATCACATGTGATTAACTTAGTTTAATATATTATCTATTATGTATCACATATGATCCAGTATGTGAATTTTTGTATATATCACATATGATAATATACCTCCGAATATAAAAGACGTATAATCACATATGATGATATTTACATCATAAAAAGATCTATTAATATAAATATACATAATCACATATAATTAACTAAAATATCTACAATAATCATATGTGATAATATGCATAATCACATGTGATAATATGCATAATCACATGTGATAATATGATAAAAGGAGTCAATTATAGGATAACAATTGAAAAGTTGAACAAAAGGTTGAGTGTGTTGGAGAACTCAACGATTGTTCAAGATATCAAAAGCAAGGATGCTGAAATCAGTGATCTAAAGAAAAAGAATAGTGAGAGCGAACTTTATTTGAAAAATATAACCTCTCAAAACACAGAATTTTTGGACAAAATCAAAGATTTGGAAAAGAAGCTTTATTTGAGAGATCAAACAGAACAAACAATTCACATGAACAAGCCAAGGTTAGTGAATTCTGTCAACAAGTATTGGGGACTTGGTTACGAAAACCCAAAGCATTTAGCCAAAGCCAGCTGTGCATTGCCAACTATGTATAACTTTGAATGTTTGAGATATCCACGATATTGGCCTGAATTTGAAATTTTTTGGACTGGTGAAAAGGAAACACAATTAGAGGAACATGAAAAAAGATTTTCAACAACTCATATTCAACTTCCTTTTTGTTATACTAATGAGACGGAGAAGATTCTCAAAAATCTGAATAAACCACTTCCAGATAACTATTTTGATATATGTGCTACAAAGCCAGTTACCAACAATCAAGTTGTTGAAACAAAGAAATATGTTCCTACATTAGTTCTTGAAGGGAAAATTGTTGAACTGGAAATCTCTCTTGCAGAACAAAGGATCAAATATGATTATGAAAATGATCTCCTTTCAACTATTTTCTCAACTACTTTTAAGGAAATATCTTCTTGTTACAATGACGAAGTGAAAAGGGAAACTGGTAGAATTGAACATTCTTTGATCAAAAAGTTTTCTGAATCTACCAAGAACATCTTTGATGGAAAACAAAAGGTTGATAAAAAATGTCTCAAACTATCAAAGAAAGTGGTAGATCTTGAGAATATTCTTCTCTCCGAGCATACGCAATTTGAGAATGAAAAGGTCAACTTCATGAATGAAACAAATTGTTTCGAGGAAAAGATTCGTGAACTCTCTCAAAATATCATGGTATTAGAATCTGAATTGGAAAATGAAAGAAATTCTTCCAATGAAGAAATAAAAATATCTGATATTGAGAAAGTTTTAAATCTTGAATGAGAACAATTTGAAAACAAGAAAGTTGAGTTTGAAAATGAAAGACAATCTTTTGAAGAGAAGATGAGTGAACTTTCAAAAAAGTTATTGATTTAGAGATTGTTTTGGAAAATGAAAGAAAAGAATTTAATCTGAGAAAATGGTTTAATCTTGAATGCTCTTCTTTTGAAAAGGATTTCAAAGTTCAACCTACCCCTATTTGTAAAGAGAATTCAAAGCCTGGAGTTTGTGACAAAGGAACATCTTGTGAATTTGATGTCTCAAAGAAGCTTCCTGACCATAATGCTTTGATTGATGAAAAGATAATTGTTTTGGAGAACGAAAAGAAAGTTCTTGAACTTAAATGCATAAAACTTTCAAAACAAATCTATGATTTGGAGAAAGTTTTATTTCTTGAAAAGGAAAAGCTTGAGAAGGAAAAAGCAGATTTTGATATAGAAAGAAAAGCTTTTGTATCAAACAATGCCGAGTTTTCAAAGAAAATATCTGACTTGGAAAAAGATTTTGAATCGGAACGCAAATATTTTGAAGATGCGATTCTTAATCTTACCAAAAGATTATCTGGTTTATCAGCTGACATTATGAAGGATCAAATGATCAAATCGGATCTCCATAAGAAATCTGATCTATTTTCTAAAGAGAAAAATGTTTTGATAAACAAAGTTAAAGAACTTGAATACATCATTTTTAAAATTGATGTTTCAAAGCATGTCAGTCCTGAAACTATCATTCAGACTCCATTTGTTGATTCAAATAATTCTGAATGCTCTTTTAAAACTGCTTCAAGTTCGAGTTTTAAAAACATTTCTTCTAAACAATGTAATAGATCAAATGATTTCTTTAAAGGTCAGATTCGTTCTACAAAACTCTTCTATAATCCTCTGCTTGATAAATTAGATAATAAACCAAAAGTGCCTGAAGTTAATACTTCCAATCTTAAAGAAGCTCCAGTCTTCAAGAAGGTGAAGATGGAATGGAGAGTTAAGGGAACAACACCTTCAAAGAATGATGTACCAAAATCATCCGCTTCCACATCAAATGCCAAGAAGAACAATGCTCCAAAAGGTAAGTCTTCTGCTAAACCTAATCCTATTCATTCTACAAATCATCTAATTAGGTTGGCACATAAGAAAATTTGTTGTTCTTACTGTGGATCAAATGATTTTGTGCATAAAGATTTTACTTCTTATTGGTACTGTACTTACAGTATTCCTTCAAAGAAATCTGCACCTAACACACTAGGACCTAAGTCCCATTGGGTACCAAAATCAGCTTAATCTGTTTTGCAGGTTCATCATGTGTCGTGCTGAATGTTACATATATATCACACACATGACTGAAAACAGAAGAGAAGCGGTGCAAATCTTTGAAGAGTATATATACCATTAAGGGGGAGAAAAAGAACCTATGGCTTCTAAACATATCAGTTTAGAACCCGTTCTTCAAAGAATTAATGGTTTCTAAACACGTCAGTTTAGAACCCGTACTTCAAAGAAACTATGGTTTCTAAACACATCAGTTTAGAACCCGGATTTCAAAGAAACGATGGCTTCTAAACATATCAGTTTAGGACCCGTACTTCAACGAGTTTGACTTCTAAACACATCAGTTTAGAACTCGTATTTCATTGTTTTATACTTTGACTGTTTCATATACTAATTTTGTTTCATTAAGATTTTTTGCAGATTTTGAGGGGGAGCTTATCTGATTTTCAATCAGTCTATCATGATTTGAGGGGGAGCTTAAACATCTTATTGTAAGTATCTTCTGAACTTAATCTGAGATTGTTTGAAAGAAGAACAACTTTCAAGCATGAAAAACGTTTTGCTAAATGTTCAAACCACTTCTCTAATTCAAACAGATTTTATAATTTTAGAAGTGTGATTTTAAATGATTTTCATGAATATCTCGAATTCTCGTTACATCATTTCTGACCGTGTGTTTCTAAAGATTAATACTTGCGTATTATCTTTTCTATACTTTCAAGTATTCACACACATCGATTCAGCTTCATATTGACTTTGTTATTACCATGTCTCAAAATGAAACATTTTTCGATGGTAATACTCCCGTTTGTTTTTCAAAGTTTGTTGAGCATAATATTCATTTCAGCGTAAGAACTTAAACGTTTCATTCAAAGATTGTTTATATTTGTTCATATAAACAAAATATCCAATTCTTTGATACCCTTAACCTTACATGATTATCCTTCATGAATATAATTCATTTTTGATCTGATTGATACATTGTCAGATTCTCAAACAAGTCTTTCAAATCCATTTCATTCTTTCAGTATTCTTGTTGTGAGAAATCTTCAAAGATCAAATGCTCAAATCTTCATGATATTATTGAGGAGCATACATTCTGATGACAATGTTAATCAAATGCCGATATTCTTATTTGTTCAAGCTAAACTGTTGAACAACACATCATTTTAGGACAAAATTTCATGGGAATCAGTGTGAGGATTTACAAAACTTCTATGGATCCACGTTAACCAGTGTTTCCTACCCAAGAAGTTATCCTTGAGTGATTGAGGGGTGAGGGGTCGAAATCAAAGAGTGGGGGAAATTACTCATCCGGTTAAGTATCTCATTGTGCTGAGGTAAAATGAAAATGAGAGTTTGGTTAGAAGTGAGCGGATTAAAAACAGAAAGAGGGTGTGAGAACAGAGTTAAAAGAATAAGAGAACTCTGCACCATCCATTTTCTGAGCCGGGCAGCCACATTACTGATTGGTTCACATTCTTTGGTGACCATCATTGAAACAGGCAACTAGCCCATGCCAACTCTTGCATTAACCCCACCAGCTACTCGTTTCTTTTTTAACAAAGGAATATTTCATTTTTCTTGGGGACGCAGCATATAATCTATCTGATCTTCACTCGGAAGGTCTAGATATTGAAAAAGAAGGAAGTTTGCCCCACCTTCGCTCTTCATTCATGTACATTGAGTCCGTGGAAAACTTGTTGCTGTCTCAACAGTTTACACATTTTGAGCCTATTATTATTCAAGCATATGTTGCTTCATTCTTTCTACACTTGCACGTACACACAAGGAATATGTTTTCTTGTCATAACGTTCATAGAAATTCCTTTGTGGTTTTTCGATAATTGAATGGAAGCCCTGGAGGAGTGAACATCAAAAAGCTCCTTTACAAAGTGCATTCGTTGTACTAAGTGGCTCCGTGCAACTTACAGGCATTATAACTGATTCATTCGTTGTTTCAGGGTTACCACGTTACTATTGTCTGAATTTGAAAAGATTCGGATAAATATTTTTGGAATTGACGGATATTCAGATTAGAAGAAGGAGATTGTTATTGATTTATTCAAGGATTGCTGAAATTGAAAAAAGGATTTTGATGATCATGATGCTCACAATCATCAAAAAGGGGGAGAAGATTTGAGAGTTTCAATTTCATGATAAAGAGAAGTCATGAAGCTTGAGATAAAAAGTACATGATGTGTCAAGATGTTTCGAGATGATTCGACAAAGATTCAAAGTTCAAAGAATGTTATTGTTGAAGAGATGAAGATACGCAGTTCAAGATATTCAAATCCCGTTAAAGCTCAAAACCCCGTTAAAGCTCAAAAGCCATTTCATGTTCAAAGACCGAAGATATATTTCAAATCTCAAAGATGCAAAGATCCGTGCTACAATGTTTCAAAGATTCGTGTTACAAAGACCAGTGATACGAAGATTCTAAAAGATGAAGATTTTGTTTGAAGACTTTGACCAACACCGCAAAGATTTGAAGATTGTGTTTCTATACTTTGATGACTATTTGATTTTGAAGATCCAGTTGAAGACTAAAGCAGTCAGATTGGATTTCTGAAGACAACGCTTACTTGAAGATTCTTCAGAGTTATTTTTCGAAGATTGTTCTTCCTTCAAAGCGAAGAGGGAGATTGTTCAAAATGCTTAATGTGTTGAAGATTTGAAGATCACAAAGAGCTGAAGACTATCGGCATCAATTTTTTTAAATCTTGAATCCATAGGGGGAGATTGTTAGTGCATAAAATGTATTCAAGATTTAGTGTTTATTTGTAAATGGTCAAAGCATTGTAAAAGTCAAAGTAGAGGCTTAAAGGTCAAAGTCAAAGTAACTAAAGGTGATAGTCAAAGGTATATTTAGATACCTTGTAGTTGTAATTGAGGAGCAAGTCATAAGGAGTCTCACAATTGTGATTCATTTGTGTAATACGTGAGAGAGGTGAGCATAGAGAGAGGGATGACTAGTTAGAGAGAGAAATTAGAGAGAGAAAGGGGATCTCATTCAAATATTGTATTCCTTCTCTAAATCTATGAAGTGTTCTTGGATTCAAACATTGTTACTTGATTAGATCTGGGATTACATTAACATATAGTGAATCATATGTGATACGTAATAAATTATTTGTTACTTAAGATCCAAAAAATAGAGAAAAAAATTGTGAAAAGCAATAATGAATTGATTATGGATATCATATGTGATATTTGATCTAAATTGTGATTTTTTTATTAAAAGTGTATCCAGATTTTTTATTACATAAAACTTAATTAAAAAAATAATGAAATAATTGAAATTAAAATATAAATAAATCTAAAAGATATAATGAAACTTTAAGAGTTTATCCAATTTAAAATGGTAATTATCCTAATCTCTAAATTTATTTTTAATTTTTAATTTATGGTATTTTTTTAATTAATGGATTTTGTGGTTCATATTCTTTCTCGCCTTCTCGCATATCACTTTGCTTCTCGCATGATCCTCCCCCCCCCCTCTCTCTCTCTCTATATATATATATATATATATATGGTCAGGTTCAAGGGAAAACCTCAAAAAACGGAAAACTAAACACCTAAGGAGCCCTTCATCTGGACGGTATGCACTTGTGCATACATGTAATTTGTAACATGCACACATGCATATGCACAAATGCATAATGCACTTGTGCATAAAAACCAAAAAGTCAACTTAATGTACCTGTATGCACAAATGCATACCGTCCAGATGAAGGGCCCCTAGGGTGTTCTTCAGTTTTCCGTTTTTTTGAGGTTTTCCCTTGAACCTTACTATATATATATATATCTAAAAGGAAAATCCACAAAATACTGGGTGGCATCCTAAGAATTGAGATTTCCTAATTTCTTGAATTGTGGTTGCTTTTATGGTATCCCACACAGAGACAAAAGATTGGCAATGAAATGTGGATACATAAATGGAGGTTGAGATGTCTTTGTGGTAACTCATGGGGTTCATTTTAGATGATCCTCTAAACCAATGTTTTTGGCATTTTTTGCCGACCCTTCAAATAATATGTTGGTTCATTTTGGCCAACCTAAAAGTTTAAATCTATATATATCTAAAAGGAAAATCCACAAAAGATGAGGTGACATCCTAAGAATTGAGAATTTTTCATTCTTGAATTGTGGGTGAATTTTTTATCTAACATTGATGAGAGAAAGAAGATTGAAAGACGAACGTGTGCATTTGAAATGAGATCATTCTTGTAACAAGCGACCATATTATTGGTTTAAACGAATTAACGCGTTCTTTTTGCCAATAAAAGTTTGAGAATGATGCCCATTTGGTAACTAGATCTATTTTTGTTTATATAATATTTGAGGAGGTGATATTAGTAGATGTTTTATATTATTAAAAATGTATGTATATCTATATCTATATATATTTAAAAGGAAAATCCACAAAAGATGAGGTGACATCCCAAGAATTGAAAATACCTCATTTCTTGAATTGTGGTTGTTTTTAAGATATCCCACATTGATAAAGAGACAAACGGTTGAAAATAAATTGTGGATATATAAATGAAGGTTGAGATGCGTTTGTGGTAACTCATGGGGTTGGATCGTTTTGGTTAATCCTCTAAACCAATGTTGTTGGCCTTTTTTGGCCGATCTTCCAAAACAATATGTTGGCTAATTTTGGCCAACTAAAAGTTTAAAATATATATTTATATACATCTAAAAGGAAAACCCTAGAACTGTAGTAGAATCCTAAGAATTAAGAATTTTTAATTCTTGAATTGTGATTGAATTTTTTGTATCCCACATTGATGAGAGAAAGAAGATTGAAAGAAGAAAATGTGTGTATTAAAAGAAGTAATTTTTTATAGCAAGTCATGATGAGATTTGAGTTTTTTTCTTAAATCTCAAAATGTGGTTAAGTTTGTTTATCGCACGTTGGTGAGAAGAAAGAAGGAAATATGTATATGAAAGGAGAAGGTCCTTTTTTGTAGCAAGTCATTTTAAGAATTCCTTAAATCTTGAAATTTGTTTATGTATGTGTATCTCACATTGGTGAGAAGATGATGATTGAAAGAAGAAAGTGTGCATATGAACGGAGGAGATCATACTTTGTTACAAGCGATCATATTATTTGTATAACTATTTTTTTGCCAATAAATAAATAAATATCAGTATTTAAAATCATTTGAAAAATAAATCATCAAAAGGAGGTGGGTATAAGAATGAACAAGTATAAAAGTACATAATATTTTCATAAATAATTCATCATTATATTATTTAATCTACATGATATAACAATTCATTATATTAAAATCTCTCAATTTTGTCTTTATACATATAAAAGTAACAACTAAGGGTACTTGAGGTGGCATTGGGAGAATTTAATATTTTCAAATATTGCAAAGTGGTATTACTTTAGTTGGGGTGATCACGGGTTGGGTTGGCCGGGTTGAAGGCACTTTAACAACCCAACCCAATCATGCGGTTTGAAAAATCTCAACCCAACCCAACCCAATCAAAAGTGCAACCCAACCCTACCCAACCCGTTCGGGTTGGGTTGGGTTGGGTTGGTCGAGTTAAAACTTTTATTGATCATTTCACCATTTAACTAAGTTATTGTGTCTAAACAAATTGCTAAATTCTTTTAAATATTTAAATGTTCAACAGATTACTAAATCGTCTAATAAAAGTTGCTTATAAATGTTTTGTTTATAAAGGTGGCATCAAGAATCAATAACAAGATTACCAAAGTAACAAGTGGCCAACAATTGCGTGTTTATAAATGTTCAATAGTAACAAGATTGTTTTGATAGTAATAAAAATGACATTAACAAGAATTCAAAATTAGATTTAAATGTTTTTCACGGGTTGTCGGGTTGGGTCGGTTGTTTTGGGCCTAACCCGTTATCAACCCAATATATGCGGGTTGGTCAAAAAAAGTATCAATTATACATCGGGCTGGCTCGGTTTGAGTTTTGTTTGCCTCGGGTTGGGTTGGGTTGGTCTGGTTTGTCGGGTTTTTCGGAAATTTGAGCACCGCTAACTTTAGTTATCCCACATTGATTAAAAAAGTTAGATTTAAAAATGAAGATAGCTATAAGAAAGGATGACGGATGATTTTGATGATTAAAATGTTTTATTGGATAGAAAAATCTTTTAACCAAACCTCATTTGAGATGTTTTATAAAACATTACATAAATCTGTATATATAAACCCAAAAAAATACTTACATCCTTATCTTTCTTTCTTTCTTTATATGTACAAAAGAAAGAACCAAGGGTATTTGAGTTGCATTATGATGTTGTTTTAGTCATTCCACTTTGATGAGAGAATCCTAGATTAAAGATTCTTATATGACTATAAAAAACGATGAAGGAATGTTTTACATAAATATGAAATTTGGTGAGTTTAGTAATTCCATATTGGTGAGAAGATGATTTTTTTAATGAAACGTGTGATCTTATATTGACAAAATGAGAGTACGTCAAGTTGTTGCATCTCATAAGGTTGGCTAATTTTAGTTGAACCTTTGTTGCAACAATAGTGATATGGTTGTATGACATATCTTTTGAATTTCAACAGACATAACAATAAAATTGTAACTGATACATCGTATACTCTTCATAACAATAAACAATTATCAATATAAGAAAATGTACCACTTACGAAAATACATTCTTTATTTTAATTTGGATATAATTAACTATTAACCAAAGAATTACATTTTAACTTAGCTTGGACAAATATTTTTTTAAAATGTCTTTCGTTACCGCGCAACGCGCGGGCCACACACTAATATAGAGTGAAACAAAGTTTTGTATGATACTTATCATAAAGATTGGAAAAAAGCAACAAAAATTTGAGAAAAACAACAAGGAGTACGACAGACTTGAGGAATCCATTTGTAAATAACAACCCAACACAGACTTGAGAAAAACTCCAAAAAAACATTAGAATTGTCACACCCCGCTAAAGCGGAAACACGAGATGTCACAGTTCAAGGTCTCATTGCATGAGGTACAAGACAAACCAAATCACCATAGCATAAAATAAAGACATATTACAACATTACATATTGTTTTAGAATACAGAATTTGTCCAAAATAAAAATTTGTCCGAAACATGTGTCATCAATGAAAACACGTGCAATCATACAGCTACTAGGTGACTTCTTAGAATCCAACCTTAATGACTGTTTCCTGAAAAGCATGTCAAATAAAGGGGTCAACTAATGAATAGTTGGTGAGATCACAGGTTTCAGTATGTACAAAAGATTTAAATGCATAGTTTGTAAATCCACATTCTGGAAGGAAAATCTGGTTGTTCACATGCACAAGGTATATCCGTATGCTAAATGCTAAAGTAATGAGCCTACTACCCAAACCTCCTAACTGCACGCCCCAAAGCTACATGTTCCATCGCCAACATGTTTCAGAATACGGTAAATATGCACTCGCAAGGTGAGTGGGGAGTCAACCAAATAACGTTATCCATAAATTACCAACGGCTCGAAAATTGAGTTAATGGGTAATGTAGAGTGAACCGGGGACTTAAAACCATAGAGAAACTCAGAATCAACTAACATAAGCATACATACCATAGTGCATAAGTATTCGTAGCAAGGTTTCGCATTTTGAGTAAACAATACAACTGGTGCGTAATAAAATCGTAACATGCTTTTCACCCCAAATATACAAAATAGTAAAAAGGGGCTGTGAAAACTCACTTTGGTGCATGAAGAACTTTCCAAGGTATTTCACAGAGCAACCTGAAGTGACTCTACTCCGATCCTACGAACGTAAGGACACTAGTAAGATCCAAGCTTAAATCTTAGGGGTTCGGTACAACCTATTTATCCAAAATTGTAACGTCCCAAAACATAATAATGCACTAACATAGAATAAGCATTCGAATTACATCAATAACTTGTCTTTAAAACATCATCAACATATACTAATCAAAACTTGACAGCGGAAGTCTCTAAATCCACAACCGAGAGCTCTATCTAGCCATGAAAATCAAAAATCTTGGAATCGCTCTAAGCTCCAAATCCTTCTTGCATCTCTCAGTTCTTACTAGAAGAACCCATAACACGCTTACCTGAAAATGGTTTAGTTTTTGAAAAGCGAGGGTTAGACCAAAAGGTCTAGTGAATTCCCTCCATAAAAGATTTATCACATTATAAAATCATTTCATTGAAAACAATTCATGTCCTTCACATAAGCATCAAACAAGGTTCAACACAGGGTTCAGGGATTGCATAAGCTACCACGATCGGGGCCTAATGAACACCCTCTCGGCTACACCGGAGTCCAAGTGGACCCCCTGTTCTTTCCGAGTAGGAAGGAAACGAATTCCAACCTACAAGCTGACCTCATATGCCCAAGGGATTAGCAAATCCCAAGGTACCCTGATCCCACTGTGTAACCGACTCCACATAGCATACACATTACATTTTAAAATCACATTTATAGAACTTTCAGCATCATTTCATTTGCTGAGTAAACACGCAGTTCACGGAAAACATGCATATCATTTATAAACAGTTCATGCTCGTAACAGAAACCATGATCAGTAAAACATAGTACGTCATAAAAAGGGTTAAGAGAACTCACCTTAGGTTAATGCTGAACGCACTCCTTAAATCTCCCCCAGCTAATCAGATCAAACACCTATGGCCATTAGATTCGTATCAGATCAAACGGTTCGACCCTACTGTCCGGTTACACTTTCCGGACATCAACACTTTCTGGATACCGACACTTTCCGGACACTCATACCCGGACGCTAGTCCTTTCCGGACAAAACTACCCGGACACTAGGCCTATCCGGACACTCCTTACATCCGGACACTTATGCAAAACACCCGGACACTTACAAACCCTACCCGGAAACCTCCACTGTCCGGACGGGGCGATTGTCCGGAAACCACGGGTTGTGCGAAAACATAATCTCAAAGTGATTAATAAACTCATTTTCAGCCATTAATTCGATTAGACAACCATAAGGGTTCATACACCAACCATAAACATTCACTTAATCCCATTCTTTACTTATAAATCGACACTTACTAAACAAAACCCCACAAAAACACTATTAAGAGCATTAGGTGAAGAATACAATGAAATCAAGGGTTTCTCAACAACATACTTAGACCACAAGGAGAGGAAACATTAATCAAACAAAAGCAGAAAGATTTGAGGTGGTTACCTTCTTTGATTTTCCTTTTCCTTTGCTTTATCCCTTCCTTTCTTCTCTTCCTTCTAGCCGCCAAACCTCAAGACCAAAATAACACTGATTTCTAATTAAAATGGTGCCCTAGGGATTTGGGCCCATTTTATACTTCCCATCAATTTTCATTTTGCCCCTCCAACTATACTTTCATTCCTTATACAAAAGACACTAAACTCCCGTATTTACCAAAGAAATCCCGGTTGTTACAACACTCCCCCTTACAAGAATTCCGTCCCCGGAATTCCTTATTAGAAGAGGTGCGGGTATCTTGCTTTCATCTCTGACTCCAACTCCCAAGTCGCTTCCGGACCCTTGTGATGCCGCCATTGCACTTTTACCAGTCTGGTTTGCTTGTTTCATGATTTCCTCACTTTAGAATCCGTAATGGCCTCAGGTTCCTCTACAAAGTTTAATTTCTCATCCACCTTTATGTCATTTAACGGCACCGCTTTAATCACGTCGGCTAGACATTTCCTCAAATTAGACACATGGAACGCATTGTGGATGCCACGCAATTCTTCCGGTAGGTTCAACCTATACGCCACTTCTCCAATTCGTTCGGAAATCTCGAATGGTCTGATGTAACGTGGGCTTAGCTTCCCACGTTTCCCGAATCGTACCACTCTCTTCCAGGGAGACACCTTTAACAAAACATGGTCTCCGACTTGGAATTCTATGTCTTTCCGCCTCTTATCTGCATAACTCTTCTATCGGTCGCGAGCGACCTTCAGTCTTTCACGCACTTGGACTATCTTGTCCGGAGTCAGTTGCACTAGCTCTGGCCCAGCTAACTGCATTTTTCCGACCTCGTTCCAACACAAAGGGGTCCGACATTTTTTCCTATAGAGTGCCTCAAACGGCGCTGCCTTGATGCTCGAGTGATAGCTGTTATTATAAGCGAACTCGATAAATGGTAGATGCTTTTCCCAAGAGCCTTGGAAATCTAAAGCACACGCTTTTAACATGTCTTCCAACGTCTGGATCGTTTGCTCACTCTGACCGTCGGTCTGAGGATGATAAGCGGTACTCATCTTGATCTGCGATCCCATTTCTCTTTGGAAACTCCTCCAAAACGTGGAGGTAAACCTGCTATCTCGGTCAGATACTATCGACGAAGGCACACCATGGTGGGTTATGATCTCGTCGATGTACAACTTCGCCAACCGTTCCAACGAGTAAGACTCTCGTATGGGCAGGAAGTGTGCTGATTTCGTGAGTCGATCCACGATCACCCAAATGGCGTCATAACCCTTTGGAGTTCTAGGCAAATGGGTCACGAAGTCCATCGTAATCTGATTCCACTTCCACATTGGTATCTCCAATGACTGGAGCTTCCCGTACGGTCTTTGATGCTCGATCTTTACGCGCGAACATGTTATACAGGTCTCTACAAAGTGAGCTATATCCTTTTTCAATCCAGGCCACCAATAGTCTCGACGTAGATCTCCGTACATCTTGTTAGTCCCAGGGTGAATTGTGTACTTTGATTTGTGGGCTTCTTCTAGAATTATTCTCCTGTGGTCCCCGAGTTTCGGGACCTAGATTCTCCCACTAAGACACTTCACCCCTTGACTATCTTCTACTAGTGAGGACGTTTGCCCCACCATTCTCTCCTTCTTGAGATTTTCCACACCGAGCGCCACATCTTGACATTTCTTTATCTCATTCAACAAATTGAACGTCACCTCGGCCCTCAAGGCCACAATACTGGGGGTCTCACTTCTTTCCTTACGGTTCAGAGCGTCCGCCACTACGTTTGCCTTACCCGGATGATACTCGATCTTACAATCGTAGTCTGTCAACAATTCAATCCATCTTCTTTGACGCATATTCAACTCTTTTTGGTCGAAGAGGGGACATAAGCTCTTGTGGTCCGTGAAGATCTGGCACTTCATCCCATAAAGGTAATGTCGCCAAATCTTCAGAGCAAAAACCACTACCGCCAATTCTAAATCGTGAGTGGGGTAACGAGCCTCGTGATCCTTTAACTGCCAGGAGGCATACGCGATCACCTTTCCACGTTGCATGAGTACGCAACCCAGTCCGAGCTTCGATGCAACACTGAAAACCACGAAGTCATTCGAGCCGTCCGGCAACGACAACACCGGAGCGCTGCTCAACATATCCTTCAACTCTTGAAAGGCTTCTTCTTGCTTCTCTAACCAGGCGAACTTGACATTCTTCTTGGTTGAGGAAGTTAGTGGCGTAGCGATCAACGAAAAGTCCTTGATGAACTTTCGGTAGTAACACGCTAGTCCGAGAAAACTTCGAACTTCTGACGGATTCTAAGGCTGCTCCCAATCTTGGATGGCTTCTATCTTAGACGGGTCTACCATGATTCCCTTCTCAGACACCACGTGTTCGAGAAACTGCACTTCTCTTAGCCAAAACTCGCACTTAGAAAACTTCGCATACAGCTTTTCTATCTTTAGCAGCTCGAGAATTGTCCGAAGGTGGCTTTCGTGCTCTTCTTCTGATCTTGAAAATATCAGGATGTTGTCTATGAACACTATCACGAACTGGTCTAGATAAGGTTGGCACACCCAATTCATTAGGTCCATGAATGTTGTCGGGGCATTGGTTAGCCCGAACGGCATCACCAAAAATTCGTAGTGTCCATACCTGGTTCTGAATGCGGTCTTCGGCACATCCTCCTCCCTTACCTTGAGTTGGTGATATCCCGACCTCAATTCTATCTTAGAGAAGTAATTGGCTCCTTGTAACTGGTCGAACAGGTCGTCGATTCTCGGTATAGGGTACTTGTTTTTTATCGTGACCTTGTTGAGTTCTCGGTTGTCTATGCACATTCGCATAGTATCGTCCTTCTTCTTCACGAAAAGCACAGGTGCTCCCCACGGAGACGTACTTGGTCTAACGAACCCCTTATCTAACAACTCCTGCAACTGGGTCATCATTTCTTTCATTTCGGACAGCGCCAATCAATAAGTTGCGCGGGCAATTGGTGCAGCTCCGGGCATCAAATGAATTCTGAACTCGATCTGACGATCCGGAGGTAGACTTGTCAAGTCATCCGGAAATACCTCTGGGTACTCGCTTACTACACGCACATCACCCACCCCACGCTTCTCCTTCTTGGCGTCCAACACGTACGCCAAAAACCCATGACACCCCTTCTTCAGACACTTAGTAGCCCTAATCGTAGAGATAAGGCTATTCTTTCTATCACGGCGGTTCCCATAAATCACCATGGGATCCCCATCAAGTGACTGAACCCTGATCAACTTTTTGTTGCAAATGATATTCGCATCATTCGTGGCTAACCAGTCCATACCCAACACCACATCAAACTCCCCCATTGCCATGGGATATAGTTTCATTGGCACCAGTCTTCCTTCTATATCTATGACACAATCCTCTACCACCTCCTTAACGTACACCCGACTATCATTGGCGGTTTCCACCTCTAGTGCTCTCTCCAAACGTCTAGGCCTCACCCCCAAACATTTCATAAAAGCATGCGATACAAAAGAGCGATTTGCTCCTGAATCAAACAACACCTTGGCACATAGAGAGTTCACTAGGAACGTACCTGCCACCACATCTAGAACTTCCTCTGCCTCTTCCACAGTCATGCGGAACGCACGTCCCTTCGGACGCACTGGTTCTGCTCCCTTGTCATTTCCTTTCCCTCCTTTTCGCTCACCAAACTGGGCTTATCCCCCTTTCTTCAATTGTGGGCAATCATTCTGCATGTGGACAGTAGCCCCACATTGGTAACAAGATTTTCCCGCACCCAGACAATCCCTCGACAAGTGACCGGGTAAGCCACACCGGTAGCATGAGTTTGAACCTGCCATGCACTCTCCCCGGTGCACCTTGTTACATCTCGTACACGAGTTCCCAACGATATCCTTGCTAACACGGTTATCCTGTCGGAACACTTTTTCCTTCCTTGAGTCACTCCCCGGTCCATCCCACTTACGTTTCTCCCCGCCTTTCTCAGATGTCTGGCGATTCTTCTCTTTCTCAATCAGCTCGGCCGTATTGATGGCCGCCTGAAAGGTAGTGGGGTTTCTTGTCAGAACTAGTTCTCAGATGCTACTTTTCAACCCATGGATGAAGCGTTCCACTCGTCGTTCCTCTGTTGGCACATACAAGTCAGCGAAGCGAGACTTCTCGATAAACTTAGAAGTATCCTCCCGTACCATCATTCCTCCCTGATCCAGACCCAAAAACTCTTCTTCCAACCTTTTCACTGCCGCAAGCGGACAGAACTGAGCTTTAAACCTGTCCACAAACGTTTCCCACGTCATTCCCTTAGCCATTGTCGAACCCTTTCCCCCAGTCTCAGCATCCCACCAATACACTGCTTCAGACTTCAGCTTGGATAAGGTAAACATCACCCTATCCCCATCAGCACATTTGCATGTATCGAATGCCAGATCCATTTCTTTCACCCATTTCATTGCCAAGACAGGGTCACACTCGCCCTTGAAAGTACGGGGATTGCATGAGGCAAAGGCCTTGTAATTGCACCCTTTAGCTGCTGACTCATTCACTACCAGAGAGTTTGATTGTGAGAGATTTCCGGTACCAGTTTCTAGTGGACTTGACAGGTCCGCACTTTCCTTGTTCTCACTCGCCTCTTTGCTTCCCGAGGCTGACTCATTCTGCTTAGTCAGGAGAGCTTGCAGAGTCTCCTGAATCTTACCCAGCTCAGCAACCAGATTTTCTCGAGTGACAAAAGTAGATCCACGGCCTCGACCATGTCCCCTCGGCTGAGTTACCCTTCTAGCAGAAGCTGAACTCTCTTGAAGAGAGTCTTCTTGATGGGCGGGGACTTCCACACTCCTCGTTCTTCTAGTCACACGAGTCGTTCTCCGGTTCGGGTTTCACCCATCCCCGGCCCCTTGGGTGGCGGCCCGACGGGGTGCTCTTCCCCGACCCCTTCCACGGGTAACAGTCGCTCTCGTAGGTTCCCTCGGCCCATTCTCTAGAACCTCATCCTCCTGATTCCTTGGCACAGCAGGTGCTGACCTACTCCTCAGAGTTCTCCCAGCCATTTCGCTAATGCTGAAAGAAAACAACAATTAACCTTTGCTAGACATGACACAATAAGTTTGCTATAAAAGGTAATTTAAGCACGTACATGTACCTGTAAGTTCGTAATTACACTAGCCAAGTGTAATCCCAAACTTACCTTACACGTTTGTCCTTGGCACCTTATTCTTAAGCGCATTTATAGTGATCGTTCCTAGAGGCAATCCTATGTCTCGATTGTGTTCCTCATCTTACAGTTAAAGTTTAGGCCCGAAAGGTCACCTAAATCCCTTAAACTAAGGCTCTGATACCATTTGTAACGTCCCAAAACATAATCATGCACTAACATAGAATAAGCATTCGAATTACATCAATAACGTATCTTTAAAACATCATCAACATATACTAATCAAAACTTGACAGCGGAAGTCTCTAAATACACAGCCGAGAGCTCTATCTAGCCATGAAAATCAAAAATCTTGGAATCGCTCTAAGCTCCAAATCCTTCTTGCATCTCTCAGTTCTTACTAGAAGAACCCATAACACGCTTACCTGAAAATGGTTTAGTTTTTGAAAAGCGAGGGTTAGACCAAAAGGTCTAGTGAATTCCCTCCATAAAAGATTTATCACAGTATAAAATCATTTCATTGATAACAATTCATGTCCTTTACATAAGCATCAAACAAGGTTCAACAGAGGGTTCAGGGATTGCATAAGCTACCACGATCGGGGCCTAACGGACACCTTCTCGGCTACACCGGAGTCCAAGTGGACCCCTTGTTCTTTCCGAGTAGGAAGGAAACGAATTCCAACCTACAAGCTGACCTCATATGCCCAAGGGATTAGCAAATCCCAAGGTACCCTGATCCCACTGTGTAACCGACTCCACATAGCATACACATAACATTTTGAAATCACATTAATAAAACTTTTAGCATCATTTCATTTGCTGAGTAAACATGCAGTTCATGGAAAACATGCATATCATGTATAAATAGTTCATGCTCGTAACAAAAACCATGATCAGTAAAACATGGTACGTCATAAAAAGGGTTGAGATAACACACCTTAGGTTAATGCTGAACGCACTCCTTAAATCTCTCCCAACTAATCAGATCGAACACCTATGGGCATTAGATTCGTATCAGATCAAACGGTTCGACCCTACTGTCCGGTTACACTTTCCGGATACCGACACTTTCCAGATACCGGAACTTTCCGGACACTCATACACGGACGCTAGTTCTTTCCGGACAGAACTACCCGGACACTAGGCCTATCCGGACACTCCTTACATCCGGACACTTATGCAAAACACCCGGACACTTACTAACCCTACCCGGAAACCTCCACTGTCCAGACACTACTGTCCGGACGGGGCGATTGTCCAGAAACCATGGGCTGTGCAAAAACAGAATCTCAAAGTGATTAATAAACTCATTTTCAGCCATTAATTTGATTAGACAACCATAAGGGTTCATACACAAACCATAAACATTCAATTAATCCCATTCTTTACTTATAAATCGACACTTACTAAACAAAACCCCACATTAACACTATTAAGAGCATTAGGTGAAGAATACAATGAAATCGAGTGTTTCTCAACAACATACTTAGACCACAAGGAGAGGAAACATTAATCAAACAACAACAGAAAGATTTGAGGTGGTTACCTTCTTTGATTTTCCTTTTCCTTTCCTTTATCCCTTCCTTTCTTCTCTTCTTTCTAGCCGCCAAACCTCAAGACTAAAATAACACTGATTTCTAATTAAAATGGTGCCCTATGGATTTGGGCCCATTTTATACTTCCCATCAATTTTCATTTTGCCCCTCCAACTATACTTTCATTCCTTATACAAAAGACACTAAACTCCCGTATTTACCAAAGAAAACCCGGTTGTTACAAAAATGCCATAAAATGCCTTTTTAAAGAACTTGGTTGTGGTTTATAATTTTGTTATTTTCCAAAATATCTCATGCATGTCTTATTATTAGACTTATTATACAATATAAGCCATAGATTTATAACATAAAACAATAAAATAGGTTAAAAGTTGATTTTTAGCCACATTTGGAGTTTTCCTTTTTCTGTTCAGATTTTTGTGTCAATTTCAGTCCATATTTAGATATCTTCCAAGGTTCTTTTGGTTAAGATATTTTTACCTCAGTTGACTTACTTGGTTAGGAATCTTTTGGCATAAAAACCATAAATTTTGAAGGTGGTTAAGTCCATCATATAATTTTTATAGTGCAGCTACTACAGAAAACATAGCTGTTTGCGCACTGTTTTTGTGACGAATGTTTGGAGGTCGAAATCTTTGGGTTCTTGACTGAAACCATTTGGGTTTGAAACCTAACTCATAAACATAAATTCCAGAAGAAATTTCACCTTATTTGGTTAAATATTGAAAGATTTATGACTTTTTAAAGAGAGACACTACAAGAGAAATGGGTTTTAGAGAATGAATCTTTAGAGAAGCTTTTGAAAGTATATCTAAAGATATATTTTAGGGAAGGTATTGAATGACAAAAATATTAAGTGTAGCTGAAAGTAGTATGAGTTTTAGAGAAGGATTTCCAAGCATATGATATTATATGAAAAACGTTTCTAAAAGCATCAGAGACGCTTTCAAAAAAAGAACCTCTATAAAAATAAAAATGAGTTTTAGTAACGCTTTTATAAGTGTCTCTAAAAATAATATTTTTATTTTTGTATATTTTTTAATGTTGGATAAATATATAGATACACTTTAATAAACGTATCTAAATGTTTATTTTTTAAAATAAAATCAAAATTAAAAAATATACAGTCGGAGCCCTAAGAATTTCTTTCCCGGTCGTTCAAACACCCTCTCATCATCAGACCGTCGCTCATCTACATCCTATCGTCATTGAAATCGGCGTCCAGTTCCTTTACACGAGTTGTTTTTTAGCCGGAGCAACGGTGATTTGCACGACACGATTACTCACGTCGTTGTGTAAATCGTGTCGTGCAAATCAACGTCGCTCACGGAGTTGTTTACTAGCTGGATTACTCACGTTACCTCTAACCGTTGTTCCAGTTCTAAGCTCGAACAGGTAAGAAATTTAATTCAAATTTTCAATTTCTGTTTCACGGTTCTTCGAATGATTTTGTTGTGGTTGATCCTTTAACCTCTTTACATGAGTCCTCAAATTTGTCCATTTCTGTTTCACGGTTCTTCGAATGAGTTATATGTTTTTCTATGATTAAGCATCATATCACCACTTCATTAGTCCTCAAACTTGTGTTCATCATTGACATCTCTCCACTTGCAAGGAATTTTCCGATCCTTTGATTGGAGGAGTAAGTGTACCAAGTTGAATGTCATATCACAATTTTGTGTCATTATGTTTAATAATCTTATAAGTATTTGTCCTTCATAAATTGAAATTAACTGTTTATGGTTAAAGCATCAGCTTAATCCCAGGTGATCAAGTGCTACAAGATCACTCTTATAAGTATTTAGAACACTGCTTTGATTTGAACCTTGGATATTTTTGCTTAAATTTGAACACCAAATGATGAAGAAACAAGGGTTCTAAGATCTAAATTAGGGTTCAAGAATCTAAAATCCATCATATCCTTTGGTTATGCTTCCTTTCATTTGTCTTTTAAGTTTTCCTACTAAAAATGTAAAAATGTAAAATTAGATGTTTATGTTTAATTCACTCTTTCTTGAAAGTCATGATAAAATCCGAATGTAGATGTTTATATTTATGCAACACATTTGGTTTTACTAGAGTGAGATCTTTGTTCTGTCCCTTGTTGGATATAAAAGACTTGTTGGATTGAGTGTTTAGCTTTCAACTAATTTGATATACATGTTTATGTGCACAACAAGATCTATGATGATTTTGGAGTTTCAGGAAAGAATGTAATGTCGACCTTGTCTAGTGTAACAACTTTGAGTATTTTATTAGATATATATCCAATACTATTTGCTCAACTATCATTTCAAAGCAGTATGCTATATAAATTATAGACTGCTTCCACTCTCTATTGTATTTTTGGCAGAGGAGACTCCGACAAAGATCAGAGTAGATCCACGGAGCCATGGTAATTCTACTCCTTTATTCATTGCAATTGAATTCATTTCTCTAACAATGATTTCTAGCTCCCCTTTTGCTTCTAGCTACTAAATTGCAAGCTTTATTAGATAAGGTGCAGGGAAGTTCATTTTTCAGCAAGTAGTAGAGATTTATGTATTGATAGTGATTGCTCTTTTTAATTTTTTCAGCATCCTAGCAAGTTTGTAATCAGGGACGGTCTGCATCTGGAATTACCAAGAACAGAAAACTGTAGATGCTATAGTCGAAGCAAGGTGATTATCTGCAACTTGTTTTAATATATAAAGACGTTTTACGGTCTCAAACTGGCGTGGAGTTTTCTTTTTGACATCAAGCTTCCACTCTCTATTGTATTAGTTGGGGTTGGTGATGGGCCTAGGGACACAATGAAGGAATTGGATGATAACATCCCTTCTCATAGCTTTGACAATTTCCAGGTAAACAACAATGCTAGCTTCATTAACATCTTCATGGATGTCATGCAACTACTTCGGTTATTTGTGACATGTTTGCCGCTGTAAACATCCATTCTCATGTTATTTTTCCATTTTTTTTATGTTAAGTTCGTGAATTTCACCGAAATCATGACCAAGAATGTGCCTCCAATTCGAAAGGAGACAGAATGCGCTCTTGCAGCAGTGATGGAAATTCTAATCTAATATGAAGCAACAATCGAACTGAGTATACTAAGGTAATGAATTGGCTCTATATTTCATTTATGGTCATATAAGCTCAACCTGGCCTTACAACTATGCCCCATTTGCCTTACTAACCCAAAGGATATGGCTTTTGGCTGTGGACATCAGGTGTGCTCCTTATCATGCAATATATAAGAATGTTAGTAGAGACCATCTTTTACTGTTTAGAGCTTGCTGATATACTCTAGAAAAATAGAATAGAAGAAAATAGGAATTACAAATTTGTTTATGTATTCCTTGAGAAAAAAATTTAAAATATACAAGGATATATATATACACATATATATATATATATATAGGACCATAGAGGGGATCTAGTTGTTATCATTATTCCCAGATTATTTGAAATAAAGATAAACTAGACTAAAAATGACTACCATCAACATAATTGGCATATTAAACCTTACAGGAACATTGTTGTTTACATAAAAAAAGAAAACAACAAACACAAGAATTCATTCTGCTAAACCACCACAACAGCCATCCAAATCAGTAGTGCTAAATGAGCTTTTTAAAAATCAGCTCCTTTGATGGAAGTGGAGCTCCCAGTAGATGAATATGTTAACTGTGATTCCCACTTGTTAAAGATTATCTTGTTGATTCTTTATTATTTGGACCTTACCCTTTATTCATTATGCATTTCTTCTTCCATCCTTCAATGAAGATGAATAATCATAAATGTACATTTGAGTGTAATAATCGATATCTTTTGGAAGGATTAAAGCCTTGAGGATAAATTGTAAAGATTAAAAGTTTGGGGGCTAAATGGTAAATAAAGGAAAAGAGTATAAAAACCCTCATTTTGGGTTCAAAACCCTAGAAGCAATCATTGGAAGAGTGTGTGTGGCGGCTAGAGAGAAAAGAGGAAGCATGAAAGAGTTTGTTCAAGAGCTTTGAAGAGAAGGGGATTTGGAGTCTGATTCTACAAGGGATTCCATCACGTAATTTCAAACTCAAATTCTTGTTTTGTTGTCCAGTTAGATTGTTGGTTGATTGGGGGTTTTCTTTTGTCAAAAGTTGAGGATAAAGCCCTAATGGGAGATTAGAGAATCATCCTTGCGTTTTATGCAGCATAGAGTTGAAAGAAATGATCTAAGTATGTTTATTAATCTGTATCGTTGCATTTATCGGCAAGGTTAAGGGGCGATTAGCGAATTTTAATCTCAAAATCTCCACAGTCGATGTGTCCGGGAAGCCTGGGCATGTTACCGGGTAAGTTTCCGGATAGCAGATGTTACCGGGTAAGTTCCCGGATAGCAGATGTTTCCAGGTGAAGTAGTTCCCGGGTAACTATCTGGTTTTGGGTGTTGCCCGGATAGTTCAATCGTCCGGTAAGTGGGTGCACCCGGTAAGTGGTTAGTTCTGGAAAGTTTGGTACCCGGTAAGTAGCTGTACCCGGTAAGTTAGCTTATTCGGTAACCTGGTGTCCGGTAAGCCGGTTTTAGGATCTGAGCAATTTGTGTTTCATTCTTTTCTCAGGTAGATCAATTGAAAGTCAGAAGCAAAGTAAGAAAAAATCTTAAACGCACCAGGTGAGTTTTCTAACTAAAATACGTGACTTTTAACGTGTTTTCTAAAGTAAGTACATGATGAGAAATGCCATGTTTTATTTCTATGATTTTAACTGCATGAAAGTTTATTTAAAGTTTTATATGAGATGTATGCATACATTGTTATAGACGTAAATTAGCTAAGTCGGGGGGAGGTTCCGCCAGTACTCATGCCGGGGGGAGGTTCCGTTTATGCCATGGGAAGTGTGACCCAGTAAGGCAGCATGATACTAACTCGTTGTCACTCTTGAGTGACTTCAGGGTGCAATTTACGGGAGAGGATTATATCCGTGAAAGATTTTAAATGTACAGCTATGTGAAAGTTTATTATTGAAAGGTTTATGAAAAGATTTGTGAAAGTGTTCATATGCGAAAGTTATAAATTGTTTTAAATGATTTTGAGAACTGTCAGGAGGGACTCACTAGACCTCATGGTCTAACCCTCGCATTTTCCAAACTAAACCCTTTTCAGGTACGCAGATAGTGAAAGGCTCTGGCAGATGAGCAGGGCAGTTAGTGGATAAGTGCAGTAGAGACATGGACACTATTATCTCTAGTTATAGTATTTCTCAGTTGTGTATTGGTTGTTTCCGCCAACCTAAATTTTGAGACTTATGTATGAAATTTTGGGACCCATTTTTAGGATGTTCTGATTTATATGAATTGCATGCTTTATTTTAGACTGGGTTGTTACAATTAGTATCAGAGCCGTAGTTTAAGGGATTTAGGTGACCAGACGGGCCTAAAATTAAACTTTAGGAGTAGAAATCACAACTGAGAATCAGGAAATGTGTTAGGAGGGCACTATTGTAGAGATATGACTAATAGGGTACCGAGGATAGTCATGTAAGGTAAGTTTGGGATTACACCTGGCCAGTGTAATTGTGAACTTACGGGTACTTGTATGTGCTTAATCTGCCTTATTCTTCTGAAGTTGTAGTCTGAAGCTAGTATTATATGTCGTGTTCTAGTAATCTAGAATGTCAGCAAGACCCCTGAGGGGTAGACTGAGACCCCTTGTTGGGGAAGTATCATGAGAGATCATTTATGATGTGATGTATGTACACATCGTAGAGAAGAAATGTTGTATAGAATGTTATGAGTCGTTTAGAGGTAGATCTTCGTGGATTCGAAGAGGATGAATGATGGATTTTGAGTAAGACTCCTATTTCAGGAGAGTCCCAGTTCTAGAAATCGTAGGATAGATTAGCTCGGATGGTAAGGAAGGACAGTGTCGAGATCTTGTAAGTGTCAATTCAAGAGCGAGTAGAGGATTAGAGCCCTGACTCTTTAGTCAAGTTGTTAAGTAGCAGGATCATTGAAGAGAGATTTCTTTAGAGGACTGAAAGCGTATTGAGGTAGAATGTGAGATAGTTGATCAAGACAAAAATAGTATGAAATGGTTGAGTAAAGGGCCGTGAAACGCATGTACAACAAGTTATTGCAAAGCCGAGAGAGCGACCATTTGGTCGAAGGTAGAGGGTCAACGATAAGTTGCGTGAGTAAAACGGTTGACCTTGTTTGAGTGAATAGCCTTCATTTGCGAGTACAGTTTCACGCATTGTGTTCTTGTGTGTGTTTCATGAGTTTTCGTGATTAAAAGCAAAGGCGTGAATAGCAGTTTTTAGTCAGGACTGAGTTAGTATGTGCAAGCGTATGTTTAAAGAAAAATGCAAAACCATTTACATCGCACAATGAAGTCTTGAGGTTTACGATTGGCAAAATATTCCACTCTTTTCATGATAAGTTAAATTGTTGCAAAAAAGTCAAGAAAACGTTTGAATGCAAAACTTTTATAACCAAAATGAGTATTGACATGTTGAAGTTATATAAATGAATGTGAGAACCGCCTGGTTTACTTCGTGTCGGTAATTTCTTTCAGAATTTTGTCGTATGAAAAGATTTTCATTCAATACATTACTGTCGTAAGAACATATTTATGGTTGAGTAAGGTTAAGTTTTATGGAAAGTTGCATGCAAACGATTCTCGAGATCGTTGTGCAAGGCATTGGAGTTATGAGAATGTTGGGGTCGTGTGTACCCAAGTTGTTTCCATGTATTGTTCTTTAAAAATAATAAAATGTGCGAAATGATTTATTTATCGCGTTGTCATGCCTGAAGCCTATGAACTCACTAGGTCGTAGAGTATTACATTTTAAGATAAGGAAGAACTCCAAGAGTGGAAAGGTGTTGGACAAATCAGGGGAGAATGTTGTAGTTTTAGTATTTGTGTTAAAGAGGAGAGGTGGACAGTGGAAGAGTCGGAAGTGGACTCTAGTGTCGGTTGTATGAGGGTCTGTACCCTTGTTCGGTGACTGGAAAAATAAAGTTGTCGAGGGACGGTTGTGTCCAGGGGAAGGACTAGAAGTCATCAAGGTGTTGGCATGAGAAACTCGTTATGAGTAGTGTGGTGAGGCAGAAATGAGATATCCTCGACGTCGAATAAGAGTCTTAAGGTGATCTTGTAATATTGATGTTACATGAGTAAGTTTTGAAATGAGGGCATTGGAAAATGAAGTTGATTACGATATGTTGGAAGGATTAGGTTCAGTAAGGAACCCATGGTAAAGAATTGGTTAAGAGAGTATCAACAGGTTGACTATTGATGTTGAAGTCGGCAGCTGTGAAAGGTGGCTGAGGCCAAGGACTTGAACTAGAAGGTTGAAAGTTGAGGGAGCACCTTGTAGGGGTGTTAAGATGGTGAAAGACTGCTATTTCATATACGCGTTTTACTTACGAGGTTTGGATGGTTCGTAAAGGATAAAGTATTTAGCACAAATAAAGTGAGTGTATAGATCATGTCAATCTGGGAGAGATCGTGCCCTGTCTATGTAATGGTTTGGAATCGTAAAGAGCTAGCAAGAAACAATTATGTTTGAGTTAATTGGGAACTCGTGAGTTGTGGTTCAACTAGAGTTGGGGAAAGACAAAGTAGCGAGATATACTCAGTTATTTATGCGGGAGAATGTGAAGGCAAGTTTAATTTGGGTACGAATGACCATGAAAGACCTGGTCTGCAATGGGATATATTGAGTGGAGAATGTACAGATGAGTAATGGCATCCATTGCCAAGATAAATGTGTCAGACAGTGTTGTAGTAATGTGATGTTAGAAAGAGGAAGCACCAGTTGGAAGCCTTGTCGGGGATTTCGAATGTGGTGTTCGATTTGTTAATCAAGCTGTTGGAGTACGTGGTTTGTAAGTTGACGTGTAATATGTCTATTATCGGAATAGAATGTCGGAGCGGTGGTGGGTGGTTACCTAAATGAGAAACCAAGTGTTTTTGGTTGTGTGAGTCGCTAAGTAAGTATATTTTTGGAATATTTGGAGGTTTAAAGAAGATGATGGATGGTTAGTCAAATATGTGGGGTAGTAGATGCGAAATATTTAAAGGATGTGAATTGTTTCTTAAGTGTGTAGGAATTATCCTAGAATGTAATAGTTGGAGATCAAAGAATGTGTAGTAACTTCGAACACTGGTGTCGTTTCGAGATGACTTGGTTGAATGCCTTAAGCTATGCTGTTAAAATCGCGATATATCGGCGATATATCGGAAATCGGTCTGAGGCAAAAAATCGGTGAAAAAAATCGGTCAGGATAGCGGCCAGCAATATATCGGCCGATATCGCCGATATATCGGCCAATTTTTAGGTGAAAAAATTGCTGCAAAATCACGATTTTTTAAGTTGCTGTTTTGATGCATCATACATTGTCCAAGAAACGAAGAAGATTAAAAGAAAGAAGCTTGCTGGAAGCCTGGAACAGAATCGAACTGTGTGGAAGTCTGAATGGAAGCTTGCTGGAGCCTGGAAGTCTGGAACAGAACTACAGAACAGAAGAAAGAAGAAAGAATCGTGGAACTGTGGTCTGTGGAAGCTTGCTGGAGAGTAGAAACTAAGAAGAAAGAAGAAACAAGAAAGAAGAAAGAAGAAATCTTGATATGATCGTAAACCTAAGTGGCTAAGTTAGAAGAAAAGAGGCTTTAAAGCCCATTACTTAGTTAAAAAAAGGCCCATCAACATAAAGAAGTCATTAAAAAAGCCCAAAAAAATTGTTCCAGCTTAAAATTGTTCCAATTAGTTATAATTGTTTTCTATTTAAGCTGTTGTTTTGATGTTTTGATGTTGAACTATGTTTTTAATTAATGCATATGATAAGTTTATGGATGCATATATAATATTATATATATATAATTCTTTATATAAACCGATATTCTGATATATCACCGATATATCCGATATATCGAATATCGGTCCTTGACCGATATCGCACCGCTAACCGATTTTAACAGCATAGGCTTAACTTAGAATTTTGGTGCAACTGTTTGGTTATGTATAGTGACGAGAAAGTGTTATCAGCATGGGGAAAGGTCGGAAGAGAGAGGCAAGTAATGTTTGGTTGACGGTGCTCCACGCTAACGTGGGGAGGTGAAGATCGTATGTCGGAATAAGTGAGTAGGTTGGAAGTAGTAAGCTTGACAGTAACATCGAAAAGTGGAGTAGTGTGTGTGTAGATTGCCATCGATAAGAGTGCAAACTCCTGGAAAGAGTATTGAGGAAAGGGATTTGTATATGTTTTTATACGAGAAAGAAGTGAAACAGGCAGTTCAATTAGTTGGGTTAGTGATGTTGTGAGAAATGTTCAAACGAATTAGTCGTTCAGTGATAAGCTATTGGGAATGGTTTTGTGTGAGCATGGTTACTTCTCCTTGTTGAGTAAGGGTAACCAAAGTTGTGTCATATTTGATTAGACGCTTGTAGGATGCAGTGAGAAATTGATGTGACTTCTGAATAAGTTCAATGCGGATAGGTGATCACTCCAATGAGAGATTATAGAAGTTTCCTACTTTTAGTTACGTATAAGTGTGGAGTGATAAAGTGGGGAGAACGTATGATTTAGTTATTGAGCTGTAGCCGATGTGATTCGGGAAAGGAGTATGATCGGCTTAGTCATATGTCGATTAGAAAATTCATGTACCCCGAGGAGGGAACTCCTGGGTGTGAATTTGTCGGGATGTACAAGGTTGGCCTTACGCCAAGTTGTCAGTGAGTGAATTTTCCCGGATAATGATTCTCGTTGTTGTGGCGGGGAATTCCGTCAAGTTCCTTCTTTTAAGGAAGTGAAGATGTGTGAGAGACCTTAATTAGACGTGTTTTAAAACCGTGAGTCTCGGTGTATGGACGGAAGCGAGCACATTGAGGTGCGATTGACCTTGGATTTATCAGGTGTTATTTAAGCAAGTATAGTGATCAGAGGGGTTACAAGTATATAGTACAAGATGGCACGATATAGCAAAGTGGTGACTCACCGAGGGCGGTTCCGAAGTATGGAGTACAACTATGTTTCCCAGCAGAAACAGTTTGTGAGGAAAGTGAAGTGGACTACGTTTTGGGAATCGTTGAAGTTATGGAAGTTGCGTAGATAGTGTACGATTTTGTGGTGCCCGAAAGGATTTTAGAAGAATTCATAGTGTGATGCACGTCTCAATTTGGAGAGCAAATGAGGGCAACATTGCAGAATTCCAGCGATGAGTAGTTAACCTTTGTCATTATTGAACGAGTAGGAACAGTAGCCTACGAGTGGGAGTTACCGTAAGAATTATAGGGAATGCACCCAACGTTCCATGTCTCAAATTTAAAGAGGTGTTTGACTGAGTAAGATGTGACAGTACCTCAGGAAGGTGTCAGTTTTGGTGAGGGGTTGGCTTACGTAGAAAAAACCGTTGACAGGTGGACCGCGAGGTTCGCAAGTTAAGAAACAAGGAGATCAGACTGGTAAAAGTTTAGTGGCAGTTTCTTAGAGGGCAAGAGGCAACTTGGGAGGTAGAAGCGGATACGAGGTCCAAGTACCGCATCTTTTTGTTAATGGAATTCCGAGGACGGAATTCTTTTGAGGGGGGAGTGTTGTAATAACCGAGATCTTTTGGAAGGATTAAAGCCTTGAGGAGAAATTGTAAAGATTGAAAGTTTGGGGGCTAAATGGTAAATAAAGGAAAAGGGTATAAAAACCCTCATTTTGGGTTCAAAACCCTAGAAGCAATCATTGGAAGAGTGTGTGTGGCGGCTAGAGAGAAAAGATGAAGCAGGAAAGAGTTTGTTCAAGAGCTTTGAAGAGAAGGTTTCATCAATCAACAAAAATTGAAAGAGGAAGAGGATTTGGAGTCTGATTCTACAAGGGATTCCATCAGGTAATTTCAAACTCAAATTCTTGTTTTGTTGTCCAGTTAGATTGTTGGTTGATTGAGGGTTTTCTTTTGTCAAAAGTTGAGGATAAAGCCCTAATGGGAGATTAGAGAATCATCCTTGCGTTTTATGCAACATAGAGTTGAAAGAAATGATCTAAGTATGTTTATTAATCTGTATTGTTGCATTTACCGGCGAGGTTAAGGGGCGATTAAAGAATTTTAATCCCAAAATCGCCACAGTCGATGTGTCCGGGAAGCCTGGGCTTGTTACCGGGTAAGTTTCCGGATAGCGGATGTTATCGGGTAAGTTCCCAGATAGCAGATGTTTCCGGGTGAAGTAGTTCCCGGGTAACTATCCGGTTTTGGGTGTTGCCCGGATAGTGCAATCGTTCGGTAAGTGGGTGCACCCGGTAAGTGGTTAGTTCGGGAAAGTTTGGTACCCGGTAAGTAGCTGTACCCGATAAGTTAGCTTATTCGGTAACCTGGTGTCCGGTAAGCCGGTTTTAGGATCAGAGCAATTTCTGTTTCATTCTTTTCTCAGGTAGACCAATTGAAAGTCAGAAGCAAAGTAAGAAAAGATCTTAAACGCACCAGGTGAGTTTTCTAACTAAAATACATGACTTTTAACGTGTTTTCTAAAGTAAGTACATGATGAGAAATGCCATGTTTTATTTCTATGATTTTAACTGCATGAAAGTTTATTTAAAGTTTTATATGAGATGTATGCATACATTGTGATAGACGTAAATTGGCTAAGTCGGGGGGAGGTTCCGCCAGTACTCACGCCGGGGGAGGTTCCGTTTATTCCTTGGGAAGTGTGACCCAGAAAGGCAGCATGATACTGGCTCATTGTCACTCTTGAGTGACTTCAGGGTGCCATTTACGGGAGCGGATTATATCCGTGAAAGATTTTAAATGTACAGCTATGTGAAAGTTTATTATTGAAAGTTTTATGAAAACATTTGTGAAAGTGTTCATATGCGAAAGTTATAAATTGTTTTAAATGATTTTGAGAACTGTCAGGAGGGACTCACTAGACCTCATGGTCTAACCCTCGCATTTTCCAAACTAAACCCTTTTCAGGTACGCATATAGTGAAAGGCTTTGGCAGATGAGCAGGGCAGTTAGTGGATAAGTGCAGTAGAGACAGGGACACTATTATCTCTAGTTATAGTATTTCTCAGTTGTGTATAGGTTGTTTCCGCGAACCTAAATTTTGAGACTTATGTATGAAATTTTGGGACACATTTTTGGGATGTTCGATTTATATGAATTGCATGCTTTATTTTAGACTGGGTTGTTACATTGAGCTTGTTAGATTGCTTCTTTTCTTTGCAGGTCTTATCATCTACAAAGAGATCAAGTGTTATACCCAAGGATCTTCTTGAACTATACAAAAGGTTCATTAGATATTCCATCTTCACTGGCTTGTGTTTTTACTCATGTTTTGTTGCTTCAAGATATTTAGTTTATGAAGTTGTGGCATAATATTTTGTGATAAGTGAGCAACTCTCATTTTTTGAACATGCCAAAATTGAAAAGTTGCATTTATTTTAGGACATCCTAGAAAGGAAATTGATAGGATTTATTTTGGAATAGAGGGTGTATGAATTTATAGCACACCTTAAATATGCAGGACACTTGGTTGAGCATATCCAGACACACCCTTCCAACATAAAGTACTATTTACAGTGCAGGACACTTGGTTGAGTATTCTTATAAATTGTTGAAAATATGAGATATTGTTTTAGTTTGGTTTTCTTGTTCTACAAATTTCTGCATTTTGATGATTAACTAGTAATTGGCATAGGTTAAGTGTTGTAAATCAAGTTTCAATGTGACTGATATCAAGGATCTTCTTGCTTGTCACTTTTGCTTTGATAAAGCCTTTCACAAGTTTTATGACATGTGCAAACGCAACCTGGTATGTTGTTATTTTCATCGGAATATGCAACTTCCTTTTCATTTTAATGTGATTTCGAGAAAAGTTTTGTCTACTCATAGCCGACATTCAATCGTTGCTAGCTCCATTTGTTGTGAAGATCACTTTTCTTGGTATGGTTCACATTTTCCACAATAACATTTTAAGAAAAAAGAATTAATGACCTTACATTTTTGCTCATGTCACATGAAAATTGCAAGGCTTGACTCCTTAAGTAGTTAAGGAAATTGTTTGATTAATTTGTTAAGTATCTAAAACACCCTTCAACAAAGAAAATATTTGAAAACCCAAATTGATACCGTCAACAAATTACATAAAGTATTGCGATATGACCCTACCATCTTGCGCCTATGACGGCACAGGAAACGTGTTGAAGGTACCTTGCTGTCAAGCTTATACCAGCATAACTTCTACTATGAAACTGCACCTTTTAGTCGATCTCCGGATCTAATATAACATATATACATGTTTAGCTTCCATAACACATTACTTCAAATAATTTCTTCATTTAACTTTATATATCTGAAATGATCACACATTGTCTTGCAGTTCATTGATTCAAAACGACTTTTTTGGTTTCTTTGCAGCAAAGATAGAAAAGCCAAAGTAGCATAGCAACACCAAGGTGCATCACTTTGTCGTCATAGTCTTCATATTTGTAAGGTACCTTCATTATTTGGCCAAGACTCTACAACATAGACCAATCTTTAATTTTTAACCTGCCTACTTCTAACATACCCAATTATATTTATGCATCATATGATAGGCCAATCAGATGCACAATAGCCTATCATCGGTTAATAAAATGGAAATGTAAATGGAATCCTCCTTTTAATCGATTACTTTGATCCATATTTCATCTGCTCATTTCCATCCAACGAATCAACCATGTCTCAGGTACGTACTTCATCTCTATTTTATTCTTTGTATTCATATATAGTCTTTGAAAAGTTAAAGACATTACTTAATGACATTTGAAGCACCTGCACCCACAACAGTTACAGTAAGTCAAAACCCACCTTAGGACTACCACCTTACATTCTTTGGTATGTCATATAATTATGAAATCGTTCATGATGACTAGGCTTTTAACATATCCAGTCTTTTCTATTTCAGGGATATACTGGCGTGGTGAATTTGATCGAATATACTAGAGGTATGTCTCCTATGTAACAACCAGGTATGACTAATAATTCCTTTCATACAAAAAAATTGTTATGTCATATGTGTATGTGTTTTCAGATGATATAAAGATATTTGACTATTAAATAAATATCTTAAATACCCCTCAACAATGACCTAGTATCAGAAACGTGTGTTCCAAAATCAATTGATTTGCAAACAAGTATATTCCAGGAGAATTATGTGTTGTATGCGTTTGAAGGAAATCATTGCGACTGCTGCAGCTTCTTTAAATTTCCACTTCATGACTCGGTCAGCATCAGTATGTTTACGTAGGACTAATTTGATCAAAGGTGCTGACCGAGTACCTACTTTCCAGGCCTACCTTATTTTGCGATTAAGGTTTTTCAGAGGGTTGTAATGTTAATATTTTTATTGGTAAGCACTTGCTATAGGACACTCGGTAAACAATTGTTTTCAGTTAGCACTTACCCAGATCACACTTTTACCCAGTTAGCACTCACGGCTCCCAAGTGAGACTTTTGGTTTCATCTTTGAGCCATATTTTTATGTCATTTGTTGAGCTTTTAACTTCAAGGGACCATAAGCTATTTCTTGTATAATCAATTGATTGGTGTTTGAAATGAAACCAGGGTGTTGATATCATGGTGAGGGTGCAAAAAGGTCGATGGTGGACGAGTTGGAAGCAATGCTGGATGTAGTGGATCCAGAGACGGCAGTAGGTGGGCGGTCCGCATCTTTGAAGATGAGGACCTTCGATATGTCGGATGGTGTTATCCAAAAGGAAATAGTAGAAGGTGTGGCTGAGGTTGTGCGCATGCTCGGATATGAGAAGCCCGATGGTTCTGAAGCCTTTAAAGTTTGCTTGTCAAGTCCATCCAGGAGAATATGGTAGAGATTAAGTAAATGTAACATTAACTTGATTAAACGATAGGTTTCTTCTAATATAAAATATCATTTTGGGATTTCAAGAAATTGTTCTTGATTAATTTAATATTATTTATTTGTTCTATTATATATAATTATATATGAATATGCAGCTGAAATATAGATGAAAATAAATATAAAATATACTCTTTAGAGAAGGAATTGAATTTTTAAAAGAGTAACTAAAGATGACTTTTAGAGAAGAAATTGGATTTTTAAAAGTGTAACTAAAGATGACTTTTAGAGAAGATTTGGAGTTTATGTATCTAAATATCATGTTTAGAGAATGTTGTGGCAGTGTAACTAAAGGATATCTTTAGAGAAGGTTTTCAAAAAGTGTTACTAAAAGCAACATCTTTAGAGAAGCTTTTCCATTTCCTTCTCTGAAAGTGTGTTTTTAGTTACTCTTCCAATCTGTCACAAAAGATTGAAAAGCGTCACTAAAGTTGACTTTTAGAGAAGCTTTTAGAGAAAAATTGACTAACCTTTAGAGAAACTTTGAAAGTGTATCTAAAACCCTACAAAAAGCGTCTCTAAAAACAACATCTTTAGAGAAGATTTAAAAAGTGTATCTAAAACCTTTACCTACATTTACATAGAGAAGCTTGTTGACGGAAATAAAAAGCTTCTCTAAAGGCTTTATAGAAGCTTTTAAGGCTTTTAAGTACAAAAGAAAACCTTCCCTGAAGGTCATTTCTCTTGTAGTGAGAGGTAGGAATCTGGTAGAATGTTGTCAAAAGGTAGCTTTAAGAAAATATATCCAACTTTAAGTTTTGTCATGATTTTGTTCCTTTTGCATGGAATCCGATTTGACACATCCCCAAACAAGTATTTTCAGATGAATACTTGATTTTAAACTTTTAAAACTACATGCATGCATTTTAAACAAAGATATCTTTCAAAAATCCCAAAAAAGGTCTTCTTGCTTTCTATTTGAAGATCTCGTGAGTGATCAAGCCAAGAACTTGTTTTTTCCATATAAAATAACAAGTTTTTAACACATGAATGGAGATTAAAACATGTTTTTAGTGTAATATAAAGTCTTCATAAAACCTTTTAGAGATTAAGAGATAGATTTTAAAGAAGAACACATGCATGCTAGTAGAAACTTGCAAAAGTTACTTCTTTGATCTTAACATAGGTTTGATCATGGATTCATCACCTTTTTATAGCAACATGCAAAGTGTTTTGGTGATGAATCTACAAACATTAATATTTCAAAGATATATCTAGCAAAAACAATGTAAAACTAGAGTAGGAGAAGAAGAAAACTTAAAAGAAAGTGAAAGAGCTTAAACAAAAGTTGTGTAGTTTTCATCCTACACATGTATTTACCTTAAGAACACTTGAATACTTGAATCTCTTGAATTTAGGGGATGGAGTATGGATGTTATTTGAGAGAGAGTGGAGAGAAATTAGAGAGAAAAAGAAGGAAGAATTCTAGAGGGAAAAGTTAGAGAGAGAAAGATGAGATGAAGTTGTGAATTTGAAAATGAGGGAAAAATGAAGTGAGGGGTTGTTATGGGGATTTGGGGCCGGCCATGGGAGGGAGAGAAAGAGAGAGATGGAGTGCAATTTTTGGTGTAACATGATTGGACCTCCAAAAATGTTATTTATTTCTTTTCTTTTTTTTAAATTTGAATTATTAAATAAACAATTTACCATAATAATAATACTTGTCTTATTACTAGTATATTTTGCAAAGTACATATATATATATATATATATATATATATATATATGGGTGTGTGTGTGTGTGTGTGTTTAAGGTGTTTGATTTGGCATTTTATGAGATTTGTGAATAATTCACCTATTTTAGAGACTGCTACGCAAAATTCCTCAATTTTACTAACGACGTTGTCTCTAACTGCTAAGTTTTATTATGTGACACCTACAACATGAAAGCTAAAACGTTCAGTTCAGTTCTAACCTGAAACATAAATTTAACGGTTGTAACAAGAATGAAACAAATTTTACCTTTTAATTAGAGATCTGAGAAGGATCAATTTGTCTTGTAACGATTTGTGTTGTTGTTGACAAAGGATTGAGATGAAGAATCCCAACAGGCTTGAGTAATTTTGTCACTGATGTTGTTTAAGGCTTCATTTGAATGTGAGTTTTGTTTGAAAGGAGGTTGGCTAATAATGTGTTTTAAATTTATACCGCAAGCGTACGGGTTGTGTAGCATACGGGTCGATCACAGGGAGGTGACGGTCTAAACACTAACCACTTAATGATCATGGCCTAGCTATACGAATCAAATAATAGATTTGGTTATTTAACTAAGTAAACATGAAATAAATGAGATTAAGGAGAGAAGATACAATAAAAAGCAATTAAAGGTAAAACTAAGCATAATAAATGATAACTATAACTACAACTAAAGGGGCACTGGGTAATGTCAACCTCATATTTTAGTAATGGTGGGAATTTGTTAAGCAGAACTACTTGAACCCTCTTTCGAGGTGGAGAAGTTTTTCTAGACAAGACACACACATTTACTTTCGCAACATATGTACGTTCGGAGGAAACTTTAAGATTTTAAACAAAAAAAATTCCCAATCAACGTCCCTAACTATTAGCATGTTAGAGTCGTTGTCATCGACCGATTTAATCAAAGTTAAAGACCAAACATTATGTTGATCCAAACCCTCAGTGATTTGATAATGACCCTCTCTTTAACACTTAGTAAAAATTGTAAGTAAACAATATGTATTAGAGTTTCACTATCACTGATAAGTACTAAGACTTTACAGTACCGCTGATAGGAACTCTCGCTCTATAGATTAGACATTCAGCGAACATTATTCATCCAGTAGCTCTGAGCCTGTTCAGTCTCTGTGATGATCGCTGATTGTTTGGTTGTTTACTTATGATTCCTGAAGACAAGTTTCACGTCAACAAAGGTTCTACGCTGAAGTCGAAGATTAAGCCCAGGAACCAGCGACAAGTCTACTAATGAACTGATGCGGATATCAGCGAAGTCACAGAATTGTCCATTCAACATGAAGTATCAAGTAGAAGACTTCAGCAATCGCTGAGCTTTATCATTCGCTGATAAAGTACTGATTCAACGAAAGCTGATCATGAATTCTCCTTACAAAGTACTATTGTCTTACCTCCCTTGCACGTCTCCGTACGAAATGTCAGAACGGACCTCCCTTCTGTCTAGAATCGTACAACAAACTCTGATTCTACACTATGCATCATGCGGCTACTAAGGTTGTCTACAAAGGTCAAAACATGCAACCACTCAGTTGCTGCCACGTGTAAAGTAACACTGCTATGCATTAAATGCATGCAATATATAAGAAGAACCCAACTTCAGAAATGAAGTGCTCGGGCCATCTTCTTATTCCTTACTATTGTGTGTTAGGTTATTATTCGTAATTTCCTTATCTCCTTTCTGTCTTTATTCTAGTGCAAGAAACTTAGTGTTCTTAACTTGTTTAGATTAGGTTAATCCTTAATCTTGTTCCGCAACAAGTTGTAAATTTTTTTGATTTATCAATAAACAATTTAGAAAGTAAAAATCGTGTGTTTGTATTCAACCCCCCCCCCCCCCCCCCTTTCTACAAACTTGTATAACCCTTCGGGACCAACAAGTGGTATCAGAGCAGATTTGTTTAATCTCATAAACAAGATCTTATCTATACTAATCTCTTCTTCCTTGCTATTTCTTAAAATGGCTACCAACACAAACACAAACTATATTGACAACGGTTCTCTTGCAAAACCCCCTAGATTCTCCAGAGAAAACTTTAATATGTGGAAAAATAGGTTGATTCTCTTCTTAGAAGGTGTAGATCCAACTATACCTTATTACATCGAAAATGGTCCATATATTCCTATAAGAATTGATCCTGAAGTTCCAGCCGCTGAGAATAGAGCTGCTATTCCAGAAAGGTTGGTTCCCAAGGAAATTCATATGTGGACTGATGAAGATAAGAATAAAGTGGCTCTCGACACTAAAGCCAGATCCATTCTTTCCATGGCTCTTCCTAACGAAGTCTACCATTCCGTCATGAACCTGAAGACCTCCAAAGCCATGTGGGACACAATCTGTGTTCAGTATGAAGGTACTTCTGAAGTCCAGGACTCACGTAAGATCAACCTGGTAAGACAGTACGAAAGCTTCATTTGTGGTAAGAATGAATCTCTCTCTGAAGTACACCAACGTTTTAACTGCTTAATAATAGATCTAAAAACCGTTGGTAAGGAATATTCTAACTTTGAAGTACTGACAAAGTTCTTAGAATGTTTACCTGAAAGCTGGGACAGTTATTCAATGTGTCTCAAGCTATCAAAGGATCTAAAATCCATGACTTTTTTCTACCTTATATGGCACGATGCTTGATCATGAGCAATCGAGTCATCTTAAGAAGAATCTTGTAAAAGATTCCAAAAGCACCCCTGTTGTTTTACTCTCAGAGTTACCTTCCACTCAGCGATCTACTATCACTGTCACTGAGTTGGAAACTAACTCTGAACGTTCATCAGATTCTGACGCTTCAGATGATGATGAAACTCTGGCATTCCTGGCTAATAAGTTCAGGAGATTTTCTAGAAAGAGTAATTTCAGAAAGAACAAACCTCTTGCTATTACTGACAAGCCAAGATCATCAACCCCTGTTGATAAGGCTACTGCTACCTACTATAACTGTGAAAAGATAGGACATTTTGCTAGCGAGTGCAGGTCAAAGAAAGTCTCTAGATCCTCAGCTTTTCCCAAGAAAAACTTTACTCCCAGGACTAGAGATGAAAAATACAAAAAGCTGAAAAAAGGTATTCAAAGCTGAAAACCTTTAAGAAGAAAGGCAAAGGCCTGATGGCTGACTATGATTGGGTTGCCTATGATGAAGAAGAATCATCTGACTCTAAAGATGATGATGAAGCCAATCTACGTCTCATGGCCAAACTTGAAGATGAGGAAGAAAATTCTGACATTCCCTCTACTTCAACCTCTGCTACTAAGGTATCACCTTCCTTCTTTACCAATATTTTAAATATTGATGAAAGCTGATAGTCTTCGAAAGATCGATCTCTTGACTAGAAGTTTATATGAAGCCATGAATGGCAAAACTGTGGTTGAAAATCAAAACCTTGACCTCGCTGAACAGCTTAAAAACTGTCACCTTTAAATAGAAAAGCTTTCTAAAATTGAAGAAGATTTTAAAGATCAAGTTCATTTAAATCAGCTAGTCAAAATCGAACGCGAAGAAGCTATCGCTGCATTAAAAGCTGAAAAAGTTACTGTTGATGGATGGTATAACTCCTCAACAAAGATCACTGAGATAATTAAGTCTCAGGTTCCCCTGAGTGATAAACGTGGTCTTGGTTACAAAGTTGATACTCTAGAACAAACCACTGACCGTTCCATGCTTAAGTTTGGAATGTTCGTATCCTCAATCCCTGACACTTTCTCATCTCAGTGTTCCTCTTCAAAACCTCCCATCCCTGAGGAAATCTCTACCTTAACTTCAAAAGGTAAAGAGAAAATTATTTATCCAAAACCTACCTCAGTCTCTAAAGACAAAGGCAAAGGAATTGCTTTTAACCAAAAACCTCAGAAGGGTACTTGTGTACCTAAGCTGAATGCTTCTAAAGCATCAGTTACTTACCCCTCTACTTCTAAGAACAAGATCCCTGGATTTATTCATCGATCTACTCCTAGACTTAAAGTGGATATAACTGGTAGGAAATCTGAAGAACTGAAAGTTCCTCTCATTTCCAATGCCAATGGTATACTTTGTGCTAGCCCTGCTCATTTAAAACTAACGGCTAAGCATGCATATGGTCCTAGAACTACTTTTAGTTATAGGAAATGTTATCACTGTGGACTTACAAATCATATTGCTAGTAAGTGCCCTACAGCCACCAAAGCTGAAAAAATAGCTAAGGTGAAGATTATTGCTCCCAAGGCAAAGAAGACTACTGAGGTTAAGAAATTAACCAAAGTGAAGACTGATAAAGCTGAATCTTCAAATGCTGCGAAGAATGTTGAACCTTCCATTCCATCTACCTCCAATGAAAAGTGTGTACACATGATGAAATGGGTGCCCAAGTCAAACTAATCTTCCTTTGTTTGCAGGTTAAGAAGGGTATCTGGTATCTCGATAGCGGATGCTCTAGACACATGACTGGTAAGAAGAACCTGCTCACTGAGTATAAGGAAGAGAAGGGTCCCTCTGTGACTTTCGGTGGAAACGGAAAAGGACATACCCGAGGGTTTGGTGTACTCTCTAATGGTACAACAACCTTCAGAAGAGTCGCATATGTTGAAGGGCTGAAGCATAATCTTCTAAGCATCAGTCAACTTTGCGACATGGATAACAAAGTAACCTTTACTAAGGAATCCTGCTTTGTCGCTGACAAAAAGGAGAAGATAGCTCTCAGCGGTTATCGTTTGGAAAATGTTTACGTTATAAACATGGACTCAACAACCACTGAGAACTCATGTTTCTTCTCAAAAGCCTCATCTGATGCCAACTGGTTATGACATAAGAGGCTCTCCCATCTCAACTTCAAGACACTGAACACTCTTTCTTCTAAAGAGTTAGTCACTGGTCTACCTCAACACTGATACGCCAAAGAGTCCTTATGTTCAGCGTGTGAGAAAGGGAAGCAGACCAAAGCAAGCTTTAAATCAAAGAAAGTCTCCTCAGTGTCATCTCCTGTACAACTTCTCCATATGGATTTGTTTGGCCCTGTTAACAAACAATCCATCGCTGGAAAGAAATATACACTGGTCATAGTTGATGAATTCTCTCGCTATACATGGGTAATGTTTCTCCGTTCTAAGAGTGACACCCCTGAAGAACTCATCACCTTTGTCAGGAAAATGGAAGTCCTGAACAACTTGACCGTTCGCTCAATAAGGGTATTTCTCATCACCTTTAAAAACCGTTCTCTTGATTCCTTCTTTAAGAGTAAGGGTATTTCTCATAACCTTTCTTCAGTGAGAACACCGCAACAAAACGGAGTCGCTGAAAGACGAAATAGAACTATCATTGAAGCTGCACGTTCAATGCTCATCGATTTTCACCTGCCTACTCAATTTTGGGCAGAAGCTGTCAACACTGCTTGTTTTACGCAAAACAGGTCGCTGATAGTAAAAAGATTCAACAAGACAACCTATGAACTTTTTCATTGGAGAAAGCCTTCAGTTAGCTTTCTTCACATCTTTGGATGTCAGTGTTTCATACTGAACAACAGAGATGCCCTTGGAAAGTTTGATCCTAAGGCTGATGATGGAATCTTTCTTGGATACTCCTCAGTCTCCAAAGCCTTCAGAGTCTTCAATCGAAGAAGACAGACTGTTGAAGAAACTATTCACGTCACTTTTGATGAATCCCATTCAGCAAATTCTCGACCTTCTACTGATACTGAAGAACTTAATCAATGGATGTTTTCACATCTTGGTGATTCAGAAGACATTCCCGCTCCTCATACACATACCGTTGAAGATGATGGTCCTACTATCATCCCAAACATGCAGACTAGTAAAGCTGAAACTTCATGGGTCTCAGCTATTCCTTTAAACACTATGTCTGCTTCTACCTCAGGCATTCCATCTACTTCTCAGCAATCAGTGAATGAAATGACATCTGCACCTACTCCTCTCTTGGCTGATATTCCAGAAGTTGCTGAAGCCTCATCTTCAGCTCCTCCAGTTCAAGTTGAGTCAACGACTCATACTCCAGCTGTTGATCAAATACTTGGTGATCCAAATGCTGGTGTTCAGACTCGATGAAGTGCAGGTAACATTTGTTTATTTGTTAACTTTATTTCTCTGATTGAACCAAAGAAAACAGATGATGCCCTCCAAGATCCAAACTGGGTCAGCGCTATGCAAGAAGAGCTGACAGAATTTGAAAGAATCAAAGTTTGGAAACTTGTTCGAAGACCAACTGACAAGACAGTGATAGGCACTAAATGGGTCTATCGAAACAAGTCGAACGAACTTGGAACTGTAACCCGCAACAAGGCTCGTCTTGTTGCTCTGGGATACAGACAAGAGGAAGCTATTGACTACGACGAAACATTTTCTCCAGTAGCAAGACTAGAATCTATTCGTCTATTCTTAGCCTACGTTGTACACAAAGACTTCAAAGTTTATCAAATGGATGTTAAGTCAGCGTTTCTTAATGGAAAGCTGAATGAAGAAGTCTATGTGGAACAACCTCCAGGATTCTCAGATCCTAAGCATCCAGGTTATGTTTATAAATTGGATAAGGCACTTTACGGCTTAAAGCAAGCTCCTCGTGCATGGTATGACACTCTCTCTACTTATCTCCATATTGAACAATTTGAGCGTGGTAAAATCGATAAGACTCTATTCTTTAGGAAAGTAAAAGGTCATATTATTCTTGTTCAAATATATGTTGATGACATTATATTTGGTTCTACTAACCCTGACCTTTGTACTCGTTTCGTTGATAGAATGAAAGCAGAGTATAAAATGAGTATGATGGGTGAGCTAACATATTTCCTTGGTCTTCAGATAAAACAAAATGAAAAGGGAACTTTCATTAATCAGGGAAAGTATGTTAAAGATATGCTGAAGAAATTTGATTAAACTCAGAGTTCAGCTATGAAAACCCCTATGGCACCGCCGCTGACACTAAACAAAGATTCTTCTGGAATACCTGTTAATGTCACGACATACCGTGGGATGATCGGCTCTCTTTTGTATCTTACAGCTAGCCGACATGATATTATGTACGCAACCTGTTTGTGTGCACGATATCAAGCTGAACCTAAGGAATCTCATATGATCGATGTAAAGCGAATCTTTCGTTACCTAAAGGGTACTCCGAACCTAGGTCTTTGGTATCCCAAAGATTCAGGGTTTGATCTAACCGCCTATTCAGATAGTGATTTTGCAGGTTGCAAATTGGATAGGAAAAGCACCACAGGAGGCTGTCAGCTCCTGGGCGGAAAGCTGGTGAGTTGGACAAGTAAAAAGCAAAACTCAGTGTCCACCTCCACCGCTGAAGCTGAGTATGTAGCCGCTGGAAGCTGTTGTTCTCAGGTCTTATGGATGAGAAATCAACTACTGGACTATGACCTTCAGCTCTCGAAAATTCCAATCTATTGCGACAGCACTAGTGCTATCGCTATAGCCAACAATCCAGTACTACACTCAAAGACCAAACATATCAAAATCAGGTATCATTTTATCAGAGATCATGTGAAGAATGGTGATATAGAACTTCATTTTATCCCAACTGATTTTCAGTTAGCTGATCTTTTCACCAAACCTCTTGATGAGACAAGATTCAACTTTCTCATCATCGAGCTTGGAATGCTGAACTTTGAAGAGTAAAATCTTCAGCGGTTCGCATTTGATCAGCGACCGGATAAAACCAACTTATATAAACCATTCTATCATCTTCTCTCTAAACAAAATTGATTGGCTGATATCAAGGTATGTTCTCTCTTTACTCGCTGACGTTCGCAAATAAATGCAAGATTTCAAAAACAAATTGCATCGCTGAATATTTCTTCCTTAACAGCGATACTTTGAAATTTCTAAAACTAACACTGATATTTCTATTCAGTGCTTCATGTTTTCAAAATGTCCCTGAGCTTTCAAAACCTCAGAGACATCTTAAAATATGAAAGGACGTTTGTGACATCATCACAACGGATAAACCCTGGCACGTTCTTTTCCTGACACACGTTTGCACGTTTCGTTTACCATCCAATCAAATGCAAACACGTGTCCGTGTCATGATGAAAAACTTTCCCGCTCATAGTTTTTCTCTCTCTACTCTCACTATATAAACCCTTTCGAGTTTATATTTTTCCTTTACGCGAACATCTTCTTCTCCAAGCAAGAAACTACTGTTGTTTTTTGAACTCGAGTTTTCCAGAAAACTGTTCATCTTCTTTTTCGACGACAAGGTTAATATTCTTATTATTTATCTATTTTAACTTGTTTCTGATCTTATTATTGTTTTTTAAAGGATCAAACAAAAGAACCTTTTAAAATGAAATCAATTTCTTTCATGATTTTATGAACACAACCTTCATGGTTGTTCTTCAAGTTTAAAACAAAAATCTTAAACTTATTCTTCATATGTTTTACCAGAATCCTTATCTTTAAAGGAAATTGGAAAATAAGACATTCACTAGTTCTTGTCTCTTTTTGTCAAAACTAGAAAACCCTAATCTTCATTAAGACATCTTTGGTCTGAATGAAATGGACAAAAATCAGCATCTTGTTGGAAAATCTTTCCACATTAAGACTTTGTTCTTTATCTCTTCTTCATGTTTATACATGTTAAACAGAAATGGCATCCTCTACTGCTGCTCCTATCGCTGAGAAATCGCCTGCTGCTGAGAAACTGACTCTTCCCAAAGCTCCTCGAGTTAAGTTCACGCTTGAGGAAGTAAATTTTTCAAGATCAAACAACCTCTATGCGCTTTTCGATTTTCCTCCACGAAAGCAAGTCAGGCATCTGGATGATGCTGTGAATTTTCTCCAAACCTGCTGCTTATTCAAAGCCTTAACCTTCGTACCCCCTGCCCATAAATTTCTTCTATCTCAATTCTGGTATACTGCCAGACGAGCTCAGGTTCCTTCAACCAAATACCCTAAGAAACTCCTTGATGTCATTCTCTGTGACACCAAATTTGGCACAACCAAAATCAACCCTGCCATTATCAGGCGTGCACTCAGCCTACCCACTGCCACCAAAGAAAAACCCTTTGTCCCTCTCCCAAACCACAAAAACCATGGTGATAGGGAAGCCATCACTGCATTCTTTGATGCAATGGGTTACGCATGGGACACAGGGAGGGACAAGCAGGTTGAGAAGAAACTGACCCTGATCAAGAAGTCCAAGATGCCCAGCGAGATGAACTTCATCTACGCTCACTTGATAAGCTGCATGACAGTGAAGTCCGGCTCCTCTGATCAAGCTGCTCAACCTCAGCAAGCAATGGGCTATGCATTGCTGAAAGGTCTTCATGTTGACTAGGCCTCAGTCATCTATGATGACCTTGCGTTCAGAGTTGATATGGCTGATAGATCGTCATGGGTTCCATATCCCCGATTCATAAGTGCCATCTTTCAACTTGTCCTTGGGGACAAATACCCAAAAGAGGGTGATCTGAGACTCTCTCAGGTTTACCCTAAGGTGCTCGACTTCAAGCCTCTGCCAAACGAGGTACGTCTTACTACTCTCTTATCTCTTCTTAATCCTCATTCTTCTACTTCTGTGGCTACTTCAGCGGAAATCCCCACCGCTGATACCCAAGTTGCACCCTTCACTCCTTCTCGAAAAAGGAAACAATAATTTCCCTCCAAGAGGATCAAGAAAACCAAGGAGCAACCCTCCAAGCATTCACATGCTAAAGACTCCACAGCTCACTTTGAAGAGCTGATGGATAGTTCCGTGGTACGCTCTGCCACAGCTGATCAAGCCACCCCTTCAATTCCGACCTCAGCGTCTCTAAACACTGAGGTTATAAACTTAGAACTGAACCCACCTCCTTCAGCCTCTCTACATACTGAAGTGATTGTCAGCGGATCCAACGCTGAACCTCACACCCAACCAATCTTCTCATCATTCACTCTTCCCACTCTTTCTTTGGACACTCCACCAATTTTCCCAACATTCTCAGGGACACCCGTCACCGTTCATGATTCAGCTGCTGATACTCTACATGCGATGATGGAGACAAACTTAGGATCTGCAGGAACCTCCATGCGCCAAGGCACTCTCAACGACGACATAGAACATTTCTCAGGTTTACGAGGTTTCGACAACTTCGCAAACCCGCCTACAGGAATACACATAACTCAACCAACCCTTCTCTTAAAACCCCAAACTTCTGAGCTTTCCTCTGTTCATAAGTTAATAACTGTTTCAGGTCCTAATTTGGGGGATATCAACACCTCCCTGAAGGCCCTGGAAACAAAGGTGGAATCTTACAACACCACTCTCTCCACAAACTCTTCAGCGGTTACAGACGTTGGAGATAAACTTAAAAGGTTGACCGAGGTCGTTGATGAAAAAGCCTCCAAAGCTGATATTGAGAAGGTGGATGGCAGCATAGGAACTTTTGCCACCACTCTCGCTGAAACTTCCACAAACATCAACAATCTCAACCTCACCAACACCACCCTGGAAACAAACTTCACCACTTTGTCCAATGAAGTCACATCATTGAAGACAGAGGTGGGTACTCTTAAGGGTGAGGTCACCACGGTCAAAGATCTCCTTCAGCAGAAACTCAATCGCCTGGATGCCCCAAAGTCTCACTTTACTCAGGCTGATCGAGATGATCTTCAAAAGACCAGTCCTACTATTTCTGGCCTAGAAGCAAGAATAGTTGTGATTGAAACCTTCATGAGACTTACTGGCCTGGAAGACAGTAATCCTATGATTGCTGCTGCTGCAGATCAATATGTTTCTTCTCCCACTCATAATGTGGAAGAGGGGGAGAAGAAAGCTGAAGATCTTCCCCATAATTCGGAGGGGGAGAAAAATGAAAATGCTGCTGCTACTTCGGCTTCACAACCTCAGGGAGTTGAAAACCCTGAGGGAACCGAGAAACCTCCCTCTGTATCTGAGGGGGAGCAACTCAAAGAGAAACACAAGGAATCTATTGCTGATGTGACTGAACCTTACGCTGATGAGGTCGAGTCTAAAGAAGAAGAAGCTGAAGACGAAGAACCCATCGATATCGATGATGAAGAACCATCATCATCCCCTAAAGATGATGATGATGACGATAATGATGATGACTTCTTCTTCGTTGAGCCCAAGAAGGTCCCTGTGAAAGGGATTTCAATAAATGAACCTTCAGGGGAGACGACCAAGACAAAACTTGCAGCGTCTGAAGCTGACAAAGGCAAAAACAAAGGCCTCGCTGCAGAAGGCAATCTTGCTATCCTTCAGATTAAGCCAGCTTGTCAGCTAGTCCTCTCCCCTGTTTGAGGATCCAACTGAAGTCCCCACTACTGCACCAACAATAATCCCAGCCACAAGAGCTGAAGATATAATCCCGGTGTTGGATTTAATCACTAAGACCGATGAACCTGAAGAACAACTTCTCTCTCACAAAACAGACCTTCCTTAGATCCTCAAAAGCTAAGTGAAGAGGATCAGAAAAGGAGAGAAGAAATGATCAAGAAATTCGAGGATCAGCGAATCATCCTCCCTCGCTCCAAAGTCCCTGTTACGAAAAAGTACAGGTTACTCGCCGAAAAAAAGGAACCTGAAGAAAAAGATAAGGCCCTCGCCATCCAGCTTGCCCAAGAATCGGTGAATGACCCCAAACTGAAAAGAGCTCCCATCGAAGTCCAACGTCAGTTATGGGAAGACGCCCAGAAGATCGTTGAAGAAAAGACCAAGGTATCTGATTCTACCATGGAATGGTGCAAAGAAAGACTGCACTATTGATATCGGGCTGCCAAAATTCACAAGGTATTCATCAGAGGAAAATCGACCATAGATGTTCCAGTTGTTAAGGTCGATCTATTCAGAGAAAACGGTACAAAGGAAAACATCTACGCTGCTACGATCAATAAGTACGGTTTCTCTGAATGGTTGGAGATGCGAATAGCCATTCAGCGATCTACCTCACAGTATAAGAGCCATGTCAAGAAAATCATAAATTCTCAGATCAACTTGGTTTCTTCTGCTGTGGATATTCCTCCTCCTCCTCCTCTTGCGACTCAACAAAGAAGGGCCTCTGCAAAGAAAAAGTCCAAACCATCAGATTTAGGTCCTCCTATTCGGAACGAAACAGGTATTGGTTTTTCACGTGCTGAAGTACTTGGTCCTGATCCTGATCTCTCAGCGCTGGATACCTCTCTGCCACCTGGCGAATGTTTCGTCCCTGGTAAAGTCATAAGCGAACCTTATGGTATCTTCTTTCTCGACTACGATGAAGGACAACGTTTTCAACGTGTCTCTGAGCTTCCCATCAGTCCCATTGAACAGCTCAGGGATCTCATCTATTGGTGTGAATTTAGACGCGGTCTTCAGGCACAATATCTCAAACCCTTGATCTTTGCTGAAGCAAAGAATAAACGAGATCAAGGAGTAACGGTCCCTGACTGGATGATCCCAACAACAAAGACCCTTGATGAACTTCTCATTAAGGAAGAACCTCTTGAAGGCTGATAGGATTTCCTTGTATTTCTTCTATCCTTATTAGCTTACCTCTTTTGTACTTGTAATTTAAATTTGTTGTACTTGTAATTTTTCTACTTCCCTCTATAATCTTATACGAAGTTAAAAGAAAATTTTCAGCGAATGTACTATACTCCATCAGTACTTAATAGATCCTAGAAAACAGTAAAAAGGACAAATATTTTATGAGTTCTTTTTATCCTTATGTTTTCATACTTAGCAATTTTCTTTGTTGCTATGTCATAATCAAATAGGGGGAGATTGTTGATCAAAACCCTCAGTGATTTGATAATGACCCTCTCTTAAACACTTAGTGAAAATTGTAAGTAAACAATATGTATTAGAGTTTCACTATCGCTGATAAGTACTAAGAATTTACAGTACCGCTGATAGGAACTCTCGCTCTTTAGATTAGACATTCAGCGAACACTGTTCATCCAGTATCTATGAGCCTGTTCAGTCTCTGTGATGATCGCTGATAGTTTAGTTGTTTACTTATGATTCCTGAAGACAAGTTTCACGTCAACAAAGGTTTTAAAATGAAATCGAAGATTAAGCCCAAGAACCAGCAACAAGTCTACTAATGAACTGATGCGGATTTCAGCGAAGTCACATAATTGTCCATTCAACGTGAAGTATCAAGTAGAAGACTTCAGCAATCGCTGAGCTTTATCATTCAACGAAAGCTGATCATAAAGTCTCCTTAAAAATTACTATTGTCTTAACTCCCTTGCACGTCTCCGTACGAAATGTCAGAACGGACCTCCCTTCTGTCTAGAATAGTACAACAAACTCTGATTCTACACTGTGCTTCATGCGGCTACTAAGGTTGTCTACAAAGGTCAAAACATGCAACCACTCAGCTGCTGCCACGTGTAAAGTAACACTGCTATGCATTAAATGCATGCTGTATATAAGAAGAACCCTACTTCAGAAATGAAGTGCTCGGGCCATGCAGTATAACAAGTTGTAAATTGTTTTGATTTATCAATAAATAATTTAGAATGTAAAAATCGTGTGTTTGTATTCTACCCCCCCCCCCCCCTTTCTACAAACTCGTATAACCCTTCGGGACCAACACATTCGTTTTCATAAAAAAACTAATTGAATTAACCAAATGTTTTACTAAAAACCAACTAAATCAACCCTTACTTTTGTTAGAGTCGAAATTGATTTAATACACAACATTCGTTTTAGAACAATTGGGCAATACCAAAACCTCGATCCTAAGTGATGATTACACAATAAAACGACTACTAAGTTAAAACCAAGAAACAATTAAATTATCTAGACTCCAATAAAACGAAAGATAATGGAACTAAACAAACTAGCAAGACAACTACATTAGACACAACCTCTTAACGATTAACATTAACTAAAATCACTAAGACAAACAATGAATCATTAAGAGAATATGTGCAGAAAATTAAACCTAACCTAATGTGCAGAAAATTAAAAGGATGCAAAGATGAATGAAGTACAATAATTCAGATAGAGTACAGAGAGTAGAGATGCATAAAAGTAAGAGTAACGAGGTAAGGGATAAGAAAGATGCACAAAAATCGAAACTTTAACTAACAAGAGATAAGAGAGATTCAAAAAAGAAAAAACTAGGAGCGATTCATTGAATTAATAATATCCAGACAAAACAGAAACCAACGAACTAAACTAGAGAGATAGGGAAGAAGATACTCAATACGTATGACGATCGAATGTAATCAGTCTCCAATGGCATATGCTCCAAGATTCAGAGTCTTTTTTAGACGAAGACTCTAGGCAATATTATAAAAGACAAGAAAAGAAATTACAAAAGTTCACAGCAAGCGCCACCACCAAAGCCAAACGGCAAAACAGAAAAACTTGGTAACAACATCATACCAAGCAACAATAAGCCAAAACAAACAAAGGCTATACAAGCTAAACAAGCAACAGAAAAAAAATACTAGCCAACTGACTCCAAAACACGATCCAAAAGCTCCAATCATGATCCATTAGTAGATGGGCACGCACTTCTTTTCTTTGTCTTCAAAGTCTCCTGGAGCAAGACTATTCCCATGATTTCTTTGACAAGCTGTGATACGGTACATTTCTTATCAGTGAAGGTTCTTCTATTCCTTTCTTTCCAAACATAGTAAACCTAACCTGCAAGGGCCAATTTGTAAACAAGCCTCTTTGGAGCATGACTTGTATCCGAATTCGCCAACACAATAGCATCCCACGAGTCCGGGAAGACGTTCCATTCCACTTTGGGCAACACAGTGATCCATACCTCCTTAGCAAAAGGGCATTGAAAGAATAAGTGGTTATGGGAATCCATGCATGAAGAACAAAGCGCAAATCGCATGTCAGGAGGGTCATGTTTCCACGCCATCATACGGTCTTGAGTTGGTAGTCTATAATGATAAGCTACCCAAAGACATAAAGCATGTTTTGGAATAAACCCTAAAAACCATACCGTTTTGCACCAAGGAACAATAACTTATGGCCCCACAAGTGTATTGGCGGCCTCCTATATCGAAAAATCCACAACCGAAAGTTGCATATCCGACCAACAAACTCGATCATCCATCACATTGTTTAGAATCGGTAGAGGGTTATAAGAAAGAATAGCATACATTTGAGTCCATGCAACCGGCCATGCACCATCAAACCGACTCACAAGATCATGCACCGAAGTAGAAACAAAATAACCTTCTGCTTGCATAAATGAGTACGAGATAAACGAAGCCAAATAACTACAAGGAATCCAAGTATCTTCCCATGCATTTACCGTAGTCCTATTACCAACTATGGTCACGAAGAATCGTCGGAGGTAAAGCCGAAGGTCCAACAACTTTCCAAGTACCCACGACTATGTCATGGACTTCCGAGCCACCCAAAAATGTGACGATCGATAACAATGTTGATCCCACTTTTGACTCAACAATGATATATCAACCACAAATAGTTAAAAACAGAGTATAAATCAGTGTAAGTGCGGAAGCATTTTTGCAAACGGTTTGAGTTGATTTATGGTAGATTACACACAAAAATAGGAGAATAAAGTTGTAAATAATAAGATTGTAGCTCAATGATTCATCTCTATTTAATTCTTCAAGGTTACACCAAGAACACCGTAAAGTATGTGTTTTATAGAAAGTATGCGCTAATCTGGTGTATGTGTGTTGTGCAATTGTTATAGAAAAGGTCTGGTAGAAGCGTCTATTTATACTAGATGATGGGGGACAAACAGTAGACAAATATTACATGGGTACAAGAGACAAGGTCGTGGGACTGATCCTAGTACACGTTAATGTAGTGCGCCGCATTCTGCAAAAGCTGCATCCTCTCTGAAAATGACACGTGGAAAGTAAAGAAACACGCCTTGTACTATTGATCTTCATGATCTTTGTACAGCAGTATCACGTGAGGGGCAAACTTGTTATTGTCATTGTCTTCAAGTATCTTTAACTTTTGAGTCTTCATACCACAGAGGCTCTGTCAAGGGTGACAGAGGCTCTGTGACCTTATACTCTGATGATCTTCTGATGAATAACAAGTGAAGGTTCTGATGCTTTTATTGTCCGGTAAAGGCTTCTGCCAGTGTCTTTCCTTAGCCTATTTTCCAATACTTCTTATAACAGAAGTTGGAGCTAACAATCTCCCCCTAAGTATTGAAAAATAATAAAATTAAAAGTTGCATGGATTCTTAGGCTAAAGAGAACAAGAGGTGTAACATTTGACCTCTATAAGAAAGACAACTATTCATTGAGTCTATGCCAAAGGCATTTACATTGATTTAAAGTAAGTTACAGAACATGAAATGTAAATTGAAGCGTAAGATAGTTGCAGAGGCTAAATCCTTGCTTTTGGGAAATCATTGATGGACTTGGTGAGTCCTCTAGACTTAAGCTCTCGGTACATGAAGGCGCAGAGATATCTGAAGCGAATGATAGAGTCAATACACTGAATCAGCCTATTTGCGAAGTTCAGGTTCATGAATTCCGTTCCTCTGTGGTTCAAGAGATTGGTCCTAAACTGGAGAAGCGTATTTGTTGCATATTTCTGGAAATCAAGCTCTACAAATAGCTTCATTTTTCCTTGAGGGTCAAGGAAAACATAACCAATCTTTGGGTTGCTGATGATGGGGTTTGGTTTAATGTCGGCAGAGGAGGGGAAGTGATCATCTGAGGGTAGTAGACTGATTTTTCTGAATCCCAGGTCAAGTGCCACTTGAAAGTCGATCAGAGTAGGAGCTTTTCCCTCATCGCCTTCTTGATTTCTTCGTAGGCACTCCGGTGTTTAAGTCTCTCCTAATAGTTATTTCTAGCCCAGCTGAGGAGTTCAGGTAGATCATAGGGACATAGGTTCCTTAAATCCGCATCGGAGAACTTTGTTTCAGATCTATCTGCCCTCTTGACATGGTAGAGGTTGTACCAAAAGTTTCGGCATTTGGTGTGTGAGAGCTTGCAGCTTAAGACCTGTACGATTTTGGAATCTGAGAGACATCTTTGCCAGGTTTGGATTTATCTTTGAAGAAGTCTTCCCTTGCTTGTTCAATGATGTCGCGGCTCAGAGTGGGAGGTGTCAGAGGATCATTTATGTCTCTGGTGTAGAGATACTTATACACCACTTCTTCCATTTGGTGTTGAGGCACAAGAGGTGGAGGCATGGGTTTCCACAAAGCTTCCAAGTCTCTGATCACTTTGGCCACTCTGTCATCTGTTTGTTTGGTTTTGGGATCTAGGATGGGTTTTGTTGATAGAGGAATTCCATAAGCCCAGTCTTCCCCTTCTGGTTTAGGAGTTATGAAAGCGTCGAAAGATCTTTTCATTAGCTTCTCTGCGACTTGAGGCTTTGGTTTCTTGGGCTTTGGGTCCTCTGTAGCTTTGGACTTTCCCTTATCCTTTGCCTTAGGCTGAGTTGCTTCTGTTGGTTTGGGTAGGGTTGCTTTTGTTGGATTGGTTTTGGGTATTGTTGCCTCTGTTGGTTTAGATGGTGGTTGGGTTGAAGAATCTTCTGTTGGTTTGATTGGTGATGAGGGTTTGGTTTGTGTAGGCTCTTCTGCTGGGTCTTCTTGAAGTTTGGTTTTCAAAATATTGAGATTTGCAGCAGTTGTTGTGTGCTGTTTCTTAGATGCTCTGAATTTGTCTCTCTGTAGTTGTTTCGTCTGAAGCTGGTTCACAATTTTCTCTGTGGTTGGTTTGGGTTTGCTCAAATATTTTCTATGTTTAGGAGCAATGGTTTTTGTTCTGGGTTTTGATTTGGGTTGTTCTTCTGTAGGTGTGGTGGATGGTAGTTTGGTTTCTTCAGGGATTGGTTTTGGTGTTGGGGAGGGTAAGTCTTCTTCAGAAGTAGATGTAAGTATTTGGATTTCTTCTGCTGTTGGCTTGGGTGTGGGTGATGGCAAGTCTTTTGCTTGTTGATTTGTTTCCACATAGGTGGGTATTGCCTATGTGGTCTTCTGCTCTTGGGATTGGCTAGATGATTGTGTTTGTGCGGGTACCTGTGCCAGAGGTTTGATGGCTAATGGCTTTGGTTGTATTGCTCTGTTGGCTCTACTACTCTTCTCCACCTCAGGATGATCTGATGGCCCATCAGAATCGCTATCAGAATCATCCTACCTCTCCTTATTCATTCTTCCCTCTGCTGAGCATGTTGTAGGTGGTTTCTTTGGTTGGCTGACCCCTGCTGCGAGCATCTTTGCGCAGAGGTCGTCGCACACGCTCAACAGATACGCTACTTCTACTTATGACTTGAACCTTAGCTTCCCAACACTGTTTTGGAATTTTTTGACGTACGATGCTTTGGCAGTAGTGAAGGCTTTAATGAACTTTGTCATTTCGTTCAGGACGCCTTGGCCGAGTTCTATGAGATCGGCCCTTGTCATGTAGTCTGAAGGTTTCATGGCTTGCGTTTGCTCTGTTGTCTGTTCTTGAACTTTTTCTAAGGCGTTTCGAAGGTCTTCTGCGGTTATACCATGGGATGAAGGGGATTGGGTAGATAGAGTTTTGGCCACTTTACGTGCCTTCTTCAGTTGTTTAGATAGATTGGTAATGGAGGTTTCGATTGCAGAGGTGGAAGTGGTGCCAGGTGCAGAGGTACTTGTAGATGTCTTAAGCAAGGCATTTGTATTCTTCACATCTGTTGTAAGAGAATCAACATTGGTGGTCAGTTTATTAAGAGACTTCTGCGAGGACTCTGCAAGAGATTTGATAGAGCTTTGCAACTCTATCAAAGAGGTGGTCACAGAGGTCACAAAGGTTTGGAACTCTTCCTTTGCAACATATGAACCGGGGGTGACCTCTGGGTGAACACATTCATCTCCAAAGTGTGTCTATGTTCTTGAGACGCCTACGCTCATCCCTGTTTTGGCGTTGAGGATGATAGGACTTCCTCCTGATCCTTGAGCAGAGGTTTTTAAGGCCTCAGACTCTACAGAAGTTTTGTCAATGAAACTACTCTGATCCACTTCAGAGGTGGGAACAGAGGTGTCTTTGAGTTTGCTTGGGGACTTGTCTAGAGTCCCTTCGCTGATGTACACTCTACGTTCCTCTAAAGAGCGGTTGGTACCTATGTGTGTGCATGTGCCAGAGGAAACAAATTCCTCTGTTGGGATTTCTGGTATGACCTGGGGCGATTGGTCATGAATGAGAAGAGTGTCATATGGAGAGGACATCTTCTATTGGGATTCCCCGGATTGAATTGGTACAGAGGAGGGAAAAGGTTCCTCTGCCCGATTTGATGGGGATGGGATCGAGCTGTGCTGCTCTATTTCAATAACTCTATCGGCCACTAGACTGACAGAGTTAGTAATGTTGGTTGCATTGGGAGGGGGAGATAGATGCGTGCCTCTTCTTTCTTCGGCATATTTTAAGCTCTCCTCTTCTGTGAGGCATACTAAAACTACAGGGGTTTCTATCTTCTTTTCTACCTCCTCCCATTTATCCTATATGTCCAAGAATTCCTCGGTGTGCTCATGCTCTGGATCGTAGCTTGGTGGAGAGGCAAAGAAGTCTGAATTCATGGGACCCTCTGGTGTTTCAGCTTGAAGTCCCGTAGGGGTTCTGTCATTCTCTTCCAGGTCAGAATCAATGTCTGCCACTGTAAAATTTGGGGTTGTTGTGGTGTTGAACTCCGGGATGGCTTCTTCGTTCCATCCAGAAGTATCGAGGGTGCTGGCAATGTCTGCGCGCTCTAGGAATGCAGCGAAGTCGTTTGGCTCTACGTATTGGATAGGAGCGGGGGATCGCAGAGGTTGTTCTGCGGTTGCTTCTTCTGCTTCCTATGCGATGCTCTGCAGAGGGGATCTGAGCTTCTGGGTTTTCTTTTTCTTTTTTGGTTTGGGGCACCTTCCTTGGAGGTTTTAGTTTTCCTCTTTTTCCTTTTCTCCTTCAAAGAAGAGGGTGTAGAGGAGGCTATCACAGTTTTCTCTGTGGGTGGTTGTTGAGTTTGTTCAGCGCTGGCAGAGGTCCCCTCTTTTGCTGCCTTTGCTTTTAGAGCCTTCTTTGGTTTTGGGGGTTGCTCCGTGGTTTTTGGTGGGGGTATAGAGGCCTCTGCTCTCGATCTTGTAAGTCTTACCCTTTTCATCTTCTGTCTGTGCTTCTCCATAGCCACAGCCCAAACCTGCTCACTCAATCTCTCAACTACTTCAGATCCTATGGGGGCTACTAGACGTGGGGGGGAGGGGGGGGGCAACAGGGCTCGGTTAGGGAGTCCGTTGTGCTTGTATGTACGCTCTCTTAAGTTCTAAATCTAAAGCATAAGTCAACATCTTCTTTGATAGAGGTCTGTAGAACCTGTAGCCGTCAGCGTGCTTGGTTGGGACATTCTTTACCATGGGATAGGTCTTCACAACATCTCCTTCCATTGGCAATTTTTCGGCTGTAAGTAGAGGTTCTAGCAGAACACCTATAGTTCTTTGAAACTGCAGAGCTGGGAGATGAGCCTTATTGCCCTTTGCCCTCTGTGTAGACTGTATGTATTCTATTGTAGCTACTAGTTTTTGCATCATCAGAACAACATAGTCAAGGGGTAAATCATAGTATATTCTATACATGATTGAGAGAATTTGATGGGAGCTCTGGTCTGGGCTTCCCACTTTGCCAGTGAGGCATTTGTTGAGTATGGAGAAGAGGGTATTCCAAAGAGGAGGAAGTATGTTCCTCCTGAAGTCGTTTCTTTTGGCAAGGGGGGTGTTGTATCCCAACATCTCTGCGAAGGCACAGAGGTCGGCATCAGAGCGTTCTTTCACATACCTCTTGATTCCTAGCAGACCACTGGTAGGGAGTTCAAATTCAATGGAGAGCATGGTTCCGTTGAAGCTGATGTTTAGGTTCTGCGAGTTATCAGGTTTGGACAGATAGCCATTTATTTGTTTAGTTTTGGAGTCGTAATAACAGCTCTGCTAGAATTGGTTCAGACATCTGGCAGGAATCTTGGTGACGTTCTTGGTTAGAAGGGTTCTCAGGGGATGGTTTTCCAGTAAATTCATTAAAACTGGCTTGTTCTTCCCCAAATGCAGATCTAGAAATTACCAGGTAGTGGTTATTTGGCTTTAGAGGGAGGGAGTTTTCGAACATATCATTTTCCAAGAAATTTTGCAGGTGGGACGTCGGAGCAAACTAAACGGAGTTGCCACTGTTGTCCTTTTCATCGTTGTTTCTGGCTAGTGAAGGATGCTGAGAGTGCTCAGAATGAGCAGTGGAGTTCACTGGAGTATTTATGATTGCCATTGATGATGTTCTTCAAAGAAATGAGAAGAAAACAGAAAGTTGCAGGTTCTTGCAGGGATTCGCCGGAGAGATCAGAGAGAAAGGTTTGTAAAAAATGAGGAAGAAGGGTGCAAATGGGTTTTATAGAGGGTAAATGGGGATAAGATTTAGGCGGTAAAAAGTGAATTTGATAACATTTGGGGTCCGCACTCGAGTGCCATTAATGCTGGGCGCGTGGGAGATTCTACGCCCAAATGACTATCGCTTTGGGAAATAACCCGCACCTCAGAACTCTTTTAAATGCACAAGTATCAGAATCGACATAAGCTTTGTGGTGGAATGAGCTCTGTGATCTGAGACCTTCTTCCAATATCTCTGTACTTGCATCTTTACCAAAAACGTTTGTAAAATACAATTGAAGTGATCGATATAGTATACGTAAGAGATTTTCAGTTACAGAGGCTCTGTCGAGCTCAGCAGAGGCTCTATGACTGAAAATTTCTAATTGCGGAAAGCTCATAAAACGTTTTGATCATTCATAGTTTTGACTGTTTTAAACTGTGTTTCTAGGACATATTTTGAAAGTGGTGTCCTAGAAAAATGTTTTGGAAAGAGGATTTGTGCGCGAAACTTACTCTTAGATTCTCCTTTGTTCGGCATAGTCTCTCACTTCTGTTGGTTTGTTCGACCAATGATCTTCTTTGGCTCCCCCTTGCATGATTAACCTTTGTAGATTATCATAAGGTCTCCTTCTGCTTCTGCTCCCCCTTGACCTATGCTTGGATCATATATTGATAAGTAGAGCACATAACATAGTTCAAACTCATCAGAGGTTCTATGAGAATAGACCGAAGCTCTGAGCTATTCCACAAACGCTCTGTCGGGTATTGAACTTTTAAAGGTAAAGAATTTAAATACTGAGGGATTGAAATATATACATATGTACAGGAGGATTTAGTTTTTCTTACATAGGGATCAGCTCATGTTTAACATACCTAACTTACCTACCAAGAATAAGAATCTTTTCTCATCAAGTGCTTTGGTGAATAAGTCCGCAACCTGATATTGTATAGACACAAATGACATCTCTATAGTGCCATGTTCAACATGATGCTTTAAGAAGTGGTACCTGATATCTATGTGCTTTGTCTTAGAGTGCATCACAGGGTTGGTAGAGATCACAATGGCGCTTTTGGAGTCACAGAGGATTGGTATCTTCGGGATGTCTAGACCATAGTCTTTAAGCTGAGTTCTCATCCACAGAACTTGTGAACAACAGCTTGCAGCAGCAACATATTATCCCTCTGCTGTGGATGTTGACACGCAGTTTTGTTTCTTAGAAGTCCAGCTTACTAATTGACCACCTATGAATTGACAACTCCCAGAGGTACTTATGCTGTCTGTAACAACCCATAATCCCATACATAGTTCAAATCGCATACATTGCATAACGTCGTTAAAACAAGAGATATAATATATAACAATTACGGTCCCCTAGTCTTTTACAAACATGCATTAAATCCATACAAACGTTTACATAGTAATTGACATTATTAACAACATGCCATATCTTCTAATCACATCATAGTCTTCCACTACATAGTCTTCCCAAAAGCTATTCTCGGTTTAACCTCCTTATTTGCTCTTACTTGATCCCCGACCTGGAATACATATTTAAAACAAAATGAGGGTTAGACCTAATGGTCTAAGTGAGAAAATCCCTGTTTCTTTGAAAGTCCATTCCACACCAACATTCACATAATACAAACACAATTATCAATCATAACTCACTCATCGCGTAATTCCCTGTCTCCTTCCCATTGCCATATTAGTTGGTTGCAAGCCAACTAATAAACAACGTTGTACAACAACTACAGCCAATCAACATTGTACAACAACTACAGCCAACACACCGGTCCTATGCCCGGCCAACGTATTATAACATAATATAATACTCACGTAAATACAATATCTCAACATATTATAATTCACATATAAACATAGTCACACCATTTATCACATATCCAATACACACATATATGTATTCCACTTTCAAAACGTTATAAAGTAAAACTCACCTTATTGCTTATCAACACGTTTCCAAGCCTTCTAAACAGGTTCAGTCCTTTACCCAGAATTCATAGGATCTGTAACAAATAGATATAGATATCTCTTTACCACATAAAACACATAAGTGTTACTAAGGCTAAGAACTCTAAAGAACTCAAATCCTCAAATGTTGCCCCCTAACCCGTACTCAAATCAAGACCACAGAATAATCAGTTCTCATTCATTCCCTATCTAATGGTTAACAAAATATAGGTTACTGGATACTCGACAACATCTAAACTCTCAATATTGGCCAAACAGCAAAAGTATTCGGACACCATAAGTTATCCGGACAACACCACTTTTTCGGACAACATGACTTTTCCGGACAACAAGGCTTTTTCGAACGACATACTAATCCGGACAACACCCGGGAACTAAGGTAACCCGGATAATGAACTCGTCCGGACACCTTTATAATACCATCCAGACACTACCAACTAATTTACCCGGACACTATCAACAAACCACCCGGATACCTTCATACTGTGTCTGGACACCTTTGTCGGTTTCTTCAATTTTGACCCAGAATCAACAGAAATTACTACTTGACGTGTAATTGGTTATTTTACTCCGATATAAACTATCTATTGGCAATTACAGACATAAAACATACAAGGAACATACCTTAAATTGCTTCCAAGCAAATCAAATGATGCCTTAACCTAGCTTTTTCCTCTTTTCCTCTTTTGCTCCCAAACACACACATACACACTGAACTGATTTTCTGGATAATACTGATTTAGGAAATATCTAAATCCATTAAGGGTAATATCCAATTCAATATACCCCTTTAGTCCTTAAGTTATTCACTAATGACCAAATACACCCTTTACTTATAAATTTATCCAAACTTACTTTTAACTTCACACTTTAAATTAAGTATAGAAGAGACCCAATCATGCCTCTGTAGAGCTTGCACTCGACAGATTTTCCTTCTATATCTGAGTGTAAGTTAGATCCAGTGGCCATGGGGGTCTTCATGACAGAGGCATCAGAGAGTTTGAATTTTGAAATTATGTCAGAGACATATTTTGATTGATTTATAAATATTCCTTTTGATGACTGTTTGACTTGGAGTCCTAGGAAGAAGTTTAATTCTCCCATCATACTCATCTCAAACTCACTCTGCATGAGTTTTTCAAAATCAGTGCAATATTCAGCATTAGTAGAGCCAAAAATAATGTCATCCATATATATTTGGACAAGTAGAATCTATTCACCTTTTCTCTTATAGAACAAAGTTGTATCGATAGTACCTCTTTCGAAATCATTATCAAGGAGAAAGGTTGAAAGTCGCTCATACCATGCTCTTGGGCCTGTTTTAGTCCATATAGAGCTTTGTCTAGATAGTAGACATGGTTTGGATATTTCTCACTTTCGAACCCTGGTGGTTGTTTAACATATACTTCTTCTTGAATCTGTTCGTTTAGAAAGGCAGATTTGACGTCCATCTGAAATACCTTAAAACCTCTGTGGTCTGCGAAGGCTAAGAAGATTCTTATAGCTTCGAGCCGTGCGACAGGGGCAAAGGTCTCATCGTAGTCAATCCCTTCTGCCTGACAGTATCCCTTAGCCACCAGTCTTTCCTTGTTTATGATGACCACTCCATCCTCATCCTTCTTATTTCTGAAGACCCATTTAGTTCCTATAGTTGTTTTCCCTCTTGGCAGAGAAACAAAGGTCCACACTTTGTTTCTCTCAAATTGGAGAAGCTCTTCCTGCATTGCTTCCACCCAATTTGGATCTTCTAGGGCTTCAGAAACTATTTTAGGTTCGATCATGCTGATAAAATTTGTGAGGAACCAAAAATTAGCAGTTGCTGATCTTGTCTTTATATTGTCAGAAGGATTACCAATGATCTGGTTCTGAGGATGATCCTTTGTCCATTTAGACATCCTTGGGAGATGGTCATTTATTGCATCTAGTTGAACTTCTATTGTTGCACACGATGGTTCTGGTGTAACTTCTGTTGTTGATGGTACTTCTGTGCTTGTACATGGAGTTTCAGTTTGAGGAGGTAGTTCAATAAGAGTTGGTACTGAATCTTCTGAAGAGGTTGAGACAGAATCCTCATTCTCTTCTGGTGTTAATTCCTCTGTTGTCGTAGGAGTTGGTATTTCCGGTGCCTTTGTTGTGGAGTTCTTGTTCACATTATCCTCAACTTGCTCCCTCTCGACACTTGTATCTGCACAATTAATTGAAGAGGGTGAAGAATTTGAGGGACCAGTAAGGGATGTACCTGAGTTTGTCTGGTCTGCAGAGGATGTCTCTCCAGATGCTCTGGGTGCTCCAGCAGAGGGATCAACATCATCATTTAACATTTCTTCAAACAACAGATTAAGCTCTGTTTCTCTTGATTTCGAAATGCTAGAGGTTTCTTTGTTCAGTCCGAGTTCTGAACTGGTTTGTTCAAAAGTCTTTTGGAAAGAGTCGTCAAAAAAAACATTGATGCTTTCCACGATTGATCGGGTCCGTAGAACATAGACTTTGTAGGTCTTAGAAGTGGCAGAGTACCCGATGAATTTGCCTTCATCATCCTTAGCATCGAACTTCCCTCGAGTTTCTCTGTCGTTGAGGACAAAGCATTTGCATCCAAATAAATGAAAGAACTTGATATTTGGCTTCTTCTAGTTGATCAAATGGCATGGTGTCTTGATGTGTCTTTTTACCACTTTTGATCGATTATGGGTAAAGCATGCAGTTGAAACAGCTTCTGCCCCAGAAAGATAAGGGTAATCCAGATGCTGTGAGCATGGTTCTTTCAGACTCCACAAGCGTGCGATTTTTGCGTTCGACCACACCATTTTGTTGTGGCGTGCGTGCGGCAGAGAAGGTTTGTGAGATTCCTTCTTCTGTAAGATAAGCTTCAATGACAGTGTTTTTGAATTCTGTTTCATTTTCGCTTCTTAGCTTGTGTTTCCTGCACTCATAAAGAACCTGGATTCTATTCATTAGATTAATCAAAATGTTTGGAACATTTGATTTCTTTCGGACAAATTCTACTCATGTATATCTTGAAAATTCATCGACCAACACAAGCGTATATTTCTTGCCACCTAAGCTCTGTGTAGCAATGGGACCGCATAGGTCAACATGAAGCATGTACAGAGGCCTAGTGCAAGACACATCAGACTTGCCTTTATGGGAAGCTCTTTTGAGTTTTCCCATTTCACAGGCAGAACACAAATGATCCTTATTAAATTTAACATTTGGCAAACCTTTCACCAGATTAAGCTTAACAAGTTTATCCAGAGTGTGGAAGTTTAGATGGCCGAACCTGTTGTGCCACAACTATGCTTCTTCGTTCTTGCATGAGACAAGACAGAGTTTGTCATCTTTGTTCTTGGCCTTAAAGTTCATGAGGTACATATCACCTCTTCTTTCGGCTCGCAGAAGTTCTACTTCTGTGTCTTCCCCTAGCAGAGAGCAATAGGTTCTTTTGAACTTTACATCAAAACCTGTGTCGCAGAGTTGGCTAATACTTAGAAGACTGTACTTGAGGCCATCCACATATGAAACTTTGCACACAGTTATGTCTTCTTTCTTGATGACTCCATAGCCTCTGGTGTACCCCTTTTTGTTATCTCCAAAGGTCACTGATCCTTCTCCATGTTTGTCTTTGTACAAGGATAGCAAACCTCGGTCGCCAGTTATGTACCTTGAGCACCCTGAGTCTAGGTACCAAATGGGCACATGCTGCTTCTGCAACATAATTAGAGAGATTTAGGTACCCATTTCCAAATGGGTCCAGTTTTGTTAGGGGGCGATAAGGTTTCCTTAGCATCCTTTGGTTTGGCTTTAACTTCTTTTGAAGAACCATTTTGTTTCTTCTTAACCTTGAATTTTGCATTCTCTACTTTGGGTTTAGAGAGGAAACAGTGAGGACCGAAGAAGTGTTGATAAAGTTGATACATGAGTTCAAAGCAATGACAGTAATTGATATGTGAAGAAATTTACTTAAACTTTTTATTAAAGACGTTGAACATGGGTACAAAGGCTTTATGTTTACAATCATTCCTAGCATCAAACTTTCTATTACAAAAAGACCTATCTTGACTAGATTGAGTTTTTGAAAAATCTCTCTTTGGAATAGCCTTCTGTTGTACCCATCCTCTTTGGTGAACCTCTACCGATTTCATTGTCACAGAAGAAAAAGACTTGTTATTTTCAATCCATTTCCCTTTTTGTTGCCAAGTTAGTTTTTCTTGAGGTGGCCTTAAAGGTTTTGAAACTTTTGAATTTTGAGAGGAATTTTCTTTTTGTTCTTTGATTTTCTCATGTTCAAGAGAAGTTTTTGCTTGTATACACATATCCAGAAAGTTTGGGCAGATAGGAAAACTTGTGAATTTCTCATTTGGTGGAATGGTTCTGTTAAGAATGCTAGAGGGAAGCTTAAATCCCTGTAATTCACAAGGAACTATATCTGAGTCATCAGAGTCAGTCTCATATCCGACAGAGGTTGAGTCATCCTCGTATACAGAGGATGGACCACTAGAGTCTCTGTCGTCAGAGGCTGGACTTTCTGTGCATGTGCCATACTCACATTCTTCCTTCCTTTTGGGAATATCTTCAAAAACAACAGAAGTATTCACATAGATTTCCTCACGGAGATCTTGTTTGACAGAGAGCACATCATAACTTTCGTAAAAGTTATTTTTACCAATTTCTATCAGCTCATTTTCAGAAATAGATTGTAATTTTTCTTCTGTAGACGAAGGCATAAATTTTGGTGCCTCTGCAGATAGATCCTTTTTAGAATATATCGTGCATACAAAAGCAACATGAGTCTGAGTCTATGGGTCACCAAAGTTGAAAATTCCTACCTGATCCTGAGTTTTCAGATAATTCTTTGGTTTGGAGTCTCTTTTGACAGAGTCTGATGGTGACAAATCTGTGTTTTGATACCACACATTGATCATCTTCAGCGGTTTCCTCTTGTGAAGTTCCCAAAGGTTCTTTGCCTTTTGCTTACATAGATTAAGTTTGGAAAGCCTGGTTTTCGAGTATCTCCAACACAGAATAGAAAAGACAGGGACTTGTCTCTTTTGGTTTCTGTATAAGGATCCAAATCACAGAAGCCAATTCCCCTTCTTCCTATTTGGGTATTTACCTTCTCATATACCCTCTATGCGTGTTGATATTTTTAATTAAAAGATCTCTGTCGAGTAGATCTTGATGAATAACTTCTCTTTCCTTTTGATTTTTTTTAAGGGCAAGTAACTTAAGTCTGTCACTCTCATTGTTCATAAGCTCTTTTGTTTTGGCTTTCAGGGCAGAGTCAAGATCTGAATTTTTTTCTTTTAAAGGTCTTATCTTATTATGCCAATTAGTTTCAAGATCTTCCTTTTCTAAAGATATTTTTTCCTTTTCTTGAGTGAGAAGTTTGGCTTCACTCTCATAGAAAGCAAGCTTTTTCTGAACATCAGCACAAGTCTTTTCAAGTTCAATATAATCTTCTGTTAGTTTAAGCAGATTAGCTTCAGAGTCATTAGAGGATGAGTTAGAAGTGGATACCTCACTGTCAGAGTCAGAGCTGCTGACTTCTGACGTCCTACAGAACAGGGCATTCTTTTTCTCTTCCTCGTCAGAGGATTCATCGGACACCGAGTTCTCCTGTTCAACGATGAGTGACTTTTGAGCGTAGTACTCTGCTTTCTTTTTGTAAAATGCCGAGTCTCTCTGGGTTCTATTGGGCTTGCTTCTACAGTCCGCTGCGTAATGGCCTGGCTTGCCACAATTGAAGCACCCTGAGTTCGGTGGTGCATTGACAACTCTGTTGTTCTTCCTCTGTTGGTGATCTCCACCTCCCTTCTGTTCATAGCTTATGTCATGCGAATCATCTATCCCTTGGTTCCTCTGCTCATACTTCCCACCTCTGTCATCTGTCCCATCTCTTTCATACCCTGACTTCCCCTTGTATCCTCTGTTCCCGAACTCTTTTGATAGTAAAGCTAAAGATTTAGCTATTAAGGCCATCGTCGCCTCTTCCTCATCCACCAGCTCCTCTTCATCACTGTCCACCACCAGAACTTTATTCTTCTTCCTATCCTTTTCCTCCAGCGCCTTCTCCTTCTTGGGCTTTTCTTGCACCTCTGTAGCCATGCCTAGCAGTGCAAGAGGTCCACCCATATGGGCTTTAGTCTGGGCTATTTGGCTTTCTTGTGCGGCCAAGGTGCCATAGAGATCTGAAAGGGTCCAAGTATCCAGGTCTTGATTTTTCTGCAGAGACATGGATAGTTGAAGCCATTCCTCATTCAGGCTCTTGAGGAACATGACATTGTTTTCCTCAGAGGTTCTGTGGATCCCAAACTTCTTGCACTAGTTTATTAAGGAGTTGAACTTGTCACAGGTGTTCTGCAGAGTTTCTGACGGCAAAGCTTTGAAAGCATAGTACTCGTTTATACACTAAGCCCTTATATTCTTCTAGGCCCTTTTTTTAGGAAAGTAAAAGGTCATATTATTCTTGTTCAAATATATGTTGATGACATTATATTTGGTTCTACTAACCCTGACCTTTGTACTCGTTTCGCTGATAGAATGAAAGCAGAGTATAAAATGAGTATGATGGGTGAGCTAACATATTTCCTTGGTCTTCAGATAAAAAAAATGAAAAGGGAACTTTCATTAATCAGGGAAAGTATGTTAAAGATATGCTGAAGAAATTTGATTTAACTCAGAGTTCAGCTATGAAAACCCCTATGGCACCGCCGCTGACACTAAACAAAGATTCTTCTGGAATACCTGTTAATGTCATGACATACCGTGGGATGATCAGCTCTCTTTTGTATCTTACAGCTAGCCGACCTGATATTATGTATGCAACCTGTTTGTGTGCACGATATCAAGCTGAACCTAAGGAATCTCATATGATCGCTGTAAATCGAATCTTTCGTTACCTAAAGGGTACTCCGAACCTAGGTCTTTGGTATCCTAAAGATTCAGGGTTTGATCTAATCGCCTATTCAGATAGTGATTTTGCAGGTTGCAAATTGGATAGAAAAAGCACCACAGGAGGCTGTCAGCTCCTGGGCGGAAAGCTGGTGAGTTGGACAAGTAAAAAGAAAAACTCAGTGTCCACCTCCACCGCTGAAGCTGAGTATGTAGCCGTTGGAAGTTGTTGTTCTCAGGTCTTATGGATGAGAAATCAACTACTGGACTATGACCTTCAGCTCTCGAAAATTCCAATCTATTGCGACAGCACTAGTGCCATCGCTATAGCCAACAATCCAGTACTACACTCAAAGACCAAAAATATCGAAATCAGGTATCATTTTATTAGAGATCATGTGATGAATGGTGATATAGAACTTCATTTTATACCAACTGATTTTCAGTTAGCTGATCTTTTCACCAAACCTCTTGATGAGACAAGATTCAACTTTCTCATCAACGAGCTTGGAATGCTGAACTTTGAAGAGTAAAATCTTCAGCTGTTCGCATTTGATCAGCGACCGGATAAAACCAACTTATATAACCCATTCTATCATCTTCTCTCTAAAAAAATTGATTGGATGATATCAAGGTATGTTCTCTCTTTACTCGCTGACGTTCACAAATAAATGCAAGATTTCAAAAACAAATTGCATCGCTGAATATTTCTTCCTTAACAGTGATACTTTGAAATTTCTAAAACTAACACTAGTATTTCTATTCAGTGCTTCATGTTTTCAAAATGTCCCTGAGCTTTCAAAACCTCAGAGAAATCTTAAAATATGAAAGGACGTTTGTGACATCATCACAACGGATAAACCCTGGCACGTTCTTTTTCTGACACACGTTTGCACGTTTCGTTTACCATCCAATCAAATGCAAACACGTGTCCGTGTCATGATGAAAAACTTTCCCGCTCATAGTTTTTCTCTCTCTACTCTCACTATATAAACCCTTTCGAGTTTATATTTTTCCTTTACGCGAACATCTTCTTCTCCAAGCAAGAAACTACTGTTGCTTTTTGAACTCGAGTTTTCCAGAAAACTGTTCATCTTCTTTTTCGACGACAAGGTTAATATTCTTATTATTTACCTATTTTAACTTGTTTCTGATCTTATTATTGTTTTTTAAAGGATCAAACAAAAGAACCTTTTAAAATGAAATCATTTTCTTTCATGATTTTATGAACACAACCTTCATGGTTGTTATTCAAGTTTAAAACAAAAATCTTAAACTTATTCTTCATATGTTTTTCCAGAATCCTTATCTTTAAAAGAAACTGGAAAATAAGACATTCACTAGTTCTTGTCTCTTTTTGTCAAAACTAGAAAACCCTAATCTTAATTAAGGCATCTTTGGTCTGAATGAAATGGACAAAAATCAACATCTTGTTGGAAAATCTTTCCACATTAAGACATTGTTCTTTATCTCTTCTTCATGTTTATATATGTTAAACAGAAATGGCATCCTCTACTGCTGCTCCTATCGCTGAGAAATCGCCTGCTGCTGAGAAACTGACTCTTCCCAAAGCTCCTCGAGTTAAGTTCACGCTTGAGGAAGTAAAATTTTCAAGATCAAACAACCTCTATGCGCTTTTTTTGATTTTCCTCCACGAAAGCAAGTCAGGCATCTGGATGATGCTGTGAATTTTCTCCAAACCTGCTGCTTATTCAAAGCCTTAACCTTCGTACCCCCTGCCCATAAATTCTTTCTATCTCAGTTCTGGTATACTGCCAGACGAGCTCAGGTTCCTTCAACCAAATACCCTAAGAAACTCCTTGATGTCATTCTCTGTGACACCAAATTTGGCACAACCAAAATCAACCCTGCCATTATCAGGCGTGCACTCAGCCTACCCACTGCCACCAAAGAAAAACCCTTTGCCCCTCTCCCAAACCACAAAAACCATGGTGATAAGGAAGCCATCACTGCATTCTTTGATGCAATGGGTTACGCATGGGACACAGGGAGGGACAAGCAGATTGAGAAGAAACTGACCCTGATCAAGAAGTCCAAGATGCCCAGCGAGATGAACTTCATCTACGCTCACTTGATAAGCTGCATGACAGCGAAGTCCGGCTCCTCTGATCAAGCTGCTCAACCTCAGCAAGCAATGGGCTATGCATTGTTGAAAGGTCTTCATGTTGACTAGGCCTCAGTCATCTATGATGACCTTGCGTTCAGAGTTGATATGGCTGATAGATCGTCATGGGTTCCATATCCCCGATTCATAAGTGCCATCTTTCAACTTGTCCTTTGGGGACAAATACCCAAAAGAGGGTGATCTGAGACTCTCTCAGGTTGGCCCTAAGGTGCTCGACTTCAAGCCTCTTTCAAACGAGGTACGTCTTACTACTCTCTTATCTCTTCTTAATCCTCATTCTTCTACTTCTGCGGCTACTTCAGCAGAAATCCCCACCGCTGATACCCAAGCTGCACCCTCCACTCCTTCTCGAAAAAGGAAACAATCATCTTCCCTCCAACAGGATCAAGAAAACCAAGGAGCAACCCTCCAAGCATTCACATGTTGAAGACTCCACAGCTCACTTTGAAGAGCTGATGGATAGTTCTGTGGTACGCTCTACCACAGCTGATCAAGCCACCCCTTCAATTCCGACCTCAGCGTCTCTAAACACTGAGGTTATAAACTTGGAACTGAACCCACCTCCTTCAGCCTCTCTACATACTGAAGTGATTGTCAGGGGATCCAACGCTGAACCTCGCACCCAACCAATCTTCTCATCATTCACTCCTCCCACTCTTTCTTTGGACACTCCACCAATTTTCCCAACATTCTCAGGGACACCCGTCATCGTTCATGATTCAGCTGCTGATACTCTACATGCGATGATGGAGACAAACTTAGGATCTGCAGGCACCTCCATGCGCCAAGGCACTCTCGACGACGACATGGAACACTTCTCAGGTTTACGAGGTTTCGACAACTTCGCAAACCCGCCTGTAGGTATACACATAACTCAACCAACTCTTCACTTAAAACCCCAAACTTCTGAGCTTTCCTCTGTTCATAAGTTAATAACTGTGTCAGGTCCTAATTTGGGGGATATCAACACCTCCCCGAAGGCCCTGGAAACAAAGGTGGAATCTTACAACACCACTCTCTCCACAAACTCTTCAGCGGTTACAGACGTTGGAGAGAAACTTAAAAAGTTGACCGAGGTCGTTGATGAAAAAGCCTCCAAAGCTGATATGGAGAAGGTGGATGGCAGCATAGAAAATTTTGCCACCACTCTCGCAGAGACTTCCACAAACATCAACAATCTCAACCTCACCAACACCACCCTGGAAACAAACTTCACCACTCTGTCCAATGAAGTCACATCATTGAAAACAGAGGTGGGTACTCTTAAGGGTGAGGTCACCACGGTCAAAGATCTCCTTCAGCAGAAACTCAATCGCCTGGATGCCCCAAAGTCTCACTTTACTCAGGCTGATCGAGATGATCTCCAAAAGATCAGTCCTACTATTTATGGCCTAGAACCGAGAAACCTCCCTCTGTATCTGAGGGGGAGCAACTCGAAGAGCAACACAAGGAATCTGTTGCTGATGTGACTGAACCTTACGCTGATGAGGTCGAGTCTGAAGAAGAAGAAGCTGAAGACGAAGAACCCCTTGATATCGATGATGAAGAACCATCATCATCCCCTAAAGATGATGATGATGACGATAACGATGATGACTTCTTCTTCATTGAGCCCAAGAAGGTCCATGTGAAAGGGATTTCAATAAATGAACCTTCAGGGGAGACGACCAAGACAAAACCTGCAGCGTCTGAAGCTAACAAAGGCAAAAACAAAGGCCTCGCTGCAGAAGGCAATCTGGCTATCCTTCAGATTAAGCCAGCTTGTCAGCTAGTCCTCTCCCATGTTTGAGGATCCAACCGAAGTCCCCACTACTGCACCAACAATAATCCCAGCCACAAGAGCTGAGGAAATAATCCCGGTGTTGGATTTAATCACTAAGACCAATGAACCTGAAGAACAACTTCTCTCTCACAAAAACAGACCTTCCTTAGATCCTCAAAAGCTAAGTGAAGAGGATCAGAAAAAGAGAGAAGAAATGATCAAGAAATTCGAGGATCATCGAATCATCCTCCCTCGCTCCAAAGTCCCTGTTACTAAAAAGTACAGGTTATCAAAGAAAGAATTCGCTGATCATCTTAGAGCCACAAGGTTACTCGCCGAAAAGAAGGAAGCTGAAGAAAAAGATAAGGCACTCTCCATCTAGCTTGCCCAAGAATCGGTGAATGACCCCAAACTGAAAAGAGCTCCCATCGAAGTCCAACGTCAGTTATGGGAAGACGCCCAGAAGATCGTTGAAGAAAAGATCAAGGTATCTGATTCTACCTTGGAATGGTGCAAAGAAAGACTGCACTATCGATATCGGGCTGCCAAAAGTCACAAGGTATTCATCAGAGGAAAATCGACCATAGATGTTCCAGTTGTTAAGGTCGATCTATTCAGATAAAACGGTACTAAGGAAAACATCTACGCTGCTATGATCAATAAGTACGGTTTCTCTGAATGGTTGGAGATGCGAATAGCCATTCAGCGATCTACCTCACAATATAAGAGCCATGTCAAGAAAATCATAAATTCTCAGATCGACTTGGTTTCTTCTGTTGTGGATATTCCTCCTCCTCCTCCTCTTGCGACTCAACAAAGAAGGGCCTCTGCAAAGAAAAAGTCCAAACCATCAGATTCAGGTCCTCCTATCCGGAACGAAACAGGTATTGTTTTTTCACGTGCTGAAGTACTTGGTCCTGATCCTGATCTCTCAGCGTTGGATACCTCTCTGCCAAGTGGCGAATGTTTTGTCCCCGGTAAAGTCATAAGCGAACCTTATGGTATCTTCTTTCTCGACTACGATGAATGACAACGTTTTCAACGTGTCTCTGAGCTTCCCATCACTCCCATTGAACAGCTCAGGGATCTCATCTATTGGTGTGAATTTAGACGCGATCTTCAGGCACGATATCTCAAACCCTTCATCTTTGCTGAAGCAATGAATAAACGAGATCAAGGAGTAACGGTCCCTGACTAGATGATCCCAACAACAAAGACCCTTGATGAACTTCTCATTAAGGAAGAACCTCTTGAAGGCTGATAGGATTTCCTTGTATTTCTTATATCCTTATTAGCTTACCTCTTTTGTACTTGTAATTTAAATTTGCTGTACTTGTAATTTTTCTACTTCCCTCTATAATCTTATACGAAGTTAAAAGAAAATTTTCAGCGAATGTACTATACTCCATCAGTACTTAATAGATCCTAGAAAATAGTAAAAGGGACAAATATTTTATGAGTTCTTTTTATCCTTATGTTTTCATACTTAGCAATTTTCTTTGTTGCTATGTCATATTCAAATAGGGGGAGATTGTTGATCCAAACCCTCAGTGATTTGATAATGACCCTCTCTTTAACACTTAGTGAAAATTGTAAGTAAACAATATGTATTAGAGTTTCACTATCGCTGGTAAGTACTAAGACTTTACAGTACCGCTGATAGGAACTCTCGCTCTTTAGATTAGACATTCAGCGAACACTGTTCATCCAGTATCTTTGAGCCTGTTCAGTCTCTGTGATGATCGCTGATAGTTTAGTTGTTTACTTATGATTCCTGAAGACAAGTTTCACGTCAACAAAGGTTTTACGCTGAAGTCGAAGATTAAGCCCAAGAATCAGCAACAAGTCTACTAATGAACTGATGTGGATTTCAGCGAAGTCACAGAATTGTCCATTCAACGTGAAGTATCAAGTAGAAGACTTCAGCAATCGCTGAGCTTTATCATTCAACGAAAGCTGATCATGAAGTCTCCTTAAAAAGTACTATTGTCTTACCTCCCTTGCACGTCTCCGCACGAAATGTCAGAACGGACCTCCCTTCTGTCTAGAATAGTACAACAAACTTTGATTCTACACTGTGCTTCATGCGGCTACTAAGGTTGTCTACAAAGGTCAAAACATGCAACCACTCAGTTGCTGCCACGTGTAAAGTAACACTGCTAGGCACTAAATGCATGTTGTATATAAGAAGAACCCTACTTCAGAAATGAAGTGCTCGGGCCATGCAATATAACAAGTTGTAAATTGTTTTGATTTATCAATAAATAATTTAGAAAGTAAAAATCGTGTGTTTGTATTCAACCCCCCCCCCCCCCCCCCCCCCCCTTTCTACAAATTCGTATAACCCTTCGGGACCAACACATCCGTTTTCATAAAAAACTAATTGAATTACCCAAATGTTTTGCTAAAAACCAACTAAATCAACCCTTACTTTTTTTAGAGTCGAAATTGATTTAATACACAACATTCGTTTTAGAACAATTGGGCAATACCAAAACCTCGATCCTAAGTGATGATTACCCAATAAAACGACTACTAAGTTAAAACCAAGAAACAATTAAATTATCTAGACTCCAATAAAACCAAAGATAATGGAACTAAACAAACTAGCAAGACAACTACATTAGACACAACCTCTTAACGATTAACATTAACTAAAATCACTAAGACAAACAATGAATCATTAAGAGAATATGTGCAGAAAATTAAACCTAACCTAATGTGCAGAAAATTAAAAGGATGCAAAGATGAATGAAGTACAATAATTCAGATAGAGTACAGAGAGTAGAGATGCATAAAAGTAAGAGTAACGAGGTAAGGGATAAGAAAGATGCACAAAAATCGAAACTTTAACTAACAAGAGATAAGAGAGATTCAAAAAAGAAAAAACTAGGAGCGATTCATTGAATTAATAATATCCAGACAAAACAGAAACCAACGAACTAAACTAGAGAGATAGGGAAGAAGATACTCAATACGTATGACGATCGAATGTAATCAATCTCCAATGGCATATGCTCCAAGATTCAGAGTCTTTTTTTAGACGAAGACTCCAACCAATATTATAAAAGACAAGAAAAGAAATTACAAAAGTTCACAGCAAGCGCCACCACCAAAGCCAAATGGCAAAACAGAAAAACTTGATAACAACAGCATACCAAGCAACAATAAGCCAAAACAAACAAAGGCTATACAAGCTAAACAAGCAACAGAAAAAAAAATACTAGCCAACCGACTCCAAAACACGATCCAAAAGCTCCAATCATGATCCATTAGTAGATGGGCACGCACTTCTTTTCTTTGTCTTCAAAGTCTCCTAGAGCAAGACTATTCCCATGATTTCTTTGACAAGCTGTGATACGGTACATTTCTTATCAGTGAAGGTTCTTCTATTCCTTTCTTGCCAAACATAGTAAACCTAACCTGCAAGGGCCAATTTGTGAACAAGCCGCTTTAGAGCATGACTTGTATCTGAAATCGCCAACACAATAGCATCCCACGAGTCCGGGAAGACGTTCCATTCCACTTTGGATAACACAGTGATCCATACCTCCTTAGCAAAAGGGCATTGAAAGAATAAGTGGTTATGGGAATCCATGCATGAAGAACAAAGCGCAAATCGCATGTCAGGAGGGTCATGTTTCCACGCCATCATACGGTCTTGAGTTGGTAGTCTATAATGATAAGCTACCCAAAGACATAAAGCATGTTTTGGAATAAACCCTAAAAACCATACCGTTTTGCACCAAGAAACAATAACTTGTGTCCCCACAAGTGTACTGGCGGCCTCCTATATCGAAAAATCCACAACCGAAAGTTGCATATCCGACCAACAAACTCGATCCTCCATCACATCGTTTAGAATCGGTAGAGGGTTATAATAAAGAATATCATACCTTTGAGTCCATGCACCATCAAACCGATTCACAAGATCACGCACCAAAGTAGAAACAGAATAACCTTCCGCTTGCACAAATGAGTACGAGATAAACGAAGCCAAATAACAACAAGGAATCCAAGTATCTTCCCATGCATTTACCGTAGTCCTATTACCAACTATGGTCACGAAGAATCGTCGGAGGTGAAGCCGAAGGTCCAACAACTTTCCAAGTACCCACGACTATGTCATGGACTTCCGAGCCACCCAAAAATGTGACGATCGATAACAATGTTGATCCCACTTTTGACTCAACAATGATATATCAACCACAAATAGTTAAAAACAGAGTATAAATCAGTGTAAGTGTGGAAGCATTTTTGCAAACGGTTTGAGTTGATTTATGGTACATTACACACAAAAATAGGAGAATAAAGCTGTAAATAATAAGATTGTAGCTCAATGATTCATCTCTATTTAATTCTTCAAGGTTACACCAAGAACACCGTAAAGTATGTGTTTTATAGAAAGTATGCGCTAATCTGGTGTATGTGTGTTGTGCAATTGTTATAGAAAAGGTTTGGTAGAAGCGTCTATTTATACTAGATGACAGGGGATAAACAGTAGACAGATATTACATGGGTACAAGAGACAAGGTCGTGGGACTGATCCTAGTACACGTTAATGTAGTGTGCCGCATTCTGCAAAAGCTGCATCCTCTCTGATAATGACACGTGGAAAGTAGAGAAGCACGCCTTGTACTATTGATCTTCAGGATCTTTGTACAGCAGTATCACGTGAGGGGCATACTTGCTCTTGTCATTGTCTTCAATTATCTTTAACTTTTGAGTCTTCATACCACAAAGGCTCTGTCAAGGGTGACAGAGGCTCTGTGACCTTATACTCTGATGATCTTCTGATGAATAACAAGTGAAGGTTCTGATGCTCTTATTGTCCGGTAAAGGCTTCTGCCAGTGTCTTTCCTTAGCCTATTTTTCAATACTTCTTATAACAGAAGTTGGAGCTAACAATCTCCCCCTAAGTATTGAAAAATAAAAAACTTAAAAGTTGCATGGATTCTTAGGCTAAAGATAACAATAGGTGTAACATTTGACCTCTATAAGAAAGACAACTATTCATTGAGTCTATGCCAAAGGCATTTACATTGATTTAAAGTAAGTTACAGAACATGAAAAGTAAATAGAAGCGTAAGATAGTTGCAGAGGCTAAATCCTTGCTTTTGGGAAATCATTGATGGACTTGGTGAGTCCTACAGACTTAAGCTCTTGGTACATGAAGGCGCAGAGATCTCTGAAGCGAATGATAGAGTCAATACACTGAATCAGCCTATTTGCGAAGTTCAGGTTCATGAATTCCGTTCCTCTATGGTTCAAGAGATTGGTCCTAAACTGGGGAAGCGTCTTTGTTGCATATTTCTGAAAATCAAGCTCTACAAATAGCTTCATTTTTCCTTGAGGGTCAAGGAAAACATAACCAATCTTTGGGTTGCTGATGATGGTGTTTTGTTTAATGTCGGCAGAGGAGGGGCAGTGATCATCTGGGGGTAGTAGACTGATTTTTCTGACTCCCAGGTCAAGTGCCACTTGAAAGTCGATCAGAGTAGGAGCTTTTCCCTCATCACCTTCTTGATTTCTTCTTAGGAACTCCGGTGTTTAAGTCTCTCGTTATAGTTCTTTCTGTCCCAGCTGAGGAGTTCAGGTAGATCATAGGGACAGAGGTTCCTAAATCTGCATCAGAGAACTTTGTTTCAGATCTATCTGCCCTCTTGACATGGTAGAGGTTGTACCAAAAGTTTCGGCATTTGGTGTGTGAGAGCTTGCAGCTTAAGACCTGTACGATTTTGGAATCTGAGACACATCTTTGCCAGGTTTGGCTTTATCTCTGAAGAAGTCTTCCCTTGCTTGTTCAATGATGTCGCGGCTCAGAGTGGGAGGTGTCAGAGGATCATTTATGGCTCTGGTGTAGAGATACTTTTACACCACTTCTTCCATTTGGTGTTGAGGCACAAGAGGTGGAGGCATGGGTTTCCACAGAGCTTCCAAGTCTCTGATCACTTTGGCCACTCTGTCATCTGTTTGTTTGGTTTTGGGATCTAGGATGGGTTTTGTTGATAGAGGAATTCCATAAGCCCAGTCTTCCCCTTCTGGTTTAGGAGTTATGAAAGCGTCGAAAGATCTTTTCATTAGATTCTCTGCGACTTGAGGCTTTGGTTTCTTGGGCTTTGGGTCCTCTGTAGCTTTGGACTTTCCCTTGTCCTTTGCCTTAGGCTGAGTTGCTTCTGTTGGTTGGGGTAGGGTTGCTTTTGTTGGATTGGTTTTGGGTATTGTTGCCTCTGTTGGTTTAGATGGTGGTTGGGTTGAAGAATCTTCTGTTGGTTTGATTGGTGATGAGGGTTTGGTTTGTGTAGGCTCTTCTGCTGGGTCTTCTTGAAGTTTGGTTTTCAAAATATTGAGATTTGCAGCAGTTGTTGTGTGCTGTTTCTTAGATGCTCTGAATTTGTCTCTCTGTAGTTGTTTGAAGCTGGTTAACAATTTTCTCTGTGGTTGGTTTGGGTTTGCTCAAATATTTTCTTTGTTTAGGAGCAATGGTTTTTGTTCTGGGTTTTGATTTGGGTTGTTCTTCTGTAGGTGTGGTGGATGGTAGTTTGGTTTCTTCAGGGATTGGTTTTGGTGTTGGGGAGGGTAAGTCTTCTTCAGAAGTAGATGTAAGTATTTGGATTTCTTCTGCTGTTGGCTTGGGTGTGGGTGATGGCAAGTCTTTTGCTTGTTGATTTGTTTCCACATAGGTGGGTATTGCCTCTGTGGTCTTCTGCTCTTGTGATTGGCTAGATGATTGTGTTTGTGCGGGTGCATGTGCCAGAGGTTTGATGGCTAATGGCTTTGGTTGTATTGCTCTGTTGGCTCTACTACTCTTCTCCCCCTCAGGATGATCTGATGGCCCATCAGAATCATCCTACCTCTCCTTATCCGTTCTTCCCTCTGCTGAGCATGTTGTAGGTGGTTAGTTTGGTTCGCTGACCCCTGCTGTGAGCATCTTTGCGCAGAGGTCGTCGCACACGCTCAACAGATACGCTACTTCTACTTATGACTTGAACCTTAGCTTCCCAACATTGTTTTGAAATTTTTTGACGTACGATGCTTTGGCAGTAGTGAAGGCTTTAATGAACTCTGTCATTTCGTTCAGGACGCCTTGGCCGAGTTCTATGAGATCGGCCCTTGTCATGTAGTCTGAAGGTTTCATGGCTTGCGTTTGCTCTGTTGTCTGTTGTTGAACTTTTTCTAAGGCCTTTCGAAGGTCTTCTGCGGTTATACCATGGGATGAAGGGGATTGGGTAGATAGAGTTTTGGCCACTTTACGTGCCTTCTTCAGTTGTTTAGATAGATTGGTAATGGAGGTTTCGATTGCAGAGGTGGAAGTGGTGCCAGGTGCAGAGGTGCTTGTAGATGTCTTAAGCTTTGCAACTCTGTCAAAGAGGTGGTCACAGAGGTCACAAAGGTTTGGAACTCTTCCTTTGCAACAAATGAACCGGGGGTGACCTCTGGGTGAACACATTCATCTCCAAAGTGTGTCTTTGTTCTTGAGACGCCTACGCTCATCCCTGTTTTGGCGTTGAGGATGATAGGACTTCCTCCTGATCCTTGAGCAGAGGTTTTTAAGGCCTCAGACTCTACAGAAGTTCTGTCAATGACACTACTCTGATCCACTTCAGAGGTGGGAAAAAAGGTGTCTTTGAGTTTGCTTGGGGACTTGTCTAGAGTCCCTTCGCCGAAGTGCACTCTACGTTCCTCTGAAGAGCGGTTGGTACCTATGTGTGTGCATGTGCCAGAGGAAACAAATTCCTCTGTTGGGATTTCTGGTATGACCTGGGGCGATTGGTCATGAATGAGAAGAGTGTCATATGGAGAGGACATCTTCTGTTGGGATTCCCCGGATTGAATTGGTACAGAGGAGGGAAAAGGTTCCTCTGCCCGATTTGATGGGGATGGGATCGAGCTGTGCTGCTATATTTCAATAACTCTATCGGCCACTAGACTGACAGAGTTAGTAATGTGGGTTGCATTGGGAGGGGGAGATAGATGTGTGCCTCTTCTTTCTTCGGCATCTTTTAAGCTCTCCTCTTCTGTGAGGCATACTAAAACTACAGGGGTTTTTATCTTATATTCTACCTCCTCCCATTTATCCTATATGTCCAAGAATTCCTCGGTGTGCTCAAGCTCTGGTTTGTAGCTTGGTGAAGAGGCAAAGAGGTCTGAATTCATGGGACCCTCTAGTGTTTCAGCTTGAAGTCCCGTGGGGGTTCTGTCATTCTCTTCCAGGTCAGAATCAATGTCTGCCACTGTAAAATTTGGGGTTGTTGTGGTGTTGAACTCTGGGATGGCTTCTTCGTTCCATCCAGAAGTATCGAGGGTGTTGGAAATGTCTGCGCGCTCTAGGAATGCAGCGAAGTCGTTTGGCTCTACATATTGGATAGGAGTGGGGGATCGCAGAGGTTGTTCTGCGATTGCTTCTTCTGCTTCCTCTGCGATGCTCTGCAGAGGGGATCTGAGCTTCTGTGTTTTCTTTTTCTTTTTTGGTTTGGGGCACCTTCCTTGGAGGTTTTAGTTTTCCTCTTTTTCCTTTTCTCCTTCTAAGAAGAGGGTGTAGAGGAGGCTATCACAGTTTTCTCTGTGGGTGGTTGTTGAGTTTGTTCAACGCTGGCAGAGGTCCCTTCTTTTGTTGCCTTTGCTTTTATAGCCTTCTTTGGTTTTGGGGGTTGCTCTGTGGTTTTTGGTGGGGGTATAGAGGCCTCTGCGAGATCTTGTAAGTCTTCCCCTTTTCATCTTCTGTCTGTGCTTCTCCATAGCCACAGCCCAAACCTGCTCACTCAATCTCTCAACTACTTCAGATCCTATGGGGGCTCATAGACGGGGGGGGGGGGGGGGGGGGGGGGTCATAGGGCTCGGTTAGGGAGTCCTGTGTGCTTGTATGTACGCTCTCTTAAGTTCTAAATCTGAAGCATAAGTCAACATCTTCTTTGATAGAGGTCTGTAGAACCTGTAGCCGTCAGCGTGCTTGGTTGGGACATTCTTTACCATGGGATATGTCTTCACAACATCTCCTTCCATTGGCAATTTTTCGGCTGTAAGTAGAGGTTCTAGCAGAACACCTATAGTTCTTTGATGGGAGCTCTGGTCTGGGCTTCCCACTTTGCCAGTGAGGCATTTGTTGAGTATGGAGAACATGGTATTCCACAGAGGAGGAAGTATGTTCCTCCTGAAGTCGCTTCTTTTGGCAAGGGGGGTGTTGTATCCCAACATCTCTGCGAAGGCACAGAGGTCGGCATCAAAGCGTTCTTCCACAAATCTCTTGATTCCTAGCAGACCTCTGGTAGGGAGTTCAAATTCAATGGAGAGCATGGTTCCGTTGAAGCTGATGTTTAGGTTCTGTGAGTTATCAGGTTTGGACAGATAGCCATTTATTTGTTTGGTTTCGGAGTCGTAATAACAGCTCTGCCAGAATTGGTTCAGATATCTGGCAGGAATCTTGGTGACGTTCTTGGTTAGAAGGGTTCTCAGGGGATGGTTTTCCAGTAAATTCATTAAAACTGGCTTGTTCTTCCCCAAATGCAGATCTAGAAATTACCAGGTAGTGGTTATTTGGCTTTAGAGGGAGGGAGTTTTCGAACATATCATTTTTCAAGAAATTTTGCAGGTGGGACGTCAGAGCAAACTCAACGGAGTTGCCACTGTTGTCCTTTTCATCGTTGTTTCGGGCAGGTGAAGGATGCTGAGAGTGCTCAGAATGAGCGGGGAGTTTACTGGAGTATTTATGATTGCCATTGATGATGTTCTTCAAAGAAATGAGAAGAAAACAGAAAGTTGCAAGTTCTTGCAGGGATTCGCCGGAGATATCAGAGAGAAAGGTTTGTAAAAAATGAGGAAGAAGGGTGCAAATGGGTTTTATAGAGGGTAAATGGGGATAAGATTTAGGCGGTAAAAAGTGAATTTGATAACATTTGGGGTCCGCACTCGAGTGCCATTAATGCTGGGCGCGTGGGAGATTCTTCGCCCAAATGAATATCGCTTTGGAAAATAACCCGCACCTCAGAACTCTTTTAAATGCACAAGTATCAGAATCGACAGAAGCTTTGTGGTGGAATGAGCTCTGTGATCTGAGACCTTCTTCCAATATCTCTGTACTTGCATCTTTACCAAAAACGTTTGTAAAATACAATTGAAGTGATCGATATAGTATCCGTAAGAGATTTTCAGTTACAGAGGCTCTGTCGAGCTCAACGGAGGCTCTATGACTGAAAATTTCTAATTGCGGAAAGCTCATAAAACTTTTTGATCATTCATAGTTTTAACTGTTTTAAACTGTGTTTCTAGGACATATTTTGAAAGTGGTGTCCTAGAAAAATGTTTTGGAAAGAGGATTTGTGCGAGGAACTTACTCTTAGATTCTCCTTTGTTCGGCATAGTCTCTCACTTCTATTGGTTTGTTCGACCAATGATCTTCTTTGCCCCCCCCCCCCCTTGCATGATTAACCTTTGTAGATTATCATAAGGTCTCCTTCTGCTTCTGATCCCCTTGACCTATGCTTGGATCATATATTGATAAGTAGAGCACATAACATAGTTCAAAATCATCAGAGGTTCTGTGAGAATAGACAGAAGCTCTGAGCTATTCCACAAACGCTCTGTCGGGTATTGAACCTTTAAAAGTAAAGAATTTACATACTGAGGGATTGAAATATATACATATGTACAGGAGGATTTAGTTTTTCTTACAGAGGGATCAGCTCATGTTTAACATACCTAACTTACCTACCAAGAATAAGAATCTTTTCTCATCAAGTGCTTTGGTGAATAAGTCCGCAAGCTGATATTCTATAGACACAAATGACATCTCTATAGTGCCATGTTCAACATGATGCTTTAAGAAGTGGTACCGGATATCTATGTGCTTTGTCTTAGAGTGATGCACAGGGTTGGTAGAGATCACAATGGCGCTTTTGGAGTCACAGAGGATTGGTATCTTCGGGATGTCTAGACCATAGTCTTTTAGCTGAGTTCTCATCCACAGAACTTGTGAACAACAGCTTGCAGCAGCAACATATTATGCGTCTGCTGTGAATGTTGACACGCATTTTGTTTCTTAGAAGTCCAGCTTACTAATTGACCACTTATGAATTGACAACTCCCAGAGGTACTTATCCTGTCTGTAACAACCCATAATCCCATACATAGTTCAAATCGCATACATTGCATAACGTCTTTAAAACAAGAGATATAATATATAACAATTACGGTCCCCTAGTCTTTTACAAACATTCATTAAATCCATACAAACGTTTACATAGTAATTGACATTATTAACAACATGCCATATCATCTAATCACATCATAGTCTTCCACTACATAGTCTTCCACTACATAGTCTTCCCAAAAGCTATTCTCGGTTTAACCTACTTATTTGCTCTTACTTGATCCCCGACCTGGAATACATATTTAAAACAAAATGAGGGTTAGACCTAATGGTCTAAGTGAGAAAATCCCTGTTTCTTTGAAAGTCCTTTGCACACCAACATTCACATAATACAAACACAATTATCAATCATAACTCACTCATCGCGTAATTCCCTGTCGCCTTCCCATGGCCATATTAGTTGGTTGCAAGCCAACTAATAAACAACGTTGTACAACAACTACAGCCAATCAACACTGTACAACAACTACAGCCAACACACCGGTCCTATGCCCGGACAACGTATTATAACATAATATAATACTCACGTAATTACAATATCTCAACATATTATAATTCACATATAAACATAGTCACACCATTTATCACATATCCAATACACACATATATGTATTCCAGTTTCAAAACGTTATAAAGTAAAACTCACCTTATTGCTTATCAACACGTTTCCAAGCCTTCTAAACAGGTTCAGTCCTTTACCCAGAATTCACAGGATCTATAACAAATAGATATAGATATCTCTTTACCACATAAAACACATAAGTCTTACTAAGGCTAAGAACTCTAAAGAACTCAAATCCTCAAATGTTGCCCCCAAACCCGTACTCAAGTCAAGACCACAGAATAATCAGTTCTCATTCATTCCCTATCTAATGGTTAAAAAAATATAGGTTACTGGATACTCGACAACATCTAAACTCTCAATATTGGCCAAGCAGCAAAAGTATTCGGACACCATAAGTTATCCGGACAACACCACTTTTCCGGACAGCATGACTTTTCCGGACAACAAGGCTTTTTCGGACGACATACTAATCCGGACAACACCCGGGAACTAAGGTAACCCGGATACCATCCGGTATCTTATTTTATCCAGAAACTATGAAAATAAATGACTTACCCGGATAATGAACTCGTCCGGACACCTTTATAATACCATCCGGACACTACCAGCTAATTTACCCGGACACTATCAACAAACCACCCGGACACCTTCATACTGTCTCCGGACACCTCTGTCGGTTTCTTCAATTTCGACCCAGAATCAACAGAAATTACTACTGGACGTGTAATCGGTTATTTTACTCCGATAGAAACTATCTTTTGGCAATTACAGACATAAAACATACAAGGAACATACCTTAAATTGCTTCTAAGCAAATCAAATGATGCCTTAACCTAGCTTTTTCCTCTTTTCCTCTTTTGCTCCCAAACACACACATACACACTGAACTGATTTTCTGGATAATACTGATTTAGGAAATATCTAAATCCATTAAGGGTAATATCCAATTCAATATACCCCTTTAGTCCTTAAGTTATTGACTAATGACCAAATACACCCTTTACTTATAAAATTATCCAAACTTACTTTTAACTTCACACTTTAAAGTTAACAAAATTTAACGGAACTAACATTTAACTAACGAACTTACCCGGGGTATTACACTGTCTAGCTTGCATCCTCCGTAATCTGAATCTGTATAAGCCAAAAGATCAAAGCTAGAGTTCTTTGGATACCATAGACCAAGATTCTTGTTTCCTTTGATGTATCTAAAGATTCTCTTGACAGCAAATAGGCTCCCTTTAGGGTTAGCTTGATATCTTGCCCAGAGACATGTGGCATACATTATGTCTGGCCTACTAGCAATTAAGTATAGAAGAGACCCAATCATGCCTCTGTAGAGCTTGCACTCGACAGATTTTCCTTCTATATCTGAGTGTAAGTTAGATCCAGTGGCCATGGGGGTCTTCATGACAGAGGCATCAGAGAGTTTGAATTTTGAAATTATGTCAGAGACATATTTTGATTGATTTATAAATATTCCTTTTGATGACTGTTTGACTTGGAGTCCTAGGAAGAAGTTTAATTCTCCCATCATACTCATCTCAAACTCACTCTGCATGAGTTTTTCAAAATCAGTGCAATATTCAGCATTAGTAGAGCCAAAAATAATGTCATCCATATATATTTGGACAAGTAGAATCTCTTCACCTTTTCTCTTATAGAACAAAGTTGTATCGATAGTACCTCTTTCGAAATCATTATCAAGGAGAAAGGTTGAAAGTCGCTCATACCATGCTCTTGGGCCTGTTTTAGTCCATATAGAGCTTTGTCTAGATAGTAGACATGGTTTGGATATTTCTCACTTTCGAACCCTGGAGGTTGTTGAACATATACTTCTTCTTGAATCTGTTCGTTTGGAAAGGCAGATTTGACGTCCATCTGAAATACCTTAAAACCTCTGTGGGCTGCGAAGGCTAAGAAGATTCTTATAGCTTCGAGTCGTGCGACAGGGGCAAAGGTCTCATCGTAGTCAATCCCTTATGCCTGACAGTATCCCTTAGCCACCAGTCTTTCCTTGTTTCTGATGACCACTCCATCCTTATCCTTCTTATTCCTGAAGACCCATTTAGTTCCTATAGTTGTTTTCCCTCTTGGCAGAGAAACAAAGGTCCACACTTTGTTTCTCTCAAATTGGAGAAGCTCTTCCTGCATTGCTTCCACCCAATTTGGATATTCTAGGGCTTCAGAAATTATTTTAGGTTCGATCATGCTGATAAAATTTGTGAGGAAACAAAAATTAGTAGTTGCTGATCTTGTCTTTATATTGTCAGAAGGACTACCAATGATCTGGCTCTGAGGATGATCCTTTGTCCATTTAGACATCATTGGGAGATGGTCATTTATTGCATCTAGTTGAACTTTTATTGTTGCACACGATGGTTCTGGTGCAACTTCTGTTGTTGATGGTACTTCTGTGCTTGTACATGGAGTTTCAGTTTGAGGAGGTATTTCAATAAGAGTTGGTACTGAATCTTCTGAAGAGGTTAAGACAGAATCCTCATTCTCCTCTGGTGTTAATTCCTCTGTTGTCGTAGGAGTTGGTATTTCCGGTGCCTTTGTTGTGCAGTTCTTGTTCACATTATCCTCAACTTGCTCCCTCTCGACACTTGTATCTGCACAATTAATTGAAGAGGGTGAAGAATTTGAGGGACCAGTAAGGGATGTACCTGAGTTTTTCTGGTCTGCAGAAGATGTCTCTCCAGATGCTCTGGGTGCTCCAGCAGAGGGATCAACATCATCATTGAACATTTCTTCAAACAATAGATTAAGCTCTGCTTTTCTTGATTTCAAAATGCTAGAGGTTTCTTTGTTTAGTCCGAGTTCTGAACTGATTTGTTCAGAAGTCTTTTGGAAAGAGTCGTCAAAAAAAACATTGATGCTTTCCACGATTGATCGGGGCCGTGAAACATAGACTCTGTAGGTGTTAGAAGTGGCAGAGTACCCGATGAATTTGCCTTCATCAGCCTTAACATCGAACTTCCCTCGAGTTTCTCTGTCGTTGAGGACAAAGCATTTGCATCCAAATAAATGAAAGAACTTGATATTTGGCTTCTTCTAGTTGATCAAATGGTATGGTGTCTTGATGTGTCTTTTTGTTAGCTTTAATTAGCTCCTAATTAAATGAATGTTTTATAAAGATATTTTAATGTTTTAGATATTTACTTATAGATATTTACTTAGATATTTTATATAGATATTTTAGATATCTTAAATATCTAATGTAAATATTGCCCTATATAAGAGGTGTCCATATGTCTTTTTAAGTAGTGAGAGATATGGAAAGCACACAAAAACACACATAGACTAGTTTCTTATGAGAGTCGTTTCATGTTTAGTGTGGTGTTCTTCAACATTTCTCCTCTCCATATTTAATCATCAATGAATATGAGATAAGTTTCTTTATGATTGATCTTCATGTATATCTTATCTCTATATTTAAATATGGACTTTATATTTCTTCTATTGTTGCTCAAAAATGGAACCTACACTTTTTACCACTGTTGATCGATTATGGGTAAAGCATGCAGTTGAAACAACTTCTGCCCCAGAAAGATAAGGGTAATCCAGATGCTGTGAGCATGGTTCTTTCAGCCTCCACAAGCCTGCGATTTTTGCGTTCGACCACGCCATTTTGTTGTGGGGTGCGTGCGGCATAGAAGTTTTGTGAGATGCCTTCTTCTGTAAGATAAGCTTCAATGACAGTGTTTTTGAATTCTGTTTCATTTTCGCTTCTTAGCGTGTTTCCTGCACTCATAAAGAACCTGGATTCTTTTCATTAGATTAATCAAGATGTTTGGAACATTTGATTTCTTTCGGACAAATTCTACCCATGTATATCTTGAAAATTCATCGACCAACACAAGCGTATATTTCTTGCCACCTAGGCTCTGTGTAGCAATGGGACCGCATAGGTCAACATGAAGCATGTACAGAGGCATAGTGCAAGACACATCAGACTTGCCTTTATGGGAAGCTCTTTTGAGTTTTCCCATTTCACAGGCAGAACACAAATGATCCTTATTAAATTTAACATTTGGCAAACCTTTCACCGGATTAAGCTTAACAAGTTTATCCAGAGTGTGGAAGTTTAGATGGCAGAACCTGTTGTGCCACAACTATGCTTCTTCGTTCTTGCATGAGACAAGACAGAGTTTGTCATCTTTGTTCTTGGCCTTAAAGTTCATGATGTACATATCACCTCTTCTTTCGGCTCGCATAAGTTCTACTTCTGTGTCTTCCCCTAGCAGAGAGCAATAGGTTCTTTTGAACTTTACATCAAAACCTATGTCACAGAGTTGGCTAATACTTAGAAGATTCTGCTTGAGGCCATCCACATATGCAACTTTGCACACAGTTATGTCTTCTTTCTTGATGACTCCATAGCCTCTGGTGTACCCCTTTTTGTTATCTCCAAAGGTCACTGATCCTTCTCCAAGTTTGTCTTTGTACAAGGATAGCAAACCTCTGTCTCCAGTCATGTGCCTTGAGCACCCAGAGTCTAGGTACCAAATGGGCACATGCTGCTTCTGCAACATAATTAGATAGATTTAGGTACCCATTTCCAAATGGGTCCAGTTTTGTTAGGGGGCGTTAAGGTTGCCTTAGCATCCTTTGGTTTGGCTTTAACTTCTTTTGAAGAACCCTTTTGTTTCTTCTTACCCTTGAATTTTGCATTCTCTACTTTGGGTTTAGAGAGGAAACAGTGAGGACCGAAGAAGTGTTGATAAAGTTGATACATGAGTTCAAAGCAATGACAGTAATTGATATGTGAAGAAATTTACTTAAACTTTTTATTAAATACATTGAACATGGGTACAAAGGCTTTATGTTTACAATCATTCCTAGCATCAGACTTTCTATTACAAAAAGACCTATCTGGGCTAGATTGAGTTTTTGAAAAATCTCTCTTTGGAATAGCCTTCTGTTGTACCCATCCTCTTTGGTGAACCTCTACCGATTTCACTGTCACAGAAGAAAAAGACTTGTTATTTTCAATCCATTTCCCTTTTTGTTGCCAAGTTAGTTTTTCTTGAGGTGGCCTTAAAGGTTTTGAAACTTTTGAATTTTGAGAGGACTTTTCTTTTTGTTCTTTGATTTTCTCATGTTCAAGAGAAGTTTTGGCTTGTATACACATATCCAGAAAGTCTGGGCAGATAGGAACACTTGTGAATTTCTCATTTGGTGGAATGTTTCTGTTAAGAATGCTAGAGGGAAGCTTAAATCCCTGTAGTTCACAAGGAACTATATCTGAGTCATCAGAGTCAGTCTCATATCCGACAGAGGTTGAGTCATCCTCGTATACAGAGGATGGACCACTAGAGACTCTGTCGTCAGAGGCTGGACTTTCTGTGCATGTGCCATACTCACATTCTTCCTTCCTTTTGGGAATATCTTCAAAAACAACAGAAGTATTCACATAGATTTCCTCACAGAGATCTTGTTTGACAGAGAGCACATCATGACTTTCGTAAAAGTTATTTTTACCAATTTCTATCAGCTCATTTTCAGAAATAGATTGTAATTTTTCTTCTGTAGACGAAGGCATAAATTTAAGTGCCTCTGCAGATAGATCCTATTTAGAATCTATCGTGCATACAAAAGCAACATGAGTCTGAGTCTATGAGTCACCAAACTCGAAAATTCCTACCTGATCCTGAGTTTTCAGATATTTCTTTGGTTTGGAGTCTCTTTTGACAGAGTCTGATGGTGACAAATCTGTGTTTTGATACCACACATTGATCATCTTCAGCGGTTTCCTCTTGTGAGGTTCCCAAAGGTTCTTTGCCTTTTGCTTACAGAGATTAAGTTTGGAAAGCCTGGTTTTCGAGTATCTCCAACACATAATAGAAAAGACAGGGACTTGTCTCTTTTGGTTTCTGTATAAGGATCCAAATCACAGAAGCCAATTCCCCTTCTTCCTATTTGGGTATTTACCTTCTCATATACCCTCTGTGCGTGTTGATATTTTTTAATTAAAAGATCTCTGTCGAGTAGATCTTGATGAAGAACTTCTCTTTCCTTTTGAATTTTTTTTAAGGGCAAGTAAGTTAAGTCTGTCACTCTCATTGTTCATAAGCTCTTTTGTTTTGGCTTTCAAGGCAGAGTCAAGATCTGAATTTTTTTCTTTTAAAGGTCTTATCTTATTATGCCAATTAGTTTCAAGATCTTCCTTTTCTAAAGATATTTTTTCCTTTTCTTGAGTGAGAAGTCTGGCTTCACTCTCATAGAAGGCAAGCTTTTTCTGAACATCAGCACAAGTCTTTTCAAGTTCAATATAATCTTCTGTTAGTTTAAGTAGATTAGCTTCAGAGTCATTAGAGGATGAGTTAGAAGTGGATACCTCACTGTCAGAGTCGGAGCTGCTGACTTCAGACGTCCTACAGAACAGGGCATTCTTTTTCTCTTCCTCGTCAGAGGATTCATCGGACACCGAGTTCTCCTGTTCAACGATGAGTGACTTTTGAGAGTAGTACTCTGCTTTCTTTTTGTAAAATGCAGAGTCTCTCTGGGGTCTATTGGGCTTGCTTCTACAGTCCGCTGCGTAATGGTCTGGCTTGCCACAATTGAAGCACCCTGCGTTCTGTGGTGCATTGCCAACTCTGTTGTTCTGCCTCTGTTGGTGATCTCCACCTCCCTTCTGTTCATAGCTTATGTCATGCGAATCATCTATCCCTTGGTTCCTCTGCTCATACTTCCCACCTATGTCATCTGTCCCATCTCTTTCATACCCTGACTTCCCCTTGTATCCTCTGTTCCCGAACTCTTTTGATAGTAAAGCTAAAGATTTAGCTATTAAGGCCATCGTCGCCTCTTCCTCATCCACCAGCTCCTCTTCATCACTGTCCACCACCAGAACTTTCTTCTTCTTCCTCTCCTTTTCCTCCAGAGCCTTCTCCTTCTTGGGCTTTTCTTGCACCATGTAGCCTTGCCTACCAGTGCCAGAGGTCCACCCATATGGGCTTTAGTCTGGGCTATTTGGCTTTCTTGTGCGGCCAAGGTGCCATAGAGATCTGAAAGGGTCCAAGTATCCAGGTCTTGATTTTTCTGCAGAGACATGGATAGTTGAAGCCATTCATCATTCAGGCTCTTGAGGAACATGACATTGTTTTCCTCAGAGGTTATGTGGATCCCAAACTTCTTGCACTAGTTTATTAAGGAGTTGAACCTGTCACAGGTGTTCTGCAGAGTTTCTGACGGCAAAGCTTTGAAAGCATAGTACTAGTTTATACACTAAGCCCTTCTATTCTTCTGAGTTTTGGCTCCACCTTCTAGTTGCTTCTCCAGCTCTCCCCACAGATCACAGGTAGTTTCACAAGCATCTAAGGACTGTAAGAGGTCGTTGGGTATGGCCATTATCAGGAGTCGTTTTTCCTTCTTTGCCCATTCATACTTTTCCCAATCCTGTGGGGACCACTTGTCGATGTCTTTTGGTTTTTCGTACTCTCCAACCTCTGGTGTGGTTTCAGTAGCAGGTACTCTTGGGACTGTTACCATGGGAACATATGGTGGATTGTAGAGATAAGTGATAAGTTCTTTGTCTAAACCTTCAAAGAAGTGGATCATACGGATTTTCCACTAGGGTTTGGTTAAAGAACCTGCAGTAAAAAAGTTTGCTGCATTCGCCATTTTTGAGTGATTTTTCGAGAAACAGAGAACAAAGTATGAAGAAAAAGTCTTCAGAAGATGGGATTGACTTCAGGTATGAGTTTAGACTTTAGACTCTTAAAGATTTGAACAAAGCACTGAATGAAATGATTTTACCAAGGAAACAATGCCTATTAATTTGTTAGAGTCGAATTTGTCGAAAATAACAAAAAAACAGGGGCTGTTTTAGAAACTGAAGAATAAGGTTTTAAAATCAGTCCAAAAATCTACCACAAAGAGTCGAAATCATTGCAGAGTGGATCCTTTGATATTGAGAATCAAAGTTTTCTCTGATACCAATTGTTGATCCCACTTTTGACTCAAAAATGATATATCAACCACAAACAGTTAAAAAACAGAGTATAAATCAGTGTAAGTGCGGAAGCGTTTTTGCAAACGGTATGAGTTGATTTATGGTAGATTACACATAGGAATAGGAGAATAAAGATGTAAATAATAAGATTGTAGCTCAATGATTCATCTCTATTTAATTCTTCAAGGTTACACCAAGAACACCGTAAAGTATGTGTTTTATAGAAAGTATGGGCTAATCTGGTGTATGTGTGTTGTGCAATTGTTACAGAAAAGGTCTGGTAGAAGCGTCTATTTATACTAGATGACAGTAGACAAATAGTACACGGGTACAAGAGACAAGGTCGTGGGACTGATCCTAGTACACGTTAATGTAGTGTGCCGCATTCTGCAAAAGCTGCGTCACGTGAGGGGCACACTTGTTCTTGTCATTGTCTTCAAGTATCTTTAACTTCTGAGTCTTCATACCACAGAGGCTCTGTCAAGAATGATAGAGGCTCTGTGACCTTGTCCTCTGATGATCTTCTGTTGAATAACAAGTGAAGACTCTGATGCTCTTGTTGTTCGGTAGAGGCTTCTGCCAATGTCTTTCCTTAGCCTATTTTTCAATACTTCTTATAAACGAAGTTGGAGCTAACAGACAATAATGGTACACCCAACGAACCCACAAAGTGTTCCGTTTCTGCAATATGTACCATATGTGTTTGGCGAGAAGAGCACGGTTCCAAAAACCCACACGTTTGAAACCTAAACCGCCACAAGTAAGAGGTTTACAAACATCCTCTCATGCAATCCGACATCTTCCTTTTGAGCTCTCACCTTGGGACCAAAGAAAGTATCTAAAAAGAGACTCAATTTCATGCACAACACATGAAGGGATAAGAAAGACTAACATCCAATAAAGCTGGAGCGATTGCAAAACCGAAATAACAAGTTGTCGTCGGCCACAAAAAGAAAGGAACTTAGTCTTCCAATTTTGAATTCGAGCTTTGACTTTGGCCACAAGAAAACCAAAGTCCGAAGACTTCAACCGAATAGGAGACTACGGGACACCCAAGTAGTGAAAGGAAAAGTACCCGGTCGGAATGGTAAGCATTCCAATATAGCACTTTTCACATTATTCGGCACATTCCAGAAAAAAGATTCAGTTTTCTCAATATTGGGAGAGAGACCCAACCGATCCTTAAAGATTTGTAGGGCTCTCTTAAGGATTTCCACGGAGGCTATGTCACCTCTTGTAAAGACAAAGATCGTCGGGAAAGCATAAGTGGGTTATGTCAAGCTCTTGGCAACCCTTATGGTATCCAAAACTCTCCGCTTCCCTTATACATTGTTTAAATATCATTGAAAAATTCTCCATAACAAGTGTAAAGATATATGGAGATAATGGGTCCCCTTGCCTTATACCTCTTCCACCCTTCAAAAATCTATGCCTGTCGCCATTAAGAGCAAACAAATAAGTTGGGGTGGTAACCATCTCCTTTATCCACTTTACCATCGTCAGGTGAAAGCCAAAGCCCCTTAGCATATTAATAAGATAATCCTAACTAACCGTGTCATATGCTTTTTGGATGTCGATTTTAAACGCACATCGAGGGGGTCCCGAGGCCTTGTGGTATCCCGAAACAAGTTCATGAGCCATGAGTATATTATCTGAGATTCGCTTCCCCAGAATGAAAGACGATTGGGTGACACCAACCAAACTGTCCAAATACTCTTTTTACGTGTTCAATAATGACTTTGCTAATACACTTACAAAAAACCGAACAACAAGCTATCGGTCGGAATTCAGTCACTTTGGAAGCATTGGTAGTTTTCGGGATAAGGCATATAAGAGTGTGATTTACCTCCTTTAAAAGGTACCCATTGTAAAATGAATTTGTGCATAGCGATATCTACATCTCTTCCAACAATGTCCCAAGCCGCTTTAAAACACTTTGAGGAAAGAAACCGTCGGGCCCGAGAGCTTTATCATATCCAATTTGGAACATTGCGGTTTGAATCTCCAAATTTGTAATTGGTCGAATCATGTGGAGGGATTTGGCCAAAGACAACTTATTCACAAAGAAATCTTTCGGCATAAAAGCATCAACCCCATCATCCAAAACCCCAAAATATGACTTCAAATGATCCAATAACACTTGTGGCACATCGTCACCATGAACAAAGGTTCCCAACGTGTTACTAATCGAGTGAATATGGTGTGCATGCTTTTACTCCTTAACAACTTTGTGGAAGAATTCCATATTTAATTCAACCTCATTCAACCATTTGATTTTTGCTCGTTGTCTAGCCGCGCACTCCTCATTTAGTTGCGCAATCCTCATCCCAACACGCTTGTTGGTAAGCCAACCGCATGTGGCTAAGATCCTCCATAACCTCAATATTATTTGGGTCGTTGTCACATATTTGTTGGATAACATCCAAGTCCTCTTTCAACAAAGTCACCCGTCCTGACATGTTGCCATAAAGTGATCGAAGACGTCAAAGTGGCACTTTAAGGGCCTTCATTTGACAAGTGAGCCGATACATGAACGAACCACTTACCGGTTGATCCCACACATCCTTAACAACCTGAAAAAATGAGGGATGTTCAACCAAAAAGTTATCAAATTTGAAGATGTTAATGCCAAAAATCGCACCAAAGGGACAACTTAAGGTCGATGTGGACTTAATCAACTAAAGAAAGAATCTTTCGACGAGACGTGCGACGAGGAATAAAATTAAGAAACAAGGGATTTGATGACGCAGGAAAAACCTCAAACGAGGAAAAAACCAGCGGACGATAGTGGGTGTCGTCGCTGCACTATGGTCGCCAATCAGGGGCGATGTCCTTGGTACCGGCGTCGATCGTACGATGATTACAATACAAATAAGGGAAAATCTCCGAAATGTAAAGTACAAGTGTTTAAAGGTAAAAACAGGTGTTTGTCGTGTGTGAATACAAAGTGTGAACTGCTGGTCGAGGGCTGTTGTCGTGCGTCGAGAGCGATGCTTGAGCTTTCCTTCGAGTGTTCTTGAGTTCGCTATAAGGTTCTGTCTTTCAATACTTGATCTCCAGAGTTCGAATGTTCTTTGCTATGTGTTTGGATGATTTTCTCTGCTGTTTGGGTGATGGTCGCTGATGTCTATTAGATGTTAACTGATCTCCCTTGCAATGAGGCTTTAGCTTGACTTTTATAGTCTTCGTGCCATTAATTAGCTCCATTTAATGATTTGATCAACGGCTACAACGGCTGGAAACGGTCGCCGGAGTGATTATCCATGATGATCTTCGTCCGTTACGGCTATCGATCGTTGATTGTTGCGTCGGTTATATCCGTTGCTCTTTAATGACGTTGACTCCTGCAATAAACAGTTAACAAACGTAACAGTCAAGGTTAACGTTAGCTTTGGTCGAAGATGCAATGATCTTACGTGATGGTGGTACGGGACGGGCGATGCTATGGTCGAGCGTCATGGGAGACGTACGACTTACCTTTTACTGGAGACGACGGATGTTTTCTGGGTTCTTTTCGAGACCTTATTTTAATACAAGATTTGGATTATAACGTGCGTCTTACCTGCTCTGGTCGTGGTCGTACGACGTGATTTTTTTCCCAAACAGTTTGCCCCCAAAATTTGAAAGAAGGATAGGAAATCCGAGTTTTAAATTTTTTCAGTCGAAAAAATATGACAAGTGATGAAAATTACCTTAGTTACCTTGGAACTAGGCTGGTCCGCTCTTAACTGAACGAGAAGTCGAAAGGAGAACGAGGTCGTGACATCATGCTGACGTACGTTGATGCTTACCAGCTGTTGATGCCAGGTGTCGGTGATTTACTAGGGCATATGAAAGTTGGGGATGCGTGTCGATCTTTTGAAGGGCTCGACCTGTCACGATTTCCTGCATAAATAAAGATCAAAATGGATTGTTTTCTTTAAGCTTTCTGTTAGCTCCAATATTCTGAAAAATTAGAAGTATTGAAAAATGGCTAAGTACAGAAGAACTTCCACAGAAGCTCTGCTGAGTGCAACAGAAGCTCTGTCGGGCATCTCAGAAGAATCAAAGGAAGTTTGATCAAGCGTAATCAAGGACCGAAGAATGGCTAAGTACAGAAGAACTTCCACAGAAGCTCTGTTGAGTGCAACAGAAGCTCTGTCGGGCATCTCAGAAGAATCAAAGGAAGTTTGATCAAGAGTAATCAAAGACCGAAGAAACTACAGAAGGACGCTTTCAGAAGACCAAAACCACAGAACCTCTGTTACCAATAACAGAGCCTCTGCGGACAACATCAGAAGACAAGGAACCCAGTGAAGACTACTCACAAAGGACCAAAGATTGATCTACAGAAGAATGCTCACCAAGGAACCAACCACAGAACCTCTGTCACCCTTGACAGAGCCTCTTCGGTTCAGGCTGAAGACTTGGAAGATATTTATAATATCTTGCCACTGTTGAAGAAATATCTTGCTACTGTTCCTGACCTGTTCATCAACCTGCATGGTAGCTTGCCCTGTCCAACTTCAACACGTGTCAAACTCTGAGTGGACTCAATAGGGCTTAGTACAACATAGACGTCTGCGCCATTAAATGAAATAAAGCACGTTCAACTGTTCATACCATCCGATCAACAAATGCTTATGCTTTATGGTCCCCTTGTAGTAGTATAAAGGGAAGACTCATGTTGAGTTCTTCCTAACAACAAAAAAATAGGAAATACACAACTGTTTTTACAAAAAAAAGGCACACAAGAACACATAGCTTATGCACATCGAGAGTCATATCTGCTTAAAGCTTTTCATACTCAACTGTTCTTAAATCTATTATTGCCTTATATATAAAACAACAGTAATCTTCAAGATATCATCTTTATACTGTTTCTTTATATTGTGTGTTCTAAATCTATCAAACATACCTGTTAGTTCTTCAATACGCTTCCGCATCAAACATAAACTCGAACTAATAGATCTGATAATCTTGTATAAGCAAAACGGGAAACCAACAATTGGTATCAGAGCCGAGCTTTTTTTTAATATCAAGTGATCCTCGTTTTTACAAGATTTGTGATAGAAATTATCTGTTTTTAACCTGTTCTTCATTCCTTCAATCAGATTCTATTTTACTGCCATTTTCGATCTATTCGATCTGGTAACATCATAAAAACTGTTTCTTTCGTTAAAAACTTCATTTAAAATGTCTAGAATGAAATTTTGTGGTGATGCTGATTCAATTTTTTATTCAAAACTCAGCACAAATTTTCGCAAAATAATTCCTTCTCTTGAAAAAGATCTAGATGAAAAGAACAAAAGCATTTTTGTTATCTATGATAAAATTGCTAAACTTGAAGAATCTGTTAAAATCTTAAACTGTGAAAATCGTGAACTACAAAGGAACTTATCTATGTCAGATGAAAAAAAGAAAATACTTAAACTAAAATGTTTAAATTTCTCTAAACTAATTTCCAATTTTGAAAAGATTGTGGCAAATGAAAGAAGAAATTATGAAGAGAAGAAAATTGTTCTTGAAACAAAGTCTATGGAGCTTACATGTAAAATCTCAGAATTGCAGAATATCCTTGAAAAGAAAGAAAAGAATCTGATTCTGAAAGAAAAGAATCTGAACAGTTAAAGGTTCAAAGATTTCAAGATTTAAGTAAAAAAATGACTTTGAAAAAGAGAGAAGGATTTTTAAAACAGAAATATCCAAACTAACAAAAAGACTCTCTAATTTAACAACTGAAATCATGTTGGAGAAAAGATGCAAATCTAATCTCCAAAAGATGCTTGAGGAAAATTTAAGGAAAAAGAATATTTTTGCTAAACGGATCAAGAAATTTAATTTTAAAGGATCTTTTAAGCCAAATATGTTTTCAAAACTTCAGACCTCAACATCGAAATTTTTGATTGATCATAGGTTGGACAAATTAGTTAATCAAACTTTTAAAAAGGTGAAAAAGGTTTGGATAATGAAAGGCTCTATACCTGTTCAAAATGCTCAAAAAGACAAAAGGCCTTTCATTTCTGGTATGTATGACAAATGCATAAAGGCGTTTCATACAATAGGACCCATACGAATATGGGTACCCAAAACCTCTGTAAGTATAACATAGATATTGTATACTTTGTAAATATTATTTATTTATTTATTATTTTTGTATGTAAATTCTTAAATCTTCAATAGTTCTTAATATCACAGAACTTCTGTAAGGTCAGCTCAGAACCTATGACGACCTCTACAGAACCTCTGATGATCTTGACCTATGTTCTGTGCACAACTTATCTTATTCTCAACCAAGCATAGGTCAAGGGGGAGCAGAAGAAGACACTTGATCTACAGAGGTTGTTAGATCAAGGGGGAGCGAAAAAGGAGACCTTGCTAAATCTACAGAGATTCATAAGTCAAGGGGGAGCTAAGAATGCGACAGAAGAGATCACATTCGCCGATCAAAAAGAAAAATAGGTTGGTATCTCGCACTCACACAATGCTACAGAAGTCATAAGCCGCATAATTCTTTCAACCAAAGAACCTCTGTAGATCACTCAAATCATTCAAATGACTTCTGCTGCACAAAATCTTTGAGATTTACAATTTTCTAGGACACCAACTTTCAAATAGGTCCTAAATACATTGTTAAAACTCATCAAAAACTTGGATGATTAAAAATGTTTATAAATTTTTAGTTATTAGAAATCTCCTGTCACAGAGCCTCTGCTGGCTCTAGCAGAGGTCCAAAAACCTCTGTAGGATAATTTCTCTCTACTAAAGATTTATTGATCCTCTCTGTGTTTTTCAAACGATTTTTCATTAAAGATACAAATACAGAGATAAAAGTTTTCCAAAATCACAGAGCTTCTGTACCCACAGAGCCTCTGTAAAGATTTCCACTTGGGAATTTCTGTATCTGTAACGGTAACTTTTCTGTGGTGAAAATTTAAACCCATGCGTTTTTCATTTAATGTGGCCGCCCACGACGTCTCGTCGTCACTGACACTGATGACGTGTCGAGTTTTCATTGACATACATATCACGTTGTCCCGGAAACTTGCACCACGCCAAATGAACTCGAGTGCGGACCTCAAATTTTATTAACTTTCTCACATTTTCACCGTTCCGAATTCTATCCGTTACCACAGTATAAAACCTAAGTTAAAATCACTTTCAAAAATTTACTATTCTCATCTTCTCCGGCGAACTTGCTTATTTCTTTCTGAATTCCTAGAACTTTCAAACCTATAAATGGCTTCCAGTTCCAAAGCTACTCACGTTTCACCAACGAACTCTCCGCCACTCTCTCCAGTACATTCTGAGCACTCCCACAACTCACATACCGCCGCCGATGCCAACAGACATGACTCCGGCGACGAGGCATCCTTTGTACCCACTACCCACCTGCAACAATTTTTCTCAAATGACCATTTCGAGAAAACCCTTCCCATTAAATCAAACAATTGTTATCTTGTTCCTTCTCCTACGGCATTTGGCAAAGAACATGCCATCCTGCTAAACATCCTAGAGAACCACTTTCTTTACCCTCTTCTGAGCAAAACCGTTGAACAAATACTTGTACGTTACCTACATCAGTTTTGGCAATCTTGCCATTATGACGCTGACACCGATTTGATCAGAGGCTACATTTCTAAACCTGACCAAAGTAAGAGCCTTGACCTGATGTTCAACCGCACCATGTTCTCATTAGAATTTGGCCTTCCAACAAGAGGACTCATGGGAATCAAAAAGTATGCCCCCAACCAATAAATGAAGAACTTGTCGACTTTCTGCACATGTTAGGGTACAACCAACAGTTGAAAAAGAGGAACGATTTCCGCAGAGCAAGACTACCCCCTCTGTGGAATACCTTATTCTCCATCCTAAATTGTTGCCTCACGGGCAAAATCGGGAGCATCGATCAAAGCTCACCTCAAATTCTCTCAATCATGTATGGTGTGTACTATGATCTACCCCTAGATTATGCCACCATAATGATGCAAGAGATCATCAACACCATCGATCGCAAAATCGCCTCCCAGAAAGCCAAAATGTCTGATCACAACTGGTTGCCCCCTTTTCAGTTCCAGCGAATCCTCAGTGTACTTTTCGAACCCCTACTCCTTATCCAAAAATGGCCAATGGACGGTCCCAAACCTAAGCAATTTCCTATGTCCAAGAACACTCCAACAGAACATGAGGACGGCTACCCGCACAGCAGGCCACTGTCAAAGGTAATGTTAGGTTATGCTAGTGATGAAGAACTAGTTAGTGAGTACACACGCGTTTACAGAACTCCTGAACCCAGTTCTGTAACACCCCCTCGTATAGGAATGCCCATAGGAGTTAGTGTAATAGAGAGAATTACAGAGGAAGAATGGAAGATAAAGTTGGCTTAACACAAGGCCAACCAGAAGAACTTCAGAAATATAAGGAAAGACCTCTATCCTTCAAAAAGGAAGTCTTCTGAGGGATCTAAAGAGAAGAAGAAGAAAAAGGGAAAGGAACCGAAGAACCCTACAGAGGAACCACTTGCCTCTGCTTCTGCTATCCAACAACCCCCTGCAGAACCATCTTCTCCACCCTCTGGCCCTCCCTCTTCCAAAAGAAAAAGAAAGTCAAAATCTACAGAGGAGGGGGCACCAAAACCGAAGAAAAGGAAATCAAAGAAGAAGAAACCATCTTCCCCTCTGCAATCAATTACAGAGGGAATCAAAACGGATCAAGTTCCACCTCTGCAAACCCCAATCTTCACAGAGGTTCTTGATTCACTTCTGCCAAGACAAGAGACTGTAGAAGAAGAGGTCCAAATAGGTAAATTTACAGAAAATAGGTTAGAGGATAGGGTAGAAACGTCTGGAGGAAAAGAAAATGAAAAAGAAAAAGATGCCGAAGTTGCAGAAGGCACACATCCCTCACCCCCTCCCAGTGCAACCCACACATCTAACTCTGCAGGTCTAGCTGCAGAAGGAGTTATTGAAAAAGAGTCGCACAACTCGATCCCTACCCAAACCAAACAGCCAGAAGTCACTCTTTCGACTTCTGCGCCCACAGAAACCGGGGAATCCATTCCTAGGGAGTCTCCTCGGAGAGACTCACCTATAGTTCGTGATCAATCGCCCCATATCACACTAGAACACCCTACAGAGGAATTTGTTTCCTCTGCCACGCACAATATAGGGCCAAAACTTCTTTCAGAGAGAAGTAGAGAGCACCAAGACGAAGAGACTCTAGACAAGTCTCCAAGTCAACAGAAGAATATTCCGATACCCACCTCTGGAGTGGATTTGGACACTGTTCTTCACAAAACTTCTGTAGAGACTGAAACTCATGTTTCGTCTCAAAGATCAGATAGAAACCCATCCACCCCCAACGTACAAACAAGGGTGAAAGAATGTGTCCCATGAACAGGGACTCACTCTAGAGAAGGGGTTGTTCCTCCAGAGGTTACCCAATAGGAACATGTTACGAATGATGAGTTCCAAGTCTTTGTAACCTCTGTAACTCAAACATTGTAAAAGTTGCAAAGCTCATTCGCGACTTTTACAGATTCGACTTCAGGCGCGCTTACAGGATTAAATACCAAAGTGGATACCTTATCCACAGAGGTTAAAACAGCCCTTGCAGAAATGAAGTCAACAACAGAAACTTCTGCTGCTGCTGCCATCGCCTCTGCCACTAACATTGCCAAAACAACCGCTGCAGAGTTCGAGAAAAGTGCGACCAAAGCCTTCAAGACTTCAATCGCAATCTACCTTGAAACAATGAAGAAACATGCAGCAAGGCAAGCAGCTCAAGACACCTGCAGAACAGAAGTTGCTGCTAAAAGAAGGCAGGATGATCCCGATGATGGAGCATCTGGTCATCCTGAGGGGGAGAGAACAAAGGAAACAACAGAGGCTGCTGCTGCAAAAACTACAGAGAAAACTGTAGAACCTTCTATGACAGAAACCCAGAAGGGAACACAACAGAGGCAAAACACCTCTATCTCAGCAGAGGATGCACCAACCACAAAACCTAAGGTAATCACTCTTGCATCCTCTTCCTCAGAACAAACTCCACCCTCACCCAAAGAATCAACACCAACCTCACAACCAATCCCGCGCAAAACTAGATTCAAATCCATAGCTCGAAAACCCAAAAGACCAAAACGCACTGCAGAGTTCATTCTTCGCATAATGGAATTTGTATATGCTTTTCAATCAGCAAAGCATTTTGACATTCCACCTCCAAGACCCGAAAACTCTTCACCTACAGATTCCTCACAACCTAAAGTATCAAAACCTTCAGAGGCAACAACCAAAACATCAGAGCATCCAACCCCAAAACCCACAGAACCTCCAACTGTCAAATCTACAAAGGTTCCACCTACACAAATCCAAAACCCAACCTCTGAAACCTCAAAACCAAAAGATAAAGGCAAGGGAATAATGACAGAAGAAGAGCCAAAGAAGAAAATGCCAGTTGCTACAGAGAAGTTGATGAAAGGTGCCTTTAATGCCTTCGTCACTCCTAAACCCGAAGAGGAAGACTGGGCATTCAACTTGAATCCTCTGTCAGAAAATCCAACCCTGGATCCCACAGCTAAGGTAACAGAAGGTAAAGTAGCAGACATCACTCGACAAATGGATGAGCTAAGGAGACCAATTCCAAGAACTACTCCAACCATTGAACAAATGAAAGAGCAAGTTTACAGTTATCTCTACAGACAACACTTCCAGAGCGATTTGCCAGCTCATGTCCGAGATCAGAAGCTCAGAAAGGAATTTGATGCCATCTTCACCTCTACAAAGTCAAAACCGGTCAACCAAGTTTACTCCATTCACAAAATAAAGAAGGTAATCTATTGTAAATACTCTAAAATGAGAACTTATCCTCATACGATGTATACAATCTGGAAAGTCAAAAGGTCTGACAGATCAGAGAATCAATTCTCTGAAGCTGATATCCGAAACCTCAATCCCTATGACTTACTTGACCTTCTGCAATGGACGAAAGACAACTTGAATGACGACTGCCACCAAAGGTCTTATCGAGTTCTCAGAAATGCGATGCGTAAAAAGCTCCTAATCTACAGCATGCTCGACTTTCAACTAGCCATCGATCTAGGCATGACTACTCTAAGTATCAGACCACCAGAGGATTTCTGCCCACCCAATGCCATACCCAATTCTATCATCAAAACTCCAAGGTACGGGTTAGTATTCAAGAATCCTGCTGATCAACTTAAACTGTTTCTGACAATGGACTGTCAGAAGTACACAACCAGTACTCTGAACATGTTCAGAAAAATACTAGAGGAGAACAAAGCAACAGAGCTTATGGACGAAGAATTTGCTCTGATGATGATCAAAGAGATTGATGCTACACTAGGCTTAAGAAATCTCTGCCTCAAATTCTATGAAGAACTCAAGGAAGTAGGAAAAGACAACAGAAAGTTCGACGACTTCCCAAATGCAAAAATCTGAGTCTCTTCAAAGAAACTCTGTCAACGTTTATTTCTGTTCATTTAATGTACTCAAATGTAAATGCTTCTGGCATAAATTCCAAATGAAAGAAATAATCTTCTGAGGTATTGTTTAACCTCTCTTTATTACTTAAGTTAAAATGCATAAATTCAACCATTTATTTTTCAATACTTAGGGGGAGATTGTTAGCTCCAATATTCTGAAAAATTAAAAGTATTGAAAAATGGCTAAGTACAGAAGAACTTCCACAGAAGCTCTGTTGAGTGCAACAGAAGCTCTGTCGGGCATCTCAGAAGAATCAAAGGAAGTTTGATCAAGAGTAATCAAAGACCGAAGAAACTACAAAAGGACGCTTTCAGAAGACCAAAACCACATAACCTCTGTTACCAATAACAGAGCCTCTGCGGACAACTTCAAAAGACAAGGAACCCAGTGAAGACTACTCACAAAGGACCAAAGAAAGATCTACAGAAGAATGCTCACCAAGGAACCAACCACAGAACCTCTGTCACCCTTGACAGAGCTTCTGCGGTTCAGGCTGAATACTTGGAAGATATTTATAATATCTTGCCACTGTTGAAGAAATATCTTGCTACTGTTCCTGGCCTGTTCATCAACTTGCATGGTAGCTTGCCCTATCCAACTTCAACACGTGTCAAACTCTGAGTGGACTCAATAGGGCTTAGTACAACATAGACGTCTGCGCCATTAAATGAAATACAGCACGTTCAACTGTTCATACCATCCGATCAACAAAAGCTTATGCTTTATGGTCCCCTTGTAGTAGTATAAAAGGAAGACTCATGTTGAGTTCTTCCTAACAACAAAAAAATAGGAAATACAAAACTGTTTTTACAAAAAAAAAAGGCACACAAGAACACATCGAGAGTCATATCTGCTTAAAGCTTTGCATACTCAACTGTTCTTAAATCTATTCTTGCCTTATATATAAAACAACAGTAATCTTCAAGATATCATCTTTATACTGTTTCTTTATATTGTGTGTTCTAAATCTATCAAACATACCTGTTAGTTCTTCAATACGCTTCCGCACCAAACATAAACTCGAACTAATAGATCTGATAATCTTGTATAAGCAAAACGGGAAACCAACACTTTTGAAAAGTCATCTTTTCTAGAATCTCGTCTTTTTCCAAATCTTCGGTGATTGATGATCTATCGTGGGCTTATGATACCCAAATCGATGACGATGTTGGTTGCGATAAACGCGATGTCTGTGGATTCTGCGCATTTGGCGACGGTGTTTTCTGCTACCACGTCGACCCTTTCGTCAGCCGACAGGGGCGAGGGTGTAAAGACGGGAGAGAATGATGGGGATTTTATGGAGATCAACTTTGCGTTGTCTTCATCCCCCTTGACTGACTACGTCCTCGTCAGGACGAAGTCGCTTCCGCTTCGGGGGAAATATCAACTCTTATATTTCAAGGAGCATTTTCCAGGGATCTCTATCGAAGAGATTGGACTGTGTTTAGCCGTACTGGCATCTTTCATAAGTTTTTCTTTTGAAACTTGTGTTTACCGATGTTTATTCCTTCGATGAGCGATTTGCTAATACGTTCCCTTTGTAATTGTGCAGATGTTTTTGTTTTCCTTCACTAAACACGTGACGAAACTGGAGGTATTGGAGTGGAGGTCGATTGTCGAAGAGAAGATATTCCTTCCTCCAACCTTAACATTAATCTTAAGAGCCACATTCTCGGAATGCCATGGCGCGAAAGGTTGGGAGACAACTCCGGCTATACTCGTTTGATCCTTGCATCAGTTCTTCAGGATTGTCAGGATTCCGAAGGCTGAGTTTTCTTTGGGCAGAGTTTACGATTGCTATGTTTCCTTAGATCTTAGGGTAGTTTCTTTTTTCTGGGTTTATGAATTAGGATTTTCATGCTCGACCGTTGGTGGTCGGGCCGTTGGTATGCAACGACTTTTGACTTTGTATTTACTTGTCCAACTATCGGTCGTTCATATGTAATTGTTCAATGAAGTTCCTTCTTTTGCTGAACTTGTGTTTTTAATTACATATGTCGTGGATAAATGTAATATTGATCATAACAGTATGAAATAAACGGAGGATCGTGCGACTTAGGCTTTTATTGCAATATAACGGTTGAAATATATATCATCGATGTGTTAGAACATACAAAGTATTTCTAAGTTCCAGAAAATTAGATCGAGGGATCGTTTAGACCTTATGTTACACCGTATCGTATCATGAAACTTTAGAATATATGCCCCTGTGATCAAACAATCGAGTCATGCACTTGGATACTCATGTCGTGCGTTCCTGCGATAAAGTTCGTTAGAGGTCGGTCGTGGTTTTACCAACAAGTTTGCGATGCTTAACGTCGTGCTGAAAACTTTGTATGATAGGAAGATGATTTTAAAAGAAATATTTTTTCAAATGCGTCGCATTCCAACTTCGTGGGATTTCCTGATTGTCGAGGGTTCGAAGTCGATAGGCTCCTTTACCAACGACTTCGGAGATACGATAGAGACCTTCCCACTTGGTAGAAAGTTTACCTGCGTTGAGCTCCTGGGTATTCGGGAATACTCGACGGGGGATGTAATCGCCTTCTTGAAAGATTTTAATTTTGACGTGTTTATTGAAATGTCGCTCGACTGCCTGCTTTTGTGACGCCATTCTGATCAAGGCCGATTCTCTGAGCTCTTCAAGGGCGTCGGGGTCATAACTCAAATCAACCAAGTTGTGGTCGACGGAATTGTGCCTCGAAGTTGGGAGATGAACTTCGATTGGTAGGACGGCTTCACAACCGTAGATGAGAGAGAAGGGGGTTTGTCCTGTGGACGTGCGGAGTGTCGTGCGATTTTCCCATAGGACTGAAGGGAGCTCTTCAACCCATCTTCCTTTTGCAGCTTTTAATCGTTTCTTGATCGAGGCTACAATAGTCTTATTACTCGACTCAACAAGTCCATTGGCTTGGGGATATCTGGGAGTCGAGGTCATCAGTGTGATGTTCCTATCTTCACATAACTGTTGGGTCCTGTCGCTTATGAATTGGGATCCATTGTCGCAGACAATTTCAGATGGAATCCCAAACCTGCATATGATGTTAGTTTGGATAAAGGAGATAACTTCTTTATCCCTAATTTGGGAGAAGGCAGCCGCTTCGACCCATTTAGAAAAGTAATCCGTGAGCACGAGGAGGAATACTTTTTGCCCCAGAGTAGGTGGTAGTTTACCGACAATATCCATTCCCCACCTCATGAAAGGCCATGGGACAAATGTTGAGTGCAAAAGCTCCGAGGGTTTATGAGACATACCTGAGTGTCGTTGACAGGGGTCGCAATTTTGGACGTACTTGACAGCGTCTTGTCGCAGTGTTGGCCAAAAGTACCCTTGTCGGGAGATACGATTAGCCAAGCTACGACTTCCTGAATGATTACCACATTCGCCGTCGTGCATCTCTTGGAGGATTTTCTGGGCTTGATTTTTGCTGATGATGCACCTTAAATTTAAGCCCGTCGATGATCGCCGATAAAGTTTATTTACGATAATAACATACTTAGATGCTTTGAATCTAATTTTTCGAGCATCCATTTTGTCTTCGGCGAATTGGTCGTGCACGAGGAAATTTCGAATGTCGCGTGACCAATCATCTTGTTCGTCTTCGATCTGGATGACGTCTGTGTTTCCAATGGACGGCGTTGCCAGGTGAATCATAGGAATAACATCAAATATTGGTTCAACTAAAGCGGACCCAAGGTTTGCCAATGCGTCGGCCTGAGTGTTCTGGTCTCGCGGAATCTGTTCAATAGAAAAAGATTTAAAGTTTTTGGAAATTTCTTTTGCCACGCTTAGATATGTTGTCATTTTTGAATACTTGGCTACGAATTCTCCATTGATTTGATTTACTACCAGTAGGGAATCGCTCTTTACATGCAATGCGGTTGCCCCCGAGTCATGGGCCATATTCATTCCCACGATCAGGGCTTCATGTTCGGCTTCGTTGTTGGTGGCCTTGAAGTCGCATCGGATCGAGTATACCATCTTACCCCCCTGTGGCGACTTTAAGACGACACCCAGCGCAGAGCCTCTAATGTTGGATGATCCGTCGACATGTAGGATCCAAGGCACGTCGTCATGAGTCGCCACAGTGGACACTTCGAGCTCTGCTTCTTTCTCCAATTCACGGCTAAAATCGGCGATAAATCTTGCCAAGGCTTGTGATTTGATCGCGGTCCAGGGCTTGAAATCGATGTCATAACTGCTGAGATATATGCTCCACTTTGCTAAACGACCTGTCAACTCAGGTTTCCTTAGAACAGACTTAAGAGGAAAGTTAGTTACGACAGTAATAGGATGCGATTCGAAGTAGTGTCGTAATTTTTTAGCAGCTGTGACTAGTGACAAAAGCAGTTTTTCCATGGAAGAATACCTGGTTTCTGCGTCCAAGAGAGATTTACTTACATAGTAGATTGGCAATTGTTGTTTTTCGTCTTCTCGTGTGAGTACGGGCTTACCGCATTTGGACTGACAGCTAAATACAATTCTAAGATCTCACGATCGTGAGGTTTCGACAACAGAGGAGGCGACGCCATATATTCCTTGAGTTTTTGCAATGCTTGCTCATGATTGTTGGTCCAGTTGAAACCTTTATTTTTCCTGAGGACGTTATAAAACAGATGACATCTATCTGAAGATCGGGAGATAAACCTGTTTAGGGCCGCTACTCGACCAGTAAGCCTTTGGACCTTCTTGAAATTTCGAGGAGATTTGATGTCGATGATGGCTTTGATTTGGTCGGGGTTAGCTTCGATTTCTCGGCGAGTGACCATGTGGCCTAAGAACTTTCCAGCACTGACTCTGAAGGAACATTTGGTAGGGTTGACCTTCATGCTATACTCTAGAAGGATGTTGAACGATTGTCTTAGATGCTCGATATGATCGACCGCTTGCTTTGACTTGACGAGCATGTCATCAATATACACCTCCATTGTGTCGCCGAGATGGTCTTTGAACATTTTATTCACTAGACGCTGATAGGTGGATCCTGCATTTTTTAGTCCGAAAGGCATAACTTTATAACAGTAAATACCTCGGTCCGTCATAAAAGAGGTTTTCTCCTGATCCTCGACGTGCATTAAGATTTGGTTATACCCTGAATAGGCATCCATGAAGGTCAATAGTTCATGTCCTGCGGTTGCGTCAACCATGGCGTCGATATCCGGTAATGGGAAAGGATCTTTCGGGCAAGCCTTATTGAAATCGGTGAAGTTGATACAGACCCTCCATTTTCCATTCTTCTTAGCCACGGCTACGACATTAGCAAGCCAGTCGGGATACTTTACTTCTCAGATCTTCCCTGTCTTGAGGAGGTTATCGACCTCATCGTTTATTACTTTATTTCTTTCAGGAGCGAATTTACGGCATTTTTGCTTGACGGGTATAAACGATGGATCGATATTGAGCTTGTGAGAAATGATGTTAGGGTCAATGCCAACCATATCTTCATGCGACCAGGCGAAGCAGTCAGCATATTCCGGCAAGAAGGATATTATCCTTTGCCTAAGCAGTAAGCATATTCCTTCAAGCTTTCCATGCGCTGGGTCAGCGGTTCGTTCTGAGTTTCCGCCATCTGCCATTTTCCTGTGATAGAGAACATAAGAAACTCCAAGAAACTATTAGTAGAATGCACTTTCGTCGAGGATTTTCTCAAGATGAGGTCCCACGGATGGCGCCAAACTGTTAATGCCAAAAATCGCACCAAAGGGACAACTTAAGGTCGATGTGGACTTAATCAACTAAAGAAAGAATCTTTCGACGAGACATGCGACGAGGAATAAAATAAAGAAACAAGGGATTTGATGACGCAGGAAAAACCTCAAACAAGGAAAAAACCTGCGGACGACAGTGGGTGTCGTCGCTATACTATGGTCGCCAATCAGGGGCGATGTCCTTGGTACCGGCGTCGATCGTACGATGATTACAATACAAATGAAGGAAAAGCTCCGAAATGTAAATTACAAGTGTTTAAAGGTAAAAATAGGTGTTTGTCGTGTGTGAATACAAAGTGTGAACTGCTGGTCGAGGGCTGTTGTCGTGCGTCGAGAGCGATGCTTGAGCTTTCCTTTGAGTGTTCTTGAGTTCGCTGTAAGGTTCTGGCTTTCAATACTTGATCTCCAGAGTTCGAATGTTCTTTGCTATGTGTTTGGATGATTTTCTCTGCTGTTTGGGGATGGTCGCTGATGTCTATCAGATGTTAACTAATCTCCCTTGCAATGAGGCTTTAGCTTGACTTTTATAGTCTTCGTGCCATTAATTAGTTCCATTTAATGATTTGATCAACAGCTACAACGGCTAGAAACGGTCGCCGGAGTGATTATCCATGATGATCTTCGTCCGTTACGGCTATCGATCGTTGATGGTTGCGTCGGTTATATCGGTTGCTCTTTACTGACTTTGACTCCTGCATTAAACACTTAACAAACGTAATAGTCAAGGTTAACGTTATCTTTGGTCGAAGATGCAATGATCTTACGCGATGGTCGTACGGGACGGGCGATGCTATGGTCGAGCGTCATGGGAGACGTACGACTTACCTTTTACTGGAGACGACGGATGTTTTCTGGGTTCTTGTCGAGACCTTATTTTAATACAAGATTTGGATTATAACGTGCGTCTTACCTACTCTGGTCGTGGTCGTACGACGTGATTTTTTGCCCAAACAGAAGCCACATACCTTCTTTTGGAACCACCTTTAAACGAAAAGATGGTCAGCGAATGGTCTAAAATCCCTCTCGGTAAGAATCTAACCGACACATTATAAAAAAGAGTCGTGAAATCCCTATTCGCGAGAACCCAATCCAGTTTCTGCTTAACACCTCCTTCTATGCTCGGCTTTTGGCACCATGTGAATTGGATGCCCGTACAAGCAATGTCGAATACCTCAATGTCCTTAATACAAGGGAAAAAATCGGTCATGTTATTATTTCTTGTAGATGACCCTCCAAACCCATCATGTGGAAACAACATAGTGTTGAAATCGCCCATTATCATCCACGGTTTCGCACCCATTATGGCTTTAAATTTCCGAAGTCCCAACCAAAGATCCCTTCGTAAAGCTTCCATATTAGCCCCATACACAATGGAAAGATAAAACGGAGTTTGCTCACCTCGAAGTCTAGTTTCACAGTGCATATATTGACTATGAGCTTCCAATACCATCAAATCAAGGATACGTAAGTCCCAAGCAATAATAATGCGTGTACCTTTATCACAAAATAAATAATTCGAACACCAAGACCAACAACCAAATATGTGAGAGCAAACATCTTTCAAGTACTCTTTTTGCAAATCAGATTCGACAATAGCACAAAGACCCACACTATGGCAATGAATAAAACTCTTAACTTCCCTTTGTTTTACAGGGGAATTTAGACCTCGTATATTCCACGTAGCAAGATTAATCATAACTAACCTTGTAAAGATGATACCTCCACTTCCACGTGTTTCTCCGCACCAACCGTTTCACCACCTTTGCATGGCGGTGTTTCGTCCACAAAGGCCACTTCCTCCGTATCCGACTCCCCATCCAAAAGATGATGGAACCAATTCATGCATGTGACCGTGTCCGAGATCGACCCTCTAATGGGCTTCCAATTTGTCCAAAACGAGACAATTACCGATGTCATAATAAGTATATTCTTAATTAGCGGGGTTTCCGTTGATGCATTCTTCTCCTTGGGCCGTGAATTTTAATTTATCTCGACTTCGTCCACCACAATTGTATCCACATGTTCCCCATGCACTACCTTGCCCTTATCCTTTAATGTGGCTCCACTAGTTCCTTCACGTACGTCTTTATCCAAAGGAGTCTCCTTTGCATTTCCCATTAAGCGTTGTTTGTTCCTTTCGGTTCTTTCAAATGTTCCTTGTGTGTCCATTTGCTTTTCATGACCGATCTTGATGCCATTTTGGTTCGGTTTTGTATTCTTCTTCTTCCTCCATTGCTTTCGTACTACCTTGACAAGACCATCCTCATCACTGGCTCCTTTCCTCGCACCATGGTTGTTATTCTTACGATTTCCATCCAGCTTACCACAATTGGTTGTTTTATGCCCAAACACACTACACTGAGCGCATTGGAAAGTTTCCCAAATATACTCCACATCGATCTTATCCGATACTTCTTCGTCATCCTCCAAGTTAGGGATGATCACCTCAAGTTCTATTTTAAGTTCTCCCATGGCCCATACCTCCACTAAGACCTTCACAAATCTCGGGCGTCCCCATTCCTTTTCACATATGGCCAAAGTGCAAGCATCCATCTGTTTAGGTACGCCAAGAGCGCTATTAATGCAACTTATTCCTTCTCGATTGAAATCAACTTAAGGGATGTTATGTAACTTCACCCATGTTAGGGCTAAATTATGTTGAATAGAAGTTAAAGGGTTTATTTTGTAAATGTTGGTATATGGGCTTAATCATGTAAATGGGCCATGGGCTTGAAATGTTTAGGCCTAGATATATATAGTAATATTAGTCTTAGAATCAAGGTTAATCGTCTAAGCCAGATTTATCATTCATATTGTAAACACTCTGAAGCTTAATGAAATATATGGATGACCAGTTGAAATCATATTGACTTGATCTTTATTCTATTGATTTCTATTGTTTATGCACTAATCTGGAACTCACAATTGGTATCAGATCATATGGACGGTTCGATTCAAAGCAATCTAAAGCTTTCTGGTAAGGTTCTGTTCACTTTTATCGACTGTGTTCTTAACTCTCAAAAACCCATATTTTGATTCGGATAAAATTGTTTGATTTCGCGTATTGCATTCGATTAGCATCATCATTATAAGCTTTCTGCAATTTTTCTAATCCTAATTCGACTGTTTGATTGTGTTTTTGGCAAAATCAAGTTCTTTGGTTTTTGGTCGCTATTCATGCTAAAAATCCATTTTTTCATCAAAATCGTGTTAGTTTGCTTCAAAATCGATTAGGGTATTGTTAGTTTTGTGTTTTGTTAGGTTTCTAATCTTTCAGGAACGATTTTAGCAACCCTAGTCGTATATCTATCGATTTTGCACCTAACAGCCGTTGTTTTCGGATACCACGGCAGCACTTTCCGGAACATCGGATAAACTTCCCGGGTAAGTTCTCTTTTCTCGCTACTTTCCGGACAAAATTGATCCGGTAACCAAAAGTTCTCGGTAAATCTAATTTATCCGGGAAACTCAAAGTTTCCGGTTGATTTTTCTTTCCAGACATAATTCTATCGGGTAATCTAATCCCTCCGGACACATCATTCGGACACTCTGCTATCCGGTAAGTACAATCATCCGGTAAGTTTCGCAAATTCATTCGGTAAGTTTTTGTTCTTATCTTACACGGTAACAAAGTTATCCGATATCTAATTTCTATCCAGTAAACTCAGTTTATCCGGTAACCTAGTGTTATCCGGTAACTTCAGTTTACCCGGACACTTCTGCTATCTGAAAAACTCACACACATCTGATCTGTACACTTCCAAATCAAACACTATTTCATCCGGATTCCTATCCGGTAAGTTCTGTTTAGCTAGTTTATTTCCAGTTTTACTCTACATCACTCTTAGAACCTGCGTTAGGACTTCAATTCATAGTGCCTTGCGTTAGGATTCCACTTTGAATCGAACAAACGTCTGATGATCACATTAGTGCAATCACCAAAGATGTCTCTCGACGCTCTTGCTATCGGCACCGATTTCAAGCCACTGACCCTCTACCAGGGACAATATAGCCAATGGCGGGACATATTCTTCATATTCATCGAGTCGAAGGATAACTACAAGTACATCTAGCGTGCTCTAACTGATGGCCCACAAGCTGAACCCATGAATGTCATTCCAGCACAAGAAGAAGGTGGTCAAGCTCAATATGAGCCCAAGAAATACTTGGAGATGAGCGAGGACGAAAAGGGCATGTTTGATGGTGAAAAGCATGCCAAGAGATATCTGGTTCAGGCTGTACCAAATTCAATCTACACAGCCATTGACAGCTACAGGCACACCTCAAAGGGCATGTGGGATCAGGTACAAAAGATGATGAGTGGGAGCAAAGTCGGCAACCAACTGCAGATCAACAGCTGCATTACCAAGTTTGATGGCTTTAAGCTGCGCTCCGGCGAAACACTCTCCCAGACTTATGAACGATTTTGCCTCCTACTGAACGAACTCCACAAGAACAAGATCAATCGCCCAAACACGGAGAATGCTCTGAAGTTTTTGAACAACCTCCTACCTAAATGGAAAGTGTTCGCTTCTCACATCAAACACAACCATCTGATGGAGAACGTTGCAATCCATGAGCTCTACGAGATGCTTCTACAGGACGAGAATGAAGTCATGGAGATACTGAGCAACCAGAAGTCTGCTTCCAAGTCCCAAGCTGATCCACTCGCTCTTATTTCTTCAAAACAAGGAAAATCTTCCGGACGTCAATCCAAACAAGCCCAAGAGCCGAGTGAATCCGAACCAGAATCCGAAAAAGAAGAAGAAAGTGATTCTGATCCTGAACTGACTGTTCTAAAGAAAGCAATGGACCTGCTCTCCAGATCTTTCCAGCAGAAGAAGTTTTTCAAGAAAAACCTTCATCCAATAATCAGCGCTACTCCACTTCTTCCAACAAGCTCCATGATTATCAGGATAAATGCGAAGGAAAAAAAAGGCAGATGAGCACAAACAGCCTGACAAGAAGGAGAATAATAAGAAGGAAGATCGCAAGCCCTAGACAAAGAAGAAGGATGAACCCGTCACTTGCTACAACTGCGGGAAATTGGGTCACTTTGCAAAGGATTGTAGAAAGCCTGTTGTGAAAAACTCACACTACTACAAGGCCAAACTTCTTCTGGCAGAACAGAAAGAGGCAGGAGAAGCTCTATTTGTTGAAGATGACCATTGGCTGGCTCGTTCTGATAGTGAAAGCGATTCTAAGGATGCTGATGCTTTCATGGAATGCCATTCTTCTTCATCGGAAAAGGCGAATCTGTGTCAGGTATGTGAACCTATTCATCAAAGCTTAATCGAACATATGCAACCACTTGTTGAATGAATATATTCTTATAAGGCCACCACTAATGAACAACTGCTTCAAATTAAATCGTTAACTAAAAAGCTAGATGTTCAAAAGAGAATAACTAAAAAATACAAGTCCGAAAATGCTAATCTAAAAGAAAATTGTACATATCTTTCAATAGCACCTAAGGACTTAAGGGCCAAGATATTTGAACTGGCCCTAAAACTTGATATGTGTGAGAATGAGAAAGTAGAGATTGTTTATCAATACTCATCTCTTCAAATTCACCACAAAGAAATGGTTTTCCAAAATTACTGATCTTGAAACCAAACTCCACAAAAGAGGTCAAACTGATCAGACCATTCACATGAACAAACCCAAGGAATTCACATACTTTAACAACGAATGGGGAATCGGATACGATAACCCACAATACTTAAAAAAGATTTTGACCAAAAGACCAGCTCTTTATCACTTTGGTTTTCTCGGTCTAGACAAAAAAGTATCCTGAATATAAAATCAAATGGACTGGTCCTCTTGAAAAGGAGAAAGAAGCGGAAACTGAGGAATACAAGCGCGCACACACCACGAAAATGCAACTACCTTTTGTGTATGAGCCTATGAACTACTCGTACAAGAAAAACCCAAAGAAATACCTCTCGAATGACTACTTTGACGGCTATAAGGTTGCGATGCCCAAGGATTCCTCCAAAAAGGATGAGGCCCAAGCACCTGAACCCAAAACTGAGACGGACGAGTTTAAACTCTATGTTCCTCCTCTCGTTTTGGAATCAAAAATAGTCGAATTAGAGGAGAGACTCGAGACAGAAAGAACCAGTTTTCAAAAGGAAAAATAAGCGCTTATAACAAAACTTGAGAAACTCAAATCCGTAAAAACCAAATATGTGTCGGATGAGGGACAGGAAATCCTTCGGAACAAAATCAATCGGCTCACATCAAAACTGTCTGCTTTGGCAACAGAAGCGATGAAGGAGCACGTGAGAAATGGTCAACTTCAAGAGAAGATTGACTTACTCCAAAACGAAAAGATGATTTTACCCGAACCTTCCTCGGACTCGTCTGATACATCTTCGTGTAAAGATTTCATTGGAAGAACTTCTTCACGAAACGGTAAAGAGTCTCAAGATGAGTGTATTATAAAGAATCTAAACTCTGACTTTTACTTAGCTTCCGCACCAGATTCTTCTAAAAACACAGACATAAAGTGTTCCTCACCTCCCTCAACCAATCCTAGTCCATCGATTTCGGATATTGATTTTTCAAGATTCATAAATTCTGAGGGTAGTTCAGATGAAGGGTTTAAATCGTTTACATTTGACAAACCTCTTCCGAGTCACACCGACTTTCTTTCAAAAGCGGTAAATCGCCCGGTCAATTTTCAAAAAGGCGAGTGTTCTTCAAAACCTAAGACCCCGGTTGTGATCAAGGTTTCTAAAACTGATTCTCGTTCTCAAAATCAATCATAGCCGCGGCAAAAGACTAGTTGATCAACTGATACAAATCCTATCTACTCAAACTCTGCTGACCATGCCGTTAATGATGTTTCAGATAAAAATGGTCGGGCTAAACAAGAAAAACAAAAGAGGGTAGCCAAGGAATCTATCGAGAACAAGTTGGCGTCGAAGTCATTTAATGATGATTTTTATCCTCGGATGAACATTAATGATTGTGCTTTGAATCACAAGAATGATTTTGTTGAACAAAGTGTTAATTTTCCGATTAAACTTTATTCAATTCAGCATTTGATTTAATTATCCCATGATTGTTTATGTTGTTCTAACTATGGATTGAATGACTTTGACGATATTAGAAATGCAACTGATTGGTTTGGTTCTTATCATGTTTATCATTCTAAACCTAATCGCAAATCCCATAAAAATAAAAAGAAGCCTATTTCAAAATGGGTTCCCCAATCAGAGGTTAAACCTAAACAAGAAAGGAAACCCATTTCAAAACGGGTTCCCCAATCAGAGGTTAAACCTACACCCCAAGAGGAAACCTGCTTCAAAACAGGTTCCTCAGCCAGGTGTTAAACCTAACCCTCTAGGACCCATTTTCAAATGGGTACCTAAAATCCGTTAATCTTGTTTTTGCAAGACTGTCATGTGTGGTACTTAGACTCATGATGCTCCAAGAACATGACCGAAAGGAGGGAGCTGCTCACGAACTACACCGAGAAATACAGTCGAGACGTGAGATTTGGGAAGGATGACAAGGCGCCGATTTTGGGCTACGGCGACATTGTCCAAGACAAGATCACGATAAAGAAAGTATCATATGTCGCGGGCTTGGGACACAATCTGTTCAGCATCGGCCAATTCTGCGATAAAGATCTAGAGGTCAGATTCAAAGCTAAACGGTGTAGCACCCGCACTAACGACGGAATAGAGCTACTAGTTGTAACGCGAAAGACCAACCTCTACACCATCGACCTCTTTGCCCTGAAGACCGTTGATTTAGTCTGCCTGATGTCCAAGCCCAACTCACAGCAAGCGTGGATTTGGCACCGACGTCTCTCGCACCTTAACTTCAAGAATATCAACAAGATGGTGCTAAGCAGACTCGTAAAAGGCATGCCCGTGCTCCAATTCATGAAGGACAGACTCTGTGGGGCATGCGAGATGGGGAAAATGAAGCGATACACACACAAGCCGAAGGCCGCTCTGAGCACGTCCCGGTCCCTCGAACTCATTCATATAGATTTGTATGGACTGATGCATGATCAAAGCACCAACAAACGGAAGTATGTCATGGTGATGGTTGATGACTTCTCACACAACACTTGGGTAAAGTTCCTGCGCCCGAAGGATGAAACCTCGGAGCTAATAATCAACCATCTGAAGACCCAAGTTCAAACTATCAGGACGGACAACGTGACAGAGTTTAGGAACCAAACGGTGAACGACTACCTGACATTCGTCGGTATTTCGCAAACCTTTTTTGCCGCGTTCACTCCTCGGTAAAACGGAGTGGTGGAGAGACGCAACCGTACCGTTGTTGAAGCCGCTCGCAATCAAAACTGCCATTATTTCTCTAGGCTGAAGCTGTTACAACAGCTTGCTACATGAAAAACCGCTCCATCATCAACAAGGGTTCAACAAAACGCCGTACGAGATCATCAACAACCGTATCCCGAACATCAAGTATTTCCACGCGTTAGGATGCATATGCTACGTCTTAAACAATAAGGATGATCTCGGGAAATTTAGTCTGAAGGCAGACGAAGGACTCTTCATAGGATACTCCATGCAGGCTAAGGCTTATCGCGTTTACAACAAACTGACCAAATCCGTTCTTGAAAGGGTAAACGTGACATTTGACGAAGCCGCAGATTTGGCTTCTGAACAACATAGTTCGGAACCCGGTTTAACTGGCGTGTTAGCTTCCGAACTTTCACATTTGGGATCTACACAAACCCCAGTAAATCCAAATCATGCATCTACGTCGAATTCACATCTTTCTGATTTAGATTTTCTGTTTCAACATTTTTATGATGATTTCTTTAACTTACCTACCCCTCGTATCTCTGTGCAACCCAGAATTGAAGCTGGTCAAATCGAGGACTCAGCGAATCTTTCCGGTCCGCCGCCTTCGACGAGCACTCCAGCAATCACTATGGAGTCCCCTCATACCTCAAAAGACACATCCACGACTGATACGACTATTCCCCCGGAGGAACCTGTACAAAACCCGGAGATCACTCCCAAAGATTCGTCCTCCACTACACTCAATGACCAACCTCTGAATTCCCCGGAACCAGAAGTTGCTCAACCATCGATGAATCATGTTCTCCTTCCTCCGAGAAACCAACAGGCAACACTTGAAGCTGTTTAAGACCTTCCGACCGGTGGTTATGTGGATCCGGACACCTCACACTCTACTCAACAACCGGTTCCACACATCACTAAATGGACCAAGGCTCATCCTCTTCACCAGATCACCGGCGATCCTTCCATTCCGGTTCGAACGCGAGGCGCATCGGCCAACTTCTGCCTATTCTCCGGATTTCTCAGCAAGATCGAGCCAACAACCGTCTCCGAAGCACTCGAAGACCCGGACAGGGTCATGGCCATGCAAGAGGAATTCAATCAATTTGAGGCCCTCAAGGTATGGCGACTCATCCCACGTCCATCTCACAAGATGGTAATCGGCACGAAGTGGATCTTCAAGAATAAGAAGGACAAAGACGGTATCGTCATTCGGAACAAGGCGCACCTCGTGGCAAAAGGATACCACCAACAAGAAGGGATTGATTACGACGAGACATACGCTTTGGTTTCCAGAATCGAACCAATCCATATGTTCCTTGCATACGCCGCGCACAAGAAGTTCACGGTCTTCCAAATGGATGTGAAGACCTCATTTCTCAATGGCGAGGTCAAGGAAGAGGTGTACGTATCGCAACCGGACGGGTTCATGGATGACAAGAAGCCTAACCACGTCTACATCCTAGACAAGGCTTTATACGGTTTGAAGCAAGCTCCACGGGCCTGGTATGACGCTTTGTCCAAGTTTTTAATAAAGTTAGGATTTTCAAAAGGTAAAATCGACACAACCCTGTTAATTAAAAACAAAGATGGTCACTTAGTTTTAGTTCAAGTGTATGTTGACGACATAATTTTCGGTTCCACTAACCCACAGTACTGTAAGAACTTTGCAAAACTAATGGGACAATAATTTCAAATGAGTATGTTGTGTGAGATGAATTTTTTCCTCGGTCTTCAAGTTAAACAACTGTCGACCGGGATATTCATAAATCAGGCTAAGTACATCTAGGATATTCTTCGGAAATTCCAGATGGAACAGTCCTCACCAATGAAAACTCGCATGGCACCCGGTACAAAGTTACACGCCGATCCTAACGGAAAGGATGTGGACACCAAAACATACTTGGGAATGATTGGTTCTTTAATGTACCTAACGGCTAGTAGACCGGTCATTATGTTTTCGAACTTTCTTTGCGCCCGTTTTCAGTCAAAACCTAAAGAGTCTCATTTAATTGCGGTTAAACGAATCTTTCGTTATTTGAGAGGTACTGCTGATGTTGGCTTGTCGTACCCGAAAGAGACAGGTTTTGAACTCTCAACGTACTCAGACGCCGATCACGCGGGGAGCATGATGGAACGGAAGAGCACATCGGGGCATGTGCAGTTATTAGGCGACAGCTTGGTGAGTTGGACATCCAAGAAGCAGCAGTGCGTCTCTACATCAACTGCTGAGGTGGAATACGTCACTGCCGCGAGTTGCTGTTCGCAATCCATCTGGATGCGCACTCAACTGAAAGACTACAGCTTCACATACTCCAAAGTACCCATCTACTGCGACTCAAAGAGCGCCATTGCCATATCAAGAAATCCGTTCCAGCACACGAAGATGAAGCACATAGACGTTCGATACCATTTTATCAAGGATCACGTCGAACGAGGTATAATCGAACTCTACTTTGTTAATACTGGATGAAAAACGTTTTAACTATCTTGTGTCCAGGATAGGTATGCTAAACCTGGAGAGTTGATCAAATTGTGCGCCCGATACAAGTTCCATACACCTACGAGAAACTGTCTATTCATCATCTGTTGTCTACACTCCAGATGATTGAGTACACACTTCCTCGAATATGTATTCTACTTGTATCGTATACACGTTTCGGTTAAATCTCTGTATTAATTAGGTAGATTTCGTTTGTTTTCTTTTGTTTAGCGTGTATTTCTTTTTATGTTCATTTATTGTCGTCTACTTTATTTTTGGATATATCTGTGCTTTCACAATTTGTTCATGTGTTCAGGGGGAGCACATACAAGTATCAGGTAAGTATGTTCTATTTTTTAGGGGAGTCACACCACTTGCACAATCCGAGGGGGAGCAAGGTTCTACTTGTTCATCAGTTGAGGGGGAGCGACGCACAGTTTTTTCTTTAAATGTGTGAAAAGTTTTTTTATGTGTGATCGTTTCTCAATATCACTCACATGCACGTTCCGAGGGGGAGCAAAAGTTTCCATCGTTTTTCATTCGAGGGGGAGCGGAAAGATTAAATCAAAAATGTTTTTTAAAGGAGTTTTGAAAGTCCATGGGTCAAAATACCAAACTATCCGGATGGGAGTTCCGGACACCCACCTATTCGGATAGGTTTTCGGACCGGACACCTATCTGAACCGGATAGGTATCCGGATTACCCATCCGGTAAGTGACCCATATATATATATATATATATATATATATATGTTGGTTCCCGTTTTGCTTATACAAGATTGTCAGATCTATTAGTTCGAATTTATGTTTGATGCGGAAGCGTATTTGATAGATTTAGAACACACACTATCAAATAAACAGTGAAGAGAATTGATTTATAGCACAAAGACCCATTGTATTTAATATATCAAGAACACTTAGTACAGATTTGACGCTAATTGAGTGTAAGTGTTTTGTGTTGTGTGTTAAGTGATTGTGTAAACTTGTAAAGTGTAAAAACGGTGATTCTTAGGAAGAACTCAACATGAGTCTTCCTTGTATACTACTACAAAAGATCTATTCTAGACAAGAGACTGTTGCTACAGGAAAGAAGAGATGGTATGAACAGTTGGAAAACTGCAAGCATTAAATGTCGCAGACGTCTATGTTGTACTAAGCCCTAATGAGTCCACTCAGAGTTTGACACGTGTTGAAGTTGGACAGGGCATGCTACCATACAAGTTGATGAACAGATCCTGGAACAGTAGCAAGATATTTCTTTAACAGTGGTAAGATATTATAAGTATCTTGAGTCTTCAGTGAGGACAACAGAGGCTCTGTAATGTGTTGCAGAAGTTCTGCGGTCTGGTCCTTTATAGAGTAGTCTTCACTGGGTTCCTTGTCTTCTGAAGTTGTCTGCAGAGGCTCTGTTATTGGTGACAGAGGTTCTGAGGTCTTGATTTTCTGTAGCGTTCTTATGTAGTTTCTTTGGTCTTTGATCACTCTTGATCAAAACTTCCTTTGCTTCTTCTTAGATGCCCGGCAGAGCTTCTGTAGGGCGCCTCTTTAGCTTCTGTAGCTTCTTGACCTTGATCTCTCGGTAAGTTCGGCAGAGCCTCTGTAAGAGGGTTTCTTCACATAGCCTATTTTTCACTACTTCTAAATACTTCTATGATTAGGAAGATTGAAGCTAACAATATATATCCGGGCATCTCAAGTTCATTTCCTTTTCCGGATATCAAAACCCCTAAAAACCCTCTCTCGATAAACCCCTCTCGGACACTCTCGTTTATCATCATTTTCGATCGTTTCGACTTCTCTCATCACAGGTATGCTTTCCACTCCATCATCTAACCTGTTTCGATCTCACACATGCACAAAATAGACTGTGTAATCGACCCAATATTCATCCGATTAGGGTTTTCGGAACCCGTTTTCGTGTCGATTCACATTCGGTCCATTTTACTTTGTTTTAGATCAATTTAAGTGGTTTTGTGTACATATATTCTAGATTAGTCGCATCTAGAATGATTGGATATATGTCTGATTTGGTCTATTGGTTGATTTAAGTTACCCGGATGTCGTCCGGATAGTTTTCAAACTATCCGGACACATTCAACTCTATCCGGAAACAACCATAACTTACATATTTTATCTGTAAAGTCTCATGTTTAAATATCTCATCCGGGAAGTGCCTCATCTGGGAACCATCTCACCCGGTAACCCCTGTTGTCCGGAAACCTTATGGTTTCCGGTAAGTTCAACTATCGGGTTCTGATGGTTGTCCGGTAACCCCTATCATCCGGTCACTTTGATCATCCGGAAACCTTAGTTGTCCGGAAACCCTCGTGGTTTCCGGTAAGTTCAACTATCTGGGGGTGTTTATTTGTCTGGTATCTACTGCATCCGGTAACACCACTTTGTCCAGATTGTCCATGTTTATCCGGATACCTTGTTGTCCGGGAACCTAATTCATCTGGACACATATGTGTCCGGTAACCTCTTACCCGGACACTTTCCACTTTTTGGCATTTTCAGTACCTGTTGCCCTACCAGTCCTCAATCTGTTCCAGATTGAGCCGAATTCTCATAAAGGTACGCATCGAATATCTTGTACATCCGACTGCATTCTAATATCGTGTATTTCAGGTATCCTAATGGCGGAACAACACCCTCCACAAGAAAATATTCCTCCTCAAGAGGAATTCATCGACGAGGAATCAGACAATGCCATGGTACCAGGAGACCATGGCATTGAAATCGAGGCAAACAATCATCACTTAGACGCTGTCGAGTTCCGACCACAACATCGTGTGGTCGTGGACATTCTTTTCGGCCACCCTTTTCGCGAGGCACTAACAGCTACGACCGATGTTCTTGTCCTGTATGTTTTTCAAGCCTGGCGTACTGCTCAAGTTGTTACAGCGCTCAATTCCTAGACGATCACGACGACGATCGATCAACATCCATTTTCGCTGACATCGGACTCACTCAGACGCCTTCTCTCATTACCAGGAGCCACTACTGGTGGCCATGCTGCTTACGACCCTGCGGTCAACGACACCACCCTATGCGCCGAAATCCGCGCACTCGGCTACAATCATGCACTCGACCGCCTATCCGCCTTTAATCGGAAGTATCTGGCGCCCATCGGGTACACAATGTTCACGATTCTGAACAGGTGTCTATCCTCCAGATGGAAGGGGATCGACCAGTGCACCGGCGACTTTCTACGACTATTTCATGATATCTGCTACAACTGCCACATCGACTACGCGCTGATCATCTGACGCGAACTTGTTCAAGCAATCCGGCAAATCGACGGAACAAAGGAGAAGAAGTTCCTTCCTTACCCACGCTTCCTCTCGTTGGCCGTCCGTCAGCATATGGACGCGAATCCTAACATACTACAGCGCATAAACCAACGAGTATGTCCTCCATTTAATCTTCATTATCCTGTGATTCACAACCCGTCCAACCCCCAACCAATGCCTTTACTAGAAGCTTTACTGCCACATGCGGACCCCAATGCACCGAGTGTGATAGCGTATAAACAAGCGATAGGCATAGGTGCTCCTGTGGTCCAGCCAGAACCGGAGGGACCTCCTCAGGGAGCTAGACCTGAGAGGCGTGAGGGTCCAAGGACTCGTGGAGATAGAGTCCGGGTAGCTGGGGCTCCCGGACAGGGTGTGTTGAGAGTACACCATGGGAGGGGAACAGGCGCGGATGGTGCATTGGATACGCGTGCCAGTACAAGCCATTCTAGCCGACCCAGAACCAGCCAACAACCCCGCATACACACCACCCGTACCACGACTGAAGCCGGACCGTCGATATCCCTACACGAGGTCGCAGTCGTATCTGCCACACCAATCCTTGATCGTAACCCTGGAATGGATACAACTGAACCGATCTCACCGTTCACCCAGATCGATGTTGTCGACTGAGACATGATCGACACTGTAACATCCCAGGCTAACCGTACCAGATATTGTCCGCTTTGTCCGCACACCTGGACTCACGGTTTTAAAACGCGTCTGATAGGGGAGGTATCAAGTCCCTCTTATAAGGCAACCTTAGTTCTCCTCCCCAACCAATGTGGGATCTTACAATCCACCCCCCTTGGGAGCCCAGCGTCCTCGCTGGCACACCAGTCCGGTTCCCGGCTCTGATACCATCTGTAACATCCCAGGCTAACCGTACCAGATATTGTCCGCTTTGTCCGCACACCTGGACTCACGGTTTTAAAACGCGTCTGATAGGGGAGGTATCAAGTCCCTCTTATAAGGCAACCTTAGTTCTCCTCCCCAACCAATGTGGGATCTTACAGACACCGATATGGAATGCTCTTACCACCTATCACTGGTTCCACCCTGTATCAGATGTCGACCATCTATGACCGAGGGATCTCCATCCGACTCACTCACACCCTCCAACATCCCTATATCCCAGTCTATTTCGGGAGACATAAGGAGAGTGGAGGGAGATATAGTTGAAGATTTAGATCAAGCGTGCCGGAGAGAGTTGAGATCGAAAAAGAATAATGAGCGATCGAGCGTCCAAAATACAGAGGAAAATGAGCGACAACGAGCCCGTGTCGCCCAGGTAGCCACATATGATATCTCGTCTAATCCGTTGGGACGAGGTATTAAAGAAGTCGTTGTGGACCTAGCGACACAATCGCACACCCTCCCTAGCCACTCACCCATCTCTCAACAGATGGGGGTTTCACATTCTCATGGGGACATAGCACATAATCTACCATTCTCTCACTCGGAGAGTCTAGGTACTGAAACAAGAGAACAACCTCCATCGTTGTCGACTTCTTTCAAAGCACTATCGAGTCTAGAGCCACTTGATATTATAATTTCTTCGGCTAGGACACAAGACGAGACTGCAACCATCGGTGCTCTTAGTGACCCGATCGGAACTTCCGTAGTATCTCTGCCTTTGAGCGAAATACGAGGATCAGAAGGAAATCCTACCACGGCCACCCAGTTGCCATCCGTGAATGTAGGTGGTACTACCTCTACGGTAGCTACCTCAACGGGCAATCTATGTGATCCCGAAGTTAATTTACCCGACATTTTGTCAAGGGAGTATCCGAACAGCGCCCTAAAGGTTGTCCACGAGGCACTAGAGAAGCAGTTCACCATAGAGCTCGACAAGGTAAAGAGCTTAATCAAAGGGAAGGAGAAAATAGTCGAAAACGAAACCGCACCAACACCGCCATTGGCTCCCGCACAACCATCTTACTCGGTGGACACCCTCAAAACTATGCTCATGGCCCAACTGCTCCAGCATACTGACACCGACCCCTCCACTGAAGCAGAACAGATATCCACTCTATGCTCCCAGGTATCTTCTCCACCGTCATCCATTACAAGCCGATTGGACTAGCTTGATACGACTCTCCAGGACATTCAGAAAGCAATTACTAAGCTGTCCGAAAGAGTTGCCTCAATCGAAGATACATGCAAGAGTCAAGCTGGCGAACTCAAGAGACACCACGATGACCAGGATGATCCTGATCACCATGAGTGGGAGAATAAGAGACAAAGACTAACTGAGTCCGACCCAATCATCACCGAAACGACAACAACGGTTCAACCAGATGCATCAACTGTGGCACAAACCGAAGGCCAACCTGAAGCCCAGTGGAGCTTAGCTGAGATGGAAATTGACATGGATATCTCAGACGACGAAGACCCAACGATTGAAAAGCCTGATGGAAATACAGAGGCACTGATCGTACCTACTGTACCCGAAAGGGATGCACTTGACCTGATAGATTCAGATACACAAATCGACCCGGAGACTGAAAACGTATGGTATCAAAAAGCCGCCAGTGCGATGAACTTCGAGGTAAACCCGATATTTCCCATTAATGCCGACAATGAAGTTGACTACGACCAGTTCTTGCTGCAAAATCTTTACAGTACACCTGTCTACACTAATCAGGCTCCCGAAACTTCTATTGCTATACCTCCGTCATCTCCTCAGCAAAACATCCGATGGGAGAAAATCATGATCCTCATTCCTCACCTTGAGGAATCTCTGAAGAAGCTGTATGTTCACAGGTTACGCCCTATCGAGCCGACTTTCTGCCTTTGGATTTCAAAGTTTGACAAGGAATACCAAAGCCAATACGTAAAGGTAATGAAGAGGTGTCTACCAGTCAGCCAGGTTAGAACAAAGCATAAAATCACCGAAGTGGTGAACATCCAGACCGGCGGAATTCTCAGAGTCTTGTTTCTAGTATTCACCTTCAGACGCGAAGACGGAAATGAATGGAGATTCTCCGAAGCAGACTTTAAGAATCTAAGACTGAATGACTTCCACGCTCTTCTGAAAGACCTCTGAACACGAACCATCCGACCACTACACGTTACCAAAGCGCTCGAGGCGGTCAGACGATTACTGCACTACAAGGTACTGATATCTTACATCACAGATTTTCAGATGGGAGTCGAGCACCGTTCAAAGAAGGTAAACCTGTTGAAACCGAACCTGAAAGCACCCGAGCTGAAGATGTACCCTGAACATTCACTACTACTTGAACCTGGGTTTGGGATTGTATACCTCAACGAACGGAAAGAAAAGAGGTTTCTCTGCTTCAACCAGGTTGACAGATTCTGCGATGGTACGCTACTGAAAGTAAGAGATGCACTTCGAAACATCATCACCAAAGAGACCGAACTTCAAAAGTCGTTTGTTTCCAGCTTATACGAGGTAAACGCCTGAGAAGCCTTAGAATTGGTTGAAGACCGCATCGACTACCGCAGATCCATCCGAAATTTCAAGATCCACTTTGCGCTCCGAAAGAGATACGTTGAAAACTGGCGCGAGATCGAACTTCAATTCAAAGGGGGAGATTGTTAGGGCTAAATTATGTTGAATATAAGTTAAAGGGTTTATTTTGTAAATGTTGCTATATGGGCTTAATCATGTAAATGGGCCATGGGCTTGAAATGTTTAGGCCTAGATATATATAGTAATATTAGCCTTAGAATCAAGGTTAATCGTCTAAGCCAGATTTATATTCATATTGAAATCATATTGACTTGATCTTTATTATATTGATTTCTATTGTTTATGCACTAATCTGGAACTCACAACCCATAATGGACATGAAGTATGCACCGGTTTGTGGGGTCCATTGGAACACAAAAAGAGGCACTCCCCAAACCATTAAAGGCCCCGCTTCTACCGCTTGATTACTCTCTCTCACGTCATTGAACCGAAAAAAGAAAATTCCATTTGCATTCATCATGGCATCCCGGTAGCCAAACTTTCCCCATGCTTCACATAGCTTTGGACTATCGGGAATGGAATGCGAGGGCCCAAGAAAGAACCGTACAAAGTTGAATGAAAAGACTTTACCGCTTTGTTCTCTATATAAATCGGGATGGGAATCCGTGATTGATTTTTGTCGACAAGTGGGAAGAACTCCAAACTCTTATTCTCCCCTTCACCAACTATGTTTGCAAAGGATACCCGCTTGAGGATCTCAACTTGGCAAAATTTTAACCCCTTCCGCCAACTCTGTTTCCAACCGTATGCTCGTTGGACACGACATCCACTTCATTCGTATGCATGACGTCAACCAAATGTCGGACAGCCGTACCGCTTCCCTCACCCTCCATCGTGGATCACACCGTATAAGGTGAAGCTGAGGAGCTGCCCCTCCCTCCCCCCCCACCCCCCCCCCCCCCCCCCACCCCCCCAAGGAAACCCTAGTAGGGCAACGAAGGTCACCGGTAACCCAGCACGCTGAAACCCCACTTCAAGTATTCCACAAGAGGAAACGAAGTCCCTGAAAACACACCCACTATACTAGTATGATCCTCGAATGGAAGAAAACGAGGCAAAAGCAATGAGAAAACCTAAGTCTCCGCTGTTCCAAGAAAGCCGAAGGTCGCCAGTCTTCGACGCCGATCACTGCGTATCCCCGTTGCCACCCTTTTTGTTGGTCCCAAAGGGTTATACAACTATTAAGTTTGTAGAAGGGGGGGGGTTGAATACAAACACACAATATTTTTATCTTTCTAAATTGATTATTGATAAATCAAACAATTTACAGTTTGTTGCGGAATAAGACTAAGTACAAGACCTAATCTAAACAAACTATGAGAATCACACAGATTTCTTGCACAAAAAATAGAAAGAAGGAAGTTAGAAAATTAAGGATAATTTTCTAAGGCACAAAGTAGGTTCAGGGATGACCACCTTCGAAATGAAGGTGCATTCCTACTATTTATACTACATGCATTTAATGGATGCCAGGAGGACTTTACACGTGTCATCATTTGGTTGGGAGCATGCTTCTGACTTTTGCAAACATACTTTTGGCCGCATGGTGAACAATTTAGTGGCAGAGTAGTTTGTACGATTCTGGACAAAGGTATGTCCTTCTGACAAATCATGCAAAAGTGTGCAAGAGGATAACATAAACATTTCTTGTAGAATAGGCTTCATGATTAGCGATCACTGAGTTGATCTTCCATCAGTGAGACCTGATGTTAGGGGTGCTCATGGGTTAGGTTGGTCGGGTTGATGGCACTTTAACAACCCAACCCAATCACGCGGATTGAAAATTTTCAACCCAACCTAACTCAATCAAAAGTGCCGCCCAACCCAACCCAAACCGTTCGGGTTGGGTTGGGTTGGGTTGGTCGAGTTGAAACTTTTATTGATCGTTTTACCATTTAACTAAGTTATCGTGTCTAAACAAATTGCTAAATTCTTTTAAATATTTAAATGTTCAACAGATTACTAAATCGTCTAATAAAATGTTGCTTATAAATGTGGCATCAAGAATCAATAACAAGATTACCAAAGTCACAAGTGGCCAACAATTGTCTGTTTATAAATGTTCAATAGTAACAAGATTGTTTTGACAGTAATAAAAATGACAGTAACAAGAATTCAAAATTAGATTTAAATGTTTTTCACGGGTTGTCGGGTTGGGTCGGTTTGTTTTAGCCCTAACCCGTTATCAACCCAATATATGCGGGTTGGTCAAAAAAAGTATTGATTATACATCGGGTTGGCTCGGTTTGAGTTTTTTTGCCTCGGGTTGGGTTGGTTTGGCCGGGTTTGACGGGTTTATCGGAAATTTGAGCACCCCTACATGATGTAAGTCAGCTATCGCTGAAGTCTTCTACTTGAAATATCGCGTGTTGTGGACTTGTCTTGGTTTCACTAATATCCGCATCAGATCATTAGTAGAATTGTCACTTGTTCATCAGCTTTGTCTTCGATTCAGGGATGAACTTCTTTGTCGCGAAACTTGTCTTCCGAGATTACAAACAACATTGTTTACAGATGAATTAATCAGTGATCATCAGTTACAGCTGAACAGACTCAGCTATCACTGATGTACATTTATCACTGATGAAATAATGAAGAACAGTGGTCACCCAACAGTGATACTGAACAGACTCAATATTTTATCACTGATGGTGAAACACTTATACATACAATGTTACTTATAATTTACTAAGTAATTCTAAGGGTCATCATCAAATCACTGAAAGGCTTTGGATCAACAATCTCCCCCTATGTGATGATGACAAAGCAACATAAAGAAAATTGCTAAGTATAAAAACATAAGGATGAAAAGGACTCATAAATCCGTGTCCCGTTTACTGTTTTCAAGGATCTTTTTCAGTACTGATGGAGTAAAGTACTTCATTGAAATATTCATTAAATCTACGTAAATAAATTTTACAAGGGAAGATGGAAATTATAAGTACAATGAAATAAAATTACAAGTACAAAAATTATTACAAATAAAAATAAGAAGAATACAAAAAAGATCTATCAGCTATAGAGGTTCTTCCTTGAAGAGCATTTCATCAAAGGCATTCATCTCTAGGATCATCCAATCAGGGACCACTTCACCTTGTTGTCTTCTAAGTTTTGCTTCATTCAGCACATGGGTCTTGAAGTAGAGGCTTGATATTGATTTGTTGCACTAGTAGACGAGATATCTGAGTTGATAGATAGTGTAAATGGGAAGTTCTGAGTATCTCTGAAAGCATATAATACCAGTGAAGTCGTATAAGATTATTCCGTAGGGATCACTGACCACTTGACCAGGGATGAAAGGTTCATCAGGTGCAGTGATAGGTTCAGGGCAGATAAGTCAGGAGGAGGATCGAGCATTGCTTCCCTTGAAAATTTGATTCCAGTTTCATTCCGGATAGCAGGCCCTGAGGAAGAGGATGCACGCTTTCGTTTAGATGGAGCAGGTCTTTGGTTTTGAGTAAGAGCTGGAGGAGGAGGCACGTCAATATTAGAAGTAACCTGTTTGATCATAGAATTCAGAAAATTTTCAACATAAGGCTTGAACTTCGATTTTGATCGTTGAATTGCACTCCTTACTTCTAGCCATTTGTCAAACCCAAGAGAATCCAGCTTTGACATGTAGCATGTGCGTATTTCCCCATTCTCTCTGATTTCAGTGACTTCCAGCTTTGAACTTCGATTTGAGCAAAGGAAAGCTCAAAAGAGGGAAGAGGTTTAGAAGGGACTGAAGAAGAAAGTGTATGGGATTGGATACCTGATGGGCGGGAGAAAAGATCAATGTCTCCACTTCCACAATAATACTCCACGTCTTTCTCCGTATTAGACACAAAGGTAGAAGGGATAGGAAAGCCATCAGGTCCTGACGTATTCTGTTGCATAAGATTATGTAGTAGTGATGCTTGTGTATCAGCGAGCAGAGCCACTGGTGCAGTAGTGATGACCAAAGGAATGGGAGAAGAAGCAACTGCTGTGGAGGTCGTGTTGTGAATGAGGTCGGCACTGGCGTTGTCGAGAACAGTCTCTTCAGCGCTTTGAGGCACTAAGATTGTTGGGGAAGTTACCAGAGAAGCTTCAGCGTTTAGAGGCGTTGTGGTGGTTGGTGTTGCAGGTTCAGCTGTGGTGGAGAGGACCACGAAGGCATCAAGCATTGCTTGTGAAGAAGCGAGCGTTGAATCCGTAACCGAGGAGGGCTGAGGTTTCTCCTTAACAACCTTCTTAATTTTTCGGGAACCAAGGTTGGTGTCTGAAGGTTTCCTTTTCAATGAGGACTTGGTTGTGGTGGATTGGGTCTCAGCGGGGAGTGGTACCGCTGAAGTTGCCACCAAAGTAGAAGAAGTAGGGTGAGAAGAGTTAAGAGTTGAGAAATACGTACCTCACCTTCCATAGGCTCGAAGTTGAGGATTCAGCCGCCTAGCAGAGGGAGTTTATAGTCTCCCTGCTTTGGGTACTTCTCTTGAAGGAACAACTGAAGGAGCGCTGACAAAAACCGGATATAGGGAACCTTCATGTCCCTTGTAGGCTTCTCGACCTTATTCATGAGGTCGTTAAATATAATGCGGGCATAGTCGATATTTCTCCCTGTGATCAGCGAATACCCCATTTGTACTTGCTAGTGGTTGGCTTGGTCCAGCGAGCCAAATTTTTCACTCAAGCATGAAATGACATGAGCGAAAATGAAATTCAACTTAGAGGGAATTTTTGTCTTAAGTATCTTGGTTAGCTTCTTGTTGGCCTCTTCAGTTCGGGGTTTATTGTCCCGAGTATACTTCATCAGGTCTAGGAACCTGATGAGTTCTTCGTCAGTGGGAAGGGATTCGAATGGGCCGGTGGGAAGTTCGAGAGCGTGCGGATGCTGTTCGCAGTGATAAATCCTTGGCCAAGCTGGGTTTGAAAGCCAATGACGGTGACTTTCTTCCCAGAGTGAGTGGTGTGGAGAGTATTTTCAGCAGTATACCAAAATTGCTGAAGTATATGGCGATGAGCAGGAGGAGCGATTGTAATAGCCTTGAACATAAGAGAATTCTTCAGAAAAGTAACAGCTTCAGCGAGATGAGGAAACGGTTTCTTCTTGGTGAATTCAAGAAGAGCTAAGTGGTTGTTCGAGCTGAAAGTCATCTGGTTCAGTTCTCCAGGCATGTTCTTGCATTTGATCATAGTCACTGGAGTGGTAGATGCCATTTCTGAGAAAAAAGAATAACCAAAAATGGAAGGAAGAAGAATTTTTTTTAGTTAGAAAATAATTCCAAAATAAGATATTTTAGGGTTTTTGCCGGTTTCCTTTGAGGAATGAAACTGAAAAATACAGTTTCCAATTTTGTAAAGTCCAAAACTTGGTAGAAAAACACTGTTTTCGAGTTTCCTTTTCAAGAAGGATTATGGATAAACGTATGAAGAAGAAGAAAGTTTAAGAGATGAGTTTTAAACTTTTAAGAAAAAACTTTGTTAACGTTTTATTTCAAAAAATCATTAAGAAAATTATGTCTTTTGAGGAAAACGTATGTTTTGATCTTTAAAAACAAAAGATTAGGTCTTAAACAAGTTAGAGAAGATTCGGGAAGGAATTAAGGAAAGAACAAAAACCTGTTGTGTTGAAGATGATGATGAACTAGTCTTATGTTTTAGTTTAAATCCGAAAACACAATAGCACAGGAAATGTTTCTTGCTTGAAGGAGTTATGAGCGCGTAAAAGGTAAAAATATAAACATGGGTTATTTATAGAGTGAGAGGAGAGAGAAAGGTTGATGAGCGGGAAGAGAAACTCATCATGACACGTGACACGTCCCACGAAGCTTACTGGTCAAAAAGTTGAAACGGACGAACGTGTCAGATGAAAAGTCGTGCCAAGGGTTATCCGTTTGATGACGTCACAGATAAAACTGTCTTTTCATTTTCAAAAGGGCAGCCCTGATAGTTTGAAAAATTATCAGGGATGACTTTGTTTAATGAAGGATCACTGATGAGAAATATCAGTGATGGAGATTTATGTTATTTCAAAAGATATCACTGATAGGGAAATGTCAGTAATCAAGTTTTAGTTTTGAAATAAATGTTACTAAAGTAGACTTCAGTGAGCAGGAATAAAGAAACATACCATAGTATCAGAGAACATTTGTTCTGAGATTAGATGATGAATAAGAGAGATAGATTTTATCATTGACCCAACGCGAAGAGTTGTTCTTCAAGGTTCAGCATTCCTAGCTCGCTGACGAGATAGTTAAATCTTGTCTCATCAAGAGGTTTGGTAAAAAGATTAGCTAACTAATAGTCAGTTGGAATAAAATGAAGTTCTATATCTCCACTCATCACATGATCTACGATAAAATGATATCTGATTTCGATGTGTTTTGTCTTTGAGTGTAGCACTGGATTGTTTGGTATGGCGATCGCACTAATGTTGTCGCAATAGATAGGAATCTTAGATAGCTGAAGGTCATAGTCTAATAGCTGATTTCCCATCCATAGGACCTGAGCACAACAACTTCCAGTGGCTACATACTCAGCTTCAGCGGTAGAGGTGGACACTGAAGTTTGCTTTTTGCTTGTCCAACTCACCAGCTTTCCACCCAGAAGCTGACAGCCTCCTGTGGTACTTTTTCTATCTAGTTTGCAACCTGCAAAATCACTATCTGAATAGGCAGTTAGATCGAACCATGAGTCTTTAGGATACCAAAGACCTAGGTTGGGTGTACCCTTCAGATATCTGAAAATTCGCTTTACAACGATCAGATGTGATTCTTTGGGTTCAGATTGATACCGTGTACAAAGACAAGTAGAGTACATAATATCAGGACGACTCGCTGTAAGATAGAGAAGAGAGCCGATCATCCCTCTATAGGCGGTGACATTAACATATTTTCTAGAGGGATCCTTATTAAGTGTCAGCGGAGGTGCGATAGGGGTTTTCATAGCTGAACTTTGAGTAAGATCGAATTTCTTCAGCATATCTGTAACTTACTTACCTTTGTGGATGAAAGTGCCTTTATCACTTTTCTTGATTTGAAGTCCAAGGAAGTATGTTAGTTCACCCATCATACTCATCTTATATTTAGATTTCATTCTTTCAGCGAATCGAGTACACATAGATTGGTTAGTAGAACAAAATATAATATCATCGACATATATTTGAACAAGAATAATATGACCTTTAACCTTTCTGAAAAATAAAGTATTATCAATTTTACCACGTTCAAATTTTTCAGTGATAAGAAAGGAGGATAAAGTGTCATACCATGCACGAGGGGCTTGCTATAAGCCTAGAGGGCCTTATCAAGTTTATAGACATATTCTGGATGCTTATGATCAGCGAATCCTAGTGGTTGTTCAACATAGACTTCTTCATTCAACTTTCCATTGAGAAACGCTAACTTGACATCCATTTGGTAAAATTTGAAGTCTTTGTGAAGCATAGGCTAAGAAGAGTCGAATTGCTTTGTGTCTTGCCACTGGGGCAAAAGTTTCATCATAGTCTATGCCTTCCTCTTGTCTGTATCCCTGAGCAACTAGTCTAGCTTTGTTGCGGGTTACAGTTCTAAATTCATCTAACTTATTGCGATATGCCCATTTGGTACCGATCATAGTTTTGTCAGAAGGCCAGGGAACAAGATTCCAAACTTTATTTCTTTCAAATTCTGTCAGCTCTTCTTGCATAGCACTGACCCATTTTGGATCTCTGAGGGCATCATCTATTTTCTTTGGTTCAATCAGTGAAATAAAGTTAACAAATAAACAAATATTACCTGAACTTCGTCGAGTCTGAACACCTGTGTTTGGATCACCAAGAATTTGATCAATTGGGTGATTTAAAGTCCATCTCTGAGAAGGAGTATGAATCACTGACTCAGATAAGACTTCTGGAGGTGATGAAGAAGAAGCTTCAGCAGCAGTGGATTCAGGTATACCAGGCAAGATAGGTTGAGGCTCAGATAAAATTTCATTTACTATTGCTAAGAAGTAGATGGATTTTCTGAGATTGAGGGTTCAGAAGGAGGCAAAGTGGTTAATGGAATAGTTGATACCCAAGAAGAGGATTCAGCTTCACTTATCTACATGCTAGGAATGATGATAGGGTCATCATCAGCGCTTGGGTTGTTGACCTGAGGTTCAGGGTTGAGACTAGATTCTAATTCCCCATAATGAGAGAACATCCACTGATTCAGTTCTTCGTTATCAGCAGTATGTCTTGAATTTGCTGAACGGGATTCATCAAGGGTGACATGAATGGTTTCTTCTATAGTTTGTCTTCTCTTGTTGAAGACTCTAAAGGCTTTGGATACTGAAGAGTATCCTAGAAAGATTCCATGTCAGCGTTGGGATCAAACTTTCTAAGAGAATCCCTGTTATTTAAGATGAAGCATTGACAACCAAAGATATGAAGAAAGCTGATAGATGGCTTTCTTCCATGGAAACGTTCATAGGCATTTTTGTTGAATCTTTTGACGATTAGCGACCTATTTTGCGTAAAATAGACAGTATTTACAACTTCTACCCAGGATTGAGTTAGAAGATGAGAATCGTTGAGCATTGATCGATCAGCCTCGATGGTCGTTTTGTTTCTTCTTTCAGCGACTCCATTTTGCTGAGGTGTTCTCACCGCTGAGAAGTTTTGAGATATGCCCTTACTTTCAAAAACGTTATCAAGGGAATTGTTTTTGAATTCTGTTCCATGATCACTCCTTATTGAGCGAACAGTCATATTGTTCAGGACTTCCATTTTCCTGACAAATGAGATGAGTTCCTCTGAGGTGTCACTCTTTGCACGAAGAAACATTACCCAGGTATAGCGAGAGAATTCATCTACTATGACAAGAGTGTATTTCTTTCCAGCGATGGATTGTATGTTAACAGGGCCAAATAAATCTATATGGGGGAGCTGAAGAGGGTTAGTCACTGAATTTACTTGCTTTGACTTGAAACTAGCTTTCGTTTGTTTTCCTTTTTCACACGCTGAGTAGAGAGATTACTTAGCGTATGAGTGTTGAGGCAAGCAAGTGACCAATTCTTTGGAGGAGAGAGTATTCATCGTTATGAAGTGTAGATGAGAGAGCCTTTTATGCCATAGCCAGTTGACATCTGAAGAGGCTTTGGATAGGAAATAGATGTTCTCAGTGGTATTTGAGTCCATGTTTATTACATAAACATTTTCCAAACGATAGCCGTTGAAGGCAATATTTTCTTTCTTATCAGTGACAAAGCATGCTTCCTTAGTGAAACAAACTTTGTAGTCTTTATCACATAGCTGACTGATGCTAAGAAGATTTTGCTTCAGTCCTTCTACGTAACCGACTCTTCTGAAGGTAGTTGTACCATTAGAAAGTACATCAAACCCTCGGGTGTATCCTTTTCCATTTCCACTAAAGGTCACTGAGGGACCTTTCTCTTCCTTGTATTCATTGAGCAGGTTTATTTTTCCAGTCATGTGTCGAGAGCATCCACTATCGAGATACCATATACCCTTCGAGACGTGTAAACAAAAGGAAGACTGGGTTGAAACTGGTACCCACTTTACAATGGGTCCACACTTGTCAGTGGAAGAGGAAGTGGAATGATTAGTAATCTTCACAACATCTGATGACTCAGCGTCAGTGGTAACCTTTACTTTGGTTAATTTCTTAACCTTAGTGGTATTTTTCACCTTAGCTTGGTTTTCACCTGGGGTGATCTTCTTTGCCTTGGAGGAATTCATCTTCACCTTAGGTGATTTCTCAGTTTTGGTGGTTGTGGGGCACTTACTAGCAATGTGATCAGTAAGTCTGCGGTGATAGCATTTCCTATAGTTGAAAGTATCATTAGGACCATAGACATAAGCATTTGATAATTTTAAATGAGCAGGGCATGTACCAAGAATGCCTTTAGCAACAGAGATCGAAGGAACCTTACGTTCTTCAAATTTCTTATCTAAAACATCAACCCTTATTCTTGGAGTTAATCGCTGAACATGTTCAGGGATCTTGTTCTTTGAAGTAGAGGGTTGATTAGATGAAGGTGTAGACTTCTTCAGCTTTGGCACTTTGGTACCCTTCTGAGGTTTTTTTAAACATTTTTTTCCTTTGTCTTTAAGTTTGGGGCTTAAAGTGGATTTTTCCTCATGGATAGAATTATTAGAAGAAGAGCACTGAGATGATGAGGTGTCAGGGATACAGGAAACGAACATTCCAAACTTAAGCATGGAACGATCCTTGGTTGGTTCTTCAGCGTTAGCATTATAATCGAGACCACTTCTGTCATTGACAGGAATCTGAGCACCGATTATCTCAGTGATCTTTGCTGAGGATTTACACCGTCCTTCAACAGTAGCTTTCTCAACTTTTAGTTCAGCGATAGCTTGCTCGCGTTCAATGCTGATTACTTGATTTACATAGACCTGATCTTTCAGATTTTCTTCTATTTTAGAAAGCTCTTGGATTTTTAAATGACAATTTTTAAGTTGTTCAAATAAATTTAGATTTTGTTGTTCAGCTTTGGTCTTGCCATTTAGAGCGTCATATAAATCAATAGTCATTACATCGATAGCACGACGTCTATCAGCGTCAATAATAGCTAGAGAAGGAGAAGTAGATACCTGAGACGTAGAAGTAGTGGGAATTTCAGCTGGTCCTTCCTTTACTTCTTGGATTTCGGCCATAAGACAGAGATTGGCCTCATCTTCTTCATCATAACCTGACTCTTCATCAAATTCAGCCCAATCGTGTTCTACTGCGATTAGACCTTTACCTTTTTTCTTGTAGCTTTTCAGCTTTTCATACTTTTCTTTGAGTTTGAGGTATTTGTCATCTCTAGTCTTAGAAGTAGAGGATTTCTTGAAGGATGAAGAAGGTTTGAATACTTTCTTTGACATGCACTCACTAGCAAAGTGACCTATCTTTTCACAGCTATAACAAGTGGCAGTAGCCTTATCAATAGAAGATGATTGGGGCTTGTCAATGATAGTGAGAGGTTTATTTCTTATGAAGTAACTCTTTCTAGCGAATCTCTTGAAAGAGTTAGTTAGGAGTGCTAGAGATTCATCAAGTTCTGAAGGATCAGTTTTTGATGAATAATCAGAGTTAGATTCCATTTCAGTGTTCATGATAGAGGATCGCTAAGTGGGCATTAACTCTGAAAAGAGTAAAGCAACATGTGTGCTTTTTGAATCTTTTACAAGATTCTTCTTAAGTTGACACGACTGCTCATGATTAAGCATAGTGCCAAAAAGAGTACTTAAGGTCATGTATTTAAGATCCTTTGAAAGTATAAGACACATGGTATAATTGTCCCAACTTTCAGGAAGACATTCCAAGAACTTTGTCACAGTCTCGGAGTTAGAATAGATCTTACCAACGGTTTTCAAATCAATGAGTATGCAGTTAAAATGTTGGTGAACTTCAGATAAAGTTTCATTCTTACCAAAAATAAAACTTTCGTATTGTCTTACCATATTTATTCTTCTGGACTCTTGTACGCCAGCAGTACCTTCATATTAAACACAAATTGTGTCCCACATGGCTTTGGAGCTTTTGAGGTTCATTATGGGATGATATACCTCATCAGGTAGGGCCATAGAAATGATTGATCCGACCTTTGTATCGATGGCCACCTTTTTCTTGTCTTCTTCAGTCCATTGAGAAACTTCTTTCACACGTTGTCTCTCAGAAATGAAGGGAGTGGTGGCAGTGGCAGGATCAACAGCATCGATGATGAATGGGATATAGGGTCCATTTTCCCCATAGTGATGTATAGTAGGATCTACACCTTCAAGGAAAAGCATCATTCAATTCTTCCAGAGATTGAAGTTGTCTCTGCTAAATCGAGGAAGTTTGGCAAGAGAACCATTATCAATGTAGTTAGTGTTTGTGTTTTGAGCCATTTAGAAAATAGCAAGAAAGAGATTAGTATATGCAAGATCTTGTTTATGGAGATTAAACAATATTCTTTGATACCACTTGTTGGTCCCGAAGGGTTATACAAGTATTAAGTTTGTAGAAGGGGGGTTGAATACAAACACACAAGTTTTTTATCTTTCTAAATTGTTTATTGATAAATCAAACAATTTACAGTTTGTTGTGGAATAAGACTAAGTACAAGACCTAATCTAAACAAACTATGAGAATCATACAGATTTCTTGCACAAAAAAAATAGAAAGAAAGAAGTTAGAAAATTAAGGATAATTTTCCAAGGCACTAAGTAGGTTCAGGGATGACCACATTAGAAATGAAGGTGCATTCCTCTTATTTATACTACATGCATTTAATGCATGTCATGAGGAGTTTACACGTGTCATCATTTGGTTGGGAGCATGCTTCTGACATTTGCAAACATACTTTTGGATGCATGATGAACAGTGTAAATGCAGAGTGGTTTGTACGATCCTGGACAAAGGTATGTCCTTCTAACAAATCGTACAAAAGTGTGCAAGAGGATAAGACAAACATTTCTTGTAGAACAGGCTTCATGATCAGCGATCACTGAGTTGATCTTCCATCAGTGAGACCTGATGTAAGTCAAATATCGCTGAAGTCTTCTACTTGAAATATCGCGTGTTGTGGACTTGACTTGGTTTCACTGATATCCGCATCAGATCATTAGTAGACTTGTCACTTGTTCATCAGCTTTGTCTTCGAATCAGCGATGAACTTCTTTGTCGCGAAACGTGTCTTCAGAGATTACAAACAACATTGTTTACAGATGAATTAATCAGTGATCATCAGTTACTGCTGAACAGACTCAGCTATCACTGGTGTACATTTATCACGGATGAAATAATAAAGAACAGTGGTTACCCATCAGTGATACTGAACAGACTCAGTATTTTATCACTGATGGTGAAACACTTATACATACACTGTTACTTATAATTTTCAACAAGTAATTATAAGGGTCATCGTCAAATCACAGAAAGGGTTTGGATCAACACTTTTTGCCACCACTGTTGACGTAGAAAACTGACCACCACCATGACCTCTACGCCCACCGAACAGATCCCAGGGACGAAAACAAGTCGCTGTCGTTGAATCCCCGAAACCCTAATCCTCGTTGTCGATGTTGCCGCCGATGGAACCCGTCAAAAAAGGTATCAAACGAACAAGGGTCTCGCGCTGACTCACCTGTAACGATCTCCGATCACGTTCTTTACCTTCTTCGATCAACCGTTGAGTCAAAACCCTAGCAACCATTGTTCTCCATGGTCGCACTCCTAGAGAGAGAAAACGCCATGGTAGTTTAGGGTTTCTGATTCGGAGTCTTCTTCCCCAAGAATCCTTGAAATCGATCAAAGAGAAATCAAAAGAGGGCCCTAAAAAATGTGAGTCGTGTTCAATGCCTCTCAAATGAAAAAATACGACTTAAAAACATGAATGAAACCTAGAGAAAATAAAAGGTCAAGCCGAAAAGTATCAAAAAGCCCATTGTATTTTCGTCCCTTTCGCGCCCGCGAAAGTGAACATATTGCAAAACAGGAGTTCAGGAGGGTTTTTTTTGCGCCAGTGAAGGAATCCTTCGCGCCCGCGAAGCATGGCAAAATCTATAAACTTCAAATTCTTGACTTTTGACTCCAAATTTTCAACAAATTGGGTATTCATCCTTGTTTTGTTCACTTCCTTCTCCATGTCACTATTCACTCCTTTCGAGTCCTCCATCATGTTGCTTCCAACACCTTGTATAATCTGCACAAAAGCATACCAAAAGCATAAAAATTATCCCAAAAACCATTCCGACCGTGATTAGAGAAAAAAATGGAAAAAAACAATAAAAATGCATTAAATGACTAACCAAAGGACTAAAATGCACGAAAGATTCAACTAAAAATGCACAAAGTTAGGTGCATAAAATGCACTTAACACCAATTTTGTCAATTGCAATATAATAAGGGTATATGTGAAAGAAAAAAATAAAAAAACCTCTAAAGTCACCAAAACGCTACTTTTACACTATGTTCTCGAGTTTAGAAGGGAAAGAAAGGGAAGTGAAGAAAAAGAAAAGAAATGAAGGGAAAGAAAAAGAAATGAAAGATAAACTTTTAATTGCCTACTCGAGAAGGAAGGAAATAAATAAATTTTCATGTTCTTGAGTATAAGAGAAAGGAAATGAAAGATAGCATTTTTACAAATATACCCTTATATTAATTCTTCTCATTTTTTCTTATTTTTCTCTAGAAAAGGTTAAAAAACACAATAACTCTTTTATAACAATAACATATTAAGTACGTATAACAAAAATCACATTTTGTAATTGTAAAGTTTTATTCATCATATCCACCAAAAATATGAAGTATTGTCAAATTCCATAATCCGACAAAAAAAAAAAGAACAAACTAAACCCAAAATCCAAGTAAAAAAAAACCATAAAACTAACCGGTCTTCCAACATATTGACATTTTAATATCTCGCACCCATCATTTTGATCAAAATACCCATTCGCTTTGGAAGAGGACAACCAAATAATATACGCGCTTTTCAGATTTTTTCGCTAGAAAAATATACGCGTCTGATATCACATTTGGTTCCACACCCATGAGCTCGAGTTCATCGTATATTTCTTGCTCCGAATACATATGTCAACGCGAAGTTTCTAATACCTTATAGAAAAAGTAAAGTAAAAGTAATCATTAAGCTAGCAACAAAATCGGATATAGATTTATAGACAATATATAATGTGCATAAATCTAATACCTTTGTACTCTCTCTGATAGCATCAACTACATTATTCAATGAACTCCTTATCTTAGTCGTCATTACATCTTCTTCCTCAACCATTCTTTTCTTACTTTTAGGAAGCTTTGTTTGCGATTGTGGCATGGTAAATGTACACTAAATATCGTCAGTACTATTAAAATTTTCCAAGCTAATGGCATTTGTAGATATCAATTGATCAATTTCCTCAATTGTTTCTTATCTTTGCTGATTGTTGTCCATTCGATTTTTTCTTTCTTTGCCCGTTTCTGCTGCAATGTCATATGCCCTATCTTTTGCAAACAGTTCTAACATTTCATTGTAATTAGAAATTTTTTTTCTCTTCCATTTTGCTGCATCATGCTTATCATATTGGAAAACAAATAATTATAGTATTATAAACAATAAAACAATAAATATCATAAATGATATCCTAACAACACATACCGCTATCAATGCTTCTCAAACTTCTTTTGCCTCAAATAACTTCGTCTCAGAGTTCCAAGCAAAACCACTTAATGAAACACCACAAAATATGTCCTAACATTGGGCAAAATGATCTTTTTAGTGTCTTCAAATGATTCTTTAAACGGTTTTTGTTGAAATCATTCGCTCTGTTCTCGAGTTTAGAAGGAAAAGGAATGGAAGTGAAGGAATGGAAAAGAAAGTGTTGGAGATATGCCCGTTGACACAAAATAAATAATTATTGACATTTTCCTATTCGGTCGCACACAAAGTCAAAATCAAGTTGCAAGAATTAATTGGTTAGAGGAAAAGTTTGTTAAACATCATATTTGATGTTTTAACTAGAAACTTAGGCAAAGCTTGAAGGACCAACTTTGTAAATTAAAGGGGACACAAAAGTAAGCATTTAATGAGATTAATGCCTACACTCAACCTCTCTCTCTATTATATGAAAATAGGCCGAAGCCTCTCTCTCCTCTCTCTCATATAACCTACGGCCAAAACACACACAAGGGGGTGGGTGTTGAATGCAAATATTAAATGGTCTTTCTCTCTTGAAAAGACATTAAAAATATAGCTTTTCTATTCTCTAAAAGGGGTTTTGGAGAAGAAGTTAAATCTTGCAAGATTTGGAGCTTTGGGTGTGCTCCTAATAGAGGGATTCTCCTTTGCATCCTCCAAAGTCATCAAGGGTATGTTTACTTATATTCATCTCCTTTTCTAGTTGCTAGTAACTCTTGTACAATGGATCCTCTCTTGACGAAGAAAAGTTTTCTTATGTTATAAGCTTCTGTTGCATGTTTATGTTTAGTAAATCTTCTTCTTCCAACAGTGGTATTAGAGCCACTTGTACAAAGTTATAGCACTTTTCTCATCTTTTTCTTGAAGAAATCGGGTTTGATGTTTTTGTACACATTTAAGGGAAAAGACGTGTAAGAACATGCAAAAAGATTTCTAAGGTTTTTCAAGTTTTAAGTTTTATTTTTCCTCCCTCTTGGACCTTCGATTTTGACATGCATGATGAAAAACGAAAGTTTTTTTTGATGTCATGGTCCAGTGTTTATAAAGATTAAAATTTTGGAATTTTTGTGATGGATCCAAAAATATCAAGAGTTTTTTTTGTTTAGATATAAAATAAATCAAAGAGGGATAAATAAATCAAAGTCTTGAAAACCTTGTTTTACAAAACTAGTATTTGTAAAATAAAAGAAAAGTTGTTTTTTCCATCAAGTATGGATTTTGGTTTTGTATTCCCAAAATATTTTGATTCATTTGCATGTTGTTGTTTGGATGGTTTTGGCATGAAACCCACACTTTCAAAACATAAAGTGTGTTTGTGTGTTTATGTTGTCAATTTTTTTTGATGGCATAGAAACATATAAACAAAGATTGATTTTGTTTAAGTGCCAAAAGTGTATGTTTAAATCAATCTTTATCAAAATATGGCTTACAAGGTTTTTGGCACATCTTGTTTTGGTTCATTTTGTGTTTGCATGGATCCGGTAACAAGTGCCTCTCTTGACCATATGATTGTGATGGTTGATTAATATTCGATTTATTTTGGTTTGTAATAACTTGCACGACTTGCATGCCGTTTCATTTATGCTATGTAAAAGTATTTGTATAATAGCATTGAATAAAGTAAGAAATTATTTTCAAAAGTTTTAAATTAAAGACGGCGCAACTAAAGGAGGCAAGTGCTGAAAAGCTGCCTCTAAAAGCTGGAAATTAAGTGCTACAAAGTTGTCGCTGAAAGCTGATGCTGACAGAACCGTCGCTGATGCTGACAGAACCGCCGCTGATGCTGACAGAACCATCGCTGATGCCGGAAAATTGTCGTTGATGCTACAAAACTGTCGCTGAAGCTGAAGGCGGCCCATCCGCACATCGTTTGTGATGTGGTTTTAGTGGGAGACGGTTCTCATCTCTTTGGTTGTGTCCCTAGATTGACCATGTTTTTCCGCGTGTTGGCTCACCGGAAAAACGCATAGGAATGGAGGCATTGTTACCGTTTTTTGCTTGTTGTGGTTGATTTATTATTTTATGATTTTGTCTATGTCTTACATGCTAGAAAATTAATTTTAAAATAATTAAAGAATCACAAAGTTTCGTTAATGAGTTAACAAAACTAAACAAGCAAATGAATTTTAGCAAAAATATAAACATTGTTTTAAAATGGTATAAAACAAAATTTTGCTAAAAAGAAAGTTAAAAGGTTTTAACTAGAAAAACAAAAACCCATTTTTTTTAAGTAAATCAAACGTTACCCATGACTAAAACACACATTTGAACTAATCGTCTTTCGGCGTGGGAAGTGCTAAAGCCAACACGTCGGTTAGACATTAGGGATGATGATGTGAAATTCGCGAAACCCAAGAGTCTTGGGCCGAATGTCACGTGTTTTGTCATGGACGGTTTACAATCTAGACTTGTGATCCGCGACATACCCATCACGAGAAAGGATTAGCGTTGAAGGGATTAAACATGCCAAATGATATAATGGATATCAACGAATCCCGCAAGGATCTAAGAGTTTCATAGAGAATGGAATTGGTAAAATGGTTACCTACCTAAATAGCTTCTAGTTGCGATCCGCGACATACCTGTCGTAGCTAAGAAGTGAAATATGGATCTTAGCCTTGTTAAAAATAATTGTTTATTTAAACATTTGGGTAATTATTATAACAAGGATTATTTAATTCAGATCACTAAAATATATTTTTCTACTTTGATAGATGTCAAACAACACGAATTCATCGATTTCAAACTTTTGTCTGAAAGGGCTCCTCGAGAAGGAGAAGCTCACGGGCTTGAACTTCATGGACTGGCTTCGCAACCTGAGAATCGTACTCAGGATTGAAATGAAGCAGAGAGCCATAGAGGAACCCCTCCCTGAGGCACCACCAACCGGATCATCTCGGGCGATTCGGGAAGAGTACGAAAAATGTCTAACCAAATCAAACAAGGTCGCTTGCCTCATGTTAGCGACCATGGCACCTGAACTCCAAAATGGTATGGAGAGCCTTGGGGCGTATGACATGCTTAACCAGCTGAAGGACATGTTCCAACAGTAAGGCAAGCAAGAATGATTTGACACAGTCAGATCTCTGGTGGGCTGCAAAATGGCCCCGGGAAGCAATGTCAGTGTACACGTTCTTAAAATGAAATCGTACATTGACCAGCTGGAGCGTCTTGGTTTTCCTTTTAGTCAGGAGCTTGCCACGGATCTCATCCTAAACTCGCTGACTAGTTCATATGAATCGTTCACTCTGAACTACAATATGAACAACATGGAGAAAACCATCATGGAGCTCCATGGCATGCTGAAGACCGCCGAGTCTAACATGGCCAAAGCTAAACCTCTAATTCCCGTATTGGCCATCAGGGAAGGAGGAGTCAAGAAGAAGAAGCCAAAACCCCTCAAAGGCAAGGGGAAAGAAAAAGTTGGTCAATCCAACTCCAAGCCCAAAAGCAAGGGTAAGGGTAACGGTAACTCTGTGATTCCTCAAGCGAAAACTCCTAAGGATGCAACATGTTTCCACTGCGGGGAGAAAGGACACTGGAGGCGTAGCTGTCCGAAATACCTGAAGAAGCTGAAAGAGCTCAAGACCAAGGGTGTGGCCGAACCTTCAGGTATGTATGTGATTGAACTCCACAACACTTCTGCTTCTAATTCCTTGGTATTGGACACAGGATGTGGTACTCACATTTGTACTGATGTGCAGGGATTAAAACGAAGTAGGAAGCTAAGATGCGGAGAGCTCGACCTAATCATGGGGAACAAGCATGTTGCTCCAGTTGATAGGATTGGGAATTATGAGCTTACTTTTGAATATGGTCTGTCTGTGGTTTTGTTAAATGTTTGCTACTCGGCCAAATGGCCAGAAACATTATCTCTTTTAAAACGTTGTATGATGATGGTTTTAATTTCGAATTTGATAATGGGTCAATATTTGTGTTTAAAAATGAGTTACTTTATTTTAAAGCTAGTCCTTGTAATGGGATCTATGAAACCAACATCAGCTTGAGAAACAATAATAGTTCAATCCTTAATGTTGATTCGACTTCATCCAAAAATGGTTTGGATAAGACATATATGTGGCACTGTCGTCTTGGCCACATAAACAAGAAACGCATCGCCAAACTCCAAGCGGATGGGATTTTGGAATCATTTGATCATGCATCTTATGATGAATGTGAATCTTGTTTACTAGTGAAGATGACTAAAGCACCATTGACAGAACCTGTGAACGGGGCAAAGATCTATTGGACCTTATACACACTGATGTATATGGACCGTTCAGATCTGCCACAAGACATGGCGAAAGGTACTTCGTAACATTTACTGATGATTTGAGTAGATATGGATATGTTTATTTGATTAAACATAAGTCTGAAACCTTTGAAATATTCAAGACATTCCAGAACGAAGTGGAGAATCAATTGAATAAAAGGATTAAGATCCTTAGATCTGATAGAGGTCGTGAGTATCTTAGTCTAGAATTCAGCGATCATCTAAGAAATTGTGGGATTATCTCACAATTAACTCCACCCAGGACACCACGACATAATGGTGTGTCCGAGAGGAGAAATCAATCATTGTTAGATATGGTTCGCTGCATGATGAGTCTCACTACGCTTCCAATCGATTTTTGGGGTTATGCCCTAGAGACTACCGTAAAAATCCTTAACCTCGTTCCAACCAAGAAGGTTTCCAAAACACCATCTGAAATGTGGAGTGGAAGAGTCCCTTCACTAGAATATTTAAAAATTTGGGGTTGCGAGGCTTACATTCGTCGTGAATCTCAAGACAAGTTATAACCTAGATCAGAGAAGTGTTATTTTGTTGGATATCCTACTGGATATTTTGGATATTTGTTTTACAAACCTTATGAAAACAAAGTTTTTGTTACTAGAAGGGTTGTCTTCCTAGAAAGGGAACCGATGTCCAAAGAGGCCAGTGGGAGCCGAATTGATCTTGAAGAAGTTCAAGAATCAACCAACATGGAATCCGATGTTGGCACTAGTTACCATCAAGAGGTTATACAACCTGAAGATGATGGAGAATCTGACATTCAGCCGCCACCTGTTCGCAGGTCTGATAGAGTACATCAGGCACCTGAAAGATATGGTTTACTCATTTCTGATGGTGATGAGTCTCTGGTAGATCTAGATGAACCTACCAGCTATCAGGGAGCCATGGCAGGCCCATAGTCTGCTAAATGGAAGGAGGCTAAGGAAAGCGAGATTTAATCCATGTATGATAATCAAGTTTGGGACTTGGTTGATTAAACGCCTGGCCTTAAAACAGTTGGGTGTAAATGGGTCTTCAAGAAGAAGACCGACATGGATGGGTAACTACACACATACAAAGCAAGATTGGTGGCAAAGGGTTACATGCAAACTCATGGTGTAGACTATGATGAAACTTTCTCACCAGTTGCTATGTTGAAATCTATTAGGATACTGATTGCCATAGCAGCATTTCATGATTATGAGATATGGCAAATGGACGTAAAAACCGCCTTCCTTAATGGAAAGCTTACTGAGGATGTGTTTATGACACAACCTGAGGGTTTTGTACATCCTGAACATCAAAATAGAGTGTGTAAGCTTCAGAAGTCCATTTATGGACTCAAACAAGCATCTCGTAGCTGGAATCTTTATTTTGATGAGAAAATCAAGGAATTTGGTTTTATTAAAAGTGAAGATGAACCATGCATCTATGTCAGAACTAGTGGGAGTATTGTAGTCTTTCTTGTATTGTATGTCAATGACATACTACTCATGGGAAATGATGTCCCAACAATGCGAAGTGTCAAAACTTGGCTAGGGAAATGTTTTTCCATGAAAGACATGGGAGACGTGCCATACATACTAGGCATCAAGATCTATAGAGATAGATCCAGGAGGCTCATTGGGTTAAGCCAAAGTACCTATATAGATAAGATCTTGAAGAAATTCAAGATGCAAGACTCCAAGAAGGGGTTCTTGCCTATGCAGCATGGCATGGCACTGAGCAAGTCTCAGTGTCCTAATTCCGCTGAGGAATTAGACAGGATGAGTCGAGTTCCATATGCTACGGCTGTGGGATCGATCATGTATGCCATGATTTGTACTAGGCCTGATGTATCATATGCCTTGAGCATGACGAGTAGATATCAGGCCAATCCTGACGAAGGCCATTGGATAGCAGTCAAGAACATTCTTAAGTACCTGAGAAGGACAAAAGACATGTTTTTGGTCTAAGGTGGCCAGGAAGAGCTATGTGTAAAAGGATACACAGATGCTAGCTTCCAAACTGATGCGAGCTATGTGCAATCAGGATTCGTGTTTTTGTTAAACGGTGGAGCGGTCACTTGGAGAAGTTCCAAGCAGAGCACTGTAGCAGATTCGACAACAGAGGCTGAGTATATTGTAGTTAATGAGGCTGCAAAAGAGGCCATGTGGATGAAGAAGTTCAATGGGGATCTTGGCGTAGTTCACACTATTCATGATCCCATAGAGATCTTCTGTGACAACGAGGGTGCAGTCATCTTGGCTAAAGAACCCATGTCACACAAGCATACACGGCATATACTCAGGAACTTTCATTATGTTCGGAAGGTTGTCGAAGATAAATACATTATCATTAGTAGAGTTGACTCGAGTAAGAACTTGGCTGATCCATTCACCAAGCCCTTGCCACAGACCAAACATGATGCTCATACTAGGTCTATAGGCATTAGAGTTGTTAGCGATTTAGCTTGACTGTATTTTAGTTGATTTGAAACTTCAGAACTTAAAGAGTCTACATTTGCGAATGATAGATGATTATTATGTTGAGATCATAGTATATGCTTGGAGCAATCATTTCATTGGTGTATCACTGTGTTCTATTTTGCATGTTTATAAACTTCCTTGAATACTAGTTTATTCAAAAATCTCCACAGTCGTTTATTCTCCAAAGGAAGGGAGTAATAAATTAAGTCTGATATGAGGTGTGACTTGATTATCCATAGAGATGGATATATCATTGGATGCAACTACACTCATGTGAACTTGATAGAGATCAAGTTTTGGAGCGATCAACACTTAGAGATTACTTTATGGTTTCTGTCACAAGTAATTCTAAGATGGTAATATCTTTTATCCTAGAGTGGAGATGCATGAGACTCCTGACACGAAGTCGGTTATATTTTGACCATTCTCCAACGTTGTCCGTAACTGGCAACTATAAAGGGACTGATCAAATATAACATGATTAGTGGGGAGGTCTATGTAGTCAAAGCAATTTGTTCCTTTTGCCTCATGGTAAAGGTGATATCCATGGGGCCCTCAATGATTTGGTGATGACACTTAAATGTATGGCCATACTCAGACTGAATTGATATGGGATCAATCTTGTAGTCTATTTTAGGTCACCACAAATCTCTATTGTGAAACAAAATATTGAACGATCTGAAGATTGACACTATACCATGTCTCGCGTGCATACAGATATCTAGAACAAAAGGATATTTGATCACTTGCCTATAGGACTGTTTCATACCTTCGGGTTTTGATTACAGAAATATTGTCCTAGATGAAACGCCTATGCCACTATATAGTTATTGTGTTAAGTGCAAGTGGGAGTCTGTTGGAGATATGCCCGTTTACACAAAATAAAGAATTATTGGCATTTTCCTATTCGGTCGCACACAAAGTCCAAATCAAGTTGCAAGAATTAATTGGTTAGAGGGAAAGTTTGTTAAACATCATATTTGATGTTTTAACTAGAAACTAAGGCAATGGTTGAAGGACCAACTTTGTAAATTAAAGGGGACACAAAAGTAACCATTTAATGAGATTAATGGCACACTCAACCTCTCTCTCTTTTCTATGAAAAGAGGCCGAAGCCTCTCTCCTCTCTCTCATATAACCTACGGCCAAAACACATACGAGTGGGTGTGTGTTGAATGCAAATATTAAATGGTCTTTCTCTCTTGAAAAGGCATTAAAAATATAGCTTTTCTATTCTCTAAAAGGGGTTTTGGAGAAGAAGTTAAATATTGCAAGATTTGGAGCTTTGGGTGTCCTCCTAATAGAGGGATTCCCCTTTGGATCCTCCAAAGTCATCAAGGGCATGTTTACTTATGTTCATCTCCTTTTCTAGTTGCTAGTAACTCTTGTACAATGGATACTCTCTCGAAGAAGAAAAGTTTTCTTATGTTATAAGCTTCTGTTGCATGTTTATGTTTAGTAAATCTTCTTCTTCCAACAGAAAGGAAAGAAAAAAATTTAATTGTTCTTTAAGCATCGCCTGTATGAATGTATCATCCATCTGAGGGGTCCAAATTAATTGCTCCCTCTTTCCAATAGTTCCATCAATTACCTTTTTGCTCATTGACAATTACTACATAGTAATCATCCATCAAATTCAAATGTCACCATACAAAATTAAATAAATAAGTAGTCGTTAATTTCGTTGTTCATGTTCAATGAGTACTCACTCCACATGACATTTGCAATTGAACTTCTAGTTTGTTCTCCTCTCTCATCTATGTCTCTTGGAGCATTAACTTCTTCTTCTTGTGTTGCGTTTAATAGCTCTTGTAGCACTTCTTCAAGTTCTTTGTCACGATCTTACTTATGTAAAAACGTTATGTAGTATACAACATGCTAAAAATATGTCTTATTGTGTTTCGCATGAGTAAAATGGCTCGGTTGCACATCTAATCATAGGGAACCTTTTCTTTAGGACACCAAATGCTCGTTCAATAACATTTCGTAACGATGCATGACGGATGTTAAACAATTCTCGTGGATTCTTAGGTGCATGAGAGGAATACTTTTTCAAATGATATCTAACACCTCTATAGGGTGCTATAAGTGAGTTTCTGTGGGGTAGACTAGCATCAACCAAATAGTATTTACCTATAAATAGAATAAATTTAGTATAATAATACAAGATTATTCATATATCAACTTTGGTTTAAGATATTACCTTCAGGAATTAGAAGTTTACCACTGCTAGTGAGTGCATTTGTTATGATTCTCGAGTCGGATGTCGTGCCTTCCCAACCACTCAAAACATATGTGAACTTTAAATCAAATGTGCACGCAACTAATACATTTATCGTCGACGATCCCTTACGATCACGATATCACGGGGCATCTTTACTTGGTACTCTCACACAAACATGTGTTCCATCAATTGCCCCTATACAATCCTTGAAACACAGACGATATCTTATGTTTTCTTGAATTTATTTTGGAACTATATTACCGATGGTTTGTCGAAGATATTGATCTTCTAATGATATAATTGCACGTAGAACTGGATAAAAATGCCTACTTGTGGCTAACCCGGATCGACGATAAAACCAAGAAATAAGACGGTTCCACAAATCATTTCCAATAATATGCAAAAATTTAGCAACTTGCTCTTCAACTAACATACGTTGATTTGGTCGAAGGTCAGCCTCATCTTCTAACTTTTGACACAATAACATAAAATCTTTCTCACTCATATGAATAAGTTCACGACATTTACCACTTATAGAGAGGTTGATCAACATCTCTTCCCGTACTCTATTTCTATGTAACATCATATCTCGAGTTGGTAAACTAATATGGATTATCTTTTGATGTCAACGATATCCAATAAAAGTTATCGCTAGACAAACAAAGTAAGTCGCTGCTATTCGTTGAGTTCTTAATACAAGAAATATATCATCATCCATTAGACAACTGCATATATTGAAGATTAAATGTGTTAAAAGTATGAGGAATAAACCTACTTTATGTCTAATAAAAGTTTTTTATTATAACTAGAATATGACAAATTCTCAAATCGCTCACCAATCACCATTTTTATTATCACTCACTTTTTTCTTTTACATGAAATAAATCAATAAGTTCTGTTCCCAAGGATATAATAAACTTACACTGGTCACTAGGATAATTGTTCCTTTGTGTTTGAGCCTCTCATGTCTATTTCTTAAATCCTCTAGTATCCGGATCCTTTAGCGTTAGATTATAGCAACGATAGAGATAAAGTTTTAGGACTTGCAGATTTTCGATAATCTGACATAAGTTATTAAGACCTCTAGTGCCTGAAGACATGAAATTAGTTGTTTATTTTAATCCATAAAAGAGTCCATGTTAAAGTGTGAAAAAATACTTTAAACGTTTTTGGAGAGTATTAAACCTGATAGTAAGAGCATCAACATCCATCTTGCTAGATGTCTTGCAAGATGACATGGCATTGCCATGCAGATAGCAAGGTCTCTTAGACCATCCACATCCCTGCAATCCATTTACACTTTCAGTTGTATCACATCAACTTTTGTAATTACTATCTACATTCTTGCAATTCACCTACACTTTCAAAAATGGTCCCCACTACAACATGTTAATTATTTTTTATTAATAGATACATGATATATATAATTCTTTATTTTAATTTAATAATAATATTAATATATCAATTAATTTTAATGTGTAATTTAAGTTTACATTTTTATTTCAATCAAATAAATATTTGATAAACAGTAACTTTTTAGCTGATGAAATAATGTATTAAAATAACAAATGACATAACATAATTAATTAATAATTTTATAATATAATAAAATGGTGTTTTGGGTCTAGATGGCATTGCAACAAGAATTGCAAATTTTGCAAGTGTCTAACAATATTTTGCTTAGGTGGCTATTTGTAAATTCTTTTGAAAGGGCTTTGCAAGTCCTATTTGGATGGTCTTAGAGTATCCACACAAGTCTTGCAAGACCCTTTGCAAGATAACGTGGCATGTCATGTGGCTTGCAAGACCTTGCAAGACCAACCTAATCTTTCTAAATTAGAAAGCCCTTTCACAAAATAAATATATTAAACAATAGTATTTTTTAATTTAATTAGTTTGTTTGTTTGTTTATTTAAACATTAACTATTAATATGTTTATTAAATTTAATTCATTTATTAGATTATTTGAACATTATTTTTTTAATATTTTTAAGATTATTTGAACATTATTAATATTTTTTTAATATTTTTATTAAATTTAATATATTTTTTAATCCATCTATATTTTATAATTAATTTATTAGTTATATTATAATTATCTATATTATTTATATTATAATTATCTATATTATTTCTATTATAATTTATTAGTTTAGAAATGAGTATGGTCTTCCAGGTGTGTGAATGGTCTTACCCTAGGAACAAGATTTTAATAGGACTAAGGTTTACTTGTTATATCTCTATCCAATTTCTCACCTTAGGCATGAAATTTTAGTTCTAGTTAAGAATTAACTCTCTCGAACTTAATTGATAACGAACAAATCATATGAAAGTTGATCAGACTCACAAAAACAATAAAACCCAAATCACATGCTTCATTAAATTAGGAAAAACTGATAAAAGTCTCAAATCATATGTTCATACGCTCAAACCAAAGTCAAACCAACCCCCAACATCTAAAGATTAGTTCATGTTGGGGGTATTAACACATAAAGTAGTAGAAGTGTTCATAGATCTAAAGAAAAGTTCTGTCAAGAATTCTAGGATCATAAAACTCCCTTGATTGTGTAATACCAACGAAGATCCGGGAGAAATCGATGTTTAAATTGCCTCCCACGGTGTTTCCTCGCTTCAATTCGGTGTTTCTCCCTTGCCAAAATCACCCCAGACGAGTCATTGGTCGTCCCCTTGGAGAGAAAAGTCGATGTGTAAGAATGAATGCCCAAACCCTAGAATTTTAGGCAATAAAAACGTCCAGCTCTGTTCAGGTGAGTTGTGAAGTGAGTTGTGTTAAATGAACCAGCTTGAAACTAGCACTGATTCAGCTCTCAGGTGAGTTGTGAAGTGAGTTCAGATCAACAACTAACTTCAAAGTCACCTCCGCCACTGTTTTGCACACAAAACTTTTACTTCAAAATTTGACAAAACTTCTCAACCAACCACTTTTCAACTCGGATTCTTGATGATTCTCGTGATCGATCTTTTTCTCGGAAAGACTTACTTTTCCCACACTTTCTTGGCTTTCTCATGGCACATCGTAATTCCTGAAAAACTTGATTTAAACTATAAAATACCACATAATTTACTTGGAAATAAGCAATATAACTTGAAAAGTGATATGAAAATAACACAAAAAATCGGTCTTATCAACAACCCCAAACCAAGCGTTGCTTGTCCCCATGTAAATTAGCGTCAAAAAATAATAAAATAGCTTAAAACCAAGCTTCAACCTCACAAAGGACCGGACGGGTATACTTATCGGCCTGACTGGCCTGCATCTTCTTTCTTGCTCTACGAGTTTTTAGTGATCTTCCTAATACCGTAACATGAGCCCAACCTAGGCTTTGGTCTAGGTTTGGGGTGGTCGTTTTACCAACACATTACGGTATACACAAGGTTCAAACCTAGACAATGGTCTAGGTTTGGGTTTCCCCATTACACTCCTACTTCTACTAATTATGGAAATCTTTATCTTTCAGGAAATGGGGAGAACTAAACCGACCACCACCACACCGAGATGGCCCAAGTACGACATGCTCAAGCCTGCAGAAAAGACAAACCTTCGTTACCGCATTCACCCAAAAATCGAAACACGGAGGGAATTAATGAAGACGAGAGACATATGTGTAGATAGAGGCATTTGCCTCGATGGTTTTTCTCAACTCACTTAAAACTCACCTTGGGTACTGGAATGTTTGGTTTTCGCATGTACCAACCAGTGCTTGGTGTGGGTTTTAAGTGAGATTGAAATTTCCAACTCACCTCAAACTCGCTCCTGGGGCTGTTATGGCCTAACCTTACACCAAAAAATTTCAAGTTTCACAAATTATCATACCGAAAAAATGTCTAAAATTTACCGTTTTCGCGAGAGAGCCTCCCAAACCACGAGAGAGATAACAAGAATACACCATCAAACACAATTAAAATAAGACCGCAACCCAAAATACTTTAACATTTGGTTCACCCATCGAGTTCCATACCTTTAACACTTAATAATTAATCCCCAAGCTTACCTTTTTCTCACGGACACATCTCTGAACCTACGAAACACCGGGTGGGTTGCCTCCCACCTAGTGCCTTAGTTAGGGTCGTGGCACGACCTTTTCACGGCGATTACTCGGTTGGTTCTTGTAGAAACATGGTGTCCGCTACCACCGTTTCTCCTCCGTAGTAAATGGCGGCATTTTCGAAAGCGTCTTGGCGGATCTCTTCTAGCTCATTTAACTGTAACAACCGACGTTGTCCGGCCGCCTTCATGTTGTTGGTCCCATTTTAGACAAACAATAGAATAAATTCATATAAAATAGAGATAAGATGAAGATTAAGAACATAATATTCAAGAACTCATCTCATATGCTTTGATTGATTCAATATGGATGGGAAATTAGAAAGAACACCACACTTTTACATTTGATCGACTCTCATGTAAAAACACCTAGTCTATGTGTGTTTGTGTGTTTCTTCTAAATAACCTAAATGAAACATGAACCCTAAAAATTCTTTATAAAGGGTCCATTTACAATAAAAGGCTCAAGCCCATAAATCTAACATAAAGCTAACTAAAAAACCCATACACTTTTTCTTTATAAAACATTTTATTAAATTAGGAGCTAATTTAATCTAACAATCTCCCCCTAATGTTTTATAAAGAAAGCATCATCTTATAGTCTCCCCCTTGCTTTCTTTAGAAACTTTGGTGTGCCATTCTTCGAGTCTTCAAAGCATCACGAGCTCCCCCTCAAATGTAGGCTCGTCTTCTTGAAAGACCGAGACAAATAACCCCATTTTGTCCAGCTTTCATGACTCAACTTCACCGTTGTTTTGAACCATCAAGGAGCCTTTTTGAGAGAAAACATAAGGCATGCACATTGAACTCCAGCCTCTTAGCTTTCCAATGAGCTATAATTCATCCTTTTTGGATGAAAAACGAGTGAGTTGTGCAAGTTTTCCCTCAGTTGCGCAGAACGGTCGTCAAAACAGAAAATTTGACGCTTAAGATCCCGTTGAGTAAGAATTCAGCACCGAGCTTTAAACATGAATAACAGAGGAGTGAGTGACAATCAATATGTCACAATAGCAGCATGAAACCGTGAATAACCGTCGAGAGAACACCGTTCTTGAAAACGGAAAGAGCACGAGTGAAATGCAATGCTTTCGGTCCAGCAAGAGTCCATTGACTTTGACACAGATTCTGACCATTAAGCACACTGATTCAGACCAAACTTAAACATGAAACAGTTTCATTTGTGTCTTAGGAATTCAACGCAACTGGACTCATGCGAATCGGAGCACCGAGTAAAAAGTTATGCACGTGTTTCTGAAACAGCGCAAAGCTGTCAGAAAAATCTGAAAATTTCGGGCTTCGTGATTTTGGCTTATTGCTCACAGAGGATCTGCACCTCAGTACAGAGGCTCTGGTCAGCCTTACAAAGGCTCTGTGATCTGATCTGATTTGGTGCACTCCAAGCCTCTGTGTGCTTTGGACAGCCTGAGAGCTGACAGAAACTCTTCACACCTCTTCTACTTCCGTACATTCTAATCAGCTGTCAATAGAGCATCTTCTTCGAATTTGACCCTTCTGTTCATCTTCTGAATAGCCTACAGAGGCTCTGGACAGCCTTAACCACAACAGCTTAATGATTAAGTTCTGCTGGACAGGTGCTTAATCTGCTGCACACTACTTTTGTAAAGATCTGGATCGAAGCTTCAATAGCCACAGAGGCTCTGTGGTTTACCTCAGAAGCTCTGTGAACTGCAGAATCTCGAATCTAACCACCTCTGATATGCTTCTTTCGAACCTGTGATTAATATTGAAATGGGCTCTGCATGTACAGAGGCATTCTCTGTATATAGCCTCTATACTTCATCAAATGGATAGTCACAAAGGCTCTGTAGATCAGCTCTGTGCAACAGAAACATCTGTGGAAAATACTTCTTAACAAAGCAGCAAATTCTGTGCACACAGCCAGACACATAGCATTTCTAGACCAAGTCTAAACGATCTCTTGGAACCATTGAGCAATGTGATCTGCTTCTGTGTAGAAGCATTTCAGTGCAAAATAGAACATCTGCATTAATCATCTCTGCGATCTGCTTCTTCACATGTCTAAGCTTCTTGAGTGACAACACTGCTTCTGCACATACATTCTTAAACACTACAGATCTTCTGCAGTGATCTTGACTGCTTCTGATTGTTCTTTTGAACCAAGCTCTGCAGAAAATACTTCTGCTGGACAACTTATGTATGATCACGAATTTAGACCAACAACACTGTTTCGAAACCACTGCTGCATTTTGAACCTGTACAAAACAACAAACTTTTTGATAGCTCACGATGTCTCTTGATACAAGTTCTCTGGATATTCTTGGCTCTGTGGACAGCCTCTGTACAGCTTTACAGAAACTCTGCATAAGATCTCTGATCAGCAACAACAGCTTAACGGATTTCTGAACCACCTCTGGACAATCTACGATTTGAACAATGTTGGCTCCTTTTTCCAGAGAGGAGCATCAGCTGAATAGGATCAGCGGCTTAACAACAGCAACATCACGACAGCAGCTTAACAGTCTCTATACCAGGTCTCGATGTTTCTTCTAGACAACAGTTGTATGGCTTGATAATTTTCTTGATAGCAGAGGCTCTGCAGTGTCTCACAGAGGCTCTACAGACGGTAGCTTCGGCATGAACTTCTGGACAACTGCACACTTGAGCACTATTTTTTGAATTCTGCATACATCTCTATGCAACTGGACAGTTTATTCACGACCTCTGTGCATCAATTGAAACAGCATCATTGAATAGCAGCTTAATCAACAGCTTGGCAACAACATCAGCTTTTTGAATGAGTTCTGGTAATCTGGACAACAGGGACAACTCTTAAACAGCATCAACGATTTTCTGGACAGCCTTTGATCGAATACAGAGGCTCTGTTAAGCCTTACAGAGGCTCTGCTTAGAGGCTCTGTGAATTTGCCTTTGTGTTCTACTTCTATGCATCTTCTGGATTTTGAAAAATCGGCAGAAGCTTTCTATATCCGCACAACAGCCTATCTGTTACTAATTACTATGCTGGTCCATAAGAAATTTGACCTCTGGATTCATTCTTTGACTTTGCTGCCCGTCAAACATCTTCGAATTTTGCATTATCAGAAGATTTATATCCGTGGATATACATCGAAACAGCAACTGATATGCACTTTTCAAACAAGCATCCTTTGAACAAAAGTTGTGCATACGTTGTCAATAACTCTGGACAACGGACAACCTTTCAGAGGCTGTGAATTGATCAGAAGAGCTTTTGATCAACCTTTCAGAGGCTCTGCTGCTCGAACCTGGATGTCAATAAGCAGACCTTCTCTACATATCTTTCTGTTTCTACCAGGAGAAACAACAGACAGTTCTAGACAGGCACAAAGTGCAGAGTTTTGATCTGAAGCTTTTTGCTGCACATTTCAAACAATTTTTTTTTGTGTTGAACTGATCTGCAACATCTTTCAGTTTACACTCATCAAATCTGCACATTTTGAAGATCAGACAACATTTGCACATGACAGCACCAACTTTTATCTACTGTACTTCGAGCTTTCTGTATCACATGTTCAGGTATTGGACAGCTGCTTAATCTGGACATCAGCTTTCTACTGCACCGCATGGACATCAGCGACATCATAACAATAGAGGACAACTTGCTTTATTCAGCTCTGCACAGTTTACGGATCAGCTACTTTGAACACATGAACTTGTGGTTTAGAATCCAGCTGCATTTTCTGTAATCTGCAGCAACTTTTTGCTGCAAATTTTGTGATTTTGGACAGCAGCTTGATAAATTGCACAACATCTTTGTTCTTCTGAAAACGAACAGCAAGATTTTTCTTCTGCACTTTAATCGGAAACAATTTTCTGTTTGGCACAACGTGGACAACTTTCACATCCTCCATGCGGTTTTAAAAACCATTGAATAGTAGGTTAAGTTCGAGCTCTGGAATGAAAAAGGGTGTTGATATGGGAGGGAGAAACCCGGTAAAATCGGTGAAGGCCACGGGAGGGATGCTGAGCAAGGGTGGGTCTGCACAAACTGCCTATGGTGTAGGAAAAACCAACCATACAACCCCTACAAGTGACAATGTAGATGCTTGCAAAGCTCACGCTGATGGTGAAGAGATAGGGCAGAAATTAACTCCTGTGAGAGAGGAAATGTTAGTGGAAAATGAGGTTGTGTTTGTGGGTGTGGATGAACTTATGCTTGGGGAGAAGAATTTGGGTGGGGGAGATACCCCATCTAACACCCACATACATCGAAAAGTTAATACTAAACGTGGTCGGATGGAGTGCCCATCAGGTGATGCTAGGACGATGGTAACAGAAGAATCCGCAAAAGAGGACGAGCCTTCGAATCATACCTCATCCTATGCAAATGTTGTGAAAGGCCCCAAAAACCTTTATAAAACTGTGCTTCCGTTTTGTCCTCCGCTGCCAGCTGACGATGATTGCCCCCGTTTACCATTGCGGATTGTGGAGCAATCTCGTGAAACTTATCGGACAAACTTATCTAGGTATTTCATTGGACGGAGCCTTTCTTTCCCGGTGGTAGAAAACATAGCATTCAAACTTTGGGGTAAACATGGATTGGAAAGCGTTATGATGAATGAACACGGTTTCTATTTGTTAGCTTCAATCTTCCTAATCAAAGAAGTATTTAGAAGTAGTGAAAAATAGGCTAAGTGAAGAAAGCCTCTTACAGAGGCTCTGCCGGACTTACCGGGAGATCAAGATCAAGAATCTACATAAGCTAAAGAGGCGCGCTACAGAAGCTCTGTCATACGCGCAAAGAAGATCAATAACTCGGAATCCGGGGAAGACTGCTCCACAGAGGACCAGACCGCAGAACCTCTGTAACTCATTACAGAGCCTCTGTGGTCCTCACAATAAGACTTGAAGATATTTACAATATCTTGCTACTGTTACAGGACCTGTTCATCAACTTGCATGGTAGCATGCCCTGTCCAACGTCGACGTGTCAAACTCTGATTGGATTCAATAGGGCTTAGTACATAATAGACGTCTGATGCATTAAATGCAATACAGCACGTCTAACTGTTCATGCCACACTTGCAACTGTTCACGACATCCGTTCAACTATTCATCAGTACCGTCTGAATAGTAGCATATGCTTTATGGTCCCCTTTAGAGTAGTATATAAGGAAGACTCATGTTGAGTTCTTCCTTATCACATATAAATCGAACATCACAAGAACACAAAAGCTTATTCACCTTAAAAGTCATATCTGTTTTGAAGCTTTTCTTACTCACAGTTCTTAAACCTGTTCTTATTTTATATATTCAGTAAACTTTAAGATATAATATTCTGTTCACTATTTATTTATATTTTGGTCTAAATCTATCAAACTTATCTGTTAGTTCTTCAAATACGCTTCTGCATCAAACATTAACTTGAACTAATAGATTTGATAATCTTGTTTAAAGCAAAACGGGAACCAACAATTGGTATCAGAGCAAAGCTTGATTTTCAATATCAAGTGATCCTCGTTTTACAACTTTTATTTGATAGATTATTTTCTCTCTTCATCACCATATTTCTGGATATTAGTTGTACCCAGAAAAACTTTCAGATCTTCATACTCATAAATCCTCCATCAGATTATCCTTTTCTCAAAATGACAAATACCAATAACTTTTTTACTGCTGGCTCATTAACTAAACCTCCTACTCTTCTTAGAGATGAGTATCCTCAATGGAAAATAAGAATGGTTCATTTTTTTGAGGGTACTGAAAAAAATCTCAAACAATATCTTTATAATCTTCCTCCGGTTCCAATGATAACTATGCCACGTGTACCAGCTACTGATGAATCTCTTGAAATCCCTGAACATAAAAAACCTAAGCCAAAAGTAGACTGGTCAGATGAAGATAAGGCAGAAGATGAAGTTGCACGGAAAACGAAAAGAATATTAATCATGGCTATCCCCAACGAAATATTTCAATCTTTAGATGCATGCGAAACAGCGCACGATCTTTGGAAAGAATTAGAAAGACAACTAGAAGGGGGTGCTAAAACACAGAAGAACCGAAGAGCACAATACATAAACGAGTATCATGCCTTCAGAGCCTCTGCAACAGAATCTCTGCAAACAACATACGATCGGTTCAACTCTCTCATAAACAAATGCAGAAAGTCTGGTATTCACAGAACCACGGAAGAAAATAACGTCATGTTTCTAAAGAGCCTGAACGATGAGTGGCTTCAGTTGTCTATGTCTTTACAAACAAATCAAGATCTAGACTCCTGGACACTCTCTGATCTCTATGGAACACTAGCCGCACAAGAGCCTCAAATAGCTCAAGCTAAAACACTAACCATTGTACCATACGCATTGGTTAGTAAATCAACAGAGGCTACGGACAGACCAAGAAATGAGAGATCTACAGAGGAGAAAAAGAAGGAGAAAAAGAAGATGGTAATGATTGATAGCGAAGAAGACGAGCTGATAGAGGAAGAAATAACTCTTGCATCATTAGCTAAATCAATGGCTCTATTGACAAGAGAGTTTAGAAATAAACAAAGGAATTCTGGTAGAAGAGATGATGGAAGAAGAGAAGAATCAAGTAACCAACAGAGGTCAGACTACAGAAATGATGACCAACAGAGGTTGAGCGACAGAATCTACAGAGGAAATGACCGACAGAGATCAGATGACAAGGTAGGCCACACACAAGAATGCTACAAATGTGGTAAGCCTGGTCATTACGCAAACAAATGCCGAACAGAGAAAGGTGGAGACCAACAGAAGTCCGAAGATCGAACTGGAAACACCTCCCAAGGTTGTTTCAACTGTGGCAAGCCAGGTCATTTCGCAAAAGAATGCAGAAGTAGACAAAATCGCCCACAGAAGGACTCAACTTTTTACAAAAAAAAGGCTGAGTATTATGCGCAAAAATCCCTAATGGCGAACAGAGGGCATTCTGAGGCAAACAAGGAGGACTTCGAGTCAGACTCTACCTCTGACGATGAATTCCCCACCAATGCCCTGTTTTGTGGCATGGCAGAAGTTGACTCCGGCACTGACACTGAGGTATCCATTTCAAACTCTACCTCAAGTATTAATACTGTAGATGATGATTTATTTAAACTTAACATTGAACTGAAAGAAGTAAATAAAAGCATTCAGAAAAGGCTAACCTTTAATGAGAGAGAAGTAAGGCTTCTCACTCAAGAAAAAGCCAAAATCTTTGAAGAAAAAGATAAAATCGAAAAATATTGGAGCAAAAATGTAGATCCTTTAAAAAGGAAAATTTCTGATCTAACCTATGCTTTAAAAATCAAAACAAAAGAACTTTCAGTTTCAAGAAGTGAAACAACAGACATAAGAACTCTCAAAGAATACTTTCAAAAAGAAAGAGAGGTACTTTGGCAAGATCTTTTAAGAAGAGAAGTTTTACTTAAAAACTATAAAGATGCACAGAAGGTGTATGAAAAGGTAAACTCTCAAATAGCAAGACGAGGTATATGGTACAGTGATATTACCTTAGGAGTTGAAAATAAACAACTAAAACCTCTGTCTTCTCTATTTGTTTTGGGAAAAACTAACAAACCAAACTTTACAAACTTACTTTCTGTAAGTAAAAGGGTTAAAATCTCTGCAGAACCTCACTTGAGGAAACATACAAAGATGATCAATGTATGGTTTGAAAACACAGATTCAACATCTTCAACCTCTGTCAATAGAGGAATCAAACCAAAGAAATATATGAAAACACAAGATCAGATTGGTATCTTTAAGTTTGGTAAACCAGAGACTCAAACACAGGTCGCTTTTGTCTGCATGATAAACGATGAAAAGAAATTATCAGCAGAAGCTCCTGAGTTTAAACCCATCTTTTCAGAAGAAAAACTTGAAAAATCTATTGAAAAAGAAATTTTGGAAGTTTTGAAATCAAATGTTTTAAAAAATCTCAGTACATCTTCTATAGATCATTTTCTCGCTGAAAATATCTCATCAGATACCTCTGCCATCTATGAAAGTCATTCTACAGAGGAAGAAAGCTCGTACGATATTTGCTCAGAAAATCCAGCCTCTATCGAAAGAGATGACTCAACCTCTGTATATGAGGACGATTCAACCTCTGACGACTCAGAGACTGATTCTAAATCAGGGATAGTTCACTATGACACAGAGGATGTTAAAATCTCCTCTGAAGTTCTTAACAGAACTATTTCTCCAAAAGAGAAAATCACAGAGATACCTATCTGCCCAGATTTTCTGAACATGTATTTAAAAGTCAAAACCTCTGCTGAACTTGATATATTAAAGAAGACCTCTGTAGATCCTAAAAGTTCAAAATTTTCAAAACCTTTAAGGAAAATTAAAGAGAATCCCACTTGGCAACAAAAGGGAAAATGGCCTGAAGCTAACAAATACTTTTCCTCTGTGACAGTGAAGAAAGATGTTCACCACAGAAGAGAGTCACAGAAGGCAGGAACTAAACAAGACTTTTGCAAACAACATTCTAGTATTCATAGATCTTCTTGTAATAGTAAATCTAATGTAAAGAAAGAGTGTAATGCCTCTGTGGCTCAGTTCAATGAATTCAATGAAAACTCCAAAGTCAAAACCTAGAGAGAAACAATCTGATCTTTCTACAAAGGATAAAATGTATTTCAAGAATGCTAAGGCAAACTTGAAAAATTCTAACAATATTGGACCCATATGGATATGGGTACATAAGTCTCTGTGATTGTCTTACAGAAGCAACATGTGCCAATTTGGTATCTTGACTCCGGATGCTCAAGGCACATGACTGGCGACAGAAGATTACTATCCACATACAAAGAAACACACGATGGTGGATCTGTAACTTTTGGAGACAACAAGAAGGGACACATCAAAGGCTATGGAGTCATACAGAAAGAAAATGTCTCTGTATACAAAGTTGCATATGTGAATGGCCTCAAACACAACCTACTAAGTGTAAGTCAACTCTGTGATACAGGATTCGATGTGTTATTCAAAAGAACTTTCTGCTCTCTACAAAGTGAAAACACAGGAATGGAACTTCTGCGAGCTGAAAGAAGAGGTGATCTATATCTAATGAACTTTACTTCAAAATCCAAGGACAAAGTTTGCCTAGTAGCCTGCAAAAGTGAAGAAGCTTGGTTATGGCACAACAGGTTCTGTCACTTAAACTTTCACACCTTGGATAAACTAGTAAAACTCGATCTAGTTAAAGGTCTGCCAAATGTTAAATTCAATAAGGATCACTTGTGTTTGGCCTGTGAAATGGGAAAACCCAGAAGGGCTTCCCACAAAGGCAAAACAGACGTGTCTTGCACTAGGCCTCTGTACATGCTTCATGTCGACCTCTGCGGTCCCATTGCTATACAGAGCCTAGGTGGCAAGAAATACATACTTGTCCTAATTGATGAGTATTCACGTTTCACATGGGTTGAATTTATTAGAAAGAAATCAGATGTTCCAATTATATTGATAAATCTAATGAAAAGAATCCAAGTTCTTTATGACTGCAAAATACAGAAGTTAAGAAGTGACAATGGCACAGAATTTAAAAAATGTGTCATTGAAGCCTATCTTTCTACAGAAGGAATATCACAGAACTTCTCTACCGCTCGCACTCCACAACAGAACGGTGTAGTCGAAAGAAAGAATCGAACACTTGTGGAGGCCGCAAGAACTATGCTATCAGCATGCGGAGTATCATTGAACTTTTGGGCATAAGCAATTTCTACTGCGTGTTATACACAGAATCGTTCAACCATTGTGAAAAGACACCTCAAGACGCCTTACGAATTGCTTCACAAAAGGCGGCCAAACATCAAGTTTTTCCATGTATTCGGATGCAAATGCTTTGTTTTAAACGACAGAGATTCGAGAGGAAAGTTTGAAGTAAAAGCTGATGAAGGCAAATTCATTGGATACTCTGCCACTTCCAAAGCCTACAGAACCTTCCTTACAAAGTCTCGCAAGATTGTAGAAAGCATTAATGTTTCTTTTGATGATTCATTCCAAATGTCTTCTGAGCAAATCAGTTCAGAACTCGGAATTAAAGGGAAATCCTCTGGCATCTCGCAAACGAAAGAAGACTTGAATCTTCTATTTTTAGAGATGTTCCACGATGACATTGATCCTTCTGTTGGAACCATCAGAGTTTCTGAAGAACGATCCTCTGTCGGACAAAATCCTACAGGTATGACTCTAACTGGTCCAAATAATGCTTCATCTTCTTCTATAAATACTACAGAAGCAAATGCCGAAGAAGAAAATGCAGAAGATGAAACATCAAGAAAAACGACCATAGAAGCTGCTGAAAAACAAACTCCACAATCCACAGAAGAACCAATTACAGAGGAAATCGAGGACCAAGACTATACGTCCTCAGAGGAACAAACTCCACCACCACTCATACCAATCATTCCACAAACGGTAGAATCAACTACCAAGGCACAAAGAACGACATAGGCTACACAAGAAGAAACACAAGAAGCCTCTGAAGAAAGGTTCGATGACATTGATGATCATCTTCCACGCACAACTCAGTGGACAAAAAGCCATCCTCCAAGCCAAATAATCGGAGAACCTTCTGACTCAGTAAAAACCAGGTCTGCCACTGCTAATTTTTGTTTCTTTACTAACTTTATCAGTGTGATAGAACCAAAGAAGATTTCTGAAGCCCTAGATGACCCAAACTGGGTAGACGCCATGCAAGAAGAACTTCTGCAGTTTGAGCGTAACAAAGTATGGACTTTAGTACCTCTGCCACGAGGGAAACAGGCCATTGGGACTAAGTGGGTCTACAGAAACAAGAAGGATGAAGATGGAGTGGTCATCAGAAACAAAGCACGATTGGTAGCCAAGGGTTATAGACAAGAAGAAGGCATAGACTACGATGAGACTTTTGCCCCTGTCGCACGACTCGAAGCAATAAGAATATTCTTAGCCTTCGCAGCCCACAGAGGTTTTAAAGTCTATCAGATGGACGTAAAATCAGCTTTTCTCAACGGTGAAATCTAAGAAGAGGTTTACGTAAATCAGCCACCAGGGTTTGAAAGCTCAAAGTTTCCAAGGCATGTATACTACCTTGAAAAGGCTCTATACGGACTGAAACAGGCTCCAAGAGCATGGTACGAACGACTTTCTACCTTTCTTCTAGTCAATGGCTACAACAGAGGTACAACAGATACTACCTTATTCTATAAACATAACAAAGGTGAGATAATGCTTGTACAAATCTATGTGGATGACATAATTTTCGGGTCTACTAATTCAGAAGAATGTAAAAGTTTTGAAAAACTCATGCAGAGTGAGTTTGAAATGAGTATGATGGGAGAATTAACATTCTTCCTCGGACTTCAAGTCAAACAAACTTCAGAGGGAATTTTTATAAATCAAGCCAAATATGTCTCTGACATTCTGTCAATATATATAACCTCTCTGATACCTCTGCAATGAAAACTCCAATGGCCACTGGAAATAAGTTATTCTTAGATCCAAATGGTATCTCTGTAGAATGCACTCTCTACAGAGGCATGATTGGATCCCTGTTATACTTAACAGCGAGCAGACCTGACATCATGCATGCCACATGTCTTTGTGCACGTTATCAAGCTAATCCTAAGAAATCACATTATGATGCTGTGAAGAGAATCTTTAGATACCTAAAGGGGACCAAAAATCTCGGTCTCTGGTATCCACAGAACTCTGGTTTCAGTCTTAAAGCTTATACAGATTCAGACTATGGAGGATGTATGTTCGACCTAAAGAGTACCTCTGTGAGTTGCCAATTCCTAGGTGGTAAACTAGTCAGTTGGACCTCCAAGAAGCAGAATTGTGTCTCAACATCCACTGCAGAAGCTGAATACGTTGCTGCTGCTAGCTGTTGTTCTCAGGTTCTATGGATGAAAACTCAGCTAAAAGACTACGGCCACATCCTATTCAAAATACCCATCTTCTGTGATTCCAAAAGTGCCATTGCTATCTCTGCCAATCCTGTGCAACACTCAAAAATCAAGCATATCGATATAAGGTACCATTTCTTGAAACATCATGTTGAATACGGTACAATTGAAATGCATTTCGTACCAATAGAATATCAACTCGCTGACTTATTCACCAAAGCACTAGACGAGAAAAGATTCAACTTCTTGGTGGGTAAGTTAGGAATGATAAACATGGTGTGACAATCCTCTGTAAGTATAGCTTTATATTCTGTAAATATGTACAAATTTCCTTTATTTTTGCTTTAAATTAATTTATTTCTGTATGTAAGTTCTCAATCTTAAATAGTTCTTAAAATCTTAGAGCTTCTGTAAGTCAACTCAGAACCTCTGACGACCCCTACAGAACTTCTGGAAAACATGACCTATGTTCTATGCAAAACTTATCATTCTTTGATCCAAGCATAGGTCAAGGGGGAGCAAAAGGAAATTACTTGATCTACAGAGGTGATTAGATCAAGGGGGAGCAAAAGGGGACCCTGAAATGATCTAAAGAGATAAAACTTTCAAGGGAAAGCCAAAGAAGAATGTCGATGACTCAATATCGACAGAAGTCAGACATCACTGCCGAGAAAAGAAGAACCAAAAGGTATGTCTCTCGCACAAAAGGTATTATAAAACAGTTTTCTAGGGCAACAATTGTCAAATATGTCCTAAATATACTGTGAATAACATTTCAAAAATCAAAAGCTCAAAAAGTTACACAAAATTCGAATTAGGAGAAATTTAAGGTCATAGAGCTTCTGCTGAGCTCAACAGAGGTTCTGCAGAAAATATGCTCTGTAATCGCAAATTAACCCTCTGTCGATCTTTTGGAATGTTATCTCGGAAACCGAAAACACAAACCATGACCTTCTCGAACAAACCGTTCTTTCATAACAGTTTTCTCGGACACAAACTTTCAAATATGTCCGAAAAACATCTCTTAAACCAAATCAAAAATTGGATGATCAGAAAATTTAATAAAATTTTTGTTATGAGGTTTTTTCCCTCATAGAGCTTCTGCTGGCCCTCACAGAACTTCTACAAGTTCCAACAGAGCCACAAAACCTCTGCGAGCAAATTTCTTGACTAAAAATCCTATTTGATCCTCTCCAGTATCTTTACAAACGTTTTGGTTAAAGAAGAACCCCACAGAAGTCATGATAACAATGAGATATATGAAAAAGGGATAAACATCAAAGATTTTCAAGATCACAGAGCCTCTGTAAACTACAGAAGCTCTGTCAATATGTTACTTGGGCATCTCTGTAGTAATAACGGTTACTTTTACTGAGAGTGAATTACATGTGGCTAAGAATAACCCCACGCGCCTAGCATTAATGGGGCGCGCACGACGTCCTGTCATCCTCTGACATGGCCTACGTGTCCTATTTTCATTGGGCGTTCATGCAACGTTTTCTGTGGAAAGTTGAACCCGCCGTTCTAACTTTAGTACGGATTCCAAATTTTAATCCATTGCCATATATTTTACTCTTTCGAATTCTACCGTTTTACCCTCATATAAAAACCAAGCTTACCCTCTCATAAACTTTTTACAAACTCTCATTCTTCTCCGGCGACACCGTGCAAAAACCTGTAAGTTTCTTATTCTCAGTACCAAATGGCTTCATCTTCTCAAGCTATCTCCCATGCACAATCTCCGGCGACCTCACCAGAACATTCACCGGCTCATTCTGAACATTCAGAAAACCCCAACCCTGCCCAAAACATTGAACTAGAAGATTCCGGCGACTCAGCAGACTTTGCTCCGACAACACATCTGCAAAACTTCATAGCAAAGGATCACTTCGAAAAGGTACTACAAATCAAATCCAACAACTGCTATTTGGTCCCCTCACCAACTGCTTTCGGCGAAGCCCATGCCATTCTTCTGAACATAATGGAAAATCACATCCTCTTCCCTCTACTCTCAAGAACCCCAAACAAAATACCAGTCAGATATCTAAACCAGTTTTGGCAAAGCTGCGGATTTGATAAAGACGATTCTATTATCAAAGGGTACATTTCAAGACCCGACAAATCTGAACATCTTGAAATCAAGTTCAACAGAACAATGTTCTCACTTGAGTTCAACCTACCCACAAGGGGTCTTCTTGGTTTGAAAAAATATGCAGAGCAACCAACAGACGACGAGCTCTGTCGCTTCGTAGAAATGCTTGGGTACAACACACAACTACGGAAGAGAAATGACTTCCGCATAGGAAGATTACCACCTCTGTGGAACACTTTGTTTTCTATTCTTAACAGATGCCTGACAGGGAAGATAGGCAGTATTGACCAGAGCTCACATTAGATATTAACCATCATGTATGGGGTTTACTATGATCTACCATTAGATTACGCGATCATAATGATGCAAGAGATCATCAACACCATCGACAGAAAGAACAACACCAGAAGGGTCAAAGAAAATGATCCTAAGTTTCTACCACCTCTGCAATTCCAACGAATAGTGGGAGTCTTGTTCGAACCTCTGTTGCTGATACAGAAATGGCCAATGGAAGGGCCACTTCCCAAATAGTTCCCAATGAGCAAAAATACCCCCACTGATCATGTAGATGGTTACTCACACTGCAGACCTCTGTCAAAGAAACTTCTGCGGTATTCCTCGAATAAAACCCTTAAGAAAGAGTATATACGCGATCATAGAACTCCTAAACCGAGTCCTATGACACCCCCGCGTTTAGGTGTCCCCCTAGGAACAATGATTGTAGAACCTCTTTCCACTCAAGAGGAAAAAGATAACAAATTAGCAAAACACATGGCTATTCAACTTAGCTTCATAACCAAATGTGCAGAGCTCATGGGAAAGAAGTCCTCTTCAAAAAACCTCTGCATCTACTCCAAATGCAAAGAAGAGAAAAACTGTAGAAGGCACCTCTACAAGCGCTGCAAAAGATCAACCTTCACCTCCTCATGCCACAGAAATTGGCTCCTCTGTTCCTCCATCTTCCCTAAAACAGAGGAAGAAAAGAAAATCGAAAATCACAGAGGAAGGGGCCCCAAAACCCAAGAGGAGGAAAACCAAAAAGAAGCATGGTAAATCACTTGAAAAGTTGGTTACCATTGCAGAAGAAGAAGAAATCGCAGAAGAAAGAACTGCAGAAGAAGATGCAGAAGAAGGGATGGCAACAGAAGAATATCAATCACCCTATCAATCTCCAGATAGATTTGCTCACCAAGGAGACCTGAACGACTTCCTACAGAACCCTGACATTAACAACACCCTAAATACAACAGGGTGGACGGTACAACCTCTCGACCACCACTCCCCAGAAGAACAATATTTCTCCATTTCTCGCATTGACACACATCTGCAAGAAGATGACACAACACCCAAAGATCAACCAGCTAACACACCTATTATCCTACAGAACCCCTTCATTCAACAAGGATTGGACGTCCACAGAAAGAGTCCAAGCACATCTACAGAAGAAGAAATAGAGGAAATAAACATGTCGGAAGAAGCTATTAAAGAACGGAATCAAAAGAACGCAACTGAGTGGAATAGAGAAAAGGTTAAGGAAATCATAGAGAAAATGGGAGAAAAAGAAAAGGGAAAAGAAAAAGATGCCGAAGTTGAAGAAGGAACAAATCCCTCACCCCCTCCCAGTGCAACCCACATATCTAACTCTGCAGGTCTAGCTGCAGAAGGAGTTATTGAAATAGAGCAGTACAGCTCGATCCAAACCCAACCCAACCAGCCAGAAGTCACTCTTTCGACTTCTGCGCCCACAGAAACCGGGGAATCCATTCCTAGGGAGTCTCCTCAGAGAGACTCACCTATAGTTCATGATCTATCGCCCCAGATCACAACAGAACACCCTATAGAGGAATTCGTTTCCTCTGCCATACACACACACAACTAGGGCCAACACTTCTTTCAGAGAGAAGTAGTGAGCACAACGACGAAGAGACTCTAGACAAGTCTCCGAGTCAACAGAAGGATAATCTAGTACCCACCTCTGAAGTGGATCTAGACAATGTCATTCACAGAACTTCTGTAGAGTCTGAAGCACTAGATGCTTCTGCTCAAGGATCAGATGGAAATCCTTCCACCCCCATCGTACGAACAAGGGTGAACGAAGGTGTCCCAGGAACAGGGACTCACTCTGGAGACGAATGTGTTCCTCCAGAGGTTACACAAGGAACACAAGTATCAAGGGATGGGTTCCAAACCCTTGTCACCTCTGTGAACCAAACAATGAAAGAGTTGCAAAGCTCTTTCAAATCTTTTGCAGAGACAACATCGACGGCTATCCTGAAACTAAACACCAAAATGGACAATCTGTCCACAGAGGTGAAATCTGCCATCTCAGCGATGAAGTCTTCTGCCAAAACTACTGCCAAAGCGACAACCACTTCTGCCGCTCAAGAATTCGGAACAACTGCAACTTTTGCGTTCAAGGACTCTGTCAAAAACTTCCTTGAACAAATGAATACGCAATTCAACAGAGCAGAGGGCATTACTCCTGTAGATCTACAGAATGCCCTAAAACAAGTACAAGCAGAGGCAATGCGCAACACGACAATGATGCAGCCAAAAGACTACATGACCAGAGCACAGCTAACAGAGCTAGGACAGAACGTCATAAACCAGGTCACAGAATTCATTGTCTCCTTCACAACAGCAAATGCCAACTTTGTCAAGGATTTCAGAAGAAGTTTTGGCAGAATGCGTTTTAAAACAGAGGCAGAGCTTGCGACTCTACTTGGCCTCTGTGATGACGTCTGTGAAAAGTTGATAGCAGCAGGAGCAGAATTACCGAAGAAAACCAAAGCTTCTTGTAGAGCAGAGGGTAGTTCTGATAAGAGTCAGGATGATTCTGATGATGACCATCCTGGTCCATCAGATAATCCTGAGGGGGAGAATACAAGGGAGAAAGCTACGAGCAGAGGAATACAAACTCCACCAATCGCAGCAGAACCAATCAGTCAAGCTCCTCCAGAACAAACCCAAGATCAACAACAAACTCAACAGCCCACAGAGACAACACACGTCTCTGTGGAATCAAGTCCTGAAGAAACAAATATTCCAGAAGCTGATCAGCAACCCACAGAGGCAACAACCACCCCTGTGGTAATCATTTTGGAAAAAAGTCCTTCAACAAAATCAACAGAAAAACCTCCAACCATACCGAGAAGAAAGTTAATTGCCACTAAACCAAAAAGAGCAACGACCCCTGCTTCTGATATTCTGAAAAAGATGCACAATACAATGACTGATCGAATGTCACAGAGAGAAGAAGAAAGGCACAGGTTCACACTAGCTTTCAAAATGGCAAGAAGATTCGACATACCTCAATCCACAGAAACCGAGCTTACAGAAGAAGTCACCAAAGAACCTCCTACAGAGGTTACAGAGCAAAGAAAGCCAACAGAACCAACGCCACAAAAGTCCTCTAAAAAACAAGTGTCAAAACCTACAGAGGCAACCCCCATCAAGCCAACAGAAGCACCAACCTCCAAACCTACAGAAGAAACAGGTTCTGCACCTCCAAAAGCCAAAGATAAGGGCAAAGCAATACTGACAGAAGAGCCAAAGAAAAATAAATCATTGCCCAAGCCTACAGAGAAATTGATGAAGAGCGCCTTTGATGCCTTCCAAACTCCAAAGCCTGAAGAAGAGGACTGGGCATATGGATTGAAGCCTCTGTCAGACATTCTTCTAACTGGTAGAACTGCAGAAGTTGTTCAAAAGATGGAGAGTCTCAGAAGACAAATACCACAACCTAGTCCAACACATGAAGAGATGGAAGAAGTGGTATACAAATACCTCTATAAACAATCCTTTCAGACCAATCATCCTACAGATCATGTGACAGATCCAAGGATCAGAGAAGAATTTGAGAACATCTTCACAAGGACAAAGCCAAGAACCAAAGCAGATGTCTTCTCAATCCACAAGATCAAAAAGGTAATCTTCTGCAGGTTCTCCTTTCAAGAACCTATCCAAGGGTCAGGTACAATCTTTACAAAGTCAGAAGAGAGAACAATTCAGAAACCACCTTCGCTGATGCTGACCTAAGAAATATCAATCCTTATGATCTACCTGACCTTCTGCAATGGACAAAAGACAACTACAACACAGAGCCAAACACCAGAGCCTATCAAGTGTTGAGAAAAGAGATGAGGGAAAAGCTTCTGCTCTACAGCATGATAGATTTCCAGCTGGGAAAGGATCTTGGTCTCAAACATCTGGATTTACGACCACCAGAGGATCGCTGCCCACCGGACGCCATACCTAACTCAATCATCACAGAACCACGGTTTGGGTTAGTATTTCAAAACCCACAAGGCGAAGTTAAACTGTTTGTGTGCATGGACTGTCAGAAGTACGCAACTAGTACTCTGAACAAGTTCAGAACAAGCCTTGTAAAATACAGAGGTACAGAGAAAATGGATAGAGATGCTGCAGATACTTTCATCAGAGAGATTGATGCCACAATCCGCCTAAGAGAACTCTGCATAAGTTTCTACAAAGAGATCAGAAGAGTCGGAAGAGACAACAGAAGCTACAACGATTTCAAAGATGCCAAAATCTGATTATCAGACCTCCAATCTCTGCAAACCAAGTCAATGTTTATCTTTCATTGTACTCAAATGTAAAATGCCTCTGGCATATTTCTAAATGAAATAACTTTCGAGGTATTGTTTAACCTCTGTCTTACCTAACTTAGCCTAACTAAACTCAAGTTCAATTTTTTATTTTTCACTACTTAGGGGGAGATTGTTAGCTTCAATCTTCCTAATCAAAGAAGTATTTAGAAGTAGTGAAAAATAGGCTAAGTGAAGAAAGCCTCTTACAGAGTCTCTGCCGGACTTACCGAGAGATCAAGATCAAGAATCTACAGAAGCTAAAGAGGCGCGCTACAGAAGCTCTGTCATACGCGCAAAGAAGATCAATAACTTGGAATCTGGGGAAGACTGCTCCACAGAGGACCAGACCGCAGAACCTCTGTAACTCATTACAGAGCCTTTGTGGTCCTCACAATAAGACTTGAAGATATTTACAATATCTTGCTACTGTTACAGGACCTGTTCATCAACTTGCATGGTAGCATGCCCTGTCCAACGTCGACGTGTCAAACTCTGATTGGATTCAATAGGGCTTAGTACATAATAGACGTCTGCTACATTAAATGCAATACAACACGTCTGACTGTTCATGCCACACTTGCAACTGTTCACGACATCCGTTCAACTATTCATCAGTACCGTCTGAATAGTACCATATGCTTTATGGTCCCCTTTAGAGTAGTATATAAGGAAGACTCATGTTGAGTTCTTCCTTATCACATATAAATCGAACATCACAAGAACACAAAAGCATATTCACCTTAAAAGTCATATCTGTTTTGAAGCTTTTCTTACTCACAGTTCTTAAACCTGTTCTTATTTTATATATTCAGTAAACTTTAAGATATAATATTCTGTTCACTGTTTATTTATATTTTGGTCTAAATCTATCAAACTTATCTGTTAGTTCTTCAAATACGCTTCCGCATCAAACATTAACTTGAACTAATAGATCTGATAATCTTGTTTAAAGCAAAACGGGAACCAACACTATTTCTTCAGATTCGTTACATCTCAAGCTAGGAATGCGATCATTGAAGGGGGACTGTGGATGATGTATAACATCCCGAATTTTCTGAATTATTGGGATCCGGAGGATTGTTTAGAAAGACCAGAACATAAGTCGGTGCCACTTTGGGTGAAGCTCCATGGTGTTCCTCTAGCAGCTTGGAATGTTGAAGGCATTGGCCGAATTGCGAACTCTATAGGTGTGCCGATCGCTGTAGATACCTACACATCCCGAATGTGTGAGGAAGCCTGGGGTAGACCAGGATATGCTCGGGTCCTGATTGACGTCTCGGCCAAGAAAGGGTTAAGGGAAAGTGTTGATCTTTTGATGGAAAGATTAGGCGGGGGTATTAAACGAGTTCCTATCAACATTGAATATGACTGGAAGCCACCTCATTGCCCTACTTGCATGGTTTTTGGACACAATGTTAAATCGTGTGCAAAAACTCAAATTCGGCATCAACCAGTTGGGGCATCACAGGTGGTCCCTGGCAATGAAAAGGTAGATTCTGATGGCTTCACGGTTGTGCAACGTCGACATCGACGATCACAAGGGAACTCCATGACTAAGAGTATCGGGGAGAAAGGAGAAACATCGAGGGAAGGTGTGCAAAGGGGAGCTAAACATCAATAACGTTCTACTCATAACGACGGTGTAGGGGTTCAAGATAATTTGAATCAAAATCATGTTGTGGAAGGAAAATACAGGTCTAAAGAGTATAAAGCCAAGTCCCACGGCACCCACATGAACTTTATCAAACCTCAAAACCAGTCAGGGTTGTCCTCGCCTCTCATTGATGTTGTTCCACCAAAAAATCCGAACCCCAGCTCCAATGGTCATGAACAGAAACATTCAAGTATTCGTAAGGGAGTCCAGGGCCCGAGAATAGGCGGTAAGAAGGCCTCAAATGGGGATATAAATACATTTAGTATGTTGATTGACTTGGACGAAAATGGAAAAAAGGTAAGACATGATTCAGATCCTGCAGGCACCTGTATGGGTAACTCTCAGGAGGATGTTACAACTTTGCTGAATGATGGAACTCAGGAGTCCGAGGAGATGGACTCTACAATCCACCCCTCTCTCAATGATTAATTGTGGTTGTTGGAATATTCGTGGCCTCAATAGTAAAAGGAAGCAAATGGAGGTCCGAAGATGTATCAAGGATAATGGTTTGAGTATTTGTGCTGTTATTGAAACACATGTTGTGGCTCAAAACGTACAATATATTGGTGGAAGCATCTTTAAAGGTTGGAGTTGGACCTCAGACGCCAACATTTGTACAGGTGGGACTCGCATCATTGTTGGATGGAATCCTAAGGTGGTTAATCTTATGATTGTGTCGATGAATGACCAGGTAATTCATTTTCTGGTTAGATTTTGTAATTCTAACATTCGTTTGCATCTTTCCATCCTTTATGCATCGAACTATGGTATTGAACGTAGATTGGTATGGGACAGTCTGGGACGCCATAAGCAGCTTACGAATGTGCATCCTTGGCTAGTAATAGGTGACTTTAATACTCACCTTCGGCTCGATGAATGTCATCATGGTTCATCTAGGCAATCAAAATACATGTGGGAGGCGACTGAATGCATAAACAATGTCCAACTTGTGGATCTCAAACAGGTAGGATTGAAATTTACATGGACGCAAAAGCCGAACGGGGACGCCGGACAATTGAAAAAATTGGACCGGGCAATGGTGAACGTGAATTTCCTGTCTATATGGCCAGAAGCCTTTGCTAATTTCTTACCGTATGGTATTTCTGGTCACACACCGTGTGTGGTAAGAATACCGACCGCTCGTAAAGAAAAACCACAAGGATTCAAATTTCCAAATTTCGTCACCAAGCGTAGGGAGTTTCGGCAACATGTTGCAAATATTTGGGGTACACATATTGATGGGAGCAAAATGTTCCAGCTCGCTAAGAAACTCAAGCTGATGAAACCTTGTGTTCGAAGACTTCAATCCTCCTATGGGAACTTAAGTAATCGTACATCTCGACTGCGGACCGAGTTGTCTGAAGTCCAGATTGCTATTGACCGGGACCCTGACAATACGGATATTTGAGAGGATCATGCTCATCTTCTGCAAGCCCGTGTTAATGGTATGGCAGACGAGGAACGCTGGTACAAACAACGTGCCAAAGTACATTGGCTACAAAAAGGGGATGCTAATACTTCTTTTTTCCATAACACAGTTAGGGAAAAGAAGAGTTTACAGCTAGTGGTGCTTTTGTTGAAGGCGACCAGGTTCCAAGCTTATTTCTTGAGCACTTTGAAAAGTTCTTAGGAAAAGCAGGTACAATTGAACCTATCCATGACTTGCAAACTTTATTCCATAATAAGGTGTCTGAGCTTGATGCCTACTCTATGACGAGAGAAGTTCCTGATGATGAAATTAATAGGGCGATTTTTTATATAGATGATGATAAAGCACCGGGTCCAGACGGATTCGGTTCAAAATTCTTCAAAAGCACATGGGAGATAACGGAAAGAGATATATGCAATGCAGTGAGAGAATTTTTTCAGGCAGGGGAAATTCTCCAGGAGCTCAACCATACGTTATTAGCGTTAGTGCCTAAGACCTCCTCGCCGTCTAAGGTGACGGACTTTCGTCCAATTGCTTGTTGTAATACCTTCTTGAAATGTATAAGTAAAATTATTGATGATCGCATCAAAGGTAGCTTGAGAAAGCTAGTAGGGTATAACCAATCAGCTTTTATTCCGGGTCGAAGAATCACGGATAACATCCCTATGGCGCAGGAATTAATGAATGGTTATCATCTTGACCGGGGAATGGCAAGATGTGCGCTTAAAATTGACATTCAAAAGGCTTATGACACGGTTGACTGGAATTTTCTTTATTACAATCCTTGTTAGTTTTGGGTTCCCCTCGACTATGGTTAAATGGATCATGGAATGTGTCACCACCGCTTCATACTCTATTGTGGTTAATGGTGTGAGCCATGGTTTTTTTCATGGTGAGAGAGGGATCAGGCAAGGGGATCCGTTATCTCCGTACTTGTTTACCCTTTTTATGGAGGTTCTCAGTCTAATATTACATCGTAAAATTACCGTTGAAGGCTCGTTTAATTTCCACAAGATGTGTGATAAACTTGATCTGACCCATTTATGCTTTGCAGATGACCTCATGATTTTCTTCCATGGGGATGGGAACTCAATATCTGTGATTAAAAATGCTCTTAAGGAATTCTCGGCTAATTCTGGATTGTAACCAAGACTTCCAAAAAGCACGATTTATTTCGGCAATGTAAACAATTCAGTGAAACACCACATTCTAGGGGTGTTGCCGTTCCGAGAGGGTAATCTACCTGTCTGTTATCTTGGAGTTCCTCTTTTATCGAGTCGACTAAAACATGGTGATTGCACGCCTCTTCTTGATAAAGTGAGACAACGTATTGGCAATTAGAAAAACAAATTCCTTTCTTTTGTTGGTCGGATCCAACTGATACAATCTGTTTTAGGCTCTCTCCAAGTTTATTGGGCTATTGTTTTTAAATTACCCCAACGGACTGTCAAGGAAATTGAAAAACTAATGCAAGGTTTCCTGTGGTGCCAAGGTGAGATCAAGGCTGGTAAAGCAAAGGTGGCATGGAAACAAGTATGCTTACCTCGTGAACATGGCGGGCTTGGACTAAAATCTCTGGGTCACTGGAATCTAGCTCTCCTCTTTTCGCATATCTGGAACATTTTGAGCAAAAAAGAAACTATATGGGTACGTTGGATCCACACATACAGATTGAGTGACAAGCATCTTTGGAATGTAAGTACGCCAATGTCGTGCTTGAGCTCTTGGAAGAGCATTTTGAAAGTTCGAAGTTGGGTGAGACAACACTTTGTTCATGAGCTAGGGGATGGGTGTCTTACATCAGCATGGTTTGACTCCTGGCTACCTACCGGTCCTTTATGCATTGTGGTTTCTAAAAGAATGATACTCAGAGAGGGGTTTCGGTTACATGACACGGTGCCTGATATTATGGACGTCAATGGCTGGAAATGGTCATCCACATGGAACACTACCATTATTGAACTTGAACATGTGAATCCTCCCACTTTGCGTAGTGGTATTCGTGATCGAGTTATGTGGAAGGATCTCCGTGGAGCCCATGTCCCTTTTTCAGTTGGAAATGTTTGGCGTTCTATAAGGGACATTGGGGAGGAGGTTCCTTGGCACCGGCTGGTTTGGTATAAAAACCGCATTCTGAAACATGCTTTTACTTTGTGTCTTGCTCTTAAAGACGCCTTACGTACGCAGGAAAAATTAATTGAGTGGGGTATATTGCATACTCGGTTAGACTGCCCGTTGTGCTTGGAAATGCCAGACTCGAGAAATCATTTATTTTTCGAATGTCGTTACTCGAAACTCATATGGCATGATGTGAAGAGGAGTATTTCTGGCGCTACAATCCTAGATGAATGGAGCGAAATCGTCCGGCTTTTTCAAACCAACTTCCTTTCTTCTGGTTCGAGAGGCCTTCTGGCTCATCTTCTTCTTGCTGCTGCTGTTTTCTTCATCTGGCAAGAACGGAATACTCGTCTTTTTCGGGGTATGACTAGGACGAGTAGTGAGTTGGCTCGAGTCATCAAAGACGAGGTGCGATCACAACTTTTTACGGTTAACTTGACTGACTCTTTAGCAGCGAGAGAGTTCAAAGTTCTTTGGGATTTACCCGGTCAAAAGTATAATGGAGTTGTCGTTTGGTGCTAAGTGTGGTGACTAGGTATCTTATTTGAAGCTTAAGGGTTTGTCGATGTGCATCGGTAGAGGTCGAAAGGGGAGCTTTTATGGTTATTTTCTCAAGTTTTTTTGGTTTGTCTTAGTTGCTTACTTTAGTGTTAGCCTCACTTTGTTTTGGCTTCTTGTCGTGTGGTATGGTGGCTGTTCGAACTTGTTTAGTTTAGTTGTGAGGTTAGTGCTCTCTACTTCTCCAATCGGGGTTATGTCCCATTGGTTGAGTGGTCTTGCTATTAGGCGGTAGTTCCGTGCCGTCTTGGTGTTGTTCGCTTGTTTGTTTGCTAATAAAGTTTTCCAGAGGTGCCACCCTCTTTCCAAAAAAAACAGCAAACAGCAACAAAGTCAGTTGCACTTTTCAGGATTCAAATCTTGACAGCAGCAAAAATGAGTATCAAGAAATTATGTGTTTCATCTCAAAAGATCCTTTGACATATGATCAATAGAATTTATATGCAACCTTATAACTCCCATAACAAATCACCCTTATCGCTCCAATAACTAACTTCTAAATCAACTTTATGCACATGGCTGTTGGTTACCATGTTTCACAAAACCTTTGGTGTGGAAAATAAGGCGATCTCCATATATCTTCTTAGAACAAAGATCGCACAAAATTAAGTTTCTGATTGATCATTTCAGAAAGTTAAATTTAAGTAATCAAAGATCCAAAAGTCATTTCAGATTTGACTTATGTGTAACACACCATCAAATCTTTCTCAATCAACAATTTCCAAGACTCAAATGATTTTGTTTTTCATTTAAATGATTATGAGTAGCGGAAGACAAACAAAATCTGAGTAAAAGAGAGTCCAATCTTGGATTTAAATAAAGGTCAGAGTAAAGATCAACAACCTTACTACCAAGATGCCAAAAAAAATGATATGGATTCAAGCACACACAAGGATGATATCGTAGATCAACCATCTACTTAGTGCTATCAAATATTAGACCAATGAATGAGAAAGAATCAAAACACACACATGTATTAAATCTGATCAGATTTGATCCAAACAGAATCAAATCTTCACTTAGGCATTTTATCAAACATGCGGTGTGCATAATCAGATTTTGTGAAGTAACAACAAAGTTTTCTATGAAAGATCATCCAAATCTCATTTAAATGAAGAAATGGGTTTCCAATAAGAACAAAAACAGAAAATAAACCATTAGAATGATATTTGTGTTTAGGCTCATGTGATTGAATCAATCTAAGCACCAAAACAACAAATAAATCATCTAATAACTTCTATTGTTGCATAGATGACCGATTTTGAAGAAAAGTTTCTCCAATCGGCTCTGATACCAATTGTTGATCCCACAATAAGACTCAACAATGATATTAATTTCGATAGTTCAAACAGAATTATGTGCGGATGCGTTTTTGATAGAACTAAAGAGAAATATTCTGGTAGATGACACACACAGAATCAGATAAATGAAACAGTAATAAGACAAGAGTTTAGCTCAATGGTTCATCATCAATTGATTCTTCAAGTTACACCAAGAACACCGTAGGTGTGTGAAACAAGTAAATATGCCCTAATCTGGTGTGTGTGTGTGTGTGTGTGTGGTGCGAAAGTTACCAGAACAGGTCTGGTAGAGACCTTCTATTTATAGTACTTTACAAGGTACACATAATAGACAAGAAGTACTAAGGTACATGAGACAACATCGTGGGACAGTTCCTGGTAGACGTTTATGTAGTGCGCCACCTATCTGCAAAGGCTGTGCCCATCAGAGGATGACATGTGGAAGGTGGCAGGGCACGCTTTGTACTGTTGATCTTCAGGATCTTCGTACAGCAGAGGCACGTGAATGGCACACTTGTCTTTGTCATGGACTGCAAGTATTCTTTAAGTTTGTCTTCATACCACAGAGGCTCTGTCAAGGGTGACAGAGGCTCTGTGGCCTTGTCCTCTGAAAGTCTTCAGGTGAACGCCCTAGTGAAGGTTGTTCGTATCTCGTGCTCTTGGTGTCCGGCAGAGGCTCTGTTGGTGATCTTCACTTAGCCTATTTTTCAATACTTCTTAGAACAGAAGTTGGAGCTAACACATGTGCATGTGTTAGTCCCAGATGGCTTAACGATTATTGTATAGGGGGGGGGGTTGAATACAATACTCAAAATTTACTTAATTTAATTCTTTTATTGAAAAACTTCAACAAGAATTACACATAGAAAACTAAAGATTGTTGAAGAAAAGAACAGTTAAACTATTCTAACAATCTACACAAAGTATACTGAAAACAAAACAACTTTTTAACTCACAAAGATTCAAAGCTATAGAGTTCTAAGAAAATGGAGAATGCTTACACTGAGAGATTCTTCAAGAAAGCGTGATTGTGCATGGGGAGCTTCTTCCTCCTTTTATAGTGTATGAAGCATTAAATGCTTAGGACACTTGTCATCAGGAGATTCAATTGTAGGTGTTGACTTCTGAAAAGTTTATGTGTCCTTTTCACCATTTTCCTTGGTACTAGGAAGAATACCCATGCTGATTGAGACTTTATCTGATAATGGATAAAACGACAAATAGTCACTTTTACCTGGCAATAGATATTGTCCCATAATAAATGATCTTCTCATGGTGTCTTCCAAGAAGCATTCCACCGATTTGAACTTTGAGGTCAGTGAGATTTCTTGAAAGATACATGCCATGAGAAGTACCATGTTCCCACCGATTTGAGGCTTTCATCGGTGGGACTTGTTGAACGATCATGGGAGAGGATCGGTCCACCGATTTGCATAGAAAGCATCGGTGGACAATGACTTGATATGATGAGAAGATTATCTTTCATTTCCACAATGAGAACATCTTCAAGCTTCATTTCGGTTGGTCTTCGACTTCACCGATCATTTGCTGTTTTGTCTAAGTCATTACAAAGAACCAAGGATAAATATTCTAAGTAGGATTTTAGGAATAAAATCGGTGGGTCAATTTCAAATCATCGGTCACCCAACAATCTCCCCCTATTTGAATTTGAGCTCCATACTTAGAATATTCAAGAGTATAACATGCATTTTGACCATTTTTACTCTTTTTGGGTTCTTTTCACATAGACCATTCTTTTTGTTCTTTTTGATCTATTTTCTTTTATGGAGTTGTTCAGTATATCCAATATTTACAGGTAACTAAAAAATTATGTGCAACAATGAAATTCAAATAGAATCTAAAGATGAAGAAAAGTACTTGTATTTATAAAATTTCATACATCTGAAAATAAAATAAAGGAATACAAGTACATAGATGAAAATTAGCATTTAGATTACTTCCTTGGCTTTTGAAGACGACGCTTGATTTCGGCAGTTATGTTCTGGTAGTATGGTTGTGCTTCATCAATGTATGGCATGAGGTTGGAGATACCATGTAAGAAGATAATGTCGGCAAGATGGATTTGAGAGAATCTGAAGAAACGTCTTTGACCGAGGGCATCGTTGAAGAAGAGACCTGGAACAGGTGAGAGGCAAAGTGTGGTAGATGGATAAGTGATGGAGGATGGAATGGACAAGTCAAGATTATCCACATAGGGGATCTTTTTTTTAGTAGCCAAGTCTTTAAATACTATGTCCTTCACCGCTTGGGTCTTGGTTTTGGGGAGTCGGACATCTACTTTTAGAGTCTGAACGCGGGCACGTTCTTTGGAGGAAAGAACGATGTTGTATTTGTTCTTGATCTGCTTCATTTTCTCCATCAAATTACCGATACAATTGATGAAGATGTCTTTCTTTGGGTTGATACGAGAGGTGGCAATCTTGACACACGAGATCGGAGACCTATTAGTTCGGTAGTGCATCAACTTTTTGTACCATTTGATTTCTTCTTCTTTTTCTTCTTCAATCGTGCCCAACGCAGACTTTTGGGCTTGAATGGGATCGGTGGACTTAGCTTCGACAGCTTGTTCTTTTGCAACTTTCAAAGATAATGCCTTTGAATCATCCAATGCTTTTTGGGCCAACCGTGCTTCCTCAATTTATTGAGGACAAAGACCCAATTCGAAGACAACTCCTCTGGAAGGAGATTTAAGTCTTAGTGATTGTGCATCTTATGGACGAGCTCCATATTTGGCCAACTCATTCTTCTTTTTCTCTTCTTTCACCTCATCTTATGCCGAAATGATTTTTTCTTTTCTATGTCTTTTCACGTATAGTTGTGGTGTCGGTGGAATCTGATGGAGGCCTGTTGCTACCAACATGCCTAACAGAAGGCTTTATTGGAGCCTTTGTTGGGCTCTTCTCCCCCTCAGCAGCAGCCGGATCAGAGACACCCAAGTGTACGGAAATATCACCAACTTGCTGATGAATTTTCTGAATGCGAGCGCGATCAACATTGTCGAACGAGTAGTCCCCAAGGTCGAGATCCCAATTGAGGTTATCATTTAGAGAATCAATCTTTTTTGTGGAGACTATCAAGAGACAGTTGAATAGAAGAGTTGAGGGACCGATGTTGGGTGTCCCGTTCACGAAGTCTTGCAATCTCAGCATCCTTAACTTCGGAGGAGGCTTTTAATGCAGCTAAAGAGATGGCCAGATGAGAGTTAGAGGTTGTGAAGTCCTCTAACTTTTGGCTAACACTAGCCAATGTATCGGTGACTGGCCGTAGCAATGACTGAAGAGCAGAAGCAAACAGTTGATGATGTTGATCCTCCAAGACTTTGACCATGTCGTTTGTTTGAGCAATCATAGTAATGGTGGCCTGTTTGAAGGCCTCAAATTGAATACCCACCAACCGACAATGGCGGGCACTTTCTTGAACTTCAGAGATTAGCTCACTCAGAAGTCGGATATCGGTAGTGGTAGAGGTACCCACCTGAGTATTATGAAGGTGGAAGCGGGGAGCATTTGGAGATAGTGGGGTGTGGGGAAGTGACCCTTTTTCAGGGATGGTGGTGAAAGATGGTAGATCATATAATGGGTTGGAGAATAACACTCTCGGGGGAAGATGGGGATCGATGGGCAGTGGGGGATCGATGGGGAGTTGGTTGTTTCGGTGAGGGCGATGGTGAGGTCGGTGGGGGTGAAGAGGCATCGGCGGTAATGCCTTTGGTGGTGACTCTCTGTTGTGGGGAGTTTGTGTCTTGCAGCAAGAAGTACAGAAAGTCCGAGCCCTCCGGAACGACCGCTAGACCGGCCGAAACCTCATTGGGTTGTGCATCATCGATCATAAAATGATCGGGTGTTAGGCTGTGCAGTGCGAAATCTGATCCTTCGAGGGGAGAGACCCCGAATTCATCTGCACCACCCAAGGTAGTAGGTGATGAGGTAAGAGGTGGGTTCTCCAAAAATACAACCGCATCCTTTGGAGAGACTACGAAGGAGTCAGTTTAGGGTATAGCGGATTCCCGTGGCCTGGAAGGGACAACTTTAACAGCTACCGATTTTTGAGCGGATTTGGAGTGCCTCTGCTTGTGAGAAGGGATGGGAACGTGGGTAGCCTCTGAGGGATCTCTCGGAGGCGTAGTTCCAGAAGCGGACACAGAGGTGTCGGTGGCCCGAGAGGATTTCTTTTTGGCGCCATCCGACTTAACTCGGGAAGGGGGAGTGGGGGCCACTGTAGAAACCAGGATTCGATCTTACAATCAATTAATCGATCAAGAACAATCAAATAGTAGAATAATTGAGAATTGGATCCAAAAGCTTTGTATTCGATTAAGAACAGATTACAGATCTAGAGAGAGAATCTCTCAAAGATTACAAAGTGAATACAACGTTATGACGAAAGTTAGTTAGCTTACAGTTGCTAACTCCTATATATACTGAAAAGGAAAGCTAAAGCTAAAGTACATATATATATGACAAACCAATAGAACAATTACACGTGTTCTAATTAGCAACAGAATATAACTGAAAATGTCCTAAGACACAAGTTCTGAACAACATGTTCAGAACTTCTGAACATCCTTCTGATTAAGCACTTCAGAACATATACCTGAACACTTGAACATTTTCTTCAACTTCATCTTCAGAACTTTTGAGCCTCTTACTCAGAACTCTGAGTCTTCTGATCAAATATCAACACTTAGCTTTTTTGACAAACTTCAGTTCTAACAATCTCCCCCTTTTGTCAAACGAGCCTATATTGATCAACATTAAATTCCTTTAGAGTAGGCACAATCTTCAGAGGAATTACATTTCTTATAGCAAGTCTTCTATCAATCATTTCGATAACTTCTTCTGTCTTTTCAAACCGTTCTTGATAAATCTGAGAGTTCCAGAGCAGTACTTGGTAACTTCACTTGCTCTGAAGAAAATCTTTTGGATTTGTTTATTTTTTAGTACAACTCCCAACTCTGGCAGTTTACAAACATATCCTGTCTTCAAAATACTCAGTTGCTCATGCTCATTGTTTGGCTTAGAAAGATATACACATGGTCTATGCACATATAGAGAAATTTGAAAATCTGTATATGCATACCATCTCAGAATGTAAAACATAGCCTCTCTCACTGTTGCCAATGCTTCTCTTTCCTTTTTGTACTTACTACAATCTTTATTCTCCAAAAGACAATACAATCAGTAGAAATCAGATACTGAGATCTTATCAAAATCAGCTTCAGTGAAGTAGTAGACTTTTCCATCCTCTCTCAGAACCTCAAACCATAGTATTCATGTTTCTTGAATTGCTTGACACATAATTCTCTGATTTCAGTGATCATAAAATCAGAATATACAGCCTGCTTTGGTTTTCCTATGCATCTTGATAATTCAGCACGAAACCATCTAGAGAACTCTGGCTTATCATGATACACACTCAGAAACTGAACATCTCTTGGTTGAAAGAAGTTTGGCAGATCATATTCCAAAAGTAAGCCATTTAAGTCAATTGGCACTTCTTCTTCATTGGCACCAGTCTTTTCATCTTGTTCAACATCTTTCTTTTGAACATCTTCTTGTGCATCTGATACTTCTGGAATAGATTCATCAACATCATCAGAGTAAACACCATTAACTTGGTATTCTGAAGGACATACAAAGTCAATGTGAAGCAACTTCTTAGGATTTTCTTCTGATAGCATCCTTCATAACAGTTTATGACTTTGTTCTGAGCTCCATTCTTTCATTTATACATCTGATACATTTCTCTTTCACTGAAGTTCTAACATTCTCAACATATGCTTTCATCTTTAACACTGTAAATTTCAAAGTACCATCACTATATTTCACTAAGTCCTTCAATCTAAACAAAAAGACTTTATTGGATTCTGAATGAATAAATCTTTCATTACCAACTTCTTCACTGATAAATCCATCAATGCTATTCACTGCATCCATAAATATGATTGGACACTCCAAGTTGCACTTCTCTTTCCTTGATTCAATTGCTAATTGAAAATCATAAAGATGCATATTTCTGACATATATCCCCAAAATCCTTCTGCATTCCATTCCACCCAAGTCTCTTCAGTACTTGCAAAGAATTTCACCAAGAAAATCTGATCATCTAAGAATAGTCTGTGAAAATCAAAGCTAGTCATGCTTACTTTAAAGTTCCCTTCTTTCAGAACTTCCATGTTGACATACTTCAGACCATCAAACTCTTCAATTTGAAACTCTAACACCTTTTCAATCCTTTTCTGAACAACTAACTTTTCATCAGGTTTTCTCAGTCTGTTTGATGCTTCAACATATACCATCTGTAACTTTCCATCCATATACCCATCAATGAAGTTTTCAATATCAACAAACTCATCTTCTTTGCAGTAGAGATTCTCATAATTGTATTCTGGAAAGATGTCAAGAAAGTAGTTTCTTGCAAGTGGAATATCATCTTGTTGAATAATGAAATCACATAATGGTTCTTCAAGAGTCGGCAAATCAATTCTGGGAATCACAATTGGATTTATGTATGTGTATGAAGGCAAGAAGAAATTTATAATTCTGGCTAGATCTTCTTCTAACACATCCTCAAAATAATGCTCTGCAATATCCTTTTCAAACTCTCTTGAATAATTGACTGTGCAATCAAACTCTCCCATCAAGTCAATTGGCCTCACCATTCTGAGAAATCTGTAAACTCTCTGACCATTAAGAGCATTAACCAATACAGTATGCATTCTCCTTATCAGAATACTATTCATCCTCCTTTCTTCAAACACAGCAATAAGATCACCTCTAGTGTAGAGAATAATGTCTGAACAAGTAACAACTCTATCCATTTCAGAACTTTCCACTAACTCCACTTCAGAGTTATCCATCATAGAAGTATCTGCCATAACCGTCTCTATTTCAGAAGTACTTTCCAGAACCATATCATCAACTACCTCAGAAGTATTTTCAACCAACACTTCTTCTGATTCCATATCCTCTGAACTATAACTTTGAACAACTATCAACTCAACACTTTGCTTTTGTCGTTTCTCCCCCTTTTGATGATCATGAGAATCATTATCATCAAACTTCCTTATCAATGACTGAGTTGATTCAGTTTCTGACACTGCAACAGACAAAGGCATGATTTGTAAAGGACTTGATACACTAGCCAGATTTGAACTCAATGCTTGAATCAGATAACCCATCTTTGATCTCCTTTTTGTGAGATTCCAAAGATCCTTTGACCTCATCAACTTTTTGTTCAATAGACTTGACTTTGCTCTCCAATGTTGTTCTTAGATTCTTAACTTCATCTTTCAAAGAAGTTACTGAGTTTTCTAAGCTTTGAACCTTTTCAACCAAATGATCATTTTGTTTCTTAATCTTTTCAAATTCAGAAGGTTCTAACGTTAATCCTGGAACAACAGATGAACCAGTTTTCATGTGTTTAGAGAACTCATGGCCTGTAGGTGTCACATAGTCACCTAGTGCAACAGATGCACTTTGTAAGGAAGCTTTTAAGATGTTCACCTCCCCAGGGCTTCCATTCAATCCTTGACTACCAGTAATAGGTATATCTATGGAAGTTGATACAGGAATATGAAAATTCTGTGATGTGCTTGTGTGAAATGAAAATTCAGGCCCAAATCGGATATTACTGTGCAATCCAGACTCAATGTGATGAATAACATTTTGGGATTTATCACCAAGCTCCAAATGAGTAGATGATGGTTCCCCTGTTTGGAATGAAATAGTAGCATGTTGAAATGCTTCTGAGTGGATGGGATTGGATTGTTCAAATTCCATCATGGGCTCAATGATGTTTTTTTCAATATTGGTCACCAAGGGTTGTGAACCAATAGTAGATGTGGTTGCCCGGATTAGATCAGATGGTTCAGAATTATCTTTTTTTTCTAATTCTGGTGACATTCTCTCATCCTCACCTTTCTCTGTTTGTTTTTCACTTTCAATTCTAACCAAGCTCTCAAAATTTTGCCTCTCAATTCTCTCAGAATGTTCTCCCACCTGAACATTCTCCCCCTCTCTATTTGCACTAGACCCCTTACCTCTCCTCTTAGGGTTTTCCTCATAGGTAGGGACCTGAGGTTGTTCAAGTCCCATAGAGGTGAAATAAGCTTTTAAAATCTCACTCTCCCCTGGAATATTAGCCTTAAGTGATCTTGGCAATGGTTTGTGATTATGAAAGTTTTCAAGTCTAAGAGAAGAAGTCATTTTACCCATGTAGAATACTGGCCCATGTTCATCATTTTCTCTCCTTGGAATTTGATTATCTTGTCTCATTGGATACCAAATCACCATCTGCCTGTACCTCTGATAAGGTATATATGTTAAAGGCTTATCTCTTGTTTCTCCCTTTAGTGCCTTTTGATTCCTCTTGTTGATCTAAACCCTCAGTGATTTGATAATGACCCTTTAAACACTTAGTGAAAATTGTAAGTAGACAATATGTATTAGAGTTTCACTATCGCTGATAAGTACTATGCCTCTACAGTACCATTGTTGAGAAACTCATGCTCTTTAATTTATACATTCAGCGAACACTGTTCATTCATAAGCACTGAGCCTGTTCAGTCTTGTTGATGATCGCTGATAGTTTAGTTGTTTACTTATGATCCCTGAAGACAAGTTTCACGTCAACTATGTTCTACACTGAAGTCGAAGATCAAGCTCAAGAACAGCGACAAGTCTACTAATGAACTGATGCGGATATCCGCGAAGCCAAGATTTGTCCACTCAACGTGAAGTTATAAGTAGAAAACTTCAGCTATCGCTGAACTTTGTCACTCGCTGATAAAGTACTGTTCAGTAATCGCTGATCATGAAGTCTTCCTCTATAAGTTACTTTTGTCTTTCCCCTTGCACGCCTCCGTACGATTTGTCAGAAAGGACATCCCTTTTGGCCTTAATCATACAACCAACTCTGATTCTACATTGTACATCATGCGGCTACAAAGGTTGTCTACAAAGGTCAAACCATGCAACCAATCAGCTGCTGCCACGTGTAAAGGTATACTGCTTTGCATTAAATGCATGCAGTATATAAGAAGAACCCTACTTCAGAAATGAAGTGCTCGGCCATCTTCTTCTTTCTCTCTTAGTGTTAGAATATTACTCGTAGTATTCTTATCTCCTTATGTCTTAATTCTAGTGCCAGAAACTTAGTGTTTTTAACTTGTTTAGATTAGGTTAATCCTTAATCTTGTTCCGCAACAAGTTGTAAATTGTTTGATTATATCAATAAACAATTTAGAAAGTAAAAATTTGTGTGTTTGTATTCAACCCCCCCCCCCTTTCTACAAACTTGTATAACCCTCCGGGACCAACAAGTGGTATCAGAGCAGATTTGTTTAATCTCATAAACAAGATCTTGCTTATACTAATCTTTTCTCTTCCTTGCTATTTCTCATAATGGCTACCAACACAAGCACAAACTATATTGATAATGGGTCTCTTGCAAAACCTCCCAGATTTTCCATAGATAACTTTAATCTATGGAAAAATAGGATGATAATCTTCTTAGAAGGTTTAGACCCAACTATACCTTATTATATCGAAAATGGTTCGTACATTCCTATCAGAATTGATCCTGAAGTTCCAGCCACTGAGAATAGAGCTGATATTCTAGAAAGATTGGTTCCAAAGGAAATTCATATGTGGACTGATGAAGATAAGAAGAAAGTAGCTCTCGACACCAAAGCCAGATCCATCCTCTCTATGGCTCTTCCTGATGAAGTCTACCACTCCGTCATGAACCTGAAAATCTCCAAATCCATGTGGGACACAATCTGTGTTCAATATGAAGGTACAACTGAAGTCCAGGACTCACGTAAGATCAACCTGGTAAGACAGTACGAAAGCTTCATTTGTGGTAAGAATGAAACTCTCTCTGAAGTTCACCAACGCTTTAACTGCTTAATAATTGATCTAAAAACCGTTGGAAAGGAATATTCTAACTTTGAAGTTCTGACAAAGTTCTTAGAATGTTTACCTTAAAGCTGGGACAGTTATTCAATGTGTCTCAAGCTGTCAAAGGATCTAAAATCTATGACTCTTTCTACCTTATATGGCACGATGCTCAATCATGAGCAATCGAGTCATCTTAAGAAGAATCCTATAAAAGATTCCAAAAGCACCCCTGTTGCTTTAATCTCAGAGTCACCTTCCACTCAACGATCTTCTATTACTATCAATGAGTTGGAGACTAACTCTGAATGCTCATCAGATCCTGACTCTTCAGATCTTGATGAATCTATGGCTCTCCTATCTAATAAGTTCATGAGATTCTCCAAAAAGAAAAATTTCAGAAAGAACAAACCACTTGCTATCACTGACAAGCCTAGATCATCAACCCCTGTTGATAAGGCTACTGCTACTTGCTATAACTGTGAAAAGATAGGACATTTTGCTAGCGAGTGCAGGCCAAAGAAAGTTTTTAGAAACTCAGCTTTCTCCAAGAAATCCTCTAACCCCAGGGCTAGAGATGATAAGTATCAAAAGCTGAAATAAAGGTACGCAAAGCTAAAAGGCTTTAAGAAGAAAGGCAAAGGCTTGATGGCTGACTATGATTGGGCTGCTTCTAATGAAGAAGAATTATCTGACTCTGAAGATGATTATGAAGCCAATCTCTGCCTCATGGCCAAAATCGAAGAAGAGGAAGAAAAGTCTGACATTCCATCTGCTTCATCCTCTACCTCCGAGGTATCACCTTCCTTCTTTACCAATATTTCAAATATTGATGAAGCTGATAGTCTTCGAAAGATCGATCTCCTGACTATGAATTTATATGATACCATGAATGGCAAAACTGTCGTTGAAAATCAAAATCTTGATCAAGCTAAAAAACTTAAACACTGTCATCTTCAAATAGAAAAGCATTCTAAAATTGAAGAAGATTTAAGAGATCAGGTTCATATAAATCAGCTATCGATGCATGGAAAAGCTATTGTTGATGGATGGTATAAATCCTCAACAACGATCACTGAGATAATTAAGTCTCAGATTCCCCTGAATGACAAACGTGGTCTTAGTTATAAGGCTACGCTGAACAACCAACCACTAATCATTCCATGCTTAAATTTGGAATGTTTGTCTCCTCTATCCCTGACACTTCATCTTCTCAGTGTTCCTCTTTAAAATCTCATATCCCTGAGGAAATCTCTACCTTAGTTTCTAAAGGTAAAGAGAAAATTGTTTATCCAAAACCTCATAAGGGTACCTTTGTACCAAAGCTGAATGCTTCTAAAGCTTCAGTGAGCTATCCCTCTGTTTCTAAGAATATGACCCCTGGATTCATTCAGCGATCTACTCCTAGAATCAAAGTGGATACCATTGGTAAGAAATCTGAATAACTGATTGTTCCACCCATTTCCAATGCCAAAGGTATACTTGGTGCTGGCCCTGATCATTTAAAATTAACGGGTAAACATGCAAATGGTCCTAAAGCTACTTTTAGCTATAGGAAATGTTATCACTGTGGACTTGCAAATCATGTTGCTAGTAAGTGCCCCACAACCACCAAAGCTGAAAAGACAACTAAGGTGAAGATTAATGCCCCCAAGGCAAAGAAGACCACTGAGGTTAAGAAATTAACCAAAGTGAAAACTGACAACAAATCTGAATCTTCAAATGTTGCGAAGAGTGCTGAACCTTCCACTTCCTCTACCACCACTGACAAATCTAGGCCCAAAATGAAATGGGTACCTAAGTCAAACTAATCTTCTTTTGTTTGCAGGTTAAGAAGGGTATCTGGTATCTCGATAGCGGATGCTCTAGACACATTACTGGTAAGAAGAACCTGCTCACTGAGTATAAGGAAGAGAAGGGTCCCTCAGTGACCTTCGGTGGAAACGGAAAAGGCTATACCCGAGGGTTTGCTGTACACTCTAATGGTACAACAACCTTTGGAAGAGTTGCATATGTTGAAGGACTGAAGCATAATCTTCGAAGCATAAGTCAGCTATGTGACAAGGATAACAAAGTGATATTCACTAAGGAATCCTGCTTTGTCACTGACAAAAAGAAGAAGATAGCTCTCAGCAGTTATCGTTTAGAAAATGTTTACGTTATAAACATGGACTCTACAACCACTGAGAACTCCTGTTTCTTCTCAAAAGCCTCATCTGACGTCAACCGGCTATGGCATAAGAGGCTCTCTCATCTCAACTTCAAGACACTAAATACTCTTTCTTCTAAAGAGTTGGTCACTGGTCTACCTCAACACTCATACGCCAAGGAGTCCTTATGTTCAACGTGTGAGAAAGGGAAACAGACCAAAGCAAGCTTCAAGTCTAAGAAAGTTTCCTCAGTGTCATCTCCTCTACAACTTCTCCATATGGATTTGTTTAGCCCTGTTAACAAACAATCCATCGCTGGAAAGAAATATACATTGGTCATAGTTGATGAATTCTCTCGCTATACCTGGGTAATGTTTCTCCGTTCTAAGAGTGACACCCCTGAAGAGCTCATCACCTTTGTTAGGAAAATGGATGTCCTGAACAACATGACCGTTCGCTCAATAAGGAGTGATCATGGGACTGAATTCAAAAACAGTTCTCTTGATTCCTTCTTTGAAAACAAGGGTATTTCTCACAACTTTTCTTCAGTGAGAACACCGCAACAAAATGGAGTCGCTGAAAGATGAAATCGAACTTTCATCGAAGCTGCTCGTTCAATGCTCAGCGATTCTCACCTGCCTACTTAGTTTTGGGCAGAAGCTGTCAACACTGCTTGTTTCACTCAAAACAGGTCGCTGATCGTCAAAAGATTCAAGAAGATAGCCTATGAACGTTTCCACGAGAGAAAGCCTTCTATTATTTTTCTTCACATCTTTGGTTGTCAGTGTTTCATACTGAACAACAGAGATGCCCTAGGAAAGTTTGATCCTAAGGCTGACGATGGAATCTTTCTTGGATATTCCTCAGTCTCCAAAGCCTTCAGAGTCTTCAATCGTAGAAGACAAACTGTTGAAGAAACTATCCACGTCACTTTTGACGAATCCCGTTCAGCGAACTCTAGACCTTCTGCTGATATTGAAGAACTAAATCAATGGATGTTTTCTCATCTTGGTGATCCAGAAGACATTCCCACTCCTCCATCTCATACTCATCCCGCTGAAGATGATGATCCTACCATCATCCCAAGCATGCAGAATAGTGAAGCTGAAACTTCATGGGTCTCAGATGTTCCTCTAAACACTATGCCTGCTTCTGAACCTTCTGTCTTAGACATACCATCTACTTCTCAGCAATAAGTTAATGAAATGCCATCTGCACCTCTTCCTCTCTTGACTGATATACCAGAAGTTGCTGAAGCCTCATCTTCAGCTCCTCAAGTTCAGGTTGAGTCAGCGACTTATGCTCCTTGTTGGTCCCGAAGGGTTATACAAGTTTGTAGAAGGGGAGGGGGTTGAATACAAACACATGATTTTTACTTTCTAAATTGTTTATTGATATAATCAAACAATTTACAACCTGTTGCGGAACAAGAGTAAGGATAAACCTAATCTAAACAAGTTAAGAACACTAAGTTTCTTGCACTAGAAATAAGATACAAAGGAGATAAGAATATTACGAATAATATTCTAACACTAAGAGAGAAAGAAGAAGATGGCCGAGCACATCAATTCTGAAGTAGGGTTCTTCTTATATACTGCATGCATTTAATGCATGGCAGTGTTACTTTACACGTGGCAGCAGCTGAGTGGTTGCATGGGTTGACCTTTGTAGACAACCTTAGTAGCCGCATGGTGCACAATGTAGAATCAGAGTTTGTTGTACGATTCTAGACAGAAGGGAGGTCCGTTCTGACATTTCGTACGGAGACGTGCAAGGGGGTAAGACAAAAGTAACTTGTAGAGGGAGACTTCATGATCAGCGTTCGTTGAACAGTACTTTATCAGCGAGTGATAAAGCTCAGCGATTGCTGAAGTCTTCTACTTGATACTTCACGTTGAATGGACAGGTCTTGCTTTGCTGATATCTGCATCAGTTCATTAGTAGACTTGTCGCTGGTTCTTGGGCTTGATCTTTGACTTCAGCGTAAAACCTATGTTGATGTGAGACTTGTCTTCAGGGATTATAAGTAAACAACTATAGCTTATCAGCGATCTTCACAGAGACTGAACAGGCTCAGAGCTTCTGGATGAACAGTGTTAGCTGAATGTCTTAATCTAAAGAGTGTGAGCTTCGTATCAGCGGTACTGTAGAGACATAGAACTTATCAGCGATAGTGAAACTCTAATACATATTGTTTACTTACAATTTTCACTAACTGTTTTAAGAGAGGGTCATTATCAAATCACTGAGGGTTTGGATCAACAATCTCCCCCTATTTGATTAAGACATAGCAACAAAGAAAATTGCTAAGTATGAAAACATAAGGATAAAAAGAACTCATAAAATATTTGTCCCTTTTACTGTTTTCTGGGATCTTTTAGGTACTGATGGAGTAAAGTACATTCGCTGAAAATTTTCTTTTAACTTCGTATAAGGTTACAAAGGGAAGTGGAAAAATTACAAGTACAACAAATAAACTTACAAGTACAAAAGAGGTAAGCTGATAAAAATAGAAAGATTACAGGGAAATCCTATCAGCCTTCAAAAGGTTCTTCCTTAAGGAGAAGTTCATCAAGGGTCTTTGTTGTATGGATCATCCAGTCAGGGACAGTTTTTCCGTGATTTCTTCTTTCTTGTGCTTCTTTGAAGATCAGGGGCTTGAGATATCGTGCCCGAAGATCACGTCTGAATTCACACCAATAGATGAGATCCCTGAGATGTTCAATGGGAGTGATGGGAAGCTCAGAGACACGTTGAAAACGTTGTCCTTTATCATAGTCATGAAAGAAGATACCACATGGTTCGCTTATGACCTTTCCAGGGATGAATCGTTCACCAGGAGGCAGGGAGGTGTCAAGCGCTGAGAGGTCAGGTTCAGGACCAAGTACTTCTTCGCGTGAGAAACCAATTCCTGTTTCATTCCGGATACGAGGACCTGAATCTGAAGGTTTTGACTTTTTCTTTGCAGAGGCGCTTCTTTGTTGAGTCGCAAGAGGAGTGGGAGGAGGAATATCCACAGCAGAAGACACCAAGTCGATCTGTCGATTTATAACTTTCTCGACATGATCCTTGTATTTAGAACGTGACTTCTAAATGGCTATTCTGATCTCCAACCATTCAGAGAGACTGTAACGACCCGGAATCCCATACATAACTCAAATAGCATACATTGCATAACGTCGTTAAAACAAGAGATACATTATATAACAAATACGGTCCCCTAGTCTTTTACAAACATTCAGTACATCATTACAAACATTTACATAGTAAATTGCATCATTACTAAGAACATGCTATATCTACTAAACACGTCATAGTCTTCAACTACATAGTCCTCCAAAAGCTATTCGCGGTTTAACCTTCTTATTTGCTCTTACTCGATTCACGACCTGGAATACATATTTAAACCAAATGAGGGTTAGACCTAATGGTCTAAGTGAGAAAATCCCTGTTTCTTTGAAAATCCTTTGCACACCAACATTCACATAATACAAACACAATTATCAGTTATGACTCACTCATCATTTATTTTCCCATCTCATTCCATTGGCCATATTAGTTGGTTGCAAGCCAACTAATAAATTAACTTCACTGTACGACAATTACAGCCAACAACGCTGTACGAATATGACAGCCAACACACCGGTCCTAAGCCCGGCCAACGTATTCTCATATAGTAGAATACTCATGTAAATACAATATCTCAATATATTATTTTACATACATGAAGTAAACTGGAATACATATTCGTATGTAAAATAATATATTGAGATATTGTATTCACATGATTGCTTATCAACACGTTTCCAAGTTTTCTTAACAGGTTCAGTCCGTTACCCAGAATTCACAGGATCTGTAACAAATAGATACATATATCTCTTTACCATATAAAACACATAAGTCTTACTAAAGCTATGAATTCTAAAGAACTCAAATCCTCAAATGTTGCCCCCAAACCCGTACTTAAGTCAAGACCACAGAATTGTCAGTTCTCATTCATTCCCTATCTAAGGGTTAAAAAAATACAGGTTACTGGATACTCGACAGCATCTAAACTCTCAAAATTGGCCAAACAGCAAAAGTATCCGGATATCATAAGTTATCCGGACAATACAACTTTTCCGGACAACACAGGTATTCCGGACATCATGCCCTTACCGGACAACTAAAACAATCCGGACAACATCCGGATACCAAAGAAATCCGGATACCATCTGGTATCTAATTCTTATTCGGAAAACATAGGAAAAGGAACTTACCCGGATAAAACCCCCGTCCGGACACCTTTAGAACATTACCCGGACACCACCAACAAAACTACCCGGACACCTTCATTTCATCCGGACTCCTCTGTCGGTTTACCCCAATTTTACCCAGATTTGACAGATTTTAACCTCAGGCCCGAATTTAATGATTCTACTCCGATAGGAACTATTAACTAGCAATTATAGACATAATTTACAAATGAAACATACCTTAATTCACTTCCAAGCACACCAAATGAATCCCTAGCTTTACTTCTTCTCTTTTCTTCTTTTGCTCTCAATACACACACACACACACTGAAATTCTGCTTTTGTGAAATATCTGAATTGTCTAAGTGATAATATCAACAAAATTTACAATCTTAACCCCTAAACTATTTATTAATGACCAAGACACCTTTATCCTAAAAATTAACCCAAACCTACCCTAAACCTTAACTTTTAAAGTTAACTAAATTTAACGGAAAGAGGATTTAACTAACGAACTTACCCGGGGTATTAAATTATCTCCCCCTTAAGAGAATTCCATCTCGGAATTCGGTTTAGGGAAAAAGGTACGGGTACTTAGTTCTCATTTCGGATTCTGATTCCCAAGTAGCATCCTGACCCTTATGATGTCTCCACTGAACTTTCACTTGTCTGATTACTTTGTTCCACAACACTTTTACTTTGTGGTCAACTATGGCTTCAGGTTCTTCCACATAATTCAGCTTTTCATCAACTTGTATATTTGGTAGAGAAACTGCCTGATCTGGCGTAACTAGACACTTTCGAAAATTCGACACATGAAACGCATTGTGAATCCTGCTTAGCTCTGACGGGAGATCCAACCTGTAGGCTACTTCACCAATTCTTTCTGTTATTGCAAACGGTCCAATGTATCTTGGGCTTAGCTTACCTTGTTTCCCAAATCGGATGACTCCTTTCCAAGGTGAGACTTTTAACATTACAAAATCTCCAACTTGGAATTCTAACGGCTTTCGGCGTCGGTCAGCGTAGCTTTTCTGTCTGTCTTGAGCTACTTTCAAACGTTCCCGAATCTGAGAAATCTTATCCGCGGTCAACTGGACTATATCTGGCCCTCCTAACTGTTTATCTCCCACTTCGTTCTAACACAGAGGCGTTCGGCATTTTCTACCATACAGAACTTCAAACGGTGCCGCTTGTATGCTGGAATGGTAACTGTTGTTGTAGGAAAATTCTATCAGTGGCAAGTGCTTATCCCACGATCCCCCAAACTCAACAATGCAGGCCCGTAACATATCTTCCAAAGTCTGAATCGTTCGTTCACTCTGACCGTCAGTTTGAGGATGATACGATGCACTTAACTTTATCTGCGTTCCCATTTCCTTTTGAAAACTTTTCCAGAATCTTGAGGTAAAACGGCTGTCACGATCAGATATAATTGAAATTGGAACTCCATGTCGAGTTACTATTTCATTTATATACAGTTTGGCTAGTCTTTCCAATGAATAGGTTTCCTTTATTGGTAGGAAGTGAGCAGACTTTGCCAACCTGTCAACGATCACCCAAATAGCATCAAACCTTTTCGGAGTCCTCGGTAACTTCGTGATGAAATCTGTAGTAATCTGATCCCATTTCCACATCGGTATTTCTAAATGCTGTAATTGTACAAACGGCTTCTGATGTTCAATCTTTACCTTCTTACAAGTAGTACAACCTTCCACATGTTGAGCAATACTCCTTTTTATTCCCGGCCACCAATAAAATTGTTTCAGATCTTTGTACATCTTGTTCGTACCTGGATGAATAGCGAAACGAGATTGGTGAGCTTCTTGTAGTACCCGATCACGTAAACCACCCAAACGAGGCACCCAAATTCTATTCCCCAGACACAATAACCCACGATCATCTTTTACTAGCAATGTTGATAACCCTACTAACCGTTCTGATTTCAGATATTCTTCCTGATAGGCTTCTACTTGACACTTCTTCAGTTCGTCGAAAATGTTAGGTAGACGCTCAGCTCGTAATGCAATAGCTTTTATTGTTCCACTTCTTTCTTGACGACTCAGCGCATCAGCTACCACATTCGCCTTTCCCGGATGATAAAGAATCTCACAGTCGTAATCATTCACCAACTCTAGCCATCTTCTTTGCCTCGTATTTAGTTCCTTCTGATCAAAAAGATGTTGTAGACTCTTATGATCGGTAAAAATTTGACATTTAGAGCCGTAAAGATAATGTCTCCAAATCTTCAACGCGAATACAACTACTGCCAATTCCATGTCGTGTGTAGGATACTGTCTTTCATGATCTTTTAACTGACGAGAAGCATAAGCAATAACCTTTCCATGCTGCATAAGTACACATCCCAATCCCAGTTTGGAAGCATCACTATAAACAACAAAGTCTTCGGAACCTTCCGGTAGTGACAAAATCGGCGCACTGCAAAGTTTCTCTTTCAATACCCTGAATGCTTCATCCTGTTCTGCTTTCCATTCAAACTTTAGATTCTTTCGAGTCAGCTTAGTCAAAGGCGTCGCGATACGAGAGAAGTCTTTTATAAACTTTCGATAGTAGCCGGCCAAACCCAGAAAACTACGTACTTCGGTTGGCGTTCTCGGCGGTTCCCACTTTTCAATCGCTTCCACTTTCATCGGATCCACTTGAATGCCTTTCTCGGAAACTACATGCCCCAGAAACTGAACTTCTCGTAGCCAGAATTCACATTTCGAAAATTTAGCATACAACTTTTCTTTCTTCAATAACTCCAGAATCAAACAAAGATGTTGCGCGTGCTCTTCTTTGGACCGGTAGTAGACAAGGATATCATCGATAAACACAATAACGAATTTATCGATATATGGCTTACATACTCGGTTCATTAAATCCATAAAAACAGTTGGGGCATTCGTCAATCCAAAAGGCATTACTAAGAATTCATAGTGACCATACCGTGTGCGAAAAGCAGTTTTCAGAACGTCTTCTTCTTTAACCTTCAGCTGATGATAACCAGATCTCGGATCAATCTTGGAGAAATAGCAAGCTCCAACTAGTTGATCAAAGAGGTCATCAATTCTAGGAAGCGGATACTTGTTCTTGATCGTGTGCTTATTCAGCTCTCGGTAATCAATACACATTCTCATCGAACCATCACTAGTAGAAACAGCCCCTTCCTTGACCCTTTTTTTATGACCAACAGTCGAAGATGACTCGCAAATAGCTTAGTCACATAATCAGAGTCATAACGCGTAAAATTTCCATTAGCGATGACGCGAGTTTACATGTGTCAAAAAGTGGCAGTCATAATCTTTTAAAATTTATTGATATCGATGACCAGCATTTTTGTTCGTCGTAAAATGGAGTCATAAATGAAAAACACAGAGTACCCCTGTGTATGCGGGTCATCTCCAAAACGTCGCGATATAATTTTTTTAATCAAAACGACGTCGTTTTGATTTGTCGTTTTCATTCCCCCTATATTCCCTCCTACTCCACTTATCAATTCATTCCCTCCTATTCCCGCTCAACCCAAATCTCACAAATCTCTCACAAACATCAGTCGATTCATCACTCAAATCACTCAAATCTCTCAAACACACACACTTAGTCGATTCACCCCCAAATCTCACACACATCAGTTGATTTTGCCCCAAATCTCTCAAGCCCTAATTTCAGTCTATTTTGCCCTAATTTCAGTCGTTTTGTGGAAGTTGCAGTCGCGTAATCAAAAAGGTATGCTCATCACTCCTCACTATAATGCTTCCTGCCAGCTCATCACTCCTCTCAAACTCTCATGGATAAATCTTGGATTCTGTCCGATAGATTATCAATCGCGTACGAGGAAGGTGTGAATGCATTTTTAGAGTTTGCACAATGTAATAATCCGAATTCGGACGCCATTCCATGTCCTTGTGTAAACTGTATAAATTTGTGTCACACTTCAGTTTCCAACGTGCGCTATCACCTGTTTAAACACGGGTTCGATGAGAAGTATAAGGTTTGGTCCTTCCACGGAGAGAGTTTATCTAAGTCTGAACCTAATGAGTCTAATCAGCCTAGACCTCCTCAGTTCGACTACGCGAAGGAGATGCTACATGATGCCTACACATATGCAGAGAATGAACCTAGTTCATTGAAGTCACTTCTTGAACAATGCGACAAGCCACTTTATGAAGGGTCTAACCATAATGCACTAAGTGGGTTGCTGAAATTCCAACATTTGAAGGGTCAATTTGGCTGGTCTGATACAAGCTTTGATGCTTTATTGGGCGAGCTAAATGATGTTTTGCCTCCAAATAATGCAATCCCTAAGTCGCTATACGAAGCCAAGAAGTTGCTAAAAGGCCTAACTATAGAATACATAAAGTATCATGCTTGTGCTAATGACTGTGTCTTATTCTGGAAAGAACATGAGGATGCTACTCAATGTCCAACATGTGGCACTTCTCGGTGGAAGGAGAATACCAAGAACGTGCCGAGAAAAGTTGTTTGGTATTTTCCGCCAATTCCTAGATTTAGGAGAATGTTCGCGTCACCAGAAACCGCACGGGACCTGACTTCGCACGCGCAAGGTCGGGTCAGTGATGGAAAGCTGAGACATCCTTCTGATTCCCCATCTTGGAAACTTGTTGATGACAAGTGGAAAGACTTTGGAAACGAAGATAGGAATCTGAGGTTAACCTTGTCCGCGGACGGTATAAATCCTCATAAGTCATTAAGTGCAAAGTATAGTTGTTGGCCGGTTACCCTAGCAACATACAATCTGCCTTCTAATTTGTGTATGTCAAGAAAGTTCTTGATGTTGACTCTATTGATATCAGGTCCAAGGCAACCTGGTAACGATATCGATGTCTACTTGGCACCACTAATTGCAGATCTGAAAGAGTTGTGGGAACCGGGCGTTAAGACATACGATGCTTATAGGAAACAGTTCTTCAATTTAAAAGCATTCTTACTTTGGACTATAAATGACTTTCCCGCATATGGTGACCTGTCGGGGTGTGTTACCAAAGGTTATAAAGCGTGTCCAGTATGTTCCGAGGAGACCTACTCACAATGGCTGACAAATTCCAAAAAAGTATGCTTCCTCGGGCATAGAAGATTCCTCCCAGTAACACATCCGTTTCGCAAAAGAAAAAAGGATTTCAATAATCAACAAGAGAGCGGTCTGATTAGAAGACCGAAATCGGGTGAAGAAGTTTACGAGTATCTTGAGGGGTTTGAGACTAAATGGGGTAAGAAGATTAAGGCAAAGAAGGATATTTACACGTGGAAGAAGAAAATATCAAAGAAGAAGAAGAAAATGCCACGTTTGCAGAGATCGAAAAAGATAAAAGAAACTGTCGATGCGAGATCGAAACTTTTTCATAAAAAATCTATCTTTTTTGAACTAGAGTACTGGAAGCATTTGCTTGTTCGTCACCAGTTAGATGTGATGCATATAGAAAAAAATTTATGCGAGAGTATTTATGGGACGTTACTGAATTTGCAAGGCAAGACGAAGGACGGTTTAAAGGCACGAAAAGATCTTAAAGAGTTGGGGATTAAGCCTGAGTTAATAAGTCAACCGAAAGGGTCTGGCCATTATCTTCCACCAGCTGTCTACTCATTAAACAGCTTGGAGAAACTTATGTTTTATGACACGCTGTCTAACATAAAAGTGCCCGAAGGCTATTCCTCCAATTTTAAGAATCTGGTGTCCAACGATTCGAAGTTGAATGGATTGAAGTCCAACGATTGTCACGTACTAATGCAACAGATTATTCCTTTTGCAATCAAAGGGGTGTTAGACGTGAAAGTTAGGAAAACTATTATATCGTTGTGTCACTTCTTCAACGAGCTGTGTAGTAAAGTTGTTGATGTTAGTAAGCTAGGCAAGCTGCAAAATGACATCGTATTAACTTTGTGCTTATTAGAGAAGTATTTTCCGCCTTCGTTTTTCGATGTCATGATTCATTTGATGGTGCATTTAGTCAGAGAGGTTAGGTTATGTGGCCCAGTCCACTTTAGGTGGATGTATCCGTTTGAGAGGTACATGAAAACACTAAAGGGTTATGTACGAAACCATTATCGACCCGAGGGTTGCATGGCAGAATGTTATGTGGCAGAGGAAGCATTAGAGTTCTGTTCCGGTTACTTAGAAAACATGAAGTCTATTGGAAATCGTAATGATCGAGTTGACGAAAGAATTCGCACTGGTAAACCTTTATCAGCGGCTACCATCCGTGTTGTGGATTCTAAGTTACTTGATCAGGCTCATCTCTATGTAATACGAAACACTGCCGACGTTGAACCGTACATAAATCAGCATATGTTAGAACTTAAGGATCTTAACCCGCGTCGAAATAATACATGGCTGCAGACCCAACATAGTCGGACGTTTAGTGGCTGGTTTAAGAAGTTGGTTGAAAAGGGTTTGGCTAACGGGGAAAATATTTGTGAAACTGTTCGTTGGTTAGCAAAAGGCCCTGATTTTGCCGTTAGTGAATATACCGGTTATGCCATAAATGAATATAAATTCCATACAAAATCTCGCGATGAATCTAAAACCACTCAAGGTAGTGGAGTATCTATAGTTGCAAATACTATGCAGATTGCTAGTGCAAAAGACTCCAATCCGGTGTACGGCGCTGTTACCTACTTCGGTCGCATATTGGAAATATGGGATCTTGATTATCGTACATTTACGGTTCCTATTTTCATGTGTGAATGGGTAGATAGTCGTGGAGTAAGAAAAGATGATTTAGGGTTCACAGTAGTTAACTTTGATAGGCTTGGTCAACGGTCTGAACCCTTCATATTAGCTAGTCAAGCAAGACAAGTTTTTTTCGTTCCGGACCAACAAGATAGGAACCTGTTAGTTGTTGGCTTCACACCACATAGGATGCATAAATATGGAGATTTAAGTGAAAATGATGATGTGGGTGAATTTGGTGTTACACAAGATATGAACCTGTCTTTAGTAGACCTAGACGATGATTTTAAGTGTACGCGCCCGGATGACGAGGGCATATTCGTCTTAGATCATTAGTTTTTGGTATGTTTATTTATTATTTAACTGTTTAGTTACTATTTAACTGTTTATTTATTATTTGTTAACTGTTTATTTTGTTAATTTTAAACAGGTTGCTTTTTGGTAATAAGATGGCCTCGGGTTCTGGTTCTGATTCGGACGGCGAAGATGTTTCTGGAACCGGTTCTGGTTCTGAGTCGGATCCCGAATTCGGTTCCAAGCAAAGAGGCCCAACAATAAAAGCAAAGGTGAAGAACAAAACAATAATTACTTATAATAAAAGAGGTGTGCCAGTTGGACCGGGGGAGAAGAAACTGTCAACTTTTGAGGGATTGGTTGCAAGATCTATGGTTCTCATAACCTATGATTCTTGGTTAGTTGTAGATGCTGAAACAAAGGAAGATTGTTGGCAATATATTTTGGTAAGTATTGAAATATTTTATTCTAATTATGTTTTAGTTTTAGTAATTTATTCTAACTGTGTTTTGTTACGTTTCAGACACATTTTGTAGTTAGCCTAAAGAGTCGGAAGCAAGTTCTCCAGTCAATCGGGGTAAAGTGGAAAAACTTCAAGCATTATCTCTACAAGAAGTACATTAAGCCACTAAAGGATGATGAGTCCCAGGAGGCCAAGGAGCAGTTAAATACTCGTCCTGCATGTTATCCGTCCGTGAAAAAAAAAGACTGGAAGCTGTTCGTATCACAAAGAACTAAGAAAGCTTTTGAGGTATTTGTATTTGTTTAAGTTTGTTAAATAGTTATAATTTGTATTTGTTTAAGTTTTTAACTATTTGTATTTGTAAAACAGGAAAGGAGTGCAAAGGCGTCAGCTATCCGGGCACGTAATAAGTACAACCATCGTTTGAGCCGAAAGGGATATGCTGGACTCATTTCTGAGATGGTATATGTAATTTAATTTAATTTAATTTAATTATATTCTTATGTTAATTGACTTTTATTTTGTTGACAACTTAGATGACAGAAACTGGCCTAGAGGAAGAAGAAATTGATCGGGTAGAATGTTGGAAAAAAGCAAGAGAAAAGAAGAAAGGAGGTTTCGATCCAGCTGTCCAACAAGTTATCGATAAAATTGTAAGTTTCATATAGTCTCTTCTTTATTTTGGTATGTTATAAGTTTTTAAAAGTTTGACTTGTTGCTTGTTTGTTGTTAACTATTTTGGTATGTTTGACTTGTAATCTGGTTTGTGTATTCAGGAGGAGCTAAAGAAGGACAAAGATTTCATAGAAGATCCAATGGGAGCACAAGATTTGTTAACAGAAGCTCTGGGTACCGAAGAACAACGTGGGCGTGTTCGTGGGATGGGTCGTTATATAACACCGCATCAGTACTTTCTAATACCCAAAAATGTCAAGCAGTACCTGAGACAACATGATAAGAAGATGAACCAACGGCTCAGAGATGTTGAAGATGAGTTAGCAAGAATGAAAAGATGTGGAAGTAATGCTTCTGAGGGTGCAAGTAATTACCATTTCTGGAGCGATCAAGACGAAGAACCAAATGAACCAAGTGAACCAAATGTAAGTCATTTATATATTCTGTTTGGATTTATAACTTAAACACTCAGGTTTACTAACATATAAATCTTGTGTAGGATAAATCATGCTATCTTGCGGTCGACGATCCTTCAAATATAGTCGCCAAAGGAACCATAGTGAATCCGTTTGTTGAAGGTATATATTTATATATATTTAAACTTTATATATATTCTTACTTATTTAATATTTATTTGTTCATATATTAGATGGGAACCTTGAAGTTACCGTTGATACATCTGTTCAAGGAGAAGCTAAGCTACCGAATCCAATTCCCGATGAGTTTGTTGAGACTGTTAAAGATGCCCTCGGGTACATACTAAGTTGGCCGACTCACCTAGTCATTCCATGTTCTGGTTTGGTATGTTTTTTATTATAAAACAGTTGACTTTTTTATGTTTAAGTTAGTTAATTAGTGTTAGTTATAGTTTGACTTGGTTATATTTGTGTAGAACAAGATAGCAGTGGCCAAAAAGATGGAGAAAAAGGATGCTGCCCAAGAAAAGGAGAAACGCAGAATCGAAGAAGCAAACAAGCGAAAAAAAGATGAAGAAGAAGCCAAAAGAAAAGAAGAAGAAGGAAAGAAGAATGGAGAGTTGGGAACTGTGACCCACCAGAAAAAAGAAAAGAAGAAGAAGCGCCAACGAGAAGCCAACAACGAAGAACCGACAGTTGACAAAAAACGACCCGAGGTAAACTGATCGATCTTTGTATTTAACATTTATTATTTTTTCAAGTTTTTCTATTTTTATTAACAAAATGACCAAAATGTCCTCCTACTCAGGTTGACCAATTGCAGACAACATATGTGGATGATGGGAAAAAGTTACACTTGGTTGCAGGTATTTTTTCTAGTTTTTCTATTTTTCAAGTTTTTCAAGTTTTTGTAGTTGATATGTTGATACAGATACATGTTAGATAGATGTAAGTTGATACAGATACATGTTAGATAATAACCAGCTTGATATGTTGTAGTTGAAGTGAAGGATAAAGGCCAAAGTCCGGAAACTCTCGCCTCTGTTGCAAAAACTAAGAAAAAGGCCGGAAATCCGTTGAGAAAAATGACGACGAGAGGGCAGAAGAGAGTACGGAAGAGAATTAACGAAAGGCTTGGGTTGAAAATGACTGCAATGATGGTTGATGGACAAGTTGCGAAGGTCGATTCCATTAAAGTGCAGTGCGAGGATGATTTGTTTGGGTACGACAGTTTCACGTAAGTTAGTTAACTTATAATTTAGTTATTTTAGCTAGTTAATTTAATTACTTAGTTAATTTAGTTAACTTTATTTTAACAGGTACTTAAACTGGAATGACTTTGACAAGCTTTTTGCGATGGATGAATTAAGCGGTGCTGTCGTTGCATCTTATACCATGTAAGTTAGTTAATTTAGTTAGTTAATTTAGTTAACTTATTATTTAGTAGTTAATTTAGTTAATTAACTCTATTTTAACAGGTTCTTGTATGAGCAAATCAAGAATGGGTCACAACAAGATCATGGAGTTTGTTTCATGACCCCGACTGCAACCATGAGTTCTGAACGTAAAGCGAGGGCCCAGAATATCGAGGATGCAAGTCGAGTCATTGCAAAACGATTATCTTCAAGGAAGCAAAATGACATTGTCATACTGCCATACAATCCCGGGTTAGATTTTCGACAATCTTCAAATTAATTAGTAAATATTAACTGTTTTTAACAGAATTTGATTTTTGTTTTTTGTAGAAGACATTGGGTGTTGGGCGTCCTTAATATGAAGACAAGCACATGCTATTATCTCGATTCCCTCACGACAAGCGATGTCAATTCTCAGTTTAAGCAAATAGTGGATGCGTAAGTAATACAAATTCTCAGTTTAACCATTATCTCTATGATGTAATACTTAACTGGGTTAATTCGGTGTAGGGCAATTGCAATGTATGATGTACAAGTTGGAAGCAGTAAGAGAACCAAACTTATCTGGGTTAATTCTAAGGTTAGTTAACTGATCTAAGGTTATTATATATATTTCTGTGATTATGCAGGGTCAGTAGTAATTAGTCTTGTGTTGTTTTAAGATATATAAAGTTAAGTTGTAGTAAAGTTAGTAATTAATTGTAACAATTAACTGTGTCTGTTGTGTAGTGTCCACGTCAGCCCGGATTCACCGAATGTGGGTACTTCATGCTGAAGTTTATGAAGGAGGTTGTTAAGCATGGAGTTCGGGTTCTCGAAAATGACAATGTAAGTTAATTACTTAAAGTAGCTATAAAGTTTACTTTTTTATTAGTTTATTTGAAGTAGGTATGATTCTGAGTATGAATGAAGTAGGTTAAAGTAGCTGGAATGGTTTGTCTTAACTGTTTTATGGTGTTTAGAGTCTGGTTTGATTTTGTTGATTTGTGTTGTTTTATGGTGTTTAGAGTCTGGTTTGAATCTCAGTTTTGTGACTGTGAATTGGCAGCTGGTTTTAGAGTTTAGATGCCGTTTCTCGGTTGTCCCTGTTATTGGCTAGTTAACTTGTCTAATTATGCTTGTTTTACTGTTTCGTAACTTGTAAGTGAAGGTTGTTTTACTGCTTGGTAATTGAATCTCAGTTTGTGTAGGTTATTGCCTAGTTAATTGATCATCTTGTTTTACTTGTAAGTGTAGGTTATTTGTTTTGTTAATATGAATTGGCAGCTGGTTTTAGTTGTAAGTGTAGGTTATTGCCGGCTCTCGGTTGTCCCTGTTATTGCCTAGTTTTGTGACTGTGAATTGAAGTTTTGTGACTGTGAATTGTGGCTGTTGGTGATAATGAGCAGTCTAGATTGTCTTGTAGTTGGTCTTAGTTGTCTTATTTAAACTGTGAATTGTGAATTGTGGCTGTTGGTCTTAGTTGTCTTATTTAAACTATGAATTGAAGTTGTGACTGTGAATTGAAGTTGTCACTGTGAATTGTGACTGAATGGTGGTTTTGTGACTGGTCTTAGTTGTCTAGCTTAGTTAGTCCGCGGATCCTATTTAAACTGTTTTAACTTGTTGTTTTATTTGACTAGATTGGAGGTGAAAGCAACGACTACACTGATGCGGATTTCGACGACATTCGAGAAGAATGGTGTACTTATGTGTCGAATTTTATTTTTAGGGAGTAAAACTGTTTGTAGGAATAGGTACAGTTGGTAGAAATGGGTACAATTGGTAGTAATCGTAAACTAGATAATATTGATCCGATTTTGACATGATCGAGTTTAGTCGAGTCATGTAATGAATTGGTAACGCATGGTTTTGCGATATATATGAAATGCGTTAATTTTGTACAATCGATCAGCAGGTTTTGTAATGAATTGGGTACAATTGGTATATAATTGCAGGTTTAGCAGGGGGGTCATAAAAGCCAGAAAAAAAAAAAGTTTGAAGTTATGACACGCAAAAACTGAAATCAGAAAAAGGGGTCATAACTTTTATGACACGCATATATAGTTGTCAGAAAAGGGCGTCATAAAGTGGGTGTCATAAGTGCGTGTCATTGTACAATGACGAACAAATGCGAGTCATAATGAGTTATGACTGGTCCTTCTATGACCAGCATTTGCGCGTCATAAAGGCCCTTTATGACGCCAAATGCGCGTCAAGAAAGACTCTTTTTCTACTAGTGCATCCTTCTTTTTCACAAACAGAACCGGTGCTCCCCACGGCGAAGAACTGGGTCTGATGAAGCCTTTATCTGAAAGATCTTGCAGTTGAGTCATCATCTCTTTCATCTCTGGAGGTGCCAAACGATATGGTGCACGGGCAACAGGAGCGGCTCCAGGAATCAGATCTATACCAAACTCTACTTGTCTAACGAGCGGAAGGCTAGTCAGATCTTCTGGAAAAACTTCCGGAAATTCAGGAACAACCGAAATATCTCCCAGCTTACTCTTTTCTATCTTAATATCTATCACATCAACTAAGTAACTTGAGCAGCCTTTATTGATATACTTACGAGCTTTCAACAAAGAGATAAGGCAAGACTGATGATTTCTACGGTCACGATAAATCACTACTGGTCCCTTCTCAGGTAAAACAACATTTATCAACTTCTTATCGCAAACTGTACTAGCCTGATTCTTGGCTAACCAATACATTCCCACTACCACATCAAACTCGATCAAGGCTATAGGAAATAACTGAATAGGCACTCCACACCCATCTATGTTTATCACACAACTATCAAATACCTCACTAACCGGTACTTGATTATCATTAGCCGTATCTACCATTAGCGCATGATCTAACACTTTAGGCTTTAAATGCATATAGGCAGCAAAAGAAGGCGACACAAACGATCGGTTTGCACCGGAATCAAATAACACTTTAGCACGTGTAGAATTTATTAAGAATGTACCTGTAACCACATCGGGAGTCTCATCTGCTTCTTGCTCTGTCATCTGGAATGCACGACCCCTTGTTCTTGGTGGCTCTAGTCTTGGTACTACCGGTCTGACAACCGTTGGTTTCCCTGATGTACCCCCTTGCTGTATTCTTCCCCTCGGACAATCAGACTGAATATGATTTGGAAAATTACATGAGAAACAAAACCGCGTCACTCGACAGTCTTTAACAATATGCCCGGTCTTCCCACACCTAAAACAAATCCGAGAATCAACTTGACAATTTCCTTGGTGGATACGATTGCATTTCGGACATGGTCTATCCGCCGGTCGGAAAGGCGGACGGTTTATGAAACCCAGAATCTAGCAATGATATGTAGAGAGAAAATCTAGAGTGCACAAGTCATCCATGTATTGATCTTTAGAGAGTAAATGACAAATGCTACAAGTGTTACAAGATTAAGAAAGGAGTCTTCTATATATAGTAGGGCCATGACATGTCCATGACTCTACTAAGAATAACAATACAAAATATTAATACTGTCTTGATAGCTACAATAATGCCCTAACAATCTCCCCCTTAGCTATCAAGGCAGAAATGGTCTTCTTCTTCTTCCAAACCCAAGATGCGTTTCAATCCTTCGCATAGCCATTCTGAAATTCAATCTTTCATCTATCTCTTAAATGGCTCTTGACAAAACTCTTCTAGGTCTTGAAGACATCCAATTGAATTTTCGTTCAACATCATGTCTTTTAAGCTTTTCAACCAACTGAAGTCTTACAATCTTGAGCGTACCGTCAGAATACTTTTCCAACTCATTAAACCGAATGAATATCTTATTTCCACCACTTCTGAACACAACACCAAATTCTGGTTCTCCAATCACAGCAAATAGAGTCATCATCATTAATCCAGGCAAACTTTGATTAGGCCTCAACAAGTTAACTCTTGGTTGATAACTCTCCACGGCCATTTGTAGATCATGACACTGTGTGAACAAGACGTGTCTTCTCAAAAATCTTTTAATGGCATTCAGTGCAAAAGTTACGTTTTCCCTTCTGATCTGAAGATCTCGGAAATGATGATACATGAACTCAAAATCTTCCATCGTTAAGTGACAAAAATCAGCTTCAGAGAATCTGTAATCTCTACAATCCTGCCTCTGAACTACAAACTCTGTATACCACATTTTGTAATACAATCTGGCCGTTACCTCCTTTATAGGCACAATCAACTTCTTGCTCCTCACCTCTCTTTTTTTTGGCACTTGTCTCTCAGAAAATACATATACTCGAACTTGTATTCGGCTGTCTGATCAGTAATTCCCAACACGGCATAGGGATTCAAACTTCTGATTATGTGCACAAACAGTCTTCTTTCAGATTCTTCCAAGAATGGTGTTCTCAAATACAAAGTTCTTTCACGCTGTTCAAGTTCAGACAGTTTTCTGCTCCGTGAGGATGATGGACCAGGTTGATCAGCTGTATTGGAAATACCAGCTTTGTCATGGGTAGGAATAACAGGTGGTACTACAGGTGTAGAAGATGGGGGTTCAGTATCTTCAGGTTTAGGTTCTTTAAAGACTTGATTATGAGAAGGTTGTGATTCAGGTTGAATAGGAATGGATTCAGAAGTTGGAATTGGTTTAGATAGTGGTGTAGTGGTTTGAGTTGAACTGGGTTGGTTTAGGTTAAAAGATAAAGGTGTAACATCAGATTGAACGGGTATTGAGGTACTTGGGATGTGCTCAGGAGTTTGTGGCCCATAGCTCTCAGTTAGTATGTCTACCTCATCTTGTGTGAATCCAACACCTTGATCCTCTGGTTCATACGTAAGCACTGCAAACGGTTCTGCTTCCTCCTTTACTCTCCAATACTGATCATATTCTCTTGCCAGATCATCATCACCTTCATCACCAGAACTGATTTCAATCAATTCAACAAATTCCACAAACCTGTCTACCACTTCCCTTATCTCCTCCTCATTTACCTCAGGCTTTTCAACCGTCGGTTCTGCATTCGGATCAACATACAATACGATCTGTTTTCCGCTTTCATCACCCATAGCTCCAGATTCAAACATATCAGAAATCTCAGCAACAGTTGGATTCTTCTTTAGGCCTTGTGAACTATCAGACTCAACCCTTCTCTTCTAACTCATCTCCCCCTCATGATCATGTTCATCGTGATCCTGATCATGCTTTCGTTTCAAACCATGGGCTTGAGTCTTGCAACCCTGATTCAGTATTGCCTTCAACTCATCTAAGGACTGCTTCATATCATTCAAGGATTGTACAAATGTTGACTTGAAAGAAGTAAACTCCTTGGATAATTTTTGGAACTCCATGGATGTAATTGTAGATGTAGATGTAGGTTGAGGTGGTGGTGGTGGTGGTTGTGGTGTAGATTGGAAGTTCTGTAGAAGCGATAATAGAGTTTTACTTTGTTGAGCTTCAGGGCTAATGGACATCAGCTTAGCATAAAACAGATGTCTTAACTCATCAATGCTTTGATCAACTGGAGGTTGTTGAACTGAAGGATGCTGAGTTACACGAGGTGTAGCCAAGTAAATTTCTGGTCGTGAACGAACAACGGGCTCATCAATTGCCGGACCTTTTCCTTTCAATAAAATTTTCACCCCTTGTATCTCCCGTGTGAATGATTCCTCAACAGCCTTTAGGGCACCGTCGAGAATTTCCCTTGTCACGAAGACGGGTAACGTAACATCGACACCACTTAGGTTCGCCGTTGACACAACAATTGTTTCAACTGTGTGACCTACGCTCAGTGTTGGCATAATGTTAGCACTGGTAGGATTTCCACTTTGTCCTTGTAGTCCTGTGGGAGGATCTACTCTGAGTGTTCCGGATGGGTCACGAAGACTCACATCAGTTGTTTCAGAAAGTGTCCTATTCAAAGAATCGAAAATATTAGCAATAGGCACTAGACTCTCAACATGTGCAGAAATGAAGGTCGAGGACCGGGGAGGAGGTCGCTCTGTTTCAATACCCGAAATCTCCAAGTGAGATCCGGATAGATTATGTGCTAAAGCCCCGTGAGAAGATGAGACAACTTCTTGTTGAGAAGAAGCTGAATTGCTGGCTGAGGTGTGTAATTGCGTTACTGGGCGAGTAACGTCTTTTTCAACACCTGATCCCAACAAATGAGATCTGGTGGTGGATGTGGCTGCCTTTCTGGTATAGAAATGTTTGGTAGCACTCACACTCTCCATATTTTTTTCTTCATTTTCTCTCACAGACTCACATATATTTTCAACTAATTCTCCCTCGGTTCTCCTTATACCTCCCATTCCTTCACTAACTTGAGAAGTCATTAATGGCATGTCATCAAAGTTCAGCTCTTCCACATCAATATTAGCTGACACATTCATTTGTGGAAAGACTAGGATATCAGCAACATCACCAAACATATTTTCTGCATCAGCACCATCATTGCCATCATTGTTATCATCAGAATCTCCATCATTTTGTTCCTCCGCGGGATCAGACGCATTGTCAGACTCTGTACTATCATCAGAATAACCAACTAAAGGAGCAACCCCAATGTGTTTAGGAACTACTTCTTCAGTATCGTCTTGTACAAGGTCATCTGTATGTGTGTTCTCAGACGATGACCCTGCATCTTCAAGTACAGGTGACTGACCCCCACCAGTTCCCCTCTCGGTATTTTCCCTCGACTCTCCCCGTTCAGTAGCCCTTGCATCCTAAACCCTCACAGACTCCTCTCGCCTAGGGTTTGAGTCTTGGGTAGGTCCCTCTGGTGCTGGCCGGACCATAGACTCTCTATATTCAACTATACACTCAGCGTCCTGATCCGCGTATCTAAGGAACCCTTCCGGTAATGGCATTTCATAAGGATAAGTCTTCTTCGGAAGTTGAAGATATTGCATTGCTTTTTCAGGTACAGAAGGATGATTTATGCGTCGTGGAATCTCCCGGTTAGAGCAAAGCATACTCTGAATAATAATCTGAAGAAACCTCATGTGCGGAATATAAGGCTTTCCTTTGTTTTGACGACGTAGCTCTATCTTCTCGTTCAGTTCATGCCAGAAGATGGCTGCATAATCTACGTGAAGATCATACACCACCGCATGAAATAATTTCAGAAACCCGATACTGGCACTATCAGTTCTCGCATGTTTGGCAGTTAAGCACCGGTTGATAATGGAAAAGATAGCATAGTTCATAGGTGGTAGATTCGCCTTATTGAATCCCTTCACTTTTGTCAGATTCACGGTGTATCCCATTGTGCGTATACCTTCAAATACTTCTTCCTCAGATGGAAAAGAATCAAATTCAGTCTTTCCATCTCTCGAATCAGGCTTAGGTAGCCTCAGTATAAGTCTTAATCTCTGGAAATCAAGCTTTGTGATAAACTCATTGATCTGGAATAAAAAGATAGGTCTTCCGTTCTCCATTGATGTAGTGATTGTCTTCCATGCTTGTTGAAGATATAGCATAGGCACATTGATGTAGTGATTGTCTTCCATCCTTGACCACCGGATGTATGTTGATCTTGTCAAAATCAACGTGATGATTATTCGGAATGATCGCGACATAACTGGTCGGATGAATAATAATATGATCTGGATGACCTCCGGTAAGTGATTGATGTATGGATCGCGTCGATGGTAAAGGAACATCAGCTGTTGGATCGGGTATTCTCGGAATATGTTCACCAAAGCCCTAAACACGGCTTTGTTCTTCCTGATTTGCCATCTGAACTGTTGTTTTGGAACAAAACAGTTCTGAAAAAGGCCAACACTTTTAAAAAACTTTTGAAAAAAAAATTCTGAAAAACTTACCAAGTATAGATTTCGGACCACACTGACATTTGGAGGAATTCGGAATCAACAAGAGTAGGTTTCGAATGTACAAGAGTCCGAAACCAAATGATTTCGGATCAAGAAGGATCCGAAACCAATACTTGCAAAGTGTGAAGGATTCGAAACCAAGAGAATGCGAATCATGTTGGATCCGAAATCATGACTTAGAAAATTTCAGAGTTTTGAAAATACCAGATGAATTAAGGATTTCGTACCCTAAGAGGAATCGAAATCAAGGAATTCGAATCCTGAAGGGTTCGAAACCAAGGAATTCGAATCCAGAAGGGTTCGAAACCAAGGAATTCATATCCAGAAGGGTTCGAAAGACATCTACTTTTAGAGTCTGAACGCGGGCACGTTCTTTGGAGGAAAGAACGATGTTGTATTTGTTCTTGATCTGCTTCACTTTCTCCATCAAATTACCGATACAATTGATGAAGATGTCTTTCTTTGGGTTGATACATTTTACCAACATCTTAGACAATTCCATCCATTCAGATAGAACGAATTGTTTAAGGTGGTAATCTCTGATATTTCTTGAATTACCATTTTCCCTTTCAATGATGAGACGGACATCGGAGGGAGTGATACGAGAGGTGGCAATCTTGACACATGAGATCGGAGACCTATCAGTTCGGTAGTGCATCAACTTTTTGTACCATTTGATTTCTTCTTCTTTTTCTTCTTCAATCGTGCCCAACTCAGACTTTTGGGCTTGAATGGGATCGGTGGACTTAGCTTCGACAGCTTGTTCTTTTGCAACTTTCAAAGATAATGCCTTTGAATCATCCAATGCTTTTTGGGCCAACCGTGCTTCCTCAATTTATTGAGGACAAAGACCCAATTCGGAGACAACTCCTCTAGAAGGAGATGTAAGTCTTAGTGATTGTGCATCTGATGGACGAGCTCCATATTTGGCCAACTCATTCTTCTTTTTCTCTTCTTTCACCTCATCTTATGCCGAAATGATTTTCTTTTCTATGTCTTTTGGAACATCTGCCGAAACACTTTGCTCCCCCTTAATTGTTGCGTCGGTTCCCTCCACCGATGGGATGATAGGAGAAATTTCCACCGATTTTTCGGTAACAAGAGTATATGTCGAAGGTTTTGTAGAGACCACCGATGGAGAGCCTGCCAAAGGTATTTCTGTCGGTGTAGGAGTCGAGGTGGATACAGTCACCGATATGATAGGTGCTGGTATAGGAGTCGGTGTCATTGATGAGGTTTTTGTTGCTTTGGCCGCCGATTGGATCGGTGTAGGTGTTGCTTTAGCCACCGATGGTTTAACACGAATAGTGGAAGGTTTGTTTTTGGTAGAGAAACGTATAGTTGTGGTGTCGGTGGAATCTGATGGAGGCCTGTTGCTACAAACATGCCTAACAGAAGGCTTTATTGGAGCCTTTGTTGGGCTCTTCTCCCCCTCAGCAGCAGCCGGATCAGAGACACCCAAGTGTACGGAAATATCACCGGAGTGGGGGCCACTGTAGAAACCAAGATTCGATCTTACAATCAATTAATCAATCAAGAACAATCAAACAGTAGAATAATAGAGAATTGGATCCAAAAGCTTTGTATTCGATTAAGAACAGATTACAGATCTAGAGAGAGAATCTCTCAAAGATTACAAAGTGAATACAAAGTTATGACGAAAGTTAGTTAGCTTACAGTTGCTAACTCCTATATATACTGTAAAGGAAAGCTAAAGCTACAGTACATATATATATGACAAACCAATAGAACAATTACACGTGTTCTAATTAGCAACAGAATATAACTGAAAATGTCCTAAGACACAAGTTCTGAACAACATGTTCAGAACTTCTGAACATCCTTCTGATTAAGCACTTCAGAACAAAAAGGGGATGCTAATACTTCTTTTTTCCATAACACAGTTAGGGAAAAGAAGAGTTTGCAGTGGATCGAAATTTTAGAGGATGCTAGTGGTGCTTTTGTTGAAGGCGACCAGGTTCCAAGCTTATTTCTTGAGCACTTTGAAAAGTTCTTAGGAAAAGCAGGTACAATTGAACCTATCCATGACTTGCAAACTTTATTCCATAATAAGGTGTCTGAGCTTGATGCCTACTCTATGACGAGAGAAGTTCCTGATGATGAAATTAATAGGGCGATTTTTTATATAGATGATGATAAAGCACCGGGTCCAGACGGATTCGGTTCAAAATTCTTCAAAAGCACATGGGAGATAACGGAAAGAGATATATGCAATGCAGTGAGAGAATTTTTTCAGGCAGGGGAAATTCTCCAGGAGCTCAACCATACGTTATTAGCGTTAGTGCCTAAGACCTCCTCGCCGTCTAAGGTGACGGACTTTCGTCCAATTGCTTGTTGTAATACCTTCTTGAAATGTATAAGTAAAATTATTGATGATCGCATCAAAGGTATCTTGAGCAAGCTAGTAGGGTATAACCAATCAGCTTTTATTCCGGGTCGAAGAATCACGGATAACATCCCTATGGCGCAGGAATTAATGAATGGTTATCATCTTGACCGGGGAATGGCAAGATGTGCGCTTAAAATTGACATTCAAAAGGCTTATGACACGGTTGACTGGAATTTTCTTTATTACAATCCTTGTTAGTTTTGGGTTCCCCTCGACTATGGTTAAATGGATCATGGAATGTGTCACCACCGCTTCATACTCTATTGTTGTTAATGGTGTGAGCCATGGTTTTTTTCATGGTGAGAGAGGGATCAGGCAAGGGGATCCGTTATCTCCGTACTTGTTTACCCTTTTTATGGAGGTTCTCAATCTAATATTACATCGTAAAATTACCGTTGAAGGCTCGTTTAATTTCCACAAGATGTGTGATAAACTTGATCTGACCCATTTATGCTTTGCAGATGACCTCATGATTTTCTTCCATGGGGATGGGAACTCAATATCTGTGATTAAAAATGCTCTTAAGGAATTCTCGGCTAATTCTGGATTGTAACCAAGACTTCCAAAAAGCACGATTTATTTCGGCAATGTAAACAATTCAGTGAAACACCACATTCTAGGGGTGTTGCCGTTCCGAGAGGGTAATCTACCTGTCTGTTATCTTGGAGTTCCTCTTTTATCGAGTCGACTAAAACATGGTGATTGCACGCCTCTTCTTGATAAAGTGAGACAACGTATTGGCAATTAGAAAAACAAATTCCTTTCTTTTGTTGGTCGGATCCAACTGATACAATCTGTTTTAGGCTCTCTCCAAGTTTATTGGGCTATTGTTTTTATATTACCCCAACGGACTGTCAAGGAAATTGAAAAACTAATGCAAGGTTTCCTGTGGTGCCAAGGTGAGATCAAGGCTGGTAAAGCAAAGGTGGCATGGAAACAAGTATGCTTACCTCGTGAACATGGCGGGCTTGGACTAAAATCTCTGGGTCACTGGAATCTAGCTCTCCTCTTTTCGCATATCTGGAACATTTTGAGCAAAAAAGAAACTATATGGGTACGTTGGATCCACACATACAGATTGAGTGACAAGCATCTTTGGAATGTAAGTACGCCAATGTCGTGCTTGAGCTCTTGGAAGAGCATTTTGAAAGTTCGAAGTTGGGTGAGACAACACTTTGTTCATGAGCTAGGGGATGGGTGTCTTACATCAGCATGGTTTGACTCCTGGCTACCTACCGGTCCTTTATGCATTGTGGTTTCTAAAAGAATGATACTCAGAGAGGGGTTTCGGTTACATGACACGGTGCCTGATATTATGGACGTCAATGGCTGGAAATGGTCATCCACATGGAACACTACCATTATTGAACTTGAACATGTGAATCCTCCCACTTTGCGTAGTGGTATTCGTGATCGAGTTATGTGGAAGGATCTCCGTGGAGCCCATGTCCCTTTTTCAGTTAAAAATGTTTGGCGTTCTATAAGGGACATTGGGGAGGAGGTTCCTTGGCACCGGCTGGTTTGGTATAAAAACCGCATTCTGAAACATGCTTTTACTTTGTGTCTTGCTCTTAAAGACGCCTTACGTACGCAGGAAAAATTAATTGAGTGGGGTATATTGCATACTCGGTTAGACTGCCCGTTGTGCTTGGAAATGCCAGACTCGAGAAATCATTTATTTTTCGAATGTCGTTACTCGAAACTCATATGGCATGATGTGAAGAGGAGTATTTCTGGCGCTACAATCCTAGATGAATGGAGCGAAATCGTCCGGCTTTTTCAAACCAACTTCCTTTCTTCTGGTTCGAGAGGCCTTCTGGCTCATCTTCTTCTTGCTGCTGCTGTTTTCTTCATCTGGCAAGAACGGAATACTCGTCTTTTTCGGGGTATGACTAGGACGAGTAGTGAGTTGGCTCGAGTCATCAAAGACGAGGTGCGATCACAACTTTTTACGGTTAACTTGACTGACTCTTTAGCAGCGAGAGAGTTCAAAGTTCTTTGGGATTTACCCGGTCAAAAGTATAATGGAGTTGTCGTTTGGTGCTAAGTGTGGTGACTAGGTATCTTATTTGAAGCTTAAGGGTTTGTCGATGTGCATCGGTAGAGGTCGAAAGGGGAGCTTTTATGGTTATTTTGTCAAGTTTTTTTGGTTTGTCTTAGTTGCTTACTTTAGTGTTAGCCTCACTTTGTTTTGGCTTCTTGTCGTGTGGTATGGTGGCTGTTCGAACTTGTTTAGTTTAGTTGTGAGGTTAGTGCTCTCTACTTCTCCAATCGGGGTTATGTCCCATTGGTTGAGTGGTCTTGCTAATTGGCGGTAGTTCCGTGCCGTCTTGGTGTTGTTCGCTTGTTTGTTTGCTAATAAAGTTTTCCAGAGGTGCCACCCTCTTTCCAAAAAAAACAGCAAACAACAACAAAGTCAGTTGCACTTTTCAGGATTCAAATCTTGACAGCAGCAAAAATGAGTATCAAGAAATTATGTGTTTCATCTCAAAAGATCCTTTGACATATGATCAATAGAATTTATATGCAACCTTATAACTCCCATAACAAATCACCCTTATCGCTCCAATAACTAACTTCTAAATCAACTTTATGCACATGGCTGTTGGTTACCATGTTTCACAAAACCTTTGGTGTGGAAAATAAGGCGATCTCCATATATCTTCTTAGAACAAAGATCGCACAAAATTAAGTTTCTGATTGATCATTTCAGAAAGTTAAATTTAAGTAATCAAAGATCCAAAAGTCATTTCAGATTTGACTTATGTGTAACACACCATCAAATCTTTCTCAATCAACAATTTCCAAGACTCAAATGATTTTGTTTTTCATTTAAATGATTATGAGTAGCGGAAGACAAACAAAATCTGAGTAAAAGAGAGTCCAATCTTGGATTTAAATAAAGGTCAGAGTAAAGATCAACAACCTTACTACCAAGATGCCAAAAAAAATGATATGGATTCAAGCACACACAAGGATGATATCGTAGATCAACTATCTACTTAGTGCTATCAAATATTAGACCAATGAATGAGAAAGAATCAAAACACACACATGTATTAAATCTGATCAGATTTGATCCAAACAGGATCAAATCTTCACTTAGGCATTTTATCAAACATGCGGTGTGCATAATCAGATTTTGTGAAGTAACAACAAAGTTTTCTATGAAAGATCATCCAAATCTCATTTAAATGAAGAAATGGGTTTCCAATAAGAACAAAAACAGAAAATAAACCATTAGAATGATATTTGTGTTTAGGCTCATGTGATTGAATCAATCTAAGCACCAAAACAACAAATAAATCATCTAATAACTTCTATTGTTGCATAGATGACCGATTTTGAAGAAAAGTTTCTCCAATCGGCTCTGATACCAATTGTTGATCCCACAATAAGACTCAACAATGATATTAATTTCGATAGTTCAAACAGAATTATGTGCGGATGCGTTTTTGATAGAACTAAAGAGAAATATTCTGGTAGATGACACACACAGAATCAGATAAATGAAACAGTAATAAGACAAGAGTTTAGCTCAATGGTTCATCATCAATTGATTCTTCAAGTTACACCAAGAACACCGTAGGTGTGTGAAACAAGTAAATATGCCCTAATCTGGTGTGTGTGTGTGTGTGTGTGTGGGGTGCGAAAGTTACCAGAACAGGTCTGGTAGAGACCTTCTATTTATAGTACTTTACAAGGTACACATAATAGACAAGAAGTACTAAGGTACATGAGACAACATCGTGGGACAGTTCCTGGTAGACGTTTATGTAGTGCGCCACCTATCTGCAAAGGCTGTGCCCATCAGAGGATGACATGTGGAAGGTGGCAGGGCACGCTTTGTACTATTGATCTTCAGGATCTTCGTACAGCAGAGGCACGTGAATGGCACACTTGTCTTTGTCATGGACTGCAAGTATTCTTTAAGTTTGTCTTCATACCACAGAGGCTCTGTCAAGGGTGACAGAGGCTCTGTGGCCTTGTCCTCTGAAAGTCTTCAGGTGAACGCCCTAGTGAAGGTTGTTCGTATCTCGTGCTCTTGGTGTCCGGCAGAGGCTCTGTTGGTGATCTTCACTTAGCCTATTTTTCAATACTTCTTAGAACAGAAGTTGGAGCTAACACATGTGCATGTGTTAGTCCCAGATGGCTTAACGATTTTTGTATAGGGGGGGGGGGTTGAATACAATACTCAAAATTTACTTAATTTAATTCTTTTATTGAAAAACTTCAACAAGAATTACACATAGAAAACTAAAGATTGTTGAAGAAAAGAACAGTTAAACTATTCTAACAATCTACACAAAGTATACTGAAAACAAAACAACTTTTTAACTCACAAAGATTCAAAGCTATAGAGTTCTAAGAAAATGCAGAATGCTTACACTGAGAGATTCTTCAAGAAAGCGTGATTGTGCATGGGGAGCTTCTTCCTCCTTTTATAGTGTATGAAGCATTAAATGCTTAGGACACTTGTCATCAGGAGATTCAATTGTAGGTGTTGACTTCTGAAAAGTTTATGTGTCCTTTTCACCATTTTCCTTGGTACTAGGAAGAATACCCATGCTGATTGAGACTTTATCTGATAATGGATAAAACGACAAATAGTCACTTTTACCTGGCAATAGATATTGTCCCATAATAAATGATCTTCTCATGGTGTCTTCCAAGAAGCATTCCACCGATTTGAACTTTGAGGTCAGTGAGATTTCTTGAAAGATACATGCCATGAGAAGTACCATGTTCCCACCGATTTGAGGCTTTCATCGGTGGGACTTGTTGAACGATCATGGGAAAGGATCGGTCCACCGATTTGCATAGAAAGCATCGGTGGACAATGACTTGATATGATGAGAAGATTATCTTTCATTTCCACAATGAGAACATCTTCAAGCTTCATTTCGGTTGGTCTTCGACTTCACCGATCATTTGCTGTTTTGTCTAAGTCATTACAAAGAACCAAGGATAAATATTCTAAGTAGGATTTTAGGAATAAAATCGGTGGGTCAATTTCAAATCATCGGTCACCCAACAATCTCCCCCTATTTGAATTTGAGCTCCATACTTAGAATATTCAAGAGTATAACATGCATTTTGACCATTTTTACTCTTTTTGGGTTCTTTTCACATAGACCATTCTTTTTGTTCTTTTTGATCTATTTTCTTTTATGGAGTTGTTCAGTATATCCAATATTTACAGGTAACTAAAAAATTATGTGCAACAATGAAATTCAAATAGAATCTAAAGATGAAGAAAAGTACTTGTATTTATAAAATTTCATACATCTGAAAATAAAATAAAGGAATACAAGTACATAGATGAAAGTTAGCATTTAGATTACTTCCTTGGCTTTTGAAGACGACGCTTGATTTCGGCAGTTATGTTCTGGTAGTATGGTTTGCGCTTCATCAATGTATGGCATGAGGTTGGAGATACCATGTAAGAAGATAATGTCGGCAAGATGGATTTGAGAGAATCTGAAGAAACGTCTTTGACCGAGGGCATCGTTGAAGAAGAGACCTGGAACAGGTGAGAGGCAAAGTGTGGTAGATGGATAAGTGATGGAGGATGGAATGGACAAGTCAAGATTATCCACATAGGGGATCTTTTTTTTAGTAGCCAAGTCTTTAAATACTATGTCCTTCACCGCTTGGGTCTTGGTTTTGGGGAGTCGGACATCTACTTTTAGAGTCTGAACGCGGGCACGTTCTTTGGAGGAAAGAACGATGTTGTATTTGTTCTTGATCTGCTTCATTTTCTCCATCAAATTACCGATACAATTGATGAAGATGTCTTTCTTTGGGTTGATACATTTTACCAACATCTTAGACAATTCCATCCATTCAGATAGACCGAATTGTTTAAGGTGATAATCTCTGATATTTCTTGAATTCCCATTTTCCCTTTCAATGATGAGACGGACATCGGAGGGAGTGATACGAGAGGTGGCAATCTTGACACACGAGATCGGAGACCTATTAGTTCGGTAGTGCATCAACTTTTTGTACCATTTGATTTCTTCTTCTTTTTCTTCTTCAATCGTGCCCAACGCAGACTTTTGGGCTTGAATGGGATCGGTGGACTTAGCTTCGACAGCCTGTTCTTTTGCAACTTTCAAAGATAATGCCTTTGAATCATCCAATGCTTTTTGGGCCAACCGTGCTTCCTCAATTTATTGAGGACAAAGACCCAATTCGAAGACAACTCCTCTGGAAGGAGATTTAAGTCTTAGTGATTGTGCATCTTATGGACGAGCTCCATATTTGGCCAACTCATTCTTCTTTTTCTCTTCTTTCACCTCATCTTATGCCGAAATGATTTTTTCTTTTCTATGTCTTTTCACGTATAGTTGTGGTGTCGGTGGAATCTGATGGAGGCCTGTTGCTACCAACATGCCTAACAGAAGGCTTTATTGGAGCCTTTGTTGGGCTCTTCTCCCCCTCAGCAGCAGCCGGATCAGAGACACCCAAGTGTACGGAAATATCACCAACTTGCTGATGAATTTTCTGAATGCGAGCGCGATCAACATTGTCGAACGAGTAGTCCCCAAGGTCGAGATCCCAATTGAGGTTATCATTTAGAGAATCAATCTTTTTTGTGGAGACTATCAAGAGACAGTTGAATAGAAGAGTTGAGGGACCGATGTTGGGTGTCCCGTTCACGAAGTCTTGCAATCTCAGCATCCTTAACTTCGGAGGAGGCTTTTAATGCAGCTAAAGAGATGGCCAGATGAGAGTTAGAGGTTGTGAAGTCCTCTAACTTTTGGCTAACACTAGCCAATGTATCGGTGACTGGCCGTAGCAATGACTGAAGAGCAGAAGCAAACAGTTGATGATGTTGATCCTCCAAGACTTTGACCATGTCGTTTGTTTGAGCAATCATAGTAATGGTGGCCTGTTTGAAGGCCTCAAATTGAATACCCACCAACCGACAATGGCGGGCACTTTCTTGAACTTCAGAGATTAGCTCACTCAGAAGTCGGATATCGGTAGTGGTAGAGGTACCCACCTGAGTATTATGAAGGTGGAAGCGGGGAGCATTTGGAGATAGTGGGGTGTGGGGAAGTGACCCTTTTTCAGGGATGGTGGTGAAAGATGGTAGATCATATAATGGGTTGGAGAATAACACTCTCGGGGGAAGATGGGGATCGATGGGCAGTGGGGGATCGATGGGGAGTTGGTTGTTTCGGTGAGGGCGATGGTGAGGTCGGTGGGGGTGAAGAGGCATCGGCGGTAATGCCTTTGGTGGTGACTCTCTGTTGTGGGGAGTTTGTGTCTTGCAGCAAGAAGTACAGAAAGTCCGAGCCCTCCGGAACGACCGCTAGACCGGCCGAAACCTCATTGGGTTGTGCATCATCGATCATAAAATGATCGGGTGTTAGGCTGTGCAGTGCGAAATCTGATCCTTCGAGGGGAGAGACCCCGAATTCATCTGCACCACCCAAGGTAGTAGGTGATGAGGTAAGAGGTGGGTTCTCCAAAAATACAACCGCATCCTTTGGAGAGACTACGAAGGAGTCAGTTTAGGGTATAGCGGATTCCCGTGGCCTGGAAGGGACAACTTTAACAGCTACCGATTTTTGAGCGGATTTGGAGTGCCTCTGCTTGTGAGAAGGGATGGGAACGTGGGTAGCCTCTGAGGGATCTCTCGGAGGCGTAGTTCCAGAAGCGGACACAGAGGTGTCGGTGGCCCGAGAGGATTTCTTTTTGGCGCCATCCGACTTAACTCGGGAAGGGGGAGTGGGGGCCACTGTAGAAACCAGGATTCGATCTTACAATCAATTAATCGATCAAGAACAATCAAATAGTAGAATAATAGAGAATTGGATCCAAAAGCTTTGTATTCGATTAAGAACAGATTACAGATCTAGAGAGAGAATCTCTCAAAGATTACAAAGTGAATACAACGTTATGACGAAAGTTAGTTAGCTTACAGTTGCTAACTCCTATATATACTGAAAAGGAAAGCTAAAGCTAAAGTACATATATATATGACAAACCAATAGAACAATTACACGTGTTCTAATTAGCAACAGAATATAACTGAAAATGTCCTAAGACACAAGTTCTGAACAACATGTTCAGAACTTCTGAACATCCTTCTGATTAAGCACTTCAGAACATATACCTGAACACTTGAACATTTTCTTCAACTTCATCTTCAGAACTTTTGAGCCTCTTACTCAGAACTCTGAGTCTTCTGATCAAATATCAACACTTAGCTTTTTTGACAAACTTCAGTTCTAACAATCTCCCCCTTTTGTCAAACGAGCCTATATTGATCAACATTAAATTCCTTTAGAGTAGGCACAATCTTCAGAGGAATTAAATTTCTTATAGCAAGTCTTCTATCAATCATTTCGATAACTTCTTCTGTCTTTTCAAACCGTTCTTGATAAATCTGAGAGTTCCAGAGCAGTACTTGGTAACTTCACTTGCTCTGAAGAAAATCTTTTGGATTTGTTTATTTTTTAGTACAACTCCCAACTCTGGCAGTTTACAAACATATCCTGTCTTCAAAATACTCAGTTGCTCATGCTCATTGTTTGGCTTAGAAAGATATACACATGGTCTATGCACATATAGAGAAATTTGAAAATCTGTATATGCATACCATCTCAGAATGTAAAACATAGCCTCTCTCACTGTTGCCAATGCTTCTCTTTCCTTTTTGTACTTACTACAATCTTTATTCTCCAAAAGACAATACAATCAGTAGAAATCAGATACTGAGATCTTATCAAAATCAGCTTCAGTGAAGTAGTAGACTTTTCCATCCTCTCTCAGAACCTCAAACCATAGTATTCATGTTTCTTGAATTGCTTGACACATAATTCTCTGATTTCAGTGATCATAAAATCAGAATATACAGCCTGCTTTGGTTTTCCTATGCATCTTGATAATTCAGCACGAAACCATCTAGAGAACTCTGGCTTATCATGATACACACTCAGAAACTGAACATCTCTTGGTTGAAAGAAGTTTGGCAGATCATATTCCAAAAGTAAGCCATTTAAGTCAATTGGCACTTCTTCTTCATTGGCACCAGTCTTTTCATCTTGTTCAACATCTTTCTTTTGAACATCTTCTTGTGCATCTGATACTTCTGGAATAGATTCATCAACATCATCAGAGTAAACACCATTAACTTGGTATTCTGAAGGACATACAAAGTCAATGTGAAGCAACTTCTTAGGATTTTCTTCTGATAGCATCCTTCATAACAGTTTATGACTTTGTTCTGAGCTCCATTCTTTCATTTATACATCTGATACATTTCTCTTTCACTGAAGTTCTAACATTCTCAACATATGCTTTCATCTTTAACACTGTAAATTTCAAAGTACCATCACTATATTTCACTAAGTCCTTCAATCTAAACAAAAAGACTTTATTGGATTCTGAATGAATAAATCTTTCATTACCAACTTCTTCACTGATAAATCCATCAATGCTATTCACTGCATCCATAAATATGATTGGACACTCCAAGTTGCACTTCTCTTTCCTTGATTCAATTGCTAATTGAAAATCATAAAGATGCATATTTCTGACATATATCCCCAAAATCCTTCTGCATTCCATTCCACCCAAGTCTCTTCAGTACTTGCAAAGAATTTCACCAAGAAAATCTGATCATCTAAGAATAGTCTGTGAAAATCAAAGCTAGTCATGCTTACTTTAAAGTTCCCTTCTTTCAGAACTTCCATGTTGACATACTTCAGACCATCAAACTCTTCAATTTGAAACTCTAACACCTTTTCAATCCTTTTCTGAACAACTAACTTTTCATCAGGTTTTCTCAGTCTGTTTGATGCTTCAACATATACCATCTGTAACTTTCCATCCATATACCCATCAATGAAGTTTTCAATATCAACAAACTCATCTTCTTTGCAGTAGAGATTCTCATAATTGTATTCTGGAAAGATGTCAAGAAAGTAGTTTCTTGCAAGTGGAATATCATCTTGTTGAATAATGAAATCACATAATGGTTCTTCAAGAGTCGGCAAATCAATTCTGGGAATCACAATTGGATTTATGTATGTGTATGAAGGCAAGAAGAAATTTATAATTCTGGCTAGATCTTCTTCTGACACATCCTCAAAATAATGCTCTGCAATATCCTTTTCAAACTCTCTTGAATAATTGACTGTGCAATCAAACTCTCCCATCAAGTCAATTGGCCTCACCATTCTGAGAAATCTGTAAACTCTCTGACCATTAAGAGCATTAACCAATACAGTATGCATTCTCCTTATCAGAATACTATTCATCCTCCTTTCTTCAAACACAGCAATAAGATCACCTCTAGTGTAGAGAATAATGTCTGAACAAGTAACAACTCTATCCATTTCAGAACTTTCCACTAACTCCACTTCAGAGTTATCCATCATAGAAGTATCTGCCATAACCGTCTCTATTTCAGAAGTACTTTCCAGAACCATATCATCAACTACCTCAGAAGTATTTTCAACCAACACTTCTTCTGATTCCATATCCTCTGAACTATAACTTTGAACAACTATCAACTCAACACTTTGCTTTTGTCGTTTCTCCCCCTTTTGATGATCATGAGAATCATTATCATCAAACTTCCTTATCAATGACTGAGTTGATTCAGTTTCTGACACTGCAACAGACAAAGGCATGATTTGCAAAGGACTTGATACACTAGCCAGATTTGAACTCAATGCTTGAATCAGATAACCCATCTTTGATCTCCTTTTTGTGAGATTCCAAAGATCCTTTGACCTCATCAACTTTTTGTTCAATAGACTTGACTTTGCTCTCCAATGTTGTTGTTAGATTCTTAACTTCATCTTTCAAAGAAGTTACTGAGTTTTCTAAGCTTTGAACCTTTTCAACCAAATGATCATTTTGTTTCTTAATCTTTTCAAATTCAGAAGGTTCTAACGTTAATCCTGGAACAACAGATGAACCAGTTTTCATGTGTTTAGAGAACTCATGGCCTGTAGGTGTCACATAGTCACCTAGTGCAACAGATGCACTTTGTAAGGAAGCTTTTAAGATGTTCACCTCCCCAGGGCTTCCATTCAATCCTTGACTACCAGTAATAGGTATATCTATGGAAGTTGATACAGGAATATGAAAATTCTGTGATGTGCTTGTGTGAAATGAAAATTCAGGCCCAAATCGGATATTACTGTGCAATCCAGACTCAATGTGATGAATAACATTTTGGGATTTATCACCAAGCTCCAAATGAGTAGATGATGGTTCCCCTGTTTGGAATGAAATAGTAGCATGTTGAAATGCTTCTGAGTGGATGGGATTGGATTGTTCAAATTCCATCATGGGCTCAATGATGTTTTTTTCAATATTGGTCACCAAGGGTTGTGAACCAATAGTAGATGTGGTTGCCCGGATTAGATCAGATGGTTCAGAATTATCTTTTTTTTTTCTAATTCTGGTGACATTCTCTCATCCTCACCTTTCTCTGTTTGTTTTTCACTTTCAATTCTAACCAAGCTCTCAAAATTTTGCCTCTCAATTCTCTCAGAATGTTCTCCCACCTGAACATTCTCCCCCTCTCTATTTGCACTAGACCCCTTACCTCTCCTCTTAGGGTTTTCCTCATAGGTAGGGACCTGAGGTTGTTCAAGTCCCATAGAGGTGAAATAAGCTTTTAAAATCTCACTCTCCCCTGGAATATTAGCCTTAAGTGATCTTGGCAATGGTTTGTGATTATGAAAGTTTTCAAGTCTAAGAGAAGAAGTCATTTTACCCATGTAGAATACTGGCCCATGTTCATCATTTTCTCTCCTTGGAATTTGATTATCTTGTCTCATTGGATACCAAATCACCATCTGCCTGTACCTCTGATAAGGTATATATGTTAAAGGCTTATCTCTTGTTTCTCCCTTTAGTGCCTTTTGATTCCTCTTGTTGATCTAAACCCTCAGTGATTTGATAATGACCCTTTAAACACTTAGTGAAAATTGTAAGTAGACAATATGTATTAGAGTTTCACTATCGCTGATAAGTACTATGCCTCTACAGTACCACTGTTGAGAAACTCATGCTCTTTAATTTATACATTCAGCGAACATTGTTCATTCATAAGCACTGAGCATGTTCAGTCTTGTTGATGATCGCTGATAGTTTAGTTGTTTAGTTATGATCCCTGAAGACAAGTTTCACGTCAACTATGTTCTACACTGAAGTCGAAGATCAAGCTCAAGAACAGCGACAAGTCTACTAATGAACTGATGCGGATATCAGCGAAGCCAGGATTTGTCCACTCAACGTGAAGTTATAAGTAGAAAACTTCAGCTATCGCTGAACTTTGTCACTCGCTGATAAAGTACTGTTCAGTAATCGGTGATCATGAAGTCTTCCTCTACAAGTTACTTTTGTCTTTCCCCCTTGCACGCCTCCGTACGATTTGTCAGAAAGGACATCCCTTTTGGCCTTAATCGTACAACCAACTTTGATTCTACGTTGTACACCATGCGGCTACTAAGGTTGTCTACAAAGGTCAAACCATGCAACCAATCAGCTGTTGCTACGTGTAAAGGTATACTGCTTTGCATTAAATGCATGCAGTATATAAGAAGAACCCTACTTCAGAAATGAAGTGCTCGGCCATCTTCTTCTTTCTCTCTTAGTGTTAGAATATTACTCGTAGTATTCTTATTTCCTTATGTCTTAATTCTAGTGCCAGAAACTTAGTGTTCTTAACTTGTTTAGATTAGGTTAATCCTTAATCTTGTTCCGCAACAAATTGTAAATTGTTTGATTATATCAATAAACAATTTAGAAAGTAAAAATTTGTGTGTTTGTATTCAACCCCCCTTCCCCCCCCCCCCCCCCCCCCCCTTTCTACAAACTTGTATAACCCTCCGGGACCAACAAGTGGTATCAGAGCAGATTTGTTTAATCTCATAAACAAGATCTTGCTTATACTAATCTTTTCTCTTCCTTGCTATTTCTCATAATGGCTACCAACACAAACACAAACTATATTGATAATGGGTCTCTTGCAAAACCTCCCAGATTTTCCATAGATAACTTTAATCTATGGAAAAATAGGATGATACTCTTCTTAGAAGGTGTAGACCCAACTATACCTTATTATATCGAAAATGGTTCGTACATTCCTGTCAGAATTGATCCTGAAGTTCCAGCCACAGAGAATAGAGCTGATATTCTAGAAAGATTGGTTCCAAAGGAAATTTATATGTGGACTGATGAATATAAGAAGAAAGTAGCTCTCGACACCAAAGCCAGATCCATCCTCTCTATCGCTCTTCCTGACGAAGTCTACCACTCCGTCATGAACCTGAAAACCTCCAAATCCATGTGGGACACAATCTGTGTTCAATATGAAGGTACAACTGAAGTCCAGGACTCACGTAAGATCAACCTGGTAAGACAGTACGAAAGCTTCATTTGTGGTAAGAATGAAACTCTCTCTGAAGTTCACCAACGCTTTAACTGCTTAATAATTGATCTAAAAACCGTTGGTAAGGAATATTCTAACTTTGAAGTTCTGACAAAGTTCTTAGAATGTTTACCTTAAAGCTGGGACAGTTATTCAATGTGTCTCAAGCTGTCAAAGGATCTAAAATCTATGACTCTTTCTACCTTATATGGCACGATGCTCAATCATAAGCAATCGAGTCATATTAAGAAGAATCCTATAAAAGATTCCAAAAGCACCCCTATTGCTTTAATCTCAGAGTCACCTTCCACTCAGCGATCTTCTATTACTATCAATGAGTTGGAGACTAACTCTGAATGCCCATCAGATCCTGACTCTTTAGATCTTGATGAATCTATGGCTCTCCTATCTAATAAGTTCATGAGATTCGCCAAAAAGATAAATTTCAGAAAGAACAAACCACTTGCTATCACTGACAAGCCTAGATCATCAACCCCTGTTGATAAGGCTACTGCTACTTGCTATAACTGTGAAAAGATAGGACATTTTGCTAGCGAGTGCAGGCCAAAGAAAGTTTTTAGAAACTCAGCTTTCTCCAAGAAATCCTCTAACCCCGGGGCTAGAGATGATAAGTATCAAAAGCTGAAAGAAAGGTACGCAAAGCTAAAAGGCTTTAAGAAGAAAGGCAAAGGCTTAATGGCTGACTATGATTGGGCTGCTTCTGATGAAGAAGAATTATCTGACTCTGAAGATGATGATGAAGCCAATCTCTGCCTCATGGCCAAAATCGAAGAAGAGGAAGAAAAGTCTGACATTCCCTCTGCTTCATCCTCTACCTCCGAGCTATCACCTTCCTTCTTTACCAATATTTCAAATATTGATGAAGCTGATAGTCTTCGAAAGATCGATCTCCTGACTATGAATTTATATGATACCATGAATGGCAAAACTGTCGTTGAAAATCAAAATCTTGATCAAGCTAAAAAACTTAAACACTGTCATCTTCAAATAGAAAACCTTTCTAAAATTGAAGAAAATTTAAGAGATCAGGTTCATATAAATCAGCTAGTCAAAATCGAACGAGAAGAAGCTATCGTTGCATTAAAAGTTGTAAATGCTGAAAAAGCTATTGTTGATGGATGGTATAAATCCTCAACAACGATCACTGAGATAATTAAGTCTCAGATTCCCCTGAATGACAAACGTGGTCTTAGTTATAAGGCTGCGCTGAACAACCAACCACTAATCATTCCATGCTTAAATTTGGAATGTTTGTCTCCTCTATCCCTGACACTTCATCTTCTCAGTGTTCCTCTTTAGAATCCCCTATCCCTGAGGAAATCTCTACCTTAGTTTCTAAAGGTAAACAGAAAATTGTTTATCCAAAACCTCAGAAGGGTACCTTTGTACCAAAGCTGAATGCTTCTAAAGCTTCAGTGAGCTATCCATCTGCTTCTAAGAATATGACCCCTGGATTCATTCAGCGATCTACTCCTAGAATCAAAGTGGATACCATTGGTAAGAAATCCGAATAACTGATTGTTCCACCCATTTCCAATGCCAAAGGTATACTTGGTGTTGGCCCTGATCATTTAAAGTTAACGGGTAAACATGCAAATGGTCCTAAAGCTACTTTTAGCTATAGGAAATGTTATCACCGTGGCCTTACAAATCATGTTGCTAGTAAGTGCCCCACAACCACCAAAGCTGAAAAGACAACTAAGGTGAAGATTAATGCCCCCAAGGCAAAGAAGACCACTGAGGTTAAGAAATTAACCAAAGTGAAAACTAACAACAAATCTGAATTTTCAAATGCTGCGAAGAGTGCTGAACCTTCCACTTCCTCTACCACCACTGACAAATCTAGGCCCAAAATGAAATGGGTACCTAAGTCAAACTAATCTTCTTTTGTTTGCAGGTTAAGAAGGGTATCTGGTATCTCGATAGCGGATGCTCTAGACACATGACTGGTAAGAAGAACCTGCTCACTGAGTATAAGGAAGAGAAGGGTCCCTCAGTGACCTTCGGTGGAAATGGAAAAGGCTATACCTGAGGGTTTGGTGTACTCTCTAATGGTACAACAACCTTTGGAAGAGTTGCATATGTTGAAGGACTGAAGCATAATCTTCGAAGCATAAGTCAGCTATGTGACAAGGATAACAAAGTGATCTTCACTAAGGAATCCTCTCTTGACTGATATACCAGAAGTTGCTGAAGCCTCATCTTCAGCTCCTCAAGTTCAGGTTGAGTCAGCGACTTATGCTCCTTGTTGGTCCCGAAGGGTTATACAAGTTTGTAGAAGGGGAGGGGGTTGAATACAAACACATGATTTTTACTTTCTAAATTGTTTATTGATATAATCAAACAATTTACAACCTGTTGCGGAACAAGAGTAAGGATAAACCTAATCTAAACAAGTTAAGAACACTAAGTTTCTTGCACTAGAAACAAGATAGAAAGGAGATAAGAATATTACGAATAATATTCTAACACTAAGAGAGAAAGAAGAAGATGGCCGAGCACATCAATTCTGAAGTAGGGTTCTTCTTATATACTGCATGCATTTAATGCATGGCAGTGTTACTTTACACGTGGCAGCAGCTGAGTGGTTGCATGGGTTGACCTTTGTAGACAACCTTAGTAGCCGCATGGTGCACAATGTAGAATCAGAGTTTGTTGTACGATTCTAGACAGAAGGGAGGTCCGTTCTGACATTTCGTACGGAGACGTGCAAGGGGGTAAGACAAAAGTAACTTGTAGAGGGAGACTTCATGATCAGCGTTCGTTGAACAGTACTTTATCAGCGAGTGATAAAGCTCAGCGATTGCTGAAGTCTTCTACTTGATACTTCACGTTGAATGGACAGGTCTTGCTTTGCTGATATCTGCATCAGTTCATTAGTAGACTTGTCGCTGGTTCTTGGGCTTGATATTTGACTTCAGCGTAAAACCTATGTTGATGTGAGACTTGTCTTCAGGGATTATAAGTAAACAACTATAGCTTATCAGCGATCTTCACAGAGACTAAACAGGCTCAGAGCTACTGGATGAACAGTGTTCGCTGAATGTCTTAATCTAAAGAGTGTGAGCTTCGTATCAGCGGTACTGTAGAGACATAGAACTTATCAGCGATAGTGAAACTCTAATACATATTGTTTACTTACAATCTTCACTAACTGTTTTAAGAGAGGGTCATTATCAAATCACGGAGGGTTTGGATCAACAATCTCCCCCTATTTGATTAAGACATAGCAACAAAGAAAATTGCAAAGTATGAAAACATAAGGATAAAAAGAACACATAAAATATTTGTCCCTTTTACTGTTTTCTGGGATCTTTTAGGTACTGATGGAGTAAAGTACATTCGCTGAAATTTTTCTTTTAACTTCGTATAAGGTTACAAAGGGAAGTGGAAAAAATTACAAGTACAACAAATAAACTTACAAGTACAAAAGAGGTAAGCTGATAAAAATAGAAAGATTACAGGGAAATCCTATCAGCCTTCAAAAGGTTCTTCCTTAAGGAGAAGTTCATCAAGGGTCTTTGTTGTAGGGATCATCCAGTCAGGGACAGTTTTTCCCTGATTTCTTCTTTCTTGTGCTTCTTTGAAGATCAGGGGCTTGAGATATCGTGCCCGAAGATCACGTCTGAATTCACACCAATAGATGAGATCCCTGAGCTGTTCAATGGGAGTGATGGGAAGCTCAGAGACACGTTGAAAACATTGTCCTTCATCATAGTCATGAAAGAAGATACCATAAGGTTCGCTTATGACCTTTCCAGGGATGAATCGTTCACCAGGAGGCAGGGAGGTGTCAAGCGCTGAGAGGTCAGGTTCAGGACCAAGTACTTCTTCGCGTGAGAAACCAATTCATGTTTCATTCCGGATACGAGGACCTGAATCTGAAGGTTTTGACTTTTTCTTTGCAGAGGCCCTTCTTTGTTGAGTCGCAAGAGGAGTGGGAGGAGGAATATCCACAGCAGAAGACACCAAGTCGATCTGTCGATTTATAACTTTCTCGACATGATCCTTGTATTTAGAACGTGACTTCTAAATGGCTATTCTGATCTCCAACCATTCAGAGAGACTGTAACGACCCGGAATCCCATACATAACTCAAATAGCATACATTGCATAACGTCGTTAAAACAAGAGATACATTATATAACAAATACGGTCCCCTAGTCTTTTACAAACATCCAGTACATCATTACAAACATTTACATAGTAAATTACATCATTACTAACAACATGCTATATCTACTAAACACATCATAGTCTTCAACTACATAGTCCTCCAAAAGCTATTCGCGGTTTAACCTTCTTATTTGCTCTTACTCGATTCACGACCTGGAATACATATTTAAACCAAATGAGGGTTAGACCTAATGGTCTAAGTGAGAAAATCCCTGTTTCTTTGAAAATCCTTTGCACACCAACATTCACATAATACAAACACAATTATCAGTTATGACTCACTCATCATTTATTTTCCCATCTCATTCCATTGGCCATGTTAGTTGGTTGCAAGCCAACTAATAAATTAACTTCACTGTACGACAATTACAGCCAACAACGCTGTACGAATATGACAGCCAACACACCGGTCCTAAGCCCGGCCAACGTATTCTCGTATAGTAGAATACTCATGTAAATACAATATCTCAATATATTATTTTACATACATGAACACATAAACACACCAACTATCACAATCCCAATCCACACATATATGTATTCCAGTTTAAAAACATTTTGAGTTAAAACTCACATGATTGCTTATCAACACGTTTCCAAGCTTTCTTAACAGGTTCAGTCCGTTACCCAGAATTCACAGGATCTGTAACAAATAGATACATATATCTCTTTACCATATAAAACACATAAGTCTTACTAAAGCTAAGAATTCTAAAGAACTCAAATCCTCAAATGTTGCCCCCAAACCCGTACTTAAGTCAAGACCACAGAATAGTCAGTTCTCATTCATTCCATATCTAAGGGTTAAAAAAATACAGGTTACTGGATACTCGACAGCATCTAAACTCTCAAAATTGGCCAAACAGCAAAAGTATCCGGATATCATAAGTTATCCGGACAATACAACTTTTCCGGACAGCACAGGTATTCCGGACAGCATGCCCTTACCGGACAACTAAAACAATCCGGACAACATCCGGATACCAAAAAAATCCGGATACCATCTGGTATCTAATTCTTATTCGGAAAACATAGGAAAAGGAACTTACCCGGATAAAACCCCCGTCCGGACACCTTTAGAACATTACCCGGACACCACCAACAAAACTACCCGGACACCTTCATTTCATCCGGACACCTCTGTCGGTTTACCCCAATTTTACCCAGATTTTACAGATTTTAACCTCAGGCCCGAATTTAATGATTCTACTCCGATAGGAACTATTAACTAGCAATTATAGACATAATTTACAAATGAAACATACCTTAATTCACTTCCAAGCACACCAAATGAATCCCTAGCTTTACTTCTTCTCTTTTCTTCTTTTGCTCTCAATACACACACACACACACACTGAAATTCTGCTTTTGTGAAATATCTGAATTGTCTAAGTGATAATATCAACAAAATTTACAATCTTAACCCCTAAACTATTTATTAATGACCAAGACACCTTTATCCTAAAAATTAACCCAAACCTACCCTAACCCTTAACTTTTAAAGTTAACTAAATTTAACGGAAAGAGGATTTAACTAACGAACTTACCCGGGGTATTAAATTATCTCCCCCTTAAGAGAATTCCGTCTCGGAATTCGGTTTAGGGAAAAAGGTACGGGTACTTAGTTCTCATTTCGGATTCTGATTCCCAAGTAGCATCCTGACCCTTATGATGTCTCCACTGAACTTTCACTTGTCTGATTACTTTGTTCCACAACACTTTAACTTTGTGGTCAACTATGGCTTCAGGTTCTTCCACATAATTCAGCTTTTCATCAACTTGTATATCTGGTAGAGAAACTACCTGATCTGGCGTAACTAGACACTTTCGAAAATTCGACACATGAAACGCATTGTGAATCCTGCTTAGCTCTGACGGGAGATCCAACCTGTAGGCTACTTCACCAATTCTTTCTGTTATTGCAAACGGTCCAATGTATCTTGGGCTCAGCTTACCTTGTTTCCCAAATCGGATGACTCCTTTCCAAGGTGAGACTTTTAACATTACAAAATCTCCAACTTGGAATTCTAACGGCTTTCGGCGTCGGTCAGCGTAGCTTTTCTGTCTGTCTTGAGCTACTTTCAAACGTTCCCGAATCTGAGAAATCTTATCCGCGGTCAACTGGACTATATCTGGCCCTGCTAACTGTTTCTCTCCCACTTCGTTCTAACACAGAGGCGTTCGGCATTTTCTACCATACAGAACTTCAAACGGTGCCGCTTGTATGCTGGAATGGTAACTGTTGTTGTAGGCAAATTCTATCAGTGGCAAGTGCTTATCCCACGATCCCCCAAACTCAACAATGCAGGCCCATAACATATCCTCCAAAGTCTGAATCGTTCGTTCACTCTGACCGTCAGTTTGAGGATGATACGATGTACTTAACTTTATCTGCGTTCCCATTTCCTTTTGAAAACTTTTCCAGAATCTTGAGGTAAAACGGCTGTCATGATCAGAGATAATCGAAATTGGAACTCCATGTCGAGTTACTATTTCATTTATATACAGTTTGGCTAGTCTTTCCAATGAATAGGTTTCCTTTATTGGTAGGAAGTGAGCAGACTTTGCCAACCTGTCAACGATCACCCAAATAACATCAAACCCTTTCGGAGTCCTCGGTAACTTCGTGATGAAATCTGTAGTAATCTGATCCCATTTCCACATCGGTATTTCTAAATGCTGTAATTGTCCAAACGGCTTCTGATGTTCAATCTTTACCTTCTTACAAGTAGTACAACCTTCCACATGTTGAGCAATACTCCTTTTTATTCCCGGCCACCAATAAAATTGTTTCAGATCTTTGTACATCTTGTTCGTACCTGGATGAATAGCGAAACGAGATTGGTGAGCTTCTTGTAGTACCCGATCACGTAAACCACCCAAACGAGGCACCCAAATTCTATTCCCCAGACACAATAACCCATGATCATCTTTTACTAGCAATGCTGATAACCCTACTAACCGTTCTGATTTCAGATATTCATCCTGATAGGCTTCTACTTGACACTTCTTCAGTTCGTCGAAAATGTTAGGTAGACGCTCAGCTCGTAATGCAATAACTTTTATTGTTCCACTTCTTTCTTGACGACTCAGCGCATCAGCTACCACATTCGCCTTTCCCGGATGTTAAAGAATCTCACAGTCGTAATCATTCACCAACTCTAGCCATCTTCTTTGCCTCGTATTTAGTTCCTTCTGATCAAAAAGATGTTGGAGACTCTTATGATCGGTATAAATTTGACATTTAGAGCCGTAAAGATAATGTCTCCAAATCTTCAACATGAATACAACTGCTGCCAATTCCATGTCGTGTGTAGGATACTGTCTTTCATGATCTTTTAACTGACGAGAAGCATAAGCAATAACCTTTCCATGCTGCATAAGTACACATCCCAATCCCAGTTTGGAAGCATCACTATAAACAACAAAGTCTTCGGAACCTTCCGGTAGTGACAAAATCGGCGCACTGCAAAGTTTCTCTTTCAATACCCTGATTGTTTCATCCTGTTCTGCTTTCCATTCAAACTTTAGATTCTTTCGAGTCAGCTTAGTCAAAGGCGTCGCGATACGAGAGAAGTCTTTTATAAACTTTCGATAGTAGCCGGCCAAACCCAGAAAACTACGTACTTCGGTTGGCGTTCTCGGCGGTTCCCACTTTTCAATCGCTTCCACTTTCATCGGATCCACTTGAATGCCTTTCTCGGAAACTACATGCCCCAGAAACTGAACTTCTCGTAGCCAGAATTCACATTTCGAAAATTTAGCATACAACTTTTATTTCTTCAATAACTCCATAATCAAACAAAGATGTTGCACGTGCTCTTCTTTGGACCGGTAGTAGATAAGGATATCATCGATAAACACAATAACGAATTTATCGAGATATGGCTTACATACTCGGTTCGATAAATCCATAAAAGCAGCTGGGGCATTCGTCAATCCAAAAGGCATTACTAAGAATTCATAGTGACCATACCGTGTGCGAAAAGCAGTTTTCAGAACGTCTTCTTCTTTAACCTTCAGCTGATGATAACCAGATCTCAGATCAATCTTGGAGAAATAGAAAGCTCCAACTAGTTGATCAAAGAGGTCATCAATTCTAGGAAGCGGATACTTGTTCTTGATCGTGTGCTTATTCAGTTCTCGGTAATCAATACACATTCTCATCGAACCATCCTTCTTTTTCACAAACAGAACCGGTGCTCCCCACGGCGAAGAACTGGGTCTGATGAAGCCTTTATCTGAAAGATCTTGCAGTTGAGTCATCATCTCTTTCATCTCTGGAGGTGCCAAACGATATGGTGCACGGGCAACAGGAGCGGCTCCAGGAATCAGATCTATACCAAACTTTACTTGTCTAACGGGCGGAAGGCTAGTCAGATCTTCTGGAAAAACTTCCGGAAATTCACGAACAACCGGAATATCTCCCAACTTACTCTTTTCTAGCTTAATATCTATCACATCAGCTAAGTAACTTGAGCAGCCTTTATTGATACACTTACGAGCTTTTAACAAAGAGATAAGGCAAGACTGATGATTTCTACGGTCACCATAAATCACTACTGGTCCCTTCTCAGGTAAAACAACATTTATCAACTTCTTATCGCAAACTATACTAGCCTGATTCTTGGCTAACCAATACATTCCCACTACCACATCAAACTCGATCTAGGCTATAGGAAATAACTGAATAGGCACTCCACACCCATCTATGTTTATCACACAACTATCAAATACCTCACTAACCGGTACTTGATTGTCATTAGCCGTATCTACCATTAGCGCATGATCTAACACTTTAGGCTTTAAATGCATATAGGCAGCAAAAGAAGGCGACACAAACGATCGGTTTGCACCGGAATCAAATAACACTTTAGCACGTGTAGAATTTATTAAGAATGTACCTGTAACCACATCGGGAGTCTCATCTGCTTCTTGCTCTGTCATCTGGAATGCACGACCCCTTGTTCTTGGTGGCTCTAGTCTTGGTACTATCGGTCTGACAACCGTTGGTTTCCCTGATGTACCCCCTTGCTGTATTCTTCCCCTCGGACAATCAGACTGAATATGATCTGGAGAATTACATGAGAAACAAAACCGCGTCACTCGACAGTCTTTAACAATATGCCCGGTCTTCCCACACCTAAAACAAACCCGAGAATCAACTTGACAATTTCCTTGGTGGATACGATTGCATTTCGGACATGGTCTATCCGCCGGTCGGAAAGGCGGACGGTTTATGAAACCCAGAATCTAGCAATGATATGTAGAGAGAAAATCTAGAGTGCACAAGTCATCCATGTATTGATCTTTAGAGAGTAAATGACAAATGCTACAAGTGTTACAAGATTAAGAAAGGAGTCTTCTATATATAGTAGGGCCATGACATGTCCATGACTCTACTAAGAAGAACAATACAAAATATTAATACTGTCTTGATAGCTACAATAATGCCCTAACAATCTCCCCCTTAGCTATCAAGGCAGAAATGGTCTTCTTCTTCTTCCAAACCCAAGATGCGTTTCAATCCTTCGCATAGCCATTCTGAAATTCAATCTTTCATCTATCTCTTAAATGGCTCTTGACAAAACTCTTCTAGGTCTTGAAGACATCCAATTTAATTTTCGTTCAGCATCATGTCTTTTAAGCTTTTCAACCAACTGAAGTCTTACAATCTTGAGCGTACCGTCAGAATACTTTTCCAACTCATTAAACCGAATGAATATCTTATTTCCACCACTTCTGAACACAACACCAAATTCTGGTTCTCCAATCACAGCAAATAGAGTCATCATCATTAATCCAGGCAAACTTTGATTAGGCCTCAACAAGTTATCCATGTATTGATCTTTAGAGAGTAAATGACAAATGCTACAAGTGTTACAAGATTAAGAAAGGAGTCTTCTTTATATAGTAGGGCCATGACATGTCCATGACTCTACTAAGAAGAACAGTACAAAATATTAATACTGTCTTGATAGCTACAATAATGCCCTAACAATCTCCCCCTTAGCTATCAATGTTGATCCAAACCCTCAGTGATTTGATAATGACCCTCTCTTATATACTTAGTGAAAATTGTAAGTAAACAATATGTATCAGGGTTTCACTATCGCTGATAAGTACTAAGATCTTACAGTACCGCTGATAGGAACTCTCGCTCTTTAGATTAAACATTCAGCGAACACTGTTCACCATTAATGTTCTGAGTCTGTTCAGCCATTATGGTGATCGCTGATAAGTTAGTTGTTTACTTATGATCCTTGAAGACAAGTTTCACGTCAACAAAGGTTCTACGCTGAAGTCGAAGATCAAGATCAAGAACCAGCGACAAGTCTCCTAATGAACTGATGCGGATCAGCGAAGACTCAGATTTGTCCACTCAACGTGAAGTATCAAGTACAAGACTTCAGCTATCGCTGAACTTTATCATTCGCTGATATAATATGATAAAGCTCTGAATCAACGAAAGTTGATCATGAAGTCCTCCGTACAAAGTATTTTTGTCTTATCCACCCTTGCACGACTCCGTACGAAATGTCAGAAAAGAACCTCCGAATATCTGAAATCGTACAACCACTCTGATACTACACTATTCATCCATACGGCTACTAAGGTTGTCAATCAAAGGTCAATGACATGCAACCAGCCAGCTGATGACACGTGTAAAGTATATACTGACTTGCATTAAATGCATGCAGTATATAAAGAGATGAACTCACTTCATTTGAAGTAACTTGCTAACTCAGGACAAGTTCAAATCTCTTATCTCAAGATAGATTATTATTAGTAATTTCCTTATCTCTCTTAGTGCAAGAAACCTTAGTGTTCCAACTTGTTTATATTTAGGTTTATCCTTAATCTTGTCTCCGCAACAAGCTGTAAATTGTTAATGATTTATCAATAAACAATTTAGAAAAGTAAAATTTGTGTGTTTGTATTCAACCCCCCCCCCCCCCCCCCTTCTACAAACTTGTATAGGCCTTCGGGACCAACAAGTGGTATCAGAGCAGATTTGTTTAATCTCATAAACAAGATCTAATCTAAGATATTTCTCTTCCTTGCTATTATCTGAAAATGGCCTCCAACACAAACACAAATTATATAGACAATGGTTCTCTTGCAAAACCCCCTAGATTTTCTAGAGATAACTTCAACTTATGGAAAAATAGGATGATACTCTTCTTAGAAGGTGTAGACCCTACTATGCCTTACTATCTTGAGAATGGTCCATTCATCCCTGTAACTATTGATCCTGCAGTACCAGCCACTGCGAATAGACCTGCTATTCCAGAAAGGCTGATTCCTAAGGAAATCTTTCAGTGGACCGATGAAGATAAGAAGAAAGTGGCTATAGATACAAAATCCAGATCCATACTATCCATGGCTCTTCCTGACGAATTCTACCATTCCGTCATGAATCTGAAAACATCAAAAGCCATGTGGGACACAATATGTGTTCAGTATGAAGGAACGTCTGAAGTCCAGGACTCAAGAAAGATCAACCTGGTAAGACAATACGAAAGCTTCATTTCTGGTAAGAATGAAACTCTCTCTGAAGTTCACCAACGTTTTAATTGCTTAATTATAGATCTAAAAACTGTTGGTAAGGAATATTCTAACTTTGAAGTGCTGACAAAGTTTCTAGAATGTTTACCTGAAAGCTGGGACAATTATTCCATGTGTCTCAAGCTGTCAAAGGATCTTAAATCAATGACCCTTTCAACCTTATATGGTACATTGTTGAATCATGAGCAATCTAGCCATCTTAAGAAGAATCTTGTAAAAGATTCCAAAAGCACCCCTGTTGCTTTAATCTCAGAGGAACCTTCTACTCAGCGACCTTCGGTCACTATCACTGAGTTAGAAAGTAACTCTGAAAGGTCATCAGACTCTGATTCTTCAGATGATGATGAATCCTTGGCTCTCCTAACTAAAAAGTTCAGGAGATTCGCCAAGAAGAAAATGTTTAGAAAGAACAAACCTCTTTCCATAACTGACAAGCCTAAATCATCAGCTTTTGTAGATAAGGCTACTGCTACTTGTTTCAACTGCGAAAAGACAGGTCATTTCGCTAATGAGTGCAGGTCTAAGAAAGTCATGAGACCTTTAACTTTCTCAAAGAAAAACTTTGTTCCAAGGAATAAAGATGACAAATACTCAAAGCTGAAGGAGAAGTATGCAAAGCTGAAAAGCTTTAAGAAGAAAGGCAAAGGCCTGATGGCTGACTATGATTGGGCTGCTTCTGATGAAGAAGCATCATCATCTGACTCTGAAGATGATGAAGCAAATCAATGTCTCATGGCCAAGATTGAAGAAGAGGAAGAAAGTTCAGACATTCCCTCCACTTCAACATCTGCCATTCAGGTATCACCTTCTTTCTTTACCAATATTGCAAATATTGATGAAGCTGATAGTCTCCGTAAGATCGATCTCTTGACTAGAAGTTTATACGAAGCCATGAACGGCAAAACTGTGGTTGAAAACCAAAACCTTGATCTCGCTGAACAACTGAAAAACTGTCACCTTCAAATAGAAAAGCTTTCTAAAATTGAAGATGATTTTAAAGATCAAGTCTATTTAAATCAGCTAGTCAAAATCGAACAAGCAGAAGCTATCGCTGCATTAAAAGCTGAAAAAGCTACTGTTTAAGGATGGTGTAATTCTTCAACAAAGATCACTGAGATAATTAAGGCTCAGATTCCTCTGAGTGATAAACGTGGTCTGGGTTATAAATATGATACTCCAAAACCAACCACTGAACGTTCAATGCTTAAATTTGGAACGTTCGTATCCTCAGTCGCTGACACTTCATCATCTCAGTGCTCCTCGTCCATTACACCAATCCCTGAGGAAACTCCTACCTCCTCAAAAGGTAAGGAGAAAATGGTTTATTCAAAACCTACCTCTGTCTCTAAAGACAAAGGTAAAGGAATTGTTATTTATCAAAATCCTCAGAAGGGTACCTTAGTACCAAAGCTGAATGCTTCTAAAGCCTCGGTGACCTACCCCTCTGGATCTAGAAAGCTAATCTCTGGATCTATTCAGCGATCTACTCCTAGACTCAGAGTGGATGTCCTTGGTAAGAAATCTGAAGAACTGAATGTTCGTCCCATTTCTAAAGCCAATAGTTTACTTGGTGCTGGCACTTCTAATTCGAAATTAAAAGCTCAGCATACAAGTGGTCCTAGAACTACTTTTAGTTATAGGAAATGTTATCACTGTGGACTTACCGATCATATTGCTAGTAAGTGCCCCACAGCCACCAAAGCTGAAAAGATAGCTAAGGTGAAGATTGCCCCCAAGGCAAAGAAGACCAACCCCGATGCAAATCAGGTCAAGGTGACTCCTACCACTGAAGTTAAGAAATTAACCAAAGTGAAGAAAGACAAAGTTGAATCTTCAAATGCTGCGAAGACCGCTGAACCTTCTATTCCAACTAGCTTCACTGACAAATGTGTATACATGGTTAAGTGGGTACCCAAGCAAAACTAATCTTCCTTTGTAAATGCAGGTTAAGAAGGGTATCTGGTATCTCGATAGCGGATGCTCTAGACACATGACTGGAAAAAAAACCTGCTCGCTGAATACAAGGAAGAGAAGGGTCCCTCTGTGACTTTCGGTGGAAATGGAAAAGGACACACCCGAGGGTATGGTGTACTTTCAAATGGTACAACCTCCTTCAGAAGAGTCGCATATGTTGAAGGGCTGAAGCATAATCTTCTGAGCATCAGTCAGCTTTGCGACATGGATAACAAAGTGATTTTCACTAAGGAATCCTGCTTTGTCACTGACAAAAAGGAGAAGATAGCTCTCAGTGGTTATCGTTTGGAAAATGTTTATGTAATAAACATGGACTCAACAACCACTGAGAACTCCTGTTTCTTCTCAAAGGCATCTTCTGATGTTAACTGGCTATGGCACAAGAGGCTCTCGCATCTAAATTTCAAGACACTGAATACTCTTTCCTCCAAAGAGTTAGTCACTGGTCTACCTCAGCATTCATACGCCAAAGAGTCTTTATGTCCAGCGTGTGAAAAAGGGAAGCAGACCAAGGCAAGCTTTAAGTCAAAGCAAGTCTCCTCAGTGTCATCTCCTCTACAACTACTCCATATGGATTTGTTTGGCCCTGTTAACAAACAATCCATCGATGGAAAGAAATATACGCTGGTCATAGTTGATGAATTCTCTCGTTACACATGGGTAATGTTTCTCCGTTCTAAGAGTGACACCCCTGAAGAACTCATCACCTTTGTTCGGAAGATGGAAACTCTGAACAATATGACTGTTCGCTCAATAAGGAGTGATCATGGAACTGAATTCAAAAACAGTTCTCTTGATTCCTTCCTTGAGAGTAAGGGTATTTCTCACAACTTTTCGTCAGTGAGAACACCGCAACAAAATGGAGTCGCTGAAAGAAGAAATAGAACAATTATTGAAGCTGCACGTTCAATGCTCAGCGATTCTCACCTGCCTACTCAGTTTTGGGCAGAAGCTGTCAACACTGCTTGTTTTACGCAAAACAGGTCGCTGATAGTTAAAAGATTCAAAAAGACAGCCTATGAACTCTTTCATGGGAGAAAGCCTTCACTCAGCTTTCTTCACATCTTTGGATGTCAGTGTTTCATACTGAACAACAGAGATGCCCTTGGAAAGTTTGATCCTAAGGCTGATGATGGAATCTTTCTTGGATACTCCTCAGTCTCCAAAGCCTTCAGAGTCTTCAACCGTAGAAGACAAACTGTAGAAGAAACTATTCACGTCACGTTTGACGAATCCCGTTCAGTGAACTCTAAACCGTCCGCTGATACTGAAGAACTGAATCAATGGATGTTTTCTCATCTTGGTGATTCAGAAGAAGTTCCCACTCCTCATGCTCACACCGTAGAAAATGATGGTCCTACTATCATTCCAGATATGCAGAATAGTGAAGCTGAAACATCTTGGGTCTCAGTTGTTCCTATAAACACTATACCTGCATTTGATCCAAATGTCTCAGAAATTCCATCTATTTCTCAGCAATCAGTGAATGAAGTGACAAATGCAAACATTCCTCTCTTAGCTGATAATCCAGAAGTAGCTGAAGCCTCATCTTCAGTTTCTCCAGTTCAGACTGAGTCAGCGACGTATGCTCCGGCTCAACGATGGACTGTAAATCACCCAATCGATCAAATTCTTGGTGATCCAAACGCTGGTATTCAGACTCGTAGAAGTGCAGGTAATATTTGTTTATTTGTTAACTTTATTTCTCTAACTGAACCAAAGAAAATAGATGATGCCCTCAGAGATCCAAACTTGGTCAGCGCTATGCAAGAAGAGCTGACTGAATTCGAAAGAAACAAAGTTTGGAAACTCGTTCGTAGACCAACTGACAAAACGGTGATAGGCACTAAATGGGTCTATCGAAACAAGTTGGACGAACATGGTACTGTAACTCGCAACAAAGCTCGTCTTGTTGCTCAGGGATACATACAAGAGGGAGGCATAGATTATGACGAAACATTTGCTCCAGTAGCAAGACTTGAATCTATTCATCTTTTCATAGCATATGTTGTACACAAAAACTTCACTGTACATCAGATGGATGTTAAGTCAGCGTTTCTGAATGGAAAGCTGAATGAAGAAGTTTATGTGGAACAACCTCCAGGATTCTCAGATCCTAAGCGTCCAGGTTATGTTTATAAACTGGACAAGGCACTTTATGGCTTAAAGCAAGCTCCTCGTGCATGGTATGATACTCTCTCTACTTATCTCCATATTGAACAATTTGAGAGAGGTAAGATTGACAAAACTCTATTTTTTAGAAAAGTGAAAGGTCATATCATTTTAGTTCAAATATATGTTGATGACATTATATTTGGTTCTACTAACCCTGAGCTTTGTACTCGTTTCGCTGATAGAATGAAAGATGAGTATAAAATGAGCATGATGGGTGAACTAACATATTTCCTTGGTCTTCAGATTAAGCAAACTGAAAAAGGAACTTTTATAAATCAGGGAAAGTATGTTAAAGATATGCTGAATAAATTCGACTTAACTGAAAGTTCAGCTATGAAAACCCCTATGGCACCACCGCTGACACTTGATAAGGACACAAAGGGTGTTCCTGTCAATGTCACGCTGTACCGTGGGATGATCGGCTCACTACTGTATCTTACAGCTAGCCGACCCGATATTATGTTTGCAACATGCTTGTGTGCACGATATCAAGCTGAACCTAAGATATCTCATATGAAAGCTATAAAGCGAATATTTCGATATCTTAAGGGTACAGCGAATCTAGGTCTTTGGTATCCCAAAGACTCAGGATTCGATCTAACCGCCTATTCAGACAGTGATTTTGCAGGTTGCAAAATGGATAGGAAAAGCACTACAGGAGGATGTCAGCTCCTGGGTGGAAAGCTGGTAAGTTGGACAAGTAAGAAGCAAAACTCAGTGTCCACTTCCACAGCTGAAGCTGAATATGTAGCCGCTGGAAGCTGTTGTTCTCAAGTCTTGTGGATGAGAAATCAGCTACTAGACTATGATCTTCAGCTCTCCAAAATTCCAATCTATTGCGACAGCACTAGTGCCATCTCTATAGCAAACAATCCAGTGCTACACTCAAAGACAAAACACATAGAAATCAGATATCATTTTATCAGAGATCATGTGATGAATGGTGATATAGAACTTCATTTTATCCCAACTGATTATCAGTTAGTTGATTTATTTACCAAACCTCTTGATGAGACAAGATTCAACTTTCTCATCAGCGAGCTTGGAATGCTGAACTTTGAAGGGTAAAATCTTCAGCGGTTCACAATAATCAGCGATAGGATAAAATCAACTCGTATAACCTATTCAATCATCTTCTCTCTGAATAAACTTGGTTAAACTGATATCCAGGTATGTTTTCTCTCTCTGACAAACGCATGAAAATGCAAGATTTCAAAACAAATGCATCGCTGAATATCTCTTCCTTAACAACGATATTTTGAAAGTTCTTAAAACCTTCACTGATATTTTGTATTCAGTGCTTCATGTTTTTCAAAAGAGTCCCTGAGCTTTCAAAACCTCAGAGACATCCTAAAAGAATGTGAAAGGACAGTTGTGACGTCATTGCAACGGATAACACCAGGCACGATGTCACACCCCGCTAAAGCGGAAACACGAGATGTAACAGCCGAAGTTTCATAGCATAGGGAGATAGACAACATCAACCATACCATTTCATAACATATAACATTTCCAAGTTTAAAAGGGACTTAAGGTTAAAAGTTTACAATTCAAAGTTTACAATTTAACCCAAAAAGTGCTTTTCCCAAAATGTGACCAATAGACGAGTCTTGGAGGATGCCGACATGCATGCTAAATTAAATCTTGTCGTTTACCTGCTTAGCTCCTGAAAAGCATGTTTAAAACAAAGGTCAACTACAAAGAGTTGGTGAGTTCACAGGTTTTTCATAACCAAACATTTTTAAATCAAAGATTAATTTTCGTGAGTCTTTTGTCACGACAAACTTTAAATCTTATTCTTATGAGTACACATTACTATGAATGACTTATGCAAGATATATGTTTGTTGAGCCACTACTAAGCCTCCGACCACTTACGCCCCACGGACTACCTCAGAGGTGGTATGGTGGCCACATGAGTAGAACATTATTAACAGATAAAGTGCACCCCTACTCGTCAGTTTAAGGTGGGTTTGTCAGACCAAATAGCGCTATCCACAAATATCACCGGCTCGTTATGAGTTAATAAGTAGTGTACCTATTGGGGACTTAACATTTTTATTATCACTCAACATATCTTGGTCACTTATGTAAAGTTGTACATTCATTTGTACTCATGTCTTAATTCGCAAATATCCACAATTTTACTATCATGAATCATTTAGCATTTTAAAATCATAACATGCTTTTCACCCCAAACATTTAAACAAGTAAAACGGGGCTGTGAAAACTCACCTTGTAGCGTAGATGCGAACGTCGTGTAAGCTTTCTCACTTAAGCGCTCTTTACAGGCTCCCTATAAAGTCATACGATATCTATAAGTCCTTCATAGCTATTCCAATGTTAAACCTAACTAACTTAATCCACGTCTTGTGAAATGCCCTATCTTTAGTAATTAAGTTGAAATACACAATTTAGCCTTGTTCAAGTGTTTTTAAACAATCAAGATGAATGGTTACAAGAAAACTCATTAGCTTCCAAAAATACAGAATCTGTCAGAAACTTTATGCCACAAAGATGACTATTTTATAACAACTTCCAGAATAGCAAATTTACCCATTTTTTTATATGTGGTACTATACTAAGTTAAGGAAGTTTTGACCAAATTTCATGAATTTTGGAAGTGTTTAAGGGGTCCAAATAAATTTTATAAAACAGTGCAACACAGAGTCCAAAACAGATTACACCCTTCTGCCATAACAGGCTTTTGGAGGGTCAAAACATAATCTCTTTCAGAGTTTTTACATGTTTTGGAAACCTAACACATAAAGGTATCTTATGGAAAAAAATTCACGAATTTAAGATGAGTTTTGAGTGAGTTATGGCCCAATGAAGTTGCATGTACCAATCTGTCCATTCTGGACAGCTTGACACACTTGGCTTGCATAAAATTTTTGAATGACCAAAACACCATATATTTGTGTGAAACCACATGCATGTGAGACCTAACACATATAAGGACCTTCCAGAAGAAAATGAGACACTGACATGCATTTTTCAGAGAGTTATATACAAAATGAAATGGCACAAAAATCTGACAGACTAACAGCTGCACACCAAAATTGTTCTAAGGAGTTGAGGGCTCAAAACTCAATATTTTCGTATGAGACCAGTGGGGTTTGAATCCCAACTCCTTAAACCTTACCCCAGAAGAAAATGAAGAAATTTGGACCTGATTTGACCAAGATATGGTCGTCCAAAGTACATGCAACAATCTGCCAGATTCTGAAAATTTAAGATTCTTAAGAAAACTTCATTTTTTAGCATTCCATCATCCATAGATGTGGATTTCCTTGCTAGGGATTCAATCCCCACATCAAATGACATGATTTTGAAGTGAAAAACTTAAAATTTGTAAGAACATATGCATGCAAATATTTCAAAAACTCAGATTCTATTTCAAGAACAAAAACCCTCATTTCTTGATGATTTTGCTAACAAAAAAAATGGAGGAGATGACAATATTAGAACCCTTACCTTTAGAGAGATGTTTTAAGCACTAATAACCCTTTTGATTTTCGATTTTTATGCTTGAATGTGGCTGAAAAGGCTGGAGTTTTGAAGGTTCTTGATGAACTAATGAAGATGATGACAACTTTAGAGAGAGAGAGAGAGAAAAGGAGATGAAAGGTTTTCTTTCTAGTTTGAAAATGAACAAATGAAAGCAAGTTGGAGGGTAAAGGGAGAGGGGAGGGGCCGGCCAAAACATAGGCCCCCAACCCTTGCAATTATTATTTTTTTTATTAAAAATAAGGCCTAAAGTTTATATGTAGTATTTCTTTAGTTTTCTTTATAAAATTTGCACTATAAAACCCTAAAATACCTTCTTAAATTTTTTTTTTTTAAATTTTGTAAAAAGAAAATTGTATGTATAAAAGGAAACCCTATATTTTATATAGTTTATAAGTTATTTGAAGCGTTTTGGCATTTCACAAGGTGTTTCGGTTAGTCTTGGGTCGAAACCGGGTCTTTTCGGTAACTACCGGGAATTCTAGCGAATTTTCGCCTAAATTTTATTTCGAATAGGTCTTAATAAGGTGTGTTTCCTATGTTAACATTTGTAATGGTTAAATGGTGCTAACCTGAGAGTTTTGATTTTTTTTTTTGTCGGATGTTACAGTTTTCCCCCGTTCGAGAAATTTCGTCCCGAAATTCAATGACTGGTACTTGCCACCGAATTCTTGGTGAACAGATGAGGATACTTACTCCTCATAAAATCCTCTCGTTCCCAAGTGTATTCAGGTCCGTGCCTTGCGTTCCATCGAACTTTTACGATCGGGATCTTGCTACGTCTTAACCGCTTAACATCTCGGTCAAGTATTTCAACGGGTTCCTCTACAAAGCGTAACTGCTCGCTCACCTGTATGTCTTCCAATGGTAGCACCAACGATTCATCCGATAGGCATTTCTTCAAATTCGACACATGGAATGTGTCGTGAATGGCGCTTAACTCTTGTGGTAGCTCGAGTCTGTATGCAACCGGTCCAATCCTTTCTAGAATCACAAATGGACCGATATATCTTGGACTCAACTTGCCCTTCTTCCCAAATCGTACCAAACCTTTCCATGGCGATACCTTGAGTAACACTTTATCGCCCACCTGAAATTCCAATGGCTTCCTCCGATTATCTGCATAACTCTTCTGACGAGTTCTGGCTACTTTAAGTCTTTCTTGTATGGTTATGATCTTGTCCGTAGTCTCCTGAATGATGTCAGGTCTTATCAGCTGTTTGTCACCGACCTCCAACCAACTGAGTGGTGATCTACACTTGCGTCCATATAAGGCTTCGTACGGCGCGCACTTTAAACTGGTATGGTAGCTATTGTTGTAAGAGAATTCGACCAGCGGTAAGTGAGTATCCCAATTTCCCCCAAAATCTAATACGCAGGCTCGCAGCATGTCTTCCAGTGTTTGTATAGTTCTTTCTGTCTGACCGTCCGTCTGCGGGTGGTAGGCAGTGCTCAAATCCAAACGCGTCCCCAACGCTTTCTGGACTGACCGCCAAAGGCGTGACGTAAAACGGCTATCTCTGTCCGAGATTATTGAAGTAGGTACTCCATGACGCATAACAATCTCGTTGATGTAAATCTGAGCAAGCTTTTCCACCTTGAAGTCCTCTCGGATAGGCAGAAAATGTGCAGATTTCGTAAGTCGATCCACAATAACCCAGATTGAATCATGTCCTTTCCTTGTCCTGGGTAACTTAGTTATGAAATCCATACTTATTTGTTCCCATTTCCACTCGGGAATCTCCGGTTGCTGAAGAAGACCTGATGGTTTCTGATGTTCAGCCTTAACCAGTGCACAAGTTTGGCACTTGCTTACATACAAAGCAACATCTTTCTTCATCCCTGGCCACCAATAGTATTCCTTCAGATCCTTGTACATTTTATCGGCCCCGGGGTGGATTGAATATCTTGATTTATGAGCTTCATCCAAGATTACTGCTCGCAGTTTTTCCACCTTAGGTACCCAAACTTTATTTCGGAAGTACCGCACCCCGTCTGGTTGTGTTTCAAATTCCTTTTCCAGATGATGTAGGGTTTCGTTTTTCAAATTCTCCTCTTTTAATGCCTCTTCTTGAGCTTCGAGGATTTGATCCTTAAGACTCGTCCGGACCATTGTTCCCATAGCTCTTGCCCTTGATGGCTTCACCCTTTCTTTTCGACTTAAGGCATCAGCTACAACATTAGCCTTGCCTGGATGGTACTTTATCTCGCAATCATAGTCGCTAAGCAGTTCAACCCATCTCCGTTGCCTCATATTCAGCATTTTCTGATCGAAAATGTGTTGTAGGCTCTTGTGGTCGGTAAAGACGGTACACTTAGTGCCGTAGAGGTAATGTCTCCAAATCTTGAGTGCGAACACTACGGCTCCTAGTTCCAGGTCATGGGTGGTATAATTCTTCTCGTGAACTTTAAGTTGCCTTGAAGCGTAGGCAATGACCTTGTCTTTTTGCATTAGCACACACCCCAATCCTTGGTGTGAGGCATCGCAGTAAACCACAAAGTTGTCAACTCCCTCTGGTAGAGCTAAGATCGGTGCATTGCATAACTTATGCTTGAGCGTCTGAAAGGCTTCCTCTTGTTTTTCTCCCCAATCGAACTTTTTATCTTTCTGGGTTAATGCCGTCAATGGTTGTGCAATCTTAGAGAAATTTGCAATGAAACGCCGATAGTAACCCGCTAAGCCAAGAAACGAACGAATTTCTGTCGGAGTCTTTGGGGCTTCCCACTTCTTTATGGCTTCTATCTTGGCTGGATCGACATGAATTCCATCTTCATTAACTACATGACCAAGAAATTGTACTTCACGAATCCAAAATTCGCATTTGGAAAGTTTAGCATACAACTTCTGGTCTCTGAGCAGTTCTAGTATCAGCTTCAAATGTTGCTCATGCTCCTTCTTGCTTTGCGAATAAATCAATATGTCATCTATGAACACAATTACGAACTTGTCCAAGTATGGTCGACATACTCTGTTCATCAGATCCATAAAGACTGCTGGAGCGTTTGTCAGACCAAAAGGCATGACTAGGAACTCATAATGTCCATATCGAGTCCTAAACGCTGTCTTAGGAATGTCCTCCTCACGAACTCTCATTTGATGGTATCCGGACCGAAGGTCGATCTTTGAAAAGTACGTAGCGCCTTGAAGTTGGTCGAACAGGTCATCGATTCGAGGAAGAGGATATCGGTTCTTGATGGCCAGCTTGTTAAGTTCCCTATAATCGATACACATTCGAAAAGAACCATCTTTCTTTTTAACGAATAAAACTGGAGCTCCCCAGGGTGATGAGCTGGGTCTGATGAATCCTTTATTGAGTAGCTCCTTAAGTTGTTCTGACAACTCCTGCATTTCGGAAGGTGCTAACCGGTAAGGTGATTTCGCCACGGGTGCCGCTCCTGGAATTAAGTCGATATGAAATTCAACTTGTCTTGGTGGTGGTAATCCAGGTAATTCATCTGGGAATACCTCAGGAAAATCTCGTACTATTGGAAAGTCTTGAATACTCTTCTCTTTGATCCCCTTATCCACCACGTGTGTCAGAAACGCAACACAATCTTTCCGCAAATATTTTCGCATCTTCATACTCGACACTATTTTGAATTTCCTCCCCGAGCTGTCTCCCTGTATTTCCAGTACTCTTCCTTCGGTTTGAGGTATTCGGACGATCTTTTCAGAGCAAATAATCTCAGCGCGATTCTTTGATAACCAATCCATACCTACGACTATATCGAAGCTTCCTAACCTGATTGGGATTAAATCTATGCTAAAATCTTTATCTGCCAGTTTTAAGGTACAGTTCTTAATTACATCTCTGGCCCTAACTTCCTGTCCATTAGCAAATTCTATAACATAGGCTTCTTTCAACTTTTGAGGTTCCAAGTCAATTTTCGGCCTAAATTCTAGTGATACAAAGCTCCTATCTGCTCCTGAATCAAATAGTACTGTTGCATAATGATTATTCAAGAGAAACGTACCTGTTACTACATCCGGGTTCCTTCTTGCCTCATCTGCCCCGATCTCAAACACTCGACCTCGGGCCTGACCTCCTTGATTTCCTTGATTAAATGGTCGCGCCTGATTTACATTAGGCCTTCGGTTCAGTTTCGGACATGCATTCCGAAAATGATCTGGGCTCCCACATTCATGGCAAGTTCGTTTTCCCCGCCCTTGCAATCTCTGGCGACATGGCCTCCTTTGTTACATTTGAGGCAAATGACGCATCTTCCGAGATGACGATTATTGCACTTGGTGCATCTTGGGCATAGCCCTCTTTCCTTCTCTTCGACCTGTGCTTGAACCCCAAAATTTCCTGTCACCCTATGACCCTTGTCTGTTCTTCCCCCAAACTGCCTTCTTGCAGGCCCTTCTATCTTTCTTTTCCCAGCGGCCTTGTCATTCCCTGATGTTCTTGAACGATTCGCGTTGTTGGTGAGTCTTGTTGCTAAATTTACTGCTTCTTGGAGAGTCTTTGGGTCAGCTGAAGTGACATTTCTTCTGATTCCTTCAGATAAACCCCACACATACCTATCCACTCTGTTTTCCTCGGGCGTCACCAAATGTGGCACCAGCTTTGCCAACTCATGGAAACGGGCAGTGTAAGAGTCTATATCGTTTCCCTTCATTTCATGATTCCACAGTTCTGCCTCCAGCTTCTGGATTTCACTTCTTGGGCAATACTCTCCCTTGAGTAGCTTCTTGAACTCTTCCCACGTAAGGTTGTAAGCAGCTTCCCGTCCACGGGTTTGTACTTGTGTGTTCCACCATGTTAGTGCTCGGCCTTGCAACAAACAAGCAGCAAATTCTACTTTGTTTCCTTCTGTGCACTTGCTGATATGAAGAACGGATTCCATACCCTCAATCCATGTCAGTAATCCCACAGCTCCTTCAGTTCCATGGAATTCTTTAGGGTTGCAGCCCCTAAAGGTCTTATATGTGCATTCCCGATTTCCAGTCGCTCCCGCATTGTTTGAATTTGCATTCAGCCCAGCTGCTACTTGGCTGACAATGTTCGGAAGTGCAGCCATAATTTGCTCCGCCACGAGCCGTGCGACTTCAGGATTCTCTCTTCTTGGAGGCATAGTCCTACAGTTATGGTTTTAATTAAAGATTTAGTCGCATGGTTACTAATACTATTATTTGGTTACACTTCCTACTTGTTATGTTAATTTGAGTGACGGTACTACTTCATGCATACTATCACCATTATTTACACGTGTTGTCATTGTACATACCCCAATTTCATAATCATGCATTAGAAGTACTTGAAATATATATAAGCATAATTCAAACATTTCATTCATAAACCAAACACATCAATTTTCTCAAAATATATAGTTAACCAAAACATGCAATGTTTGAAATTAAATGGCCATATGCCCCCAAAAATACAATATGATTTCAAGTTTAATAAATTCCAAAAGCTTCACAGTTTGTGGCCTTGTAACGCACAAGTTCCCAAATTAGTAGTCCCAACATCACTACGAATGCTCCCATCATCCAAGTTAAGTACATGCGTAAGGTCCTCATTTCCCTTCGAGTGAAGGTGATAACCGTCATGGTTCGGTCCGAGACTTCACTTTGTGCATTTAGCATCCCCCTCACCGCATTCAGGGTTTGGTGCTGATGATCCAACCTCGCTTGATGAAGTTGTATGTCTTGCGACATCATCGAGACCCATTGACTCTCTAGGGCGGTCATGCCCGGAGGGTTAGTCACAGGAACCCCGGTTACCACTTGGGTGGCTCCGGATTGCGCCCCTTGCCGGGACGACTCTCCTATGTCTCGTGAGGGGTTTGTGAATCTCATACATCTGGGTATCGGCACGCTTTTCCGTGCCGTGGTTATCACTCTTGGGCCACGGAACGTAGTCGAATGGGGCCTAATGAGTGATGCATAACTCACTTCAAGGTCTTCGTCATACGGATCTCTCTCCGCCTCAACCGGTGGATTTCCCCTAGGTCGGTTAGTAGTATCGCCTGAAGGGTCCGCCGAGTTAGAGTACTCGGATGGTGAGTGCTCTGAAGGATCGTGTTCGGACGACATGGTGGACTGCGATAGTTGTAGACTTAGTTATTAAGTGTGTCATTGTAAATGTTTAAAATATGCAGTGCTTATGCAAACACACACAAAATCATGCTTTCGTTTTTAAGTATGGAATTTATTTTAAGCATACCTTTAATATAACCAATCCAAGTCCCCCATTATATAATCCTAAATTAAACATAGGTGATCAGGCTTTGTTTAATTGAGGTATAACCTATTCAATCATCTTCTCTCTGAATAAACTTGGTTAAACTGATATCCAGGTATGTTTTCTCTCTCTGACAAACGCATGAAAATGCAAGATTTCAAAACAAATGCATCGCTGAATATCTCTTCCTTAACAACGATATTTTGAAAGTTCTTAAAACCTTCACTGATATTTTGTATTCAGTGCTTCATGTTTTTCAAAAGAGTCCCTGAGCTTTCAAAACCTCAGAGACATCCTAAAAGAATGTGAAAGGACAGTTGTGACGTCATTGCAACGGATAACACCAGGCACGATGTCACACCCCGCTAAAGCGGAAACACGAGATGTAACAGCCGAAGTTTCATAGCATAGGGAGATAGACAACATCAACCATACCATTTCATAACATATAACATTTCCAAGTTTAAAAGGGACTTAAGGTTAAAAGTTTACAATTCAAAGTTTACAATTTAACCCAAAAAGTGCTTTTCCCAAAATGTGACCAATAGACGAGTCTTGGAGGATGCCGACATGCATGCTAAATTAAATCTTGTCGTTTACCTGCTTAGCTCCTGAAAAGCATGTTTAAAACAAAGGTCAACTACAAAGAGTTGGTGAGTTCACAGGTTTTTCATAACCAAACATTTTTAAATCAAAGATTAATTTTCGTGAGTCTTTTGTCACGACAAACTTTAAATCTTATTCTTATGAGTACACATTACTATGAATGACTTATGCAAGATATATGTTTGTTGAGCCACTACTAAGCCTCCGACCACTTACGCCCCACGGACTACCTCAGAGGTGGTATGGTGGCCACATGAGTAGAACATTATTAACAGATAAAGTGCACCCCTACTCGTCAGTTTAAGGTGGGTTTGTCAGACCAAATAGCGCTATCCACAAATATCACCGGCTCGTTATGAGTTAATAAGTAGTGTACCTATTGGGGACTTAACATTTTTATTATCACTCAACATATCTTGGTCACTTATGTAAAGTTGTACATTCATTTGTACTCATGTCTTAATTCGCAAATATCCACAATTTTACTATCATGAATCATTTAGCATTTTAAAATCATAACATGCTTTTCACCCCAAACATTTAAACAAGTAAAACGGGGCTGTGAAAACTCACCTTGTAGCGTGGATGCGAACGTCGTGTAAGCTTTCTCACTTAAGCGCTCTTTACAGGCTCCCTATAAAGTCATACGATATCTATAAGTCCTTCATAGCTATTCCAATGTTAAACCTAACTAACTTAATCCACGTCTTGTGAAATGCCCTATCTTTAGTAATTAAGTTGAAATACACAATTTAGCCTTGTTCAAGTGTTTTTAAACAATCAAGATGAATGGTTACAAGAAAACTCATTAGCTTCCAAAAATACAGAATCTGTCAGAAACTTTATGCCACAAAGATGACTATTTTATAACAACTTCCAGAATAGCAAATTTACCCATTTTTTTATATGTGGTACTATACTAAGTTAAGGAAGTTTTGACCAAATTTCATGAATTTTGGAAGTGTTTAAGGGGTCCAAATAAATTTTATAAAACAGTGCAACACAGAGTCCAAAACAGATTACACCCTTCTGCCATAACAGGCTTTTGGAGGGTCAAAACATAATCTCTTTCAGAGTTTTTACATGTTTTGGAAACCTAACACATAAAGGTATCTTATGGAAAAAAATTCACGAATTTAAGATGAGTTTTGAGTGAGTTATGGCCCAATGAAGTTGCATGTACCAATCTGTCCATTCTGGACAGCTTGACACACTTGGCTTGCATAAAATTTTTGAATGACCAAAACACCATATATTTGTGTGAAACCACATGCATGTGAGACCTAACACATATAAGGACCTTCCAGAAGTAAATGAGACACTGACATGCATTTTTCAGAGAGTTATATACAAAATGAAATGGCACAAAAATCTGACAGACTAACAGCTGCACACCAAAATTGTTCTAAGGAGTTGAGGGCTCAAAACTCAATATTTTCGTATGAGACCAGTGGGGTTTGAATCCCAACTCCTTAAACCTTACCCCAGAAGAAAATGAAGAAATTTGGACCTGATTTGACCAAGATATGGTCGTCCAAAGTACATGCAACAATCTGCCAGATTCTGAAAATTTAAGATTCTTAAGAAAACTTCATTTTTGAGCATTCCATCATCCATAGATGTGGATTTCCTTGCTAGGGATTCAATCCCCACATCAAATGACATGATTTTGAAGTGAAAAACTTAAAATTTGTAAGAACATATGCATGCAAATATTTCAAAAACTCAGATTCTATTTCAAGAACAAAAACCCTCATTTCTTGATGATTTTGCTAACAAAAAAAAATGGAGGAGATGACAATATTAGAACCCTTACCTTTAGAGAGATGTTTTAAGCACTAATAACCCTTTTGATTTTCGATTTTTATGCTTGAATGTGGCTGAAAAGGCTGGAGTTTTGAAGGTTCTTGATGAACTAATGAAGATGATGACAACTTTAGAGAGAGAGAGAGAGAAAAGGAGATGAAAGGTTTTCTTTCTAGTTTGAAAATGAACAAATGAAAGCAAGTTGGAGGGTAAAGGGAGAGGGGAGGGGCCGGCCAAAACATAGGCCCCCAACCCTTGCAATTATTTTTTTTTTTATTAAAAATAAGGCCCAAAGTTTATATGTAGTATTTCTTTAGTTTTCTTTATAAAATTTGCACTATAAAACCCTAAAATACCTTCTTAAATTTTTTTTTTTAAATTTTGTAAAAATAAAATTGTATGTATAAAAGGAAACCCTATATTTTATATAGTTTATAAGTTATTTGAAGCGTTTTGGCATTTCACAAGGTGTTTCGGTTAGTCTTGGGTCGAAACCGGGTCTTTTCGGTAACTACCGGGAATTCTAGCGAATTTTCGCCTAAATTTTATTTCGAATAGGTCTTAATAAGGTGTGTTTCCTATGTTAACATTTGTAATGGTTAAATGGTGCTAACCTGAGAGTTTTGATTTTTTTTTTTGTCGGATGTTACACACGATTTCTTTCTGACACACGTTTGCACGTTTCGTTCAAACTTCCAATCAAATGCAAACATGTGTCCGTGTCATGATGAAAACCTTTTCCCGCTCAAGGTTTTCTCTCTCTAAAACTCCCTATATAAACAAACTCTTGGTTTATATTTGTCTTTTACGCGATCAATCTTCCTCCGCAAGAAAAGAATTACTGTTGCATTTGTGCTCTCAAATCTTCAAAGAACTGTTCATCATCTTCTTCATCAAAACATCAAGGTTAATATGTTCTTATTTTTCAAATGCAGATAACTTGTTTCTGATCTTATCATTGTTTTAAACAAGATCAAACAAAAGAACTTCTTAAAAATAAAATCATTTCTTTCATGGTTTTATGAACACAACCATTTCATGGTTGTTCTTCAAGTTTTAAATCTTAATCTTAAACTTGTTCTTCATTCGTATCCATTTTTTTAGAAACTGGAATACAAGACTTTATGGGTTTTACATTTCGTTTCAAAAATCATGAAAAACCCTAATCTTCATTAAGACATTTATGTCTGAATGAAATGGACAAAATTCGAACCATCTTAATGGAAATTCTTTCCATATCAAGACAATTCTTATTTGTTAACATCTTTGGTTGAACTGATAATACAGAGAAATGGCAACTTCAAAGATCAATGTTACCGCTGAGACCATCTCCGCTGACTCTGAGGAAGTGGAAATCATCAAAGCCCCTCAGGTTAAGTTCAAGCTGGATCAACTAGATTGGACCAAGGTCAACAACCTCTCTGCGCTTCTCGAGTTTCCTCCTCGAAAGCAAGTCACACATCTGGATGATGCTGTGAATTTCCTGAAAAACTGTTGCATTTCAACAGCCCTGACCATCACACCTCCTGCAAGTCAGCTACTACTATCCCAGTTCTGGTACTCTGCCAGACACACTCAGCTACCCTCCGCCAAAGACGCATCTAAAACCATCGATTGCATACTCAGCGATATTGAGTATGGCACGATTAAGATAACCCCCGCAATCATTCGAAAAGCCCTGAACTTTCCCAATGTTACCAAAGAAAAACCGTTTGTTCCATTCCCTGACCATAAGAAGCATGCTGACAGATAAGAAATCATTGCTTTCCTCGACGCAATAGGTTACATCTGGGAAACTGGAAGGGACAAGAAGCCCGAGAAGAAGCTGACGCTGATAAAGAAGTCCAAAATGCCCAGCGAGATGAATTTCATCTTCGCACACCTGATCAGCTGCATGACATCAAAGACCGGCTCCTCTGATCAAGCCGCTCAACCTCAGCAGGCTATGGGATACGCACTGCTGAAAGGTCTACATATTGACTGCGCATCTATCATTTATGGGTTCCCTACCCCCGTTTCATCAGCGCCATCTTCCAATATGGCATGAAGGACAGCTATCCTCAAGAGGGTGACCTGAAACTTTCTCAGGTTGGCCCTAAGGTGCTCGATTTCAAACCTGTCGACAATGAGGTACGTCTCTCTACCCTTCTCTCTCTTCTTAACCCTAATTCTTCGACTTCTGTGGCTCCTTCAGTGACAATACCCATCGCTGATACCCCGGCCACACAATCCTCTCCTTCTAAGAAAAGGAAACACTCTTCAACCCAACTTGGTTCCAAAAGGATCAAGAAAACCAAGGAGCAACCCCAGCAATCCCATGCTGAAGACTCCTCAGCTCATTCTGAAGAGCTGAAGGAATGTTCCGTGGTACGCTCTGCCACACCCATTCAAGCCATCCCTCCAATCCAGACTTCAGCGTCTCCAAACGCTGAGGTTAGAAACTTGGAACCTACCCAACCTCCCTCAGTCTCTCAAAAGACTGATGAAGTGATTCTCAACGATTCCAACGCTGAACTCAGTACCCGAACCCCATTCTTATCCTTCGTTTCTCCCTCCACTAACTTGGACACTCCTCCAAAGAACACTGGAGATGCCATCATTCCAGAAGCCACCGCTGACGCTTCTCAACGAATGATGAAGACAGGACCTGCAGAGATCACCATACCTCACCGTACTTTTGAGGAAGATATGGAACATTATTCAGGAACCCGCAATTTTGACGAGTTCGTAAACCCTCCTGCAGGTATACACAAAATCCTATACACTGTGACTAAACCCCAAACTTATGAGCTTTCCTCTGTTCACAAGTTTTTATCTGTTACAGGTCCTAATTTGGGAGATATCAACGAGTCTCTGAAGTCCGTGGAAACAAAGTTGACCGGTCTCACCACCACACTCTCCAACAACTCTACAGCCGTAACAAACGCTGGAGAGAATTTGACAAAGCTGACTACGGTGGTGGAGAAGAAAGCTTCCACAGATGAAATTAAACGCCTTGATAAGACGCTCAACGATTTTGCCAAAGTACTCTCTAACATCTACACTGACTACACCAGCCTCAAAAACTCAGTTTCTACCGTGTCCAGCGATGTTACAAAGCTGAAAACATCGGTTGAACATCTCGAGGGGGATACGTCTGCTGTCAAGACCGACTTGGGTTCTGTAAAAACCGACGTTGGTTCTATGAAGACGATGATCGAGACGCTGATCAACAAAGCGAATACTCCTGCTCCTGCCCCTGTCCCTGTCCCTGAACCTGAACATTTTACAGCGACAGATCGCATTGAGCTCGGGAAGATCAATCCTGCTATTTCTGGCCTTGAAGACAGATTAGCAAAGATTGAAGCTTGTGTAGGTCTCTCTGGCCAAGAAGACAGAGAACCTACCAACGCTGCTGAATCTACCCATTCCTCCCCTAGTCATCATGAGAAAGAGGGGGAGAAGAGCGCTGAACATCCAGAGGAGAAGAGCGCTGAGGATCTTGAAAAGAGCGCTGAAGACCTTTCCCATGATGAATTTATCAGGGGAGAGAAGAATGAAGATCTTATCGCTGGACCTCAGGGAGATGAAAACCCTGAGGGAACCGAGAAGCTCGACTCTGTATCTGAGGGGGAGCAACTCGAAGACGAAGCAGAAGATGATGAAGACATCGACATCCCTGATAATGAACCATCCTCCTCTCCAAGGAATGATGATGATGATGACGAAGATGACGATGACTTCTTTGTCGTCAAACCAGCCCCAAAGATCAAAGCTCGTAAGGGAATTTCAATAAATGAACCAACAGGGGAGCGGACAAAGACAAAGCCCTAAGCCTCTGGCGCTGAGAAAGGCAAAGGCAAAGGCGTCGCTGACATATCTCACTCCATCCCTCCTCTATAAGTTCTACTACCCTAGCCTACACCTGAACATATTTCTCTTTCTCTTTCTACCCAAGTTCTTCTACCCATGTTCTTATTTGTAAGATCGTTGTGTTTCAGCTAGTCCTCTCCCCTGTTTGAGGATGTCGCTGAAGGTTCTACTATTGCGACTTCACAAATAAGGCCAGTTGCTGCTGATGAAATAATCCCAGTCTTAGATTTGATCTCTGAGACTGATGAACCAGCAACATCTCTCGCACAGAAACAGACCTTCCTCAGCTCCTCAAAAGCTGAGTGAAGAGGATCAAAAGAGAAGAGAGGAAATAATAAAGCGATTCGAGGATCAGCGAATCATTCTAAGGCGTGATCAACTTCCTTCAGTTCCTCCAAAGTTCAAAATCTCCAAAGCTGAATAACAGGAACACCTTAGAGCTGAACGCCTTATCGCTGAAAGGAAGGAAGCTGAAGAGAAAGACAGAGAATACGCCATCAAGCTTACTCAACGATCAATCAAAGACCCCAAGCTGAAAAGAGTTCCCATTGATGTTCAACGTCAGCTCTGGGATGATGCTCAAGAAATCGTTAGAGAAAAGACAAAGGTCTCTGATACAACTTTGGAATGGGCTAAACAAATGATGACCTATCGATCAAGACCATCCAAAATAATCAAAGCCAACATCAGAGGAAAAATGTACGCTGATGTTCCTGTTGTTGAAGTGGATGTCTACAGAGATGACAAAACCAAGCAAACCTTCTATGCTGCTTCATTAGAAAAGTTTGGTCTCTCTGAATGGTTAGAAACGAAATTAGCCATTCAGGGATCACACTCAAAATTCAAAAGCCATGTTGAGATGATCTTAAACAAACAGATCAACTTGATTTCATCTGCTGTGGATATTCCTCCTACTCTTCCTCAACCGAAGAAAGCCTCTGCTAAGAAGAAGAAAGTTTCTGATTCAGGTCCAATCATTCGAAATGAAACAGGTATTGGTTTCTCTCGTGCTGAAGTTCTTGGCCCTGATGCTGATCTTTCAATGCTTGACACCTCCCTACCACCTGGAGAAACCTTCATCCCTGGCACAGTGGTAAGTGATCCATATGGTATATTCTTCTTAGACTATGATGGAAATCCTCACTTTCAACGTGTCTCTGAGCTCCACATCGCTCCCATCGAACAACTCAGAGATCTCGTACACTGGTGTGAAGTCAGACGCGACATCAAAGCTAGACACCTGAAGCCCTTGATTTTTGAAGCTGCTCTGAAGTTAAAGAATCAAGGAGTAAATGTCCCTGACTGGATGATCCCCACTAAAAAGACCCTTGATGAACTTCTCATTAAGGAAGAACCCTTTGAAAACTGATATAATCTCCTTTTTCTCTATTGTATCAGTTATCCTTCTGTACTTGTAAATTATTTCGCTTGTACTTATAATCTTTCTGTTCTTCATTGTAACCTGATTCAATATTTTAAAGAAAGATTTCAGCGAACGTACTTTACTCCATCAGTACTGAAAAGATCCCAGAAAACAGTAAAAGGGACAAATATTTTATGAGTTCTTTTTATCCTTATGTTTTCATTAAATAGCAATTTTCTTTGTTGCTATGTCATAATCAAATAGGGGGAGATTGTTGATCCAAACCCTCAGTGATTTGATAATGACCCTCTCTTATATGTATCAGAGTTTCACTATCGCTGATAAGTACTAAGATCTTACAGTACCGCTGATAGGAACTCTCGCTCTTTAGATTAAACATTCAGCGAACACTGTTCACCATTAATGTTTTGAGTCTGTTCAGTCATTATGGTGATCGCTGATAAGTTAGTTGTTTACTTATGATCCCTGAAGACAAGTTTCACGTCAACAAAGGTTCTACGCTGAAGTCGAAGATCAAGCTCAAGAACCAGCGACAAGTCTCCTAATGAACTGATGCGGATCAGCGAAGACTCAGATTTGTCCACTCAACGTGAAGTATCAAGTACAAGACTTCAGCTATCGCTGAACTTTATCATTCGCTGATATAATATGATAAAGCTCTGAATCAACGAAAGCTGATCATGAAGTCCTCCGTACAAAGTATTTTTGTCTTATCCACCCTTGCACGACTCCGTACGAAATGTCAGAAAAGAACCTCCGAATATCTGAAATCGTACAACCACTCTGATACTACACTATTCATCCATACGGCTACTAAGGTTGTCAATCAAAGGTCAATGACATGCAACCAACCAGCTAATGACACGTGTAAAGTATATACTGACTTGCATTAAATGCATGCAGTATATAAAGAGATGAACTCACTTCATTTGAAGTAACTTGCTAACTCTGGACAAGTTCAAATCTCTTATCTCAAGATAGGTTATTATTAGTAATTTCCTTATCTCTCTTAGTGCAAGAAACCTTAGTGTTCCGACTTGTTTATATTTAGGTTTATCCTTAATCTTGTCTCCGCAACAAGCTGTAAATTGTTAATGATTTATCAATAAACAATTTAGAAAAGTAAAATTTGTGTGTTTGTATTCAACCCCCCCCCCCCCCCCTTCTACAAACTTGTATAGGCCTTCGGGACCAACAATCAAGGCAGAAATGGTCTTCTTCTTCTTCGAAACCCAAGATGCGTTTCAATCCTTCGCATAGCCATTCTGAAATTCAATCTTTCATCTATCTCTTCAATGGCTCTTGACAAAACTCTTCTAGGTCTTGAAGACATCCAATTGACTTTTCGTTCAGCATCATGTCTTTTAAGCTTTTCAACCAACTAAAGTCTTACAATCTTGAGCGTACCGTCAGAATACTTTTCCAACTCATTAAACCGAATGAATATCTTATTTCCACCACTTCTGAACACAACACCAAATTCTGGTTCTCCAATCACAGCAAATAGAGTCATCATCATTAATCCAGGAAAACTTTGATTAGCCCTCAACAAGTTAACTCTTGGTTGATAACTCTCCACGGCCATTTGTAGATCATGACACTATGTGAACAAGACGTGTCTTCTCAAAAATCTTTTGATGGCATTCAGTGCAAAAGTTACGTTTTCCCTTCTGATCTGAAGATCTCGGAAATGATGATACATGAACTCAAAATCTTCCATCGTTAAGTGACAAAAATCAGCTTCAGAGAATCTGTAATCTCTACAATCCTGCCTCTGAACTACAAACTCTGGATACCACATTTTTAATACAATCTGGCCGTTACCTCCTTTATAGTCACAATCAACTTCTTGCTCCTCACCTCTCTTTTTTTTGGCACTTGTCTCTCAGAAAATACATATACTCGAACTTGTATTCGGCTGTCCGATCAGTAATTCCCAACACGGCGTAGGGATTCAAACTTCTGATTATGTGCACAAACAGTCTTCTTTCAGATTCTTCCAAGAATGGTGTTCTCAAATACAAAGTTCTTTCACGCTGTTCAAGTTCAGACAGTTTTCTGCTCCGTGAGGATGATGGACAAGGTTGATCAGCTGTATTGGAAATACCAGCTTCGTCATGGGTAGGAATAACAGGTGGTACTACAGGTGTAGAAGATGGAGGTTCAGTATCTTCAGGTTTAGGTTCTTTAAAGACTTGATTATGAGAAGGTTGTGATTCAGGTTGAATAGGAATGGATTCAGAAGTTGGAATTGGTTTAGATAGTGGTGTAATGGTTTGAGTTGAACTGGGTTGGTTTAGGTTAAAAGATAAAGGTGTAACATCAGATTGAACGGGTATTGAGGTACTTGGGATGTGCTCAGGAGTTTGTGGCCCATAGCTCTCAGTTAGTATGTCTACCTCATCTTGTGTGAACCCAACACCTTGATCCTCTGGTTCATACATAAGCACTGCAAACGGTTCTGCTTCCTCCTTTACTCTCCAATACTGATCATATTCTCTTGCCAGATCATCATCACCTTCATCACCAGAACTGATTTAAATCAATTCAACAGATTCCACAAACTTGTCTACCACTTCCCTTATCTCCTCCTCATTTACCTCAGGCTTTTCAACCGTCGGTTCTGCATTCGGATCAACATACAATACGATCTGTTTTCCGCTTTCATCACCATAGCTCCAGATTCAAACATATCAGAAATCTCAGCAACAGTTGGATTCTTCTTTAGGCCTTGTGAACTATCAGACTCAGCCCTTCTCTTCTTACTCATCTCCCCCTCATGATCATGATCATCGGGATCCTGATCATGCTTTCGTTTCAAACCATGGGCTTGAGTCTTGCAACCCTGATTCAGTATTTCCTTCAACTCATCTAAGGACTGCTTCATATCATTCAAGGATTGTACAAATGTTGACTTGAAAGAAGTAAACTCCGTGGATAATTTTTGGAACTCCATGGATGTAACTGTAGATGTAGATGTAGGTTGAGGTGGTGGAGGTGGTGGTGGTTGTGGTGTAGATTGGAAGTTCTGTAGAAGTGATAATAGAGTTTTACTTTGTTGATCTTCAGGGCTAATGGACATCAGCTTAGCATAAAACAGATCTCTTAACTCATCAATGCTTTGATCAACTGGAGGTTGTTGAACTGAAGGATGCTAAGTTACACGAGGTGGAGCCAAGTAAATTTCTGGTCGTGAACGAACAACGGGCTCTTCAATTGCCGGACCTTTTCCTTTCAATAAATTTTTCACCCATTGTATCTCCCGTGTGAATGATTTCTCAACAGCCTTTAGGGCGCCGTCGAGAATTTCCCTTATCACGAAGACGGGTAACGTAACACCGACACCACTTAGGTTCACCGTTGACACAACAGTTGTTTCAACTGTGTGACCTACGCTCAGTGTTGGCATAATGTTAGCACTGGTAGGATTTCCACTCTGTCCTTGTAGTCCTGTGGGAGGATCTACTCTGAGTGTTCCGGATGGGTCACGAAGACTCACATCAGTTGTTTCAGAAAGTGTCCTATTCAAAGAATCGAAAATATTAGCAATAGGCACTAGACTCTCAACATGTGCAGAAATGAAGGACGAGGACCGGGGAGGAGGTCGATCTGTTTCAATACCCGAAATCTCCAAGTGAGATCCGGATAGATTATGTGCTAAAGCCCCGTGAGAAGATGAGACAACTTCTTGTTGAGAAGAAGCTGAATGGCTGGCTGAGGTGTGCAATTGCGTTACTGGGCGAGTAACGTCTTTTTCAACACCTAATCCCAACAAATGAGATCTGGTGGTGGATGTGGCTGCCCTTCTGGTATAGAAATGTTTGGTAGCACTCACACTCTCCATATTTTTTTCTTCATTTTCTCTCGCAGACTCACATATATTTTCAACTAATTCTCCCTCGGTTCTCCTTATACCTCCCATTCCTTCACTAACTTGAGAAGTCATTAATGGCATGTCATCAAAGTTCAGCTCTTCCACATCAATATTAGCTGACAAATTCATTTGTGGAAAGACTAGGATATCAGCAACATCACCAAACATATTTTCTGCATCAGCACCATCATTGCCATCATTGTTATCATCAGAATCTCCATCATTTTGTTCCTCCGCGGGATCAGACGCGTTGTCAGACTCTGTACTATCATCAGAATAACCAACTAAAGGAGCAACCCCAATGTGTTTAGGAACTACTTCTTCAGTATCGTCTTGTACAAGGTCATCTGTATGTGTGTCCTCAGACGATGACCCTGCATCTTCAAGTACAGGTGACTGACCCCCACCAGTTCCCCTCTCGGTATTTTCCCTCGACTCTCCCCGTTCAGTAGCCCTTGCATCCTAAATCCTCACAGACTCCTCTCGCCTAGGGGTTGAGTCTTGGGTAGGTCCCTCCGGTGCTGGCCGGACCATAGACTCTCTATAATCAACTATACACTCAGCGTCCTAATCCGCGTATCTAAGGAACCCTTCCGGTAATGGCATTTCATAAGGATAAGTCTTCTTCAGAAGTTGAAGATATTGCATTGCTTGTTCAGGTACAGAAGGATGATTTATGCGTCGTGGAATCTCCCGGTTAGAGCAAAGCATACTCTGAATAATAATCTGAAGAAACCTCATGTACGGAATATAAGGCTTTCCTTTGTTTTGACGACGTAGCTCTATCTTCTCGTTCAGTTCATGCCAGAAGATGGCTGCATAATCTACGTGAAGATCATACACCACCGCATGAAATAATTTCAGAAACCCGATACTGGCACTATCAGTTCTCGCATGTTTGCCAGTTAAGCACCGGTTGATAATGGAAAAGATAGCATAGTTCAAAGGTGGTAGATTCGCCTTACTGAAGCCCTTCACTTTTGTCAGATTCACGGTGTATCCCATTGTGCGTATACCTTCAAATACTTCTTCCTCAGATGGATAAGAATCAAATTCAGTCTTTCCATCTCTCGAATCAGGCTTAGGTAGCCTCAGTATAAGTCTTAATCTCTGGAAATCAAGCTTTGTGATAAACTCATCGATCTGGAATAAAAGGATAGGTCTTCCGTTCTCCATTGATGTAGTGATTGTCTTCCATGCTTGTTGAAGATATAGCATAGGCACATTGACTATGTGAGTCAATGCGTATGCTAACGGGTGATTACGAAGCACTTCCTTGACCACCGGATGTATGTTGATCTTGTCAAAATCAACGTGATGATTATTCGGAATGATTGCGACATAATTGGTCGGATGAATAATAAGATGATCTGGATGACCTCCGGTAAGTGATTGATGTATGGATCGCGTCGATGGTAAAGGAACATCAGTTGTTGGATCGGGTATTCTCGGAATATGTTTACCAAAGCCCTGAACACGACTTTGTTCTTCCTGATTTGCCATCTGAACTGTTGTTTTGGAACAAAACAGTTCTGAAAAAGGCCAACACTTTTAAAAAACTTTTGAAAAAAAAAATTCTGAAAAATTTACCAAGTATAGATTTCGGACCACACTGACATTTGGAGGAATTCGGAATCAACAAGAGTAGGTTTCGAATGTACAAGAGTCCGAAACCAAATGATTTCGGATCAAGAAGGATCCGAAACCAATACTTGCAAAGTGTGAAGGATTCGAAACCAAGAGAATGCGAATCATGTTGGATCCGAAATCATGACTTAGAAAATTTCAGAGTTTTGAAAATACCAGATGAATTAAGGATTTCGTACCCTAAGAGGAATCGAAATCAAGGAATTCGAATCCTGAAGGGTTCGAAACCAAGGAATTCGAATCTAGAAGGGTTCGAAACCAAGGAATTCGAATCCTGAAGGGCTCGAAACCAAGGAATTCGAATCCAGAAGGGTTCGAAACCATGACATGTAAACACAAACTCTTTTTTTAAAAAAAATTCAATGATTCGAAATCAGGACTCAACATTTTTATCACCAAGAACGAGTGATTCAAAACCCTAACATATATTCTGACTTAATAAGGGTTCGAAATCCTATGAAGAACACGTACGAAGAACAAGAAGAACATTTGTTTAAAATCGAACAGATTTTTCACAAATAATCATAACAGATGAATAAAATCGATGAAAATGATTTGATGGAAAGATGCACAAGATGAAATCGAATCTAACAAGACAAAAATTAACAGAAATGGTTACCTGATGAAGGAGAATCGAACAGATGAAGTTTGAGATTGAAGATGATGAACAATGCTTTCTTGAGAGGATTTGAACCCTTTGCCAAAATGAAATAAGTGGGAAATGAAAATTTTGAACTCTATTTATACTTGAAAATTTTTGGACACTTGGCACGATTTAGAGTACCCCACTTGGCAAGCAGTAGAAAAAGGCATGTCTGAAAAATAGACATGGCACTGTTCATCTGAACAATTTGTATGAACAAAGATGCAAAAAGTTCCAAAGGAATTACAATCAGATAAAATTGAAAATTTTATAAAAAAAATGAATTCGTACCCATCTAGATTCGAAACCATATGATTTCGCATCCTTAAGGGTTCGAAACCATTGGTTTCGAATCCTTAAGGGTTCGAAACCTTTGGTTTCGCATCCTTAAGGGTTCGAAACCTTTGGTTTCGCATCCTTATAGGTCCGAAATCTCAAAGATTTTCAAAAAATACAACTTTTTCAGAAAAGATTTAAAACTGTTCAAAAACTTTTACATCAGATAAAATCTTTGAAGTCTTTTACTTAAACTCTCTCAAATTTTTTTTTATTTTTTTTACTTACAGACTTATGCCAATCTGCTCCCCCTAAACAGATGCATAATCAGTTGTCTCTTCTTTAGAAAAATCTGCACAAACATATGAAAACTTGGTACTCATAGAACATAAGTCCATACCAGTTAGTTGTATCACTTTATGAAAAATTTAAACTCCCCCTCAAAAGATGAATATAATTACATAAACAATAACATATACTCCCCCTCAATGTTTTAAAGAAGACTAAGAAATGCCTAAGTATTCAACATTCCTAGTTTACTGATTAGAAAAGTGAACCTTTTTTCATCTAAAGGTTTTGTAAATAAATCAGCAAGCTCTAGTTCTGTTGGTACGAAATGCATTTCTATAGTTCCCTTCTCAACATGGTCTTTGATAAAATGGTACCTGACATCTATGTGTTTCGTTTTGGAGTGTTGAACAGGATTCTCAGTTATTGCAATCGCGCTTTTGGAATCACAATATATTGGGATCTTGTTGAATATATATCCATAATCCTTTAGCAGAGTCTTCATCCAAATTACTTGTGAACAACAACTAGCGGCGGCCACATATTCTGCTTCAGCCGTAGATGTTGATACACAAGTTTGCTTCTTTGATGACCAGCTTACAAGTTTATCTCCCAAAAATTGACAAGCACCAGATGTGCTTTTCCTGTCCATCATATTTCCCGCATGATCTGCATCTGTGTAAGCAGTTAGTTCAAACCCAGAATCCTTAGGATACCAAAGACCCAAATTCTTTGTGCCTTTGAGATATCTAAGGATTCGCTTTACAGCCACAAGGTGGGATTCCTTCGGGTTAGCTTGAAAACGTGCACAAAAAGATGTTGCAAACAAAATATCCGGTCTACTTGCCGTTAGATATAGTAAAGATCCAATCATGCCTCGGTATAACTTTTGATCGACTGATATACCAGATGAATCAGCGTTCAAAAGCTTACCGGTAGCCATGGGAGTTTTCATGGTGGAAGAGGAATTTAAGTCAAATTTCTTAAGCATATCATTTATATATTTTGATTGATTAATGAAAATGCCTTCATTTGACTGTGTCACTTGAAGTCCAAGAAAAATTTTTAGCTCTCCCATCATACTCATTTGAAAGCGGCTTTTCATCACCTCTTCAAAATCTTTACACATATCGGGATTCGTAGAGCCAAATATAATGTCGTCAACATATATTTGTACTAGTATTAAATCTTTACCTTCTCTTTTGAGAAAAAGAGTTGTATCTATTGTACCTTTGGTGTATCCTTTTTCAAGCAGATAAATAGTCAGAGTCTCATACCATGCCCTTGGTGCTTGTTTCAGACCGTAGAGTGCTTTGTCTAAAACGAAGAAATGGTTGGGATATTTTGGATCTACAAATCCCTCAGGTTGACTTACATAAACCTCTTCATGAAGTATTCCGTTCAGAAACGCAGATTTGGCGTCCATCTGAAATACCTTCATGCTTTTATGCACGGCGTATGCAAGAAAAATTTTGATGGCTTCAATCCTTGCTACTGGTGCATAGGTTTCATCATAATCTATTCCTTCTTGTTGATTATACCCTTTTGCAACCAGTCTTGCTTTGTTTCTGACTATAATTCCTGTTTCGTCTTTCTTGTTCCTAAAGACCCATTTAGTTCCAACAATGGTCTTGTCTTTAGGACGCTTCACCAAATGCCAAACTTCATTACGCTTAAACTCATTTAACTCCTCTTGCATGGCGTTTATCCAATCTGGATCTTGTAAAGCTTCGGATGCTTTGTTGGGTTCTAACGTACTTAGAAAGTTGACATACAAACATTCGTTTGTAGTCGCAAATCGTGTCTTCACTCCATCATTGAGATCACCAATAAGATCTGTTGGGGGTGTGCTTTTGTCCATTTATGTGTACTGGGAAGAGTTGGAATCTCTACATGAGTGTTCGATGAATCATTCTCATCCATAACTGCAAGAATCTCTTTAGTAGATTCAGCTGAAGATACATGTTTCGGTTCTGGTACATTAACTTCTGGTTGTTGTATTTCATGTGTAGGAACCTCCGATGATGTGTTTGCTGAAACCGGAACTTCAGGCTGAATTTCAGGTTCAGAAACTGGAATAGTTGTAGGTTCACTTGGAGTTTCATTGGTCGCCCCAGAAGTACTAGCACCGACATCGTCAGATGGACCGGAGACATTAACACTCGTCTGTTGGTGAGATGCATTTACAGATGTGTTGGGTGATTCCATATCTGCACAATAATCCATAAATGCATCATGAAATAACAAATCTAAATCTTTAGTACTAATATTATCTAATACAGAATTAGAAAACTGTTTTGCCACAGGTTCTACTCCTTTTTTAGTAGAAGCTTCAGATTCCTGTCCGAGTTCTGAACTGTGTTGTCCAGAAGTCAAAGTCACACTCTCGTCAAACGTAACGTTGATGCTCTCGATGACTGGTTTTGTACGATTATTGTAGATCCGATATGCTTTAGAATTCAATGAATAGCCAATAAAAATCCCTTCATCAGCCTTGACTTGGAATTTCGCAAGGTGTTCTCGATCTTTTAGGACAAAACATCTGCATCCAAAAACACGCAAAAATTTGATGTTAGGTTTGCGATTATTGATTATTTCATATGCAGTTTTATTAAGACGTTTATTGATAATTGTCCTGTTTTGTGTGAAGCATGCGGTGGAAACTGCTTCAGCCTATAAACTTGGAGGAAGACCCGAATAGGCAAGCATAGTCCGAGCTGCTTCCACAAGCGTCCGATTCTTTCTTTCAACCACTCCATTTTGTTGTGGAGTAATTGGTGCAGAGAAATTGTGAGAGATGCCAACGGATTCAAGAAACGATTGGAGAGTAGCATTCTTGAATTTAGTCCCGTTGTCGCTCCTTATCTTTTGAACTGGACATTATAGAAGAATTTGAATCTTTTTGATGAACTTGATTATCAGCTCAGGTGCTTCAGATTTGAGTCGAAGAAAATCCAACCAAGTGTATTGTGAGTACTCATCAATCATAACCAATATGTACTTCTTTCCTCCCATTGACTGAGTCCTCATCGAGCCACAGAGATCCATATGAATTAATTCCAAGGCGTTGTTGCAGTTAGACAATGTTTTGGATTTTTGCGAGACGTGTTTCATCTTTCCCATTTCACACGCCGGACAGATAGAAACTTTGTCAATCTTCAATTCAGGAAGCCCGGAAACTAATCCATCTATTCTTAGCTTGTTGATGCTTTGAAAGTTTTGATGTGAGAGTCTCCTATGCCACAACCAACATTCATCTTGAGAAGCTTTTGAAACAAGACAAACTTGATTGGAAGCAACAAGAGTCGCAAAATCTGTCATATATAGATCGCCGCATCGTTTTGCTCTGAAAATCTCTGACCAGTTTTCATCCACAACATAGCAAAACTTCTTGTCAAAATTTACCTTACAGTCCTTGTCGCAAAACTGACTAATACTGAAATGGTTATGCCCTAATCCTTCAACATACAAGATCTTTTCTATTTGCATCGAGTCATTCTTCAACGTTCTGAAGCCTCGAACGTGACCTTTGGAGTCGTTACCAAAACCTACCAATCCACCAGGATGTACAGTAAAATCGTGCAATAAGTTCTTGTACCCCGTCATGTGTCTAGAAGCTCCCGAATCAATGACCCACACATGACGGTCCTGTAAAAAGAAAAATTACCTGATCTTAGGTACCCATATCTGTATGGGTCCTTTCTTGTTAGTACGTATCAGTTTATTTATTACAGTTGATGAACCTTGAATTTTGCCTTTAAAGGTAAGGTTATTTTGTGAATTTGGTTTGTTGAGTTTATCTTTGGGAATCCAAACCATATTCACATCAACTGTTTTTGTTTCTTTCTTCTTATTATGTTTCTTTGATCTGAAACCGAACATTTTAGCAAATTTGTTCGCTGAAGATTTTAAAGAAAAGGATGAAGTATTAGACTTTTTGTTCTTTGGATCATTTCTATTTAGCTTGAAATAGTTATCCCAACAATGAGCACAATGTATTCTTCTTTTTGCTTGTGTCAACAAAGTAGAACCAGAAATTGCGGAATTTTTATTTTCACAAACTTTGTAAACATTACACGAATGAATACAATTTTTATTTGAAGAAATACATTTCTCAGTATCGGTATTCCTATTCTTGCTATTCGAAACATTCTCCTTCAGATCCACGCACATTTCTTCATCCATTTCTGAGAAAGAATGAGAAACATTGTTAGAACTCTTAGAACTAGAAACATTATTTGGAAACAAATTTGATTTCGTTTCGAATAATTTTCCTTTTTCTTTTCTTTTCAGTTCTTGTTCCTTTTCGACATTAGATATATTTGATGAAAACTTTGTATGATATACTTCACAATATTTCAGTTCAATTTCAAGCTCAGTTCTTTCCTTTTTATGCTTCTCTTTCTCAAGAAAAAGCACTTTCTCAAAATCTGAAACTTGATTTGAAAGTTTTGCACATCTCAAAACAAGTGTTTTGTTTTCTTCAAAAAGCTTATCTTTTTCTAAAAATACTTTTGCACCAGAATCAATTGTACTTGAAGATTTACTCTGATCTTTGAATTCAGCTTGTTTTGAACACTTTTCACAAGGTTTTGAATCCTTAGATTTTGATAATTCGAATAATTGGGATTCAAGTCGTCGAGTCTCATTTTTAAGATCAAGATTGACTTTTTGAATGTGATCATGATCTATTCCAATATTGTCATAATCATCCTCTAATTTTTCAAAATTTAATTGTAATTTAGAAATTTGATTTTCTAAATCCACAATTTTAAGTAAAGCCGAATTCAAATCAGGAAATTCAGAAAAGATATCGTGAACAAACTCCTTTTCGTCAGAATCTGATATTATTTTTGACTCCAATTCAACACTTGATTCAGATTTAACTGACTCAGATTTAACAGACTCAGGTTCATCAGTTGTTTTAGGCATAGATTCTTTTGAAAATAATAAACTAAATTCAGTTAGTTCAACCCTTTTGGTTTTGTAACTAGAATTTAGTTCATCGTATTTGAAGTTTGTAGTATTAAATCTAGGCTTTTCTTCCGAACCTTTATCCGTTTTTACTTCCTCTTTGTTTGAAATGGGAGTTGAAGGATTTGAAGCAACATCTTTAGCAAAACTTTGTTTCAAACTTTCATTATTAGAGTTAACAAAACTTGTGTCACTGAAGGAACCTCCGTTATTATAGTTTGCTATAAGACTTCGTTACTTGATTTAACAAAGACTTGTGAAATTGGAGGAATCTCCTTTATAATTGTTTTCTTCAAAACCTTACTTTGAATTTCAGGTTCTTTAGATTTAAGAATTTCCTTTAAACCTTCACCCAATTTTTCAATTGTGTAAAGATTTTCATGTGCATTCTTAAGAACCTCTACATCAGATAATCCTAGACCCATTTTTGGATTATAAAATCTAGTATCTTTTGGGTTGCTAGTTAGTAATTTCAGAGTTTGCTCAGTCTGCCCTCTTTTATAATTTAAATCTTCACGCTCCTTGATTTTATTTAAAGCATCTTTTCTTTCTTCAGAAAGAACTTTGATTGTGAACTGAAAATCTATGTTTTCATCATTTATATCTTTCATTTTCTTCTTTAACTCAGAAATTTCAGATTCAAGCGTTTTAACTTTTGATCTAATAACTTCTTTTTCTTGTTCTCTATCTTCAGCTAAAGCTTTATAAAGAAGTGCTTCATCGTGATATTTCAACTTTGAACTTTTCTCTTCTTCAAGTTTCTTTTGAACTTTTTCAAGTTTCTTTTGGGCTTTTTCAAATTTCTCATTAAGTTCAAGTATCACGATTTGCATTTCTTCATATCTATCATCTTCAGTTTCAGAATCACTATTATCAGAATTATTGGAAGAATATAGAAATGATACCTCGGATTCCTGGTCATCTTCATTCAGTTTTGCCCTCAGACTGTGCTTTACTTCAGTAAAATGCACTTCTTCATCATCAGAAGAATCCAAAAGCCAAATTTCCTCTTCAGCATTGACAGGATTTCCATTTTCTTTGGCTTTTGCTAGATGTGCCTTACGCTGATAATATTCAGAATCCTTGACCTTCTTTTGCCTACAGTCTCTGGCATAATGACCTGGTTTTCCGCAGTTGAAACAGTTTCGGTCATCACTATCCTTCTTTTCTTCCCTCTCCTTTCTCACAGCTTTCTCCTCTTTCTCTTCTTTCTCTTCCTCCTTTTTCTCATACTTTTTCTCAAATCTTTTATATCTGTTAGCTTTGTTGTATTCAGGTTTAGCTTTTGAATAGAACTTCTTTCTACTAAACCTGTTTTGAATCTTGTTTGTCAACAATGCTAACTTTTCAGCAATGTCCTCCATATCATCTCCAGAACTGCTACTATCATCATCATCAGAACTCAACTTCTTCTTGCTCATCCCAGAAATCAAAGCTTTTGTTTTTACAGATCCAATCTTCCTATGCTCACTCAGAAGGGCTAACGACTCTTCGACCTTTTTATCCTTTTCCTTAACGGCTTTTACTTTATCCTCGTGTTGACCAAGAATGCTGAAAATGTCGGTCAACTTCTCTTCATCCATATCCCTGGACATTTGGAGCTGAATGGAGTATGAATCCCACTCTGGTAATAGATTCTTGATGAACTTGTAGTTTATCTCCGATTCTGATTTGTCAACTCCATTTCTTCTCAAATCATTAAGGATGATGTTGTAGCGATTGTAGGTCTCTTTCAATGATTCGCCTTCTTTTGCTTTAAACCCTTCATAAGCATTGATGCTTTGATTCTTTTTGGTCTTCATAGATTTTGATGATCCCTCAAACCGCCTTTCTAACTCATCCCATATCTCCTTAGCTGTATTGCGACTATCTACTCGATTGTAGATATCATTTGGGATAGCCTGTGTCGGATATGTCAAAGCTAACTCATGAATTTCAACTTTAGCTTTATTAGCTTCATTGTAATATCTGTATTCTTTTTCAGCTCTTCTCGGAGGAACATACTGACTTGTAGCAGTTTCAGTAATACCACCAATGTCTATGTATGCTTTGTAAGGACCATTTTGAATAGACAGCATGAGTTCTCTGTTTTGATGATTCAGAAATTGAGTCATTCTCTTTTTCCATTGAGAATACTCTTCAGCTTGAAGAACTGGAGGCTTACTCTTTGATCCCATACTCATTAAATCTCTCGACGTCTTTTCAAATAGCTAGAAAATGATCTTTCAGAAGATCAAGCAGTAAGTGTAACAGAAATTACACTTAGAATGAACTGTTCAAAAAAAATTTGTTAGCTTCAATCTTCCTAATCATAGAAGTATTTAGAAGTAGTGAAAAATAGGCTAAGTGAAGAAAGCCTCTTACAGAGGCTCTGCCGAACTTACCGAGAGATCAAGGTCAAGAAGCTACAGAAGCTAAAGAAGCGTCCTACAGAAGCTCTGTCATACGCGCAAAGAAGACCAAAGACTCGGAATCCGGTGAAGACTGCTCTACAAAGGACCAAACCGCAGAACCTCTGTGACACTTCACAGAGCCTCTGCGGTCTTCAACAAAGACTTCAAAGATATTTATAATATCTTGCTACTGTTCCTGGACCTGTTCATCAACTTGCATGGCAACGTACCCTGTCCAACTTCAACGTGTCAAAATCTGAGTGGACTCAATAGGGCTTAGTACATAATAGACGTCTGCTGCATTAAATGCAATACAGCACATCCAACTGTTCATGCCATCCTTCCACCTATTCATACCGTCCGTTCTGAATAGTAGCTCATGCTTTATGGTCCCCTTTGAGTAGTATAAAAGGAAGACTCATGTTGAGTTCTTCCTAATCAAGAATCGAGAATTAAAAAGAGAAAAACTTCAAGAACACATAGCTTATATACTTTGAGAGTCATATCTGTTTTAAAGCTTTGCTTACTCACTGTTCTTGAATCTGTTCTTGATATATATATATATTCAGTAAACTTTGAGATATTATTTCATGTTCACTGTTTATTTATATTGTGTTCTAAATCTATCAAACATATCTGTTAGTTCTTCAAATACGCTTCCGCATCAAACATAAACTCGAACTAATAGATCTGACAATCTTGTACAAGCAAAACGGGAACCAACAATTGGTATCAGAGCGAAGCTTGATTTTCAATATCAAGTGATCCTCTTTGTTACAAGATTGGTGATAGACATCATTCCTTTTTTAACCTATTCCTCATTTCTAGGTTAAAACTCCATTAAAGTGTACTCTGGGAACTGTTCAAACCCAGAAAACTTTCCAGATCATCAGACTCATACTCTTTAATTATACTATATTTTCAGAACCTTAACAATGACAAATACAAATAACTTCTTTACTGCTGGTTCACTCACCAAGCCTCCTACTCTCCTTCGAGATGAGTATCCTCAATGGAAGATAAGAATGGTTCATTTCTTTGAGGGTACTGAAAAAAATCTAGTATAATATCTTTACAACCTTCCTCCTGTTCCCATGATAGTAGTACCACGAGTACCAGCTACTGCTGAATCTCCTGAAATCCCTGAACATCAAAAACCGAAGCCAAAAGAAGAATGGTCAAATGAAGAAAAGGCAGAAGATGAAGTTGCACAGAAAACAAAAAGAATCTTGATAATGGCTATCCCCAACGAACTTTTTCAATCCTTAGATGCATGCGAAACTGCACACGATCTTTGGAAAGAATTAGAAAGACAGTTGGAAGGGGGTGCTAAAACACAGAAGAACCGAAGGGCACAGTACATAAATGAATATCATGCATTCAGAGCCTCTGCAACAGAATCTCTGCAAACGACGTACGACAGGTTCAACTCTCTCATAAACAAATGCAGAAAGTCTGGCATTCACAGAACCTTGGAAGAAAATAACGTCATGTTTCTAAAGAGCCTGAATGATGAGTGGCTTCAATTGTCTATGTCTTTACAAACAAACCAAGATCTAGACTCATGGACACTCTCTGATCTCTATGGAACACTAGCTGCACAAGAGCCTCAAATAGCACAGGCTAAAACAATAACCATTGCACCATACGCATTGGTTAGTAAATCAACAGAGGCTAAAGAAAGACCGGGAAATGAGAGAGCAGCAGAGGAGAAGAAAAAGGAGAAGAAGAAAATGGTGATGGTTGATAGCGAAGAAGACGAGCTGATAGAGGAAGAAATAACTCTTGCGTCATTAGCTAAATCATTGGCTCTCTTGACAAGAGAGTTCAAAGGTAACCAAAGAAATTTTGGAAATGACAGATATAGCAGAGACAACAAGAGAGATAGAAGAGATGATGGAAGAAGAGAAGAATCAAGTGACCGACAGAGGTCAGACTACGGAAGTGACCAACAGAGGTCGAGCGACAGAAACTACAGAGGAAATGACCGACAGAGGTCAGATGACAAGGTAGGCCACACACAAGAATGCTACAAATGTGGTAAGCATGGTCATTACGCAAACGAATGCCGAACAGAGAAAGGTGGAGATCAACAGAAATCCGACGATCGAACTGGAAACACCTCTCAAGGTTGTTTCAACTGCGGCAAGCCAGGCCATTTCGCAAGAGAATGCAGAAGTAGACAAAATCGCCAACAGAAGGACTCAGCTTTTTACAAAAAGAAGGCTGAATATTATGCGCAAAAATCCCTAATGGCGAACAAAGGGCATTCTGAAGCAAACAAGGAGGACTTCGAGTCAGACTCTACCTCTGATGATGAATTCACCACCAATGCCCTGTTCTGTGGCATGGCAGAAGTCGACTCCGACACTGACAATGAGGTATCCATTTCAAACTCTACCTCTTGTACTAAATCTGCAGATAATGATTCAATTAAACTTAACATTGAACTGATTGAACTAAAATAGATAAATGAAAGCATTCAGAAAAGACTCACTTTTAATGAGAGAGAAGTAAGGCTTCTCACTCAAGAAAAAGCCAAAAATTTTGAAGAAAAGGAAAGAGCAGAAAATTATTGGAGCAATAATATAGATCCTTTAAAAAGGCAAATTTCTGAACTAACCTCTGCTTTAAAAATCAAAACAAACGAGCTTTCAGTTTCTAGGAGTGAAACAACTAACATAAGAGCTCTCAAAGAATACTTTCAAAAAGAGAGAGAGGTACTTTGGCAAGATCTACTCAGAAGAGAAGTTTTACTTAAAAACTATAAAGATGCACAGAAGGTGTATGAGAAGGTAAACTCACAAATAGGAAGACGAGGTATAGGGTACGATGATATTACTCTAGGTGTTGAAGGCAAAAGACTTAAACCTCTGTCTTCTCTGTTTGTGATAGGAAAAACAAATAAACCAATTTTTCCAAACTTACTCTCTGTAAGTAAAAGGGTTAAAATCTCTGAAGAACCTCACTTGAGGAAACATACGAAGATGATCAATGTGTGGTTTGAAAACACATATTCATCATCTTCAACCTCTGTCAATAGAGGAATCAAACCAAAGAAATATCTGAAAACACAAGATCAGATTGGTATCTTTAAGTTTGGTAAACCAGAGACTCAAACACAGGTCGCTTTTGTCTGTATGATAAATGTCGAAAAGAAATTATCTGCAAAAGCTCCTGAGTTTAAACCCATCTTTTCAGAAGAAAAACATAAAGAATCAATTGAAAAAGAAATTTTGGAAGTTTTGAAATCAAATGTTTTAGAAAATCTTTGTACATCTTCTATAGATCAAATTCTCGCTGAAGAGATCTCATCAAAAACCTCTGCTATCTATGAAAGTTATTCTACAGAGGAAGAAAGCTCGTACGATACATGCTCAGAAAATCCAGCCTCTGTCGAAAGAGATGACTCAACCTCTGTATATGAGGACGATTCATCCTCTGACGACTCAGAGACTGATTCTAAATCAGGGATAATTCACTGTGACACAGAGGATGTTAAATTCTCCTCTGAGGTTCTTAACAGAACAATTTCTCCAAAAGAGAAAATCACAGAGATACCTATCTGTCCAGATTTTCTCAAAATGTGTATACAAGTCAAAACCTCTACAGAGCTTGATAATCTGAAAAAGGCCTCTAAAAATCCTAAAAGCTCAAAATTTTCAAAACCTTTAAAGCAAATTAAAGAGAATCCCACTTGGCAACAAAAGGGAAAAGGCCTGAAGCTAACAAATATTTTTCCTCTGTGACAATGAAGAAAGATGTTCACCACAGAAGAGACTCACAGAAGACACGACCTAAACAAGACTTTTGAAAACAACATTCTAGTATTCATAGATCTTCTTGTAATAGGAAATCTAATGTTAAGAAAGAATGTAATGCCTCTGTGGTTCAGTTCAATAAATTCAATGAAAAGTTCAAACAAATCACGTCTCATATTAAATACTGTCATTGTTTTGATCTTATGTTCAAATTGAATAATCACTTCTCAAGTCCAGATTGCTTACTCTCCACTAAAATTCAAACTCCAAAGTCAGAACCTAGAGAGAAACACTCTGATTTTTCTACAAAAGATAAAATGTATTTCAAGAATGCTAAGGCAAACTTGAAAAATTCTAACAATATTGGACCCATATGGATACGGGTACCTAAGTCTCTGTGATTGTCTTACAGAAGCGGTTTGTGCCAATTTGGTATATTGACTTCGGATACTCAAGGCACATGACTGGCGACAGAAGTTTACTATCCACATACAAAGAAACACACGATGGTGGATCTGTAACTTTTGACGACGACAAGAAGGGACACATCAAAGGCTATGGAATCATACAGAAGGAAAACGTCTTTGTATACTGTCAGGATCGATTCCAAACAAGAATAATTATACTTAGAAATCAGAATTAAAGAATCTTGCGGAATAGAACTTTAATTCAAACACACTCAATGAACAACTAATCAGAAAACACAATCTGTTTGTATTCAATACTTCAACTCACAAGTTTACAACCAAACCTCAATCTTGATGAACAGGCTCAACAAGACGACTTCTACTTCTCTAGAAATAGGGTTCTAAACCTTGAGGTTAATTCTCTCTAAAACAAAAACGAATTCTGATGAAATCTCTTATCGAATAGCTATCTATCAACATCTATTTATACTAAATAATTACAAGATAACTATCAAAACAAAATTGATCTTCAGAATATTCTTTCTTGCTTATCTTCAATCATTCCATCTTTATCTCCAACATTCTCGCATTCCATAATTATGATCACAAGCAGTATTAACATCGTTATACACAAGTAGTACTAACATTGTTCCAGCAGCATTAACTTTTATTTGCAGTACTAACTTTGCTCTGGCAGTACTAACTTTGCTCTGGCAGTAGTATTGTTGTTCTGGCAGTAGTATTGTTGTTCTGGCAGTACTATCGTTGTTCTGGCAGTACTAACCATACTTGGCAAATCTTCAGTTCCCAACAATCTCCCCCTAACTTGACTTTTTAGGTTGAGAAGTCAAGTTCTTCAGATGATGCTTCCAAAACCTAATCATGAACACATAAATCAGGATTCAAACCCAGGCTTTGATTGATAATCCTTCTCACCAAGTATCTTCTCATTTCAGAATCCTTGTTGCAAGCCAACTTAGCATGTAGCATTCCATTCAACCTTTTCATGCTGTGCTTGTATGCAACATCCACCAAATAATACTCATGATATGTATAGTCTAGTGTGATGACATACACTCCACATTTTTCAATGAGCATCCAGTTGGTAATGGCTTGAAAAATTCTTTCTATCATATACTGAACTGCTTCTGGTTTGAACATTAGGCACAGGTATTCAAGAACCATTTTGGTGATAGACATCCCTTTCTCATTCAGCATATTTCCATACAGCTTCATTCCAACCTTGTACATCTCCTCTATGTCAGATCTAGAGCACATTCTGATAAGTCTTCCCCATGTAGAACAGACCTCAAACTTCCCATCTGCTCTTTTGACTCTAATGTACTCCTTTCTCTGATCTACCAAGGTATCCCAGAAGATGATCTCAGGAGGCATGGAAGATAATGGGTCAACTTTGATTGGATCAGTATCAACCATAGTGATATACATATCACATTGAGCATTACTTGGTTGACCTGATGGAGTTTCTACTTCTTCTTCAGCAACCTTTGTATCATCTTTCTTTTCTGGAACATCCTCTTCTTTTTCTTCTTCTACCACTGGTTCTACCCTAGGTTTCTTGACAACTTTCCTCTTGGTAGCTATACACTTGGTTCTTGCTCTTTTCAGTGACACCAGTTTTTCACCCAGAGTTTCTTCTTGCTTTTTAGGAGTGTCATGTTTGGCTTTAATCAAAGCCTCTGCAACTTCAACTTCTTCCAAAGTAGGCTTTTTAGTTTCTGTTGCTTCCTTTGTTTCTGCTGCTTCTTCCGTTTCTGCCGCTTCTTTTGTTTCTGCTGCCTCTGGAATGGTTTCTGCCGCTTCTGCTTTTTGACTTTCATCAGCATTAACCGTTTCTGCTGTTGATTCAGTTTCTGCTTCTTTCTGAATTTCAGCAGCATTAACCTTTTCTGCTGCATGATCAGTTTCTGCTTCTTTTGCAATTTCAGCAGCATTAACCTTTTCTGCTGCATGATTAGTTTCTGCTTCTTTTGCAATTTCAGCAGCACACTCATTCTCCCCCTTTTCCTGTGCACTCTCCATGTTGACTTCAGCTTCTGACTCCCCCTTTTTGGGAGCATCATTGTTGGGGCTTCTTCTTTTAAGAACATACCGAGCTTTCTTCTTCCTGTGCATCAACTTTGTAATCAACTTCTTATGCTTCTCAAGTTGTGTTTGTTGATATAGGACCACTTTCTTGAGTCCATCTATCTCCTTTTGCTGACTTACAACATCTGTGTTGATATTGGCAATGGTTTCCATCAATTCCTCATATGTATATCTATCCTCACCTTGTTTAGGAGTTTTAACTTCCTTTAAAGGATCACTGGAAATTTTAGTAGGTGTCTTTTGCCTAGCAAAAGCACTGCCTACTCCCGTGGTTTCTTGGCACCTGGGACCTCTGAATGATTTCTCATTCTGAGTTGCCGTGAGGAAGGTCTTAGGTATGTTACCACTGTCCTTCTCTGTGCTAGCAGAAGTAGTGGCAGCCTTGCAACTCACATGCTCAACCTTCTCCGTAGTGAGCACCTTCTTGGGGTTGGGAGACACCCCTGTGGTTTCCCTTTCGATATTCTCTATTGGAGAATGCTCCAATAGAGGGCTTAAAGGCTTTGGGCTTGTAGGAGGTATATCAAGGGAAGGAGCCTTGTGTACCCTTCTTCTTGTAAACTTTTTGGTTATGTGAGGAGTGGGTCTTTGAAGAATGGACTGAGGAATTTTTTTGGTGATTGAAGGTGGGGTTAGGCTATCAGTGGGTTGGTCTAATGAGGGCCTTGACCCTGATGCCATACCTTCTTGTGTGTGGGACACACCCATCATTGTAGAGAACAATGGAGTGTCAACTCCTTCCGAGTCCCTGGAAGTTCTTCTCATATTTGAGAAGACCTTTCCTTTAGGGGGTTTAGGTACATATACCTCAGTAAATTGAGGCAAATCCGTCAATTCCTGAGTAATCACTGCTTGGACAAACCTTGGGTACATATAAAAACGCTTTTTGGATTCCAGGTTTGACACAAGATCATTGAAAATCATTTGTGAAAAATTAAACTTCTAGGCAGTGGCCAAGCAGACCAGGGCATAAGCAATGGTACTGCTAAACTCACTCCATCCAGTAGTTTTCTTTGAAATGCAATGCATTAAGGTATGAACAAAGAATCGCCATTGTGTAGAAAATTTAGACTTAAAAAACTTAAAGATTCCAATGGGACCTTCATACCCCATTCTCGTTAAATTTGAGTATAGATCGTCATTAGGAATAGACGTCATACCTGAGGCATCATCCAATCGAAGAGTGATGCGAATAAGCTCCTCTGTAACATTCAAGGGTTCGTCACACACCCTTGTTTTGATGATTTTCTGCCCATCTTCAGACACCACGGTGGCATTTTCCCAGAACTGCTTCTGATGCTCGATGTAGATTGTCGGGGTCACCGTTAGGGCATAGGATATATGTGTGTTCTTGAGGAAATCCACAATGTCGTGAAAACCTGCGGACTGTTTTGGCTTCTGGAGCATGGCAATCTCGTTGTGTTCGTCGATAAACTCCATTGTACCTGAGGATTCTTGACAGAAAACAGAGATTCTTGGGAGAGAATAGTTAGAAAGATAGAGAGATGAATAGAATTCAAAGAGACGTTATGAACTTTGGCGGGCTGAAAGAGGTATTTATAGCAGTATTAGCCCTAATTTTTCTTTTAAAGCAGTATTAACGACACATGCAGTATTAAGTACGAAGCAATATTAACTATGTACTGGCAGTAGTAACTATGCACTGGCAGTAGTAACTATGCACTGGCAGTAGTAACTATGCACTGGCAGTAGTAACTATGCACTGGCAGTAGTAACTATGCACTGGCAGTAGTAACTATGCACTGGCAGTAGTAACTTTTCAGCACTTGTCAATCTGAGTCATACAGAAGATCCTGAGAAGAAGAGTTAGTAGTACCAAATATATAAGGAAATACAGGTATAAAAACTGAAAATCATGACTTTATTCAAGGTTGATCATGCCCACACTTGTTACCAAGAAAGTGAATCTACCCACATCAAAAGCTTTTGTGAATAGATCAGCAAACTGGTCATTGGTATGAACTTTAGCAACCTGAATTAATTTCTTTTCATTACAATCTCGAATAAAGTGATACCTGATCTCTATGTGCTTTGTTTTTTAGTGTTTGACTGGATTGTTAACAATGCTAATAGCACTGTTGTTGTCAATGAAGATTGGAGTGTGAAGAAATGTTACCCCATAGTCCAACATCTGATTCTGTATCCATAGAACCTGAGAGCAGCAGCTTGCAGCAGCTATATACTCAGCTTCTGTTGTAGATAAGGACAATGTGGTTTGTTTCTTACACTGCCAAGATACGAGTCTTGCACCCAAAAACTGACATCCACCTGAAGTAGACTTCCTATCCATGTTAGCTCCACCCAAGTCACTATCTGAGTATGCAAGTAGATCAAAGGATGATTCATAAGGATACCAGAGACCTAATCTAGGTTGCCCTTTTAGGTATCTAAATATCCTCTTGACTGCATGAAGGTGTGATTGCTTTGGTGTAACTTGGAATCTGGCACATACACATACTGGAAACATAATATCTGGTCTAGAGGCTGTGAGATACATGAGTGATCCAATCATTGATCTGTAATGATGGACATCCACATCCTCCCCCTCAAGATCATCATTGATCTATTTGTGTGTCTCCATTGGTGTGCTTGCTGGCTTTGAGTCTGATAATCCAAACTTATCCAGGATGTCTTTCACATATTTGGATTGGCATATGAAAATCCCATCCTTCTTCTGTTTCACCTGAAGCCCAAGGAAGAAAGTAAGTTCACCCATGGAACTCATCTTGAAGCTCTTGTGCATTAACTCCTCAAAGTCTTTACACATGTGATCATTTGTGGATCCAAAGATAATGTCATCCACATAGATCTGAACAAGTAGGGTGTCCTTCTTTTTCCTTTTAATGAATAAGGACTTATCAATGATTCCTCTTTCAAATTCATTTTTCAAGAGATAGGTAGACAGGGTGTCATACCATGCTCTTGGGGCTTGATGTAGACCATAAAGTGCCTTCTTTAACTTGTGCACTCTGTCAGGATACAATGGATTCTCAAATCCAGGGGGTTGACAGACATACACTTCTTCATCTATAGTCCCATATAGAAAAGCACTTTTTACATCCATCTGGTAGACCTTGAACTTCATATATGAGGCATAGGCTAGAAACAACCTAATTGCCTCAATCCTTGCAACTGGAGCAAAGACTTCCTCATAGTCTATACCCTCTTCCTGAGTATACCCTTGTGCAACCAGCCTGGCTTTGTTCTTGATCACAATTCCTCTCTCATCCTTCTTATTTCTGAAAATCCACTTGGTGCCAATTGCCCTATGACCTTTTGGAAGGTCCACCAAGTTCCAAACATTCTGTAGCTTGAACTGTAGCAGCTCCTCTTGCATTGCTTCTATCCAACTTGGATCTTTCATAGCATCATAAGCCTTTTTGGGCTCAATTTGGGATAGAAAGCAAGTGAGTACAGTATTAACTTTGTTTTGCTGATCTTGTAGCTCTTGAAGTCTGCTTTGATTCCTAGTCATCATGGGAGAAGCAATGTCTCCAATTACCAACTCAGGAGGATGATTTTTCCGAGTTCTTGATGGATGACCAGATTCCTCTTGTAAGTTCACATCCAGATTTGACTCATTTAAGTCTGGATTTTCTTCAGCTTCTTCAGTCACTTCAGACTCTCTGGAATTTGGACTTGAAGGCTGATTTTCCTCTATTCTTCTCTCTTCTTCATTCTGAATGGGTTCAGCTTCCTTTTCTCGTTCACAGAAGTCAACAGGATCAATGGTAGGGAGTGGAATTATCACAGACTGAATTCTGTGATCTGATGGTGGTGCATCCCTTTGTCCTGCATTTACATCACTACTGATACCCAAAGAATTAGTGAGTGAATCAATGTCAAATATCCAATCAGGACCTGAACCAATAGGATTTGGTGTGTTCTCATTGCATTTGACATTGTCACTTTCTTCAATTATTCTAGAAGAGGTATTAAACACTCTGTAAGCCTTACTCTGAGATGAGTAACCAACAAGAAAACCATCATCTGCTTTGCTATCAAACTTACCTAAGTGAGATTTGGTATTGAGAATTGTACAAGGACACCCAAATGGTTTGAAAAATCCAATAAATGGTTTCTTTTTCTGAAAAATCTCATAAGGTGTCTTGTTTTTAGGCTTTATTACTAAAACTCTGTTTTGGACATAACAAGCAGTATTAACTGCTTCTGCCCAAAAAGTAGTGGGTAATTTTGATTCAGCTAACAGAGATCTAGCAGCCTCAATCAGTGTCCTATTCCTTCTCTCAGCAACACCATTCTGTTGTGGAGTCCTAGGAGCACTGTATTGTCTCTCAATTCCTTTTTCCTCACAAAAGGTGTTTAGATCAAGGTTTTTAAATTCAGTCCCATTATCTGATCTAATGACTTTCACTTTTTGATTTGATTGGTTTTCAATTCTAAGAATAAAAGATTTGATCAGTCCACTAGTCTCATCTTTAGTTCTCAGAAAATATACCCAAGTAAATCTAGAGTAATCATCAATAATAACTAAACAGTATGACTTCTTGCCAATGCTCATGACATTTGTAGGGCCAAACAGATCCATATGCAACAACTGAAGAGGATTTGAGATAGTGTTTATCTCTTTGGACTTATGAGAAGTTTTGTGTTGTTTGCCTTTGAGACAAGCAACACAATGATCATCACATGAATAAACTTTTGATGGTAAACCCCTAACAAGATTATGTTTTACAAGTTTATTCATTGTTTTAAAATTCATGTGACACATCCTTCTGTGCCAAAGTGATGATTCATCCATTGAAGCTTTTGATACCAAACAGTTTAGGGATGAATCAGATGAAACACTTTCTAAATCTAAACAATACACATTATCCTTTCTAGGAGTTCTCAATAGTATCATGTTTTCATCAACTACTTTGAATCCAGGAGCAAGAATAATGCATTCAGAATCAGTAAATAATATACTATGTTTCTTGTCACAGACCTGTGATACACTTAACAGGTTGTATCTCAATTGCTCAACATAGTAAACATCCTCAAATGTCATCTTACCTTTTGATACATCACCTTTACCACTTATCTTACCTCCTGCAGGATTATTTCCAAAAGCAACATGTCCTCCATCAATTCTTTTGAAATTCTTGAGGCAGGCCATGTTACCTGTCATGTGCCTGGAGCAACCACTATCAACATGCCAGATGCTCTTCCCCTTGAGCTGTTGGTTGCCCTGCACATAAGATGAATCAATTAGTTTTTATTGGGAACCCAAGCCAAAGTGGTCTTGGGTCTCCCTTGCTCATCAAAGTACTTACATTCAGTTTGGATAAGTTTTTCAACCTGAGGAACTTCAGTACTGGAGTACTTTGTCAAGATGATTGGTCTAGCAGCACAAACACTAGAAGCAGTATTATCTTTAGAAGAAGTACTAACAGTGTTAGCAGTACTAACACTGCTAGCAGCAGTATTGCTTCTAGAAGAAATACTAACAGTGTTAGAAGCACTAACACTGCTAGCAGCAGTATTGCTTCTAGAAGAAGTACTAACAGTGTTAGAAGCACTAACACTGCTAGCAGCAGTATTGCTTCTAGAAGAAGTACTAACAGTGTTAGAAGCACTAACACTGCTAGCAGCAGTACTATCTGAGGCAGCAGTACTAACACTAGTGCTTTTAGGAACCCACATTGTGACACATTCTTTTTCAGTCTTTTTCCTCATGTGGCTTTTGGATTTAGCTTGTTTCTTAGCCACATGGTTTCTTACAGGCTTCCTATAACCATTTGAAAAAGTTCTTTGAAAATTTATCCTTTGGTTAATAGGATTGAAATAACAGTGTTTGGCAAGGTGATTCAATTTGCCACAGATAAAACAAGGTTTTGGTCTGTTAATCCTTTGCAGATCAACTCCTTGTTTTTGAGCCCACTGATTATTCCAGTTTCTTTGATTTCCCCTCTTTTTATCATGTTTTTGGGGTTCATTCTTTTGAGAATTCTTGCAAGAACAATGTTCACAAGTATTGGAATTCACAACAGTGGTCTGTGTATAATGAACTCCCTTTCCCTTTTCAGATCTTTTCATCTCATTGTTCTTATCCCAGGGACTTCCACCTTCCTCATTAGTCTTGATGTAATTCTCTAAGGGGATCTCACCACTGACATTCTTGTTCCTTTTCTTAGACTCTTCTTTTTCAGTTTTATCCTCAACAACAACTTCATCTAATGGATCTACTTTAGTAGCTCCTTCAGGTAAGTCCTTCCTATCCTTGGTTTCTAACAGGTCTGACCTAGGAGGGATGTATGTGTTGTTGTAGGGTGGGGGTGTGGCATTGTACCCTATGCCTGGTTTCATCTTACTGTGGATTTGAGCATTTATTATGGTGTCCATGACTTTAGAGGCACATGAAAACTTTTCAACATCAAGTTTTACTTTCTCAAGTTCTCCTTTTAATTTTTCACATTCCTCCCTAGACTCTTTCAGTTGGAACTCCAGACCATTCTTTTCCCACTTCTAGTAGTTTGTATCATATGAGTGTTGAAGTTCATTGGCTTGAAAAGCCTTAATTTGTTCTTCAAACCTCTCAACAATCACTACATAATCTCTTCTATCCTTTTCTAATCTCTTAAGGTCATCACACATTCCCTGGTTGTGATCTCTATACCTTTTCACAGTGTCTATACAAGCTTGAGAACAGAGATTAGATTTTACCTCAGTAGGAAGATCTGAGACTTCTGCCATTAGTGCATGATTCTGAATTGCCTCTTCTGCTTGATCACTCCAATCAAATCCCATTCCTTGTTGAGAAACAAGGGCTTGAACAGAGTTTCTGTTCTGGTTGAAGCTTCCAGTCTGAGCTTGTTGATGGTTGTTTTGAGATACTCCACCTCTGCATTCTCTGGCAAAGTGTCCCATCTTATGACACTTGTAGCATTCCACCTTAGACTTGTCAAACCCAGCACCATCTTCTCTTCTTTGAGAAAAGTTGTTTCTCCCAGTCCTCTTTATAAACTTCTTCACCCTCATAGAAATCATAGCCATCTGCCATTTGATATCCATCTGCCATTTGATATCCATCTCCTCAAGATCATCAGCATTAATCTGTTCTAAGTCATCATTAATTAATGAGGAGTTAACATGACTAGAAAAGAAAGCTTCTAGTACAGAATCATTGGCCTTCTCCTGATTGACTTCACCAGCAGTACTAACTGATTCAGGGTTAGCAGTAGAATCAGTTGATGCTGATAGGAGTGCAGCATTATACACATATCCTGAGGGCTTCTTCTTGGCTTCAACCTCTGCTTCAAATACCCTAAGATCATTGTAAAGATCATCAAGCTCTTTATCTTCTAACTGGTCATTCTGTCTAAAAGACACAGTATACATTGTCCATTCCTCACCTAATGATCTTAGAAACTTCCTGTTTACATCATCAGCCTCCATACTAACTCCAACTGTAGCCAATTCTCCAATCAACTTATTAAATCTATCAAAAGTTTGAGTCATAGACTCATTCTTTGTAGAAGTAAAATTTTCATATTGTTGCTTAAGAATTGCCTTCTGGTTCCTCTTGGTGCTCTTGGTACCAGTGAATCTCTTTTCCAATGCATTCCATAAAATCTGAGCATCAGTGCAGTGATGAAATTGGTGCTGATACTCATTGGGAATAGCCAAAAGCAGAGTGCTTAAGGCTTTCATCTCTGTTTGTCTAACCTTTCTTTCTGCATCAGTCTTTGGAGGGGGTCTTTTGCCATCTGGTCCAACCTTTCCTTCAGCACATGGACCATTCTCAATAATATCCCAGATGGAATAATCAGTAAGCAAAATATACTGCTTGATTCTAATCTTCCACATGTCAAACTCATTAGGCCTGAGCATGGGAACCTTTGAAACAAGAGTACTGTTTGATTCAACTGTGTTTGATTCAACTGTGTTGTCCACTTGTCAGGATCGATTCCAAACAAGAATAATTATACTTAGAAATCAGAATTAAAGAATCTTGCGGAATAGAACTTTAATTCAAACACACTCAATGAACAACTAATCAGAAAACACAATCTGTTTGTATTCAATACTTCAACTCACAAGTTTACAACCAAACCTCAATCTTGATGAACAGGCTCAACAAGACGACTTCTACTTCTCTAGAAATAGGGTTCTAAACCTTGAGGTTAATTCTCTCTAAAACAAAAACGAATTCTGATGAAATCTCTTATCGAATAGCTATCTATCAACATCTATTTATACTAAATAATTACAAGATAACTATCAAAACAAAATTGATCTTCAGAATATTCTTTCTTGCTTATCTTCAATCATTCCATCTTTATCTCCAACATTCTCGCATTCCATAATTATGATCACAAGCAGTATTAACATCGTTATACACAAGCAGTACTAACATTGTTCCAGCAGCATTAACTTTTATTTGCAGTACTAACTTTGCTCTGGCAGTACTAACTTTGCTCTGGCAGTAGTATTGTTGTTCTGGCAGTAGTATTGTTGTTCTGGCAGTACTATCGTTGTTCTGGAAGTACTAACCATACTTGGCAAATCTTCAGTTCCCAACATATACAAAGTTGCATATGTGAATGGCCTTAAACACAACCTACTCAGTGTAAGTCAACTATGTGATACAGGATTCGATGTGTTATTCAAAAGAACTTTCTGCTCTCTGCAAAGTGAAGACACAGGAATGGAACTTCTGCGAGCCGAAAGAAAAGGTGATCTGTATCTGATGAATTTTTGTTCAACAACCAAGGACAAAGTTTGCCTTGTAGCGTGCGAAAGTAAAGAAGCCTGGTTATGGCATAACAGGTTCTGTCACTTGAACTTTCACACATTAGATAAACTGGTAAAACTTGATCTAGTTAAAGGTTTGCCTAATGTTAAATTTAATAAGGATCACTTGTGTTCTGCCTGTGAAATGGGAAAACTCAGAAGAGCTTCCCACAGAGGCAAAACAGATGTGTCTTGCACTAGACCTCTGTACATGCTTCATGTTGACCTATGCGGTCCCATTGCCATACAGAGCCTAGGTGGCAAGAAATACATACTTGTCTTAATTGATGAGTATTCGCGTTTCACATGGGTTGAATTTATTCGAAAGAAATCGGATGTTTTAATCATCTTGATTAATCTAATGAAAAGAATCCAAGTTCTTTATGAATGCAGAATACAGAAGTTAAGAAGTGACAATGGCACAGAATTTAAAAACTCTGTCATTGAAGCCTATCTCTCTACAGAAGGAATATCACAGAACTTCTCTGCAGCACGCACTCCACAGCAGAACGATGTAGTCGAAAGGAAGAATCGAACGCTCATGGAGGCAGCAAGAGCTATGCTATCAGCATGCGGATTACCGATGAACTTTTGGGCAGAAGCGATTTCTACTGCATGTTATACACAAAATCGTTCAACCATTGTGAAAAGACACCTCAAGACTCCTTACGAATTGATCAACAAAAGGCGGCCAAACATCAAATTTTTTCATGTGTTCGGATGTAAATGCTTTGTTTTAAACGACAGAGATTCAAGAGGAAAGTTTTAGGTAAAAGCTGACGAAGGCAAATTCATTGGATACTCTGCCACTTCCAAAGCCTACAGAGCGTTCCTCACGAGATCTCGCAAAATCGTAGAAAGTATCAATGTTTCTTTTGATGATTCATTCCAAATGACTTTTGAGCAAATCAGTTCAGAACTCGAACTTAAAAAGGAAACCTCTGACATCTCGCAAACGAAAGACTACTTAAATCTTCTATTTTTAGAGATGTTCCACGATGACATTGATCCTTCTGTTGGAACCATCAAAGTTTCTGAAGAACCATCCTCTGTCGGACAAAATCCTACAGGTATGACTCTAACTGGTCCAAATAATGCTTCATCTTCTTCTGTAAAAACTACAGATGCAAATGCCGAAGAAGAAAATGCAGAAGATGAAACATCAAGAAAAACGACCACAAAAGCTGCTGAAAAACAAACTCCACAATCCACAGAAGAACCAATTACAGAGGAATTTGAGGACCAAGACTATACGTCCTCAGAGGAACAAACTCCACAACCACTCATACCAATCATTCCACAAATGGTAGAATCTTCTACCAAGGCAAGAAGAACGACAGAGGCTATACAAGAAGAAGATCCACAAGAAGCTTCTGAAGAAAGGTTTGATGACATTGATGACCATCTTCCACGCACCACTCAGTGGACAAAAAGCCATCCTCCAAGCCAAATAATTGGAGAACCTTCTGACTCAGTAAAAACCAGGTCTTCCACTGCTAATTTTTGTTTCTTTACAAATTTTATTAGTGTGATAGAACCAAAGAAGATTTCTGAAGCCCTAGATGACCCAAACTGGGTAGACGCCATGCAAGAAGAACTTCTGCAGTTTGAGCGTAACAGAGTATGGACTTTAGTACCTCTGCCACGAGGGAAACAGGCCATTGGGACTAAGTGGGTCTACAGAAATAAGAAGGATGAAGATGGAGTGGTCATCAGAAACAAAGCACGATTGGTGGCCAAGGGATATAGACAAGAAGAAGGCATAGACTACGATGAGACTTTTGCCCCTGTCGCACGGCTCGAAGCAATAAGAATATTCTTAGCCTTCGCAGCCCACAGAGGATTTAAAGTTTATCAGATGGACGTAAAATCAGCTTTTCTCAACGGTGAAATCCAAGAAGAGGTTTACGTAAATCAGCCACCAGGGTTTGAAAGCTCAAAGTTCCCAAGGCATGTATACTACCTTGAAAAGGCTCTGTACGGACTGAAACAGGCTCCAAGAGCATGGTACGAACGACTTTCTACCTTTCTTCTAGTAAATGGCTACAACAGAGGTACAACAGATACTACCCTATTCTATAAACGTAGAAACCGTGAAATAATGCTTGTACAAATCTATGTGGACGACATAATTTTTGGGTCTACTAATACAGAAGAGTGCAAAAGTTTTGAAAAACTCATGCAGAGTGAGTTTGAATTGAGTATGATGGGAGAATTAACATTCTTCCTCGGACTCCAAGTCAAACAAACATCAGAGGGAATTTTTATAAATCAGGCCAAATATGTCTCTGACATTCTTTTCAAGTATAGCCTCTCTGATACCTCTGCAATGAAAACTCCAATGGCCACTGGAAATAAGTTATCCTTAGATCCAGATGGCATCTCTGTAGAATGCACTCTCTACAGAGGCATGATTGGATCTCTGTTATACTTAACTGCAAGCAGACCTGACATTATGCATTCCACATGTCTTTGTGCACGTTATCAAGCTAATCCTAAGAAATCACATTATGATGTTGTTAAAAGAATCTTTAGATACCTAAAGGGGACCAAAAATCTTGGTCTCTGGTATCCACAGAACTCTGGCTTTTGTCTTAAAGCTTATACAGATTCAGACTATGGAGGATGCATGCTCGACAGAAAGAGTACCTCTCGGAGTTGTCAATTCCTAGGTGGTAAGCTAGTCAGTTGGACCTCCAAAAAGCAGAACTGTGTATCAACATCTACGACAGAAGCTGAATACGTTGCTGCTGCTAGCTGTTGTTCTCAGGTTCTATGGATGAAGACTCAGCTAAAAGACTACGGCCACATTCTATTCAAAATACCCATCTTCTGTGATTCCAAAAGTGCCATTGCCATCTCTGCCAATCCTGTGCAACATTCCAAAACCAAGCATATCGATATAAGGTACCATTTCTTGAAACATCATGTTGAACACGGTACAATCGAGATGCATTTCGTGCCAACAGAATATCAACTTGCAGACTTATTCACCAAAGCCTTAGACGAGAAAAGATTTAATTTCTTGGTGGGTAAGTTAGGAATGATTAATATGATGTGAAAATCCTCTGTAAGTATAGCTTTATCTTCTGTAAATAAGTATATATTTCTATTTTACTTGACTTATTGCTTTGTTTAATTTATTTCTGTATGTAAATTCTCAATCTTAAATAGTTCTTAAAATCACAGAGCTTCTGTAAGTCTGATCAGAACCTCTGACGACCTCCACAGAACCTCTGAAAAAACAAGACCTATGCTCAATACAAATCTTATCATTCTTTGATCCAAGCATAGGTCAAGGGGGAGCAAAAAGGAAAATTCCTGATCTACAAAGGAGATTAGATCAAGGGGGAGCAAAAAGGGACCCTTAAATGATCTACAGAGGTAAAACTTTCAAGGGGAAGCCAAAGAAGAACGTCGATGAATCTATTTCGACAGAAGTCAGACATCACTGCCGAGAAAAGAAGAACCAAAAAGGTATGTCTCTCGTACAAAAGGTTGTTGAAAACAGTTTTCTGGGACACAAATTGTCAAATATGTCCTAAATATATTGTGGATAACATTTCAAAAATCAAAAGATCAAAAAGTTTCATAAAATTTGAGTTATGAGAAATTTGAGGTGATAGAGCTTCTGCTGAGCTCAACAGAGGCTCTGCCAGAAATATGCTCTGAGATCACAAATTAATCCTCTATCGATCTTTTGGAATGTTATCTCGGAAACCGAATACGTACAACATGACCTTCTCGAACAAAACTTTTTCCATAACAGTTTTCTCGGACACCAACTTTCAAATATGTCCGAAAAACATCTCTTAAAACAAATCAAAAATTGGATGATCAGAAAATAATAGAATTTTTGTTATGAGATTTTTTTCCTCATAGAGCTTCTGCTGGCCCTCACAGAGCTTCTGCAAGTTCCCACAGAGCCACAAAACCTCTGCGAGTAAAAATTCTTAACTAAAAATCCTATTGATCCTCTCCAGTGCCTTTGCAAACGTTTTGGATAAAGAAGAACCCTCAGAAGTCATGATAACAATAAGATATATGAGAAAAGGATAAACATCAAGATTTTCAAAATCACAGAGCTTTTGTAAACCACAGAAGTTCTGTCAATCTGTTACATGGGCATTTCTGTAGTAATAACGGTTACTTTTACTGAGAGTGAATCTCATGTGGCTAAGAACAACCCCACGCGCCTAGCATTAATGGGCCGCGCACGACGTCCTGTCATCGTGTGACATGGCCTACGTGTCCCATTTTTATTGGGCGTACATGGAACGTTTTCTGTGGAAAGTTGAACCCACCGTTCTAACTTGAGTACGGATTCCAAATTGTTAATCCATTGCCATATATTTTACTCTTTCGAATTCTACCATTTTACCCTTCTATAAAAACCAAGCTTACCCTCTCATAAACTTTTTACAAACCTTCATTCTTCTCCGGCGAAACCCTGCAAAAACCTGCAAGTATCTTAATTCTCATTACCAATGGCTTCATCTTCTCAAGCTATCTCCCCTGCACACTCTCCGGCGAACTAACCAGAACATTCACCTGCTCATTCTGAACATTCAGAAAACCCCCACCTTGCCAAAAGTATTGAACTAGAAGATTCCGGCGATTCAGCAGAACTTGCTCCGACCACACATCTTCAAAACTTCATAGCAAAGGATCATTTCGAAAAGGTTCTACCAATCAAATCCAACAATTGCTATTTGGTCCCCTCACCCACAGCTTTCGGTGACGCCCATGCCATTCTTCTAAACATAATGGAAAATCATATCCTCTTCCATCTACTCTCAAGAACCCCAAACAAAATTCCAGTCAAATATCTGAACCAGTTTTGGCAAAGTTTCCTATTTGATAAAGATGATTCTCTTATCAAAGGGTACATTTCAAGACCTGACAAGTCTGAACATTTGGAAATCAAGTTCGATAGAACAATGTTCTCACTTGAATTCAACCTACCAACAAGGGGTCTTCTTGGATTGAAGAAATATGCAGAGCAACCAACAGATGACGAGATCTGTCGTTTCGTAGAAATGCTTGGGTACAACACCCAACTGAGGAAGAGAAATGACTTCCGCAGAGGCAGATTACCACCTCTGTGGAACACCTTGTTCTCAATTCTTAACAGATGCCTGACAGGGAAGATAGGCAGTATTGACCAGAGCTCACATCAGATATTAACCATCATGTATGGGGTTTACTATGATCTCCCACTGGATTACGCGACCATAATGATGCAAGAGATCATCAACACCATCGATAGAAACAACAACGCCAGAAGGGTCAAAGAGAACGATCCTAACTTTCTACCACCTCTGCAATTCCAAAGAATACTGGGAGTTTTGTTCGAACCTCTGTTGCTGATACAGAACTGGCAAATGGAAGGGCCAATTCCCAAACAGTTCCCAATGAACAAAAATACCCCCACTGATCATGTAGATGGCTACACACACTGCAGACCTTTGTCAAAGAACCTTCTGAAGTATGCCACGAATAAAACCCTTAAGAAAGAGTACATACGCGATCATAGAACTCCAAAACCGAGTCCTATGACACCCCCGCGTTTAGGTGTCCCCCTAGGAACAATGACTGCAGAACCTCTTTCCACTCAAGAAGAAAAAGATCACAAACTAGCAAAACACATGGCTATTCAACTTAGCTTCTTAGCCAAACGTGCAGAGCTCATAGGAAATAAGTCCTCGTCGAAATCTTCTACCTCTACTCCAAAATCAAAGAAGAGGAAAACTGAAGAAGGCACCTCCACAAGCGCTGCAGAAGATCAACCTTCACCTCCTCATGCCACAGAAATTGGCTCCACTGCTCCTCCCTCTTCTCCAAAACAGAAGAAGAAAAGAAAATCGAAAACCACAGAGGAAGGGCCACCAAAACCTAAGAGGAGGAAAACCAAAAAGAAGCATGGGAAATCCCTTGAAAAGTTGGTTACCATAGAAGAAGAAATCGCAGAAGAAAGAACTGCAGAAGTAGAAATGACAGAAGAGGGATATCAATCACCCTATCAATCCCCAGATCGATTTGCTCACCAAGGAAACTTTAACGATTTCCTACAGAACCCTGACATTGCCCACACTCTAAATACAGCAGGGTGGACGGCACAACCACTCGACCACCACTCCCCAGAAGAACAATACTTCTCTATTTCTGGCATTGAAACACATCTGCAAGAAGATGATCAAACACCCAGAGATCAATCAACTGAGACACCTGTTATTCTACAGAACCCCTTCATTCAACAAGGATTGGACGTCCACAGAAGGAGTCCAAGCCCAACTTCAGAAGAAATAGAACAAACAGAAGCTCAGTGGAATAGAGATGAAGTAACAGAGGCTTTAGGGAAAATAACAGAAAAAGGAAACGAGGCCGAAGTTGTACAAGAAGAGGGATTTGAAACAAGGGAGACAAGAATGGAGGTCTCAGAGGTAGATTCAGATGAAGAAGAAGCTGTCAGGATACGAAAAGGTCTCTATCATCCACATGTCATGAGGTTATACGACTCTCATCAAATGTATGACTTCTTAGGCACATAGCAAGGAACTTCAACAGAAGCTAGGGAAGAAGCACCAAGCCATCGGATAGCTACAGAAGCTGAAATGGTAGAAAATGATGTAGTGCTTGGATGCTTAACAGAGGAAGAAACAAGAAAAGATGCCTGGATTAATAGAGGCACACAACCAAAACCAACTCCCAGTGCAACCCACACATCTAACTCTGCAGGTCTAGCTGCAGAAGAAGTTAATGAAAAAGAGCAGCACAGCTCGATCTAAACCCAACCCATCCAGCCAGAAGTCACTCTTTCGACTTCTGCGCCCACAGAAACCGGGGAATACATTCCTAGGGAGTCTCCTCAAAGAGACTCACCTATTGTTCATGATCAATCGCCCCAGATCACACTAGAACACCCTATAGAGGAATTTGTTTCCTCTGCCACGCACGAAATAGGGCCAACCCTTCTTTCAGAGAGAAGTAGTGAGCACAACGACGAAGAGACTCTAGACAAGTCTCCGAGTCAATAGAAGGATAATCTAGTACCCACCTCTGAAGTGGATCTAGACAATGTCATTCACAGAACTTCTATAGAGTCTGAAGCACTAGATGCTTCTGCTCGAAGATCATATGGAAATCCTTCCACCCCCATCGTACAAACAAGGGTGAACGAAGGTGTCCCAGGAGCAGGGACTCACTCTGGAGACGAATGTGTTCCTCCAGAGGTTACACCAGGGACACAAGTATCAAGGGATGAGTTCCAAACCCTTGTCACCTCTGTGAACCAAACCATGAAAGAGTTGCAAAGCTCTTTCACATCTTTTGCAGAGAAAACATCAACGGCCTTGCTGAATCTGAACACCAAAATGGACAATCTGTCCACAGAGGTGAAAACGGCCATCACAGAGATGAAATCTTCTGCTCAAACAACTGCCACAACTACAACCACTTCTGCTGCTAAAGATTTTGGAATAGCTACAACATCTGCATTCAAGGAATCAGTCAAACATTTCCTTGAACAAATGAACAAGCAATCCAACAAATCACAGAGCATCACACATGCAGAACTACAGAAGGCTTTGCAAAACGTTCAAGAAGAGGCAATGCGCAACACTACAATGATGCAGCCAAAAGATTACATGACCAGAGCACAGCTGACAGAGCTCGGGCAGAATGTCATAAACCAGGTCACAGAAGTCATTGTCTCCTTCACTACTGCAAATGCCAACTACGTCAAAGAGTTCATAAAAAGTGTCGGCAGAATGTGCTTCAACACAGAAGCAGAGCTTGCAACTCTAATCGGCCTATGTGATGATGTATGTGCAAAGTTGATGGCCGCAGGAGCAGAACTACCAAAGAAACCCAAAGCTTCCTGCAGAGCAGAGGGTACTTCTGATAAGAGTCAGGATGACTCTGATGATGACCATCCTGGTCCATCAGATCATCCTGAGGGGGAGAATATAATGGAGAAAGCTACGACCAGAGGACTACAAGCTCCACCAATCGCAGCAGAACCAATCAGCCAAGCCCCTCCAGAACAAACCCAAGATCAAAAGACCACAGAGACAACACCCATCTCTGTGGAATCAACTTCTGAAGAAACCAATATTCCAGAAGCTGATCAGCAAACCACAGAGGCAACAACCACCCATGTGGTAATCAACTTGGAAGAAAAACCTTCAACAGAATCAACAGAAAAAACCCAAACCATACCAAGAAGAAAGTCGATTGCCACCAAACCAAAAAGAGCAACGACCTCTGCTTCTTCTATTCTGAGAAAGATGCACAATACAATGTCTGATCGAATGTCACAGAGAGAAGAAGAAAGGCACAGGTTCACTTTAGCTTTCTGAATGGGAAGAAGATTCGACATACCTCAATCCACAGAAACCAAGCTCACAGAAGAAGTCACAAAAGAACCTCCCACAGAGGTAACAGAGAAAAACAAGCCAACAGAACCAACGCCACATAAGTCCTCTCAAACACAAGTGTCAAAACCTACAGAGGCAACCCCCATCATTCCAACAAAAGCGCCAACACCCAAACCTACAGAGACAACAGGTTAAGAACCTCCAAAGGCCAAAGACAAGGGAAAGGCGAAAATGACAGAAGAGCCCAAGAAAAAGAAATCATTGCCCAAGCCTACAGAAAAATTGATGAAGAGCGCCTTTGATGTCTTCCAAACTCCAAAGCCTGAAGAAGAGGACTGGACATATGGATTGAAGCCTCTGTCAGACATTCCACTAACAGGTAGAGCTGCAGAAGTTGTTCAACAGATGGAGAGTCTCAGAAGATGAGTACCACCACATGGTCCAACATACGAAGAAATGGAAGAAGTGGTGTACAAATATCTCTACAAACAACCCTTTCAGAACCTCCATCCAACAGACCAAATCACAAATCCGAACATCAGAGAAGAATTTGAGAACATCTTCAGCAGAACAAAGCCAAGAACCAAAGCAGAAGTCTTCTCAATTCATAAAATCAAAAAGGTAATCTTCTGTAGATTCTCCTTCATAAGAACCTATCCAAGAGTCAGGTACAATCTTTACAGAGTCAAAAGGGTAAATAATTCAGAAACCACCTTCGCTGATGCTGACATAAAGAATCTGAATCCCTATGATCTACCTGAACTTCTGCAATGGACAAAGGACAACTACAACACAGAGCCAAACACCAGAGCCTATCAAGTGTTGAGAAAAGCAATGAGGGAAAAGCTTCTGATCTACAGTATGATAGATTTTCAACTGGGAAAGGATCTTGGTCTCAAACATCTGAATTTACGACCACCAGAGGATCGCTGCCCACCCGACGCCGTGCCCAACTCTATCATTACAGAACTAAGATTCGGGTTAGTATTTCAAAACCCACAAGGCGAAGTCAAACTGTTTGTGTGCATGGACTGTCAGAAGTACGCAACTAGTACTCTGAACAAGTTCAGAGCAAGCCTTGTGAAATACAGAGGTACAAAGAAAATGAATAGAGATGCTGCAGATACTTTCATCAGAGAGATTGATGCCACAATTCGCCTAAGAGAACTCTGCATCAGTTTCTACAAAGAGATCAGAAGAATCGGAAGAGACAACAGAAGCTACAACGATTTCAAAGATGCCAAAATCTGATTCTCAAACCTCAAATCTCTGCAAACCAAGTCAAAGTCTATCTTTCATTGTACTCAAATGTAAAATGCCTCTGGCATATTTCTGAATGAAAGAACTTTCGAGGTATTGTTTAACCTCTGTCTTATCTAACTTAGCCTAACTAAACTCAAGTTCAATTTTTTTTTATTTTTCACTACTTAGGGGGAGATTGTTAGCTTCAATCTTCCTAATCATAGAAGTATTTAGAAGTAGTGAAAAATAGGCTAAGTGAAGAAAGCCTCTTACAGAGGGTCTGTCGAACTTACCGAGAGATCAAGGTCAAGAAGCTACAGAAGCTAAAGAAGCGTCCTACAGAAGCTCTGTCATACGCGCCAAGAAGACCAAAGACTCGGAATCCGGTGAAGACTGCTCTACAAAGGACCAAACCGCAGAACCTCTGTGACACTTCACAGAGCCTCTGCGGTCTTCAACAAAGACTTCAAAGATATTTATAATATCTTGCTACTATTCCTGGACCTGTTCATCAACTTGCATGGCAACGTACCCTGTCCAACTTCAACGTGTCAAAATCTGAGTGGACTCAATAGGGCTTAGTACATAATAGACGTCTGCTGCATTAAATGCAATACAGCACATCCAACTGTTCATGCCATCCTTCCAACTATTCATACCGTCCGTTCTGAATAGTAGCTCATGCTTTATGGTCCCCTTTGAGTAGTATAAAAGGAAGACTCATGTTGAGTTCTTCCTAATCAAGAATCGAGAATTAAAAAGAGAAAAACTTCAAGAACACATAGCTTATATACTTTGAGAGTCATATCTGTTTTAAAGCTTTGCTTACTCACTGTTCTTGAATTTGTTCTTGATATATATATTCAGTAAACTTTGAGATATTATTTCCTGTTCATTGTTTATTTATATTGTGTTCTAAATCTATCAAACATATTTGTTAGTTCTTCAAATACGCTTCCGCATCAAACATAAACTCGAACTAATAGATCTGACAATCTTGTACAAGCAAAACGGGAACCAACAATTTCAACACAAGGGTCCGAAACCAACACTTAGACAAATTCTGTATGGTGCGAAACCTTCAGATTTCGGATGCTATACGGTGCGAAACCTTCTGATTTCGGATGTAGTATGGTGCGAAACTACGGAATTCGAATGCAACTGAGTACAAAATCCTTGAATTCGGACTTAGCATGGTGCGAAATCAACACTTAGACAAATTTCACCTCAGAATTCGGACGAAGATGGGTGCGGAACCACGGAATTCGAACCTATCTTGGTACGAAACCAATACTTGTTCAAAATCAAAATTACAATAGATGAATACCAATCCGAAACCACTAGAATATGGACTTAACTAAGTTCGAAACCTCAAGAATTCGAACCTAACAGGGTGCGAAACCACGGATTTCGGACTTAACTTGATCCAAAACCTTCATTTGAACACTTCAAAAAACTTGAATGGTGCGAAATCCGTATGAATGGTCCGAAACCCTCAAGAATGATCCGAAACCTTCACTTCGAACTCGAAAATCACAGATTCAGCCATAACTTTCTCAATTCTTGATCAATTAACACGAAATTTGTACTGGTTTGCTCGAAATCAAAATCCACACACTTTCTTAGTTAATCACAAGTTCTAATTCGATCAATTTAATCGAATTAAAGTCCAAAACAATGAATTAGGGTTTTCTAACAAAGTTTCAAAGAAATGATCAAATCCAATGTTTCTGTGCAGTAATTTATGATGATCCAAGAATTAATGTTGTTCAAATATCAATTCCGAGTTCAGTGATGCCAAGAATTGATCCAAGAAATCAGAAACCAAAAAAAAATCAAAGTCTGAATGAAAAGTGATCAGATGAACAGTAAAACATGCATGGTCCGAACTCTATATGATCAGTGTAAAAATTCTTCAATTTGCTTCTTGATCTGCTTGAATCTCCTGTTTGAGCTCTGATACCAAATGTGAAACCCAGAATCTAGCAATGATATGTAGAGAGAAAATCTAGAGTGCACAAGTCATCCATGTATTGATCTTTAGAGAGTAAATGACAAATGCTACAAGTGTTACAAGATTAACAAAGGAGTCTTCTTTATATAGTAGGGCCATGACATGTCCATGCCTCTACTAAGAAGAACAGTACAAAATATTAAAACTGTCTTGATAGCTACAATAATGCCCTAACACGGTTATCAAATCGCTGAAACCTTGACTTCTTCGGATCATAGTGCAGTCCTTCCCACTTTCTTTTCCCCGCACCTTTCTCACTAGCGTTTCTCCCTTTATCCTGTTCCACGGTTTCTGCGGCGTCTACTGCGGCGGAGAAAAGTTTCTGGTCCTTTAGCAATCACAAAACTTCTAACTTTTGCATTCAATCCGAAGATAAACCTTTCAATCTTCATTGCCTCCGTGGCAACGTAGTATTCCACGAAACGAGAATTTTCCAGAAAACGAGCGGTGTAGTCCCGAACTGATAGATTCCCTTGCTGCAAGTTCATAAACTCCCCTTCCAATTGTTTAAGTGCGGATTGAGGACAAAACTATTTCCTGAAAGCTATCACAAATTCTTCCCAAGAGTAAGTAGAATATATATCAGATCCTTTCGAGGACATATGTGCTTCCCACCAATATAGAGCATCGCCTTTCAACATTGCCATTCCATAGAGTACTCTATCCTATTCAGCACATTTACTAGTCTTGAAGATAGCTTCTATTTCTTTCAGCCACCTCATAGCCTTCACTGGGTCCCGATCTCCTGAGTACGTAGGAGGCTTGCAACTAAGAAACATTTTATAATCACACTTTTTCACCACTGGCACGACAGTAGGTGTAATGGGCATCTCCTCTTCATGAGTAGGATCTGGTCTTTCTGTTTCAGTATTATGAGTTTGGTTGAACATAGCTTGGATATTGGCCTATAATCTTCCCATTTCAGCTGCTAAGTCGTCTCTTGTAACAAATTCCGTGCCGCGCCCCTGGACTCTACCTCCAGTTCTACCTCTACCTCTTCCTCCCCCTCTTCCCCTTGCCCCAACTGTTGGATTTGTCCTATTAGGATTTCCTCCTCCCTGATTCGTTTGTCTAGTACCGCTTGCCATTCTGTAGATTCAAACAAGATTAACATACACATAAGCACATACCCCATATAACAAGGTATTCCAGTTCAAACATGTACCTGTAAGATCACAATTACACTGGCCAGGTGTAACCTGAAATTACCTTACATGATGTTCCTTCTACCTTTTTATATTTAACATCCCAAGGTTCTACAATAATAGGGACATCCTACTTCACATGCAGTTTAAGTCTAGGTACAGATACTAATACCTAAATCCCTTAAACTAGGGCTCTGATACCATCTGTAACGACCCGGAATCCCATACATAACTCAAATAGCATACATTGCATAACGTCGTTAAAACAAGAGATACATTATATAACAAATACGGTCCCCTAGTCTTTTATAAACATTCAGTACATCATTACAAACTTTTACATAGTAAATTACAACATTACTAACAACATGATATATCTACTAAACACATCATAGTCTTCAACTACATAGTCCTCCAAAAGCTATTCGCGGTTTAACCTTCTTATTTGCTCTTACTCGATTCACGACCTGGAATACATATTTAAACAAAATGAGGGTTAGACCTAATGGTCTAAGTGAGAAAATCCATGTTTCTTTGAAAATCCTTTGCACACCAACATTCACATAATACAAACACAATTATTAGTTATGACTCACTCATCATTTATTTTCCCATCTCATTCCCTTGGCCATATTAGTTGGTTGCAAGCCAACTAATAAATTAACTTCACTGTACGACAATTACAGCCAACAACGTTGTACGAATATTACAGCCAACACACCGGTCCTAAGCCCGGCCAACGTATTCTCGTATAGTAGAATACTCATGTAAATACAATATCTCAATATATTATTTTACATACATGAACACATAAACACACCAACTATCACAATCCCAATCCACGCATATATGTATTCCAGTTTAAAAACATTTTGAAGTAAAACTCACCTGATTGCTTATCAACACGTTTCCAAGCTTTCTTAACAGGTTCAGTCCGTTACCCAGAATTCACAGGATCTGTAACAAATAGATACATATATCTCTTTACCATATAAAACATATAAGTCTTACTAAAGCTAAGAACTCTAAAGAACTCAAATCCTCAAATGTTGCCCCCAAACCCGTACTTAAGTCAAGACCATAGAATAGTCAGTTCTCATTCATTCCCTATCTAAGGGTTAACAAAATACAGGTTACTGGATACTCGACAGCATCTAAACTCTCAAAATTGGCCAAACAGCAAAAGTATCCGGATATCATAAGTTATCCGGACAATACAACTTTTCCGGACAACACAGGTATTCCGGACAACATGCCCTTACCGGACAACTAAAACAATTCGGACAACATCCGGATACCAAAGAAATCCGGATACCATCCGGTATCTAATTCTTATTCGGAAAACATAGGAAAAGGAACTTACCCGTATAAAACCCCCGTCCGGACACCTTTAGAACATTACCCGGACACCACCAACAAAACTACCCGGACACCTTCATTTCATCCGGACACCTCTGTCGGTTTACCCCAATTTTACCCAGATTTGACAGATTTTAACCTCAGGCCCGAATTTAATGATTCTACTCCGATAGGAACTATTAACTAGCAATTATAGACATAATTTACAAAGTAAACATACCTTAATTCACTTCCAAGAACACCAAATGAATCCCTAGCTTTACTTCTTCTCTTTTCTTCTTTTGCTCTCAATACACACACACACACACACACACACTGAAATTCTATTTTTGTGAAATATCTGAATTGTCTAAGTGATAATATCAACAAAATTTACAATCTTAACCCCTAAACTATTTATTAATGACCAAGACACCTTTATCCTTAAAATTAACCCAAACCTACCCTAAACCTTAACTTTTAAAGTTAACTAAATTTAACGGAAAGAGGATTTAACTAACGAACTTACCCGGGGTATTACAGAGACCATACTCCGTGATAGCATCAGTGTAGAAGGGTTCAGTGGTATCGTTTTCTCTGAATATCTCGACCTCAATAATTGGAACTTTGATGGTCGATCTTCCAGTGATGTGAACCTTGTTAATTCTGGCAGCACGATATCGAAAGTGTACTTTCTCTTTACACCATTTCAAGGTAGATTGAGAGACCTTGGTCTTTTCTTCGATAATCTTCTGGGCGTCCTCCCACAACTGACGTTGGACTTCGATGGGAGTCCTTTTCAGTGCGGGGTAATTTACCGATTCTTGGGCAAGCTGGATGGCGAGGGCCTTATCTTTTTCTTCAGCTTCCTTCTTTTCGGCGAGTAATCTTTTGCTTTGAGGTGATCAGCGAACTCTTTCTTTGATAACCTGAACTTTGTAGGAACATGAGTGACTTTGGAGCGAGGGAGGATGATTCGCTGATCTTCGAACTTCTTGATTATTTCTTCTCTCCTTTTCTAATCCTCTTCACTTAGCATTTGAGGAGATAAGGAATGTCTAGTTTTGTGAGAGAGAAGGTGTTCTTCGGGTTCATTGGTCTCAGTGATTAAATCCAAGACCGGGATTATTTCTTCAACTCTTGTGGTTGGGATTATTGTTGGTGCAGCAGTGGGGACTTCAGCTGGATCCTCAAACAGGGGTAGGACTAGCTGAAAAGCAGCGATTGTTTAAGTAAGAAGAGTTGGGGAAGAAAGAGATAGAGAAAAGAATATGGTTAAGTGTATAGAGGTTTTATGGAGAGGAGAACTTAGATTGAGAAGGGGTAGAGGAGGGATGCAGAGTAAGGGAAGAGGAGATATTGTACCTGACAAACTGGCTTTATCGGAAGGATGGCCAGATTGCCTTCTGCAACGAGGCCTTTGTTTTTGCCTTTGTCAGCTTCAGACGCTGCAGGCTTTGTCTTGGTTGTCTCCCCTGAGGGTTCATTTATTGAAATCCCTTTTAGAGCTGGGGCTTTCTTTGGCTGGACGAAGAAGGAATCATCATCATCATCGTCATCATCATCATCATCGTTTTTATGGGATGATGATGGTTCTTCATCAGAGATGTCGATAGCTTCATCGTCTTCAGCATCTTCTTCATCAGTTTCAACCTCGTCAGCATAAGGAACGGTAACATCAGCAACAACTTCAGTTTTCTCTCAAGCACAGAGGGAGTTTTCTCGGTTCCCTCGGGGTTTTCAACTCCCTGAGGTTGTCCAGCAGCTGCAGTAGTAGAACTCGTCTCCCCCTCAGCTAGGGGAAGGTCTTCAAGAGTTTTCTTCTCCCCCTCAACATTATGGGGAAGGTCTTCTTTAGTCTTCTCCCCCTCTTCCACATGATGGATGGGGGAGGATACAACAATCCCAGCAGTAGCAGCATGCATTGGGTCCCTGTCTTCCAGGCCAGAGATCCCAACACAGTTTTCAATCTTGCTTAATCTGTCTTCTAGGCCAGATATAGCAGGATTGAGTCTTTGAAGATCTTCTCGATCCACCTGAGTAAAGTGCAAAAGAGCACAAGTGGCAGCATTTGGGTGATCGAGGACTTGCTGAAGTAGATCCTTGACCGTGGAGACCTCACCCTTAAGAGTACCAACCTCTGTCTTCAATGATGTAACTTCATTTGACAGAGTGGTGAAGTTTGTTGCGAGGGTGGTGTTGGTGAGGTTGAGATTGTTGACGATTGTGGAAGTTTCAGCAAGAGTGGTAGCAAAAGTTCCTATGCTGCCATCCACCTTCTCCATATCAGCTTTGGAGGCTTTCTTTTCAACCTCAGCAGTCATCGTTTTGAGGTTCTCTCCAGCGTTTGTAACCGCTGAAGAATTTGCTGAGAGAGTTGTGGTGAGGGATTCCACCTTTGTTTACAGGGCCTTCAGGGAGGTGTTTACATCTCCCAAATTAGGACCTGAAATAGTTATTAACTTATGAACAGAGGAAAGCTCAGAAGTTTAGGGTTTTGAGAGAGGAGTTTTTGAAGTTATGTGTATACCTACAGGCGGGTTAGCGAAGTTGTCGAAACCTTGCAGACCTGAGTGGTATTCCATGTCGCCTTTGAGAGTGCCTTGGTGCATGGAGGTGCCTGCAGATCCTATGTTTGCATCCATCATCGTATTTAGAGCAGCAGCAGCTGAATCATGTAGGATGACGGGTGTTCCTGAAAATGTGGGGAAAAATGGTGGAGTGTCCAAGGGAATGGTGGGAGGAACAAAAGTTGAGAAAGTTGGTTGGGAGCAGGATTCACCGTTGGATCCGCTGAGAATCACTTCAGTCTACAGAGAGGCTGAAGGAGGTGGGTTCTGTTCCAAGTTTATAACCTCAGTGTTTAGAGACGCTGAGGTTGGGATGGAAGGGGTGGCTTGAGCAGCTGTGGCAGAGCGTACCACGAAATTATCCAGCGACTCTTGTATAAGATGAGTCGTGGAGTCTTCAGCCGTTGATGGCTTGGAGGGTAGCTCCTTGGTTTTCTTGATCCTTTTGGAATCAAGTTGGGAAGTTGAGTGTTTCCTTTTACGAGAAGGAGTGGAGGGTGCAGCCTGGGTATCAGCGGTTGGGATTACCACTGAAGTAGCCGCAGAAGTAGAAGAAGAAGGATTAAGAAAAGATAAGAGTGCAGAGAGACGTACCTCGTTTGGCAGGGGCTTGAAATCTAGAACTTTAGTGCCAACCTGAGAGAGTCTCAGGTCTCCTACCTTTGGGTATTCATTCCCATGTCCGTGTTGGAAAACGGCGTTGATAAACCTTGGATATGGAACGCAAGTTGGTCTTTCAGCCATGTTCACCCTGAACATCAAATCGTCGTAGATGATTTACGCCCAATCAATGTGGAGTCCCTTCAGCAGAGCATATCCCATGGCCTGTTGGGGTTATGATGCTTGGTCAGTTGACCCGACTTTAGCTGTTAGACAGTTGTTCAGATGAGCGTAGATGAAATTCATGTCGCTAGGCATCATCGACTTCTTGATGGCAGTTAGCTTTTTGTCAGGGTTTTTGTTTCTCCCTGTGTCCCATGCGTAACCCATTGCATCAAAGAATGCAATCAGGGTTGCTCTATCAGTAGGGTTCTATTTGGGATCTGGTAGAGGGACAAAATGGTTTTCTCTGGTACTGGTAGGGACTTTTAGAGCACGTCTAATATGGTTGGGGTGATCTTGGAAGTACCATGGTCTATGTCACAGAGAATGACATCGACCATTTTCTTTGGGTCTTTGGGTGAAGGAACCTGAGCTCTTCTGGCAGTATACCAGAACTGAGCTAGTAGAGAACGATGAGCAGGGGGTGCAATGGTGAGAGCGTATGAAATGAGGCAAGTTTTAAGAAAGTTCACAGCATCATCAAGATGTGTGACAGGTTTATTTTTAGGGAAGTCGAATAGAGCATAAGGATTATTATGTTGATAAGTAACCTTCTTGAAATCGAACTTAACCTGAGGAGCCTTTGTGAATTCAGTGACCTCAGCAGCAATGGAGGTCTTATCAACAGGAGATTCAGTAGTAGATGCCATTTCTGTTAATCACATATAAACATGAAGAAGAGATAAAGAACAATGTCTTAATGTGGAAAGATTTTCCAATAAGATGTTGTTGAGTTTTATCCATTTCATTCAGACCAATGATGTCTTAATGAAGATTAGGGTTTTTCTTTGTTTTGAAAAAGATATACAAAACATGGAGAGTATGTGTTTTCCAGTTTCTATTTGAAGAAATGATTCTGGAAAAACATATGAAGAACAAGTTTAAGAGTTTTGTTTCAAACTTGAAGAACAACCATGAAGGTTGTGTTCATAAAATCATGAAAAGAAAATTATTTTGTTTTAAAAAGGTTTCTTTTGTTTGATCTGTTAATAACAAGAATAAGATCAAAAACAAGTTAATAAAAGGTAAATAATAAGAATATTAACCTTTCGAAGTTTGAAGAAGATGAACAGTTCTTGAAACGAGAGTTCGAGATACAACAGTAATTCTTTTCTTGAAGAAGAAGTTGTTCGCGTAAAGGAAAAATATAAACTCGAATGGGTTTATATAGTGGGAATAGAGAGAGAAACACTTGAGCGGGAAAAGTTTTTCATCATGACACGGACACGTGTTTGCGTTTGATTGGATGAGAAAACGAAACGTGCAAACGTGTGTTAGAAAGAGAACATGTCAGGGTTTATCCGTTTGATTACGTCACACACGTCATTTCACATTTTAGGATGTCTCTGAGGTTTTTGAAATACTCAGGGACATTTTGAAAACATGAAGTACTGAATAGAAATATCAGTGTTAGGTTTTAGAAATTTCAAAGTATTGCTGATAAGGAAGAGATATTTAGCGATATAATTTGTTTTGAAATCTGGCATTCATTTGCGAACGTCAGCGAGTAAAGAGAGATCATACCTTAACATCAGCGAATCAAGTTTGTTCAGAGAGAAGATGATAGAATGGGTTATACAAGTTGGTTTTATCCTGTCGCTGATCAAATGCGAACCGCTGAAGATTTTATTCTTCAAAGTTCAGCATTCCAAGTTCGCTGATGAGAAAGTTAAATCTTGTCTCATCAAGACGTTTGGTGAAAAGATCAGCTAACTGAAAATCAGTTAGGATAAAGTGAAGTTCTATATCACCATTCATCACATGATCTCTGATAAAATGATACCTGGTTTCGATGTGTTTGGTCTTTGAGTGTAGCACTGGATTGTTGGCTATAGCGATGGCACTTGTGCTGTCGCAATAGATTGGAATTTTCGAGAGCTGAAGTTCATAGTCCAGTAGTTGATTTCTCATCCACAAGACCTGAGAACAACAGCTTCCAGCAGCTACGTATTCAGCTTCAGCGGTTGAGGTGGACACTGAGTTTTGCTTCTTGCTTGTCCACCTCACCAGCTTTCCACCCAGGAGCTGACAACCTCCTGTGGTGCTTTTCCTATCCAATTTGCAACCTGCAAAATCACTATCTGAATAGGCGATTAGATCAAACCCTGAATATTTGGGATACCAAAGACCTAGGTTAGGAGTACCCTTAAGGTAACAAAAGATTCGCTTTACAGCGATCATATGAGATTCCTTAGGTTCAGCTTGATATAGTGCACACAAACAGGTTGCATACATAATATCAGGTCGGCTAGCTGTAAGATACAAAAGAGAGCCGATCATCCCACGGTACGTCGTGACATTAACAGGTATTCCAGACGACTCCTTGTTTAGTGTCAGCGGTGGTGCCATAGGGGTTTTCATAGCTGAACTCTGAGTTAAATCAAATTTCTTCAGCATATCTTTAACATACTTTCCCTGATTAATGAAAGTTCCATTTTCATTTTGTTTTATCTGAAGACCAAGGAAATATGTTAGCTCACCCATCATACTCATTTTGTATTCTGCTTTCATCCTTTCAGAGAAACGAGTACAAAGGTCAGGGTTAGTAGAACCAAATATGATGTCATCAACATATATCTGAACAAGAATAATATGACCTTTTACTTTCCTGAAAAATAGAGTCTTATCGATTTTACCACTCTCAAATTTTTCAATATGGAGATAAGTAGAGAGAGTGTCATAAAGTGCCTTATCCAGTTTATAAACATAACCTGGATGCTTAGGATCTGAGAATCCTAGAGGTTGTTCCACGTAGACTTCTTCATTCAGTTTTCCATTTAGGAACGCTGACTTAACATCCATCTGATAAACTTTGAAGTCTTTGTGTACAGCATAAGCTAAGAATAGACGAATGGCTTCTAGTCTTGCCACTAGAGCAAAGGTTTCATCGTAATCTATACCTTCCTCTTGTCTGTATCCCTGAGCAACAAGTTGAGCCTTGTTGTAGGTTACAGTTCCATGTTCATCCAACTTGTTTCGATAGACCCATTTAGTGCCTATCACTGACTTGTCGGATGGACGAGGAACAAGCTTCCAAACTTTGTTTCTTTCAAATTCAGTCAACTCTTCTTGCATAACGCTGACCCAGTTCGGATCTTGAAGGGCATCATCTGTTTTCTTTGGTTCAATCAGAGAAATAAAGTTAACGAATAAACAAATGTTACCTGCACTTCGTGGAGTCTGAACACCAGCGTTTGGATCACCAAGAATTTGTTCAATAGGGTGATTAATAGTCCATCGCTGAGCCGGAGCATGAGTCGCTGACTCAACCTGAACTGGAGGGGCTGAAGATGAGGCTTCAGCAACTTCTGGAATATCAGCCAAGAGAGGAGTAGGTGCAGATGTCATTACATTCACTAATTGCTGAGAAGTAGATGGAATGTCTGAGACATTTGATTCAGAAGCAAGCATAGTGTTTAGAGGAACAGCTGAGACCCATGAAGTTTCAGCTTCACTAGACTGCATGTTTGGAATGATAGTAGGACCATCATCTTCAACGGTATGAGTATGAGGAGAGGGAACATCTTCTGAATCACGAAGATGTGAAAACATCCATTGATTCAGTTCTTCAGTATCAGCAGAAGGTCGAGAATTTGCTGAACGGGATTCATCAAAGGTGACGTGAATAGTTTCTTCAACTGTTTGTCTTCTACGATTGAAGACTCTGAAGGCTTTGGAGATTGAAGAATATCCAAGAAAGATTCCATCATCAGCCTTAGGATCAAACTTTCCAAGGGCATCTCTGTTGTTCATTATGAAACACTGACATCCAAAGATGTGAAGAAAGCTAATTGAAGTCTTTCTCCAATGAAAAAGTTCATAGGCTGTCTTTTTGAATCTTTTGACTATCAGCGACCTGTTTTGCGTAAAACAAGCAGTGTTGACAGCTTCTGCCCAAAACTGAGTAGGCAGATGAGAATCGTTGAGCATTGAACGTGCAGCTTCAATGATAGTTCTATTTCTTCTTTCAGCGACTCCATTTTGTTGCGGTGTTCTCACTGAAGAAAAGTTGTGAGAAATACCCTTACTCTCAAAGAAGGAATAAAGAGAACTGTTTTTGAATTCAGTTCCATGATCACCCCTTATTGAGCGAACGGTCATGTTGTTCAGGACTTCCATTTTCCTGACAAAGGTGATGAGTTCTTCAGGGGTGTCACTCTTAGAACGGAGACGCATTACCCTGGTATAGCAAGAGAATTCATCAACTATGACCAGTGTATATTTCTTTCCAGCGATGGATTGTTTGTTAACAGGGCCAAACAAATCCATATGGAGAAGTTGTAGAGGAGATGACACTGAGGAGACTTGTTTTGACTTGAAGCTTGCTTTGGTCTGCTTGCCTTTCTCACACGCTGAACATAAGGACTCCTTGGCGTATGAGTGTTGAGGTAGACCAGTGACTAACTTTTTAGAAGAAAGAGTTTTCAGTGTCTTGAAGTTGAGATGGGAGAGCCTCTTATGCTATAACCAGTTGGCGTCAGATTAGGCTTTTGAGAAGAAACAGGAGTTCTCAGTGGTAGTTGAGTCCATGTTTATAATGTAAACACTTTCCAAACGATAACCGCTGAGAGCTATCTTCTCCTTTTTGTCAGCGACAAAGCAGGATTCCGTAGTAAAGATTACTTTGTTATGCATGTCACAAAGCTAACTGATGCTTAGAAGATTATACTTCAGCCCTTCAACATATGCGACTCTTCTGAAGGTTGTTGTACCATTAGAGAGTACACCAAACCCTCGGGTATGTCCTTTTCCGTTTCCACTGAAAGTCACAGAGGGGCCCTTCTCTTCCTTATACTCAGTAAGCAGGTTCTTCTTACCAGACATGTGTATAGAGCATCCGCTATCGAGATATCAGATACCCTTCTTAATCTGCATTACAAAGGAAGATTAGTTTGACTTGGGCACCCATTTCTTCATGTGTACACACTTGTCAGTGGAGGTAGATGGAATGGAAGGTTCAGCAGTCTTCGCAGCATTTGAAGATTCAACTTTGTTTTCAGTTTTCACTTTGGTTAATTTCTTAACCTCAGTGGTCTTCTTTACCTTTGGGGCATTGATCTTCACCTTAGCTATCTTTTCAGCTTTGGTGGTTGTATGGCACTTACTAGCAATATGATTTGTAAGTCCACATTGATAACATTTCCTATAACTAAAAGTAGCTTTAGGACCATTTGTATGCTTAGCCGTTAGTTTTAAATGAGCAGGGCCAGCACAAAGTATACCTTTGGCATTGGAAATGGGAGGAACAATCAGTTCTTCAGATTTTTTACCAATAGTATCCACTTTGATTCTAGGAGTAGATCTCTGAATGAATCCACGCTGAATAAATCCAGGGATCTTATTCCTTGAAGTAAAGGGATGAGTCACTGAAGCTTTAGAAGCATTCAGCTTGGTACAAAGGTACCCATCTGAGGTTTTGGATAAACAATTTTATCTTTACCTTTAGAAGTTAAGGTAGAGATTTCCTTAGGGATAGGAGGTTTTGAATAGGAACACTGAGAAGATGAAGTGTCAGGGATAGAGGAGACAAACATTCCAAATTTAAGCATGGAATGGTCAGTGGTTGGTTCTTCAGCGTTAGCTTTGTAACCAAGACCACGTTTGTCACTCAGAGGAATTTGAGACTTAATTATCTCAGTGATCATTGTTGAGGATTTATACCATCCATCAACAGTAGCTTTTTCAGCTTTTAATGCAGCGATAACTTCTTCTCGTTCAATTTTGACTAGCTGATTTATATGAACTTGATCTTTCAAGTCTTCTTCAATTTTAGAAAGCTTTTCTATTTGAAGGTGACAGTTTTTAAGTTGTTCAGCAAGATCAATATTTTGATTTTCAACAACAGTTTTGCCATTCATGGTTTCATATAAACTTCTGGTCAGGAGATCAATCTTTCGAACACTATCAGCTTCATCAATATTTAAAATATTGGTAAAGAAGGAAGGTGATACCTTAGTAGCAGAGGTTGAAGTAGAGGGAATGTCATACTTTTCTTCCCCATCTTCGATTTTGGCCATGAGACAGAGATTGGCTTCATCATCATCTTCAGAGTCAGAAGATTCTTCTTCGTCAGAGGCAGCCCAATCATAGTCAGCCATCAGGCCTTTGCCTTTCTTCTTAAAGGTTTTCAGCTTTGAATACCTTTCTTTCAGCTTTTTGTATTTTTCATCTCTAGTCCTGGGAATAAAGTTTTTCTTGGGAAAAGCTGAGGGTCTAGAGACTTTCTTTGACATGCACTCGCTAGCAAAATGTCCTATCTTTTCACAGTTATAGCAAGTAGCAGTAGCCTTATCAACAGGAGTTGATGATCTTGGCTTGTCAGTAATAGCAAGAGGTTTGTTCTTTCTGAAAATTTTCTTATTGGCGAATCTCCTGAATTTATTAGAAAGGAGAGCCATAGATTCATCAAGATCTGAAGAGTTAGGATCTGATGAACATTCAGAGTTAGTCTCCAACTCAGTGATAGTGATAGTAGATCGTTGAGTGGAAGGTGACTCTGAGATTAAAGCAACAGGGGTGCTTTTGGAATCTTTTACAAGATTCTTCTTAAGATGACTCGAATGCTCATGATTAAGCATCGTGCCATATAAGGTAGAAAGAGTCATAGATTTAAGATCAGCTTGAGACACATTGAATAACTGTCCCAGCTTTCAGGTAGACATTCTAAGAACTTTGTCAGAGTTTCAAAGTTAGAATATTCCTTACCAACAGTTTTTAGATCTATTATTAAGCAGTTAAAACGTTGATGTACTTCAGAGAGAGATTCATTCTTACCACAAATGAAGCTTTCGTACTGTCTTACCAGGTTGATCTTACGTGAGTCCTGGACTTCAGACGTACCTTCATACTGAACACAGATTGTGTCCCACATTGTATTACCCCGGGTAAATCCGTTAGTTAAAAATCTAATTCCGTTAAGTTTAGTTAACTTTAAAGTTGATATTTAGGGTAAGTTTGGGTAAATATATAAGTTTAGGGGTGTTTGGATTAATTAGTAAGTTAAAAAGGTATTGTGGTCATTAGTGAGAAATGTGAGGTTTAAATGGTAAATAAGGATTAGATATTATCCTTTTGGACTTCCAGATATTCACAAAGCAGAAAATCAGTAGGTGTTGTGTGTGTGTGTTGAGAGAAAGAGAGAGCAAGAAGAAGAAAGAAAGGTGGTGGCTAAGAGACTCAATTTGGTGTACTTGGAAGAGAAATTGAGGTATGTTGCTTTACATTTTATGTCTATAATTGCTAGTAAGTAGTTCCTATCGGAGTAGAACCATCAAATTCATGCTTGTGGCTAAAATCTGTCGAATCTGGGGAAAATGGGGTAAACCGACAGAGGTGTCCGGATAAGTTGAATGTGTCCGGGTAGATTCTTGGGTGGTGTCCGGGTAAGTTGTTGATAGAGTCCGGACGATTTGATTGATGGTTTCCGGATAATTTAGAGACCGGATGGCATCCGGATTCCTTGTGTTGTCCGGATAAATCGTGTTGTCCGGATTAGTCTTGCTGTTCGGATTACTGAGGTTGTCCAGAAAAGTCATGTTGTCCGGAAAAGGTGGTGTTGTCCGGGTTGTTTGGGTTGTCCGAATACTTTAGCTGTTTTGGTCACTTTTGAGGATTTGAGTTATCTAGAGTCCTTGGTCTTCTAGTATGTTTTATGTGATCAGTTAGTAAGAGGATATTTGTATTTAATCTATTTGCAGACTCTGTGGATTGGGATTGATAGACTGAATATTTGGAAAAGGCTTGGAAGAGTTGTAATAAGCATTCAGGTGAGTTTTACTTTAAACGTTTTCAACTGGGGAACATATATATGTGTTTATATATATATATGAGTATGTGTGGATTGAGAACGTATGGAATATATATATATATATATATATATATGTGTGTTTATATATATATGAGTATGTGTGGATTGAGAATTTGTGAAATATATATATATATATATATATATATATATATATATATATATATATGTTTATATATATATATGAAAAAGATATGTGTGATGGTGTGGTATATCGTATATTGAGATACGATTGAGTATATGCTTTTAAATATAATATAATGAGATGTTATATTTATGTAAGTATTATACTACACGAGAGCACGCCGAACTATGCCGGCTGAAGTGTGTGTCGTAGTTGTTGTACGGCGTTGATTTATTAGTTGGCTTGCTACCAACTAATATGGCCATGGGAACGAGGATGAGGATGAGTGGAGCACGATGCACGAGTCTTGTTTGGTATTTATATACGTGTGGTATGTTTATATTTTTTGAAAGAATTACCAAAGGTTTATCTAAACTATTTTGATACAAAGGATTTACATAAAAGGTTTTATAATGATTTTGTAAAAGACCGGGATTAATTCACTAGACCCGTTTGGTCTAACCCTCATTTTGTTTTCAAAAATATGTTTTCCAGGTTAAGGATCGGCAAAGGAAAGGATTTAGTGTAAGGAGCTTTTGATGGGCGTTGATTAGGAAGCTTAATGTATTTTGTAGTTTCGAGACCGAAGGGACCGTTTGTGGTTTATTATGTATCTTTTATTATGAATGTAATGAAGTTATGCAATGTATGTTATTTGAAGCATGTTTGGGAAATCGGGTCGTTACAAATGGTATCAGAGCCCTAGTTTAAGGGATTTAGGTATTTGTACATGTACCTAGACTTAAACTGCATGTGAAGTAGGATGTCCTTGATATATTAGAACCTTGGGATGCTAAATATAAAAGGTAGAAGGAACATCATGTAAGGTAATTTCAGATTACACATGGCCAGTGTAATTGTGATCTTACAGGTGCATGTTTGGACTGGGATACCTTATTATATGGGGTATGTGCTTATGTGTATATTAATCTTGTCTGAATCTACAAGATGGCAAGCGGTACTCGAAATACGAATAGAAGAGGAGGAGGAAATCCGAATAGAATGAATCCACCAATAGGAACGGGGGGAAGAAGAGGAGAGCGAGGGGGAGGTAGATCCGGAGGTAGAACGGGGAGTAGAACTGGGGGCAGAACTAGAGGTAGAGTTCAGGGGCGAGGTACGGAGTTTATTACCAGAGACGATTTGATGGCGGAGATGGGAAGACTTCAAGCAAATATCCAGGCTATGTTCGACCAAGCTCGTCATACTGAAACACCAGATCCTGGTTTAGAAGACGAAATGCCCATTACACCTACGGTCATACCAGTGTCAAGAAGGTGTGATTACAAGATGTTCTTAAACTGTAGACCTCCAACTTACTCAGGAGATAGAGACTCAGTGAAGGCGATGAGATGGTTGAAGGAAATAGAAGCCATCTTCAAGACCAGTAAGTGTGCGGATGAGGACAGAGTATTATACGGAACGGCGATGTTGAAGGCAGAAGCTCTGTACTGGTGGGAAGCTCACGTTGATTCCACAAGGTCGGATGTATACTCTACTTTTACTTGGGACGAATTAACAACAGCATTCAAAGGAAAGTTTTGTTCTCAAGCAGCAGTTAGACAGTTGGAAGAGGAGTTCATGAACCTACACCAGCGAAGTTTATCGGTTAGGGATTACACCGCTCTCTTTCTGGAGAAGTCTCGCTTTGCGGAGTACTATGTTGCCACGGAGGCTCTAAAGATGGAAAGGTTTATTTTTGGGTTAAATGCAGAAATTAGAAAGCTAGTGACTGCAAGAGGACCCGATACCTTCTCAGCCGCAGTGGATGCCGTGGAAAATGTGGAACAGGATAACCAGAGAGACGTTGGTGATAAGAGTGCTGGGAAAAGAAAACTGGAAGAAACGATGTACGATTCGGAAGAATATGAATCCCCGAGGTTTGATAGTTATTCACCTATCAGACCAGTTGAAAGACCATGTCCAAAATGCAACCGTGTGCATCAAGGAAATTGTTATGTTGATCCTAGAAGTTGTTACAAGTGTGGAGGGGCTGGACATGTCGCTAAGAATTGTCGTGCAAACCGATTATGTTTCGTTTGTAATTCCCCGGATCATATTCAGTCAGATTGTCCGCAATGGAAAGCGCAGCAGGGTAGTATGACGGTAAGACCAACGAGTGTTAGACCGGGAGAGAAACAAGGGCCTGAGGTACCGAAAGCAAAGGGTCGAGTTTTTCAGATGACGGAACAAGATGTCGAAGAAAGTCCTGATGAGGTTACAGGTATATTTCTATAAACTCTATACGTGCTAAGGTGTTATCTGACTTCGGTGCAAAATGGTTTTTGGTATTTCCGTGCTTTTGTTGCTTATCTGTGTGTTAGAGATATAGGTGGGTGTGGGGTGGCTATTCAGTTAGTTACTATGGCTTTGATTAAGTTCGAAGTAGTAGTAATAGGTATTCATACCTTATTGCTTAACCGAATTCCGGGACGGAATTCTTTTAAGGGGGAGATAATGTAATACCTCGGGTAAATCCGTTAGTTAAAAATCTAATTCCGTTAAGTTTAGTTAACTTTAAAGTTGATATTTAGGGTAAGTTTGGGTAAATATATAAGTTTAGGGGTGTTTGGATTAATTAGTAAGTTAAAAAGGTATTGTGGTCATTAGTGAGAAATGTGAGGTTTAAATGGTAAATAAGGATTAGATATTATCCTTTTGGACTTCCAGATATTCACAAAGCAGAAAATCAGTAGGTGTTGTGTGTGTGTTTTGAGAGAAAGAGAGAGCAAGAAGAAGAAAGAAAGGTGGTGGCTAAGAGACTCAATTTGGTGTACTTGGAAGAGAAATTGAGGTATGTTGCTTTACATTTTATGTCTATAATTGCTAGTAAGTAGTTCCTTTCGGAGTAGAATCATCAAATTCATGCTTGTGGCTAAAATCTGTCGAATCTGGGGAAAAATGGGGTAAACCGACAGAGGTGTCCGGATAAGTTGAATGTGTCCGGGTAGATTCTTGGGTGGTGTCCGGGTAAGTTGTTGATAGAGTCCGGACGATTTGATTGATGGTTTCCGGATAATTTAGAGACCGGATGGCATCCGGATTCCTTGTGTTGTCCGGATAAATCGTGTTGTCCGGATTAGTCTTGTTGTCCGGATTACTGAGGTTGTCCGGAAAAGTCATGTTGTCCGGAAAAGGTGGTGTTGTCCGGGTTGTTTGGGTTATCCGGATACTTTAGCTGTTTTGGTCACTTTTGAGGATTTGAGTTATCTAGAGTCCTTGGTCTTCTAGTATGTTTTATGTGATCAGTTAGTAAGAGGATATTTGTATTTAATCTATTTGCAGACTCTGTGGATTGGGATTGATAGACTGAATCTTTGGAAAAGGCTTGGAAGAGTTGTAATAAGCATTCAGGTGAGTTTTACTTTAAACGTTTTCAACTGGGGAACATATATATGTGTTTATATATATATATATGAGTATGTGTGGATTGAGAACGTATGGAATATATATATATATATATATATATATATATATATATATATGTGTTTATATATATATGAGTATGTGTGGATTGAGAATTTGTGAAATATATATATATATATATATATGTTTATATATATATATATATATATATGAAAAAGATATGTGTGATGGTGTGGTATATCGTATATTGAGATACGATTGAGTATATGCTTTTAAATATAATATAATGAGATGTTATATTTATGTAAGTATTATACTACACGAGAGCACGCCGAACTATGCCGGCTGAAGTGTGTGTCGTAGTTGTTGTACGGCGTTGATTTATTAGTTGGCTTGCTACCAACTAATATGGCCATGGGAACGAGGATGAGGATGAGTGGAGCACGATGCACGAGTCTTGTTTGGTATTTATATACGTGTGGTATGTTTATATTTTTTGAAAGAATTACCAAAGGTTTATCTAAACTATTTTGATACAAAGGATTTACATAAAAGGTTTTATAATGATTTTGTAAAAGACCGGGATTAATTCACTAGACCCGTTTGGTCTAACCCTCATTTTGTTTTCAAATATATGTTTTCCAGGTTAAGGATCGGCAAAGGAAAGGATTAAGTGTAAGGAGCTTTTGATGGGCGTTGATTAGGAAGCTTATTGTATTTTGTAGTTTCAAGACCGAAGGGACCGTTTGTGGTTTATTATGTATCTTTTATTATGAATGTAATGAAGTTATGCAATGTATGTTATTTGAAGCATGTTTGGGAAACCGGGTCGTTACACACATGGCTTTGGAGGTTTTCAGGTTCATGACGGAATGGTAGACTTCATCAGGAAGAGCCATGGAAAGAATGGATCTAGCTTTAGTGTCGATAGCCACTTTCTTCTTATCTTCATCAGTCCACATATGAATTTCCTTGGGAACCAACCTTTCTGGAATAGCAGCTCTATTCTCAGCGGCTGAAACTTCAGGATCAATTCTTATAGGAATATATGGGCCGTTTTCAAGATAGTAAGGCGTAGTAGGGTCTACACCTTCTAAGAAGAGAACCGTCCTATTTTTCCACATATTAAAGTTATCTCTGGAGAATCTAGGGGGTTTTGCAAGAGAACCATTGTCAATATAGTTAGTGTTTGTGTTGGTAGCCATTTTAAGAAATAGCAAGGAAGAGAAGATTAGTATAGATAAGATCTTGTTTATGAGTTTAAACAAATCTACTCTGATACTACTTGTTGGTCCCGAAGGGTTATACAAGTTTGTAGAAGGGGGGGTGAATACAAACACACGATTTTTACTTTCTAAATTGTTTATTGATATAATCAAACAATTTACAACTTGTTGCAGAACAGGATTAAGGGTAAACCTAATCTAAACAAGTTAAGAACACTAAGTTTCTTGCGCTAGAAATAAGATAGAAAGGAGATAAGAATATTACGAATAATATTCTAACACTAAGAGAGAAATAATAAGATGGCCGAGCACTTCAATTCTAAAGTAGGGTTCTTCTTATACACTGCATGCATTTAATGCATGTGTAACGTCCCAAAAATTACAAGGAATTTAAAATTTTTAAAACATGCATTTCATTATAAAATAACCCCAATTTAATAATTCGCAATTCAAATTAAATTAACGTCGTTAACTCAAACAGTCAATAAAGTTTACGCAGCGGAAATTTCATAGAAACGACGATTTGACCTAAGCTACGTTCCGAACTGGTTTTTGCACAAAACATAGAAACGTTACTAGACTCAAAATGGGAACTTTTGGCACCGATTTCGCCCCAATCCGAGTTACGAGGAAAAAGTTACGGTTTAAGCAAAACAGTGACAGATTACTAAATTTTCACATGAAATGACACTATTGATTATTAACCCATTAAGTCGTGGCTTAATCCCAACAGACCCGAAAAGCATATGAACTACTGAATATGGGTTACCCTAGGCTGGACAACAGCCGTGCACCACCCCCTACCGCCTCCGGAGGCGGTGGTGGTTGGCGGCGTTTCTTTGACATACGATAACAACAAACGAGAAATAGACGAACTTACCTCGACGAACCCTTCTTCCTCCTCTTTTCCGACCAAACTTGCCGGCGATCGTCTCCTTCCTCCTCTCTCCTCGTCGCCGGCAGCAACCTCTATCACCCTCTCGGTTTCTCTCTCCCTCTCTCGGCTTCTTTCTTTCACTCTCTCTCTCTAGTTCTCTTCTTGGCCGAACACAACAAGAAAGGGGGAGGGGATGACTAAAGGTTGTGGTGGTTACTAGCATGAAACCGAAGGGAAGGGGAAGGGGAGGGGGTGACTCTTGGACGATCCCTTGCCAAACTTTGGTGAGATGCCCCAATTAGCCCCTCAACTTTCCTTTCCTTGCAAAAAACCCACAAAGGTTGACTCATTTAACTTTTTGGTCCGATTCGACTACCCCGCTAACGGAAACCACATTAAATCAAACTTAAAAAGAAAAGAATTAATAAAAGAAATTACATACCGGGATACGGGCTTTACAACTCTCCCCCACTTGGATTAGACTTCGTCCTCGAAGTCTATGCCCGTGCATAGCTAAAGATAGTTCTCCCACATCTCAACCTCAGGTTCCCAAGTTCACTTGAGACCCCTTCTAAAACTTCTCGAATACTTTTCTTACTAACGTACTCCTTCTAGGACACTGAAATTATGATCGATAGAACACTTCACCAATTGGAATCATTCCTAGCCAAGCGACTTCGGTTGTCTCCCAACCTTAGATATTCCATACCTCCCGATTCAAATCTCAAGCTCTAAACATTCTCAAGTTGCTTACCAATATACCCAACTGGATACTCGGATCCGATCATTCCTACTATTAACTGTCGATTAACTCCTACGAGTTCTACTATACTCCCACAAATTACCCTACAAGAATCGTCAAACCAGTAAATTTAAAATCACTCACGAAGGTCACTCCACCATAACCATTCACCACAAGCAAACACCTCAGGATTACTACTACCATCAACATAATTTCCTTAAAATCGGCTACAATTCCCCAATTACACTAAGGTGTTTGGCTTCAAGCCCAAAAGTCGACACCTAAATATACTATTTACCTCAAAAATTCTACGCATATATCCTCTTTATTACAAAGGGCATCATTCCCTAACCGATACTATTTGGCCTACAGTACTAACACGCGTGGAATACCCAACCTTCCACCGTTGACGTATTTCCTACACTCGCTCTACGAAGCCTAGTTACACCGTATCAAGATACACCTTAACGTCTACCTCCCAGGTACGTGCTCAAGACTATATCCTCCTAGTGCCTACTGGAAAGTCAAAGTCATAACACATGAATACCGGGGTCCCACCCCGAGATACCCAACCGACCATTAAGACCGAGCAATTGACCCATGACTATCACGGACAAAATTCGGAATTTCCCCCGAAACTCTCTCGCGTTTGGCATTTTCCTCCAAAACTGCCACCTCCTGAGCACTACCTATCGACTCGAGAAGAGGTGCAACCACTGTTAACCGTTGACACAAGCCCCGTAGTGGCTCACCATCCAGATGTCGACTAAGTGCGTCCGTAACAACATCCGCTTTACCGGGGTGGTAAAGTATCTCACCATCATAATCCTTGACCACGTCAAGCCACCTCCTCTGACGCATGTTGAGGTTTTGCCGGTCATCAAGTACTGGAGACTTTTATGGTTAGTGTATACACTTGACGCCATACAAATAGTGCCTCCAAATCTTGAGAGCAAACACCATCAAATCTTACATACCCTCGGGCAAAGTCAACATCGGAGCCTCGCATAACGCCTGTGTAGCTCCTCAAAGCCCTCTGCTGCTCTTCACCCCAACTAAAAGCCGCAGATTTCTTCGTCAATCGGGACATCGGTAAAGCAATCTTGGAGAAATCCTGAATGGATCTCCGGAAGTACCCTGCTAATCCAAGAAAACTCCGTACTTCAGTGAGAGTCTTCGGCACTTCCCACCGCATCACAGCCGTAATCTTGGCCGGATCCACCATAATACCATTCTGGTTCACGACATGCCCTCGAAAGTGGACCCCTCATAACCAGAACTCGCACTTGGAGAGCTTAGCATACAGCTTCTCCCGCCTCAAAACTTCCAAAACCTCTCGCAAATGCATCTCATGCTCTTCCTTCGACTTCGATTACACAAGAATATCGTCGATGAACACGATCACCGATCGATCCCACATAGGGCTACATATCCGGTTCATGAGGTCCATAAACGCTGCGGGTGCATTGGTGAGCCCGAAAGGCATCACCACAAACTTGTAAATGGCCCTAACGTGAACGAAAGGCCGTCTACTCCGTATCCTCTCTCCTCACCCGCATCCGATGATACCCCGATAACTCATCAGAAAATACGTCAACAAACTCACGTACAACCGGCACATCCTCCGCAGTCTTCTTCTCTCCGACGCCGCGCGTGTCTATCACATACGCTAATTACCCCTAGCCACTGCGCTGCAAGTATTTCCGAGCTCTTACACCCGAACATAACGCTGGGGTCCGCCTGGGTGAGTCTCCCTGAACTAGCATTTCTCCCCCGCTTGGGGTTCGAACTTGTACTTGTTTGCGACGACAAACAATCTCAGTATCAAAAGCATCCATCCAATCCATGCCCACAGTCACGCACAACTCCCGCATAGCGATCGGAATCAAATCAATCGGGAACTTCACACCAGAGATCTCCAAAGTGCACCCCCGGTACACGTCAGTAACCGTCAGGGTCCTGTCTTCAGCAACCGCAACCACAAGTGGACAGCCTAACCGTCCTACAACTCGGCCCCAAACACTCACTGACTATGTGAGACACGGAAGGATGAGTAGCCCCGCTATCAATCATCACCCCAGCAAGCACCGAGTTAACCAAGAACGTACCTGTCACCACTTTATATGTAGCTTGTGCCTCCTCCACTCCCAGTTGATGAACTCTACCTCAGGCCGCCTCCATCACTACAGCAAGTGAAGCATACTGCGCAGTACTCACGAACTCCTTGATCTTGGTACGTAACATATCCTTGTACCGTGTCCTCTTCATGTCCTCAAAAGCAGCATGCTAAGGATAGAATAATGTCATTTCCGTGAACTTTCGGTTCACCTCCTTATGGCCTCCGCAGTCTGAGAGAGCTCCAAGAACTCTTTGACACTCCTCTCCATCTCCACTAGAGGCACATGCTCTACACGAAACATACGACGAACTCCTCCCAGGTCAAGTAGTGCGCCCGTTAAGCGTCAAAGTAGTAGCACACCAGTCTTTCGCTCCGTCTCGTAACAGATTCACCGCGAAGCGAACCTTCTAGTTCGCAGGACAACCACCGGTAAGGAATGTGCACTCCATAACCGATCCAGACTCTCTTTTTCGGGGCTGCCCACCCGCAGGGGGTGGAATCGCCGCGATGCGCTCCTCCATCGACACTATTACCTCATCACGAATGGCGGTAATAATTTCGGGGATCGCCTCCTCAAAATATGCGTCACCTCGACCGCAAACATCTCACGAATCTGATCAGCAATAATTCCAGCATCAGCATCTGGATCAGCATTGTTGTTCCTCCTTAACGAGCTACTAGCACACATTAAAACCTGCTAACTACGCTCACACTCAACTCTTCGGATTCTCCGTGACTTTCCCCGACTCGAGCACGGATCCTGTGCTTCAGATAGTAGGAGCTCTGCTACTACCCTTCACACCTATCCTTACTCGTTTCGAGTCCTGTCCCGGGACGTCCAAGTAGTTGCTTACCACAAACAAACACATATGCCCATTCCGGCATATGCAAACACTTTTCCTAGCTCCCTAGAAAAGTCGTAATACCCCACTACCCTTGCTAGAACGGAACCCCCACTAGCCCTGACGAGTCGCCTCGTGAACGCACAGTCGTATACAGTGGAAACCAGATAGACATTCGAATATAAGATTCTATCCTACAACGGTTGGACTCAAACAAGAGCTGCGCAATAGAACTAAATCTAACATTCTAAGGCTATTCGGTTCCTACCGCATACAGCCTATAGTGCATTCGCTTAACAACCTATCAAGGTTAGCATAAGTTCCTAATAGCAAGTAACAACCATACAATACCACAAAATCCACGTAAGCAATCTATCATACATACTCCTATGTTCTAGAAAGCAATCTAGCATACGTACTCATATGTAAACGCTATTCCCAGCTCACTAGGAATTTCATCTCATCCCACTACTCTTGCTACAACGGAATCCCTGTTAGCCATAACGAGTTGCCTCGCGAATACCCAGTCGCACGCATCGTGAATCAAATAGACATTCGAATACAAGATTCTATCCTAGAACGGTTGGACTCAAACAAGAGCTGCGCAATAGAACTAAATCAAATATTCTAAGGCTATATGATTCTTACTGCATGCAACCTATAAGGCCTTCACTTGACAACCTACTATAACTAGCATTTATTCCTACTAGCAAGCAGTCATCGTACAGTACAGTGTAAACAACCTCGGCAATTTAGCATGCATACCCTATGCCTAGAAAGCAATAAATACACTAAGTGCTGTACCTTCCCAATTGGCGTCGGCTGACTGTACACACTGCGCCCACGATCACCGTTTCCCAAACGGGCTTTCTCCGTTCATTTATTTTCAAAGATTTTAATAAGAGAGTTAAAAAAAAACTTCATAGCCGCAACTTGAGACCAAACACACCGAGATGTGTTTGATTCACTCAAGCTGTGCTCTGATACCAAGTTGTAACGTCCCAAAAATTACAAGGAATTTAAAATTTTTAAAACATGCATTTCATTATAAAATAACCCCAATTTAATAATTCGCAATTCAAATTAAATTAACGTCGTTAACTCAAACAGTCAATAAAGTTTACGCAGCGGAAATTTCATAAAATAAAATCTAAAGGTTTAAAAGTGAAATTTTAAACACTCTCAGCACCCCGCGCATAGTGTGTGTACCGTCAAGCCCGACTGCCGCTCGCACCTGAAATCACAACATATTGGGAAAAGGTAAGCTAATCGCTTAGTGAGTCCTACCACACACGCAGGTAGCAACCCCACGAATATCGCCCCTACTCGCAAGTAGGCAACGTCACCATCACCACAAATATAAAACCACATAATGATAAATGCATAAATACGAACCTCGGTCCCACCGAGTACACCAAAAATATATCCACACAAGCTCAGTCCCACCGAGCCCTCGGTCCCACCGAGTAAAGACATTGATACCAGCTCAGTCCCACCGAACCCTCGGTCCCACCGAGCCCTCGGTCCTACCGAGTAAAGATAATACAATTGTACTAGCTCAGTCCCACCGAGCCCTCGGTCCCACCGAGCCCCCCAGTCCCACTGAGGTGTACGCAAGCACAAATAATCGACATATAATTTCAACAATCACAGCTAAATCATTCCAACCAAATTGGTCCACGTAAACATGTAATAACACGTAATAACACATAGCACAAAAACAACGATATACATGAAATTCCTAACTACGCAGTGAGAGAACTCACCTCAAAGCAAAGCGACGCGCTCCCGAGCCGCAACACCAGCACGTCAACCTTCCTCACATTTTCCCACCTAATTACGCACTAAAAACGTCAACGGAAGGTCCCAACTCACGACACTTTTACTAGTTTAACGAAACTAAAAATTCCAGCTTTTATACTAAAAATGCAGGTCTGTTCGGGACCCATTTTACCCCTGCTAAACTGATCAAACCAAAAATCTAATTCCATATTCAGGAAGTTCAATGTCTTACGGTTCCAGGGACGTATCGCACGCGTCCTAACGATATTCCTAGCACTCTATATGAATTTTACAAAAACACCTCTCAGAGCAGCTAAAACAGAACCTTTCAGTACAAAACGACGATTTGACCTAAGCTACGTTCCGAACTGGTTTTTGCACAAAACATAGAAACGTTACTAGACTCAAAATGGGAACTTTTGGCACCGATTTCGCCCCAATCCGAGTTACGAGGAAAAAGTTACGGTTTAAGCAAAACAGTGACAGATTACTAAATTTTCACATGAAATGACACTATTGATTATTAACCCATTAAGTCGTGGCTTAATCCCAACAGACCCGAAAAGCATATGAACTACTGAATATGGGTTACCCTAGGCTGGACAACAGCCGTGCACCACCCCCTACCGCCTCCGGAGGCGGTGGTGGTTGGCGGCGTTTCTTTGACATACGATAACAACAAACGAGAAATAGACGAACTTACCTCGACGAACCCTTCTTCCTCCTCTTTTCCGACCAAACTTGCCGGCGATCGTCTCCTTCCTCCTCTCTCCTCGTCGCCGGCAGCAACCTCTATCACCCTCTCGGTTTCTCTCTCCCTCTCTCGGCTTCTTTCTTTCACTCTCTCTCTCTAGTTCTCTTCTTGGCCGAACACAACAAGAAAGGGGGAGGGGATGACTAAAGGTTGTGGTGGTTACTAGCATGAAACCGAAGGGAAGGGGAAGGGGAGGGGGTGACTCTTGGACGATCCCTTGCCAAACTTTGGTGAGATGCCCCAATTAGCCCCTCAACTTTCCTTTCCTTGCAAAAAACCCACAAAGGTTGACTCATTTAACTTTTTGGTCCGATTCGACTACCCCGCTAACGGAAACCACATTAAATCAAACTTAAAAAGAAAAGAATTAATAAAAGAAATTACATAGTTAGTGTTTGTGTTGGTAGCCATTTTAAGAAATAGCAAGGAAGAGAAGATTAGTATAGATAAGATCTTGTTTATGAGTTTAAACAAATCTACTCTGATACTACTTGTTGGTCCCGAAGGGTTATACAAGTTTGTAGAAGGGGGGGTGAATACAAACACACGATTTTTACTTTCTAAATTGTTTATTGATATAATCAAACAATTTACAACTTGTTGCAGAACAAGATTAAGGGTAAACCTAATCTAAACAAGTTAAGAACACTAAGTTTCTTGCGCTAGAAATAAGATAGAAAGGAGATAAGAATATTACGAATAATATTCTAACACTAAGAGAGAAATAATAAGATGGCCGAGCACTTCAATTCTAAAGTAGGGTTCTTCTTATACACTGCATGCATTTAATGCATGGCAGTGTTACTTTACACGTGGCAGCAGCTGAGTGGTTGCATGGGTTGACCTTTGTAGACAACCTTAGTAGCCGCATGGTGCACAATGTAGAATCAGAGTTTGTTGTACGATTCTAGACAAAAGGGAGGTCCGTTTTGACATTTCGTACGGAGACGTGCAAGGGGGTAAGACAAAAGTAACTTGTAGAGGGAGACTTCATGATCAGCGTTCGTTGAACAGTTCTTTATCAGCGAGTGATAAAGCTCAACGATTGCTGAAGTCTTCTACTTGATACTTCACGTTGAATGGACAGGTCTTGCTTTGCTGATATCCGCATCAGTTCATTAGTAGACTTGTCGCTGGTTCTTGGGCTTGATCTTTGACTTCAGCGTAGAACCTATGTTGACGTGAGACTTGTCTTCAGGGATTATAAGTAAACAACTATAGCTTATCAGCGATCATCACATAGACTGAACAGGCTCAGAGCTACTGGAGATGAAGTGCAGGTAATATTTGCTTTTTTGTTAACTTTATTTCTCTGATTGAACCAAAGAAAACAGATGATGCCCTCCAAGATCCAAACTGGGTCAGCGCTATGCAAGAAGAGCTGACTAAATTTGAAAGAAACAAAGTTTGGAAGCTTGTTCCTCGTCCATCTGACAAGTCAGTAATAGGCACTAAAAGGGTCTATCGAAACAAGTTGGATGGACATGGAACTGTAACCCGCAACAAGGCTCGACTTGTTGATTAGGGATACAGACAAGAGGAAGGTATAGATTATGACAAAACCTTTGCTCCAGTGGCAAGACTAGAAGCCATTTGTCTCTTCTTAGCTTATGTTGTACACAAAGACTTCAAGGTTTATCAAATGGATGTTAAGTCAGCGTTCCTGAATGGAAAGCTGAATGAAGAAGTCTACGTGGAACAACCTCCAGGATTATCAGATCCTAAGCATCCAGGTTATGTTTATAAACTGGATAAGGCACTCTATGGCTTAAAGCAAGCTCCTCGTGCATGGTATGACACTCTCTCATCTTATCTCCTTATCGTAAAATTTGAACGTGGTAAAATCGACAAAACTCTATTTTTCAGGAAAGTAAAAGGTCATATTATTCTTGTTCAAATATATGTCGATGATATTATATTTGGTTCCACTAACCCTGACTTGTGTACTCGTTTCGCTGATAGAATGAAATCTGAATATAAAATGAGTATGATGGGTGAGCTAACATATTTCCTTGGTCTTCAGATAAAACATAATGAAAAGAGAACTTTCATTAATCAGGGAAAGTATGTTAAAGATATGCTGAAGAAATTTGATTTAACTCAGAGCTCAACTATGAAAACCCCTATGGCACCGCCGCTGACACTAAATGTTGGGTCATTGACCAGCATCTTTCTAAATCGAAATGTGGCGCTGGCTGCTACGCTATATGGAAATAAGTTGCGCCTTCTCCACCAGCAATTGATTTTGGCGTAGTGGTAAGCGCTTGGATCCTAACATGTGTTATCAGAGCAGGTCACGGGTTCGAATCCCATGGAATGCATTTAAAAAAAGCCAAAGGCATGTTGTGCAACCATTGACTTCTAGCGAAGCTCTCGTTAGTGCTGGCAGATGCCGGGGGGGGATTGTTGGGTCATTGACCATCATCTTTCTAAATCGAAACGTGACGCTGGCTGCTACGCTATATGGAAATAAGTTGCGCCTTCTCCACCAGCAATTTCTTTTGGCGTAGTGGTAAGCGCTTGGATCCTAACACTAAACACGGATCCTTCTGGAATACCTGTTAATGTCACGACGTACCGTGGGATGATCGGCTCTCTGTTGTATCTCATAGATAGCCGACCTGATATTTTGTACGCAACTTGTTTGTGTGCACGATATCAAGTTGAACCTAAGGAATCTCATATGATCGTTGTAAAGCGAATCTTTCGTTACCTTAAGGGTACTCCTAACCTAGGTCTTTGGTATCCCAAAGACTCAGGGTTTGATCTAAACGCCTATTCAGATAGTGATTTTGCAGGTGGCAAAATGGATAGGAAAAGCACCACAGGAGGTTGTCAGCTCCTAGATGGAAAGCTGGTGAGTTGGACAAGTAAGAAGCAAGACTTAGTGTCCACCTCAACCGCTGAAGCTGAGTACGTAGCTGCTGGAAGCTGTTGTTCTCAGGTCTTGTGGATGAGAAATCAACTACTGGACTATGACCTTCAGCTCTCAAAAATTCCAATCTATTGCGACAGCACAATTGCCATCGCTATAGCCAATAATCCAGTACTACACTCAAAGAGCAAACACATCGAAATCAGGTATCATTTTATCAGAGATCGTGTGATGAATGGTGATATAGAACTTCATTTTATCCCAACTGACTTTCAGTTAGCTGATCTTTTCACCAAACCTCTTGATGAGACAAGATTCAACTTTCTCATCAGCGAGCTTGGAATGCTGAACTTTGAAGAATAAAATCTTCAACGGTTCGCATTTGATCAGGGGTAATATGAACTTGTATGGCCCTTTCTATCATCTTCTCTCTGAACAAAATTGATTCGCTGATATCAAGGTATGTTCTCTCTTACCCGCTGACGTTCGCCTATGAAAGCAAGATTTCAAAACAAATTGCATCGCTGAATATCTCTTCCTTTCAGTGATACTTTTGAAATTTCTAAATCTAACACTGATATTTCTATTCAGTGTTTCATGTTTTCAAAAATGTCCCTGAGTTTTTAAATCCTCAGAGACATCCTAAAATATGAAAGGACGTTTGTGACGTAATCAAACGGATAATCCCTGGCACGTTCTTTTTCTGACACACGTTTGCACGTTTCGTTTTCCTTAAACCAATCATATGCAAACACGTGTCCGTGTCATCATGAAAAACTTTTCCCGCTCATAGTTTTTCTCTCTCTACTCTCACTATATAAACACATTCGAGTTTATATTTTTTCCTTTACGCGAACAACTTCTCCTTCAAGCAAGAACACTGTTGCATTTCGAACTCTTCGTTTTCCAGAAATTGTTCATCTTCAACAACTAAGGTTAATATTCTTATTATTTACCTCTTAATAAACTTGTTTTCGATTTTATTCTTGTTTTTAACAGATCAAACAAAAGAAACCTTTTTGAAATAAAATTATTTTCTTTTCATGATTTTATGAACACAATCTTCATGGTTGTTCTTCAAGTTTGAAACAAAAATCTTAAACTTGTTCTTGATATGTTTTTCCAGAATCTCTTCTTCAAACAGAAACTGGAAAACAAATGCTCTCTACGTTTTGCATTTCTTTTCAAAACAAGAAAAACCCTAATCTTCATTAAGGCATCTTTTGTCTGAATGAAATGGACAAAATTCAAAATTATTTGTTTGGAAAATCCTTCCACATTAAGACATTTTTGTTCATCTTTTTCGTGGTTATATGTGTTACACAGAAATGGCATCTACTACTGACACTCCTACTGCGAAGTCTCCCAAAGCCGATGAGATTACTGAGTTCACAAAGGCTCCTCGGGTTAAGTTCGATCTCAAGAAAGTTACATTTCAAAACAATAATCCCTATGCTCTCTTCGAATTCCCTGAAAGGAAACAGGTCACACATCTTGTTGACGCTATGAACTTTCTCGAGACCTGTCCTTTGTCCACAGCTCTTACTACTGCACCCCCTGCACATCGATATCTTCTAGCTCAGTTATGGTATACTGCCAGAAGAGCTCATGTGTCTTCACCTAAAGATCCCAAGAAAATGGTTGATGTCATTCTCTGTGACACCAAACATGGAACTTCCAAGATCACCCCGCATCATATCAGGCGTGCTCTAAACCTTCCTGGCAGTACCAGAGAAAACTGTTTTGTCCCTCTACCAAATCCCAAAAACAACCCTGCCGATAGGGAAACCCTGATTGCATTCTTTGATGCAATGCACTATATGTGGGACACAGGGAGAGATGGACTTCCTAAGAAGAAGCTGACTTCCATCAAGAAGTCAAAAATTCCCAGCGAGATGAACTTCATCTTTGCTCATTTGATCAGCTGCCTAACAGCGAAGACTGGGTCAACTGACCAAGCATTCCAATACCAACAGGCCATGGGATACTCGTTCCTGAAAGGTCTCCATGTTGATTGGGCATCAATCATCTACGAAGATCTGGCGTTCAGGGTGGGCATGGCTGACAGACCAACATGTGTTCCATATCCAAGGTTTGTCAGTGCTCTCTTTCTACACGGACTTGGGAAGGAATACCCAAAAGTGGGTGACCTAATACTCTCTCAGGTTGGCCCTAAGGTGCTCGACTTCAGCCCCATGCCAAACGAGGTACGTCTTTCTACTATCTTATCTATTCTTAATCATCCTTCTTATACTTCTGTAGCTACCTCAGCGGTAATCCCAACTGCTGATACCCAGGCTGCACCCTCTACTCCATCTCGTAAAAGGAAACACTCTACTTCCCAACTTGATTCTCAAAGGATCAAGAAAACCAAGGAGCAACCCCCCAAACCTTCACAGGTTGAAGACTCCGCGGCTCACTCTTCTGAAGAGCCGTTGGATAGTTCAGTGGTACGCTCTGCCATAACTGATCAAGCCACCCCTTCCATCCCAACCTCAGCGTCTCTAAACGCTGATCTTACAAACTTGGAACAGAACCCACCTCCTTCAGACTCTCTGTGGACTGAAGATGTATTTCCCAGCGAATCCAACGCTGATCCTCTTAACCAATCTCTCTTCTCAACCTTCACTCCTCCCACCATTTTTTTGGTCACTCCATCTATTCCTCCCCTCTCTACAACGAAAGTCATTCATTTGAGTGACTCATCTATTGAGGAAATACGACGGATGCAGGAGTCCAACATAGGACCTGTGGGCACTTCCCAACGTAAGAGTACATTGGAAGACGACATGGATATGTTGACTGGTCATCGAAATATCGAGGACTTCATCAACCATCCCGCAGGTATACACATAACTCCAAACACTCCTCTCTCAAAACCCCAAACTTCTGATCTTTCCTTTGTTCACAAGTTCTCAACTTTTTCAGGTCCTAACTTGGGAGATATCAACACCTCCCTGAAATGCTTGGAAACGAAGGTGGAATCTCTCACCACCACTCTTACTGCAAACTCTTCAGCGGTTATAGACGCTGGAGATGCTCTCAAGAAGCTGACCACCGAGGTCTAAGGAAAAGCCTCCAGCGCTGATTTGGAGAAGGTGGATGGTAGCATTGGTCAACTTGCTACCACCCTCGCTGAAAACTCCACCGCCAACATCACTCTCTCCACCAACTTTAAGGCGATGTCCAATGAAGTCACAACATTGAAGACAGCGGTCGATAATCTTCAGGGAGAGGTGACCTCTGTAAAGTCTGAAGTGACTTCGGTGAAGACTCTAGTGCAGCAGATCCTCGACTGCCTGAATGCTGCTATGTGTGCTCCATCGCATTTTACTCAGGTGCATCGAGAGGAACTTCAATGAATCACTCCTACTATATCTGGCCTGGAAGACAGATTTGGTAGGATTGAAACATGTGTTGGGATCTCTGGCCTGGAAGACAGGGACTCAATGCACAATGTTGCTGATCATATTGTTTCCTCCCCCATCCATCATGTGGAATAAGGGGAGAAGACTGAAGACCTTCCCCATAATGCTGAGGGGGATGAGAAAAATCATGAAGACCTTCCCCGTAATTCTGAGGGGGAGGGTATTGTTTCTGCTGATGCTACAACTGCTAGACTTCAGGGAGTTGAAAACCCTGAGGGAACCGAGAAAACTCCCTCTGCACTTGAGGGGGAGCAACTCGATGAGGAAACTGAAGCTGCTACTGACGTTACCGTACCCTATGCTGATGAGGAAGAATCTGAAGCTGAGGAAGACGAAGAAGAAAATGAAGACCTCGACCTTGAGGACGACGAACCATCATCATCTCCTAAAGATGATGACGATGATGATGACTTCTTCTTTGTTCAGCCCAAGAAGGTCCCTGCTCTAAAAGGGATTTCGATAAACGAACCATCAGGGGAGAAGACAAAGCCTGCAGCGTCTGAAGCTGACAAAGGCAAAAATAAAGGGTTTAATCTGAAGACAACTTGGCTATTCTTTTCAGCAAGCCAGTTTGTCAGGTACATTATCTCCTCTTCCCTTACACTGCATCCCTCCTCTATCCCTTCTCAATCTCAGTTCTCCTCTCCATAAAACCTCTATACACTTAAACCCCATTCTTTTCTCTATCTCCTTCTTCCCAAATGATCTTATTAAAACGATCGTTGTGTTTCAGCTAGTCCTCTCCCCTGCTTGAGGATCCTGCTGAAGTCTCTCCTGCTACAACTCTAATAATCCCAGCCACAAGAGCTGATGAAATAATCCCAGTCTTGGATTTCACTACTGAGACTGAAGAACAAGAAGAGAAGCTGCTCTCTCACAAAAACAGACCTTCCTTAGCTCCTCAAAAGCCAAGTGAAGAGGATCAGAAAAAGAGAGATGCAATGATCAAGAAGCTTGAAGATCAGCGAATCATCCTCCCTCGCTCCAAAGTCACTCATGTTCCTACAAAGTTCAGGTTATCAAAGAAAGAATTCACTGATCACCTCAGAGCTGAAAGATTACTCACTGAAAGAAGGGAAGCTGAAGAAAAAGATAAAGCCTACGCCATCTAGCTTGTCCAAAAATCGGTGAAAGATTTTTCACTTAAGAAGACTCTCATCGAGGTTCAACGCCAACTATGGGAAGACGCCCAGAAGATCGTTGAAGAAAAGACCAAGGTATCGGATTCTACCTTAGAATGGTGCAAAGAAAGACTGCACTATCGATATCGGGCTGCCAGAATTCACAAGGTGAACATCAGAGGAAGATCGAACATAGGTGTTACAGTTGTTAAGGTCGATTTATTCAGGGAAAACGGTACCAAGGAAAACATCTTTGCTGCTACGATCAAGAAGTACGGTTTCTCTGAATGGTTGGAGATGCGAATAGCCATTCAGCGATCTAGCTCAAAATATAAGAGCCGTGTCGAGAAAATCATAAATTCTCAGATCGACATGGTTTCATCTGCTGTGGATATTCCTCCTCCCATAAATCCAACTCAACAAAGAAGGGCCTCTGCAAAAAAAAGATAATATCTTCAGACTCAGGTCCTCCTATCCGGAACGAAACAGGTATTGGTTTTTCACGTGCTGAAGTACTTGGTCCTGAACCTGATCTCTCGGCGCTTGACACCTCCCTGCCCCCTGGTAAACGCTTCATCCCTGGAAAAGTCTTAAGCGAACCGTATGGTATCTTCTTTCACGAATATGATGGACGAGAACACTTTCAACGTATCTCTGAGCTTCCCATCACTCCTCTTGAACAGATCAGGGATCTCATATATTGGTGCGGATTCAGAGATGATCTTCTAGGACAACACATGAAGCCCCTAATCTTTGATGAAGCTCAGAATAGACGAAATCTTGGTGAAACAGTCCCTGACTGGATGATTCCCTCTACAAGAACCCTTAATGAACTTCTTGTTAAGGAAGAACCCTTCTAGCTGATAGATTTTCTTGTAAATTCTTCTATCTTTATCAGCTTACATCTTTTGTACTTGTAAATCTATTTGTTGTACTTTTAATTTTTCTACTTCCCTATGTAACCTTTACGAAGTTTAAAGAAAAATTTCAGCGAATGTACTTTACTCCATCAGTACTTAAAAGATCCCAGAAAACAGTAAAAGGGACAAATATTTTATGAGTTCTTTTTATCCTTATGTTTTCATATTTAGCAATTTTCTTCAGTCGCTAAGTCAATATCAAATAGGGTGAGATTGTTGATCTAAACCCTCAGTGATTTGATAATGACCCTTTAAACACTTAGTGAAAATTGTAAGTAGACAATATGTATTAGAGTTTCACTATCACTGATAAGTACTATGCCTCTACAGTACCGCTGTTGAGACACTCATGCTCTTTAATTTATACATTCAGTGAACACTGTTCATTAATAAGCACTGAGCCTGTTCAGTCTTGTTGATGATCGCTGATAGTTTAGTTGTTTACTTATGATCCCTGAAGATAAGTTTCACGTCAACTATGTTCTACGCTGAAGTCGAAGATCAAGCTCAAGAACAGCAACAAGTCTACTAATGAACTGATGCGGATATCAGCGAAGCCAATATTTGTCCACTCAACGTGAAGTTACAAGTAGAAGACTTCAGCTATCGCTGAACTTTGTCACTCGCTGATAAAGTAATGTTCAGTAATCGCTGATCATGAAGTCTTCCTCTACAAGTTACTTTTATCTTTTCCCCTTGCACACCTCCGTACGATTTGTTAGAAAGGACATCCCTTTTGCCCTTAATCGTACAACCAACTCTGATTCTACATTGTACACCATGCGGCTACTAATGTTGTCTACAAAGGTCAAACCATGCAACTAATCAGCTGCTGCCACATGTAAAGGTATACTGCTTTGCATTAAATGCATGCAGTATATAAGAAGAACCCTACTTCAGAAATGAAGTGCTCGGCCATCTTCTTCTTTCTCTCTTAGTGTTAGAATATTACTTGTAGTATTCTTATTTCCTTCTGTCTTAATTCTAGTGCAAGAAACTTAGTGTTCTTAACTTGTTTAGATTAGGTTAATCCTTAATCTTGTTCCGCAACAAGTTGTAAATTGTTTGATTATATCAATAAACAATTTAGAAAGTAAAAATCTGTGTGTTTGTATTCAACCCCCCCTTCTACAAACTTGTATAACCCTCCAGGACCAACACCTCTCAAAGGTGTTCTTCATATCTTCCCATAAGATAGAAGCGTAATCATAATGCCTATTCTTCACTAACCCATGAAAGATTTGCATGATTTGTCTTGATCCTTGGTCTAGAGAACTGTGCTTCCCAGATAAACACTTGTTAATAATGTTGAAGAAACATGCCCAGATTGGTGGTAGTTTATTTCTTCTGAATGAACTAAGGTTCTTCAAATTATCATTATATCCTAATCTCTTAAATTCAGCTGTTATCTCTTCTGTTAAAAGTGAATCCTCAAAGTCTAATCTTCCCTCCAAATCATCTTTCTCTGGCAACCTCAGCATTATTCTTAAGAAACCAACAGTTAAAGTCAGTGATACTCCCCTACATTTGACACAAACTTATTCCCTTGCAATTTTAAATTCTTCCACCACTGTTGAATATATTGAATTGGAACAGTCTTCTTCAGAGTGAACCACTTCTTGAACGGATGATACTTTAACAATTCTATAATAATCCTATGTTCTTCCTTGAAATTTGTTTCATCAAGCACTAACACACAGTTATTTTCTAACAACGCCAAATATTCATTCTCTGGTACTAACCTTTCCCTTGAAATGTGTCTAGAAAACATTACAGATCGCACGACACTTTGTTGGTGTTCAATGTTTGTATTTCCTTTATCTGCATTGCCCTCAGACTCAGCCATTTGCTCATCCTCTTCATTTCCACCAACATTTCCTCCTAAAATGTTTCCTCCTATAGCCTCTTCCTCTACAACTATATTTTCAGGCATTCTGACTTCATCATCATCATCCGAAGATGCCATTAAAGTTCTTGTTAAATGTAATGAAATGATTCTACCCCTTCGTGCAGCAGACATGATTTCAATATGGAAGATAGAAAGAAAACAGAATCAAAGAACTCAGGAATTTTGCGTATCTCACTTTTTCACTCTGGGAATTCGAATGAATTTGAAATGGGGATTCTAAGGTCTATTTAAAATCCGCGAAGTTGAAAGGATTTAAACGATGAAAAACTGCTTTATGTCAGACTTATAACGGTTTCTAACACTGTGAAATACCACATAAGATATAAAATGAAACGTGGTATTATCAAATGAATAAGATGCTGACACGTGTTATTTGATAGAAATTAACACAAGTTAAAGTTCTGAATAACACGTTCAGAATTCTGAGAATGCATACTCAGGAGTTCTGAGAATACAATTCAGAAGAAACTTCCTTTGAAATTGAAATTCATTTAAACCCTTAACTTCTGATTGTATAAATCTTTTTAATCATCCAGAAGTAGTTTGAACAGATAGAAAATTGTTTTTATCATCATAAGTCTGCCCCTCTTAAGATGATTTGTGATTTATGAAAATCATTTAAAATCTAACTTCTGACCTTGAAAACCTTTTTAAGAATTCAGAAGTTGTTTGAACAAGAAAAAAAATTGATCATTAAAAGCTTGTTCTTCTTATGATGATTTGAGATAAGAAAAGAATACAAACCTTGTAAACAATTCAGAATGATTTCTGAAAGATATGAATGCTCCCCCTTGACTTATGCATATACTAAAACACATATTAGACATAAAAGAATATTGAAAAGATAAAACAGAAAGAAATCAACAAATTGAAATATTTGAAAAAAAATCATAAATAAGTTCTGAAAGGCATAGTCAGAAGATCTGAGTAACCTAATCAGAAAAACAATTATTAAGTCAGATTTCTGAAGAATTGACTCAGAAGTTCTGAACTCAAGACTCAAAACATCTGAGTAAGAGAGTCAGAATTCGGAGTACACTACTCAGAAAATCTTACTTAGAAAAAAAAATTATATCTGAAAATAACAAATATAATCATTTAGTCAGATTAAGCATTCCTATCTTACATATGAGAAAAGTAACCCTTTTGTGATCAAGAGGCTTTGTAAACATGTCAGCCAATTGATACTTTGTGTGCACAAAGTGCATTTCTATAGTTCCCTTTTCCACATAATCCTTAATAAAATGATACCTTACATCAATATGTTTGGTCTTTGAATGTTGAACAGGATTCTGAGTGATGGAAATTGCATTTTCTGAGTCACAGTAAATTGGAATCTTGTTAAGCTGATATCTATAGTCCATGAGTTGTGTTTTCATCCACAGAGTTTAAGAGCGGCAAGCAGCAGCAGCTACATATTCTGCCTCAACAGTTGATGTGGACACACAATTTTTCTTCTTTGAAGCCCAACTCACTATTTTATCTCCCAAAAAGTGACAAGCACCATAAGTACTTTTCCTGTCCAACATGCTTCCTGCATGATCAGCATCAGTAAAGGCAGTTAATTTGAAATCAGTTTCTTTTGGATACCAAAGGCCCAAATTAGGTGAACCTTTGAGATATCTTAAGATCCTTTTTATAGCCAGCAAATGAGATTCTTTTGGATTTGATTGAAATCTAACACAGAAACATGTAGCAAACATGATACCTGGTCTACTTGCAGTCATATAAAGTAAAGATCCTATCATGCCTCTATAAACCTTGTTATCTACTAAAACTCCAGAGAGATCAGCATCTAACTTTACATTTGTAGCCATAGGTGTTCTCATAGCAGCACAATCAGACATCTTAAACTTTTTCATAATATCTTTCACATATTTTCCTTGATTTATAAAAATTCCATTTGGTAATTGTTTTACTTGAAGACCAAGGAAAAAGTTTAATTCTCCCATCATGCTCATTTCAAATTTTGATTTCATGGTATCTGAGAATTCATCACATAATTATGCATTTGTAGAACCAAATATTATATCATTTCCATATATCTGAATCATAATTAAATCATCACCTTCTTTCTTTAAGAAAAGAGTAGTATCAATTTTACCTTTCTTGAAACCATTTTCTAATAAGTACTGAGTTAGAGTGTCATAGCAGGCTCTTGGTGCTTGTTTCAGACCATACAATGCTTTATCTAAAACATATACATGATCTGAAAACTCAGGATCAACAAACCCTTCAGGTTGATAGACATAAACTTCTTCATTAAGTATACCATTCAAAAATGCTGATTTGACATCCATTTGATACACTTTGAAGTTCTTATGTGCAGCATCTGCCAAGAATATTCTGATTGCTTCAATTCTGGCAACTGGTGCAAATGTCTCATCATAATCAATTCCTTCTTGTTGTGAATATCCCTTAGCAACCAATCCAGCCTTATTTCTGACTACAACACCTGACTCGTCTTTCTTGTTTCTGAACACCCATTTTGTTCCAATAATAGATTTTCCTTCAGGCTTTGGAATGAGTCTCCAGACTTTGTTTCTTTCAAACTGTAGCAATTCATCTTGCATTGCTAAAATCTAGTCTAGATCCTCTAGGGCTTCAGTGGCTTTCTTAAGTTCCATCATACTTAGAAATCCTACAAACATTGCTTCATTTGCTGTTGTTGATCTTGTCTGAACTCCCACTGATGGATCTCCTATCACTTGATGAATAGGATGGTCTCTTGTCAATTTTTTTGAACTTGGAAGCAACTCAATATCTGATAGATTGTTGTTTGTATCATTCTCATCTGTAACAGCATGTAATTCTGAACTATCCCTTTAAGGTGTGACATTCAAGTCTGGATTCTGAGTAGTAGAGTCAGAATTCTGAATAATTTGTTTAGAGTTCTGAGTACCTTGTTCAGAATTTTGAGTACCTTGTTCAGAATTCTGAGAACCTTGTCCATAATTCTGAATACCCTGTTCAGAATTCTGAGTACCAGACTCAGAAAAATCACTTGTATTTACTATAATTGGACATTCCGCTGATGGACCAGAGTCAGAAATTACAGTTGTATGAACCTCTGAACTTCCCTTTTTCATTTCTTGAACATTTTAGGATTCTCAAAATCTGCATAAGATTCAGAAGTTAGTTCCAGAAATGCATCCTTAAACAATAAATTGAGTTCTGAACAATTAGGATTAGAATTTGTTTCAGAAGTCATTGTTTTTGTCTTAACCTGATTGAGTTCTGAACTGTTTTGTTCAGAAGTCTTTAATCTTGACTCATCAAATGTAACATTAATCCTTTCCATAATCCTCTTGGTTCTTCTGTTGTAGATTCTGAATGCTTTGGAAGTTAATGAATAACCAACAAAGTATCCTTCATCTGCCTTTTTGTCAAATTTACCAAGATTTTCTCTATCCTTGAGAACATAGCATCTGCAGCCAAAAACATGAAAGAATTTAATCAGTGGTTTTCTTTTGTTAATTAGTTCATAAGCAGTTTTATTCAGTCTTTTATTGATCAAAGTCCTGTTCTGTGTAAAACAAGCAGTGGCAATTGCTTCAGCCCATAGGAAGGTTGGAAGGTTTGAATAGGCCAACATGGTTCTTGCAGCTTCAACTAGAGTTTTGTTCTTTCTTTCAACAACCCCATTTTATTGAGGAGTTCTGACAGCAGAAAAATTATGAGAAATCCCAGAGCTTTGTAGAAAGTTCTGAAGAGTCTCATTTCTGAATTCTGTTACATTGTCACTTCTGAACTGAAAGTTGCAATAAGACTTGAATTCTTTTGATGAAATTGATCAATAGTTCTGCAGCCTCAGATTTTGCTCTTAAGAATTCAATCCATGTATATCTAGAATACTCATCAACAATGACAAGCATATATTTCTTCCCACCCATTGACTGAACTGCCATTGGACCACATAAGTCAGTGTGAATCATTTCTAATGGTGACATGCATGAAGAGTCCATTTGTCACACCCCGCTAAAGTGGAAATACGAGATGTCACAGTTCAAGGTTTCATTGCGTAAAGTGGAAGACAACACACAATCATCATAGCTTAAAAGGTTTACAAAAGTTACATCTTGTTCAAAAATACAGAATGTCCAAAACAAAAATTGACATGATAAGGAAAATAGTGTTGGATGCAGCTACTTGTGGTGCCTTCTAAAGTTCCAATCTTACTTGCTATTTCCTGAAAAGCATGTAAATGAGAGGGTCAACTATTGAATAGTTGGTGAGTTCACAGGTTTTATGAGTACAACAAAGTTTGTAAATAAAACAGTTTTAATCCGCACAAGTGGATATAAGTTTGTCATAGAAACAGATTTAATCCGCACAAGTCGATATAAGTTTGTCATAGAAACAGATTTAATCCGTACAAGTGGATATAAGTTTGTCATAGAGACATATTTAATCCGCACAAGTGGATATATCAACCGGTTGTAAAAACACTTGATCAAGGTAATTGTATGTGTAATGTTTAAGCTAAGAGCCCGTTACCCGACCTATGTGAGAGAACGCCCATCCGCATGTTCTATCATCAACAATGCGTACGAACAACAATAATTATGCACCCAAACAAGCGCGACTTGTGAGTGGGGTGTCAACCAAATAGCGCTATCCATAATTACCAACGGCTCAATACATGAGTTAAACGGGTAACGTAGATTAAACGGGGACTTAATATGATAGAGAAAACTCTAAAATCTTACAACATGCACAAAGCATACATACCATAGAGCATAAGTAAGTATAGCAAGATTTGTATTTCCAAGAAAAACGAGACAACCGGTGCGTAAAATAATTGTAGTAACAACATGCTTTTCACCCCAAAATATGTAAAATATTAAAAAGGGGCTGTGATAACTCACCTGATGCGCGATGGAATTCCGGGAATCTCTCACAAAATACCTCGGTGTGATCCTACTGCGAACCTACGAACGTAAGGTTACTAGTGAGTTTTAAATCTCAAGGGTTTGGTAGGCTAACTATCCAAATCGTCATAAAATGCCCTTTTATAAATTTATTTAGTGTTTGAATTTTTGTTAACTTTAAAAATTATATATGCATGTCATCAAATAACTGATATTTTATCATAAAAGTGGTAGATTTACAACATAAAATAGTTATATAGAAATAAAGTAGCTTTCAAACCACTTTTAAGACTATTCTTTTGCTGTCCAGATTTATGTGCCACTTTCTGTCCATTTTTGAATATCTTCCAGGCGCATTTAGGCCAATATATTTTATGTCCAGGTAGTTTAATGAGTTAGGAAACTTTTGACATAAGTTTCATAATTTTTAGAGGTGGTTAAGTACATGAAATAATTCTTGACGTATAGTCACTACAGAAAGTTTTGCTATTTGCGCACTGTTTTTGTGAATAATGTTTGGTAGACGAAATCTTTGATTTTTTTAATAAAACCACTTGGGTTTGAAACCTAACTCATAAAAATAAATTCCAGAAAAATAATCACTTAATTTGGAGTATTATTGAGTGAGATATGACCTTTTGAAGAGAGAGGTAAAATCTGGCAGCATGTTGTCAAATCTAGTCTTTATGCATGTGCATTCTTTTGTCTTTTTAGCAATATTCTTATTCTTCTTGCATGCAATCCGACTTGACTCATCCCCATACAGATAATTTCAGTTTCAAAACATATTTTTAAGCCATTTAAACTACATGCATGCTATTCATTAAACCCATCTTTTGCAAAAACTTGAAAATGGGTCTTTTTGAAGGTTTCTTGAGTGTTTATACCAAGAACTTCTCCATGCAACTTGAAATTGTATATTTTTAGCTCATGCATGTTGGTTTAAACCTATTTTTAGTGGTTTCAAAGAGCTACTCATGAAATCTTTGGACCAAAAAGTATGGATCTTCAAGAAAACTATATGCATGCAAGTTAAGAACCCATCTTTGATCTTAATCATAGGTTTGATCATGGATTTACCACCTTTTTAGTAACATGCAAGTGTTATGGTGGTGAATCTACAAACATTAAGATGCTCAAAGAAGTATTTTTAGCAAAACAAGTGTAAAACTAAAACTAGTAGAAGAAAACTTCAAAGAAAAGAAGAAGATTAAGAAGGAAAGTGTGTAGGCTTTGCTCAACATGTGTGTTTACCTTGAGATTTCTTGAATACTTGAATCCCTTGTGTTTTAAGGGCTGAACTTTTTAGTGTGTGAAATGAGAGAGTAAGGAGAAGAGAGAGAATTTTCTCTAGAGTGAGAAATTAGAGAGAGATATATATGAGAAATGAAGTGTGAAATGAGTTAAAAGAAAAATGAGAGGGGTTTAAGGGGGGGGGGGGGGGGTGGCCGGTTTCGGGAGAGAGAAAAGAGAGGGTGAGAAGTGCATAATTGTATAAAATAAAGTTGTCTTGGTTTTATTTTTATTTTTATTTTTATTTTTATTTTTATTTTTATTTTTATTTTTAATTTGAATTATTAAATAACTAATTTACCATCATATTAAGACTTGTTTTATTTTACTAGTATAATTTGTAAAGTATACATATACATTTGTATTTAGGTCATTTGAATTGGCATTTTATGAGATTTATGGATAATTCCCTACTTTGAGGGGTTTCTAGGCAAAAATTCTTAAATTTTTCCTATCGTACTGAGTTTACTGCTAGAATTGGACTGTGTGAACTATGACATGATTAACTGAAATGTTCAGTGCAGTTCTAACCTGGAGTGTAAATTTGACGGTTGTCACAGTCTCCCCGGTTAAAAGAATTTCGTCCCGAAATTCATGAGTTACCAGCTTTAACAAGTTTGCTAGCAAAAAGATGAGGATACTTATGCATCATGTAATCCTCTCGTTCCCATGTGTACTCAGGCCCACGCCTTGTGTTCCAATGAACTTTTACAATCGAAATTTTACTTCGCTTAAGACGCTTAACTTCTCTATTGAGGATTTCAATTGGTTCTTCTATGATATGCAACTTATCGTTAATCTGAACTTCTTCCAGAGGTATGATTAATGAATTGTCAGCTAAACACTTCTTGAGGTTCGACACATAAAACGTGTCGTGGATTGCACTTAGCTCCTTAGGCAAATTGAGTCTATATGCCACTGGACCAATTCTTTCAGTGATCTCAAATGGTCCAACATATCTTGGGCTCAACTTTCCTCTTTTCCCAAATCGTACTATTCCTTTCCATGGTGATACCTTTAGAAGCACTATATCCCCAACTTGGAATTCTAAGGGCTTCCTACGATTATCCGCATAACTTTTCTGACGATCTCTTTATGTCTATCTCTAATTTCTAACCAACAAAGAGGTGAACAACACTTGCGTCCATACAAAGCTTCAAATGGCGCACACTGAATATTGGTGTGATAGCTATTGATATAAGAAAACTCACCAAAGAAAAGTGATTATCCTAACTTCCTCCGAAGTCTAACACGCATGCCCGAACCATGTCTTCTAACGTTTGAATAGTTCGTTCACTTTGCCCATCCGTTTGAGGATGATATGCAGTGCTCAAATTCAATTGCGTATCCAATGCTTACTGAAGCGACTGCCAAACCGTGACATGAAACGGCTATCTCTATCTGAAATGATGGGTATTGGTACTCCATGACGTGCAACGATTTCGTTGATGTTGGTCTGAGCAAGCTTCTCTGTCTTGTAATCTTTCCGAATCGGTAGGAAATGTGCATATTTCATGAATCGATCTACTATAACCAAATCGAGTAGTGCCCCTTGGCGGTTCTCGGAAGTTTGGTTATGAAATCCATGGTTATTTGTTCCTATTTCCACTGGGGAATCTCTGGTTGTTGTAGCAAACCAGATGGCTTTTGATATACAGCTTTGACCTTTGAGCAATTTAAACATTTCCCTACGTACAAGGCAATATCTTTCTTCATTCCTGGCCACCAATAATATTCCCTTAAGTCCTTGTACATCTTATCCGCTCCTGGATGAATTGAATATCTAGACTTGTGGGCTTCATCCAGAACCGTTTCCCGTACGTTGTTAGCTTTTGGAATCCATACTCTGCCCTTAAAGTAACGTACTCCATCAGTCTTAGTTTCAATTCTCGCCTCTAAACCATGAAGAGTCTCGTCCTTCAGGTTTTCAGACCTCATTTCTTCGATTTCAGCTTCGAGAATCCGAGTCTTTAAACTTGTTTGAACCAGCGCTCCCAATGCTCGAACTCGTGAAGGTTTTATCCTTTCCTTCCTATTCAGGGCATCGGCTACCACATTGGCATTACCTGGGTGGTAACGTATCTCACAATCGTAGTCGCTGAGCAGTTCTATCCATCTTCTCTGCCTCATATTAAGCATTTTCTGATCAAGGATGTGTTGAAGACTCTTGTGGTCAGTGAAAATGGTGCACTTGGTGCCATATAGATAATGCCTCCATATCTTTAGAGCGAATATCACAGCTCCGAGCTCTAAATCATGCGTGGTATAGTTCTTCTCATGAACTTTTAATTGTCTTGAGGCGTATGATATCACCTTATCCTTTTGCATCAATACGTAACCTAATCCCTGATGCGATGCGTCACAATATACCACAAAGTTTTCCGTTCCTTCCGGTAAAGCTAGAATCGGTGCATTGCACAACTTTTTCTTCAAGAGTTGAAATGCTTCCCCTTGTGAAACTCCCCAAACGAATTTCCTATCCTTTTGGGTTAACGCGGTGAGGGGTTTAGCAATCCTAGAGAAATTCTCGATGAAACGCCGATAATAACCTGCTAAACCTAGAAATTGGCGAATTTCCGTTGGAGTCTTTGGGGCTTCCCATTTCCGAATGGCTCCCACTTTAGCCGGGTCCACCTGAATCCCTTTCTCTCCAATCACGTGACCTAAGAAGTGTACTTCCCGAATCCAAAATTCGCACTTAGAGAATTTGGCGTACAACTTCTGATCCTTGAGAAGTTCTAGAATCACTCTTAGATGCTGCTCGTGATCTTCCTTACTCCGAGAGTATATTAATATGTCATCGATGAATACGATCACAAACTTATCTAGATATGGTCTGCATACCCTATTCATCAGATCCATAAACACAGCTGGCGCGTTCGTCAATCCGAATGGCATGACTAAAAACTCATAGTGTCCATAGTGAGTCCTAAAAGCTGTTTTAGGAATGTCCTCCTCACGGACTCTCAACTGATGATATCCTGATCGAAGGTCAATCTTTGAGAAGTAAGTTGCACCCTGCAACTGGTCGAACAAATCGTCTATACGAGGGAGGGGATATCGGTTCTTGATTGTAAACTTATTTAGCTCCCTATAATCGATGCACATTCGAAACGATCCATCCTTCTTTTTAACGAACAGTACTGGGGCTCCCCAGGGTGAAGAACTTGGCCGAATAAACTCCTTGTCCAGAAGTTCTTGAAGTTGACTTGACAACTCTTGCATCTCGGTAGGTGCTAAGCGGTATGGTGCCTTGGCTACAGATGCTGCTCCGGGTATGAGGTCAATCTGAAATTCGACTTGTCTCGGCGGGGGAAGTCCAGGAAAATCGTCTGGGAACACCTCTGGGTGATCCTTATCACAGGAATATCTTGGATTCGCCTTTCCTCGGACTTCTTCTCAACTACGTGTGCCAAAATGCGACGCACTTCTTTCTCAAATACTTATGCACTTTCACATTTAACACTATCTTTAGGCTCCTTCCAGCTTTATCTCCTTGTATAACGAGGGTTTCTCCGTTTTGCAGAGGTACTCTAACTGCCCTATCAAAACAACAAATCTCTGCTCGATTCTTGGATAACCAGTCCATACCTATTACTATGACAAAACTCCCTAATTCAATAGGGATAAGATCAACGCTAAACAACTTATCGGCTAGATTCAAAGTACAGTCTAAAATTACATTCTTAGCCTCAAATTTATGACCATTAGCAACCTCAACAATATAAGAATCCGACAATCTCCTAGATTCCAAGTTAATTAGTGGCCTAAATTCTAATGAAACAAAACTCCTATCTACTCCAGTGTCAAATCATACCGATGCATAGTGGTTGATTAGGAGAAACGTACCTGTTACCACATTGGGGTCTCGACGTGCTTCTTCCGCTCCAATAACAAATGCCCGTCCTCGTGCTTGGTGTAACGACCCGGTTTCCCAAACATACAACAAATAACATACATTGCATAACTTCATTACATTCATAATAAAAGGTACATCACAAACCAAGTACGGTCTCAATAGTCTTGACATTACAAAACATATAAAAGCTTCCTAATCAACATCCGTCAAAAGCTTCCTACACTTCATCCTCTCCTGCCGATCCTTAACCTGGAAAACATATTTTTGAAAACAAAATGAGGGTTAGACCAAACGGGTCTAGTGAGTTAATCCCGGTCTTTTCCAAAATCAATATAAAACTCTTTTCACATAATACTTTGTATCAAAATAGTTTACATAAAACCTTTCGTATAAGCACGCATATACCACACGTATATAAATACCACATTAGGACTCGTGCACCGTGTATCTCTCCTCATCTCATCTTCTTTCCCCTGGCCACATTAGTCGGTAGCAAGCCAACTAATCATCGTCACCGTACAATACAGTCGACTCCACTGTAATTACATACAGCCCCGCTGCAATTACCTACAGCTCCACTGCCATTTCATGCAGCCCCGCTGTATTTCCATACAGCCCCGCCGAACAATAATTCGGCTCACTTATACTCGTTTCGTGCAATATAACCATAACATATATCTCAATATATTATCAATCATGTACACCATACATATAAGCACATTAATCACTAATTATCACATTCCCAAACCATACGTATGTATTCCAGTTGAAAATACTTTTAAAGTAAAACTCACCTTGAATGCTTAAAATACGCTTCCAAGCCTTTCTCCGAGCTATCCGTTCCTTTATCCAAATACCTCAGAATCTGAAACCATTTACATACAAATATCTCCTTACCAACTCATGTATAAGACTTACTAGCAGGTTATGGACTCTAGATACATCTACATAACTTTTATCCTCAAAATTACCCAAACAGCCAAGTTATCCGGACAACCCAAACAACCCGGACAACATGACTTTTCCGGACAACCTCAGTAATCCGGACAGCAAGACTAATCCGGACAACACGACTTATCCGGACAACACAAGGAATCCGGACGCCATCCGGACTCTAAATCACCCGGAAACTCTCAAACAAATCATCCGGACACTATCAATAAACTACCCGGACACCACCCAAGAAACTACCCGGATACCTTCATATTATCCGGACACCTCTGACTGTTTATCCCATTTTCACCCAGAAATCGACTGAATCATTAACAGAAGTGTTTGGGATGTTTCTACTCCGATAGGAACTACTTACTAGCAATTATAGACATAAAATGTAAAGCAACATACCTCAATTTCTCTTCCAAATACACCAAATGAAGTCTTAACCACGAGAACCCTTCTTTTTCTTCTTTTCTTCCCAAAACACACACATACACCTTCAGCTGAGTTTTGCTATAATGAATACATTTGTACTCTCAAATCAGATATTATCCACTCTAATTACCATTTTAGACCCTAAACTATTCCATAATAACCAAAGCACCCTTAACTTACTAAATCATCTCAACTTACCCAAAATAGTAACTTTAAAGTTAACTAAATTTAACGGAATTAGATTTTTAACTAACGGATTTACCCGGGGTATTACACTTGGCCACTTGGATTTCCTTGGTTGGCCTGCCTTGCCTGATTTCCATTGTTGTTATTGTTCGGCTTCCTACCTAATCTCGGGCACGTATTCCGGAAGTGATCCTGACTTCTGCATTCGAAGCACACCCTTCTCCCTTCATTGACACCCTTTCCCATCCTACAGTCCTTGGTGAAATGACCTGGCCGCTTACAATTGTCACAAACCTTACAGGCTCCTGCATGCTGGTAGTTACATCTGTTACACTTTGGGAGTGGACCATTGAACTGCCTAGGGTCCTAAGCCTTTACTCCAAAGTTTCTCACCACCTTCCTATCCCTGCTTGAACTACCAAAAGCCTTCTTTCCGGACTGATACACTGGCTTCCTCTTATTACTGGCACTACCTGATGTCAGAGTTCCTGCTCTAACCGCATCATTGGCTAAACTAGTCACCAATGCCACTGCTGATTGGATTGTGGTTGGGTTCGCCGATGTGACCATTCCTCGGATCTCCGGCGTCAATCCCCATAAGTATCGATCAATTCTCTTGCTCTTGCGGGTAACCATATGAGGTTCCAGTTTTGCGAGTTCATGGAAGCGCGCAGTGTATCGGTCTATATCTGCTCCAGATAACGCCAAGATAAAATCCGTTCCTTTTTTTTTATAATGCCGCTAATACAAAATTTTGATGTTCATCAACCATCAATACCATAGTTTTTAAATCTAATACCACCAAATACTGGAAGTTACTTAAAATACCTATTTCTAATAACCTCAAGAAAATATTTTACCTTTGAACCAAAAGTCTTATCAAAAGCTGCCAAACTATCAACCATCCTAATCAAAACCATCCTAAATACATATCTATCAAGATTATCAGCACAAACATCGCTAGCACTACTCCCCTAATCACGCACACAAGCTCCGCTCTCATCACAGTCCGCCTAGCAGTCCTAGCGTTCTCCAAAGCCTGGGTTGAACAATCATACAGAAGATGTGTCAGCTCCGCCAGGTCAGTCACGACCTGCTCCTGATGAGTCACCCTCACATGACAGCCGTGTAGCTCAGCCGCCATAGCCCTTATGTGTTGTTCCTCCGCCCAAGACATTCCGGACACTCGTCCGATTGGTATGCCGGTGAGAACTCGAGGCGGCTCCGATGCTTTCGGACGCTCCATCCTAAACGTCACCCGTCTAGGGATTAGGACGCTCTTTCTTGCCGTTTATCTGACACGAGGCCCTCCAAGGTTTGGTTGTAGAATTATCGGAGTTGGTCGCGGTAGTACCGAGGTCGGTGACACTCTCGGTCCGTTGTACGGATCTCGTTCGCTTGACACTTCTGGCTCCGATTCGGTGCTCCTAGAATTCTTGTTTTCCCGGATGTTTAGTGGGTTGACTCGAGGCCGACCAGTGACATAACCCGACGCATCAGCCGAGTGAGAAGAGAGAGTGTCAGAATGATGATGATGACATAGTGAAACCGAGGCAAAAGTGTACTTAGTTACTAATCGCACAAGTGTAATGTCTATCCTATGCAACGTCTACGCACTATGCATGCTACTAGAGAGTGCAAGTAAAAATTGACATACTCCTACTATAACCATTTCTAGTCTCGCATTAACCTTCATTAATCGAACATAGGTCATCAAGCTATGTTTAATTAAAGTCTGTTAATACCATTCTAGACTTAGTTATACTAGTAGTAGGTTCAGTTGTTTTCATGTCAGTTTTGGATTTTGGTTATAGTTGGGTTTTTCCAATGAAAGACCGGTATTCTATATAACCTTCGGCTCTGATACCATTTCTGTCACACCCCGCTAAAGTGGAAATACGGGATGTCACAGTTCAAGGTTTCATTGCGTAAGGTGGAAGACAACACACAATCATCATAGCTTAAAAAGTTTACAAAAGTTACATCTTGTTCAAAAATACAGAATGTCCAAAACAAAAATTGACATGATAAGGAAAATAGTGTTGGATGCAGCTACTTGTGGTGCCTTCTAAAGTTCCAATCTTACTTGCTATTTCCTGAAAAGCATGTAAATGAGAGGGTCAACTATTGAATAGTTGGTGAGTTCACAGGTTTTATGAGTACAACAAAGTTTGTAAATAAAACAGTTTTAATCCGCACAAGTGGATATAAGTTTGTCATAGAAACAGATTTAATCCGCACAAGTGGATATAAGTTTGTCATAGAAACAGATTTAATACGCACAAGTGGATATAAGTTTGTCATAGAGACATATTTAATCCGCACAAGTGGATATATCAACCGGTTGTAAAAACAATTGCTCAAGGTAATTGTATGTGTAATGTTTAAGCTAGGAGCCCGTTACCCGACCTATGTGACAGAACGCCCCTCCGCATGTTCTATCATCAACAATGCGTACGAACAACAATAATTATGCACTCAAACAAGCGCGACTTGTGAGTGGGGTGTCAACCAAATAGCGCTATCCATAATTACCAACGGCTCAATACATGAGTTAAACGGGTAACGTAGATTAAACGGGGACTTAATATGATAGAGAAAACTCTAAAATCTTACAACATGCACAAAGCATACATACCATAGAGCATAAGTAAGTATAGCAAGATTTGTATTTCCAAGAAAAACGAGACAACCGATGCGTAAAATAATTGTAGTAACAACATGTTTTTCACCCCAAAATATGTAAAATATTAAAAAGGGGCTGTGATAACTCACCTGATGCGCGATGGAATTCCGGGAATCTCTCACAAAATACCTCGGTGTGATCCTACTTCGAACCTACGAACGTAAGGTTACTAGTGAGTTTTAAATCTCAAGGGTTCGGTAGGCTAACTATCCAAATCGTCATAAAATGCCATTTTATAAATTTATTTCGTGTTTGAATTTTTGTTACCTTTCAAAATAATATATGCATGTCATCAAATAACTGAGATTTTATCATAAAAGTGGTAGATTTACAACATAAAATAGTTATATAGAAATAAAGTAGCTTTCAAACCACTTTTAAGACTATTCTTTTGCTGTCCAGATTTATGTGCCACTTTCTGTCCATTTTTGAATATCTTCCAGGCGCATTTAGGTCAATATTTTTTATTTCCAGGTAGTTTAATGAGTTAGGAAACTTTTGACATAAGTTTCATAATTTTTAGAGGTGGTTAAGTACATGAAATAATTCTTGACGTATAGTCACTACAGAAAGTTTTGCTGTTTGCGCACTGTTTTTGTGAATAATGTTTGGTAGACTAAAGCTTTGGGTTTTTGAATGCAACCACTTGGGTTTGAAACCTAACTCATAAAAATAAATTCCAGAAAAAGAATCACTTAATTTGGAGTATTATTGAGTGAGATATGACATTTTGAAGAGAGAGGTAAAATCTGGCAGCATGCTGTCAAATCTAGTCTTTATGCATGTGCATTCTTTTGTCTTTTTAGCAATATTCTTATTCTTCTTGCATGCAATCCGACTTGACTCATCCCCATACAGATAATTTCAGTTCCAAAACATATTTTTAAGTCATTTAAACTACATGCATGCTATTCATTAAACCCATCTTTTGCAAAAACTTGAAAATGGGTCTTTTTGAAGGTTTCTTGAGTATTTATACCAAGAACTTCTCCATGCAACTTGAAATTGTATATTTTTAGCTCATGCATGTTGGTTTAAACCTATTTTTAGTGGTTTCAAAGAGCTACTCATGAAATCTTTGGACCAAAAAGTATAGATCTTCAAGAAAACTATATGCATGCAAGTTAAGAACCCATCTTTGATCTTAATCATAGGTTTGATCATGGATTTACCACCTTTTTAGTAACATGCAAGTGTTATGGTGGTGAATCTACAAACATTAAGATGCTCAAAGAAGTATTTTTAGCAAAACTAGTGTCAAACTAAAACTAGTAGAAGAAAACTTCAAAGAAAAGAAGAAGATTAAGAAGGAAAGTGTGTAGGCTTTGCTCTACATGTGTGTTTACCTTGAGATTTCTTGAATACTTGAATCCCATGTGTTTTAAGGGCTGCACTTTTTAGTGTGTGAAATGAGAGAGTAAGGAGAAGGAGAGAGAATTTTCTCTAGAGTGAGAAATTAGAGAGAGATGTGAGAAATGAAGTGTGAAGAGAGGGTTTAAGGGGGGGGGGGGGGGGGGGGTGGCCGGTTTTTGGAGAGAGAAAGGAGAGGGTGAGAAGTACATAATTGTATAAAATAAAGTTTTCTTGGTTTTATTTTTATTTTTATTTTTATTTTTATTTTTATTTTTATTTTTATTTTTATTTTTATTTTTATTTTATTTTTATTTTTAATTTGAATTATTAAATAACTAATTTACCATCATATTAAGACTTGTTTTATTTTACTAGTATAATTTGTAAAGTATACATATACATTTGTATTTAGGTCATTTGAATTGGCATTTTATGAGATTTATGGATAATTCCCTACTTTGAGGGGTTTCTAGGCAAAAATTCTTAAATTTTTCCTATCGTACTGAGTTTACTGCTAGAATTGAACTGTGTGAACTATGACATGATTAACTGAAACGTTCAGTGCAGTTCTAACCTGGAGTGTAAATTTGACGGTTGTCACACCATTTTCAACTTATGAGAACTTTTCTTCATCTTGCCCATCTCACATGCTGAACACAATGATTCCTTTTCAAACTTAATATTTGGTAACCCTTTAACCAAATTTTTGCTAACAAGATTGCTTAATTCCTTGAAGTTCAAGTGAGAACATCTTCTGTGCCATAACCAACATTCATTTGCAATTGCATTTGAAAGTAGGCATATTGGAGTTAAAGCTTCAATCTTTGAAAAATTAACCACAAATAAGTCCATGTGTCTTTTTGCCCATAACACTTTTATGTCATTCTCAGTCAAAATTAAGCAACCTGTTATGCTGAACTTGATCTGGCAGAAACTGTCCAAAAACTGACTTATGCTGAACAGATTATGTTGTAAGCCTTCCACATAGAATACTTTCTGAATAGTTAAATCTCCCTTTGTTAAATCCCCATAACCTCTAACTTGTCCTTTACTGTTATTGCCAAAGTTAACTACTCCTCCATCTTTTTCTGTGAAATTTGTCAGAGAAGACTTATGACCTGTCATGTGTCTTGAAGCTCCAGAATCTAAAAACCACACATGACAGCCCTGCAAAAACATTTAGTTAGATTTAGGTACCCATACTGGAATGGGTCCTTCTTTGTTAGCTTTATTATCAGTTTTAACATAAGTTCCTTTGACTTTCCATTCATAATTCTCTTTTAAGCACCATTTTCCTTGAATCTTTATAAAATCAGAACATTTTCTGTTCACAAAATTGTTTCTTTTCTTCTTGAAAACTTTAGGTTGACACTGAGAAACACTTTCAGTCTTCTTTTCTTTAGATTTAAACAAGTTTTCATTCTTCTTTCCTTTTGTCTGAGTTTGAGAAACCATTTCAGTCTTCTTATCTGAATTCTGTTTTGTTTTAGTCTTAAAAGATGATTTAAAATTTTGAATTATGTTCTTCTGAGAAAGTTGAAATGATTGACTACCACAATGAACACATTTAAGATTCTTTCTTGCAAGAGACGACAAATCTGGATCAAAAGACTTTTAGTTTTTATTGATAGTATTCAGATTACAATTGCGTTCAATACAAGAACTACTAGCTTTGAGTTCAGAAGTAGTGTTCAACAAGATATCCTCAGAAATCTTTTTCAAGTCATCTTTCCTTTTGCTTTCTGAAACATCAACTTTTCAGAATTAGTAGATGATCTAGATGATTCGCCATGCTTAAATGTACTTGATTCATCAAAAAAATTCTTATTTTCTTCTAATGCTTTAATCTTAAAAAGATCATACTCAGTCTTTAATTTCTCAAGCATTTCTATTTTCTGAACATAAGTTTTGTTTTCTTTTAAAACTTCTTCAAGTTTAAAATCAACATCACAAAAGTCATTTTCAAGTTCATCAAAACTTTTCCTTAACTCTTCAAGGTCTTGATTAAAAAAGTTTAAACCTCTTCTCAAGTTCTGAGAAACTTTCTGAATTAGCAGTCTCAGAATTTTCAGTTGAATCATACTTGTTTAACATGTTTGTTTATCTTTGTTTAAACCTCTTCTTCAGTTGAATTAGCAGTCTCAGAAGTTTAAACCTCTTCTTCAAGTTCTTGATTAACATGTTTGTTTATCTTTGTAACTAACATTCAGAGAATCATACTTGAATTTAGCATCATTGTATTTTGGTTTTTCTTCTGTTGGTTTTAAAATTTCTTTATTAACCTTATCTTCTGAAACTTCTGATTTTTTAATTTTTGGTTCAGAAAAGTTTTCCTTTGTTTTTACAGAACTTGATTTTTGTAGATTATCAGAACTAGTTATTGAACTTGCAGGTCTCACAAAAATTTCAACTAACTCTGAGATTTCAGGTTTAGGAACATGTAGATTCTCAAAATCATAAAGGTTTATTGGAGCCTTTTGCAAAATAACATTTTCCTCCAAACCTAATCCCATTTTTGGATTATAAAATCTTGTATCTTTAACATTGCTTGTGAGAAGTCTTAAAGTTTGTTGAGTTTGACCTCTTTTCAGATTAAGATCTTCTAACTCTTTGTTTTAGTATATAAATTCTTTCTTTTATCAAGCAACATATCAAATTTAATTTGCAAATCAACTTTTTCATCTTTTACTTCTGTAAGTTCAACTTTTAACTCAGAAATCTTTTTCAGAAGACCATAATTTTCTTTTTTGACTTCTTGTTTCTCAACCTCAGTTTCTTCAAATCTTTCTTTAAGAATTTCCTTTTATGTTCTGAATTTATTAACCAGAATTCTTTCACCTTTTATCTGTTTTTTGAGATTAACAAATTCAGATTTCATATTTCCAATTTGAATCATTAAATCAATTTCAAGACTAGAGTGTACCTCATCTGAAGATTTAGAACCTCCTTCTTCATTATCCGAGTCATCTTCATCACCCATCTTAGCCATATAACTTTTCATTTATGAGAAATGTATGCAATCCTCTTCACCGGATGAATAATACAGCTAGTTCTCTTGTTCTGCTAGGAGTGCAATCCCACTGTCTTTGGTTTTAGCCAGCTGAGCTTTCTTTGCATAATACTCATAGACTTTAACAACTTTCACTTTACAGTCCCTTGCAAAATGACCAGGTTTTCCACATTTAAAACATAGATCCTTTTCTCTTCTCTCTTCCTTCTCTTCTTTCTTCTCATACCTATTTTCTTCTTTCTTTTCATACTTATCCTCTCTATCATCTTTCTTCGTGTATCTCTCATCTGAACTCCCCTGTCCATTTCTTCTGTACTTACCTTCAAAATTCTTGTTTCCATACCTTTTATTAAAAGTATTTGTCAACAATGCCAATTTCTCAGCAATCAACTTGATATCATCATCCTCATCAGATCCTTCTTCCTTCTCAGATTCCTCCTCTAACTTTGGAATTTCAGACAAAAACACATATTTCTTTGATGTTTTGGTGACCTTGGTTTTTCTTTCTGAAAGAAAAGCTAATTGATCAGAACGCGTTTCTTTTCCTCAACAACTTGCTTAACTGAATCTTCATGTTGATTCAGAACACAAAACAGAACATTCAGATCTTCTTCACACATATCTTTATTCATTTGGAGACTTATTGCAAAAGATGACCATTCTGAATTAAGACAATTCAGAAATTTGTAATTGATCTCTGACTTGGTCTTCTTCAGCCCATTCCTCCTAAGATCATTCAAAATTGTGCAAAACTTGTTGTAAGTCTGAGTTAAACTTTCAGATTCCTTTGCTTTGAATCTTTCATATGCATTGATGCATTGATTCAGTTTTGCCTTAATAGATTTGGTTGTACCAAGCATCTGCTTCTCCAGTTCATCCCACATTTCTTTAGCAGATGTACCACTATCAATTCGATTGAAGACTTCATTTGGAATTGCCAAAGTTAACAAGGTTACAGCTCTTTTGTCTATTGCATGTCTCTGTTTCTGCGCTTCAGTATACTGTGAGAAAAGCTTTTTCACTCTAGTAGCAGGAATCTCCGGTGTAGTATTAGTTGCAGGTGTAGCAGCAACATCAACATAGACTTCAATTGGACCTTCTCGGATTGAGATCATCAAATTTTCATCAATATTATCCAAGAATTGAATAATTCGGATTTTCCATTGTTGATACTCTTCTGGAATTAGAACAGGTGGCTTCGTCTCAGATCCCATCGAGAGAAATTCTTTAGAAGACATGATTGTAAGATGAATTGAATTGAATCGATTCAACAGAAAGAAAATTTTGAATTTCTTGAACAAAAAACAGAACGAATTCAAGAATTACAGAGAATTCAAGAACTATGAGTAGAAGCGGAATCAATTATCGAATTGATCAAGAAATCTTCAAGAACACGATCAAAAAACCCTCAAGAACTCGACCTTGATCTAATTTGTTTGTTGATTTGCTCTGATACCAATTGTAGAAACCAGGATTCGATCTTACAATCAATTAATCAATCAAGAACAATCAAATAGTAGAATAATAGAGAATTGGATCCAAAAGCTTTGTATTCGATTAAGAACATATTACAGATCTAGAGAGAGAATCTCTCAAAGATTACAAAGTGAATACAAAGTTATGACGAAAGTTAGTTAGCTTACAGTTGCTAACTCCTATATATACTGTAAAGGAAAGCTAAAGCTACAGTACATATATATGACAAACCAATAGAACAATTACACGTGTTCTAATTAGCAACAGAATATAACTGAAAATGTCCTAAGACACAAGTTCTGAACATCCTTCTGATTAAGCACTTCAGAACATATACTTGAACACTTGGACATTTTCTTCAACTTCATCTTCAGAACTTCTGAGTCTTACTCAGAACTCTGAGCCTTCTGATCAGATATCAACACTTAGCTTTTTTGACAAACTTCAGTTCTAACAGCCACTATAGCTGGGGGGAGTCCACGAGAATTTCCGGGTGTACAAACCCGGGAATTTTAGCGTCTCCCCAGAATAGATCGGGAAAATGAGCGAAAGTACACATACCTTGGCGGAGAGGTAGATCGGAGGCAAGAGCGGCCACATCGAGAGCTTTTTAGCCAACCACTGGAGCAGACCAATCATATGTGAACTTGGGAGTTTTAGACTTCCGGTCAGCGTCAAAGGTCGCACCTAGCTTGTGGTGAATGATCATCGAGATGAACCGCGGGGTAGGACACAAGACATCCTTTTGGTTTCTTGATCACCTCGACCACTTCCGAAAAGAAGTATTGCGCAAAATCGATTTTGTGTTGGAAAATGAGAGCATGAGCAAGAGAAGTGATGTAGGAGGCAGATTGGTCATGACCACTAGTCTTCCTAGAAAGACAATAGATGACATGGGTGAAGAAGAAATTATAGATACCTCCCATCTTACTTCGAACAAGTGTGACCTTTTGAAGATTTGGAGGGTTTGTCATCACTTTTGTGAATGTAGCCAATGGTGTTCACCACCTCTGCATGGGCGTTGTCGACGTGCATGTCTTCGTATTCAGGCAATGCCTCAATCTTCAAGGCATTACGGACATCATCCACACCAAAGGTGAGATCGTGATCACCTTCTTCACTGGTAAGGATTGAAGCATGGATAGCCTCATTGGAGGGGTCATAGACACAAGTAAGCCAGAATTTTCCAATGAGAAACTTGCTCATTTTAGGGTTGCAGGTGAATGCATGTAGAAGAGGAGAACGGGTTAAGAACTTAGTGATGGTAGTGAACTCAGGATGAGCGGGATCGGATTCAAACCTTGCAACATGATTGCAAGGATTGAACTTGAGGTCTTCGAAACATGTAGGTGATTCCTTGACGATCTTTATGGATTTGGTAGCCTTGGAAGAGGTGGAAGATGCCATTGTTGAGAGTAGTTGCAGTTTAATGTGCTTGAGAGAGAAGATGATCGATGGGAGTTGCAGGTTTTGGTGAAAAAGAAATTATGAAGAAGAGAGGTGGGTTTTATAGGAGAGAATTTGAAAGGGTTTTGGCGGCAATAGTTATATAAAGAAAAAAGAACGGGTCTCTAGATTAAACTAATTGTTAAATTGGTTTTAAAAAGGGTAATGATGATAGATGGAAATTATGTGGCTGGAAAAAAGTTTCATAAGGATGGGTATGTGAAGGGTCAAGGGTTTGACTGACAAGTAGGTGTGTAGGGGTGATGTGAGCATCGAAAAACGTGCCAGATAGGAATGAAAGGAGAATCGGTGAGGAGAGTCTACCGATGTGATTAGAGATCGGTGAAAATGGCTCACATGGTTTGGTATCAGTGATGTATGGAATCGGTGGATTAGATATAGGTTCGGTAGTTGTATCGGTGATGGGAGTCACCGATGGAAGGGATTAGCTGGTGGGTGGAAGATACCGAAATAGGTAGAAGAGGTGTGAGGACTTTGGTGTGGTGAGTTTCACCGATAGGTAGGAACTTGGTGAGTGAGGATACCACCGACAGGTAGAGATTTCACCGAAGAAGAGGAGTCGGTGGATAGAGGAGGTCGTCGATAAGAGTGGTGTTGGTGAGATTGTAGATCACCGATATTGGATATAGGTGTGAGTTCTACCGATACAAGAATCGGTGTGTGATCCACCGATGAGGAGTCTCAGTAAGAAAGAGGATCATCGGTGGAGAGAAGGTTCACCGAATGAAGGAATATAGGTGAGTATTAGGGAGTCGGTGACATAGAGGCTCACCGATGATCGACGTATATTAAGGTTTTGAAGGTGGTAAGAGAGGGTGCCACCGATAAAAGAGCCTTGGTGTAGATAGGCTTCACCGATTAGAGTTGGGGGCAAGAGGATTAAGGGTTTTGAGAGAACCACCGATGGGGTTTAAGCATCGGTGAGATGGGCCACCGACGATATAATCTTTTTTAAGCGTCTAGATACAACATGCCAAGTTCTCCTATCAGAAAGTTGAACCTGGCTTCATCCAAGGGTTTGGTGAACAGATCGGCAAGCTGAAGATCAGTAGAGATGAAGTGCAACTCAATGTCACCTTTGGAAATGTGGTCCCTGATGAAGTGATACCTAATGTCTATGTGTTTTGATCTTGAGTGTAGAACATGATTGTTTGCAATAGCTATTGCACTGGAGTTATCACATAGAATTGGGACTTAAGAGTAGACTTGATTATAGTCCCATAGTTGATTCTTCATCCATAGGATCTGGGAACAGCAACTTCCAGCTGCAACATATTCAGCCTCAGCAGTAGAGGTTGAGACTGAGTTCTATTGCTTGCTAGACCAGCTGACTAATTTCCCACCAAGAAGTTGGCAGCTGCCTGTGGTACTCTTTCTATCAACTTTGGACCATGCATAATCTGAATCTGAATACCCAATTAGTTCAAAACCTGAGTCTTTGGGATACCAAAGACCCAGATGGAAGGTACCTTTCAGATACCGGAAAATCCATTTTACAGCAGCCAAATGAGATTCTTTTGAGTTGGCTTGATAACGAGCACAAAGAGAGGTAACAAACATAATATCAGGTCTGCTAGCAATTAAGTAGAGAAGGGATCCAATCATACCTCGATAATTCGTTACATCAACAGATTTACCATCTGGATTAGCATGAATTTTCAAAGGTGGTGCCATGGGAGTTTTCATAGGAGAGTTGTTTTCAAAATTAAACTTTTCAGAAGGTCACGAATATATTTGCTTTGATTTATAAAAATCCCTTCTGAAGTTTGTTTGACCTGAAGGCCTAAAAAGAATGTAAGCTCTCCCATCATACTCATCTCATATTGACTCATCATGAGAGAAGCAAACTCATCACACAGTGATTCATCAGTGGCACCAAAGATGATGTCATCACATAAATTTGAACAAGAATGAGATTACCTGAGGTCTTCTTGATAAAAAGAGTGTTGTCAATTTTACCTCTGGAATATCCATTCTTCAAAAGAAAGTCAGCAAGGGTGTCATACCAAGCACGTGGAGCTTACTTGAGACCATAGAGAGCCTTGTCCAAACAATACACATAGTCTGGATGTGTTGGGTCTTCAAATCCAGGTGGTTGTTTCACATAGACTTCCTCAGCAAGTTCCCCATTGAGGAAAGCACTTTTAAAATCCATCTGGAAAACTCTGAAGTTTTGGTAGGCAGCATGAGCCAGGAAGATCCTTATGGCTTCAGGTCTTGCAACAGGAGCAAATGTTTCATCATAATCAATTCCTTCTTCCTGTCGGTATCCTTGAGCAATCAGTCTGGCCTTGTTTCTGACAACTATACCTTCTACATCCATCTTGTTCCTGAAGACCCACTTGGTTCCAATAATGGTCTTCTTTGGAGGTTTGGGAACCAATCTCCATACCTTATTTCTTTTGAATTGAGAAAGTTCCTCTATGGATCTGCTAAAGCTTCCTCAATTTTCTTAGGCTCTATAAGAGAGAGAGAGAGAGAGAGAGAGAGAGAGAGAGAGAGAGAGAATTCACATAGAGACAAATATTTCCAATGCCTCTTCTAGTTTGGACCCCGGCTTGCTGATCACCGATGATTTGTTCAATGGGGTGATGGAAGATTTTGGAGTATAGGAGTGGGATCAGGAATGTCAGTGGAGACATTTGTTGGTTCAATTTCAGTGGAAGTGAGGTTGATTGGGTCAATTTCGGTGGTAGAAGGGATAGGAAAGGTAGAAGGTGACCCAACTTGTTGATTGGATGAGGAGGGATCTGAATGGGTGAAAGGAGTAGTAGATGAATCGGTGGGGTTTGATGTAGGAGCATTGCCTATGCATGATGAAATCCATCTATGTAATTCATCATCATCATTTGAAAGGGATGATGATCTCATGTCATCAAATTTGACATGAATGGATTCATCAATGCATTTCCTTATGTGATTGTACACACGGTATGCTTTGGAGGATAAAGAGTATCCAACAAAAATTCCTTCATCAGCCTTAGGATCAAATTTCCCAAGGTTGTCACGATCATTTAGAATGAAGCACATACAGCCAAAGACATGAAGAAATCCTATATTTGGTTTTCTGCCATGGAAAACTTCATAAGGGGTTTTGCCATGTCTCTTGGAGATCACCGGCCTATTTTGGGTAAAGCAAGCAGTGTTAACAGCTTCAGCCCAAAAATAGGTGGGAATGTTCACATAGAGTTCGATTTTTTTCTTTCTACAACTCCATTCTGTTGCGGAGTTCTGACATCTGAGAAATTTTGGGAGATTCCCTTGTCATTGAAGAAGTCTTCCAGGGCACTGTTTCTGAATTCAGTGCCATTGTCACTTCTTACGGATCGAACAAGCTGGCCATTTAAAACTTCATTCTTTTTGACAAAGTTGATGATTTCTTCAGTTGCATCACTTTTATACCTGAGAAAAGAAACCCAAGTATATCTTGTAAATTCATCAATAATAACAAGAATGTACCTTTTGCCACCTAGGCTAGGAGTGATGACTGGTCCACATAGATCTATGTCCAGCATTTGAAGAGGAAGAGTGATGGAGGAGCATTGCTTTGTCTTGAAAGAGGTTTTGGTGAGCTTCCCTTTCTCACATGCATCACATAGCTTTTCTTTTGTAAAGTTCATCTTTGGCATGCCAGTTACCAGATCTTTGTTGGAGATGATGTAAAGGGTTTTGAAGTTGAGATGAGACAGACGTTTATGCCACAGCCAGTTCCTTTTGGCTATGTCATCCGACACAAATCATACATTTGATGAGTCATTTCTTTGTCCCATGTCTATGAAGTAGACATTTTCTCTCCTTCTTCCAGAAAGAATCACTTTCATGTCTTTATCAACAATTGTACAGATACAAAGTTCAAAGATAATTTTATATCCCAGATCACATAGCTGACTTATACTTAGGAGATTATGCATGAGGCCTTCAACAAGTGCAACTTTGTTGAAAGTGAAAGAACCATTGGTGAGAGTCCCATAGCCTTTTGTGTAGCCTCTAGAGTTGTCTCCAAAAGTTACAGACGGACCTTTTTCAGACACATAGTTAATAAGAAGAGATTTTTTTCCTATCATGTGACGTAAGCACCCACTATCCAAATACTAGATTTGATGGTGCTCATGTACCTGCATGCACATACAGATTAGTTTCTTGGTACCCATTTGGTGGTGGGTCCTTTTGGGTTAGAGGAGGAAGAGTCCTTAGTCTTGGTATGGTCAATCCTATCCTTGGGACAGTCTTTTGCAAGATGAAAAGTGTCACCACAATTGTAACATTTTCTATAGATAAACATCTTTTTAGATTTTTGCACTTTTTCTTTTCCTTTGCCTTTGAATTCAATTGCTTGATTGCCCAGTAGGCCTTATGCTCAAGTTCAACGGGTAGATGGCATGACTTTCCAATACAAGTCAATACGGAGTGGTTCCAAGTGGCGTCTTAAATGTCGTCCGGTAAGCCTAAAGTTCATCTTCTAATTTAGATGACCAATCCTTACGGGATGCACTCACGGTTTTCTCAAGTATTTGCTTGAGTTCCTGGTTGAACACCTCGGCTAGCCCATTAGCCTGAGGGTGGTATGGTGTGGTGACTTTATGCCTTCCTGAGTACTTTTTCAGGACTGCTTCTAAGTATCGGTTACAGAAATAGCTCCCACCATCGCTAATTAGTGTTCGTGGAACTCCAAACCGTGCAAAGATATTCTTCTGCAAGAAGTTGATTAATACATTGGAATCATTTGTAGGCGTTGCGATCGCTTCCACCAACTTAGACACGTAATCCACCGCTACCATTATGTACTCATTACGAAATGAGTTCGGGAACGGTCCCATGAATTTGATCCCCCACACGTCGAATAACTCAACTTCCATAAAATCTTCATGGGCATCTTGTCTCTTTTCGTGATGTTCCCAACCCTTTGACAACGATCACACCGGGAGATGAACTCTCTAGCTTCTTTGAACATGGACGGCCAAAAGAATCCCGACTATAGTACCTTTGCGACTGTCCTATCCGTACTGAAGTGCCCGCCACATTCTAGGGTATGGCAATGAGTTAGAATGTCGGTCTTTTCCTCTTCCGGTACACATCTCCGGATTATACCGTCGGCACATTACTTGTAAAGATAAGTCTCATCCCAATAATATCTTTTTGCCTCGAAGAAGAATCTTTTCTTTTGGTGGGAGTTCATTTGATACGGCACTACTCCTCCCACCAAATAATTCACTAAATCGACAAACCATGGTTCTGAGTGACTGACCTTGAAAAGTTGTTCGTCCGGAAAAGAATCATTGATGAGGGTCTTGTCTTTGCTTTGATCTTCACCTCCCACAAGCCTCGAGAGGTGGTCCGCCATGGTATTCTCGAACCCCTTCTTGTCTAGAATCTCCAAATCAAATTCTTGGAGCAACAGTACCCACCGGATAAGTCTCGGATTAGCATCTTTCTTGGCCATTAGATACTTCAAAGCTGAATGGTCGGTGTACACAATTACCTTGGCCCCAACTAGATAGGATCGAAACTTTTTGCAAGCATAGACAACGGCTAATAATTCCTTCTCGGTAGTCGCATAGTTTATCTGAGCATCGTCCAACGTCTTACTCGCATAATAGATCACATGCATCCTCTTCTCTTTTCTTTGGCCCAACACTGCTCCAACGGCGGTGTCACTCGCATCACACATGAGGACAAATGGAAGACTCCAATCCGGAGCCGTGAGGATAGGTGCTGAAATCAATTCCTTTTTCAACCTGTCAAAAGCAAGAATACAATCGTTAGTGAAATCGAATTTAGCATATTTAAGAAGTAGAGAGCACAAAGGTTTAGTAATTTTGGAAAAGTCCTTTATAAATCGTCGGTAGAATCCGGCGTGTCCCAAACAGCTTCGGACTCCCTTGACGGAATTCGGATATGGAAGATTCTCGATCACCGCCACATTTGCTTCGTCTACTTCGATTCCCGCCTTTGACACTTTGTGGCCAAGCACAATCCCTTCGGTCACCATAAAGTGACACTTCTCCCAATTCAGTACAAGGCTTGTTTCCTTGCATCTTTGTAGCATGGCTTCCAAGTGCGCTAAACATGTGTCGAAAGAGGGTCCAAACACTGAAAAGTCATCCATGAAGACCTCGATGGTCTGTTCCACCATATCCGAGAAGATTGCCATCATACATCGCTGGAAGGTAGCCGGAGCAGTACATAAGCCGAAGGGCATATGGCGGTATGCGAATGTGCTGTATGGACAAGTGAATGTCGTTTTATCTTGATCTTCGGGTGCGATAGGAATCTAGTTGTACCCAGAATAGCCGTCTAAGAAACAATAGTATTCATGCTCCGATAACCGTTCCAACATCTGGTCAATGACCGGAAGAAGAAAGTGATCTTTCTTGGTTGCATCATTCAGCTTTCGGTAATCTATACACACCCTCCAACCGGTAACTGTCCGAAAAGGGATAAGTTTGTTGTTGTTGTCTCGGATCACTGTGATGTCGCTCCTCTTGGGTACTACTTGAATTGGGCTCACCCACGGACTATCAGGAACTGGATAAATAATTCCAGCATTAAGGAGTTTCAATACCTCCTTGTGGACTACCTCTTTCATATTCGGGTTGAGTCGGCGTTGGTGTTGAACAACCGGTCGGTGTCCGTCTTCAAGATTGATGCAGTGTGAGCAAAACACGAGGCTTAAACCCTTCAAATCAGCTATCGTCCATCCAATAGCAGTTTGATGCACTCTCAAAACTCTTAGTAGCTTTTCTTTATTCGCGGGACTCAATTTGGACGATATGATTACCGAAAGTGTGTCTTTTTCTCCCAAATATGCATATTCGAGATGATCGGGCAATGGTTTGAGCTCAAGCTTTGGAGGTGTCTTTGATGAAGGTTCGGTCTTGGGAATTGGTTCTCCCAAATCCTCAATAAAGAGTCACCTCGGGCCTTTGTAAGATGGTAAGGCATTGAGTTGTAATATCGTCTCGCTTTCTTGATCGGTATCAATGCCAACCAATGCCTTCATAAGATGATCGTCCGACACTTGATGGTTGTACATCTCTTGAGGCATAGAACCTATCACATCCACGCGATAGCATTCACTAGGTCCCATGATTTGCTTGGCTGCCCAGAAAACATTAAAAACGGCTTCTTCGTCGCCCACTCTCAACGTTAACTTACCCCCTTTAACATCAATTAGAGCTCCTCCCGTGGCCAAAAATGGGCGGCCAAGTATCAGCGGAGTTTCCTTGTCTTCATCCATATCAAGTACCACAAAGTCGACCGGGAAGTAGAATTTGTCCACTTTGATCAACACATCTTCAATCACGCCATAAGGGTACTTGATTGATCTGTCGGCAAGCTGCAATGTCACGATAGTCGGTTGCACTTCTCCAAGTCCGCGTTTCCTGAAAATAGACAAAGGCATCAAATTAATACTTGCTCCAAGATCACACAAAGCTTTGCTAAATTCAGAATTTCCTATATGAACAGGGATAGTAAAACTCCCTAGATCCTTAAGCTTCGAGGGAAGATTATGTTGGATGATCGCGTTGCACTCCTCAGTAAGTGCAATTGTTGCATGCTTCTCAATCTTCCTCTTATTAGAGAGGATGTCTTTCAAGAACTTCACGTATGAGGGCATTTGTGCCAAACTGCCAATGCATCTGCAAAAGGGATGTTAATATGCAATTTCTTAAAAACTTCAAGAAATTTAGAAAAGTTTAGATCATCCCTGTGGGCTTTGAGCCTAGTCGGATATGGCACTTTTAGAGATACCGGTTTAACCGGTGGTTGCTTTGGAACATTTGGTTGCTCTTGCTTTTTCTATTCACTCTTCGGGTTTTCCTCCATCCCACTCTTTGCATCGGCTTCCATCTCATCCACTTCTATAATCTCAATGTCTTGCCCCTTGGGCTCGATCTCCTTTGGTTGTGATTCTCGAGTAGGATCTCTGGTCAGCTCCTTGCCACTTCTCAAACGAATGGCTTTGCAATCTTCCCGGGGTTTCCTTTCGGGTTGACTAGGAAACTGTCCGGGGGCTCGATTTTGTAGGGCCTCGGATATTTGCCCCACTTGCCTTTCAAGAAGCTTTATAGAGGTTGTATTCTGATCAGTAGCCGCCTTGACCGTACTTACCGTACCGGCTAGTCCCTCAACCGTGTTATCCATCTTAGACATGAATTTCATCATCATGTCCTTTAGCCCCGGCTTCTTCTCCCCGGGCTGTCCTTCATCGGATTTTGTTGGGAATAAATGAGATTGAATGGAAGTTCAAGGGAATAAATTGTAAATATTTATTTTGGGATTAATTGTGTAATGGGCCATGGGCCTGATTAGATTAGGCCTTAGTATTAATAGTTTACTTAGCCTTAGAAATTAGGTTAATCGTTCATAATCGTCATTACGCTTATTTCAAACACTTTGTAAATTCTCTGCAAAGGTTTATTGAAGTTATATGGATGACGAATGGAAATCATACTAATTTTTTATTATTACTGTTGATTTCTTATTGTATGCACTAATTTGGGATCCACAATTGGTATCAGAGCATACGGACGATTCGATTCAAGGTATTCAAAAGGTTTCTGGTAAGGTTTCTTGTTACTTTTGTCGACTGTGTTCTTGAGGTTCATTATATCTTATTTTGATTTCTGATAAATTACTTGATTCCGCGTATTCTATTCGATTTGTATTGATATCATTAGCGTTTCAGCAAGTTTTCTCAATCCAATTCGATCGTTTAAAACAGTTTTTGAGCAAAATTGAGTCAACAAGTTTTGTCTCTGTTCTTATCAAAAATCAAATTTTTTCCATCAAAATCTTGATATTTTGCTTGAAAATCGTTTAGGGTACTGTTAGTTTTGTGTTTTGGTAGTTTTCTGATCTTTCAGGAACAATCTTGTGCAACCCTAATCGCATCAAAGTCTCATAGCTGCAGTGTCCAGAACCAGCTCTTCTTTCCGGGTAAGTTTCCTGATTTACGCTACTTTCCGGACAACTTGTGTCCGGATAATGCATTTATTTCCGGTAATTTCATATTTCCTGAAGTTTCCGGAAGTACCCGATTTCCGGTACTTGTCAGGTTTGTTGATCTATCCGATTACTCAAAGTTCCCGGTAACTCTTCCCGGACACCTCTGTTTCCGGTATCACCTTCAATCCGGACACTTCCAGCATATTCATCCGGTCACTCCTAGTTTCCGGTAAGTTTTCTTTATCTATTCGGTAACTTATTTCTTCCGATAACTATTCACTATCCGGTAAGTCTGATTTATCCAGTAACCTTGTGTTATTCGGTAACTTCTTGACTATCCGGTTATTTTTGTTATTCGGACACTTCACACACCCGGATCCGGTCACTACCAGATCCGGATACTTCTGACATTCGGATTCCTATCCGGTAAGTTCTGCTTAGCTTAATTTGTTACCAGTTCACTTTAAGTCACTCTTAGAACTTGCGTTAGGACTTTCACTCGTAGTGCCTTGCGTTAGGAATTCACTTTGAATCGAACCTACCGTTTGACGATCACTTTAGTGCACACTTCGAAGATGTCTCGTGACGCGCTAGCTATCGGTACCGACGCCAAGCCACCTACCCTCTATCAGGGCGAATACAGCCAATGGCGAGACAAATTCCTCATCTTCATCAAAGCTAAAGACAACTTCGAATACATATGGCAAGCTCTTACTGAAGGCCCTCAAGAAACTCCAATGGAAACCGTACCAGCTCAAGCAACCGGTGAAGATGCTCTACCTAAGCGTAAGAAATACTCGCAAATGACCGAAGAAGAAAAGTGCAGATTTGATGGTGAAAAGCATGCCAAGAGATATCTTGTCCAGAGTCTACCGAACCAGATCTACACGGCCATAGACGGCTACAAGGAAACCTCCAAAGGCATGTGGGGTCAAGTAGAGAAAATTATGAGCGGGAGTAAAGTGGGAAACCAACTGAAGGTCAACAGCTGCATCACCAAATTTGACGGTTTCAAGCAGCGCAAGGGCAAATCTATTACCCAGGCATATGAACGTTTCGGCCTTCTGTTGAACGAGCTCCACAAGAATAAGATCACTCGATCTAACACGGAGAATGCCCTCAAGTTCCTGAATAATCTCCTGCCTGAATGGAAAGTGTTCGCTTCTCACATCAAACACAATAACTTGATTGAGAACCTTCCAATCCATGAACTCTACGAGATGCTCATGCAGGACGAGGATGAAGTCATGGAGATTATGAGCAGTCAGAAATCCTCTTCCAAGTCAAATGCCGATCCACTTGCTCTTGTATCATCAAAAGGCAGCAAGTCTTCCAGCCGTCACTCCAGGAGAATCCAAGAGTCTAGTGAGTCTGAACCAGAGTCTGAAGCAGAAACTGAAGAAAGCGACTCTAACCCTGATCTGACTCAGGTAAAGAAAGCAATGGCCCTCATCACCAAGTCATTTCAGAGGAACAAGTACTACAAGAAACCTTTGTCCAATAATCAGCGCTACTCCACTACCCCCAACAAGCGCCATGATTATAAGGACAAATATGAAGAAAAGAAGAAGACTGAAGAGCACAAGCAACCTGATCACAAGGAGAAGAATGATCGCAAGCCCGAGTCTTAGAAGAAGGACGAACCTGTCACATGCTATAACTGCGGCAAGTTGGGTCATTTTGCCAAGGACTGTAGAAAGCCCGTTGAGAAAAACGTACACTACTACAAGGCAAAACTTCTATTGGCAGAACAGAAAGCGGCAGGAAAGGCACTGTTAGTCGAAGACGATCACTGGTTAAATCAATCCGACACTGACAGCGATTCTGAAGATGTTAATGCTTTCATGGGCAATCATTCTCCTCCAACAGAAAAGGCAAATCTTTGTCAGGTATGTGACCCTATTCACCAAAACTTAATCGAACAGATGCAACCTCTTGTTCAACGAGTAGAATCCTATAAGCCCACCACTAATGAACAACTGATTGAAATTAACTCGTTAAAAGAAAAGTTAGATGTTCAAAAGCGCATAACTGAAAAATACAAGTTCGATAATGCTAACTTAAAAGAAAAATGCACAAATCTTTCATTAGCACCAAAGGACTTAAGGGCCAAGATATCTGAATTGAATTTAAAGCTTGATCAGTATGAGGATGAGAAAGCAACGATTATCTATCTATGCTCCTCTCTTCAAATCCAACACAAAGAGTTTGTTGCGAAAATAACCGATCTTGAAACCAAACTTCACAAAAGAGGTCAAACTGATCAGACAATTCACATGAACAAACTAAAGGAATTCACGTACTTTAACAACGAATGGGGAATTAGATACGATAACCTACAGTACTTGAAAAAGATTTTGAAAATGAGACCAACTCTTTATCACTTTAGTTTTCTTGGTCTCGACAAAGAGTATCCTCAATACAAAATCAAATGGACTGGTCCTCTTGAAAAGCAAAAGGAAGAGGAAACTGAGGAATACAAACGTGCACACACCACAAAGATGCACTTACCTTTTGCATATGAGCCTCTTAATTATTCCTACAAGAAAAATAAGCCTAAGTATCTTTCGAATGACTACTTTGACGGCTATAAGGTTGCTGAGCCCAAGGATTTCTCCAAAAAGGATGAGGCCCCAGCACCTGCACCCAAAACTGAGACGGGTGTGTTTAAACTCTACGTTCCTCCTCTCATTTTGGAATACAAAATAGTAGAGTTGGAGGAGACACTCGAAAAGGAAATGACTGATTTTCAAAAGGAAAAGCAAGCGTTTTTAAATGAACTTGAGAAACTCAAATCCTCCAAAACCGAATCTGTGTCGGGTGAGGGACAGGAAATTCTTCGGAATGAAATCGATCGGCTCACATCAAAACTGTCTGCTTTGGCAACAGAAGTGATGCAAGAGCAAGTGAGCAAGTTTTAACTTCAAGAGAAACTTGACCAACTCCAAAACGAGAAGAAGATTTCACCCGAACCTTCCTCGGACTCGTCCGATACATCTTCGTGTAAAGCTTTTATCGGAAAAACTTCTTCACGAAAAGGTAAAGAGTCTTAAGCTGATTGTGTTAAAAAGGATCTTAACTCTGGTTTTTTAAAAGCCTCCGCACCAGATTCTTCTAAAAACACAAATACAAAGTGTTCCTCACCTCCCTCAACCAATCCTAGTCCATCGGTCCCTGATATTGATTTTTCTGCATTCATGAATTCCGATGGTAGTTCAAACGAAGAGTTTCCTAAATTTGTGTTTGACAAACCTCTTCCGAATCACACCGACTTTCTTTCAAAAGTTATAAATCGCCCGGTCAATTTTCTTAAAGGCGAGAGTTCTTGAAAACTCAAGACCCCAGCTGTGAACAAAGTTTCTAAAACTGATTCTCGTTCACAAAACCATTCACAGTCGCGACAAAAGACCGGTTGATCGATTGATAGGAATCCTGCCTACTCAAACTCTGCTGACCATGTCGTTAATGATTTTTCAGATAAAAATGGTCGGGCAAAACAAGCCAAACAACAGTGGGTAGCTAAAGGATCTATCAAGAACAAGTCGGAATCGAAGTCATTTAATTATGCTTTCAACTCTAAGAATAACATTAATGATTGTGGTTTGAATCATTCGAATAATTTTGTTGAACAAAGTGTTAATTTTCCGATTAGACTTTATTCGATTCAGCATTTGATTCAATTATCCCATGATTGTTTGTGTTGTTCTAACTGTGGATTGAATGACTTTGACGATAATAGATATGCATCCGATTGGTTTGGGTCTTATCATGTTTATAAATCAAAGCCTAAACGCAAATATCGTAAACCCAAAAGGAAACCCATTTCAAAACAGGTTCCTCACTCAGATGTTAAACCTAAACCCAAAAGGAAACCCATTTCAAAACGGGTTCCTCAGTCAGGTGTTAAACCTAACCCTCCAGAACCCATTTTCAAATGGGTACCTAAGAATCCTTAATCTTGTTTTTGCAGGACGGTCATGTGTGGTACTTAGACTTAGGATGCTCCAAGCACATGACCGGGAGGAGGGAGCTACTCACGAACTTCACAAAGAAATACTGCGGAGACGTGAGGTTTGGGAATGTTGACAAGGCGCCGATTATGGGCTACGGCGACATTGTCCAAGATAAGATCACGATCAAGAAGGTATCATACGTTGCAGGATTGGGACACAACCTTTTCAGCATCAGCCAGTTCTGCGATAAATATCTTGAGGTCAACTTCAAAGCTAAAAGTTGTTGCGTCCGCACTGAAGACGGAAAGGAGCTACTTGTTGGCACTTGGAAGACCAACCTCTACACCATTCACCTCTCTGGCCTGAAGACCGATGATTCAGTCTGCCTAATGTCGAAGGCCAACTCTCAACAAGCATGGATATGGCATCGACGACTCTCGCACCTCAACTTCAATAATATCAACAAGCTGGTGCTAGACGGACACGTGAAAGGCATGCCCGAGCTCAAGTTCGAGAAGGAAAAACTCTACGGGGCATGCGAGATGGAGAAAATGAAGCGAGCAACTCAAAACCGAAGGCCGCTCCGAGCACGTCCCGGTCCCTTGAACTCATCCATATGGATTTGTGCGGACCGATACGTGTTCAGAGTATCAACAAGAAGAAATACATCCTGGTGATGGTCGATGATTACTCACGCTACATATGGTCAAGTTCCTACATTCCAAAGATGAAACTCCAGAACTTATAATCACCCATCTGAAGACCATTCAACTGAACCTCTGACAGCAAGTTCATACTATCAGGACGGAAAATGAGACGAAGTTCAAGAACCAAACGGTAAACGAATACCTGACATCCGTCGGTGTTTCTCAGAACTTTTCAGCCGCGAGGACTCCTCAACAAAATGGAGTGGTAGAACGGCGGAACCGTACTCTAGTCGAGGCTGCTCGCACAATGCTATCACAATCAAAGCTGCCACTCTTTCTCTGGGCTGAAGCGGTTGCAACTGCCTGTTACACGCAAAACCGCTCCATCATCAACAAGCGGTTCAACAAAACGCCGTACAAGATCATCAACAATCGCATCCTAAATATCAAGTACTTCCACGCATTTGGATGCACGTGCTACGTCTTAAATGACAAGGATGACCTTGGGAAGTTCAGTCCAAAGGCAGATGATGGAGTATTCATCGGATACTCATAGCAGGCTAAGGCTTATCGCGTTTACAACAAATGGACAAAATCCGTCGTCGAAAGCGTAAACATGGCCTTTGACGAAGCCGTAGATTTGGCTTCTGAACAAATCAGTTCAGAACCCGCTTTAACTGGCGTGTTAGCTTCCGAACTTTCACGTTCGGATCTGTACAAACCCCAGTAAATCCAAATCATGCATCTATGTGAAAGTCACATCTTTCTGATTTATATTTACTGTTTTAGCACTTTTACGATGAATTTTTTAACTTGCCTAACCCTCGTGTATTTGTGCAACCTAGAACTGAAGCTGCTCAAACTGAGAACTCAGCAAATCTCTCCGGTCCGCCGCCTTCGACGAGCACTCCAGCCATTACACTAGAATCCCCTCAAAGTTTGATAGACACAACGACTGATACGGCTAATCCCTCGGAGGAACCTATACCAATCCCAGATATCGCTTCTGAAGATTCGTCCTCAACAACTCACAAGGATCAACCTCTGAATTCCCCGGAACCGGAAGTTGCTCAACCTTCGACGAATCCTGCTATGTCTCCTCCAAGGAACCGACCAACGTCACTTGAAGCAGTTCAAGATCTTCCCACCGGTGGGTATGTGGATCCGGACACCTCTCACGCGACTCAACAGCCTCTTCCACACACCACCAAATGGACCAAGGCTCACCCTCTACACCAGATCATAGGCGATCCTTCCACTCCGGTTCGGATGCGAGGCGTATCGGCCAACTTCTGCTTGTTCTCCGGCTTTCTCAGCAAGATCGAGCCAACCACCGTCACTGAAGCACTCAATGATCCGGACTGGGTCATGGCAATGCAAGAGGAACTCAACCAATTTGAGGCCCTCAAGGTATGGCGACTCGTCCCACGTCCGAGTCACAAGACGGTCATCGGCACGAAGTGGATCTTCAAGAACAAGAAAGATGAAGATGGTGTCGTTATTCGCAACAAGGCGCGCCTCGTGGCCAAAGGATACCGCCAGCAAGAGGGCATTGACTACGATGAGACATACGCTCTGGTAGCCAGAATTGAGGCGATTCGTATGTTCCTTGCATACGTCGCGCACAAGAACTTCACGGTCTTCCAGATGGATGTCAAGACCGCTTTCCTCAACGGCATCATCAAGGAAGAAGTATACGTATCGCAACCGGACGGGTTCGTGGACGACAAAAAGCTAAATCCCGTTTACATCCTCGACAAAGCTTTATACGGTTTGAAACAAGCTCTACGAGCCTGGTATGACGCTCTATCTAAATTTTTAATAAAATCAGGTTTTTTAAAAGGTAAAATCGATACAACCCTGTTTATTAAAAATGAAAAAGGTCACATAATTTTAGCCCAAGTCTATGTAGATGACATCATTTTCGGTTCAACTAATCCTCAATACTGTAAGAACTTTTCTGTCCTCGTGGGAGAATATTTTCAAATGAGTATGCTATGTGAAATGAATTTCTTTCTCGGCCTTCAAGTTAAGAAACTGTCGGCCAGAATATTCATAAACCAGGCTAAGTACATCCAGGATATTCTTCGGAAATACTAGATGGAACAGTCCTCACCTATAAAAACTCCCATGACCCCCGATACAAAGTTACACGCCGATCCTAACGGAGAGGATGTGGATACCAAAACTTATCAGGGAATGATAGGTTCTTTGATGTATTTGACGGCGAGTAGACCGGACATCATGTTCTCTACATTTCTATGCGCCCGTTTTCAATCAAAACCAAAAGAGTCTCACTTAATTGCAGTAAAACGAATTTTTCGTTACTTAAAAGGTACTGCTGGTCTTGGCTTGTGGTACCCGAAAGAGACGGGTTTTGAGCTCACGACGTACTTGGACGCGGACCATGCGGGAAGCATGCTGGATCGGAAGAGCACATCGGGTCATGTGCAGTTCCTGGGAGATAGCTTAGTCAGTTGGGCATCCAAGAAGCAGCAGTTTGCTCCACATCGACTGCCGAGACAGAATACGTGGCCGCTGTGAGATGCTGTTCCCAAGTCATTTGGATGCGCACACAGCTCAAGGACTACGGCTTCACTTACTCTCAAGTGCCCATCTACTGCGACTCGAAGAGCGCAATTGCTATTTCCAGCAATCTGGTCCAGCACACAAAGACGAAGCACATAGACGTTCGGTACCATTTTATCAAGGATCACATCGAAAGAGGTACAATCAAACTCTATTTTGTTAATACGGAACATCAGTTAGCAGACCTATTTACAAAACCCTTGGACGAAAAACGTTTTAACTATCTTGTGTCCAAGCTTGGTATGCTAAATCTGAAGATTTGACCAAACCGTGCGCCCGATACAAGTTCCATACACCTACGAGGAACTGCCTATTCATCATCTGTTGTCTAAACTCTAGATGATTGAGTACATACTTCCTCGCGTATGTATTCTACTTTTATCGTATACACGTTTCTGTTAAATCTCTGTATTAATTAGGTAGATTTCGTTTGTTTGCTTTCATTTCGCATGTGATTTCCTTTATGTTCAATTACTGTCGTCTTCGTTCTTCTTAGATATATATGTGTGTTTCACAATCTTGTTCATGTGTTCAGGGGGAGCACATAAGCTTATCCGGTAAGTCTGCTCTACGTTTGAGGGGGAGTGTCACACAATTTTTTTTAAACTCAAAAGTTTTTTTGTGTGTAAATATTCCAAAGTGTTCTTCAAATCACATCACCTGCACAATCCGAGGGGGAGCATTATGCTTTACTGTGCAAAATTTGAGGGGGAGCGTCACATAATTTTTCTTAAAAGTTCAAGTTTTTTTTGTTTGTATACGTTCATCGCTTCTAAAGTTTGATTTCAAAAAGGCCACATCCGAGGGGGAGCAATTTTTGTTTGTATGCAAAGTTTGAGGGGGAGTGTGTTTTTCCAAAACTCTTTAAAATATTTTGGGTATGCATAGTCAAATTGGAAAATCCAGGGATTTTTTTTAAATACCAACAGTGTCCGGAACGGATATCAGGAAACTATCCTATCCGGACAGGTATCCGGACCGAATAGGTATCCGGACATCCCACCCGGATACCTTGGTCTTATAAAAAACCCGAATAACCCACTATTCTCACTTTTCCAGATTCCAAAACCCCAAAAACCCTCTCTCGAAACCCTCTCTCGGATGCTCTCATTTTCTATCATTTCCTATCAGATTTCACTTCCAATCACATGTATGTACATCTTTCGATTATCTAATCACTTTCGAACACATACACTCACAAATCGATGTTCAAATCGATCCAACAGAGGACCGATTGGGGTTTTCGGACCCCGACTCTATGTCGGTTCACATTCAACCCTTTCGCGGTTGTTTTTTGTAATACCCGAGTAAGTCCGTTAGTTAAAATCCTTTTTCGTTAAGTTTAGTTAACTTTAAAGTTAAATGTTTTGGTTAAGTTTGGATCAAGTTATAAGTTAAGGGGTGTGTTGGTCATTAGTGAGTAGTTCAGGGTCCATTTGGTAAGTATGGGATTAATATACACCCTTAAGATATTTCATTCAGCAGTATCATCTAATTTTTATCAGTGTGTGTGTTCCTGAGGCGAGAAGAAGCGGAAAAAGGATTCGTACGGTTAGGGCTTCGATTGATTCATTTGGAGTCGTTATTAAGGTATAGTTTCTTCTCATGTTATGTTGTAATCGGTTATAGCAAATTCCTATCGGTTTAGAAAGTTTGATTTTAGTGATTTGTGTTAGTTTCAATTCAATCTGAGAAATTGGAACCGACAGTGTTCTTGAAGAGTCCCGGGGAAGTCCCGGTAGACTCCCGGTCTTTAGGACTCCCGGTAAAGGAAGTCCCGGTATAGTTAAGTCCCGGTATTATGAGAATCCCGGTACTGGAGAGTCCCGGTACTGGAGAGTCCCGGTACAGTGGAGTCCCGGTATTATGAGAGTCCCCGCAAGGGCGTTGCCCCTTGACCCCATCCGCTAACCGGGTAGCGGAACCCCCGTGTTAAGTCGCTGTAGGTGATCATTTGAGGATAAGAGTTTGATAAGTTATTGGGACTCTCAATCTGTTAGAGAGTCTTATGTGTGCTATTTGGTAAAGTGGTATATGTATTTGAATTGTTTCAGATACTAAGAGTTTGAAGTGAAAGACTGAATCCATTGGAAAGGCTTGGAAGTATTTTGATAAGCTAAACAGGTGAGTTTTACTTTAAAGTATTTTTACTGGAATACATTATGTGGATAACAAATATTTGATAAATTGTATGAATATGTCATACGTGGGTGATTATAATATATCGAGATATTATAATTACGTGAGTATTATATAAGAATATAATACGTGGTCGGGCTTTGGACCGGTGTGTTAAATTGGCTCGCAACCAATTAATTTGGCCATTTGTGGAGGAATAAGGTGGAATGAGAAGTACGATTCTTGAATGGTATGTATATACGAGTAGTACTTGAATGTATATGAAAGGTTTTACATAAATGGTTTTGATACAAAGGTTTACTAAATTGACAGGGATTTCTCACTAGACCATTAGGTCTAACCCTCATTTCTGTTTTAAAAATATGTATTCCAGGTGGCGGATCGAGTAAGAACAAGTGAATAGGACGATCGATGGATAGTTTTGTGAAGACTTTGTATATGAAGTTATAGATGCATTTTTGTACTCATGACTTGTTGTTAGTCATAATGTAATGTAATTCACGAAAAGTTTGTACAGTTTTATTAGTATGGTTATCAAGACTATGGGACCGAATGTGAAATATAATGTATTTTTGTTGAAAGTATGTTATGAATTATATGTTATTTGTATATATACAACAAGGGATGTTACATTTTTGGGCCGATTCGTGGTCATTTGGTGCTTAGTTTTTCAATTAAACATGCCTAGAATGTCTAGATCTGTGGTTTACATTGTTTTTAGCCGATTCATTGTTACCCGGATGTCGTCCGGATAGTTTCAAACTATCCGGACACATTCAAGTTATTCGGAAACTTTCAAACGCTTAGATATTTTTTCCGAAAATGTTCATAGAGGAAGATATTTTGTCCGGTAACATATCTCATCCGGTAACCTACCTTATCCAGAAACCATCTCACCCGGTAACCCAAGTTGTCCGGAAACCTTTATGGTTTCCGGTAAGTTCAACTATCCGGGATATGATGTTTGTCCGGTAACCATTGATCATCTGGTAACCCCAAGTTGTCTGGAAACCCTAGTGATTTCTGGTAAGTTCAACTATCCGGTAGTTCATGGTTGTCCGGTAATCTTATTTGTCCGGTAATTTCCTTAGTCCGGAAACCTTGTTGTCCGGTAACTATTTTTGTCCGGTAACCATTTGTATCCGGATACCAATGTACCCGGTTACTTTTGTTATCCGGTGACCATTGTATCCGGACAGTATGTTTCCCGGATACCTCTATTTGTCCGAATAATCTGGCTTTTTCCAGTACCCTGTTCCTGTGTCATTCCACAATCTGTTCCAGATTGAACCGATCTTTGCAAAGGTACACACAACCAATTCCTTTTGAATCCGACCATAAATCTAACATCGTGTCTTTCAGGTAATCAAATGGCGGATCAACATCAACAACAAGGCAATCCCTCTCAAGAGGAGTTTATTGACGAAAAGGCTGACAACGCCCTAGTTCCAGCAGATCGTGGAATTAAAATCGTGGCGAACAATCACCACCTAGACGCTGTTGAGTTTCGACCACAACATCATGTGGTCGTGGACATCCTTCTCGGACATCCACTTTGCGATGCACTTACCGCTGCCACCGACGTCCCAGTTCTTTACTTGCATCAAGTTTGGCACTCCATTCATGTCGTCACGGCGCTCAACTCTCAGACGATTACGGCGAGGATCGATCATCATCTGTTTGTGCTAACACCGGAGTCTGTAACGTCCCAAAAATTACAAGCAAATTTAAATTTTTAAATAAACATTTCATTTATAACAACTCCTTAAATGATCCCAACGTTTCGTTTGCAAACTCATAATTAATATCTTTATAATAAAAACCAGCGGAATAAACGTTTAATTATTAAAAACCATAAAGCAACCAGCTCTCCTCGCGCGCCAGTGTGTACCCGTCACGCCTTAGAGCCACTCGCACCTGAAACCACAATTTATTGGGAAAGGGTAAGCACGAAGCTTAGTGAATTCAAACACCATAAATAACACAGTTATTTCCACACCACCATAAACAGATAATTGCACATAAACAGCATACAAGTCTACGAACAAATCATAGACGTGCATACTCACACCAACCCACCTAATAGGCAAACGTTGGTCCCACCGACCACACGACAACCGTGCAAACGCAACCCGGCACCCCCGGGTTCATACGCCGCCCGCGTATACAACCTTCGCAACCCGGCACCCCCGGGTTCATACGCCACCCGCGTATACAACCTTTGCCCCCACCAAGTCACTACGCCACCCGCGTATAAAATCTCCGGCCCCGCCGGATCCTCGGTCCCACCGAGTTAACGTAACAACATAAACTCAACTAGACACCCCACTATCTGGTTCCACAACACAATCACATAAAGCTACCACACACGTACTATAGCAATGATAAAACAACCGTTATTACATCCGACTAGACACCCCACGATTTAACCCCACACCACAAGCAAATAGAACTACCACACATACACACAACGTAATGTAAAAATAACCGACATTAGTTATAGTGAGAGAACTCACCTCGAATGCGCGCCTAGCTTAACAATACAATTCAAGCTTCACAATTACGGTCACTTCCCAGCACCTAAACGCATGTTAAAACGTGTCAATACGAGACCCGGATCCTACGACACGACACACGCTTAATCCGTCACTAAAACTATTTTCCGATCTCGCCAAACAGGTCTGTTCGGGACCTGTTTAGACCCCTTTAAACCCAGAAAATTCCCAATATTATTTCATGATTAGAAAGTACTCTGAGTTAGGGTTCCAAGGACATATTATACGCCTCCTAACGATTTTTCTACAATTTATTACGAATTAAATACGAACGATTACCAAAACTGCCAGTTTTCGGTCCAGCCTGCACAAACAGCCCAATACAGCCTAGCTACGGGCTTAATCGGACTTTCGGCAAAACACAAAAAACCTTCCCAACTCGATTAGGGAACTTTGGGCACCAATTTCACCTCAAAACGAGTTACGAGTAAAAAGTTAAGGCATACACAAAACAGTGGCAGATTCCAGAATTTTCTACATGAAATGACGAAACACCGAACTTGCGACCACTTTTTCGCCCAGCTAGAGACCGAACCAGTTTTCCGCTAAAACACGGAAAACGTGTCCGACCCCGAACTTGAACCGTGGGCGCCAGTTTCGGCTCAAACGGAGTTACGAAAGAAAAGTTATGATCCCACGAAAACTGGACAGCACACTTAGAATTTTCATAAAATCACGATTTATAAAAACGGTTCAAGGCTTAATCGATTCGGGTTTTACGCTACGATGATTTAGAGTTCAGGCCTGGTGTGTTTAGGGTTCCGCCACGAGTGTTACCCACTGCCACCGCCCTCCACCCACGGCCACCGTAGCGACGGCGTGCGGCGGTGGTGGTCTCGCCGGAAAAACGAAAAGGAAAAAGGAAAGGAAACGAGACGAACGAGAGAGCTACTTACCTCACGACGACGTCTCAACACCACAACCAGTCTTCTCTCTCTCGACCTCCGGCGACCCAGGGTGGTGGCGACCTCCGGCGACAGCAGCAACGGCGGCGAGGGGTGGCTGCCGCTGGTTCTTTCTTCTCTTCTCTCTCTTTCTCGCGATCTCTCTCTCTCTCTCTCTTCTTCACTCTCGGCCGCACCACACACAAGAAAAGGAGAAAAGAGGATTGTAGGGTTTGGAGATTGTTTGGTTTGCTTGAAACACAAGGGAAAAAGGAAACGAGAAAGGGGTTTCGGTCATGGGCCGAGACCCATGCAGCCAGTTTCCAAGAATTGCACAAATAGCCCCTCAACTACACCTTATCTCACAATCTACCTCAAAACGACACGTATGCTAACATTTTGGTCCTTTTTGACACCAAACCACTAACCAAAACAATTAAAGGTAAACATTTTAAATTATTAAAATTAATTAATAAACGCACCGGGACACGGGCTTTACAGAGTCCTTCCGACGTCTACTATTTTTACCCGAAGCTACTGCCGGCGGCCGTGCTGCTTATGACCCTGCTGTTGACGACAACACTCTCTGCACCGACATCCATGCTCTCAGTTACAATCATGCACTGAACCGCCCCTTAGCCTTCAATCGCAAATATCTGCCGCCTATCTGGTACACCCTGTTCACGATTCTAAACAGGTGTCTATCCTCCAGATGGAAGGGGATCGACCAGTGCACAGCCGACTTCCTACGTCTATTTCACGCCATCTGCTACAACCGACACGTAGACTTCGCCATGATCTTCTGGCGCGAGTTAGTCCAAACTATAAGGGCGATCGGCGGAATGAAGGAACGCAAATTCCTTCCATACCCAAGGTTACTTCAGCTGGTCATCCGTCAACATATGGACGCGAATCCGAACATACCGCGTCGCATGAACCACCCGGTATGTCCTCCATTTAACTTACATTATCTTGTGATTCGTAACCCTTCCAATGCCCAAGCCATTCCTATACCCGAAGCCCTACTGGCACACGTGGACCCCAATGCACAGAGTGTGATAGAGTACAGAAGAGCGATAGGTGTAGGTGCTTATATGGTCCAGCCAGAGCCGGAGGGACCTCCCCATGGAGTTAGACCCGAGCGACGTGAGGGTCCAAGGATATGTGGAGGTATAGTCCGGGTAGCTGGGGATCCCGGACGGGGCGTGTTGAGAGTACACTCAGGGAAGGGAACAGACGCGGGCGGTGCATTGGATACGCGTTCCGGTACAAACCAATCTAGCCGACCAGGTACCAGCCAAACCTCCCGACCGTCTACAAGTAGACAACCTACCACTTCACACACCCGTACAACCGATGATGCCGGACCGTCGACTACTCTACACGAGGTCCCGATTTTCACTGCCGCCCCCATGCTTGATCGAGACCCTGGAACGGACACAACTGAACCACTTTCATCGTTCGCATAAACTGACGTCATGGATTCCGAGACAACTGACTCCGATACAGAACGCGCCATCCGTCTTTCATTAATACCACCCAGTATCGGACGTCGCCCACCCATGACCGATGACATTCCCTCTACCTCAACCACACCCCCGAGATCCCTACATCCGAGCCATTTATGGGAGACATAAGGAGAGCGGAGGGAGTATTAGTTGAAAATTTAGAACATGCGAGTCGGAGAGAATGGAGGTCAAAACAAAATCACGAGAGATCAAGCCTAAGAACAAGAGAGGCTATTGAACGAATCCAAACCAGTGTCGCCCAAGTAGCCACATCTGCTATCTCGTCTCATTTGTTAGGATGAGGTATTGAAGAAGCCGTCGTGGACCTAGCGACGCAATTGCACAACCCCCCTAGCCACTCAACCAGCTCTCAACAGTTGGTTGTTTCATTTTCTCACGGGGATATAGCACAAAGTCTACCATTCTCTCACTCGGAGAGTCTCGGTATTGAAACAAGAGAACAGCCTCCCCCGTTCTCGACTTCTTTATGTGCACCATTGAGTCTAGAGCCATTTGATATTATCACATCTTCTTTGGCTAGGACACAGATTGAGACTGCTAACATCGGTGCTCTTAGTGACCCGATCAGAACATCTGTAGTATGTCTGCCCCTGAGCGGAATACGAGGATCGGGTGGAAATCCTACCATAGCCAACGTCACGCCAGCTATGAACGTAAGTGGCACTTCTATTGAATCAACAGTCGTGACCTCAACGGGCAATCTAAGTGATCCAGGCTGTGATTTACCCAACTTTATGTCAAGGAAGTATCTGGACAGCGCCTTAAAGGTTGTCCGCGAAGCAATGGAACAGGAGTTCAGAAAGGAGCTCGATAAAGTCAAAAGCCTGATCAAAGGGAAGGAAAAAGTGGTCGAAATCGAAACCAAACCGACACCTCCACCGGCACCTGCTCAGCAAACTTACTCGGTAGATGATCTGAAGACCATGCTCCTCGCCCAACTGCTCCAACACACCAATACTGACTCCTCGACTGAAGCAGATCTCATCACAGTACTCCGAACGTAAGCATCTGCTCAGCCGTCATCTGTTACAATCCGATTGGATCAGCTTGACACGACTCTGAAGGACGTTCAGAACGCTCTTACAACTTTGTCCGAAAGAGTCGCCTCTCTCGAGACCACCTGCAAGAGTCAAGCTGACGGACTCAAGAGACGCCACGATGACCAAGATGATCCTGATCACCGTGAGGGGGAGAACAAACGACAACGACTATCAGAGTCCGAACCAATCGCCTCCGAAACAACTCCAACGGTTCAACCAGAACCATCAGATGTGGTACAATCCGAAGACCAACCTGAAGCCCAGTTGAGTCTAGCCGAGATGGTCATCGATATGGACATCTCAAATGATGAAGACCCAACGGTTGAAAAGCCCGAGGGAGAATCCCAGGCATTGATCGTATATTCTGCACCGAAAAGGCCCGCAATTGATCTGATAGATCCTGATTCCGAGATCGACCCGGAGACCGAAAACGCATGGTATCAAAAAGCCGCCAGTGCGATAAACTTTGAGGTAAACCTGATCTTTCCTACTGATGCCGACGATGAAATAGATTACGATCAGTTCCTGCTTCAAAACCTTCAGAGTACCCCAATTTATGCTAATCAGATTCCCGAGACTTCTTCAGCAACAAACAGCTTCTGATCAACCTCAACCTCCACAACAACCTGTCCGATGGGAGAAAATCATCGTCCTCTTCCCTTTCCTAGAGGATTCGTTGAAAAGGTTGTTCGTACACAAACTGCGTGTGCTCGACCCAGCCTTTTGCCTCGGATTAGCGGAGTTCGACGATGCTTTCAGTAAACAGTACTTAGAGGCCATGAAATGGTGTCTACCAGACAGCCAAGTCAGAACAAAGCACAAGTCTTTACCGTTAAAAGAGAAGATGGGAACGAATGGAAATTCTCCGAAGCCGACTTCAAGAATCTCCGACTGAATGACTTTCACGCCTTACTCAAAGACCTCCGAACTCGAACAATTCGACCGCTCCACACCACCAAAGCGCTTGAAGCTGTAAAGCGATTTCTGAAACACAAGGTGATGATGTTTACATTACGGATATTCAGATGGGAGTTGAGCACCGAACGAAGAAGATAAATCTGTTGAAACCTGGTCAGAAAGGTCCAGAGCTGAAAATGTATCCTGTCAACTCGCTGCTGCCCCAACCAGAATTTGGAATCGTATATCTCAATGAACAGAACGAGAAGAAGTTTCTCCGATTCAGTCAAGTTGAAAGATTATGCGATGGAACTCTGCTAAAGGTCATAGATGCGCTTAGAGACATAATCTCCAAGGAAAAAGAACTCAGGATTTCGTTTGCTGCAAATCAAAACGAAAAAGATGCCCGAGAAGCCTTGGAACTTGTTGAAGACCGCATGGAGTTTCGTAAAGCAATCTTAACCTTCGAGAGTCTGTTCGCACTCCGAAAGAGATACGTCGAGAACTGGCTCGAGATTGAACTTCGATTCAAAGGGGGAGATTATTGGGAATAAATCAGATTGAATGGAAGTTCAAGGGAATAAATTGTAAATGTTTATTTTGGGCTTAATTGTGTAATGGGCCATGGGCCTGATTAGATTATGCCTTAGTATTAATAGTTTACTTAGCCTTAGAAATTAGGTTAATCGTTCATAATCGTTTAATCGTCATTACGCTTATTGCAAACACTTTGTAAATTCTCTTAAAAGTTTTATTGAAGTTATATGGATGACGAATGGAAATCATACTGATTGTTGATTATTACTGTTGATTTCTTATTGTATGCACTAATCTGGGATCCACATATTTCCTTTGGTTGTAACCTGGAGGACGATAAACATTGTTAAAATGAGAAGAAATGGAAAAGTTGGAGTTATTACCATATTGCTGTTGTTGTTGCTGGGCCATGATTTCTTTCGGTTGGCCTTGCGGTTGACTCCACGAGAAATTTGGGTGTCTTTTCCAGCCTTCATTGTATGTATTAGAGAACGGGTCGTTTCATGGCCGGTTGTTCCGATTCTGTAGGAATTAGACATGTCCAGGTTCGTTCACCGGTGGAACCATCTCCGGCATACCTTCTTCCACCATAAATGTTGGTTGGATAGAAGACCCCTTCATTTGGTTGGTGAGTGCGGCCAACTGATCCTTGATGGCTTTCAACTCCTCATTCTCTTGTACGCTAGTAATACGTCTAACTGATGAGCTTGGAGTGGCATAGTTGTGTTTAGCCAGGTTGTCGATCAACTCACATGCTTCCTCATATGACTTATCTATTAGAGCTCCACCCGCTGCAGCCGTTGTGACAACCGTCAAACTTACGTCCAGGTTAGATTTATACTGAACATTGCAGTTATCTGTATTTTAGACAGTACCGTCGAACTTAGCAGTATAAACGTTGTTGTTAGGAAAATTGGAGAATTTTGCCTAGCATTTGCCTTAATAAGGAAATTATCCATAAATCTCATAAAATGCCAATATAAAATACCTTAAATATATTTGTACATATATATATATGTACTTTGCATAGTAAATACTAGTAAATAAAACAAGTATTATTATTTATATAAACTAGTTATTAATTAACAAATTAAAAATAAAATAAAAATAAAAATAAAAATAAAACACAATTATTTTACCTAAAACTACACTCCACTCTCTCCTCTTTGCCCCTTCCCAAAACCGGCCACCCTCCCCTTAAACCCCCTCCTCTCTCTTTTTCATTCATTCAATCCATCTTATCTCTCTCTCTCTTAAATTTCTCTCTAAGAATAAATCTCTCTTTTTCTCTCTATTCTCTCTCTAATATTGTTCAAAGTCCAGCCACTTTAACCTCAAGAACATCAAGTATTCAAGTCTTCGCAAGGTAAGAATCATATGTAGTGCAAAACCTACACTTCTCCTTGTATTGTTCCTTCATTTTCTTTAAGTTTCTTCTTCTTCTACACTAGTTTTAAATGTTGTTTTCTCTAAACATATCTTTGAATCTTAATGTTTGTAGATTCATCACCATAACACTTTGCATGTTATTAAAAGAGTGATGAATCCATGATCAAACCAAAGTTAATGATCAAAGAATGAACTATTTGAATGTGTTCACAAAAAGCTTAAAAGGACCAATTTTTTAAAATGTTTTGACAAGATAACTTGTCTAAGTTATTTGCATGTAGCTTGTGTAAATTAAAAGGAAGCTTTTTCATCTGAAAATACTGGATTTGTTGTGTCAAAAATCGTGGCCAAGCAAAAAGAATAAAATCATTTAAAGAACCAATGGAAATAATGCATTTATTTAAAGAAGATTTCCAACAGCAATCTGTCAGATTTTTCCACTGACTTTGCATGGTCATATCTCATTCAAAAATACTCCAAATGAGGTTATTCTTTTTCTGGAATTTACTTTTATGAGTTAGGATTCAAACCCAACTGGAATCATTGAAAAATATTAAGATTTCGACCTTCAAACATTTTTCACAAAAACAGTACGCAAACAGCAAAGCTTCCTGTAGTGTTTTTACGTCAAGAATTATTTCAGGTACTTAAACACCTCTAAAAACTATGAATCTTATGTAAAAACTTTCCTAACATATAAAGGTATATGGACATAAAATATCTTAACCTGAATACCTCTGGAAGATATCCAAAAACGAACTGAAAGTGACAATACATTCTGGACAGCAAGTGATAACTTTCTGCTTTGGTTAAAAACTAACTCTTAGAACCCGTTTCATCAGTATTATGATGAAATTGTGGAATATATATATACTATATGTATATGCTTTGTACATATTCTAACTTTACATTTTGAACCCGTTTTATCATTCTTATGATGAAATTGTGGAATATATATATATACTATATGTATATGCATTTTACATAATCTAACTTTACATTTTGAACCCGTTTCATCATTCTTATGATGAAATTGTGGAATATATATATATACTGCATATAACCTCTAACTTTAGACCCTTTTCGTCACTCGTTATGACGAAATTGCGGTAGCTTCAATCTAACATATGTATTGTATTATATATTGATTACTAACTTCGGTTAATTCCTTACAACCTATAAACTTAATCACAACAAAGGCAATTTATGATGATTTGGGTAACTAAACATTATCGAGACCTAAGGTTTAAGCATAGAATCTTACTAGTATCCTTACGTTCGTAGGATCGAAGTAGGATCATATTTCGGATTGCATTACGAACCTCTCGGGAATATCTTCGCTAATCACCGTGAGTTTTCACAGCCCCTTTTTACTGTTTTATACATTTTGGGGTGAAAAGCATGTTACAATTTACTTATATATCGGTTGTACAATTTACTCAAACTGATTTACATTACTACGAACTTTTACGCGCTATGGTATATATGTTTATGTTAGTTGATTCTGAGTTTCACATTTATTTGAATGACCCCGGTACGAACTACATTACCCATTAGCTCATTGTGCGAGCTGCTTGGTATATTATGGATAACGTTATTTGGTAGACACCCCACTCACCTCGCGAGTGCATAATTACCCACGAACTTATCATGTTTGTGAGGAACATGTGTCTTTGGGGCGTGTACGGTCATGTAGGTTTGGGTAGTGGGCTCATTACTTTGACATATTGCATACGATATTATACCTTGCGCATGTTGACAAACGAACTCTTAATCCATTGTGCGGATTTACAAAAATGCTTTATAACTACAACCGAATACTCAATCCACTGTGCGGATTTATAAACTTGCATTAAAACTGTTATGCATACCGAAAACCTGTGAACTCACCAACTATTCAATAGTTGACCCTCTCCTTTACATGCTTTTCAGGAAATATTAAGTAAGGTTGAACTTTAGAAGGCACCACAAGTAGCGGCACCCAACGCCTTTTCCTTATCATGTCAATTTTTGTTTTTGGACAATTTGTATTTTAAAACATGATGTACTCTTGTAAACTTTTGTGATATGATGATTGTGTGTTGTCTTCTACCTTACGCATTGAAACCTTGAACTGTGACATCTCGTGTTTCCGCTTTAGCGGGGTGTGACAGCCGTAATATCTCTTTTGAACTGCGGGTGAAGTCCATTGAAGAACGTCTGGATGACGACCCAGCCGTGTAACCCATGATGAGGGCATTTCTTTAACATGTCCTTGTCTCCCATGCTTCATATAATGTCTCTTAGTCCCACTGAGCAAAATAGGTAATCTCGGCCATAAGTTGGGCGATCCTACTCGGTGGAAAGAATTTCTGGAGGAAAGCAGCCTTCAATTCTGCCCAGGTGGTGATCTGATTTGGTTGTACACTTTCTGTCCAGGTTTCTGCTCTGCCCTTGAGTGAAAAGCTGAACAACCGCAACCTGATTGCATCATCATTCACTCCGTTGATTTTGAAGGTGTTGCATGTCCTTTCAAATGCACGGAGGTGTGCATGAGGATCTTCTGTTGGTGCTCCTCCAAACTGGTTCTGTTGTACCATAACGATAGTACTCGCTTTGATTTCGAAGTAGTTTGCCCCAGTAGTGGGAGGTTGGATGCCTATACGTGCGGCTGCCACATTCGGATTGGCAAACGACCGCATAGGACGTCTCTTCGGAGGAGCTTCGTCGCCCATTTTCAGTTGTCTTTTAGCTTTAGATGTTTTTCGTAGTAGACAGGCGGTTCTTTCGATTTCTGGGTCGATCGGTTCTATGTCTTTCCCTCGGGTTGTTCTTGGCATAAACCAGTTAGTACCTGAAAAGAAAGGTAATTCAAAATTAGTAATCCAGAAATTGAAAGTAAAAAAACGAAATAACAAAAGTAAAAAATGTTCAATGTAATAGCGCTTATAGTTGGTAGTGCTATCAGTTGCAACTAGTTCCCCGGCAACGGCGCAAAAAACTTGATAGGCGGGTTTACACCCCCCTAATCTAACCGCAAGTGTACGGGTCGAATCAAGTAATATGTACCTGGAAGTACGAGTATCGAACCAAGGGAACTAGGAACTGAGTATCACAATTACTATATTCACTATTAACTGAACGATCCGAAATGTGAGTTTTTGGTATTAAAATAATAAATTGTATGTAAATAAATCAAGAACAAACAATAACTAATTGGGGAAACTTTTTATGGAGAAAACAATTGAGGGTTGGAAATCCTATGGTTATCACTAATGAACACCTTACTTGGAACAATTACCAATTTTTCCTTTTAATGAATACTCAATCGCTAAAATCGCCGTTGTTCTCTCTCGAGCAACAACGGGTTTTATTTTGAAACCACGAATTTCATCTCTCGATCTTAACCCATGAAATCAAAACACATTAGGAACAAGATTTTAACAGGACTAAGGTTTACTTGGTATATCTCTATCCAATTTCTCACCTTAGGCATGAAATTTTAGTTCTAGTTAACAATTAACTCTCTCGAACTTAATTAATAACGAACAAATCAGATGAAAGTTGATCAGACTCACAAAAACAATAAAACCCAAATCACATGCTTCATTAAATTAGAAAAAACTAATAATAGTCTCAAATCATATGTTCATACGCTCAAACCAAAGTCAAACCAACCCCCAACATCTAAATATTAGTTCATGTTGGGGGTATTAATACACAAAGTAGTAGAAGTGTTCATAGATCTAAAGAAAAGTTCTCTCAAGAATTCTAGGATCATAAAACTCCCTTGATTGTGTAATACCAACGAAGATCCGGAAGAAATCGATGTTTAAATTGCCTCCCACGGTGTTTCCTCGCTTCAATTCGGTGTTTCTCCCTTGCCAAAATCGCCCCAGATGAGTCCTTGGTCGTCCCCTTGGAGAGAAAAGTCGATGTGTAAGAATGAATGCCCAAACCCTAGAATTTTAGGCATTAAAAACGTCCAGCTCTGTTCAGGTGAGTTGTGAAGTGAGTTGAGTTAAGTGAACCAGCTTGAAACTAGCTCTGATTCAGCTCTCAGGTGAGTTGTGAAGTGAGTTCAGATCAGCAACTAACTTGAGAGTTGAATCAGAGCTAGTTTCAAGCTGGTTCACTTAACTCAACTCACTTCACAACTCACCTGAACAGAGTTGGACGTTTTTAATGCCTAAAATTCTAGGGTTTGGGCATTCATTCTTACACATCGACTTTTCTCTCCAAGGGGACGACCAAGGACTCATCTGGGCGATTTTGGCAAGGGAGAAACACCGGATTGAAGCGAGGAAACACCGTGGGAGGCAATTTAAACATCGATTTCTTCCGGATCTTCGTTGGTATTACACAATCAAGGGAGTTTTATGATCCTTGAATACTTGAGAGAACTTTTCTTTAGATCTATGAACACTTCTACTACTTTGTGTGTTAATACCCCAACATGAACTAATCTTTAGATGTTGGGGGTTGGTTTGACTTTGGTTTGAGCGTATGAACATATGATTTGAGACTTTTATCAGTTTTTCCTAATTTAATGAAGCATGTGATTTGAGTTTTATTGTTTTTGTGAGTCTGATCAACTTTCATCTGATTTGTTCGTTATCAATTAAGTTCGAGAGAGTTTGTTAGCTTTAATTAGCCCCTAATTTATATGAATGTTTTATAAAAAAATTATTGTATGGGCTTTATAATTAGATTTATGTTATCTTTGTAATTAGCCTTATGGGCTTAAGCCTTTTGGGTAAATGGGCCCTATATAAAGGTGTCCATAGGCTTTTTAGGTTAGGTAAGAAATCTGGAGAGTTCACAATTTACACACACAGACTAGTTTCTTATGAGAGTCGATTTCACGTTTAGTGTGGTGTTCTTCCAATTTCCCCCTCCATACCTTGAATCAATGAATATGAGATAAGATTTCTATGAGTATTGTTCTTAATTTCTATCTTATCTCTACTTTCTCTATGGATTTTATCTTCTATTGTTTGTCTGTCTTAAAATGGGATCAACAGAGTTAATTGTTAACTAGAACTAAAATTTCATGCCTAAGGTGAGAAATTGGATAGAGATATACCAAGTAAACCTTAGTCCTGTTAAAATCTTGTTCCTAATGTGTTTTGATTTCATGGGTTAAGATCGAGAGATGAAATTCGTGTTTTCAAAATAAAACCCGTTGTTGCTCGAGAGAGAACAACGATGATTTTAGCGATTGGGTATTCATTAAAAGGAAAAATTGGTAATTGTTCCATGTAAGGTGTTCATTAGTGATAACCATAGGATTTCCAACCCTCAACTGTTTTCTCCATAAAAAGTTTCCCCAATTAGTTATTGTTTGTTCTTGATTTATTTATTTGCAATTTATTATTTTAATACCAAAAACTCATATTTCGGATCGTTCAGTTAATAGTGAATATAGTAATTGTGATACTCAGTTCCTAGTTCCCTTGGTTCGATACTCGTACTTCCAAGTACATATTACTTGATTCGACTCGTACACTTGCGGTTAGATTAGAGGGGTATAAACCCGCTATCAAGTTTTTGAAGTAAAAAAATAAAAAATAAGAAGAATAAATAAAATAAAATAAATAAAATAAATAAAAAATAAAATAAATAACGCCACTGTTTTGCACACAAAACTTTTACTTCAAAATTTGACACAACTTCTCAACCAACCACTTTTCAACTCGGATTCTTGATGATTCTTGTGATCGATCTTTTTCTCGGAAAAACTTACATTTTCCACACTTTCTTGGTTTTCTCATTGCACATCGTAATTCCTGAAAAACTTGATTTAAACTATAAAATACCACCTAATTTACTTGGAAATAAGCAATATAACTTGAAAAGTGATATGAAAATAACACCAAAAACCGGTGTTATCATTGTGCAACGTTAAATTTGTGTAAAATAAAAATGAAAAAACTGAAAAATATATAAAATAAATTAAATACATGATTATAAGGTATAGAATTTAGTTTAAAAATAATGCATTATATATTTATGATATTTAATAATATGATTAAATCTAAAAATATTCAATCTTAGATACATTTTGTTGGTATTAATGAGACGAATATAATGTAATTTGTTAAAAATGAAAAGTATTCTTTAATGCATTTTAGTTAATATATAATTATGTATATTAATATAATAAAAATAAAAAATAAAAACTAAAAGATATAAAATAAATTAAATAAGTAATTATAAAAGCATAAACTATGTTTTAAAAGTAAACTTAACAAAGTTCAGTCAAAAAATCCAATTCGTAACAAAAAAATAAAACCATGATGACCGTCGTTGGAGTAAATTTGGTGGGGGGCTCGATCCATAATTTCCTTATAACCACGGGAGTAATTAATCTAATTATTTTTAGAGTAAATTATGGATTTGGTCCTTTAGGTATGTCGATTATTATGGATTTGGTCCTTTAACTTCATTCATTACATGATAACCCACCAGGTATGCAATTTGTTACGGATTTGGTCCTTCGAGCAAACGGTCGTCTATTTTCTATCGTTGGCTTCCATCACGTGCGACGCACAAGAGGGTAAATTGGTCATTTTAGTTTTTCTTAATTTTATTATTTTCTTAAACGACAGGACCAAATATCATATTTCTCCAATGCAACACTGCTCATCATCATCTTCTTCCCATTTCCCTTTCCGTTATCATCATCATCGCCGCCCTCGCCATCTGATGACCCAATCAAACTCAATCGAGGCTTTCTTTGATCCCCAACCTTCGTCTTCGTCATCAAAAAACCCTCATCATTGTCCGTATCATCATCATTACTCGAGGAGTTGTCATTTTTCTTATAGCTAAACCTAATAGTCTTCAGTGAATAGTGCAAGGCTTTCAAGCAACTATATTGGTAATCTGAACATAGATACATCAAAAAATGCCTAGGTTTCAACTGGTTGTAACTAGAACCCGAAGAAACTTCACCTACTTGATTATTCGCTATGTGATTTTGACCCGAAATCACTCGACACAAATTAATTGGATTGTGATTTGATTCGATTCTGGCTATTTCTTGAGGGCAAAAAAGATCTGATTAGGCCATCAGCTTCGTTCCTTCTTTCATGAAACGATATTCTAGGACTTTGATGTGTTCTTTAGGGGATACACGCTTATAATTGGGTGGATTCGTATTCTGTTCATGTTTCGATGAATTTGGGTTGGAAATTTTGGAACGAATCTCGGATCGAACCCGCGCCTGGTAAATTGGTCGACGGTGGAGAGTCGAGGGTAAGAGAGAAGAGAGAGTGGGAAGATGAAGAGGGAGGTCGGTGGTCTAGGAGATGGAGGTTGATGTCGGCGGTAAGATAGAAGAGGGAGAGAGAGGTCGCGGGTCATGAGTTTCCGGCGGTGGAGCAAGGTTTACCGGTGATGGAGGTCTTCTTGGTAGAGGTTTTACCGTCGGCGACGGAGGTCTTCTTGGTCAAGGTTTTACCGCCGATGATGGAGGTGTTGCTCCGGATGTCGATCTATCTCTTTGTCTTTATCTCTCTATTTCTTCATCTTTATCTCTCTCTATATATACATACATATATATATGGTAATTAAAAATGTTAAAAATGATAAGTTACATATTTGGTCTTTGTGATTTAAGAAAATGATAAAATAAAAAATTTAAAAAATGACCAATTTTCCCTCATGTGTATCGCACGTGATGGAATCTAACGGCGGAAAATTGACAACCATTGGCTCTAGGGACCAATTTCGTTACAAAATGCATACCTGGAGGGTTATCATGTAATAAATGAAGTTAAAGAACCAAATCCATAATAATCGACATTCTTGAAGGACCAAATCCATAATTTACTCTTATTTTTATCTATACTATCTTATAAAGCATATAGACTAAAAGTCTTAAAGTCTTAAAGTCTTAAATCTTTTTCTTTTAATTATATTCCTTTTCTTCCTATATTTAAGCAATAAAACTGAAAATTAATTAGTGTAGTTATCTTTTCTATCTTTCTAAAAACTTAAACTTAAATCTTTTTTTTATTTAAAAAATTAATTAAATTCCTTTTCTTCCTTTATTTAAGCCTGAAAAATATATAATTATTTTGAAAAAAATATGATTATTCATTTTAGAGAAAAATATATTAAAATTAAAAATCCAACAAACATATTATTAAATCATTTATGAAACTTGAAAATTTCGAAAAACGATTTATGAAACATAAAAATCTTGAAGTTAAAATCGAAAAAACGGTTTGTAGAAGTTAAAAAAATCGAAAAAACGGTTTATAGAAGTTAAAAAAATTCATACAATACACTATAATTTAATAAAAATAATTAATGTGATTACATGAATATAAAAACAATTAATTACTATCACAAGATATATTTTCAAAAGTCTTAAAATCTTAAAGTCTTAAATCTTTTTTTATTTAAAAAAATAATTATATTCATTTTCTTCCTTTATTTAAGCATGCTGATTCTGCTTTTTCTATTATTATTTTTAATAAAACTGAAAATTAATTGTTGTAGTTATCTTTTCTTATCTCTCTAACAACTTAAACTCAAATCTTTTTTATTTAAAAAATTAATTAAATTTCTTTTCTTCCTTTATTTAAGCCTGAAAAAATATATAATTATTTTGAAAAAAAATAAGATTATTTATGTTAGAGAAAAATATATTAAAATTAAAAATCCAACAAACAGATTATTAAATCATTTATGAAACTTGAAAATTTCGAAAAACGATTTATGAAACATAAAAATCTTGAAGTTTTTGAAAAAAAATTTATAAAACTCAAACAAACAGTTTATGAACATGAAAAAAAATCGAAAAAACGGTTTATAGAAGTTAAAAAATTCATATAATACACTATAATTTAATAAAACATTTAATGCGATTACATGAATATAAAAACAATTAATTACAATCACATGATATATTTTCAAAAGTCTTAAATCTTTTTTTATTTAAAAAATTAATTATATTCCTTTTCTTCCTATATTTAAGCAATAAAACTAAAAATTAATTATTGTAGTTATCTTTTTCTATCTCTCTAACAACTTAAACTCAAATCTTTTTTTATTTAAAAAATTCATTAAATTCCTTTTCTTCCTTTAATTAAGCCTGAAAAATATATAATTATTTTTAAAAAAATCAAGATTATTTATGTTAGAGAAAATATATTAAAATTAAAAATCCAACAAACAGATTATTAAATCATTTATGAAACTTGAAAATTTCGAAAAACGATTTATGAACCATAAAAATCTTGAAGTTTTTAAAAAATTAATTTATAAAACTCAAACAAACAGTTTATGAACATGAAAAAAATCGAAAAAAACGGTTTATAGAAGTTAAAAAAATTCAAATAACACACTATAATTTAATAAAAATAATTAATGTGATTACATGAATATAAAAACAATTAATTACGATCACAAGATATATTTTCAAAAGTCTTAAAGTCTTAAAGTCTTAAATCTATTTTTATTTAAAAAATTAATTATATTCATTTTCTTCCTTTATTTAAGCATGTTGATTCTGCTTTTTCTAATATTATTTTTAATAAAACTGAAAACTAATTGTTGTAGTTATCTTTTCTTATATGTCTAACAACTTAAACTCAAATCTTTTTTATTTAAAAAATTAATTAAATTTCTTTTCATCCTTTATTTAAGCCTGAAAAATATATAATTATTTTTAAAAAAATCAAGATTATTTATGTTAGAGAAAAATATATTAAAATTAAAAATCCAACAAAGAGATTATTAAATCATTTATGAAACTTGAAAATTTCGAAAAACGATTTATGAAACATAAAAATCTTGAAGTTTTTGAAAAAAATAATTTATAAAACTCAAACAAACCGTTTATGAACATGAAAAAATCGAAAAAAACGGTTTATAGAAGTTAAAAAATTCATATAATACACTATAATTTAATAAAAACAATTAATGCGATTACATGAATATAAAAACAATTAATTACGATCAATTGATATATTTTCAAAAGTCTTAAAGTCTTAAATCTTTTTTATTTAAAAAGATAATTAAATTCTTTTTCTTCCTTTATTTAAGTCTGCTAATTCTGCTTTTATTTTATTATTTTTAATAAAACTAAAAATTAATTGTTGTAGTTATCTGTTCCTATCTTTCTAACAACTTAAACTCAAATCTTTTTTTATTTAAAAAATTCATTAAATTCATTTTCTTCTTTTATTTAAGCCTGAAAAATATATAATTATTATGAAAAAATAAGATTATTTATGTTAGAGAAAAATATATTAAAATTAAAAATCCAACAAACAGATTATTAAATCATTTATGAAACTTGAAAATTTCGAAAAACGATTTATGAAACATAAAAATCTTGAAGTTTTTGAAAAAATAATTTATAAAACTCATACAAACAGTTTATGAACATGAAAAAAAAAATCGAAAAAACGGTTTATAGAAGTTAAAAAATTCATATAATACACTATAATTTAATAAAAATAATTAATGCGATTACATGAATATAAAAACAATTAATTACGATCACATGATATATTTTCAAAAGTCTTAAAGTCTTAAAGTCTTAAATCTTTTTTTATTTAAAAAATTAATTAAATTCTTTTTCTTCCTTTATTTAAGCCTGCTAATTCTGCTTTTCTTTTATTATTTTAATAAAACTAAAAATTAATTGTTATCTCTAAAATCTCTTAATATTATACCCCTCTCTCTCACACGGATCATTTCAATACTTATCTCTAAACTTAATATTATACTCGTCTCTCTCATACGGATCATTTCCCCCAATCTCTCTGAACTCTAAACTTATCTCTAATCTCAAACTCCCCAGATTCACTCAGTTAATGCTTATCCCAAACTATGGTTCAGATTAAATCGTTCATCCTCTACCCATATATACATGCATCGGATTCCAGTTCCAATTACAGTTCCATTACAGTTACAGGCCTCTCTATTCCTCAAGGTGTGGGTATTGAATTTATTTGCAGTTGTTGATATTTTTTTTAATTTATTTGCTCAGGTAAGATTTCTATTTCTTCACGGTTTATTCACAGTTAGGTTTGTTTATGTGTCTCTTAAATCGATTTCTTCTCAGATACGAACCAAAGGTTTCTTTCTCCATTCCTTTCACCTCTCCATTGCCTCTATTTTTCAGGTAAAAGTTTAGGGTTTCACGGTTCTCGTAGGGTTTGTTCTGTGGCTTTGGATTTTAACATTTTTGTTTTTTGTTTCTCATACATCCACGATCAAATGATTTGTTTATTTTTCTTCTAGAGTAACAATTCTAGGTTTTCTAAGCTCTGTAAATGTTTGCTTTCAGACGAACACACAGAAAAATGGGTTGCATCTCATCGATTTCAGACGAACACGCCCAGGTAATTTTTTTGGGTTTCGACAGTAAGCTTCGATTTTGGGTTTCTTCAGATGTTTGCTTCTGAAATTTGATTTTTCGATTGTTGGGTTTCGATTTTGGGTTTCTTTAGATGTTTGCTTCTGAAATTTTGATTTTTCGATTGTTGGGTTTCGATTTTGGGTTTCTTCAGATGTTTGCTTCTGAAACTTTGATTTTTCAATTGATGGGTTTTGATTTTGAAACCCTTCTTTTGTTCGATTTAAAAAAATGTTGAAGTTTTAGTAATGGTGAAGTTTGAAGAAAATCGAAGAACCAAAATTGATTGATGGTGGTGGTGCTGAACTTATTTTAATGTGTAACAAAAAGAAAGCATTCAGTTTGGTTATATATATAATTAGTTGTTTTTGAAAAGGCACAGCAGTAAGTTTACCTTTTTTTCTTCAAAACCTCTCCTATGGTTCTTGATATCTAAGTTGTGAATCAATCAGTACCTTTTTGTTTCCAAACATATCTATATTTATACTATATTATCTCACCCATCACCGATGTTCTTACGGTCCTGTCGTTGTTTCAGATGTAAAGTTGTTAAAGCGGAAAGTGAGGAATGCTATTGTGTTTTCTATTAAGGTTTAAAATTGCTTGTTTTTCAGTTTTTTAGGATCAATGTTATTTGTTTTCTATTAAGGTTTAAAATTATTTTGTTTTCCAACGCTTATATTTGTATATGATCAAATGTTTGTTTGTTTCTCTAATTCGGTTAATATTTTTGGTTCGTCTGATAGATGTAACGAGTTCAAATTAGAATGTTTATGTGTTTTGTTATCAGATTTTAAAAATGAATGCATTGCCTAAAGACAAGTATTCTGACTTTAGATTGTTTGGAACACTATCTCGGGTTTTATTGTTAAGTGCAATGAGTTTAGTTCGTTAATTAAGGTAATTATCTGTTTGTGTATGGGTTTCTGGCGTTTTCTCTTATCAGAACTTCCGGTTGATGCATCCATTTGTTAATCATAACCCCAAAATTTGGATGTTAAAACAGGTGAATTTGAAGTCAATACACAATGCAGGATGATGAGGTTATATGGCAAGTCCTCAGGCATAAGCACTGCAGTTTTATGGCCAAGTGAGTCTTGATATATCTTTATTGATTCATTTTGTGTAGTACTTCCTCTGTCCATGAGAACAGGACAACTCCATACTTTGTTCATACTGACTTTTGGGAACTTGTTTTCTAATGCTACCTTGCTGTTTTTTGATTTTAATGATTTGTTTAATCAGAATTATGGTTGGGATTTTTTGTCGGAACCCTTACAATTTGACCGGGGTTTGTAATCGGAGCTCATGCCCCCTTGCCAATAGTCGTTACGCTACCATCCGTGATCATGATGGTACTGTCTTTAACATAGTTGTAGACTTTTATTGTGTTTTTTTTGGTTCTTATCATGTATTTGCTTTGGAACTGAATCTTTAAAATTTGTTGAAAATGTTTTCGTAGCGTGGTTATCATTTGTGTACTTTTATCCATTATTTGGTCTTATATTATTCATTACTTTCTTTGCGGCATGAGTCATCTACTTGTATATGAAAACTATAGAGAGGGCTCATATGCCAAACAAGTTGTAGGAAAGAGTGAAATTGCCTCGCAATTATGAGAAGGCACTAGAAATTATTGACAAAAATCTGGTATAAAACTTATTTTAGCTCATTTAAACATATGCGAGTATGTTCATAATGTAATTTGGAGAAGTTAAAATTCCAAGTTGTAATGGGTTTTGCAAATTGAATTGACAGATGTACTGGCCAAAGTTTCAGTATGATATCAAGTGGGAGGACTTGATGATTAGAGAATAGATTGGGTGAGATATAAGCTGCATCTGGTTTCTTATATTGACATTAAATTCCAGGTCTATCTTTTTGAAATATTTGACGTTTTCCAAACAATATTGGTGAGTGAATTTTGGAGTTATAGAATTGATTGGTGAGTGTTGTCATAAAAACAATATTGATGGGTTGCTATTGAATAAACTACATCATTACAACATATAATTTAGTAAGACAATGAGAGATACCTTCAAACTTTTATAACGGAAGCACCTCGTGGTCTTCTGCAAGCTACTGCATATCCCCAACTGCATTAAATGCCTTACTTTGAAACCATGATGTAATTAGAGATCCTTCCTGTTTCCTAAATTGGTATTGATGCTCTCTTATAATGGCTACAACATAAAGTGAACGAGTTATGATTTTTGTGAGGTCATAAATAAACTTTAGTAAAATTGACTTGGGTTCTCTTTAAAAGAAAATAGACAATAATCATGACAAAACTAGGCAAAAGCATAATTGAGGTCAAAACAAATTTTGTTGCATTTTTTCGTGTAAACAGCAAATTACCCGCCAAAATGACAGTAAGAAATCGGTAAATGATTCAGGTCATTCAAAGTAGTTCAAAAATAGCTAAAAGAATCCTCTAGAGGCTATTGGAATGTGTGTGTGTGTGTGTGTGTTTTCCCGACAATAGGAGCTACTTTTGCTTTTTCTGTTTTGCATTTATTAGTGATGTTAAAAACCAAACCAACCAACTCAAGTCTCAGGGTAGGATTTAGTACTGGTATTAAACTTGTAACAATATTCTTAGTAAGTTTGAATTTGGAAAAAAGTGTTTTGAATATTGAGGATAATCGTCGATGTTGTAGGACCCTAGGTTTGACCTTTTCAAGGAAAAAGTTCTTAAGCAGGGAACACCACGACCTCAAAAGTCACTTGGGAGGGGGATGGCAAGAGTATAATTCAATTCACTCTCTTAAAAAACATATCCATAGATTTAATTACAATCACCTTAAACATAAAATCAAGTTTACTTTGATGTTCGAATGAGTTAACTGCAACAAATCACCCTACATGCATATTACTAAAAGTGTTCTGACTATTAGGCAAACTCTAAGATACTTCTCCGTCATAACAAAATAGGGTGCTTGTTATAATATAACTCATACATTTCAAATAGAAGCATGCCATGTAAACCAAAATCAATGCCACAATATCTTTGTAATCTAATTTACGTGTGTAAATAGCCAAATCTAATTCCGAAAAGGAGTCCACTCCAAAAATCTAGAAAGAATTTAGGGAGTTTATTTCAGCAACTAGAATAGGAAGAAGTATGGTACACCTTTGACGTTATTACTTACTCCAATCGATTTCATTTCGATGTCACATAATATTGTAAAATTAAAACTAAAACAAGACAGTCAATCAACTTATCAATAAAAGAGGTTGCGATTTTCTAAGAAACAAACCTTGAAAAACGTCGAGAGGAAGACGAAATTTGGGGATTTGACGTCGATTTGACGAACGATGGTGAACGGGGTGATACAGAAGCAGAGAGCTTGGTGGTGATCTTGGGAGATAGAGAATGAAGATGAGAGCAGAGTACGCCATGAAAGAAAACCCTAGGTCAAAAAATGAAGTAGTGGATCGATTCCTATTTCTCAAATCGACGATTGATTACTTTAAACGGTTATCGGGTTCGGGTAATAGGCCCATTTATAGTTTACCCAACATATGGCCCATTTTTAAGTTTATATATAATTCAGTGTGTTTGGACTTTGGATAGGACAATTGTTAGACGAAATTGGATTAGGGGTTAGACCATCTTCAATGAACTCTCTATTTTACTCTCTATATCCTCTCCAATAAACTCTCTATTTTACTCTCTAAAATAGAGAAGTGAATAGTAACTCTATATATATAAAGAGTTACTATTCACTACTCTCTATTTTTTTCTAACTTCTGAAATTACAAATGACCCTTCTATTTTTTAGATTCTTGTATTTTTATTTTATTTGGTGTCTAATACCAATTTTAATAAAATTAGATTTAGATTTATCTTTTAAGTTTTAAATTAATTTAAATTTATCCAACTAAATATGAATTATAACGTTGTTAAAATGATATGATAAAGTTAATAAATATAAGGGTATTGCGAAAATAAAAAATATAAGGATGCAATTTATAAAGTTAATAAATATAAGAGTATTATTGAAAATATATGTAATCAAAATCTAATAAATATATTTGTTTTCGTCCAGAATATATATAAGAGTATAAAGTTATATATATATATATATATATATATATATATATAAATATATTTGTTTTCGTCCAGAATATATATAAGAGTATAAAGTTATATATATATATATATATATATATATATATATATATTTGTTTTCGTCCCTGGTCCTTAAAAACTAATTTTTTTCGTCCTTGTGGTTTCTATTTCATTTCTCTTTTCGTCCTTAAAACTAATTCTGTTAAAAAAGCCACTTAAATAAAAGGGTATATTTGTCTTTTTATCATTTTATCTGATTTTCTATTAAAACTTTAGAAATCATCTGACAATAACAAAAATATATGTCATGTATCCAGAATGAAATTCCCTATCTGGAAATGCCCCACAGGAAGACGCTTCCATCTCTGCTTCTCCCCTCCATCCATCGCCGGTGAACCATCCACATTGTCAATCAATGACCAGAATACGCCCTTCTTCCTGCATCGGCCTCGTCATGCCCTTCTTCCCTTTGCCGATGAACGACGCCCCTCCCACTTCTTCTCCGGTACACATCCCCTTCTTATTCCTTCACTTCTTAATCAACGACTATAATACACCCCTCCCCCTTCTCCCCTCCAATCTCCATTCGGTGAAGATCACCACTGCGTCACCACATCCAGATCCCGTAGGTACACCATCTCCTTCTCTACACGTCTTTTCTCCATATCTCTGATCTCTCTCCCGTTCTCTGGTGACCTTGTTCTACCCCTAGCTCCCAATACTCTCACAATCGATCTCTTGACATGTTAATCCTCTCTTCAACACCAATTTCTCGTTGTTGAACCAGGATCTCGATGTGGATCTGGATTTCCCTCTTCCCACTTCTTCCCAGCTATTTCTTCACTACACCGATCCCCCTGTTTTTTTTTACAAAAAACCCTAGATTTCAGTTTTTGGTTTGAAACCACTATTGATATTATTCAAAAATTGAAAGATTGGTGGTTTTTCTTCAATAAACCGAACACCTAAAAATGTCAATATTTTGCTCGATATTCACTATATTTGATTAAACAAGAGAGTTTGATGGAGGGATAGTGGACGCAATCGTTGGTAATATCTCTCCACAGGCTTCCTTAAAATAGATTTTAGTCCCTGTGGTTTGATGGAGGGAGAAGATGAGGAGGAATGAAGATGATTTATGTGTCTGTTCTTTGTCTTCTGTGGTTTTCAAACGGAAGAGATGCAGGGCTGGTCCTGAGATTTTGGATGCTCATGGCGGAAAACCAAAAAATTGCCCCCTAATACATTTATGTAGGATTATGGTGTTCGGGTTGGGTTTGCATATGAGCCATCCGAACCCGCTCGAATATCCGATTAACTCAAACAATCACTATTATATATATATAATGCAATCCGTTCTTATTTCATAGTGCTTGTCACATTAACAAAAATCTCTGTTCCATGCTTCCATCCTATAATTCATTTCTATCGCTGCATTGCATATAGAACCCTTAGACCATCCACACCCTTAGACCATTCACACCGTTGCAAGACCACACTCCTTTTTAAAGTGTCACATCAGCTTTGCAATAACACTTTTCACACTCATTCAAAACCAAACTCCTTTCTAAAATAATAAATTATAATATAGATAATATAGATAATTATAATATAACTAATAAATAAATTATAAAATATATATAACTAAAATTTTACTTTTGTTTTCTTTTACTATATTTTGTGTAAATATAATTTAATTAACAAATAAAATACATGGATATATTGAAAGCATGCAACGTTTACTAAAATACAAATATTACACAAAATACGCAATAAACATTACATTACTAATTATTTTCTTCTCCAAATCGACTCCAAATCTCTTCCACTAAATAGGTTTGCAATTAGTAGTTTAAATAAAAAACATTGCATAAAAATATCATTTTTAAAAAATAAAGCGTGGGTAAGAAATTTTAATAAAAATAATAAAAAATAATGTTCAAATAAACTAATAAATGAATTAAATTTAATAAACATATTAATAATTAATGTTTAAACAAACAAATCAATTAATTAAATAAAACAAAAATGGATTTGTTTAATATATATTTGTTTGTGAAAGACCTTTCTAATTGCAAGACCTTGCAAACCTCATGGCATGTCATGTCATCTTGCAAGGTCTTGTGCAAGACGTGTGTGGATATCCAAAGATGTTGTAGCCTACTGGTCGGTAACATCCTGGGGGGTAAGTGGTGGAAGCCCTTACTACCCGGGTTCGAATCCAGGGGTGAGCACGCGGCGGATATCAAGGGTCGTGTGCTGAATCGTGGCTGGATCGTGGGCCGAATCGTGGCCGGGTCGAAGGGGAATTAGTCTGGACATAGTTCAGGATACCCTCGAAATGCAATTACCTTTAAAAAAAAAGACGTGTGTGGATGCTCTTAACGATTAAACCTTATTCATCTTGCTCCTACTACTTCTACTTGGGTATTGGGATTCGGAATACCAACTTTAATTTTCTATATAGTAAAAGACTAAAAATCAATGCTCGACCATACATATATACACACACATTTATAATGAGTTATGAGCCTTATGCCCATTTTATTATATTAGAATTCATGAATCATGATTCTAATTTCTATCATTGTATGATACAATTCTATGGCTATGCATCAACCATCATGCATTTGGCTCATTGGATATGATACAATTCTATGGCTATGCATCAACCATCATGCATTTGGCTAATTGGACATTCAACTTCCATGTATATATGCGAAGCAACAGCAAGCTAGTGACATATTTTGTGTATGTTGTTTATTTTTTTGACATATTTTGTTACTTTTGATGCTACAATCTAGAACAATGCTACAAATTTGAAATCAATTTAGGATAGAACTTGTGCGGACCTACTGAAGAAGTCACTCAAACCTCCAGCAAAGATTAGCCTAAAGTGACCTAAATTAACATAGAATTGTGTCAAAGTGAGATAAAAAAGACCATCTTTCGTTAAACTTATATGCCTACTTCCAAGATTACTGAGAAAACAACAATCAATCCAAGTCATTCAAAGAAGTTTATATGGATCTTATTTGTGAGTCAAATTCGATAGGTAGAACATGTGTTGGATGAGAACATTAGCAGATAAAAAATCAAAGAACATTAGCAGATCAAAAAACCAAAATATAAACTTATGAACAGAAAACATACTTGTGCGGCTGAAGATTCAATCCAAGGTGAAAGCATCTCTTCATAATCGAGAGGTGTATGGCAGAAATCAACACTTACGAATCGAGAGTTCTAGGGCAGAAATTAACACTTCAGAATCGAATAGTCAATCCATTGTGAAATTTGTTGTTCGTTTAATCGGTAAAACTGGGCAGAATCGAGAGTCTAGGGTAGACACAAACACTTAGGGGGTGTTTGGGATTGCTTATATTTTTGACTTATTTGCTTATAGTTTTCCCCCACCACAGATAAGCTGTTTGGAGTGTTTGGATAAGAAAAATTAAAAACTGCTTATGACTTCTAGTCACCACAAATAAGTTGTTTTTTAGAAGTCATTCCTAACCTACTTATTTGCTTATGCTTATTTCCTTGTCTATCCAAATTACCTTTTTATCCTCAATTATGAATGTTTATAAGTTATTATTTTTATTTTTAAATTATTAATGTTATTTAAGGTAATATTATTTTTTTTAAATTATTGACGTTAATTTTTTTGGTCATTTTACATAAATAAGCAAAAATTTGCCAAACACTAAAAACTCCTTATTTGCTTATCATGTTTCCACACCACAATAAGCTAATCCAAACACTTTTTTAAAAACTATTTTTCCTCACCACATAAGCAAATAAGCACTTTTAAAAATAAGCATAAGTTAAAAATATAAGCAATCCCAAACACCCCCTTAAGAATCGAAGAGTCTGAAACCCCGTTTGTTTATCAATCGCTCAGACATGGTAAAACAAGAGCGTTAGGCGGAGTGAAGAACGTAAAAGAAATCCTCTCAATCTGGACAACAAGCTGGACTGAGCCTACCAAAGGGAAACGGACCGGTGATGCCCTCTGGGCTTTTGCTGCCCATGGCGGTCGCCCTCCTGGCCTATAGCCTGGGTCGGGCCTGAAGAGATGCCACCACCAGCCCACCATCATTGGAGAAGAGGAGAAAGTATATAAAATATATAAAAGTGATGATGGGTACTTACTACATATCACCTCTATGGAGTAATATAATATATACATGTAATTAAAGTTTTATAAAATATAAATATATCTATTACTACCTTAATATTGGTTTTGGTCAAAACTCTTAAAGACAAATTTTCATGCATGGTGTACAAGTATTTTGTGCATAAAATCAGAAAAACTCCTAATTACAAGTTAAAGAGCACAATGTACAAGCTCTTTATGCACTATATGTACCTCTCAACACTTATCAGGCACTATGTTTAAGGAAGTTTTGAAACTCTTTTTTTCCTCTAAGAAAATCTTCCTTCTTTATTGAGCTTTTATTCTTAAAATGGTTTCTTTCTTTTTATCTTTTTGGCTACCAGTAAAAGAGTTTGCATTCTTTATGAATAGTTTAGCTAACCTCCACCACTCCACTACTGTTTTGGAAAGAGTCAGAATTTCTTTCAACAAACATACTTTTTCTCCTCCTCAAATCCATCTTTCAATCGTCTCTTTTTCCAAAAGAACTAGATTAATACGCTACCGTCAAGGGTTTTGAGTTATCTCAAATTGCATTGTGAAAACCAACAACCATAGATCATGATCCATGTCTAAGAATGCTAACCAATCAGATTAATCCTCTACAACCTATATAAACATTACCCCCCAAAATTGCAACTACAACTTCGAAAACCATTTGCTTCCCCTTTCTTACACATATCTTGATTCTCCATTTCCATCGACTCTAGCAATCGCACCAAAGGTGGCAACCGGAAAAAAAACCCGTGGCCGAGAAAGCCACGACGGAGAAGAAGCCTAAAGCAGGGAAGAAACTCCTAAAGGACGCATCTGCGTCGGTGGCGGGGGCAGACAAAAGAAGCATAAGAAATCGGTCAAGACTTGCAATAATTCATCACTAAAACATGTATGTAAAACTAGAACGGAATAAAAAATTTCATCTTATCCATTGTTTGAATAAATCGTTGTGCTCCTCACATTATCAAATAACTTTTTTTTCTTTTGTTACAAGTTTTTTAAGTTTTCAATGGAATTTCTAAAATATTTGGGGTTTTCTCGGCTTTCGCTCAAATGTTGCATTTATTTGTTTTCCGGAGATTTTCTTGTGATTTTTTCACTGTTCACTGTGTAATTAATTCTGATTTGTTGATATGTGATGAAGAAGGAGAGAGATATTCTATTTGTTTATTTATTTATTGTTAGATTATTCTTCTTAGTGCATGATATTGGCAAAGAAGTGTAAATTCTGTTTGAATACATTGATTCTGGATCATCATTAATTGATGTCAAAATTTTGGATTTACATCAATAGTTATGAGTTATGAATTGTAAAATCCATATTAGAGAATTTACAGTAAGACTTACAATAAGATTTATTAACTCTGAGATTAATTTTGCCAGTTTACGGATTTATATTTTTCACAATCTTGAGTTTGAACAATTAGATTAATTCGAAATTTGTTGACATATATATTTCCCATAATCAGTTTTGGTATCTTCAGCATTGGAGTTGCCGAGTTGGGGTCAACTATGGACGGATTGCCAACAATCTCCCATCTCCATCTCACGTTAGAGAATTGGTTTGTCCTCGTCTCATATACATCCCACACAGGTGTAAATCAAGTCCTGTTTTAAGCATTTCTCAAATACATCCTTAGCAATAATTCGATAGATGATAGTTGTTGTTGTCGTTAAGTTAAGAGCAGTAATAACTCCTATTGTGATTGAGATTATTTGAAGATTAATGAAGATGGTTTCTGCATCCTACTTGCTTTAAAAAGATGTATCCTTATTTAAACAGAGTTGTTTTTGAAGAATATTATGTACAAACAATTTAAATGGACAGTGGGAGGGAACACTCTAATATCAGTTTGTTCTAGCATTTCTATTTTATAAATCAAAATCTTTATTTCATCGTCTTGATCAAGGCATGGTGGCCACTTTTTTCAATTATATTTCACGTATGGCATCAAAAACACATAAAAATGAAAGGAGTGTTTTGAGTTAACAAAGATAAATTTGTAAGTAAGATGCTTCTCCAAGTTGCTTTCTGGTTCACATTAGAATTTTACATCCCACAAATGTATTTCCTTATTTTTACCCATGTATAATTCATCTTGGTTAACAAGTTTTACTATGTTATATCGAGCATCTAGAAACAATAAGGGATATGTATAATCCTACACGGAATGCATTGATAAGCATATGATGATTGGTCATTTTGGTTCTCCTGGTTCAGGACCACATGCTATCAGCAAAGTGTAACATGCTGTTGGTCCCGAAGGGCTATACAAGTTTGTAGAAGGGGAGGGGGGGGGGGGGTTGAATACAAACACACAGACTTTACTTTTCTAAATTGTTTATTGATAAATCATTAACAATTTACAGCTTGTTGCGGAAACAAGATTAAGGATAAACCTAAATCTAAACAAGTTGGAACACTAAGTTTCTTGCACTAAGAAAGAGAAGGAAATTACTAATAATAACCTATCTCAAGATAAGAAGGATGAACTTGTCCAGAGTTAGCAAGTTACTTCAAAATGAAGTGAGTTCTTCTTCTTATATATTGCATGCATTTAATGCATTGCAGTTTACACTTTACACGTGGCAGCAGCTCATTGGTTGTACGTCATTGACCTTTGTTGACAACCTTAGTAGCCGCATGTTTGAACAGTGTAGTATCAGAGTGGATGTACGATTTCAGACAATAAGGAGGTTCTTTTTCTGACATATCGTACGGAGACGTGCAAGGATGGTTAAGACAAAAGTACTTTGTACGGAGGACTTCATGATCAGCTTTTCGTTGATTCAGCGATCTATCATTCCATATCAGCGAATGATAGATTTCAGCGATAGCTGAAGTCTTGTACTTGATACTTCATGTTGAGTGGACAAATCTGAGTCTTCGCTGATCCGCATCAGTTCATTAGGAGACTTGTCGCTGGCTCTTGAGCTTGATCTTCGACTTCAGCGTAGAACCTATGTTGACGTGAAACTTGTCTTCAGGGATCATAAGTAAACAACTAACTTATCAGCGATCATCATAATTACTGAACAGACTCAGAGAATTATGGTGAACAGTGTTCGCTGAATGTTTAATCTAAAGAGCGAGAGTTCCTATCAGCGGTACTGTAAGATCTTAGTACTTATCAACGATAGTAAAACTCTGATACATATTGTTTTACTTACAATTTTCACTAAGTATATAAGAGAGGGTCAGTATCAAATCACTGAGGGTTTGGATCAACAATCTCCCCTGTTTGATTATGACATAGCAACAAAGAAAATTGCTATTTAATGAAAACATAAGGATAAAAAGAACTCATAAAATATCTGCCCTTTTACTGTTTTCTGGGATCTTTTCTATACTGATGGAGTAAAGTACGTTCGCTGAAATTTTTCTTTAAACTTTGTAAAGATTACAGATGGAAGTGGAAAAATTACAAGTACATCGAATAAAATTACAAGTACAAAAGATGTAGACAGATAAGGATAGAAAGAATTACAAGGCGATCCTATCCGTCAAAAGGTTCTTCCTTAATGAGAAGTTCATCAAGGGTCTTTGATGTGGGAATCATCCAGTCAGGGACATCTACTCCTTGATTCTTTTTGTTCAGAGCTTCTTCAAAAATCAAGGGCTTCAGGTGTCTAGCTTTAATGTCGCGTCTGACTTCACACCAGTATATGAGATCTCTGAGTTGTTCGATGGGAGTGATGTGGAGCTCAGAGATACGTTGAAAGTGATGGTTTCCTTCGTAGTCTAGAAAGAATATACCATAAGGATCACTTACAACTGTGCCAGGAATGAAAGTTTCTCCAGGTGGTAGGGAGGTGTCAAGCGCTGAGAGATCAGCATAAGGGCCAAGAACTTCAGCACGAGAGAAACCAATACCTGTTTCATTCCGTATAGGAGGACCTGAGTCTGAGACTTTCTTTTCCTTTGCAGAGACTCTTCTTTTTTGAGGAGGAAGAAGAGTAGAAGGAGAAATATCCACAGCAGAAGAAACCAGGTCGATCTGTTTGTTTAAGATCTTCTCGACATGGCTCTTGAACTTTGAGCGCGATCCCTGAATGGCTAATTTCACTTCCAACCATTCAGAGAGACCAAACTTTTCTAAGGAAGCAGCATAGAAGGTTTGCTTGGTTTTGTCTTCTCTGTAGACATCAACTTCAACAACAGGAACGTCTGAGTACAGTCTTCCTCTGATGTTTACTTTGATGATTTTGGATGGTCGAGATCGATAGTTCAGCATTTCTTTACACCATTCCAAAGTCGTATCAGAGACCTTAGTCTTTTCTCTAACGATCCTTTGAGCATCATCCCATAGCTGACGTTGAACGTCAATGGGAGCTCTTTTCAGCTTGGGGTCTTTTACTGATCGTTGAGTAAGCTGGATGGCGTATTCTCTGTCTTTTTCTTCAGCTTTCCTTCTTTCAGCGATTAGGCGTTCAGCTCTGAGGTGTTCCTTGTATTCCTTTTGGGAAATTCTGAACTTTGGAGGAACGGAAGGAAGTTGATCACGCTTCAGAATGATTCGATGATCTTCGAGTCTCTTGATCATTTCATCTCTCTTTTTTTGATCCTCTTCACTTAGCTTTTGAGGAGCCAAGGAAGGTCTGTTTTTGTGAGAGAGCATATGTTCTTCAGCTTTATCAGTCTCAGAGATCAAATCCAAGACTGGGATTATTTCTTCAGCGACAGCTGGTATTATTGTTGGTGAAGTCGCAGCTTTAGGAACTTCAACGATATCCTCAAACAGGGGAGAGGACTAGCTGAAACACAGCGATCTTACAAGAACTTGGGTAGAACAGAGATGGAGAAAGAATGGGATAAAGTGTATGGAGGTTTTAGTGAGTGTAGAACTGATAATGTGTATAGAGAGGAGGGATGTAGTGTAAGATTAGTGTACCTGACAAACCGGCTTTTTAAGCAAGATCGTCAGATGTTCATCATCATCAGCGACACTTTTTCCTTTGCCCTTGTCAGCTTCAGATGCTGATAGCTTTGTCTTTGTCCGCTCCCCTGAAGGTTCATTTATCAGAATCCCTTTAAGAGCTTTAGTCCTCTGATCAGGCTTGACTATAAAAGAGTCATCATCATCATCTTCATCATCATCATTCTTTGGAGAAGAGGATGGCTCATCATCAGACAAGTCGATGGCTTCTTCATCTTCAGCTTCAGACTCAGATTCTTCAGCTTCTTCTTCGAGTTTCTCCCCCTCAGATACAGAGGTAAGCTTCTCGGTTCCCTCAGGGTTTTCATCTCCCTGAGGTCCAGCGACTGCTTCAATTGTCTTCTCACCCTCTTCAGTAAAGGTGAGGTCTTCAGTCTTCTCTCCCCTGATAGATTCATCATGGGAAAGGTCTTCAGCGCTCTTCTCCCCCCCTTTTTCATGATGAGTGGGGGAGGAATGTGATGACTCAGCAGCTGTTGTTGTTTCCCTGTCTTCTTGGCCAGGGATCCCCACACAAATTTCAATCGCTGATAATCTGCTTTCTAGACCAGAAATACCAGGATTGATCTTCACGAGTTCAGCACGATCCGCCGGAGTAAAGTGCTCAGGTGCAGGAGCAGGGGCGGTGGTGTTGGTCAGGATCTGCTGCATCATTGTCTTTATCTCACCGACGTCAGTCTTTACAGAACCAACGTCAGTCTTTACAGCAGACATATCACCTTCGAGTTTGCCAATCGATGTCTTCAGCGTTGTGACTTCGCTGGACATGGTGTCAACTGATTTTTTGATGTCGAGGTAGTCTGTGTAGATGTCAGAGAGAACTTTGGCAAAGTTGCTGAGTGATTTATCAACCTTCTCCAAGTCAGCTTTGGAGGCATTCTTTTCGACCATGGTTGTAAGCTTTGTGAGATTCTCTCCAGCGTTTGTTACAGCTGAAGAGTTGTCGGAAAGAGTAGTTTTGAGACCTGTCAATGTCGACTCTATTTTGTTCAGAGAGGCGTTGATGTCTCCCAAATTAGGACCTGTAACATATAAGAACTTGTGAACAAAGGAAAGCTCAGAAGTTTGGGGTTCAGTTACAGTGTATAGGGGGTGTTGTATACCTGCAGGAGGATTGATGAAAGCATCAAAATCTCGGTGTCCTGAGAAATGTTCCATGTCGTCAGCTAAAGTGCGTGTACGCATGGTCATCGTTGCAGGTCCTACGCCCATCATTCCCTGAGTGTCAGCTTTAGCTTCTGGAGGAATGACAGGTGCTTCAGTGATAACTGGAGTAGAGTCCAATTGAGTAGAGGGAGAACCGAAGGTTAAGACTGGAGGTTGGGTGCGGAGTTCAGCATTGGATTCGCTGAGAATCGCTTCGTCAGTCTTTTGAGAGACTGAAGGAGGTTGGGTAGATTCCAAGTTTGTAACCTCAGCGTTTAAAGACGCTGAAGTTGGGATAGAATGGGTGGCTTGTTCAGCTGTGGCAGAGCGTACCACTGAACGTTCCTTCAGCTCTTTGAGATAAGCTGAGGAGTCTTCAACAAGAGATTGCTGGGGTTGCTCCTTGGTTTTCTTAGTTCTTTTGGAACTAAGTTGGGTTTCAGAGTGTTTCCTTTTAAGAGAAGGAATGGAGGTTGCAGCTGGGGTATCAGCGGTGGGTTTGTCCGCTGAAGGAGCTGCAGAAGTAAAAGAAGTAGGGTTGAGAAGAGTTAAAAGTGTAGAAAGACGTACCTCATTTGCCACTGGCTTGAAGTCGAGAACCTTAGGGCCAACCTGAGAGAGTTTCAGGTCACCCTCTTTTGGGTAGCTGTCCTTCAGGCCTGTTTGGAATACGACGCTGATGAATCGAGGATAGGGAACCCATGGAGATCTGTCAGCGGCGGAGTCTACTCTGAGTACCAGATCATCGTAGATTATCGATGCCCAGTCTATATGTAGACCTTTCAGCAAGGCATAACCCATTGCTTGTTGAGGCTGAGCGGCTTGATCAGAGGAGCCGGTCTTTGCAGTCATGCAGCTGATTAAATGAGCGAAGATGAAATTCATCTCGCTGGGCATTTTAGACTTCTTGATAAGGGTCAGCTTCTTCTCGGGCTTCATGTCCCTCCAAGTTTCCCATACATAGCCCATTGCATCGAAGAATGCAGTGATGGCTTCCCTGTCTGGGTGTTTCTTGTGGTCAGGGAGGGGAACAAAGGGTTTTTCTTTGGTGGCCAAGGGAAGGTTCAGGGTTTTGCGAATAATGGCAGGTGTAATCTTCATAGTGCCATATTCAATATCGCAGAGGATGCAGTCAATTGTTTTTTAGGGGTCTTTGGCTGATGGTAGCTGAGAGTGTCTGGCAGAGTACCAGAATTGGGATAGCAGTAGCTGATGTGCAGGAGATGTTATGGTCAGGGCTGTGGATAGACAACAATTCTTCAGGAAGTTCACAACATCATCTAGATGTGTGACTTGCTTTCGAGGAGGAAACTCGAGAAGCGCATAGAGGTTATTTGCCTTGGTCCAATCCAGTTTGTCAAGAGAGAACTTGACCTGAGGAGCCTAGAGGATTTCCAATTCCTCAGCAGTATTATCAGCAGCAGTGTTCTCAGCGATGGTGTTCTTGGAGATGTCAGAAGATGCCATTTTCTGTATTATCAGTTCAACTAAAGATTAATAAATAAGAATAATCTTAATGTGGAAAGATTTTCCAATAAGATGGTTCGAATTTTGTCCATTTCATTCAGACAAAAATTGTCTTAATGAAGATTAGGGTTTTTCTTGTTTTTGAAAAAAAACGAAATGCAAACTCAAAGAACATCTTGTTTTCCAGTTTCTTTTGAGAATAAGGATTCTGGAAAAACAAATGTGTGAAGAACAAGTTTAAGATTTTGAGTTTAAACTTGAAGAACAACCATGAAAGGTTGTGTTCATAAAACCATGAAAGAAATGATTTCATTTAAAAAAGTTCTTTTGTTTGATCTTTTAAAAACAAAGAGAAGATCATTAACAAGTTTGAAGAAACAGGTAAAATAAAAGAATTATTAACCTGGTTCGTTGAAGAAGATGAAGTTCTTAAGTTCTTGAAAAACTTGAGAGCACAAATGCAACAGTAAATTTTCTTTTTCTTGCTTGGAGGAGAAGTTCGCGTAAAAGAAAAATATAAACCCAAAAAGAGTTTATATAGAGAGATTAGAGAGAGAAAATCTTGAGCGGGAAAAGATTTTCATCATGATACGGACACGTGTTTGCATTTGATTGGAAGGTAAACGAAACGTGCAAACGTGTGTCAGAAAAAAAGAACGTGCCAGGGCTTATCCGTTGCAATGACGTCACAACTGTCCTTTCATATTCTTGGATGTCTCTGAGGTTTTGAAAACTCGGGGACAATTTTGAAAACATGAAGCACTGAATAGAAATATCAGTGATGGTTTTTAGAAATTTCAAAGTATCGCTGATAAGGAAGAGATATTCAGCGATGCAATTTGTTTTGAAATCTTGCATTTACATGCGATTGTCAGAGAGAGAAAAACATACCTTGATATCAACGAATCAATTTTATTCAGATAGAAGATGATAGAATGGGTTATACAAGCTGGTTTTATCCTATTTCTGATCAAATGTGAATCGCTGAAGATTTTACTCTTCAAAGTTCAGCATTCCAAACTCGCTGATGAGAAAGTTGAATCTTGTCTCATCAAGAGGTTTGGTGAACAGATCAGCTAACTGATAATCAGTTGGGATAAAGTGAAGTTCAATATCACCATTCATCACATGATCTCTGATAAAATGATACCTGATTTCGATGTGTTTTGTCTTTGAGTGTAGTACTGGATTATTTGCTATAACGATGGCACTTGTGCTGTCGCAATAGATTGGAATATTTGAGAGCTGAAGGTCATAGTCCAGTAGTTGATTTCTCATCCACAAGACCTGAGAACAACAGCTTCCAGTGGCTACATACTCAGCTTCAGCTGTGGAGGTGGACACTGAGTTTTGCTTTTTGCTTGTCCAACTCACCAGCTTTCCACCCAGGAACTGACATCCTCCTGTGGTGCTTTTCCTATCCAATTTGCAACCTGCAAAATCACTATCTGAATAGGCGATTAGATCGAATCCTGAGTCTTTGGGATACCAAAGACCTAGATTCGCAGTACCCTTAAGGTATCGAAAAATTCGCTTTACAGCGGTCATATGAGATATCTTGGGTTCAGCTTGATATCGTGCACACAAACAGGTTGCGTACATAATATCGGGTCAGCTAGCTGTAAGATACAAGAGAGAGCCGATCATCCCACGGTACAGCATGACATTAACAGGAATACCCTTAGTATCCTTATCTAGTGTCAGCGGTGGTGCCATAGGGGTTTTCATAGCTGGGCTTTGAGTTAAGTCGAATATCTTCAGCATATCTTTAACATACTTTCCCTGATTAATGACAGTTCCTTTTTCATTTTCCTTTATCTGAAGACCAAGGAAATATGTTAGTTCACCCATCATGCTCATTTTATACTCATCTTTCATTCTATCAGCGAAACGAGTAGAAAGATCAGGGTTAGTAGAGCCAAATATAATGTCATCAACATATATCTGAACAAGAATTATATGACCTTTTACTTTCCTGAAAAATAGAGTTTTGTCGATTTTACCTCGCTCAAATTGTTCAATATGGAGATAAGTAGATAGAGTGTCATACCATGCACGTGGAGCTTGCTTCAAGCCATAAAGTGCCTTATCCAGTTTATAAACATAACCTGGACGCTTAGGATCTGAGAATCCTGGAGGTTGTTCCACATAGACTTCTTCATTCAGCTTTCCATTTAGAAATGCTGACTTAACATCCATCTGATATACTTTGAAGTCTTTGTGTACAACGTATGCTAAGAATAGACGAATAGATTATAGTCTTGCTACTGGAGCAACTGTTTCGTCGTAATATATGCCTTCCTCTTGTCTGTATCCCTGAGCAACAAGACGAGCCTTGTTGCGGGTTACAGTTCCATGTTCGTCCAACTTGTTTCGATAGACCCATTTAGTGCCTATCACTGTTTTGTCAGTTGGTCTTCGAACAAGTTTCCAAACTTTGTTTCTTTCGAATTCAGTCAGCTCTTCTTGCATGGCGCTGACCCAGTTTGGATCTTTGAGGGCATCATCTACTTTCTTTGGTTCAGTCAGAGAAATAAAGTTAACAAATAAACAAATATTACCTGCACTTCGTCAAGTCTGAATACCAGCGTTTGGATCACCAACAATTTGATCAATTGGGTGATTTACAGTCCATCGCTGAGCCGGAGCATGAGACGCTGACTCAACCTGAACTGGAGGAGCTGAAGATGAAGCTTCAGCGACGTATGGAGTATCAGTCAAGAGAGGAATGGGTGCAGTTGTCATTATATTCACTGATTGCTGAGAAGTAGATGGAATGTCTGAGACATTGGGTTCAGAAGCAGGTATAGTGTTTAAAGGAACAGCTGAGACCTATGATGTTTCAGCTTCACTATTCTGCATGTTTGGAATGATAGTAGGACTATCATCTTCAACTGTTTGAGTATGAGGAGTTGGAATGTCTTCTGAATCACCAAGATGAGAAAACATCCATTGATTCAGTTCTTCAGTATCAGCGGACGGTTTAGAGTTCGCTGAACGGGATTCGTCAAATGTGACATGAATAGTTTCTTCCACATTTTGTCTTCTACGATTGAAGACTCTGAAGGCTTTGGAGATTGAAGAATATCCAAGAAAGATTCCATCATCAGCCTTAGAATCGAACTTTCCAAGGGCATCTCCGTTGTTCAGTATGAGACACTGACATCCAAAGATGTGAAGAAAGCTGATTGAAGGCTTTCTCCCATGAAAAAGTTCATAGGATGTTTAATTGAATCTTTTGACTATCAGCGACATGTTTTGCGTAAAATAAGCGGTGTAGACAGCTTCTGCCCAAAACTGAGTAGGCAGGTGAGAATCGCTGAGCATTGAACGTGCAGCTTCAATAATTGTTCTATTTCTTCTTTCAGCGACTCCATTTTGTTGCGGTGTTCTCACTGATGAAAAGTTGTGAGAAATACCCTTACTCTCAAAGAAGGAATCAAGAGAACTGTTTTTGAATTCAGTCCCATGATCACTCCTTATTGAGCGAACGGTCAAATTGTTCAGGGTTTCCATCTTTCGAACAAAGGTGATGAGTTCTTCAGGGGTGTCGCTCTTAGAACGGAGAAACATAACCCATATATAACGAGAGAATTCATCAACTATGACCAGTGTATATTTCTTTCCAGCGATGGATTGTTTGTTAACAGGGCCAAACAAATCCATATGGAGTAGTTGTAGAGGAGATGACACTGAGGAGACTTGCTTTGACTTAAAGCTTGCTTTGGTCTGCTTCCCTTTCTCACACGCTGAACATAAAGACTCTTTGGCGTATGAGTGTTGAGGTAGACCAGTGACTAACTCTTTTGAAGAAAGATTGTTCAGTGTCTTGAAATTCAGATGAGAGAGCCTCTTATGCCATAGCCAGTTAACATCAAATGAGGCTTTTGAGAAGAAACAGGAGTTCTCAGTGGTTGTTGAGTCCATGTTTATTACATAAACATTTTCCAAACGATAACCGCTGAGAGCTATCTTCTCCTTTTTGTCAGTGACAAAGCAGGATTCCTTAGTAAATATTACTTTGTTATCCTTGTCGCAAAGCTGACTGATGCTTAAGAGATTATGCTTCAGCCCTTCAACATATGCGACTCTTCTGAAGGTGGTTGTACCATTAGAGAGTACACCAAACCCTCGGGTATGTCCTTTTCCATTTCCACCGAAAGTCACAGAGGGACCTTTCTCTTCCTTGTATTCAACGAGCAGGCTTTTCTTTCCAGTCATGTGTCTAGAGCATCCGCTATCGAGATACCAGATACCCTTCTTAACCTGCATCACAAAGGAATATAAGTTTTTCTTGGGTACCCACTTAGTCATGTGTACACGTTTGTCAGTGGAAGTAGTTGGAATGGAAGGTTCAACGATCTTTGCAGCATTTGAAGATTCAGCTTTGTCAGTCTTCACTTTGGTTAATTTCTTAACCTCAGTGGTCTTCTTTGCCTTGGGGGAAATCTTCACCTTAGCTATCTTTTCAGCTTTGGTGGCTGAGGGACACTTACTAGCAATATGATCAGTAAGTCCACAGTTATAACATTTCCTATAACTAAAAGTAGTTCTAGGACCATTTGAATGCTGAGCTTTTGATTTTGAATTAGAACGACCAGCACCAAATAAGCTTTTGGCTTTTGAAATGGGAGGAACGTTTAGTTCTTCAGATTTCTTACCAAGGACATCCACTCTGAGTCTAGGAGTAGATCGCTGAATAGACCCACGCTGAGTAGATCCAGAGATCTGATTCCTTGATCCAGAGGAATAATTCACTAAAGCTTTAGAAGCATTCAGCTTTGGTACTAAAGTACCATTCTGAGGATTTTGGTTAAAAGCAATTCCTTTACCTTTATCTTTAAAGACAGAGGTAGGTTTTGGATAAACCATTTTCTCTTTACCTTTTGAAGAGGTAGAAATTTCCTCAGGGATATGTGGTCTGGACGAGCAACACTGAGAGGATGAAGTATCAGCGACTGAGGATACGAAAGTTCCAAATAAGAGCATGGAACGATCAATGGTTGATTCTTGAGTTTCATATTTGTAACCGAGACCACGTTTATCACTCAGGGGTATCTGAGACTTAATTATCTCAGTGATCTTTGTTGAAGAATTACACTATCCTTCAACAGTAGCTTTTTCAGCTTTCAATGCAGCTATAGCTTCTGCTCGTTCGATTTTGACTAGCTGATTTAAATGCACTTGATCTTTAAAATCTTCTTCAATTTTAGAAAGCTTTTCTATTTGAAGGTGACAGTTTTTAAGCTGTTCAGCGAGATCAAGGTTTTGATTTTCAACTACAGTTTTGCCATTCATGGCTTCATATAAACTTCTAGTCAAGAGATCGATTTTACGCAGACTATCAGCTTCATCAATATTTGCAATATTTGTAAAGAAGGAAGGTGATACCTGAATTGCAGAGGTTGAAGTAGAGGGAATGTCTGAACTTTCTTCCTCATCTTCAATCTTTGCCATAAGACAGAGATTGGCTTCATCATCCTCAGAGTCAGATGATGATTCTTCTTCTTCAGAGGCAACCCAATCATAAGCCATCAGGCCTTTGCCTTTCTTCTTAAAGCTTTTCAGCTTCGCATACTTTTCTTTCAGCTTCGCATATTTGTCATCTTTATTCCTGGGAATAAAGGATTTCTTGGGAAACGCTGAGTTTCTCGAAACTTTCTTAGACCTGCACTCGTTAGCGAAATGTCCAATCTTTTCGCAGTTAAAACAAGTAGCAGTAGCCTTATCAACAGGAGCTGATGATCTTGGCTTATCAGTAATAGAAAGAGGTTTGTTCTTTCTGAACATTTTCTTTTTGGCGAATCTCCTGAACTTTTTAGTTAGGAGAGCCAAAGATTCATCATCATCTGAAGAGTCAGAATCTGATGACCTTTCAGAGTTACTTTCTAACTCAGTGATAGTGACCACAGGTCGCTGAGTAGAAGGTTCCTCTGAGATTAAAGCAACAGGGGTGCTTTTGGAATCTTTTACAAGATTCTTCTTAAGATGACTCGATTGCTCATGATTCAGCATCATGCCATATAAGGTAGCAAGGGTCATTGATCTTAGATCCTTTGACAACTTGAGACACATAGAATAACTGTCCCAACTTTCAGGTAAACATTCTAAAAACTTTGTCAGCACTTCAAAGTTAGAATATTCCTTACCAGCAGTTTTTAGATCTATTATTAAACAGTTAAAACGTTGGTGAACTTCAGAGAGAGTCTCATTCTTACCACAAATGAAACTTTCATACTGTCTTACCAGGTTGATCTTTCGAGAGTCCTGGACTTCAGCAGTACCTTCATACTGAACACATATTGTGTCCCACATGGCTTTTGAGGATTTCAGGTTCATGACGGAATGGTAGACTTCGTCAGGAAGAGCCATGGATAGTATGGATCTGGCTTTTGTGTCGATATCCACTTTCTTCTTATCTTCGTCAGTCCACATATGAACTTCCTTAGGAACCAGCCTTTCTGGAATAACAGGTCTATTCTCAGCGGCTGGAACTGCAACATCAATTCTTACAGGAATAAATGGGCCGTTTTCAAGATAATAAGGCATAGTAGGGTCTACACCTTCTAAGAAGAGAGTCATCCTATTTTTCCATAAATTAAAATTATCTCTGGAGAATCTAGGGGGTTTTGCAAGAGAACCATTGTCGATATAGTTTGTGTTTGTGTTGGTAGCCATTTTCAGAAATAGCAAGGAAGAGAAATCTTAGTATAGATTAGATCTTGTTTATGAGATTAAACAAATCCGCTCTGATACCACTTGTTGGTCACGAAGGGCTATACAAGTTTGTAGAAGGGGGGGGGGGGGTTGAATACAAACACACAGATTTTACTTTTCTAAATTGTTTATTGATAAATCATTAACAATTTACAGCTTGTTGCGGAAACAAGATTAAGGATAAACCTAAATCTAAACAAGTTGGAACACTAAGTTTCTTGCACTAAGAAAGAGAAGGAAATTACTAATAATAACCTATCTCAAGATAAGAAGGATGAACTTGTCCAGAGTTAGCAAGTTACTTCAAAATGAAGTGAGTTCTTCTTCTTATATATTGCATGCATTTAATGCATTGCAGTTTACACTTTACACGTGGCAGCAGCTCATTGGTTGTACGTCATTGACCTTTGTTGACAACCTTAGTAGCCACATGTTTGAACAGTGTAGTATCAGAGTGGATGTACGATTTCAGACAATAAGGAGGTTATTTTTCTGACATATCGTACGGAGACGTGCAAGGGTGGTTAAGACAAAAGTAATTTGTATGGAGGACTTCATGATCAGCTTTTCGTTGATTCAACGATCTATCATTCCATATCAGCGAATGATAGATTTCAGCGATAGCTGAAGTCTTGTACTTGATACTTCACGTTGAGTGGACAAATCTGAGTCTTCGCTGATCCGCATCAGTTCATTAGGAGACTTGTCGCTGGTTCTTGAGCTTGATCTTCGACTTCAGCGTAGAACCTATGTTGACGTGAAACTTATCTTCAGGGATCATAAGTAAACAACTCAGATTACTGAACAGACTCAGAGAATTATGGTGAACAGTGTTCGCTGAATGTTTAATCTAAAGAGCGAGAGTTCCTATCAGCGGTACTGTAAGATCTTAGTACTTATCAGCGATAGTGAAACTCTGATACATATTGTTTTACTTACAATTTTCACTAAGTATATAAGAGAGGGTCATTATCAAATCACTGAGGGTTTGGATCAACACATGCATAGGATCAAAAGCACAAATATAAATTCATATTATGGGTTGTTGCCTCTGCTTTCCATACAGACAGGGATAAAAATCTGGATGCTTAGGTGCCATGATGTCAATAATAAACTTTGTATTTAGTTTATTAGTCAAATCGGTGATTTGGTATATGGTTTTACGTTCTATGATGTCAACTCTATAATTTGCTAACAATCTGGATGCTCATTTGGGAATGCGATTTGATTGTTTTTAGATGCATATTTCCTTCTTAATTAATATAAAAATGTAATATTATTTTCTTCAAACTTAAGTTTTAGATTTGTTCAGTAAACGGTTGAATTAATTTTCTAGCTATTATCGAACGAGAAATTTAGGATCCGCCTTCATTGGACCATCTAGGAGATGAGAGGACTTTATAAGGATGTATAGCTTCTTATAAAAATTACCATTGGAGAGAGTTCTTACAAGAACCTTATATCTTTAAAGTTATTGTAAAGGAACTTTTGTTCGTATCTTGAACTTTGTGCAAGATGATGTTTTATTTGTCTTTTATTTACGTCTGTTAGAGGTATTTAAATTAAATATATGTTGTTGAAAAAATAGACGAGACCTACAAAAGGGTTCTTATAAGAACTACCATGCGGAGTTTCATATAAGTTCTTAAATTGATTATGCTCTAAAAATGTTTTTCTGGTTTTGATAAATATGATGTTACCTTATAAGCCAACTATAACCCAAATAGTCCTTTGATTGCTCCTAAAACAAGAATACATATATGACAATTTTCTGTAATCATGTTGTGTTTTTGTTTCTGCATAGGGTTCTCATGTTGATCCATCCCATTAAATTTTGGCAGGTGAAACCTTGATGTTTGAAAATTAAACTTACTTGATGCAAGTTTGTAATTAATTACAAGGCCACCTTAATGTCATTTATTGCTGCAAGTTTTTATTGTTTCTTAGGAATTTCAACTGTTGCATAAATGCTTGTGAATTAGCCAACTGTCTATCCCTGTGGGCTAACTCAACTTATAAGCTTGCTATCACATACCCTATAACAAAAAATTTCCTATTGAGATAATGTGTGAACCATATAACCGAGGATTAATTTATTTAGTTTATAATTGCAACGATGTTCAACTTAATGGTTAACTTTTCCAATAATATTAACTATAAATTGTATATAAACCGATTTGCATTTCCAAATCTCAAAAAAACATATAATTAAAATCTAGAGGGTCGATAATAGAATTAAGCATAAAGTAGGATTAAATATTTAAATCTCCGGCTTCACAATTGAAATGTGTCCCGTCGCCGCCGCATTGCGGTGAATTTACTATCATGCAATATAGAAAGTTTATGTACTCTACCATGTTCACTCGATCTAATTTGATATTTTCTATCTTGTTTTAGGTTTCTCTTGTGATTAAACACGATCTCCCAAATAACCGAGACCTTTATATTCATCTTGTCGATCCGGTCATTTTGGTCGAGGCTAAGTTATTGTTTTAGAGTTGTGATTCACCCGCGCTGCATCGCGCGGGTACACCACTAGTTATTATATATAAACATACAATGTAATATATTATCGTTATTAATTATTTTAATTGAAAAGTTAGTTAAAAGGGTAAAAAGACCGAATTGTCCTTGACTTAACTGAATCTTTTAACAAAATTAGCTTAGGGACGAAAAGCGAAATGAACTGAAAACCACAGAGATGAGGAAAACAGTTTTTAAAGACTAGGGACGAAAATGTTATAACCTGGACAAAAATCGTAGCTTGGGCCATCCGTATGGCACGCGGGCTCGGCTCGGGCTCGGGCTCGGGCTCCTGCGGGCTGTGGTACGGGGGGGGGGGGGGGGGGAGCGGGTTCAGGCTCGGGTTCCAGCCCCGGGTTCCAAAACCCGTTGAACCCGAGTGATTTTTTTTAATAATTTGAAAATAAATCCGTTGCTAACGGCTATTTAATTTTTTTTTCAATTTAATCACACTATATATATTAATCCAAACCCATATTATTTTTCACACAAAAATCTCTCAAACTCTCACAAACTCTCTCAAACTCTCTTAAACCCTCTCAAATTCTCTCAAACTCTCTCAAATTTCATCATGAATCCAAACAAAACACCTACATCCCGTCGTAACCGACCGGATACACCGCAACCGCAAGAAGACCCGGAGCTTGGTTTTCAAGCGTTTGCACAACAAGGTTATCATCCGCACTTTTCGCAACCAATTCCGCCATAATTTTCGCAACAATTTTCGCCACAAAATCCGCCACAATTTTCGCAACAATATCCGCAACAATTTTTGCAACAATTTCGCCAACAATATCCACAGCAAATTCCTTACCAACTTACACGTCCCGGTATGATTGAACAAGGTTTTACTCCGGCCAACTACAATATTCCTTCACCCGCAATCAATCTCGCCGACGACATTGTTCCGGAAACCCAACATTCTAGCCCGCACACACCACAATCCATCTACACACAACCATCAAACCCGGAACCATCAAACCCGAGACCAACGAGAAAAGGAAAAAACAAACAATATGAAAATAGAGCCCCCAAACAGATGTGGAGTAAAGAGGAGGAACTCGCGTTAGTGTCGGCGTGGGTTGACGTTTCGGAGGACCCCGTTATCGGTAACGCACAAACCGGTGGTAATATTTTTATTGTTATTATTATTATTATTATTGTTATTGTTATTATTATTAATATTATTAATATTATTATTATTCTTGTTAATATTCTTATACTTGAATTTACATAAATGTAGAAAGTTTTTGGACCCGTGTCGGGCAAGTGTTCTTTAGTTTAATGGGTCGCGGAAATTATAGAACAACTCATCAACAAGTTCAACGACCTCAATAAAAGAATAAATTCTTTTGGCGGCATCTACAACAACTTGCTCACTAATAGAGGGAGCGGAATGAGTGAGGCCGACATTTCACGAACGGCACACGAACGGTACCGAGCACAACATGGGTTTGCTTTCACTCACGAACAAGCTTGGGAAGTCCTCAAAAAATGTCCAAAATGGGGAGCCGTTCCAACGATGACGACAACTTCATCGCGGGGTTCAAAACGTACCAATCATTCCAATGATGACGATGACGACAACTTCATCGAGCAACTTCAACGACCCATCGGGAGAAACAAGGCAAAAAAAACATCAACGAGTAATACGAGCCGGTCGAATACGAACGAAAGTGTTACTCATTTGTTCACGACGTTCAACGAGAAGATTGATGATACAATGGAGTACAAAATGAAAAAACTCGAACTCGAACGAGAAAAGTTGGAACACGAACGAGAAATCGAACGAGCAAAAACGATTTGATAAAGACTTCGAGTTTTTCATAACCCCGCATGATCACCTTTCGGGCCCCGCTTTGATGGCTACGGTAGCGAGAAAAGAGCAAATTAAAAAATATCATAATTGATAGTGTTTTGTATTTTGTAATTTTTAATTTTTTAATGAATGATATGAATTTTTATTTTTATTATTTATCTTATTTTTATTTATTAAAAATATATAAATATTTTTATGTTGTTAAATAAGTAAATGTATAAATAAAAGAATTAAAAAAAATGAGGTGGCAAGAGGGCTTGAGAGTAGCGCTACGGGTCTTTAGGGCTTGAGGGCTTGAGGAGAGGGTTAGGAGAAAAGCTGATATGACGCTGATGTGGCGCTTGAGGGGGCTTGAGGGCTTCTACGGAGCGGTACTGATGGCCTTACTCTTTTTATTAATAGCAACTGTTTCAACTTGCGTATGTTAAGCTTCACCCGCTACAAAATCGGTATTCATCATTTTCCGTTTTTCCTGTACACACACAGGCCTCACTCGATCACACCACCGACCCTTCCTATCCTCCTTGCCGGTTTCACCTTTTCCGCCGTAGACACCGCCGTCTCCGTCGTCGTTACGCCAGTCACAACTCTACTTTTTGAGAAACCAATAGCGAACAACTAATTGGAGAAAAAGAAAAACACAGAGATGCCTCGTGAAATCATCACGTTGCAAGTAGGGCAATGTGGAAACCAGATTGGAATGGAGTTCTGGAAACAACTTTGCCTTGAACACGGAATCTCTAAAGACGGCATTCTTGAAGAGTACGCCACTCAGGTTACGAATTATCGCTAGCGTTTTCAATTTCATCGTAGTAATCAATTGATTTGAATTTTGTAGATCTACACAAACCACCAGGTTTACGATATGATTCTTCTCGTATAACAAAACATCCACATTATTAATTTGTCTCCGTGATCACACTCTAAACTCTTAAAAGCTAAAAAGTTGGTAGGTTTTGTGTTAAGGGTTAAATAAAGTGAATCGAAGGACATTTTGTTGTTTAAGAAACAAAATGTAAAACTAGCTAGGAGAGGCGTATTATGCAATCACTGATGAGAATCGGATGCACCTACAGCATTGCAATCAATATGAAATTTAGTTTTGGGCTTTTAAGTGCTTACTGATATAACTTATCTTACCGATTGAGCATGATAAGGACTAAGAGTCTTATAACGGGAAGGGCTACCGTTATATACATACGCAATTAATAAAGTATGTCGAATCATCCACCGAATCCTATGTTTCATCCTTGTTTATTTGATGTGTATACGTGTTTTGGACCAAGAGTCTTACCCGGTAAGTTAGAAAAAAATGATTCTTACCGGGTAAGTGTTTACCGTTTACTAAAAGCTTACCTGATAAGCACTTACCGGGTCATTTACCTTACCGGATAAACATGGCAAGGGTAAAAAATCTTACTTGGTAAGAGCAATGATAAAGAGATTCTTACCTTGTTAGTGCGGGTGAAGACTCTTATCCGGTAAGTGTTTACCGGGTAAATTGTTGCATGCATACCGTTTTGATGAACTACAATTTTACTCGATAAAATAAGTTAATTATAGTGTTGAATCTTACCCGTAGGGTAACTAGGTAAGCGCGTACCTTAAGCCATTGGGTAAACGGCCTCTAAGTGATGGTAATTTTTCTTGTTAGTAAGTGCTTGCCCGGTAAGCATTTGGTAAATGGCCTTTTAGCTTCTATGTTAGTATTTTACTTCATCCATCCATCCTTCAAAACCAGAAATATCATCCATACTTTCTCTTCCGTTATATTATATGAAATCAACACTTATGATACATTTGGAATTCCCTGTGTACCTCATAAGTCGATTGGTACATGATTCATCACCGAAGCATTTATACAAAAGTCAAGGTTCCTCGCTAATCCTTGAGTAGTGTAAAAAACAAACATTTTTAGAACTTGAGATTTCACCAATCGGAAAGTGAGGGTTTCTGTTATAAGACATGCACAATGATCTGTATATATGTAGCATTAAGGCAGAGATGCCATAAACAGAATTCATTCAGCATGATACTAATAGTCTCTTCTTTGTCAGTTATATGCTTAACTTTAACTACTTAAATGAGTAATTTTTCTCCAACTCATTTCCTTTTCTTTCATAAGTTGGAGGGCTTTATTTATAAATTCCTTTGAAATGTTTTTCATTTGGGCATTGAACTTGGTGCAGGGAGGTGCAGGTGACAGGAAAGATGTATTTTTCTATCAAGCTGATGATCAACATTACATACCAAGAGCTTTGCTTATGGATCTTGAGCCTAGAGTCATTAATGGAATCCAAGCTGGTGATTATAGGCATCTTTATAACCATGAGAACATATTTATTTCAGATGACGGAGGGGGTGCCGGAAACAATTGGGCCAGTGGATATGATCAGGTAAACAAACTCTTCTTCTTTTTAATAATTATTACTACTCAAACTCTTACAAAAAATTATTATTGCCTTCTGTTAAGGGTAAGCATTTTGAGGAGGATCTAATGGACATGATCGATCGAGAAGCAGATGGTAGTGATAGTCTTGAGGGATTTGTTTTATGCCATTCAATTGCTGGAGGAACAGGCTCAGGTTTTCACAATGTCTCATCTTCTATCTTTACTTTCTCAATTCAACAAATAATTTATAAATTTTAATCTTTTATGTAGGCATGGGTTCTTATCTTCTGGAGACTCTGAATGACCACTACAGCAAAAAACTTCTTCAAACATATAGCGTTTTTCCTAACCAGAACGAGACAAGTGATGTGGTGGTTCAGCCTTACAACTCCCTCTTGACTCTCAAGCGTCTTACTTTAAATGCTGATTGTGTTGTGGTTCTTGATAACACTGCACTTAACAGAATTGCAGTAGAGCGGCTTCATATACAGAATCCTACTGTTTCTGAGACTAATTCTTTAGTTTCTACTGTTATGTCGGCTAGTACAACCACTCTTCGTTACCCTGGTTACATGAACAATGACTTGGTTGGCCTTCTCGCTTCTTTGATCCCAACACCCAGGTGCCATTTTCTTATGACAGGATATACACCACTAACTGTCGACCGCCAGGTAATAACATCTCTCTCGGTGTTAATTTATGTTCACTATTTCCTAATTCGATACAAAAAGTTATTTCAAATCCACATATATATCAAATTCAACTTCCTTTTGCTCTCAATATTGTTATATATTATGTAATTCATGCCTATAGAGGACCAAAGATGCAATCTGATTTACTACCCTGATCTTGGCAGGCTAATATGATCCGTAAAACCACAGTATTAGATGTGATGAGAAGACTTCTTCAGGCAAGAACCCTAAACAATATATTTTTATGATGCATAAAATGTAACGAGTTGTTTACTAAACACTTCCGCCTCTTACCAACAATCTTTGTTTGCCATTTTGCTAACCGGGAATATTACCTGGTAAGAGTCACTGTGAGGATGGTGACTCTTACCCGGCTAGCACTTACCAGGTAAGAGACACTTGGCTTATGGGCCATTTACCACATGCTTGTCGGCAAGCGAAATTACCCTCCCTTACCATATCATGTAACATGTTCGGCCATAAAAATGGATTGTTGGTAAGCCTTTTAAACCCGGTAAGTGCTTACAGGTAAGAGTATTTTTTCTCACTTACCAGGTAAGACTCTTAGTCCTTAGTATGTCTCTTACCGGGTTAGATTGTTGGTCCGTGTCATGCTCAAACAATAAGGTAAATGGTATTGGTAAGCACTTTTCCCAGTAAGCATTTAGTAAACGGTCCGTAATTATTATGTTATTTTGATGACTTGGAATCTTACTAGGTAAGGTAAGTGACGGTGGTGACTCTTACCCATAAACGCTTACCCAGTTCATGTTGGTAAATGCCCCCAAGTGATTCTAACCATTGCAGTTCTAATCTTGTCTCAAAATAACCACCGGAAAATCCTTAAAATTGCTCATTTGTCTCATACTTGTTTTACCAAGTACAAAGGCTAGAAAATTTGGTACACACTAGGGTAAAATCGTATGATTTCTATTGAATGATTGAAAGAAAACTATTCCAATGGCTTTCAAGAGGCCACGGTCTCTCCCAGAGCAAAGCTCAAGTTACAAGGGATGTCAAAATAGAATGCTAACAGAATACGCTCCCTTTCCCTCTAATAGGTATTCCTGCTAATTATTGAAAATAGGCCAAAGCCCAAACAGCCCTTGGGCCTTATTCTAAATGAAAAGCAATAAAGGAATAGCCAGCCCACTTATTTGTTTCTTCTCTTATAAGTGAACCGTATAGGAGGTGTACCAATACTTCCCCCCAAAGAAAGCACCTTGTCCTCAAGGTGCTGATTGGGGAACTGCTGCAACAGAGGATCCAAGAGCTCCCATGATGATTCAAAATCGGACAATCCTTTCCATTTCACCAAAACTTCCAACTGGCCCGGGTCACCATTTGGTACAGTACGCACATCCACCACATCTTCTGGTTCGGCTTGTAACACCATATCCTCTGATATCTGAGTTGGAATGTCCTTAGAAGACACACAACTACCCAACGCTCTTTTTAATTGCGAGACATGAAAAACTGGATGGATGCGAACCCCATCTGGTAAAACCAATCGATAGGCAACCTGGCCTATTCTTTCAGAAATCCTATAAGGACCATAGAACCTAGCTAATAACTTCGGATGATTCCCTTTAACGAGTGATTTTTGACGGTAAGGCGCAACTTCAGAAAAACCCAATCACCTACTGCAAATTCGACCTCCTTGCGGTGTAAGTCTTTCTGGTGCTTCATTCGACACTGTGCTTTCAGGAGGTGCATTCTAACCTCATCCCAAATCTCGTCTCTTGACAACAATTCCTGTTCCACTGCCTGTAGACTTGAAGATAAGGGCCTATAATGAAGTAATGGTGGAGGTTCCCGTCCATATAACACCTTAAAAGGGGAGCATTTGAGTGATGAATGATAAGAGGTGTTGTACGATAGTTCTGCCCAAGCCAACCATTTGCTCCATTGATTCGGCCTATCCGAAACCCAACACCGAAGGTACTGTTCTAGGCCTTTATTCACTACCTCCGTTTGATCATCCAACTGAGGATGGTACGCGGTGCTGTAATGCAGTTTGGAGCCTTGTAATTTAAATAGCTCCTTCCAAAAACTACTTAAAAAGACTTTATTGCGATCAGAGACGATGGAATGGGGAATTCCATGTAACCTGATAATCTCCTTGACAAAGATATCAGCTACCGAATGAGCATCAAATGGGTGTTTCAGACCTATAAAGTGAGCATATTTACTCAATCGGTCAACCACCACCAAGATGGTACTCATACCATTAGAACGAGGGAGGCCTTCAATGAAATCCATTGATATCTCTTCCCATACCTTATTAGGTAGGGCTAATGGCTGCAACACACCGGCTGGAGTGCCGCTTAGATTCTTATTCCTCTGGCAGATTTCACACCTCTTTACCAAGTCGACTATGTCCTGTCTCATTCCGACCTAAAATACCTCTGCCGCAATTCTTTGGTAAGTCCGATCTTCCCCACCATGACCTCCAATGGGTGAGGCATGGAACTCCTCAAATAAGAGTGGAATAAGCTTGGATTTCCTTGGTAGAACTAAACTATTTTTAAACAGCAATAAACCTTGGCTTATTTCGAACCCTTTGTGGGCTGTAGCATCTTTCAACAGCTCATACTTGATCTTTTGGAGCAGGACATCTTCCTCCAGTTCTTTCTTTAGGGTATCCCACTGCCTTCATTGAGGACCCCCCAGACTTGAACATTCTATCGCTTCTTGTTTCCTCGAAAGGGCATCAGCAGCATTATTTGCACTACCAGGCTTATAAACGATCGAAAAATCATAACCCAAAAGCTTAGTGACCCACTTTTGGTACTCCGGCTCAACCACCCTCTGTTCTAACAAGAATCTGAGGCTCCTCTGATCACTACGCACCGTAAAATGCCTCCCTAATAGGTATGGCCTCCATTTTTTAAGGGCAAAAACAATTGCCATTAACTCTCTTTCATAAACTGATTTTTGCTTAGCTCGAAGCCCTAAAGCTTGGCTGAAATAGGCAATTGGTTGTTCTTTTTGCATTAGAACAGCTCCCAATCCATAACCTGATGCATTGGTCTCAATCACAAAGTCCACTGAAAAATCAGGTAACTTAAGGACAGGAGCCGAAGATAGCAGGTTCTTTAACTTCTCAAAGGCATTTTGGGCTGTCTCGGACCACTGGAACTAGTTCTTTTTTAATAAATCTGTGAGAGGAGCGGCGATCACTCCATATCCTCGAATAAACTTTCTGTAATACCCTGATAGCCCCAAGAATCCCCTCAATTCCGTTACCGATGTTGGTCGTTTCCATTCTTCAATAGCCTTGATTTTAGAACTATCAACCTCCACACCTTCTCCAGAAATAATATGGCCCAAGTATCTCAATTTCTCCCGACCAAATTCACATTTTTTTTATTCGCGTACAATTGGTGGTGAGACAGTAATGTCAACACCATCCTGAGGTGTTCTAAATGCTCAGCCATCGATTTGCTATATACTAGGATATCATCAAAAAAGACCAATACAAATTTGCGTAACACGTTACTAAACACCTTGTTCATCAAACCTTGAAAGGTGGCCGGGGCGTTTACTAACCCAAACGGCATTACGAGAAACTCGTAATGCCCTTGGTGTGTACGGAACGCAGTCTTTTGAATATCTCCATTCTCCATTCGAATCTGATGGTAGCCGGATTTTAAATCCAGCTTAGAAAATACTCGAGCATCGTGGAGTTCATCCAACAACTCATCAATCACGGGGATCGGGAATTTGTCAACCACAGTGGCCTTATTCAAGGCTCGGTAATCAATGCAAAACCGCCAGCTGCCATCCTTCTTTTTGACAAAAAGGACTGGGCTCGAAAACGGGCTCGAACTCGGCCGAATCACCCCGGCTTCCAACATTTCCTTAACTAATTTTTCAATTTCATCCTTTTGGTAATGAGGATACCTATAAGGACGAACATTCACAGGACCGGATCCTTTTAGCACAATACGATGCTCTTTTCCCCGCTCCGGTGGTAGCCCCATCGGCATGTTGAATACTTCAACGAACTCATTCAACAGTGGTTCTAAAACTGCCGCATCACCCGAATTGGTCCCCTTGTCAGCTTCACATGAACTCAATTCGATCAACACCCCATGGCCTTCCTGCTGAATTACTTTACCCATTGTTTTTAATGACACCTTAGACCTGCCTAACGATGGATCTCCCTTTAACGCCACTGACCTCCCATTAACCGTGAATTTCATACTTTGCTGCTTCCAATTCACATAAGTGTCCCCAAGGGATTCCAACCATTGCATCCCCAAAATAACATCGCTGTTACCTAATTGAATCGGTAAAAAGTCCTCAACGATGTCCAATCCTTATACCGAAAGTGTCACATGTCTGCAGATCCCTTCTCCCTGTACTGTTTTTCCCGTTCCCATGGTGATCGTATATTCCTTAGTCCTCTCAATTTTCAAATTCAGTTTATCCACAACCTCCTTCGAAATGAAGTTGTGTGTTGCTCCGCTATCGATTAAGATTACTACCTTCTGATCGCCTACGGTACCTTCCATTTTCATTGTCTTAGGATTAGTTAATCCTATCACCGAATTTAAGTGGATCTCCACTTTCTGCCCCACGTCAACAACATCCACCATATTCAGGGACCTCTCTTCTGTTTCGAGCTCCTCTTCTTCATTTGATTCCTCCTGGACCAAAATCACATTCAATTCTTTTCTCTTACATCGATGTCCCGGTGAATACTTCTCATCACAGCGGTAGCATAGCCCCAACGCACGCTTCTGTTGAACCTCTTGATCAGACAACCTTCTGAATTCAGATCCAGTCTTCGTTAAGGAATTGGGAGCTGTCGACGACTGACTCGAGGTGCTTCGAGCCTCGGAACTAAAACTCACATTCCTCCTATTCCACGGTGGACCTCGCTTCTTTCCTATCAACTTGTTTTTGATTTCGATCTTCGAGGCTAGCTCCATCGCAACAGTGAGCGAAACTGGACTCATCAGATGGACCTCAGCCTTAATCGTGTTTTCCAGTCCATTAATGAACTGACTTAAGAAAATTTCTTCACGAATGCCGTCCAAGGGTGCAGCGAGCTCCACGAATTTCCTTCGATACTCCTCTACCGAACCTTCCTGTTTAATTGCTAGGAACTGCTCACATAATGAACCAGCGGCTAACGATCTGAATTGTCGGAGCATCATGCTCTTCAAATCCTCCCAACGAGTGATCGGATGACGTTTGTTTTCCCATTGAAACCACTTCAAAGCATCTCCTTTGAACGCAATAAACGATACGTCGATTTGCTCCTCCTAACTTAATCGATTAAGTGAAAAATAGCGTTCAGCTCTCAGGATCCAGCCATCAGGATCAGATCCATCGAACGTAGGAATCTCCAACTTCCTTCCCTTCACGGCGAGAAACCTATTTTGATCATAACCATCAGTTTCCTTTTTCTTCACACTCGATCCCGACGCATCGGCTCCTCCCTGATTGGGTAACGAGTCCAATTTACTCGTAACATCATCCTGTTGTTTCAGGATTTTCTCCATCTGCTGCGCAATCAATAACGTCTTCTCAATCGATCCCACACTTCCTTCCAGATCTTCCAATCTCGTAGTCGTACTTCGAGTTGTCATCTTCCCTGGAACGTGACTGCTCTGATACCAATTTGGTACACACTAGGGTAAAATCGTATGATTTCTATTGAATGATTGAAAGAAAACTATTCCAATGGCTTTCGAGAGGCCACGGTCTCTCTCAGAGCAAAGCTCAAGTTACAAGGGATGTCAAAATAGAATGCTAACAGAATACGCTCCCTTTCCCTCTAATAGGTATTCCCGCTAATTATTGAAAATAGGCCAAAGCCCAAACAGCCCTTGGGCCTTATTCTAAATGAAAAGCAATAAAGGAATAGCCAGCCCACTTATTTGTTTCTTCTCTTATAAGTGAACCGTATAGGAGGTGTACCAACCTAATTCATTCATTCTTCCTAAGAGTTGTTTGTTTTGCAGACGAAAAATATCATGGTTTCCTGTAATGCTAGATCAAAGCAAGCTAATCTAGCAAAATACATATCAATATTAAACATTATTCAGGGAGAGGTTGATCCTACTAAGGTATATATAGTACAACATTATATTATTTTTTTGAATCTATAATGTTTGTAGTCTAAGATATTTCTAACTGCTTCTTTAAGGTTCACGAAAGTTTGCAGCGAATACGTGAAAGAAAGCTTGTTAACTTCATCGAATGGGGTCCTGCTAGCATTCAGGTATGTCTCATGATGGTGTTCGAGCCTGCTACTATATATATATATATCCTTTAAATTTGTCACAAGTTGTTTTGCTTTCAGGTTGCTCTCTCAAGGAAGTCTCCCTACGTTCGAACTGCCCACAGGGTGAGACTTGTGCGATTTTATCTTCTTGTAGTTATTGATACAAATAAAACCCGTATGTATATATATATATATTATCTTTTAGGTGAGTGGGCTGATGCTAGCCAGTTACACCGGAATTCGACATCTATTCTCCAAGTGTTTGAGCCAGTATTCTCTCTTGAGGAAAAGGCAAGCCTTTCTCGACAAGTACAAGAGTTTCCCTATGTTTGCTGTAAGTTATTATTTCTCACTCATTATTCCTACTAATCTGTTGATTAATGTAGAATACATGTATTTTTACTACAAAAAACATGGGCAAATATGTTTGATTGCATCAACTTTTGCTTCTTTTCTAGTATCTTTCAAATTTTGATAAGTCTAAGGACTAACTTTTGCATCTATGGATCCACCCTTTTCTAGGATCTTTCAGAATTCGATGAGTCTAAAGACTTACTTGACAGTTTGGTCGATGAATACAAGGCGTGCGAGTCCCCAGATTACATCAAATGGGGAATGGAGGTATGCACCAGTTGGATATTTGAATCTGTTTTCCGGTTTTGGCCCTCGCTAACGAGTTCACATGTGCTGTAGGACCCGGATCATATTCTAACCGACCAAGGATCTGATATTGGAACAGTCGATCCTACTTACCAATATGTATAATGCAGGCACACGTGTTAACTTTCGTCTAATATTATTTAATCTCGTTTTTGTAAAGTAGTTACTTTACAATCTGGTGCATAAGTAAGTTGGTTTGACCTAAAAGAGGGCACCCATATTCAAGAGAATCGGTGTTGGAACCCTTAGGTGGCGTTTGGTTTGCATAATGGAATTTGGTGGAATTGGAACCCATCAAAGCAATTTGACTTTGAACGAATTGATATAAAATTTGATGGACTTTGACCACGTCGTTTGGTTGGCAGGAATTGGAATAGAATCTCTCGATAGAATTGAAATTTGCATGTTTGGTTGGCACTCGGAATTTGAATGAAAATGTAAATGACCAAAATAACCCTTCATTACATTTTCATACTTTTTTTTGCTTAAATTATAAATACAAATATAATGATGATATTAATTGGTTGTGGTGGCTGCGCTGATGACGGTAATGGCGCGGTGGGGGCTGGTGAGGGTGGCGGGGGTGTTAAATTAGATGCAATTGTTAATCGACTTTTAAAACCCAATTATAAAACATGATACATTTGTCAAGGAATGGAATTTAGTTCTTCACTTATGCCCAATGATAAAATCCTTTAAATGTGAATTTAGGCCCAATCATTTCAATCCACAAATCAAACATTATCAACGAATTTGTTATTCTAATTCCATCAAATTCCTTAAGATTCCACAATAAACGGCTACTTAATGCAACAGGGCCAAGTACAACAACTTTAATTTGGTCACCCTTAGTGCAAATGGGACTGATTACTAGAAAATGCCTTAGTGCATCCGGATTCAAGGGATTGAATACTATAAGTTAATATCGTCTTGGTAGAGTTGTTAGTTTGCAATCTGGCGTACCCTAATGCATAAGGAAGGGGTTGTTCATTAATGGCTTAACGGACTATATGACGTATATAGCTTATTTGGTAAGCCGTACCGTATTGTTTGGTTGTGGCTTAAGGACTCTGAAGATGGCTTTATTTGGTAAGCTAGTTGAGAAGTGTTATCTCCATTAAGCCATCAATATTCCATCTATGCCCTCCCCATCATTCTGTCTCCAAAAAATTAAACCCTAACTCCTTCCCTTCTCTGTCTTTCTACTCTACCAACCTAGGCGCCTCATTTGGTTTGTGACCACGACCGGCCACCACCACTCTCCGCCATTGTTTCTTGTCAGCCACTTGTACCTAGGGCCGTAAACGAACCGAACGTTCATCGAACTATTCGTAAACCGTTCGACGGGAAGTTCGTTTATGTTCGTTTATTAAATAAATGAACGAACACAAACACATTTTTTTGTTCGTTTAGTTAAATGAACGAACATGAACAACGGTCTCGTTTTTTCATTTACGTTCGTGAACGTTCGTTCGCTTATGTGCGTTTACGTTCGTTTACATTTGTTTTATATATATATATATATATATATATATATATATAAATATGTAACTTCATTAAGTAAATTAGTTTTTAAGAATTTTATTTTATACCTAGGTTAACCCGGTTTTTCATTTTGTTATGATATTTTTTACGAACAAAATGATGAGTAACAGTGGTTATTTCTATTCATTTGGGTTCGTTCGTTTATGTTCATTTAAGTTCGTCTTACGTTCGTTATGTTTATTTAAGTTCGTTTGTTTACGTTCGTTCATGTTCATTTAAGTGCGTTCGTTTACGTTCGTGTTCGTTCGGTTAAGCTAAACGAACGAACACGAACAAGCCTCCGTTCGTGTTCGTTTACACCAACCTCTACAGCCATTGGCCCATGGCAATGGCTGTTATAATATATATATATATATATATAATGCTACACGTGAGTATTGTGGGGTAATATGGAAATTACCATATTACCCTTATTCTTGCTCCCCAAGATGCTTGGTCACCACTCCTATTTCCCTTATAAATAGCAACCTACTCCAACCATTTTGAGATACACACACAGACATTCCTTGGTGCTTCATTTGTTAGGAACATCCACAAATACTCTCTAGTATATTTCGATATACATAGTATGTGTGAGGTCGAGAGTGTTTTGATATTCGGTGGTGTTCGTGAAGCATCGTTTGTTGATCGTGGATCTTAAGATCCTTGTTAAGCACTTGTAATCTCCTTGGTTGGTAATAAACGCTTGCTCTCTCTCTTTGGTGGACGTACACTATCACAGCGATAGTGGAACCACGTTAAATCTCGGTGTTATTTTGGTTGTGTTTCTCTTGCCATATATATATCTCGTTATTATATATATATATATATATATATATTGTCGATATATATACGCTTATATATGTTGTTATATATATTTATAGATACTAACGTTTCCATCGTTTTTATCTATCTATCTATCTATCTATCTATCTATCTATCTATCTATCTATATATATATATATATATCTATACTACATATATAAGCATTTACATCAAATGTCTTAAAGACAAATTTTAAAGCACAATGTACCACACTTTAAAGCATCAAATTCAAAAAACTCTTAATTACAAGTTATGAGGCATGAGGTACAACCTGGTATTGCATTCATTAAATGAGTCTCTTCCCCTACCTTTTCACACATACGCACATACAAATAGCCCCTCGCCATACCGAGTATTTCTGTTCTTCACTATTTGCAAGCTACCCAAGTACAACCATACACAAGTACAGCCATACCCCGATTATCTACTTCTTCAAGACCATACCTCCAGTACGTCTTCTCTACTTGCACCCTATCTTCATCATCTAGCATATAAATCATCAGTATGGATTCAGAGAAATTTTCATCGATCCCACCTTCTCCTATCCGATTTTGATTTGAGGTAAAAACCCTAACTCTTGATTTTGATTTTGTTTTGGTTATGGTGTCAAGAATTTCAATTGTGTTTTAAGAATGTAGTGTAAATGTACTTAATTGCCACACCCTCTAAAAATTGCCTCGTAAGTTAGAAGGAATGTGTTTTAGGAAAATTATTTGGCCACCTACTTGCTTGAGGTTTTGATACTTTGAGGTTCATATGTGTATATATTTTACTGTTTTCCCCTCGTATGACACTTCAAATGGTGCTTAATATTCTACAGAAAGGATTAAAAAGTGGCAAATACTTTCTGAATTTATAAGCCCTTTAAGTTAACAAAAATCAGAGTGTATCTACATATCTTTGTTTTTCAAACTTTTTTCTATCTTTAATCATACAATTTTGTTGGGTTACCTTTTGGGGCTGTGATTTATGATGTTCAATTTTGTGAATGTCTCTCTTAATTTCTTAGTGTGATGTCTAATTTACAAATTTAGAGTTCTGGACAAATTTAGTTGTTTTTGGGTTAATTTGTTTAGGTTGTTCTTGTGGAAAAAGCAATGTGTTATGTATTTGTGTCAATGTTTAAAATGTAGGTTTTTGTAAACAGCCATTTCTTCTTTGTTTTTGGTTACTTCAACAAGATCTTGAGTTGGCCATTTTTCTTTTATAAATGGTAGCAACCAACCTTCTGATCATTTTACCCAACTTGCTAAATGAATTTACATCATCATCATCAATTAAGATACCATGACAAATAATCTAATCATTATATGCATATTAACTCATTTTGTGCACTAACAGCAAGCTGAAAATTATCATCAAAGAATCTAAATTACCAACCTTCCCTGCATTATTTTTTGATTATATATATTTATCTATATCTATACTACATATATAAGCATTTAAGCAAAATGTCTTAAAGACAAGTTTTTATGCAGTGTGTACAACAAATTAAAGCACAAAGTTTGAAAAACTCTTAATTGCAAACTATAAAGCACAACTTACAACTCTTTTTAAGCAAGGGTTTTAAACCATACCAACAAAAAGTACGGTTCAGTCCCTTACCTTACTTCCTCACAATACAGCCATACCCTGCCATACCAACTCTTTCACGCTTCACGTCTGGTTTAAGAAGTTTTCACACGCCAAAAAATGCTTTCTTCCCCACCAGTACAACCATACTTCTTCTACCAGACCTTCGGTACTTCTTTTTGCACGCCATGTTGCATATAAATCAAGAGCATGGGTTCAGAGAGAAATCACTTCTCGATCGATTTCAAATTGAGGCTCTCTTCTCTTGTTTTGTTGCTATCCAGGAAGCCAACAACAGTCGCTAATCAGGTAAATTAGATATGTTTTAGGGTTTATAATCTCAATCCTTGATGCCTCAAATCGATACATTAGGTCTCTGATCATCAATTTCTATCATTTATGCATTGGCTTTCTTAATTTCGAGTTTATAATTGTGTAAACATTTTTTTTATGGCCCAAATCGAAACATTAGGTCTGATCATCAATTACTCTCATTTATGCCCCAAGGGGAAGGCATCAACAAGTTGAAAATGCACCTTGATTTGATTAGAGAAAAATTGAAGTAACTTTTGATCACAATACTAACCACATAGATCATGGGTCCATTCAAGTATGTCAAAAGCTACTGTAACATTCCTATTTAGATCCAATGGGTCATAGCAATCTGCAGTAAGATAATATAACCATAGCTGCTGATTAGTAAAATTAAAGAAGACAGATATAAGGTTGTTAATTAATTGCATCAATGCAAAAGGGAAGTATGTGAAACTGCAAATTGCAAACAAGAAGACCAAGATCAAAGAAAAACACCATTTGGGCTCCATTTTTTGAGTATCAGTAGGTTAAGTTGGAAAAAAGTTGCATGGCAGGGGACAAAATGTACACTTCTTATGCATTGGCACATAAAGAAGCATGTTTTTAGCTCGACAAAAAGAAATATGTTTCACAGTGGTAACATCGTTTTGCTTTCAACCATCTTCTCATATTTTTTTGATTTAGTAAAATTGTATTGTACATTTGTACTATGTATTCTTGACATGGTATGCTATGATTTATAATTTTTTTCCCTGTTGCTAAAATGGCATTTGTACATGTCGGTCTTGATTTTTTTTTTGCTTCAGATGTGAGTTTTGATGGTATCCATTATCAGGATAAACACTCTTTACATCTTGGTTGTTAGTTCGTCTCTGGATTCCCATAGTAAGCTTTCTGATTTCTTTTGAAAAATTAAACTTATATTTCTTTGTAAAACATATGTTCATAGTACTACTTGACATAAACAACTCAGACCCGATACCCAGACCCGGGCAACTGCTTGCATAAACAACCCCTTAATTCTAATTTTACATGATGGTTTGTATATTTGCAGCAACCAATTCAACACCTCAGACCCGATACTCTAAGCGCTAACGGACGTGGACAAGATCCTCCTCCGAAGACAAATCTTGGGATGTTGAGTCAACAGGTACTTTGATTGTTTTGATAATATACAACTTAAATAATTATTTGAAGAGAAGTTAATATGTTTCCCTGCTGTTATGTTTAAAATTTCATATATATATATATATATATATGCAGAGGAGAAGCAACTTTGATTTTACTATTGTTCTGGTTTTATTTTACTTTTGGTGTTTCAAATGTTGCTGGTTCATGATCACTCTATTTGGTTCTTTGTATATCTATACTATATTATAAAGCTTTTAAGTAAGAATCTTAAAAAACATATTAAAGACAACCAAAACAAAACAGAGATCCACCAAAACAGAACCAAAGACCGAAAACTACAACGACACAACCCGCGAACCGCAACAGCTGAGACAAAACAGCAGCTGTGATCCAGCAGCTTACTGCTGCAGATGAAACCACCAAACAACAGCTGCAGAACAGCAGCTTAATGCTCTGCCAAACAGCAGCTTAATGCTGTCAAGCAACAACTAAATCCGAACAGCAGCTTAGTGCTGCCAAACAGCAACTTAAAGCTGCCAGACAACAGCTTAATGTTGCCAAACAGCAGCTTACTGCAACTAGCCAGCCACACCGGGATCTGCAGCACCAAACAGCCAGCCTACTCCCACACGAACAGAAGCTGCAACATATAAGCCAAAACATCTGAATGGTTAAGCCACCATTCGACTCTTTCCTACAGCAAGCCCAAGGAATTACCGAGTGACTTGGTTAACATTTGTTATTTCATTTGGAAGTTCATTGGATGATCTCATGTTTTCTATAAACTTTTATTTGTTCTCAAGTTTTAATATGTAGAAATTGCACTACAAATAGGCGTTTGCACATGCATGTAGTTAAGACAATGTCCCTTCATTCTTCACAGGGGGATTTCGTTGCAATCGCTCACAGTGGGGCTCTTGGTGGTGATTAGATGATTAAAGATTTAAAGCTCAGACGATTCCTTCTCCAAAGAAAATTCTCTCACTGATTGTTATTATCATTTTAACAAGTCTTCTTCTATTGGTATGTTACCCATCTCTTTGCATTAGTGCATAATGGCTTTGTTCCATATTTTCCTGAATTCAAATGCAAGTTTTTAAGCTACAATTTGCTTTGACAAAACTAGGAGGATTATCAGGTGTAGCCATAGGTGTTGTTACTTGCAGGATGTTACATAAAGGACTCGGAAAATAGTTTGGCGTTATTAAAGAATGCACAGATTCAACATATGCAGACGACTCAAAGAATGCCTCATGTTCAATGCTTATCTGCTTTGCATATAACCATGGCTTACGACTTGCTTGACCGGTAATATCTAAACTTAATAAAACTTTCAGAAGTGATGTTTTAGTCCAATTTTATATGGGAAAGTGCAACCAGTTATATTGTAAATTTCCATTTGAACTTAAAATTTGATTTATAGGTGGATTGTAAATGCAGTTAATTGCATACAACGTATTATTTAATGTAATGAATTTTCTAGAAGTACTTATTAGTAGGTCTTGTGGTCAACATTTGTCTAAAACAATTCTCTTTGAAAGTTCGATTGTTTTTATGTGGATTTTTCTAAAAGATAGAAACAGCAGACAAGTATGAATGGTTATTACACTCTCTAATTTATCTCATAAATCCCAACTTGTTTTGATATAATGATTTTGTTGGACATGATTATGAAATGTGCCCGTTAGCTCAATTAAACATTGTTAGTACATTCTCCTGTTTAAGTTGTGCAAACCGTGCCTTTAAACTTTAATTCTGTCAGAGTTTTGGTTGGTTTCGATTTGTTGGCTTTAAGGAGGTGATTGTGGTCTACTCATCTTCATGTCTTTTTGTTAATTCCTTTGTGGAAAGCTATTACGTCCTTATCTTGAGTTCCCATGGTACCGACATTCAAACTGGTCTTGAACTTCAAGATTTAAAAATTGGTTGCAAATGTTTTGGGTCATATTTGTTAGGATGGTATACCAAATATTTGTTAATGGTCACATATTTAATTGGTATCCAAACAACCTGTAAGGAGCTGTTTACTTAACACTTACCCAGGTAAGCACTTATTGGTATCACTTACCAAATAGTCTCTACATATAAATTCTGATGGTTGACACACTTCTCTTCTGTTTGAGTCATGGTCTTTATCTTATGATTTGGTCATTTTATTTTGTATATAGATCTGCTAGCCACTTGTAAGTGCTTAAAATTTTGCTCACCCGAGTGATTATTTGGTTGAAACCAACATTATTTAGACCTTTAAGGGTGTTAATGAAATTGAAGAAGTGTTTTTGAAAAGGAATATGAATGTGAATTACTCGGTAAACCCTTATCGGATTGTGTAACTTCATCGGACATGAAAATTTATTGTTGGTAAGCATCCTAAACTCGGTAAACCCTTATCGGATAAGATTCGTTTCCCACACTTTGATTAATCTATTAAAACGACATTGTATAAAACATTTTTTACATGTATCCTCATAAGTGGGTTATTGAAGTCTAGACTTTAGACACTCGGACTATTGTGCTTGGACATCTTTGTTAAGAGTTAACTACTACAACACATCTTTCAAGACCAAAACTTTATAGGACACAAAGATATCTAAATGTACTAATAATACACTATAATAATACACTACTTTATATGATGCAAAGAATGTTTAAGAGCATCTCCAACAACATTTCCATTTTTTTTAAAATAGAGATTTTTAGCAAACCATTGCTAAAATAATTTCAGCTCAACACCAACAGCATTGCTAAATTTAGCAAACCATAGAGCTTTTTCCTATATTTAGCAAACCATTGAGATTTTTTTAGAAAATTTATATTTTAGCAAAAAATTTAGCAAATCTGTTGGAGATGAATAGCAAACCAAAAACCCCTTTTTCCTATTTTAGCAAATCTATTGGAGATGCTCTAAATATACTAATACACTACTTTCTATGACACAAAGAATGTTTAAATATATTGTTATAATTTTCATGAGTTTATGATTTTAGTCGAAAGGGAAAAGCCATTGAAAGCCAAACAGGATGCCATAAACAAAGTCCGGACATCCAATCCTCAATCTATTATAACAAGAGAACTACATACACGAAATTTATGATCTTACGGTATAAATATGTTTCAATTAAATATTTTCATGTTTTTACAGAACATGTTTACAACTGAGCACTTCACGAGAACAAAACCACATTCTAGATATATGGATGTGCATTATTACACACGATTGTATTTATGTTTGGTTCACGCACAAATTTCAAAATTTATTAGTTGGATTGCAAATAAGCCACACAAACTCATGAAATAAAATTGAGATGGATGGAGAAACATGACATGAAGGCTAAGTTAGTGACCCAGAATTGTGATTTACCCGCGCTGCATCGCGCGGGTACACAACTAGTATATATATATATATATATATATATATATTTCATGTGGGTTTAATTTTCTATGTTAGAGAATTATTGTGTAACATCTAGATTATTGTTATCTGCATTTGTTGTTGGGTTTATTGTGCACTTGGATTTCTACTCGTTTTGGGACCTTAGAAGTCATTTGTGAGCTTCTCGTATTTTGGCATAATAAATATTTCCTAACAATTGGTATCAGAGCTTCGGATCTAGATTTGGGTTTGTGTAGAAAATCTACATAAACAGTTTACACATTTTGTTTTCTCTATGGCTGAAGTAGAAAACCCATTTGGTGCCGATCCTTCTAACCAGTCCCAAAAACCGTACCAAGAAGGTACATTTAATTTTTCCGGGGCTGGGATTCGTATACAGACTTGGAATGGGGACAGTGCCTTTGGTAAATGGCAGTTCACAACATCCGTGACACTTAGGAAAAATGGAGTCCATCCCGTAGTATTTGCTAAAGACGAGTTAGACCCTAATATATCTTACCTTAAGGCTAAAGAAATGGAAGCATGGGCATTTACTACTTTGCAGATGGCTATGGGAGATAATGTTATATCTGAGATTGTGTCTGAAAAGACAGCTGCAGGTATTTTGAGCAAGCTTGAGAATTTATATCTCAAGAAAACTTTGACCAACAGATTGTTACTGATGCAGTCGTGTCTCTTCTTCAAAATGAAGGAAGGCACAACAATTAAGGCGCACATGACCGAATTCGAAGACATCATCATGAAGTTGAAGGCAACAGATGCACTTCTTGCAAAAGATGAAGAAGCGCTTGCTATGATCCTGTTGTATTCACTTCCAGAGAAATATTCCCAATTCACTAACATTTTTATTTATGGAAGAGAAACTCTTTCTTTGTCTGATGTGAAAACATGAATGATTTCTGAAGATCAAAGAATTCAGATGCGAATCGGTAACAATCACAGAGAGAATAATTACAGTCAAGGCCTATTTGCTAACAGAGGCCGAGACGATCAGCAGTCTTCAAGAGGAAGAAACCGTGGGCGCTCTCCGTCTCGTCGACCTGGTTCTCGGGGGAAATCAAAGACTCGTGGCAACTGTAATTATTTCCACAAGCCAGGTCATTGGGTTAAGGATTGTCCGAGTCTTAAAAACAAAGACAATACAGACACCTCTGCCGTTGCAGCCGAAAAGGAGCAAGATGGCTTCTCTGCCACAGTTACACCACCGCAAGGAGACAGGCGATGGGTGTTAGATACCGGGGCATCTTGCCACATGACACCATTCCGGGACTGTTTCTCTACCTTCGAAAAAGTTGAAGGTAACAATATTTATATGGGAAACAGTACTTCGTGTGTCACTCAGGGTATTAGTACTGTGCGGATCAAGATGTTCGATGGATGTATTCGGACATTGAATAATGTCAAATTTGTTCCATCCATGACTCGTTCCTTGATCTCTGTTGGACAACTGTCCAAATTGGGTTGCAACATTCGTATTGAAGACGGGAGTTTGCGCATCTCGAGAGGGAGTATTATCGTTATGAAAGGCGAACGGGCGGAAAATAATATTTTCCATTTGATTGGCGAGACTATTTCTTCTGAATCGTGTGTGGCCGAAATTTCTCAGAATCTTGGTGATGCTCGCTTATGGCATCTTCGTTTGGGTCACACATCCGAGAAGAACTTGGAGATTTTGCGCAAGCGAAAGCTCATTAAAGTCTTTGTTCCTACTAGCTGGAGTTTTGTTCGGGATGTGTCAAAGGAAAGCAGACGCGTGTTTCTTTTGGTGTTGAAAAATACAACACTAAAGGAATCCTCGATTATGTTCATACAGACGTCTGGGGACCATCCAGTACTCCGTTCCTCAGTGGAGGTAAATACTTTGTTTCGTTTATTGATGATTTCTCACATAAGCTTTGGGTGTATGTGTTAAAGTTCAAGTCAGATGTCTTCGATACATTCAAGACTTGGTTGGCACGAGTAGAGGTCGAGACTGGCAAGAAATTGAAAGTGCTTAGATCTGAAAACGGTGGAGAGTTTACTAGTGGTAACCTCAAGGACTTTTGTTCGCGTAAAGGCATCCACCGTTACTACAACACTCCAGGCGATCCTCAATCTAATGGGGTAGCCGAACGGATGAATAGGACTTTGCTTGAAAAGGTCCGATGTATGTTGTCGACATCGGAGTTCCCCAAAACTTTCTGGGCCGAAGCACTTTACACCGCGGTGCACATTGTTAACAGGTTACCTTGTTCGGCCATCGGGGGAAAGATTTCGAAAGAGGTTTAGAGAGGTAAAAGAAACATTTGTTTGAAATACATACGTGTATTTGGTTGTTCTGTTTACATTCATGTTTCAGGCCAGGACAAGTTGGATCCTAAAGCCACCAAAGGATTCTTGCTCGGCTATACAGATGGTATCAAGGGTTACCGAATCTAGAACCCCTTGACTCGTAAGGTGATTCATTCTTGACACGTCACGTTTGATGAATCGGTCCTGTTAAAGTCACAGGATCCTCGGTCCTCTCAAAATCCGGAAGTCTTCACTACTGTTGCTCCTACCGCCGATGATGTGGAGCCAGTAGTCAGTCCTAATAATCCCAGTTCATCCGTTCCTGATATTGTTCCAGAATCACCCGATATTGTTGAAGAAGTCATTCCGCCAATGACTTCTACTAGTGATTCTGAAGAAGAGATTCTGAATGATGGTGGAGACCAAGGCGATACAATCCTAGTTATTGCACCTACCAGGCGTAGTCAAAGGACTATTCGTCCGCCTAACAGGTATGGAGATTGGGATTTTGCTAACATGAGTTTTACAGATCAGCTGGAGTCTGATTTGCATGTAGGGCAAGAAGAGCCACTTGATGTAAAGAAGGCGTTGGCCTCAACCCACAGTTCGAAATGGCTTGGTGCCATGCAAGAAGAGATGGAAGCTCTCTCGAAGAACAACACTTGGGACTTATGTCCATTGCCGAAGGGCAACCGTGCTATTGGTTGCAAGTGGGCTTTCAAAGTCAAAGATGACAATCGGTACAAGGCTCGTCTCGTTGCTAAAGGCTTTGCACAACGTGGTTAGATATACATCTATTCGTGCTTTGCAAGTGCTCCCGTCGTTAGACATACATCTATTCGTGTTCTTTTAGCGATCGTGGCTATTCACGATTTGGAGATAGAACAACTAGATGTGAAGACCGCCTTCCTACACGGAGACTTGGATGAAACTATCTATATGAAGCAACCCGATGGTTTCGTTTCCGACAACAAACCAGAATACGTATGTAAGCTCTAGAAGCCCCTTTACGGACTTAAACAGTCGCCTCGTCAGTGGTATAAGAAGTTTGATTCGTTTATGCTTACTCTAGGATTTGAGCGCAGTGAAAAGGATGCTTGTGTCTATCATAGACAAAGCGGTGGTATTTTCACTTACTTACTTCTTTATGTAGATGACATGCTTATTGCCTGTAAGGACCGGTCAGAGATCAAACGTCTGAAAGATAAGTTGAAGTCAGAATTTGAAATGAAGGATCTTGGCACGGCGCAGAAGATTTTGGGCATGGAAATCGTGCGGGACAGAAAGTTCCGGACACTCACGTTGACACAACGAGAGTATATTCAGAAAATTCTGAAGCGGTTCAATCTTGATGGTGCCAAGACGTCTAGCACTCCCCTACCGAAGCACGTCAAGATTACAAGTGAAGATTGTCCGAAAGACGATAAGGAGAAGGCTGAAATGTCAAAGGTTCCATATGCTAGTGCGGTCGGGAGTCTCATGTATGCCATGGTGTGTACCCGTCCCGATCTCGCACATTGTGTCGGAGTGGTGAGTCGGTTTCTCGCGAATCCGGGTCGATCACATTGGGCAGCCGTTAAAACGGCTTTCCGATATTTGAAGGGAACCGAGAAACATGGTCTTATATTAGGTTTGTGCAATAACTGTGAAATTGTTGGATATTGTGATTCTGACTATGCAGGTGATCGAGTAGGTTGGAGATCCACATCCGGTTATGTATTCACCTTAGGTGGAACATCCGTCAGTTGGAGATCACGGTTACAGTCTATTGTTGCATTGTCGACCACAGAAGCTGAACTTGTAGCGGCGGTTGAATCTGCAAAGGAAGCGGTCTATTTGAAAGAATTGATAAATGACTTGGGCTTCGAGCAAACTTCCGTACGCATTCTCTGTTATAATCAGAGTGCCATCCATTTGACAACTAATTTGGCTTTCAGCTCCCGTATAAAGCACATAAATGTGCGTGATGCATATCTTGTTAGATTACATGAAGCGAAGGTCGTCTATTTGAAGAAAGTCCTGACAGACGACAATGTCGCTGATATGTTCACTAAGTCGCTACCACCAGCCAAGTTTGGGCATTGCTCAAACTTGATCCAACTTCGTTTATGTTAGTGCCGTTGGGCACTTTGCGAGAGAGAGAAGATATTACCACAGATGACAAAATGACATCTTTGAAGGAATTACTTTGTTAAGTGCTTAGAGCTTTGCTTATGCTCTACCTTGTTCAGTGGATTGTGCATTTGAGGTTATTTGTTTGCTTGTAACTTTGACGGGTGATGGCCATGCCGAAGCTCATCACGGTTGGAATGCATTTTGCTACCTCATGCCAATTTACTTTGCTATCTGGTTGATGATCAACCGTTGGGAAGACTCGTATTCGTTGGATTGGGAGTTTCGCTATCAAGGATCACGTGCATCATGGTGGAGTTTTATAATATATATATATATATATAATGCTACACGTGAGTATTGTGGGGTAATATGGAAATTACCATATTACCCTTATTCTTGCTCCCCAAGATGCTTGGTCACCACTCCTATTTCCCTTATAAATAGCAACCTACTCCAACCATTTTGAGATACACACACAGACATATATTCGGTTCCTTGGTGCTTCATTTGTTAGGAACATCCACAAATACTCTCTAGTTTATTTCGATATAGATAGTGTGTGTGAGGTCGAGAGTGTTTTGATATTCGGTGGTGTTCGTGAAGCATCGTTTGTTGATCGTGGATCTTAAGATCCTTGTTAAGCACTTGTAATCTCCTTGGTTGGTAATAAACACTTGCTCTCTCTCTTTGGTGGACGTACACTATCACAGCGATAGTGGAACCACGTTAAATCTCGGTGTTATTTTGGTTGTGTTTTACTTGCCATATATATATATATATATATATATATATATATCTCGTTATTATATATATATATATATATTGTCGATATATATATACACTTATATATATATATATATATATATATTGTCGATATATATATACACTTATATATATATATATATATATATATATCTTGTTATATATATTTATAGATACTAACGTTTCCATCGTTTTTATCTATATATATATATATATATATAGAGAGAGAGAGAGAGAGAGAGAGGAAAGCTATTTTGCTATCCACGAAAAGGTTGCAACCATTGCAACCTACATCTAAGCCATTGAAGCCATTGATTAGTTTAGATTAGCTTGTAATCATAAACAAGGTTTTCATCCGATTTGAAGGGTAAAATGGGTATTACCTACCTTTTTTTGTTTTTTTTAAAAAATATTATTCTGATTTGATACGGTTTCCTTAAATCATGCAACCGTTTTTTTTGGTATTTTCAATCACATCCCTATTTTGTCTAATGGGTTGTATGTATATATCTTCTTCTTCATTGATCCTTATCTATTTTTTTCGTTGATTTTCTTTTGATTTTTTTTGATTATGTAATCAATTGATGTGTTATATATAAACAAAGAAACGGTTGCAACACAGTAATTAAATTTGAAACCTCGAAATCAAAGACAATGGAACCCAAAAAACTCAACGAAGAAACTTCGCATGAACTGATTGTTAACCCATCCGATGATGCATCCCCAGAAGTACCTGTAGATGAATATGTTGCATCGTTATGCTCTGTTCCGGTTAATAAAAATGATGGTTCTTTGACTTTCGACTCATTGTTGTGTAATGCCAATGATGGAGATGGTATTTTTGACGAATATGACGAAGAACTCCCGTTAGATGTTGTCGATGCAGGTTTAGATGAAAACGAGGGAGGTAAATATTGTATGCAACTTAATAATAATGTTTCGATGTTGTTTTTGCGGACTGTATGTTTATCAGAATCATGTTTAAGTTATTGTCTTTGTATTTTAAGGTGTTATTAATGATTTGAGCGACTATTCCAAAAATGTAAACAACAATGTTGAACAATTAATCATTAAACTGTTTTACAATTAATCATTAAATTTCATTAATGACCAATTAATCATTAAAGAATGTTGTTACAATTAAATTTCATTAATGATCAATTAATCATTAAACTGTTTTTGCCATAACTGATGTTAATTATTTTTTCATGTTTTTAATCATGATGGGCTTATTGTATGCCGTATTAATTACATCTTTAGCCTGGCAGTTTGTGTTTGTTTTTATGTTTAATTATGAAAGTCATTAATACAGTTTGCTACTTCATATACCATGCAACGAATTGTTTAATTTAAGGCTTGTTGTTTATGTGTTTTTATTAGATCATAATTCTCCTAAGATCGAAGAATCTTCTGGAGGTACAAAGTCCTATGTTCTGACTGTTGAGGAGTCCATCCATATTAATGTGGGTGATTCATTTGACTCTGTTGAGTTAGCTGAGAAGGCATATAGGAAATATGCCGATGCCGCAGGTTTTGACGTTCGTCTGTCTAATAAGAAGTACAATAATGGTGGACAAATCACTGCCTGGTTTTTCGTTTGTAGTAAGCATACCCTGCTGATAAAGTATATGATTCCTTGAGTGCCAAAAGTGGTGAGAGACGACAACGTAATTCTAATCTTATAAAATTAAGTATTGATAACTGAATATATGGTCACTTTCCCAAATCATGATTACTATAATCATGCTTACTCATTCATGTTTAAAAAAATTATTGTTTACCCGTTTTTTTTAATTGTTAATTATACAGGGATGGTGTTTATTTTAAGTGAATCCATTCAACATTTGCATCCACAAAAATTAATTTTCTTTTTTATATATTTTTCAAGGAAACACAGTGATGAACATCATGATTTAATTCATGAAGAAACAGCCAAAAGCGTAAGCATTCATGAATGACCGACTAACCCTACTTTTTTTATTCTTTAAAACATGAGTTTTTTTTTTCTGTCAAAAATTGTTGAATATCCAGCAACCCAAAATTATATAATTAATTACATCATTAACAAGAACAACAATAAATAAAGTTCCATACCTTCATCAGAGGGTGTATGCGTATTTAGATTTTCACCTTCTTGAACCAAAGGTGTGTCACTAGCAGTCGTTATGTCGATCACCATATTCTGTGGTGCATGCAACTGATTTTGATTGGGCTGATCAAGATCGACTGACAATGGAAGTACTTCTATTGAATCATCAAAATCAAGTAAAATCGGGTCCGACGCAGTGTTCTTGTAGGTTCCCAGATTCAAGTTGTATCACATAAACAACATAAAACAGATAGCGGAAGCATTATATAAAGCCATTAAATATGAGTGATTGTGTAGACGATAATGTAACAATGAGAGTATCGATAATGAACAATAAATGATAACAAGATCAAGTAAATAAGCTGCTCGTATATTGATATTTGAATAACACCAAGAACACGTTCAAGTGTGTGTATTCTGAAATCTCTCAGGAAACAAATCGTACAGTGATAGTGGTGTGGAATGTAGCAGTGTGTGCTCTCACAAATGTGGAAAACAATTCTTCCAAAAGCTTACAATTATGTGTTCCAGTACCCTTCTATTTATAGCCTGATAAAGTGAAAGACAGTGTACTATCTAACCCTGGGATGACACGTGGAAAGTGTGTCTTCGTCCTTTTAGGGCTAACGTGGAAAGTACGGACACATGTCTAACACTTAGAGATTTCTACGAGACTTAAGCTTCACAGAGGTCTTCATTCACCAGAGGTCTTATCCCAGAGCTCTGATGGTCTTCTGGTGTGAACAGTTCTTCTGGTAGAACAGAAGAAGTCTTCATCTAGAGCTCTGTCGAGCTCTGATGGTTCTGCCAGAGCTTTGTCGAGCTCTGATGGTCTTCTGCTTGATTTTCTTCTAAGTCTTCTGCGGATCTCTGGTGGTCTTCTGACTTGTGATATTTTCAATACTTATACATATAGTATACTAGGGGCTAACAGTTCTTGAATCGTGAAAATGAGTATTTCATCATGATTCTTTCGCTTTTCCTTATTCTACTTGACAATGGGGAAGATCGATGAAATAAAACTCTAGTTAGTATGTGTTAATCGAAAATATACTGTGTAAAAAACAAACATTGCAGTTGTAGACAAACCTTGGAATCGGTCTCCCATTGTTGATTTTGTAGGGTTCCAAACAACTGTTTATCGAAATCCTAAACCATGTTAATCGGAAACTGAATCGAGATGGGTGAGTAAATTTCGGGATTATGATTCAAGTGAATCTCCGTTTCCATCATTAGAATATTTCTCCATGACACGATCTGGCCAAATGACCCTTTGCCGCCTTATTTATGGAAAGAAAAAGAATCAAAACCGTGTTTTATGAATAAAAACTTGAGAATTAATCTAGACCATCTATGATTTAACCAATGGTTAGATCATGGGTTTCAAAGGTTGCAATATTTTTTAATTGTTCTAAAATATACTACCCCTATACGATTATATGTGTTAATATAATAAAAGTGTAAAATGAAAAATAGAAAACTAAAAGGTATAAAGTAAATTAACTAAATAAGTATAAGGGTGTGAAATGTAACATTTAAATCAAAAAATTAAAAATCGAGGACAAATGTGTGGATCGCGGACCAATATCGTGGGCCACATGGTCGGGTCCGCAATCGCGGCCCAAATCGCGAGTTTGTGGGGTATTTTTGCAACATGAGAGAGAGAAATGGTAGTTTTGTAAGAAAAAAAAATCAAACTTAGGGTATTTTAATTTATTTCTCTTTTAGTTTCTATCAAGTTTAGTCCCTTGAGTTTTTAAGTTAGAATTTTTCAATTTTAGTCCCTTGAGTTTTAAGTTTCTGTTAGGTCACGTTAGTGGAATAGAAGTGTAGGGACTAAATATGACAATTCTTGTAAATACCCTTTGGGTATAAATAGTTTGCCTAATCATAGTATTAGGGTTTAATGATCATAATTTCTTATCAGATTACATTATACGACTACTGTCTATTATCTTTCTGTTCATATGAATGCAAGTGAGATTTATGACGTATATGCTATATTGTGTTGATTTCATTGTGATTGCTTATTGAATATGGGATCCACAATTGGTATCAGAGCAGAAAGACGTCTGATTCAAAGGTAATTTTCTTTTCTGATCATTCAAAGTTTTTGTCGATTGTTTCATCCAATTGATTTTTCTTTGCTTTGATTTTGGTGTAAAAACCTGAAATTGAGGCTTGAAGAATTATCTTTATCGTGTTTCTGAAATCATATCGAATTTTGAGTCGTTTTGATTAAGTTTTAAATCATCAATTTTGAGATTTTTGATTACTGGGTCTCTTACTCCCTGTTCTTGAGAAAAACTCAATTTTTCTTCAAAAAGTGCTTGTTAAATCGATTTGGTTAATTGTTTTTGCATTCCCTAGTTGCTTGTTTTGGTTCTAAAGTGTTTGCAGATTTTTTCCGAGTCAAAAGGTGCAGAATAATCGATTTCTTGGTTAGTTTTTGAGTTCCGGTGTTTGTTTTCGGTACTGTACTTGAGTTTCGGTGCTGGTTAATTCCGGATCCTATTGATTCCGGATCCCACTTAGTACCGGATCCAAAATTCCGGTTCCTTATATTTTCTGGATCCTCCTAAATACCGGATCTCTTCGGTTCCGGTGTCTCATACCGGATCTGTTGCTGAATTCCGGATTCTTAAAATTCTGGAATCTTTGAATTCCGGATCTCTCATTCCGGAATCTACTTTTCGGATCCCACCAATTCCGGTACTTGCTTCCAGATCCGGTACGTATTTCTTTAATACTCAGTTTCATAATTCCGAATCCTTATTGCTTTGATTCCGGAACCTTAATTCCGGATCATTGATTTTGGATTCTGGATCCTCTATTCCGGATCTTCTATTCCGGATCTTCTATTCCGGAACTAGTCCTCTGCATACTTTATTTTCGTCCAATTTCTATTTGTTTCTGTTTTCCAGTGTTTCTTCTGTTTATTCCTGATCCCTTATAGGAATTGCTTTAGGTTATCACTCCCTTAGAAAGTTTGCGTTAGTTTGCGTTAGTTTGTGCGTTAGACCACTCCATTACCTTTGAATCATCCTACACATCTTACGATCACACAAGTTCTCACAATGAATGCTCAAGACGCATTAGCCATCGGATCAGAATTCAAGCCACCGATCTTGTATCGCGGGGAGTATAATGTCTGGAGGGATAGGTTTATGTGCTTCATCCAGACTAAGCCACTGTATGAAGAAATTCTCCGGTCGCTGAAGGAAGGTCCGACCATTCCACCATTGATAGACGTTCCTGCACAAGAAGGTGGACCTCCAGCCCATAAGGTGCCCAAACCATACGACAAGCTGACGGATGAAGAAAAGCGGAAAACCGATGGAGATACGCTGGCGAAGACTTTTCTAGTATACAGTCTTCCAAACAATATCTACTGCAGCATCGACAGCTACAAGGGCATGACTAAAGGTATGTGGGATCAGCTTGCTAAGAACATGCAAGACAGTCGCGAGGGTAATCAGATGAAGATCACCAACTGCCTCACTCGCTACGAATCCTTCAAAGCCAAAAGAGGGGAATCACTCACTGAGACATACGAGCGTTTCTGCACTCTACTCAACGACCTGCACAAGAACAACATCTTCAAGTCAAACCTCGAATGCTACATCAAGTTTCTCAACAACCTTCAACCTGAATGGAAGGGGTTTGTTCTACACGTTCGCCACAACCGCTCTTTAGAGAGTGTTCCGCTGCATGAGCTCTATGAGATGTTGCTCCAAGATGAAGATGATGTAAGTGAGCTGATGGGATACCAAAAGTCCAACGAGAAGACGAAAGAAGACCCTCTTTCCCTCATGTCTCAAAAGAAAGAAAAGCAAGCTCAGCGCAGTTCGTATGGAGAGGAAGCGCCAAGTGAATCTGAACACGAAGATGACGAACCAGAAAGTGATTCTGATCCCGAGCTTGACACTATCAAGAAAGCAGTTGCCTTGCTATCCCGGGAGTACGCTAGGAATAAGTTTTTCAAGAATCCTACCAACAACAACCAGCGATACTCCACAAACTCAAAGCGTCGGGATTACAAAGACAAGTACGAAGGCAAGCGAAAGACTGATGATGGAAGAAAGAGGAATGATGAAGGGAAGCGATCTGAAGGAAAGTCTGATGATAGAGCTGATGATGAACCGGTAAAATGCTACAACTGCGGAAGACACGACCACTTTGCTAAAGACTGCCGGAAACGTGTAGTACGTAATTGTAATACCCCGGGTAAGTTCGTTAGTTAAATGTTAGTTCCGTTAAAATTAGTTAACTTTATAATAATATGTTTAGGGTAAAATTTGGTAAATTTATAAGTTAAGGGTGTTTTGGTTATTAAGGAATAGTGTAAGGTTAAAATAGTAAATATGGTTAATAATATCTGATTAGTGTCTAGATATTTCATTACAGCAGAAAATTCAGTAAGTGTATGTGTATGTTTGGAGAGAAAAAGAAGAAGAAAGAAAAGGAAGGGTTAGGGCTCCATTTGTTGTGATTGGAAGTGATTTCAGGTATGTTCCTTTACAAATCATGTTTATAATGGTCAGTAGATGATTTCTGTCGGATTAGAATCAGTAAAATCGAACTGGTATGAATCTCAGTCGGATTCTGGGTTTAAAATAGGCAAACCGACAGAGGTTCCCGCACAAGATGAATGTGTCCGGGTAGTTTTGTTGGTGGTGTCCGGATAATGTTCTAAAGGTGTCCGGACAGGTTCTTTATCCGGGTAAGTTCTAATTTCTCTAAGTTTTCCGGATGAAATGAGTTACCGGATAGTATCCGGATTGATATGATGTCCGGGTAGTTGGGCTGTCCGGATTATTGAGGTTGTCCGGAAAGTCATGCTGTCCGGATTATCTGTGTTGTCCGGATAGTTTGGGTTGTCCGGAAACTTTGAGCTGTTTGGTCATTTTTGAGATTACTGATACTTTTAGCTATAGTTTCTGAATGAGGACTGAATAAGGTTTTCTAAAAATTTTCTAGGGGCGCTGCCCCCAGACCTCGTGTTAAGTCGCCGTAGGGGAACATTTGAGGATAAGAGTTTGATAGGTCATTTGGGATTCTCAGCCTGCTAGAGAGTCTTATGTGTTCTATTTGGTAAAGAGATATTGTATTTGAATTGTTTCAGATACTGTGAATTTGAAGTGAAAGACTGAATCTGTTGAAAAGGCTTGGAAAGGATTTTGGTGATAAGCAAAACAGGTGAGTTTTACTTTAAAACGTTTTTAAACTGGAATACATTTATGTGTGGATTGGAAATCTAATAGATGGTGTGATTATGTGCTTATGTCTGAAATATAATATATTGAAATATTGTATTTACATGAGTATTCTACTATACGAGAATACGTTGACCGGGCTTAGGACCGGTGTGTTGGCTGTAATATTCGTACAACGTTGTTGGCTGTAATTGTCGTACTGCGAAGTTAATTTATTAGTTGGCTTGCAACCAACTAATATGGCCAAGAGAATGAGATTGGAAAATACATGATGATTGAGTCATAACTGGTAATTGTGTTTGTATTATGTGAATGGTAGTGTGCAAAGGATTTTCAAAGAAACAGGGATTTTCTCACTAGACCTTTAGGTCTAACCCTCATTTTGTTTTTAAAATATGTATTCCAGGTCGTGGATCAAGTAAGGACAAGTAAGCAGGGTAATCGGTGAATAGCTTTGGAGAAGGCGTATATTTTTTGAAGATCATGACATGTTTTGTAGTTATGATGTAATGTAACTAGGGAAAAAGTTTGTAATGAATTATCTTATTTTGGATTGTAAAGACTAAGGGACCGTATTTGCTATAGGATGTATCTTGTTATGTAACGACGTGATGCAATTTATGCTCTTTGATCTATGTTTGGAATACCGTGTCGTTACAGTAATGCCGAGTACTACAAGAACAAGATGCTCCTCTCAAGGCAGAAAGAAGCGGGCAAATCGTTACTGGTGGAAGATGATCATTGGCTCCTACAGACCGATGAAGAGGGCAACGACGAGGAAGCACATATGTGTTATACTGGCCTCAATCCGGAAGAATCTGATTCCGAAGATGACTCTTCCAAAAAGAAGAAAGACAAACACGAATGCCAGGTATGTAGTTCTTCCAATGCTAACCTAATTAATCAGATGAAAGAAATGGTGCGTACCTTAGATTCCTTCAAACTTAAGGTTAAGTCCAAAGACGCCCAAATCTCTAAGCTAGAAGCCGAGGCTAAAATTAAATATGATACCATAGGCAAACTAGCTATTGAAAAGGCTGAGGACAGATGTGTGATAGAAAACTATCAAACTGAGTGCTCGACCATTTCAAAACGAGCTGAAATCCTCGAGACTCAAATATCTGAATATACACAAAAGTTAGAGAAGTCTCAGGAGGAGTATTCTAAGAGCGTTTTAGTTCAAGAGAAAGTTCTAAAAGAAAATGAGACGTTGACCACTAAGCTCAAGGATCTTGAATCCAAACTTTACAAACTTGGTCAATCTGAACAAACCATCCATTTAAACAAGCCAAAGGAGTTCAAATATTACAACTGACTATGGGGACTCGGATATGATAATCCGTGTTACCTAAATAAAATCTTGTCTAAGGTTCCCACTCTTTATGAATTCAATTTCATGGGCCTAGATAAGAAATATCCTGAGTACAAGATTAAGTGGACTAAGCCATCTCCGGAAGATGAGGAGAAAGAGGATATTAAAAGAAAAACAGGTATACCTCTACCACCAATAGAGGCTAAACCTAAAACTGATAATCCTAATTCTGAAAATTACACAAAATCGGAAGATGAGCCACCTAGGAAAAACATAAATGTACAGATCCCTTTCGTGTACGAAACGCTTAATACGTCGTATTTAAAGAGCAAAACGCCTTATCTCTCTAAGTTAGACTCTAACGATTACTTTGACATCTGTTCGCTCGCCAAAACGGTTGAAACTCCGGTTCCCGTTCCGGAACAACAGATGTAGATTCTAACGATAAATCAGAGCTCAAACGTTATGTTCCACCTCTGATTTTGGAAAATATAATTTTTAAACTTGAAGAATCGATTGCGAGAGATAAGGTCATTTATGAAACCGAAAGGAGTGTACTTTTAGCCACTATCGAAAAGCTCAAACAGACAAAACCCGAGACATTACCCGAATCAGAAAGAGAGAGTTATCGAACCGAGATTGCTAAGTTGACTTCTCAACTGTCCGCTTTGGCGACAGAAGCTTTAACGCTGAGAATGGCTAAGGAGAATTCTGTGGATACTCCAATGACGCTTGTCACTCCTGAAACAATCTCGTTTGACTTCGCTCCGATCTATTCGGATAGTTCCTCGTGTCAAGCCTTTATAGGAGTGTCTGATGACACAAATGATAAAGATTTGAGCTTTAAAGACAAAGGTAAGGCCATCCAACCCGATTCTGTTTAAAAGAATCTTTTTTCGGTTTTTGATAATCCCTTTGCGGATAACTCCTCGTCTGACTCTGATGGTGATGCCCCACTTGACTCTACACGACGGTTTTCTGAGTTCATGAATTCCACAGCTTGTCAAGATGATGAATTTTCTAAAATTGATTTTGCACCAATGCTTTCTTGTCACACTCAATTTTTAGAAAAAAAATGCCCGAACCGGTTAATTTTGAAAAAGGCGAATGTTCAAATTCTAAAACCGTTTCTAAGATCATTACTAAAACTAAATCTAAACGTCGGTCAAAGAAACGTGCTAAAACCGGTAAGAGCACTTCCAAACAACCAGTTTACTCAAGTTCCTCTGACAATAACTCTAATGTAATTTCAGATAGTACGGTTTGGAGAGAGTGGGTAGAGAAGAAGACTAAGTCGCGTCCTGAGAAGAACAAGTCATTTAATTCGTTTGCGCTTAATAGGAAAGATAACAACAAACATGGTTTTGGTTTGAATATTACTGTTGAACATGGTTTTAAAATTCCAGTTAAACTTGACAATGTTCATCAATTGATTGATATTTCGCGTGATTATGTTTGTTGTTCTGTTTGTGGATTGAATGACTTGATTGAATCTAAAACTGCATCTGATTGGTTTGGCACATATCATGTTTTTAATTCAAATGCTTCTCCATCTTCATAAAAGATACATGTAAGGGTCAGGTACAAGGCTCGAAGCGACGACATGATGATCAGGACGATCCTGATCAGCATGAGGGGGAAAAAAGATTCAGACTGACCGAGCTGTCAACCGCAACGACATAAACTACAACAGTCACTCCAACTGAATCTGAATCACAACAACAGCCTACAGACTCATAAATGGTTCAAGACATGGAGCTTTCATCACCGGTCAGAGTTACAGTGCCAGAGTCAGCAGACCCAAAGGTTGAAAAGCCCGAGGGTCCATCAGAGGAAATTTTACTGTTGACGGTTCCGGAGCGGCCAGTCCTGGAATTGATTGATGAGGACTCTGTTGGCGATCCGGAACTTGAGACAGAATGAAGACACAAAGCCATAATAGCCATCCAGTCAGAGACAGATGCTTTGTGGGATTTTTCTGACGAAGATAAATTTATGAATGATGCCGACTACGACCAGTTCCTTCTTCAAAGCGAACAGGTATCGACTTCTCAGCCAGATATTCACGATACTGCAGGTACTTCAGAGCTTCCAACTCCAGGCCCAGTACCGGCTCCACCTCAACCTGCTCAACCTGTACGTTGGGAACGAGTCCAGATATTGGTTCCTTATCTGGAGGAATCACAGAAGAAGTTATTTGCCTACTGGATCAAGCCACTTGACCCGGTAAAGTGTCATGGGGTCTCATTTCTCAAAGATTCAGTTTGCATGCAATACTTGGAGGTAATGAAGCGCAGTAGAATGGTTCACCAAGTCCGCACGCGACACAAGATTACATAAATTATGGAGATCGTGTCCGACAAGGTTCTCAGCGTATGGTTCCCGGTTTTCACTGTCAAAAGGGACGACGGAAAGGAATGGACTTTCTCGGAAGCCGACTTCAGGCATCTATACCTGAACGACTTCCCGGTACTGCTTAAAGAGTTGAAGACTCGCACCATCCGACCGTTACCCTACACCAAAGCCCTCGACACGCTCATGAGATTCATGAAGTGCACGATTACGCTCGCCTACATCACGACTTCCAGTTGGGCTTAGAAAGCAACCAGAAAAAGATCAACATTCTGAAGCCTAACTTGAATCTTCCCGAAGACGTACAGGTACATACTATCCTATCCAAACCAAAAATAGGTATTGTGTATCTGAACAACCAAGGGGAGAAACGGTTCATGAGAATCAGCGAGGTACACAAGTTCAGTGAGGGTATGCTGATGAAGATACAGACTGAGCTGAAGAAGATTATAGAAGAAGAAAAGAAAGCATCGCCAGAAAGCTACGTCAACGTCAGAAAGTATCTAGCAGAAGATCTTCTCAAAGCAATTGAAGAACGGCTAGAATTCAGGAACTCCATTCAGCACTTTGAGATTCTATTCGCTATTCGAAAGCGATATGTCCCTAACTGGCGTGACATCGAACTTCAATTCCAAGGGGGAGATTGTTAGGTCACATTAGTGGAATAGAAGTGTAGGGACTAAATATGACAATTCTTGTAAATACCTTTTGGGTATAAATAGTTTGCCTAATCATAGTATTAGGGTTTAATGATCATAATTGCTTATTAGATTACATTGTACGGCTACTGCCAATTATCTTTCTGTTCATATGAATGCAAGTGAGATTTATGACGTATATGCTATATTGTGTTGATTTCATTGTGATTGCTTATTGAATATGGGATCCACAGTTTAAATTTTTGTCAATTTGAGCCCCTTTAGTTTTTAACTTTAGGATTTGTCATTTTTAGTCCTTGTTTTTGTCAAGTTTTAGTGTTTTACAATTTTAGTCCTTGTTTTTCATTTTAGTTTCGTAAGTTGTCATTTTTAGTCCCTATTCTTCGTTATTTTTCATTTTTTGTCGATTTTATCAATTTTTACTTGCATTTATCCGGAACTGATATATTTTTCTCTTGTTTTGCAGGTTTGCCGATTAAAAGTCCAGTTTTCCGCATTAATTTTTTGGAATTAATTTTTGGAAGACAAATACAATTTGTTTTTCAAATTTTATTTTTGAAAATGTTTCTAACTTTAATCGTATTTCTCTGATTTTTCAAGCACACAAATTCTACTTCTCACGAAGTATCTGTTAACGATCTTGTATTTTTTTTCAGGTAACAATGTCAAAATATCCAAGTTGGTGGTGTAATCTTATGAAGATAGATCATTTAGAAAAAGAACTTGAAACTTCAAAAATAAAAGTTAGCACACTTTATCGTGATATTAATAATAATGAGAAAAAAAATCAAGGATTATGTACTTTACTATCATGGCCATATAAAGGAGATAAAGCGACTGAAAGAAGATATCAGTACATTACAGAAAAACAATCAAGATCTCCAACAACAACTATCTGACCTGAAACCACAAACTGATATGAAGATATGTGATTGTGAATCTAAAGACAATATGATGATTTCTTTAGAAGAAAAGAATGCCGAGCTGACAAAGAAGATATCTGATTTTGAACAAATGATGGGAAAGGAAAGAGAAGAATTTCAGAAAGAAAGAGATGACATAAAGGAGACTGAGGAAAAAGCAAAAGCTTTGGAAACTGAAAATGCTGATTTAAAGCATAAGAATTATGCGTTTGCTAAAAAAGTTTCTAAGTTGCAAATGGAGATTGCAAAAGAAAAAAAGGACTTTCAGAAAGCAAGAGACGAGATTAAAATAGAAACACAAGTTTATGCAAAAGAGAGAAAATATTCTGAAAATGAATGAAATACGTTTGCAAAAGAGAGACAAGATTTTGAAAATGAACGAAATACTTTTACAAGTGAACGAAAGATGTTTAGACAAAAGTTTTCTGATTTTTTGAAGAAATCAATTGAGGAAAAGAAAGATGTTGAGCTGAAATGCATAAAACTTTCAAAACAAAATTATGATTTTGAAAAAGTTTTATTTTTAGAAAAGGAAAAGCTTGAGAAAGAGAGATTTGAGTTTGATGACGAAAGAAAATATTTTAAAGCAAGAAGTGATGAGCTTTCACTGAAAATATCTGATTTGGAGAAAGAATTAGATATAGAAAGAAAAGAGTTTGAAAAGATGAAAGTTGAAGATTTTAAAGCAAAAAGTGTGAAAGATGTTTATGCAAATAAAAGAAAGAATTTTCAAAATGAAATAAAGAAGCTGACAAAGAATTTATCTGGTTTATCTGCTGAAATTATGATAGAGAAGAAGGTTAAATCTGATATTCAAAGAAAATTTGATTTGATGTCCAAAGAAAGAAATATTTTGTCCAACAAAGTTAAAGAACTTGAAGACATTATCTTTAAAGTTGAGGTTTCAAAACAAGCAAGTCTTGACACTATTGTTCAGACTCCACTTGTTGACTCAACTGTTTCTGAATGTTTGTTTAAGATGGCTTCAAGTTCAATCCATAAAGATGATTCTTCAAAGGGATTTGATAGATCAAAGAGTTTTTCAAAGGATCAGATTCGTCCTTCTAATCTCTTTTATAATCATTCTGTTGATAATTCAGATGCTTCTATTTCAAAGCCTTCAGAAAATATTGTTTTCAAAAGAGTAAAGATGGTTTGGAAAGTGAAAGGTTCTTCACCTGAAAGAGACATGCCAAAGTCATGTGTTCCTCCACCCGCGGTGAACAAGAAGAACAATGCTCCTAAATGTAAGTCTTTTGTGAAACCTAATCTTGTTTAATCTGCAAATCATTTGATTAGGTTAGCACGAAACCAAATTTGTTGTTCTTATTGTGGAACTCATGATTTTGTTAAGAAAGAAAATGTACAATTTTGGTATGGTACTTATAATATTCTTCAAAAAGAAATGCACTTAACAAGCCAGGACCCAAGTTCCGTTGGGTACCAAAATCAACTTAATCTGTTTTGCAGGTTCATCACGTGTAGTGCTGAATGTTAGAACTATACCAAACACATGACTAGGAAACATAACAGAAGTGTGCAACTTTGGAGAAAAGTACCTATGCTGAAGTATATGCATAATTTCAGAAGGAGAAATTCTAATTTTGATTTATATCTGTGCTTATTGATATATTCTTAAAATGTTTTTGACTTCTGATTATTTCAGATCAGATTTCGGACTTCAATGTTTTTGACTTCTGAATACAACAATTCCGAACTCGTTCTTCAATGGTTATTCGTTTCTGAACATTAGTTCAGAACTCGATATAACCTCAATGTTTTAGACTTTGATTGATACATGACTAATTTTGTTCACTTAAGATTCTTTGCATACTTTGAGGGAGAGCATATCTGATTTTTTTTGTAATCAGTCTATCATGTTTTGAGATGGAGTTTAAACATCTAATTGTAAGTATTTTCTGAACTTAATCTTAGATTGTTTGAAAGAAGAACGACTTTCAAGCATGAAAAATGTACTCTTAAATGTTCAAACCACTTCTCTAATTCAAACAGATTTAATAATTTTAGAAGTGTGATTTTAAATGTTTTTCATGATTATCTCGGATTACATCATTATTTCTGACCGTGTGTTTCAAAAGATCAACACTTGTGTATTATCTTGTCTATACTTTCAAGTATTCATACACACCGGTTCAGCTTCTTATTGACTTTGTTATTACCATGTCTCAAAATGAAACCTTTTTCGATGGTAATACTCCCGTTTGTATTTCAATTTTGTGGAGCATCATACATTCATTCAGCGTAAGAGCTAAAACGTTTCATTCAAAGATTGTTTATATTTGTTCATTTAAACAAAATTCAATTCTTTGATACTCTATTCCTTACATGATTATCTTTCATATTTGATCTGATTGATACATTGTCAGGTTCTCAAACAAGTCTTTCGAATTCATTTCATTCTTTCAATATTCTTGTTTTTGAGAAATCAAAGTTCAAATGCTCAAATATATCATGATATTATTGAGGAGCATACATTTTGATGACATTGTTATTCAAATTGCTGATTCATATTTGTTAAAGTTAAACTGTTGAACAACACATCTTTTTAGGACAAAATTTCATGGGGATCAGTGTGAGATATTACAGAACTTCTATGGATTCACGTTAACCAGTGTTTTCTACCCAAGAAGTTATCCTTGAATGATTGAGGGTGAGGGGTCTACATCAAAGTGTGGGGGAGATAACTCATACGGTTGAGTAATCTCATTTCGCTGAGGTAAAATGTAAATGAGAGTTTGGGTAGAAGTGAGCGGATTAAAAAGAGAAAGAGGGTGTGACAACAGAGTTAAAAGAACACGAGAACTCTGCACCAACCATTTTTTTGAGCCGGGCAACCACATTACTGATTGGTTCACATTCTTTGGTGACCATCATTGAAACATGCAGTGAGCCCATGCCAACTCTTGCTTTAACCCCACCAGCTACTCATTTCTTTCTCAACAAAGAAATATTTAAATTTTTCTTGGGGACGCAACATATAATCTATCTAATCTTCATTCGGAAGATTTGGATATTGCAAAAGAAGGAAGTTTGCCCCACATTCACACTTCAATCATGCACATTGAGTCCATGGAAAACTTGTTGCTGTCTCAATAATTTACACAATTTGAGCCTAATCAAGCATAAGTTTCTTCAATCATTTCTACACATGCACGTACACACAAGGAATATGTTTTCTTGTCATAACGTTCATAGAACTTCCTATGTGTTTTTCGATGATTGAATGGAAGCCTTGGAGGAGTGAACATCAAAAAGCTCATTTCCAAAGTACATACGTTGTACTAAATGGCTTTGTGCAACTTACATGCATTTTAACTATTTCATTCGTTGATTCAGGGTTACAATTTTCATATCATCTGAATTTGAAAGATTCGGATACAAATATTTTGGAATTGACGGTTAAACAGGTCAAGAAGTGAAGATTGTTACTGGTACTCAAAGAGGATGCTGAAATTGAAAAGAATTTTGACGATCATGATGCTCACAATCATCAAAAAGGGGGAGAAATATCAAACAAAAGAAAAAGGGGGAGATAGTTTAAAGATTTCTATTTCCGAATGAAAAGGAGATATTTTCCAAAGTCAAAGAAAGGAAAGTCTAGATGTTCAAGAAGATGAGATGTTTGAAGATACATACAAAGACAGTTCGTGCTTAAAGATAAATCAAGAATATTAAAGCTCAAAGCCAATAAAACTCAAAGCCAGTTCATGATCCAAGACTGAAGAAATTTGTCATAGTTCAAAGCTGCAAAGATCAACGATACGTAGATTCGAAGATATGAAGATTTGGTTTCAAGACTTTGATCAACGCTACATGAAGATATGAAGTTCATGTTTCGAGACTTGATGACTATTTGATTTTAAAGAGCTAGATAATGATTAAAGCTGAGATAATGATTAAAGCTAAGATAATGATTAAAGCTGTCAAAGTGGATTCTTGATGATAAAGCATATTGAGATTCGTCTGAGATATTTCAAAGAGCTGAAAGTGTTGAAGATCTAAAGATTACAGAGCTGAAGACTGCCGCCATAAATTTTTTAAATCTTGAATCCATTGGGGGAGATTGTTAGTGCCAAAATCTATTTAAGATTTATATATACTTGTAATATTAGTCAAAGTCAATGTAATAGTTAGTGAAGGTCAAAGTCAAGGGTAAAGTCATGTAATAGTCAAAGATATAAATACCTTTGACTAAGGGAGTTGTGTGTTAGACATTAGTAAGGGCATTACATACGTGAGAGAGAGCATGTAAAGAGATGACTCTAGTGAGAGAGTCTAGAGGGAGACAGTGAATCTCATTCTTTACATTATATCTTTCTCTCATCTAATACAAGATCCTATTGCTAAATCATTGTTACTTGAATGCTCAGGGTTTATGTTTAGGAATGAAGGGAAATTAATATCTTGTTTATCTCTCCTTATTGAAGGTGTTAATCTATCTCTATTAGGCTTCGGTGTGAAGTGTGATCGTGTTGAACTAGATTGTGAGTGATCTTAGTTGCAACTTTATTATCACAATAGTGTTACTAGGTTATTTACGTTGTGTTCTCGAATCCGGAAGGAAAGGAAAAGAAAAGAAAGGAAAGGAAAAGAAAGGAAAGGAAAGGAAAAAAGAAAAAAAAACGTGTTCTTGAAAAGGATGGAAAGGAAAGGAGAGGAAAGGAAATCATTTTTTGTGTTCTCGAAAAGGAGGGAAAGGAATGGAAAGATGTCATTTTGACAAATATACTCTTATTGTATTTGTTAATAAAAATCAATACTTTTGACCAAATAAACTATGGATTCATATTATATGAATTATGAGTTCATCAATCTATCGTGTAAAACTTATTTTTTTTAATAATATTTATTATGAGACATATCGTCAAAATATATTATACAAAACTTTATGATACAAAATATGCAAACATTAAATATTTAATCAATAAAATAAATCAAATAACATCTTTATCATCCATAAAAAACATCCAACACACCAATTGAGCAATTAACTTATCAACAAGTTCACTGTACGTAACACAGTCTTCGATGCAAAAAAAGGATGACAAAATAAACTCTAAATCCGAATAAAAAACGCATAGTCGAATAAGTTGATACTCTAATAATCTGCACCCATCATTTCTATCAAAAGAGACATCCTCATTGGAAGAGGAAAACCAAATAATGCATGTGCTTTTTTCTGGATTTGCCATTAGAAAAAGATATGCACATGATATCTTTGCAGGTTCCACACCCATCAAATTGAGCTCGTTATATATGTCTTCCCCTAAGTACCTAGCTAGATGAGATCTTTCGAATACCCGTTATAAAAAGATAATAACGATAATCATAAATCTGATAAATTCAAATATAAATGCTCAATGATATACAATGTTAACAAACTCAATACCTTAGTACTTTCTCTAATAGCATTAGCTACATCACCTAGGGTCGCCATTATCTGAGAAGTCGTTACATCTTCTTTTTCCACCATTCTTTTCTTACTTTGGTTACCTTTGGTTGGTTCATTCGTGATGCTAACATGGTAGATGTAACTTGAATATCGTCACTGCTGTTGAAACTCTCCAAACTGATTTCATCGATAGATACCATGTGATTAAATTCAACAATCGTTTCCGGTCTTTGCTGATTGGTGGTCATTCGATTTCTTCTTTCTTTTGCAGTTTCAGCACCACGTGTTGCCCTATCTCCAGCAAACAATTCTAACATTTCATTGTAGTTAGATATTTGTTTTTTTTTCATTTTGCAGCATCGGGATTTTCCTATTAAAAATAAATAATAATCGTATTAGAAATCATGATAAGTAAATATTATAAATTAAATTACTCAGAACACATACCGCTATCAATGCTTCCCAAACCTCTTTTTCTACCTCAGATAACTTTGTCTCAGAATTCCAAGCAAAACCACTTAACGAAACACCGCGAAAATGTCATAACACTGAGCAAAATGATATTTTAGAGTCTTCAAACGATTCTTCAAATAATTTTTGTTGAAATCTTTGTTAAGACTTTTACTTAACTCATCCACCATATTGGCATATGCTTGGGAAGTGAATGTTTCGTCAACCCTGTTACCTTTATCTTGTTCCTTAAGCATTGCCTGAATGAATGCATCATCCATCTGAGGAGTCCAAACAAATGGCTCCCTCTTCCCCGTATTTCCATCGGTTACCTTTTTACTCATGGTGAATTACTGCATAGTAAGCATGCATATTAAACTGAACTATTTTTATCTAAAAAATATGAATAACAATTAAATATAATACACATTTGAAATAAATCCAAACATTAATCATTAATCATCCATCAAATTCAAATTCAAATATCACCATACAATATTAAACAACTATTTAAACATTACTTTCGTTGTTTAGGTACAATGAGTAATCACTCTGCATTTCATTCTTCAACTTTTGACACAATATCTTAAAAGCGGTATCACTCAGACAAATTAGTTCTCGACATTTACCACATGATGAAAGACTGGAAAAC